>OY856369.1:13477211-14905211 GCA_963693475.1 Ectropis crepuscularia | reverse complement strand
GCCATCACTTTGAAAGATCATCACACACTCAATTACATCTTCCAAACATCCCGGGTCAATAAACACAAATGGAGTAGTGAATCTGTAACATGTTTGGAAATATTAAACGAATTACTAAACGAAGACTGGAACGGTAGCGACGTTGATTCGTTTCTGAATAATGAAGCTATAATAGATTACATCGATGATTTTCCCTACAAGCTCGTCGAATTTAAAGAAAAAAGTAACTTTAGTGGCGAATCCGGGAAGTTAGATATTATAGATGAGTTAATTCATATTCTAAAAAGCGAAAATCCTTCACAATTTAATCCTGCTCGAAGATACAACGCGACGGTCTTAGACGATGACGCTTCGCTAAGTGATGGTCAGTTATGGGGTGAGTACGTAAAGTTTCAAAATCTGTAATAACTCGATCTCTTAGACTTATTTAAGAGAAAACTCAAGGTTTTTAAATCAAACGGCACGTATACTTAATACCGAAATCTGCCAGTTCAAGGAAAATACCATTTCTGGTAAAAGGACCCTTTGCAGAGACCATCATTCTGGGGAAGTACTACACTTCGACTGGCCTCGTGGCTTAGTTGGTAGTAGCCTGGGAAGCCGAGGGTCGTGGGTTCGATTCCCACCCAGCTTTAATGTTATTTTTTAAGCAATTGCAGGGCAAATAGACAAATCATCTTATACCTTTTGATGATGAGCGCAATGCTGGGAAGTGACTTGGAATCGTTTATGTTTTAAATAATGTCTACCATACTGGATTGATTTGGGGAGGCGTGTTGATTATCAACAGGCATCTTGCTCGTCCTTTCATTCAATGTCATATAAAAAAGGAAATTTAAACTTTAATAAGACTACAGGCCCGTGAACACGGGTCAAATGAACCACCAGGAGACCTATGTAGGATGATAGAAGGGTGTAAAGTATTAAGATTCAGCACTATGCCGTCACTTGTAAGCTGTCCATCATCATCATCATCATCAACAGCCCACTAAACGTTCCCACTGCTGGGGCTCGGGGCCTTCTCTCGCAAGGAGAGAGTTAAGGCCATAATCCACCACGCTGGCCCAGTGCGGGTTGGCGGATGACACATGACTTCGAAAGATTCTAGGTACATGTCGGTTTCCTCACGATGTTTTCCTTCACCGTTTTAAGTTAGCGACAGAAAGCTGTCCAACTGAGTGTAATTGAAGAGGGGGAGTTGCAACCCTCTACCATTTCTCCTTGTCGCATGATTTTTGGACGGCATTGCGAAATAATGGATTAGGAGAGGTATTTAAACTGTATGGAACCAATGCCGTACTTACTTAATCAAATGACCAAATTTACTCAGTAAATTACTCGTACCTACTCTGTAAATTTTTCCAAATAATTAAAAAGTTATAATTTATAATTATTATAGTTTCAATACCTCTTCTCATCTATTATTCCGCAACGCCGTACAAAAATAATGCGACAAGGAGAAATGATCGAGGATTGCAACCCCCCCTCTTGAATTGCTTGAAGAGTTGGACAGCTTACAAGTGACGGCATAGTGCTGAATCTTATTGCTTTATAACTTTCATCCTACATAAGTCTCCTGGTAGTTAATTTGACCCGTAAATTTTGTTCACGGGCCTGTAATTTAAGACCAATTTCGGTTTCTGTTTCTTATATTATGACAATGCTTTTGAACACTCATTGTAACAAAAACGCATTATGACATTATGCAAATGCAATTTCAGCACCACAACCGTCAAGACGTATTTTCCGAGGATCCAGAACTGATGTCCACCGTTTCCCGTTTGTGGCGAGTGTCCTAATATACGGACATTTCCACTGCACTGGCTCCATCATAACGTCCGATTTGGTTCTTACAGCTGCTTCGTGTTTGTACCATCTGTGAGACGATTTATAGTCTTAATTTACGGTAACACATTAAACACTTAACCACTCCACCAATCGCTGCCAAACTGACGAATCAAATGAATTGTGAAAACATGTTACAAAATATATTGCGCTGCTAATTTAGATCGTAACGAAATAACATCCAAATCATTTTTGTGTGGCTGAGCTGTTGTCACAGTTGTTTATAATCACAATTTTTAGTCCTTACCGCTGTCTTTAAATGTTCGCACAAGCCATGTTTTTATGATGTAGGCACCCAACTAAGGAAATATTTTTCAAAATCCCATATTTCACCTCTTGGGGGTTGAACCCAAGGGGGGAAATAGGGGATAAAAGTTTGTATGAAACTTTATTCTTTAGACCTTTTTGCACGAAATTTCGAAATGCGTGCGGCTAAAACAATGAGTTACATATTAACAGCGGCATTTAAAATTCGGTGAAGGTCGTTGTGTAGCGGGATCTTGGACCATAACATTTCACACCGATAATCGCTGCTACTCGATTTTCGGACTGAGTTGTATTAATCACACTATCCTCAATACATATTTTTTTAAATACAGCATAGCACTTTTTAGTTTGATTTTCAATAAAAGCTTGATTTTTTAAACAATGTTTTTTTAAAACTAATACACTGATTTTTATTTTTATCCAAATAATTGATGTGCATTGATTTTTTATGTCGATAGGCCCTGGAACAGTACCTTCTTCAGCGACCACCCCGGGACCCTGTCTGTCCGTGTCGGCAGCAACTACTACATCGTCGAAGGCATAGAGGTCCCGGTCGTGGATGTCTACTTGTACCCTCATTACGTTCCCAGTCTCAACAAGCACAACCTTGCGATTCTACGGTTGCAACGGCGTTTGGATTTCACGAAGCCAAACAAGAAAGTCAACATGATCGCCGTTGACGACTTTCACTCACGGATACCGGCGAGGATACAAACAGTCACTATCGTTGGATGGGGAGCTACAGAGGTACGATCACTTCACATTTAGTAACTGAGTAACTGTAGTGATAAAGTACTGCTCGCGACGAATCAAACCAGTGCAAACTCGATCGTATTACGTAGTTTTCTTAATGAGTTTCAACAGCTTTTCCTCTGCGTCTCCTTTTGTTAAAAACGCTTCAGCCATTTAGACGTGAAGAAGTAACAGACATACACATTCACAAGCTTTCGCCTTCATAATATTAGCACAGTATAAAGAAATACTACTAGTAGTTCATCGTCTTTGATCTTAGGAGAAACGCCGATAACGTCGAGACACGGGTAGGGTTGTCGCAGTTTTTAAAAACGTGGCACCAAAATAAAATTAAAACATATGGAAGACATCAGCCCTGAGCCGCGCTTCTTCAATACTAACATAGTGACACAGTAAAGAACAGTAAAACATCTTCATACAAACGTGCCGCTCTCGGCTTGAATGTGTGCGTGCGCGCCGCGCGCCGTGTCGGCACGCGATTTCACGCACACGCTAGCATAATATATGGGGGAATAAGGTGGCAGCAGTACGGGCTGTGCAGCGCGACTGTGAGCACGTCCGTACGTTACATGCATAGCTCGTTAATCCGTTAATCGATAATTAACGAAGTTAACATTTTGATTAACGGATTAACTTTTAAGTTAACTTTTAAAAATGTTAACGGACATGTTAACTTCCGTTAATTATGCAGAAGTCCGTTAATCGTTAATCCAATGCTTACTATTTACCCCACGGCACCTCGGCGCGGCGTAAAAAACAGGTTCAGACAAGTATGAAACGAAAAGTGCTGGGCGCAGTGTGACCATATGTGGCGGGTTCCTACAATTTTGGCAGGATTGAGGCGTCATTTTAACCTGTGGCATGATCGGTTAACGTTATATGAAAACAAATATAATTTTATTATCATAAGTCATATTTCCGATAATCTCGAGTTCTTTTTGGCTGAAAATTTGAGCACAGACATACTCGAATTTGACTGACGTTTACAATTTAGTTGAATATTTCATATTTCACACATCCCTGGTAAACCAAGTAGATTATAGTAATCCATAGCTAGTGGGGAACTCCCCGATAAATTCAATCATACTTTTTCGATCGTTTATATGTATTGTAACTTTCTTTTAATAAAATCGGTGGTAGTTCATTTTAACTATCCAAAGAAAAGTTAAATAAAATGAACAAATCAATGTATAAGAATGAAGAAATGGAGGTATACAATGAAAATTCCACTGTTTAACATCTTACTAATATTATAAATGGCAATTTTTGGATGTAATGTTTGTTGTTTCATCACGTCAGAACGTCTGGGAACGGGAAAGGATTGGGTTGAAATTTGGAAAACAGCCCTCAAACGCTGCAGTTGAACGTCTGCTATCCACGGGTAAAGACATTTTAACACCAAAGCGAGCCTCACTTTCAGACGAGAACTTCGACATGTTAATGTTCATGAGGGGAAACAGATACCTATGCGCATTATGCCCGACGATTAAATTACACATTAAATTAAATTAAATAAAAACAATTGGCAGTCATAGAAACTGCCGATAGAAGTGAAAACTTATAACTCAGAATTTGATAGCTTACCTTGGAAACTACACGGGTGTAACCGGAGGGCATGGCCTGGTCATCATGGCATGGCCATCTAGAAAAGCAGCAGCATTTCCTATTGGCTGATGCATTTCTAGATGGCCATGCCATGATGACCAGGCCACGCCTTTTCAGCATTTCCCATTGGCTGACGCATTTCTAGATGGCCAATAGCCATGGTCCCGAGTTTACCCGAAGATTTCTTATCATAGAATTCAATTCACAGCCCAAGAAAAATCTGTCTCGGCGCGCCTAAAGAAGTTTTCACTTCAACAATAAAATTAAACTCTACAAGTATTTGGTTTTTTCCTAACCTGCAGGCCTACTACGAAGTCTGATAAACGATATATCGGCCGAACTTATGGACTTTTCCTACCTCAAAAGACAATCTGTCGGTTGATAGAATCGGCCGTTTCGTTCAATTCGACCCTCATCCGACCTAAGTCTATAACTTCCGGCCGAGATCCGTATCGATTCGACTGTTTTTCGTGGTAGGCTACAATCCGATTCAGCTGTCGGTCGGATCCGATCATTCGGAGTTTGTTTTCGTAGTAGACCTGCTGTTAACTTCCAGAACCTAAACCAACAGGTTTTATAAGTTCACTAACGCAACGATATAAAAATCCAATACGCATATTAACGGATTAACGATTAACGTTAACTTCCGTTAATTCTTACGAAATGTAACGCTTTAACGTTTAACGAAGTTAACTTTTTTTGTAACGGATTAACGATTAACGAAGTTAACTATTTAATTAACGGTGCCCAGCTATGGTTACATGACCGCTCGCGTTCGTCAACTCTCGCCGGCCACTTACCATAATATTAATTATAACGAGTATCATGACTTCAAAGAGGGGAAAAAATATTGTAGTGTTTTCGGGTGCCTCAATAACGAGTTCGCAAACCCGGATTTATCATTCTTCATAGTTCCTACTGAAACAGAAATGTATGTAAGTACCTACTTATACTTAAATCTTATTAGAAAATGTGCTAGGTAGGTTGTATTATTGTTTATTTCACAGTTTATTTGCTTTATTAATAGCGTAGCCAAGTCAACGAGCAGGGCATGTGCCTAATGTTAACCAACATGCCTGCCACATAGCATCACAGTGACACGCAGAGTGAACATGAAGAGTCGAAATCATTACCTAGCACTGCACTGCGGTCGTCACCCAGAGATCTAAGATGTTAAATCTCTAAGCCCTGTGATTTTTCTGGAAACATTGCCCTTCAAACCGGAACACAGTAATATCTGTACATTACTGCTTGGCGGTAGAATAACTGGCAAAGGTGTGGTACTCCCCAGGTAGACTCTGCCAAGATTCCTACCACTACAAAAATGATTAAGTTACTTATTTGTTTGAATAGAGTACTTAGAGATGGAAATATTAAACAATCGCAAAGCGGCTCTGACCAAAAGCTTTTTATTGCATAAATTTAGATCAAGTGCTGCTTGTTCGAAAATATTAACTAAAAGTAAAAGTGACAACCCTGGGGATGAACGCAAGAGTAGGCTAAAATCTCGGCGGGCGGCCTTAGATAACCTACTGTTATGTATTTACTGTGATAGTGATGTAGGCAATGCAGGAATGCGCTGCCCGCGTCTCGCCCCGCGCACCCCGCATGATTGCCCCGTCTAGACGGCTTCGTCGGACGACTGTATGATTAATAGACTATGATAATAGTGTGATACGAGAACAAATTGGGAATGGGGAAGATTTCCTGTTGGGTGGAGTCAATAACTGTAGAAGGAAAATTATTTCTTGTTGCAGCCTAATAATATAATAACGGATCCTCGGCGAAATCACCTTTCCTACACTGATCTGACGATAATGCATCTTCAGGAATGTCAGAATTTTTATACAAGGTGAAATATTTATGACCTTTTTTATTTATTGTAACCATAGATTAATAAGGCCTAGATAGATGATGTTTGTTCATGATTCATTCATCATGATGATGATTCAGCGCAGGCCAACGCGAGCGTCGACAAAACGGCACGAGACGAAAGGTAGCATCCACACACTGGCCGAGCGCAGGCAAAAGCGAGGTAGGCCAATAGGAGAATAGGACGCTACTCGCCGAGCGCCTTTGTTTTGTGCTAAAACGTGCCGTACGTGCCATCGTTGGCGTATTGCAATGCCCATCCGTCAGACCATATTTCAAAGAGCTTAGCATACTTACGTTACCTGCTATATTGATCAACCATGTGGCTGTGTATTTCAAAAATAATCTAGAATCATACAATACGCGAGGACAGAGACATTCTCGCAACATACGTAACGCGGACAAGCTGGATGTTATATCACACTCTCTCACGAGATCACGGAAGTTAACTCACATTATGAGACCTGAAGTTCATAACACTCTTCCCAAAATAGTTACATCGACAGCTTCAAAAACAGATTCTACGTATTTTTAAACCTGCCTACGCTTTTAAAAAAATCCAAGTTAGCAACACTGAACGGAACAATAAAATTCTCTCTCGTCTCGCTCGTCGGCCAGGTCGGCCGAGACAGACGCAAACAGTCGCTGCATCGCGATGCAACGTCTAAAAGTTGCTAAATCGCGCGTTTTCGCTTCAGCTGCTAAATCGCGCGATTTTGCTGCAAAAAGAAGCGTCTGGCCTAAGCGAGTGCGCGACTGAGGCGAGCGATTACTCGCATCACTCGCTCGCGGCGTAAAAAAATCGTATACTTCCAGATCCGCACTGTAGAGAAATGACCGCTCGTTGCTCTCTCGGCGTGCTCTAATCGCTTTGCGAGTCTCGCTGAGCGAGTGTTCTTTCATAGCTCTTGTGGCTCAGCGACAAACTAGTGAAACGAGTGCTCGCCAGCAGTGTGAACACTGAACAGTCAGCGATGAACTATTTGTATATGCATCTCTTGTATTTACATCTATTGAAATATTACTTTTGATTTTTGTATCTATTGTACGTTTCTTGAGCGAGAAAATAGTCGATAGTTACTCGTTTTCTCGTCGTCGGTGGGACAATTGCCTAAAATCTTCAGCTCAATTTAGCCGGCCACTATACCAATGTAAACTATGATTACTAAATTGAATATACTTTATTATTAAATTACTAAATAATAATTCTGTTTCAGTTATTTCGTCACTTATGTAAATTTCTGTGGTGCGTTATTCAAGCAAGGATCAGGGGCTTGTAACGTAAGTAAAGTTGTAAATCTCATAATAAATTAATACATAGCCTTTGGCTAGAATGTCGCGTTACCTACAACTTTGTGTTATCAAACAGCAACAAACGCCATCGACATCTTTGGAAGCTACTTAAATATTCAATTCAATTCATTTATTCGAACCGTAAATTCATAAGAACACTTGGTAACGTCATTAACAGCCAATAGTGACGACACGAGCAGGACAAGTGCCTGATGGTAAACAACATGCCTGTCTTCTTCACTTCACTTCAAAATACTTGGGAGGTGTCAAGGGACATTCTGATGGAACGAAGTTGTACAAAATATTGCAACTCTTTACTGTTTCTGTTGCCCTGGTACTGGTACCTAGGGGCAAACGCAACTCTTTTATATTTCTGTTGTCCTGGTATCTGGAGATAAACGCTGGGCTGTTGGAGGTAGGTAATCGAAACTCTTTACTGTTTCTGTTGCCCTGGTACCTACCTTTTATATGTAGGTCATAACTATCAGGGAAAACCCACTCTGGCAACTCATTCCACAACCTAGACGTTCTTATCACAAACGTGGAGTCAAATCTTCGTGTTTTTGGAAAATCAATTAATGATGGATGGTAAGCAACATGCCTGCCACATAACAACACAGTGACACGCAGCTGTTGGAACATGAAGAGTCCAAATCATTACCTAGTACTGCACTGCGCGCGTCACCCAGAGATCTAAGCATTGCCCTTCAAACCGGAACACAGTAATGTGCAAACATTACTGCTTGGCGGTAGAATAACTGGCAAAGGCGTGATCCTTCCCCAGGCGGACTCTGCCAAGAGTCCTACCACTACTAAATATTCAGTTGTATTTTAAACAAATACACGGGTAACTCACGTATAAAATACTCAGAAAAGTCCGCCTCGAGTTTCGATCGCGTCCGGCGATCTTCTTCAAGGCGAGTGCGCGCGCATGTTCGCAGCTCGTTTAGCACTGGCGAACATGCAGAACACGCGCTCGCACTCGCCTTGAAGAAGATCGCCGGACGCGATCGAAACTCGAGGCGGACTGTTCTGACTATTTTATACGTGAGTTATCCGTGTATTTGTTTAAAATGTGTAATGACCACGTTGGTTTTCATACTAAATATTCAGTTGTATTGTTGTATAGCATGACGTGGGCAGCCCTGGTGTGGTGGAGGGCGTCCTCACCGGGGTCGTCTCGTTCGGGTCCGCGGTGTGTGGCGCCCCCGGCTATCCCACCGTCTTCACCAAAATCGGCTACTACTCCAGTTGGATCAGAATGATTAAAGACCAGGTTATATAACTCACTGATCCCTACTAACCTAAAATTAACAGTTCTGTAAAACATTTTTGACGTGACAACGTCTTATAATTCGATGAAGCCGGCTGCACGCCCGCAAAACATGACGTCATGTGCCGTTAACGCCGTTACCTCGCCGCCGGCGTTACCTCGCTCTAAGGCTTAGTTGAAGTTGTCACGTTCAACTAACGTCAGTAACCCGACTTTACAGACAACCATTTTTTTTGAAGTGAAAATTTCTTTAGGCGCGCCTAGACAGATTTTTCGTGGGCTGTGAATTGAATTCATTCGTCACGCTCGGGTATGATAAGAAAGCTTCGGGTAAACTCAGGACCGTGGCTATTGGCCATCTAGAAATACGTCAGCCAATGGAAAATGCTGAAAGGGCGTGGACAGGCCACCATGGCATGGCCATCTAGAAACGCATCAGCCAATGGGAAATTCTGACGCATTTCTAGATGGCCATGCCAAGATGGCGAGGCCATGCCTTCCGGTTACACCCGTGTAGTTTCCAAGGTAAGTAAGCAATCAAATTCTGAGTTTTAAGTTTTCACTTCTATCGGCAGTTCCTAAGACTGCCAATTTTTTACATATTAAAAAGTGACAAGACGAGCAGGACATGTGCCTGATGGTAAGCAACATGCCTGCCACATAACAGCACAGTGACACACAGCTATTGGAACATGAAGAGACCAAATCATTATCTAGCACTGGACTGCGCTCGTCACCCAGAAATCTAAGATATTATATCTCTAAGCCCAGTAATTTCTCTGGAAACATTGCCTTTCAAACCGGAACACAGTAAAGCTTACACATTATGGCTTGGCGGTAGAATAACTGGTAAAGGTGTGGTACTTCCCCAGGCGGACTCTGCCAAGAGTCCTACCACTACTCTGGTCCGGTCCTACTAAACATGGTTCCGGGAGAGCACATGCCGAGCGCCTCGCCAATGATAGCTGAGAACGCTTAAGATTGATTTTTAACTCAAACTTTTATATTTATTGGGTAAACAAACGGGTAACTCACGTGTAATAAGGTCGGTCAACGACTCGCCAATCGCGGCTGAAACTCGAGTCGGATTGACCGACCTTATTACACGTGAGTTACCCGTTTACCCAATAAATAAATAAATATTGGTGGACAATTCACACACAACACCATCTGACCCCAAACTAAGCAAAGCTTGTGTGATGGCGGCCAGATAGCTAATATAATACTTTTATAGTTTTATAAATACATACTTATTATACATAGAAACATCCACAGTGCAAACATTTGAATTCATCACACAAATACTTGCACTGGGTGGGAATCGAACCCACGACCCTCGGCTTCGTAGGCAGAGCTACTACCAACTAAGCCACGAGGCCAGTCAATATGTGTAACAACCATGTTATCAACTGAGTAAAACTAAACCTATTAAATAAATGTAAGAATTTATATTGACAACTGTTCGATCTTTCTCATATAAAATTTCAAATAGGAATGCTCTTCAACAGCTTAGCTCCATCTAATTATAGCGCCGACCCCTCTAAAACTCTTTTGAGATGGCGGGTAGAAGTGAATGGTATCCCACCGGCGCCCTCTACGCTAAATTTTATCAGTCATATCCAGTTATTTAAATAATCAGATACTTGTTCTTTTATACGACACATATTTAGACTCAAATCCCATTATTAATATATAATACTATAGTGAAATATACTACAAACAAATACAGGTGACAACAACCACGTTAAATTAATACTCAAACTTTTATGTTTTTCAGAATGTATCCGATAAATACAAGACAACGACACGAAAGGTTCCAACGCTTCCGCACGCTCCACTCTTGCCCTATACTTATTTTCAAATACTTCCAAATCAGTCAACGACAAGATATTATAACATCACTCCACCGTTATTAGGTAGAACTCCTCGGCCTCTGTTGAAGAAGAACAATCTTTTTAGAGATTTATTATCACAAATGTTTAACAGCAAGGAAACCAAGATATTTAACGTGCTGCGTTCAATGACGCCATCAGACATTCCAATACAGGAGCATACGCAAAAAACATATACAGAAGAAGTTGACAACAATAATATTGACGGGAACGAAATAAAAACGCTTTTAGAAGTTGACTTGGACGTGGTCACTGAGAAGGTAAAAAATAATAATGAGCAAGAAAGTATTTCGAAAATAAACGATAATATAGAAATGAACGATTCCAGAGAGACATCTGGCAGGAGCGACGATAGTACTGAACCAGAGGCAGTAAAGGCAGATTATTTAGCTATTGAAGAAGACAGGACTGCTTCCAAACAAGAAATTGGCGTTACGCAACTCCATTCTAGTTAACCACTGAAACTAGAATGGAGTATAATTGGAGTATAAAGTAGTGTAAAGGGTTAATCTCCAAATAATTTTAAGATTAACCCTTTACCAGGCCTCAAACCAATCCTATGGTAATAGTGATACTTTTGTGGATTTATGTGAGCAATAAATAACGACTAGTTTGAGATTGTATCGGTTATATTTAGAAAAGTAGCTGAAAATTTTAAAAAAAATGTGTGGGAAAACATAATCCCATTGCCTGTCTAGACTTTGACGTTTATCTACTGAAGAATCAATGGTGACAAAAGTTTAGCACTACCCACAATTTATATTTCGATAAAACAGAATGTAATTTCTATTAAGTTTGCAATGTACAAAAATTACCATAAATAAACCAAAAAAACCCCGGCAGAAGGCTAGTACAAAATAAATATTTAAATTTACCGGTCAATGGACAAATAACTCCCACAATAATTAGGCTCTTCCCTGGCTAAGGTTATATGATTTCATATGATATGATAAAATGGGTTTTGTCGGTGTCATTTTTATTTTTTTAATGTAAAAAAATCTGATCTATTTTTAAAATTCTATTCGGTTATTGTGCTTCTTCTTGGTTGTACCCACACGTCCATATATTTTTTTGTTATAGTTTTTAGTATCTTAACATCAGTGAGGGGCGTCGAAAATGACCGTTTTTTGTTTTCTGGCACTACGCGCCCCCTCGACATATCTACGCTGTCCTATTTATCTGATGACGAGAGAACCAATAGCACCGTTGAAAATATAGTTAGGTAATCTACGTAACGGAATGCAGAACGACTCTTATTAAAACTTAGTAAAACTTTCCCAATAGATGGCAGCGGGCAAATGAATGAATGATATGTCGTCTAGAATCAAAACCCATTCCAAATTAATTGAATTCACAAAAAAACGCATTTTTTTAAATAAAGAGTAACGAGACGAGCAGTACATGTGCCTGATGGTAAGCAACATGCCTGCCACAAAACAGCGCAGTGACACGCAGCTATTGGAACATAAAGAGTGCAAATCATTACCTAGCACTGCACTACGCTCGTCACCCAGCGATCTAAGATGTTATTACTATTGGTCATATATGGGCATTTCTCAATTTTCATTTCCAAAAAAAAATTTAATTGAAAATGTTTTCTGATTTTTTTTTATGAAATTAGTTACTCTTAGTCTTGCAAAAAATCGCAAAAATGATGGCAGAGCTTACAGCCCTTTTGGGTCCGAGTTATAGGGGTTGAAAATAAAATAACCCGTGGAAGTGACATTCCATACAAAAAGTTTTACATGGGGATGAGATAGGTGCTGCAGAAATGACGCAGTTTTTAAGACGATGACAAAAAAAACCCCACAGTATAAAAAATAATGTTGACAGTCATTGGAACTGCCGATAGAGGTGAAAACTTAAAACTCAGAATTTGATAGCTTACCTTGGAAACTACACGAGTGTAACCGGGGGGCGTGGCCTCACCATCTTGGCATCGGCGTTTCCCATTGGCTGATGCGTTTCTAAATGGCCATGCCATGATGTCCTGTCCACGCCCTTTCAGCGTTTCCCATTGGCTGACGTATTTCTAGATAGCCAATATCACGAAAAATCTGTCTAGGCGCGCCTAAAGAAGTTTTCACTTCAAAAATGTTTTTTTTGTTCATTCACATTCTCGTTTGTGTTGGCGAATTTCTTATGCAGTTTTGGGGCGTTTTTTGTATTAGCCATTTAAAAATGAAAAATATGCGAATAAAGCAAAGCATGCTACCACCCATGCAACCGTACCCTAATAACATTACAAACTCAAACTATTATTTATTATCATTCCTTTTGAAGCTCAAAAACACAATCTCAAATTCAACCATGAACAAGCATTTTTAGCCACATGTATTTAGCATAGCAATGCTTTAATTATATCCACTGTTGTGACCGCTTATGCTTGACAATTTTTGAGAATAAAAATTCAAAGTGATTTTTTTCGTCGTTGTTGCAACGCCGCGCCGGCGCAAACTATCAACTGAATTCATATATGGCAGAATTGGCAGATCAGTAGGTCTACTACGAAAACAAACTGCAAATGATCGGATTCGACCGACAGCTGAATCGGATTGTAGCCTATCACGAAAAACATTCGGATTGATACATTTCGGGTCGGAAGTTATAGACTTTCGTGGTTCGCCAGGATACATATAAAAATGAATTGCTGTTCGTGGGTCTCCTAAAACTCGACAATGGCTGAGTCAATTTGGCTGATTTTAGTTTTTAAATGTTTGTCGTAGCTAAGGAAACGTTTAAACGGTGAGAAAATATTGATAACTTGCAAAGAAGATAGTAAAAATAACAATTTCATTTTCTCATACAAACAATTTTCTGTTCTAATATGTACATAATTTCCAGTCAAACATTTGACCACATTTGACGTTCCCAATCAAACATTTTTTTCAAAGAATTTTCATCAAAGAATATATAAGTTTTTGAAATTCTACAGACGAGAAGTTACAAATAATGATGATTCTACAACTGCACTAAACTTCTTTGAACCTACTAATTAAAACATATATTTTGAATAACTATAATCTTGATGATTGTATGTATACATATAATATATAGAAAGTGATCATTGAGAATAAAAAATTGGCAGTCATAGGAACTGCCGATAGAAGTGAAAACTTGCTGTTGCCCTGGTACTGGTACCTAGGGGCAAACGCAACTCTTTTATATTTCTGTTGTCCTGGTATCTGGAGAGAAACGCTGGGCTGTTGGAGGTAGGTAATCGAAACTTCTTACTGTTTCTGTTGCCCTGGTACCTACCTGGCCGTTTTTACCGAGTTTACCCGAAGATTCCATATCCGATCCGATCCGATCCGATCCATTATCATATCCAAGCGTGACGATTGATGAATCCATTTCACAGCTCACTAAAATTCTGTCTATAGCGCGCCTAAAGAAGTTTTCACTTCAAAAGAGATTATGAAACTATAAATGCCAGTTTTATTTTCCATGTTTCTCCCCATTCTTATACACATAGGAATAATTATAGTTGTGATTTCAAAAATGAGTCTATGCTAGACTCTCTCGGACACTTGCAGTATCTAAATACTCACAACATGTCTATAATACGGTGTTTGACAATGTTTAAAATATAGCATAATTTATGATCATCCTATCAGATAACACATTAAATAAACATATTTCACTCTATTTTGGAATATATAGTGTGTATCTTTTGTATAATACGCCAATGAAAATTGTACAAATACTGAATTATAATCTGCGACGTAAACGCTGTTTCTAGTCACGTGACGCGCGTGACGTCACCTGCCAGTAAATATTCAATCTACAGCAAACGGTTTCTTTGAGAACACTGATTTGTTTACTGGCGCGTGACGTCACGCGCGTCACGTGACCAGAAACAGCGTTTTTGGCGGGGTTTTTGAACTTTTTACTTTTAACATTTATTTTTAATGGTAAAACAGTGAATCTTGCGGAAATATTCATGTAGTATGGTATATTGTGTAATCAAAAATCATTTAAACGGTTTTACAAATTTAGTCAAATACCGTATTAACCAATCTTGCAACCTTCATTAAATATCTGACAGATACCATTTATCTTCTTAGTACGTTAAATAGCATCCATAAGAAGTTCTTGCAATAATCGGACAGTTTATTCTTCCTTCGAACCTTTCTTGTAAATCTGCCTATACAGTATACACACTGGGCCAGTGGAGGCCAACGCGAGTGTCGACAAAACGGCACGAGACAAAACGTAGCATCCACACACTGGCCCAGCGCAGGCCAACGCAATCGCCGACAAAACGGCACGAGACAAAACGTAGCATCCACACACTGGCCCAGCGCAGGCCAACGCAATCGCCGACAAAACGGCACGAGACAAAACGTAGCATCCACACACTGGCCCAGCGCAGGCCAACGCAATCGCCGACAAAACGGCACGAGACAAAACGTAGCATCCACACACTGGCCCAGCGCAGGCCAACGCGAGCACCGACAAAACGGCACGAGACAAAACGTAGCATCCACACACTGGCCCAGCGCAGGCCAACGCAATCGCCGACAAAACGGCACGAGACAAAACGTAGCATCCACACACTGGCCCAGCGCAGGCCAACGCGAGCACCGACAAAACGGCACGAGACAAAACGTAGCATCCACACACTGGCCCAGCGCAGGCCAACGCAATCGCCGACAAAACGGCACGAGACAAAACGTAGCATCCACACACTGGCCCAGCGCAGGCCAACGCGAGCGCCGACAAAACGTAGCATCCACACACTGGCCCAGCGCTGGCAAAAGCGCGGTAGGCCAATAGGAGAACAGGACGCTACTCGCCAAGCGCCTTTGTTTTGTGCACAAAAATCGACACCGGTCACGAGAGACGAGTCGAGACAAAACAGCCCTATACACACTGGCCACTTGCCGTCACTCGGCCAGCGAGGCGAGCCACGCGAGTCATCACAAAACGACCCTCCACACACTGGCGTTGGCCTGCACTGGCCCAGTGTGTATAGGTAGCTTAAGACAGATGACTAACACAAGGAAGTTGTTTCCACAGACTAAGTAGACAGGTACTCTGTTGTTTCTCTATAGGTGTTATTATGGATCTAATGATGGTCATAATGATATTTCTAAAATTATTATCTGACCATAGATAGTGATGGAAATTATACAAGAAATCAAACCAATATAATGCCTTGTCCTTATATTTAATAATAAGGTAACAATGAGCCTAGGAGACACCTCAAGTAACACAAGTGTTTATGATCTTTAGCAAAATTGGTCTCCTTCCATTTCTTAAGTAGTTGCATGCAAGTTATATTTATTTACTAAATATTATAGGTATAAAGGCTATATCAAGGATTACCTAGGTATACATATTAATTACCTAGGTAATAACTACCTATACTAGTTAAGAATTTAAAAAAACCTGAGATTTATACATTCTGTAACATAATTCATACAGGTTACAGAAACAGCAATCACATTGGCGTTTTTACATTATCTTGAAGTCTTACTCGGTGTGTCACCACCAGGCGAAAACAAACAGACTCTCTATATATATAAAAGCTTCCAGACACGGTCAAGTCTTTTATTAGCAGCGTTTTACCTGAAATAAAACGCATATTAAAATACTTACCTGTCTGGAAGCTTTCACTTCAATTTCTGCCTGGTAGAAAACTAAGCAATGACCAAAAATGGTGGCTGGATTTTTAAAGATAATAAAATCCTGAAATCACCAGTGGCTCCACCCCGAGCGGTAAAACGGGGAACTAAATATCAGAGTAAAACGACGGAATCAGTTATGCTCTCTCTCTTTATAAAAGCTTCCAGACAGGTAGGTAAGTATTTTAATATACGTTTTATTTCAGGTAAAACGCTGCTATTTTCTTATCTGTGGCCAGATGAAGTGCTAATGCTAATGCTAAAGCGCCTATTAGACTACGCGTTATTCAGCACTCGTTATTCAGACTGTCTTAGAGTCTAACTTATCAGCTCGCTATTACACCAGTCTGAAAAACGCGCGCTCTAGAACTTTTATTATTACTTACTTCTTTTTCTGTACTGCACGCTATTATGGTATTTATTAGTTTATGAAAAATAAAGAATTTTAAGCAAATAAGATAGGTATAATAAGAGCGAGATCAAAATTAAAATTATGGCATTGGAACTCCGAATACCGAAAACCCAAAAATAGAAATGACCGCGAATACCAATAAACCAATCACGAACCAAATAAATTTTATTTTAAGGCTAATATGTCAATGTCATGTATATTTATGTCGGTCTAACAGTCTTTAGTCTTTGTCGTATAACACTACTCAGTACTCGTTATTCAGACTGTAAGCCAGTAAGACTCGCCGAACCCGATCTTGCTGTCTGAATTCAGAGTCTAACAGTCTGACGCTTATTTACACCACGCTACTTAGACTAAGATTGTCTGAATAACGAGTGGTGTAATAACGCCTCATCATACGCCTATCGTAAAAACAAATCTCGCAGGCGCTGGCGTTTTGTCAATTTTAGTGAGGACTGAGGACTTTTTGAACGCTGATGTGAAATCCTTGGTTTTCAATATCATAGGTTATATCGATCATTAAATTCAATAGTGTCATAATACAAGATAGGTACGAGATAATATTATTAATATCTATTCTATGATACGAGTACGTGCCAACAGATCATGGATTAGGTTTAAACTGGCTGGCGTCTTTTAAAATCTGCGTAAATGGAAACGTTAAATCGATATTTTCGTGGGTGTCGCTAGTGTCGCTGTTCACAGCCTCAGTTCACAGCTGATGTTACCATAATATTTGCTATCCTCTAAACATAGGCAAATTTACTTTTATAAAGAGGTTTGGGTAAAGTTGTCGTTTTTGAAGTGAAAACTTATTTTGGCGCGCCTAAGATTTTTCGTGGCCTGTGAAATTAATTCTAGCGTCACGCTCGGGTATGATAAGAAATCTTCGGGAAAACTCGGGACCATAGCCATTGGCTATCTAGAAATGCGTCATCCTATGGGAAATACTAAAAGGGCGGGGCCTGCCCATCATGGCATGGCCATCTAGAAATGCATCAGCCAATGGGAAATAATAAATAAGTCAAATAGGAGCTGAGTTATGGCCTATCAAAGTTATTTATTGAAGTGAAAACTTCTTTTGGCGCGCCTAGACAGATTTTGGGTGGGGTGTGAATTGAATTCTAGCGTCACGCTCGGGTATGATAAGAAATCTTCGGGTAAACTCGGGACCATGGCCATTAGCCATCTAGAAATGCGTCAGTCGATGGGAAATGCTGACGTATTTCTAGATGGCCATGCCATGATGTCCAGGCCACGCCCTCCGGTTTCCCCCGCGTAGTTTCTAAAGTAAGCTATCAAATTTTGAGCAAATTTTTTTTTTGATTATTTTTGTGGACAAGTGACAAGTGGCGTCGTTTTTTTTGGCGGTCAAGGATCTGTTGTATTTTTTTTTTAACATTACCTTACACCAAGTTTATTTTAGCAATCAGATTTGCTGTAAGTAATATCGGAGACAACAGATCTTTGGCCGCTAAAAGAAATGGCGCCACTAGTCCATATAAAAATACCCAAAAAAAAACTTTGCACGGCCATAACTCAGCTCCAATTTTACTTACAGCAAATCTGATTGCACACATACACTTGGAGTAAAATAATGTTCTACAAAAGTGACAACAGATATTTGGCCGCTATAGGAAATGGCGCCACTAGTCCATACAAAAAAAATTGGCAGTCATAAGAACTGCCGATAAAAGTGAAAACTCATAACTAAGAATTTGATACCTTACCTTGGAAACTACACGGGTGTAACCGGAGGGCGTGGCCTCGCCATCTTGGCATGGCCATCTAGAAATGCGTCAGCATTTCCCATTGGCTGATCCGTTTCTAGATGGTCATGCCATTGTAGCGGCTTTTGGAATGCTTTGCCTATAAAAGTTTACCATTCCGAGAAAACGTCGTAATTCCTCAATAGTATTTGGTGGAGGATAATTGTTTATAGTTTGAATTTTCTCTTCACTTGGTTTTATGCCATTCGTGCTAATGTGGTAGCCCAGAAAATTTAATTCGTATTTGCCGAACTCACATTTTTCTAAGTTGATAGTTAGGCCGTATTTAAACGGTCCAAAACGATCTCTAGGTGTTTTAAATGAGCTGTTTTCGAGTTTGAGCTCACGATAATATCATCTAGGTACGGGAGGGCAAAATCTACATTTTTGAGTGCATCATTTACTAATCGTTGGAAATCTTGTGCCACATTACGTAAACCAAAATTCATTCGAGTGAATTCGAATAAACCGAACGGTGTTATGATTGCAGTTTTTGGAATATCTTCAGGCGCCATACAAATCTACGCATCATGGACCAACCGCAAGCAACTACGGTCGTCACCCAGCACCTCGCACAATGCGCAACAATGCGCACCTCTAGGATGACACCACGCTCGACTCTCACAACTCGTCGCTGGCGCCGTCAGCGCCTACCAAGTTTGGTGCTATTGCAAGCTTCGCGTAGCGTCGAAGGTGGGGCGAGTCGAGAAACGAACAATCTCGCTACAACGACGTGTCAACAACGTAGCTACCCCGTCACCAATATCGCGAGTGCGTTCAAACACAGTGATCCGTAGTATTTAAGTGTCGTCCAGTGTATTAACCCAGTGATTTAGTTTAAAAAAGATAGTTTTATCTAAGGGGGGAGGATTGTAGCGGCTGAATCGTATATTTCACATATCAAGTGCCCACCTACTAACTCCATTGCCTTTGTTCATTGTGTCCCTAGCGGATAAAATATATCACGTAACATAAACACTAATAACGTAAATATTAACCACAACTAACAGTGCTCCATTGTATTAAGAAATAGTTATAAGCGACAGTCACATTGTAAAAGTAAGGAGTCAGATATTAAACACCATCACGTGAACACGCATTTTATTTTGCCTGTCACCATACCTTCACGCACCCATCGGCAAACCATGATGACCTCTCCACGCCCTTTCAGCATTTCCCATTGGCTGACGTATTTCTAGATGGCCCATAGCCATGGATCCGAGTTTACCCGAAGCTTTCTTATCATACCCGAGCGTGACGAATGAATTCAATTCACAGCCCACGAAAAATCTGTCTAGGCGCGCCTAAAGAAGTTTTCACTTCAAAAAACCTAAAAAAAGTTGCCAGTCATAGGAACTGCCGATAGAAGTGAAAACTTATCACGCAGAATTTGATAGCTTACCTTGGAAATTACACGGATGTAACCGGAGGGCGTGGCCATCTTGGCATGGCCATCTAGAAATGCGTCAGCATTTCCCATTGGCTGACGTATTTCTACATGGCCAGATCACGAGTTTACCGGAAGATTTCTTATCAAACTCGAGCGTGACGCTAGAATTCAATTCACAGACCACAAAAATCTGTCTAGGCGTGCCTAAGGAAGTTTTCACTTCAAAAAACTTTGAAAGGCCATAACTCAGCCCTGATATGACTTACAGCAAATCTGACTGTTCAAATACCCTTGAGAAAAAGGAATGTTTCACAAAAAAGATAACGCCTCTTTGGCCGCTAGCAAATGGTGCTACTAGTTCATATAAGAAAACCTCGAAAAAAAATATTTAAAAAGCCATAACTCAGCTCCGATATTACTTACAGCAAATATGACTACACAAGTACCTTTTATAAGGTAATGTTTAAATAAAATGATAACGGATCTTTGGCCGCTGTAGAAAATGTCGCCACTAGTCCATATAAGAAAAACAAAAAAATAATTTAAAAGACCAGAACTCAGAACTCAGACATATCTGATTGCCTAAATACCCTTGGAGTAAGGTCATGTTGCATTAAAATTATAACAGATCTTTGGCCGCTATAGAAAATGGCACCACTAGTCCAAATATAAGAAAAACTCTAAAAAGAAACTTTGAAAGACCATAACTCAGCTCCGACATGACTTACAGCAAATTTGCACAAGTACCCTTTAGGTAAGATAATGTTTCAAAAAAGTGACAACAGATCTTTGACCACTGAAAGAAATGGCACCACTTGTCCCTGCAAAAAAAACATGAATGACCATAACTCAGCTCCGATATGACTTACAGCAAATCTGATTTCTAAAATACACTTGGAGTAAGGTAATGTTTCAAAAAAATTACAACATATAGCCTTGGGGTAAGGTCTTGTTTCATAAAAGTAATAACGGATCTTTGGCCGCTATTGAAAATGGCGCTACTAGTCCATATAAAAATACCTAAAAAAACTTTAATAGGCCATAACTCAGCTCCGATATTACTTACAGCAAATCTGATTACATAAGTACCCTAGGAGTAAGCTAATGTTTAAAACAAATTGACAACTTTGGCCACTTAAAAAAAACGACGCCCCTTGTCCATTCAAAAAATAAATAAATTTGATAGGCCATAATTCAGCTCCGATATGACTTAGAGCAAATCTGATTGCTCAAATAACATCAAGGTACAAGCAAGTTCGTTACATCGTTACAAGTATCGTTACAAGCAAGTGATAACAGATCTTTGGTCGCTAAAAAGAAATCGACGCTACGAGCCCATACAAAAGTACCCAAACCCCTTTACGTTATAACATAATAATTTCTTACAAATCGAAAAGATTATAACATAGATGTGTATGAAATAAAATCATGCGAGAATGTATTTTAAGAATATTTATTGAATATTCAAATTAAATGTAAAAAAGATTACAATTGTCGTGCACATAGTACAGACATTTTTTGCAGCAAAAAAAAGTATGGCAATCCGTGTTGCCATATGTGTGTGTGGCTTTTACCACATATAGAAATGTTGCCACACACATTTTATGTTCTGTACTGAACAGATGAATAAATATAAGATATTATATTTTCAAACTAAAAATTAAGCAGCAGATATACTCAAAAGCTTATTGCGTTTTGTAATGAAATGTAAGTATATAAAACAGTGAAATTATATATTACGTCTCAAGATGTCCTTTATCATTTAATGTAGTTGCAGACTATTATTATGTACCTACATGGATTGTTGTTGTGTTTTTACACGCATACGATAATTTCAAAATATTTCAACTGCGGTTTATGTTTAGGGACTGACTGTTTTTTTTATTTTACTTGACGTACCTACATGTAACATTTTTTTTGCTGATTGCCATTTTCATACTACTATTCATCTAAAATTACAACCTCAAGCTAATTTAGACAACTATCTGTAAAAATCCAATGATCCGTGAATTTTTATGACTTGGAAAAGTAGCGGTTGGCGATTATGAATGATCGGCATAATCGATTTATTTTGTATTACTAATGTTGATAATCGATTATCGAATTAGTAACTAATAAGTTTTCATAATCGAATGATATTAGTAATTAGTACTACTAATCGTGTTTTATGAAGTCGACGACAGTTCTTCCGTGACTTTAGTAGTATCGACATAGGTTTATTTGGTTTCTTTTGTTTGAATTACGGTGCCGGTGGTGTGAAACGTGACACTTTTTACTTATAAATATGTGGATTTCATTAACGGTAAGTTTACCGATTTTTGTATTGATAAGAATATTTGTAAGTTTTAAGTAGCTTTTTCGCTTGCTGTCCCTCTTTTATAGCGGGCCGCTAAGAGACCGCATCGTGTTGTCCCTTTCTCACCCCACGCGGCTGTGAGTAAATCGAGTCGCGCGCGACTTGCGACCGTGCGTGAGTGACTGGCTAATAATTAGTAACTACAAACTGTCATAATCGAGATATCTCGAGACATTCTCATAATCGAATGATTTCATTAGTATATCTCATAATCGCCCACCTCTATGGAAAAGGCAAAACAGGCAAAACTGTTTCCTCTAATTTGGCAACACTGCCTAAGTTGTCGATTTTTAGGGTGGGTGGTGAAAATTTTTCTATTTATTCGCATTTTCCAAGGTAATAATATTCCAATTTTAATAAAATCATTAGTTTTTGTGTTTTTTCTGTAAAACTATTATAATTTGTGTTGTTGTGTGTAATTTTCTGTGCGGTAAGTGGAATTCATAACCACACTTTCCTGGATCCAAATTCAAAAAAATGATCGTAAATTGTGGTTTTCAAATGTTTCTATTAAAAATTAACAACTGTTCTTAATGTATTCATTTATATTTATTGATACTAAAGTAAAAATTGGGTTTTCGTATAATTTTCATGTTATGTAACTCACAGGTATTGATTGACTATGGCAAAGGAGGTTACGTTATCAAAACATTATCAACACGGTAAAATGAGTGTCTTCACCTATTTATCTAACAGTAACACATCCAATAAAGTTTATACTAAAAATATTATGAGGCTAGCCTCTAATTTGGACTACCAACGCAAAAATGTATATGTTTCATGACTACGACAAATCTGTAAAATTTAGTAAGTAATATTTACAAGGTCATGCCCACTACCATTATCTAAGTCATAATACCTGTGGTATACGTTTTTTATGCTAGCTTACCTTAGCTTTGATCAATAAATCCTTTTTTTTATAAGTTGTCAATATATTAACTCACTGACTATCACTAACCCTTATAGCAGAACTGTTATGTTATGCTGGATAGTAGAACTGTGGTATATACAGTGTAAACTCCATGTAAAATCACTAGAATCAACAAACTCCCTAAAGTGTCTAAAATTATAGGTGCCGGCAAACAAGTTGACCCAAAGTTAGCTGCGCATGGCTCCGCAGAAACGTTTTTAAGGTCTCTTTGGTGGAAGTGTACATGTGCAAACTTTACCCTTTCTAAGAAAACTATTCTTTTGTTAAAAAATTTGGATTGTACATGTAAAGATAGTAAGGTACAAATAAAATAAGTAAAAAAAAGTCCACAAAATTAATGGTGCATCATAAGACATCTGATGAAAAGAACAGACTATTAACCAAAAGCATTCAAATTAGAATTGTTTTTGTCTCTTTGGGTTTCTAATACAGATTTTTCTTCTTTCCATTTAACAACAACTCTAATGTCAAAATATATATGCACAGTCCCTTGATATATTATATCAGTTTACACGGAGTTAACACTGTATTCTTATTTCCGTTCACAAAAACTAACTGCCCTGGATGTCTACTCTTATTCTACGAAAAATGTTATGTCGAAAGAAACTCGACTTTCCTATTCCGGTTCTACTTCGTTTTGTCAGATCCAACTTTGACATTTCAATGTTCTAAGATTCCTCTAATTAGAGTAATAATAAACATTTTAATGGACGAAATGACGAATCTAAGTAGAACCGGAGTAGGGAAAGTTGTACCGTAGAACCGAGTTTATTTCGAAATTACGTTTTTTGTAGAAAGAGAGTACATGTCCTGATCTAGGTGGGTTCCAGATACTGCGGATTTTTTTTAACAAGGTCCAGAATATAACAACTTATCATAATTAAGTGCTGCCTTTTTATTATTTTGATTCCGAATTAAATTCTATTCAGTAGAAGATTCAACCTTTCGTCATATGCAAACCTGCCTGTTGGTGATGGCTGGTCTATGCTGTGGGATGCTTTGACTGAGTGGGTTTTTCTTATGTCCTACATATTTGGACAGATCAAGTAATAAAGAGACGAACTTCTTAGCATTCCATGGATTCACGGTGCAGGTGCCGAATCCATCGTGTGACAGAGAGAGAAATCCCGAGTAGATCCTGAGAATTGTGACACGGGTGTAGGTTTAAGGGTCCCCTTTTTGACGTACATCAACACTCACCTTCACTACTCGTATTTCTCTCCCTGCCCAACCAAATCTGATATGAACCTACTAGTGCAGCTTTAGATACTCGTTCTAGTATAGAACTTACTGCACTTCTAGACAAGCCAAGGTCTTTCAGCAGGTTATAGAGAGATTTTGCTGGTATACCTCTCGCTCCTACTTCTACAGTGTATAAATTAACTACATAGCCGTGTTTTGTGATATTATAACATTTGCAACATGTCCAGATGGCCAACTTCCTGATGCGCCGTGCGCTGCTAGATGCAGTCCGCGTACCCCTCGCCTCCCGAGCCAGCTCCTCTTCCAACATCGGGGAGTTCGAGAAGGTAACAACCAAAGAGATTACTCATATAGAGTTAGAACAAACGCTTTACACCGAAAGCACGGGTCTGATCACTCTTATCTTGGCTCTCTTATGGAAGTGTCACACTTTTGTAGCGGCACATCAGTTTGTTGCCATAGCTAACATACACCTCATCTGCTTACAATTGTTACAAAGGATCCGTGCGGGAAAACCTGATTTATTAACTTATTCTGTATCTAAGGTAACACCCAATATCGCACCTGTCACGGCTTTCACAAATCCTATCTGAATAGATTTTTGAAGCGAAAACTTTTCCACCACATGCAGGTTTTCAGTGGGCTGTGAATTGAGTTCAAGAGTCACGTTCATAAATGAAAAATCTTCTAAGTAAACTCTGATGATCTAGATGGCCATGGTCAAAGCCACGCCCTCTGGTTTCACCCGCATAGTTTCCAAAGTGAGCTATCAAATTCTGAGTTATTAGTTGCCCCTCATACCATCACTGACAAACACTGCATATCACATCCTCAGCAACTGAGCGGTTAACAACTGGAACAAATTGGCCGAGTGATACTTCAGCAAAAACATTAAACTGTAGTGGTAGGACTCTTGGCAGAGTCCCCCCTGGGGAAGTACCACACCTTTGCCAGTAGTCCACCGCCAAGCAGTAATGTGCAAACATTATTGTGTTCCGGTTTGAAGGGTAATGTTTCCAGAGAAATTACTGGGCTTAGAGCTTAGAGATAAAACATCTTAGATCTCTGGGTGATGAGCGTAGTGCAGTGCTAGCATAGAATA
Organism: Ectropis crepuscularia; assembly: GCA_963693475.1. Lineage (NCBI taxonomy): Eukaryota > Metazoa > Arthropoda > Insecta > Lepidoptera > Geometridae > Ectropis > Ectropis crepuscularia. The sequence goes on along the minus strand of OY856369.1, from coordinate 14,879,618 downwards.
GATAATACAGATAGAACGGACACTCCCCACCCCCCGCCAGTTTCAAGCTTCCTACCCCGCAAGAACGCGAGAAGCACTCAGCGACACGACATAGATGACACGCACACATGCGTAAATGCGTTCGAACGACATATGCGAGATGTGTGAGTGTAGGTATGTCAACTGCACCGTCTGTATAGATTTTAGGCCGAGTGTCCGGGGTGTGGTGCTAGGTAATGATTTGGAATCTTCATGTTCCAATAGCTGCGTGTCACTGTGCTGTTATGTGGCAGGCATGTTGCTTCCCATCAGGCACATGTCCTGATAGTCTCGTCACTCTTTATAACAAAAAAAACCTAAAAACAAACTGTACAAATGGATAGTGAAATACAGAGTCATTTTAACAGACAATTATCTATAACTCGTTTAAACAATACTCAGAGGCTAATACTGCTCATCTGCAAGACTACAATGTCATAAAATTAGTATATTCTATAAAAAAAAAAAATTGGCAGTCATAGGAACTGCCAATAGAAGTGAAAACTTATGACTCAAATGTTTTCACTTTTAATTGAATTGTCTAATCTATTTATCACCTTATCAGAAGACAAATTATTTGTTAAACCATCGTAGGTCTATGTACATTCGCATAATTTCAACACCGCCAGCTAAATCGATGGTTGCGCCATCTAGTTTTATTATATCAACGTAATTATACAGAATATTGCAACTCTTTACTGTTTCTGTTGCCCTGGTACTGGTACCTAGGGGCAAACGCAACTCTTTTATATTTCTGTTGTCCTGGTATCTGGAGATAAACGCTGGGCTGTTGGAGGTAGGTAATCGAAACTCTTTATGTTTCTGTTACCCTGGTACCTACCTGGCCGTTTTTACCGAGTTTACCCGAAGATTTCATATCCGATCCGATCCGATCCATTATCATATCCAAGCGTGACGATTGATGAATCCATTTCACAGCCCACGAAAATTCTGTCTATAGCGCGTCTAAAGAAGTTTTCACTTCAAAAACATCAAAACAAATTCACAATTAGGTACCTAGCAGAGTTATCACATAACATACAAAAAAAAAACCATGTTAAGAACCTTCTTCTTTGTGAAGTCGTTTCATAAAATTATTGTTTTATTTCAGGTCGGCAACCGAGAGTGGGTAGGATTCGGTTACAACGGCATGCCCAACTATGTGGACCGACCTGACTTCCCCATGCCAGCTATCAGGTTCAAGGTTGACACTCCTGACATCAAGGTACGTACCTAAACATCCTCCTCACAAGTGAACAAGTGTCTTTACTGTCATTAGGATAATAGATGGGACTTGTGATTAATAAATAAGTAATAATAATAAATTTCTTTATTTGCGAAAATTAAGAAATTATTACAATACAATGTTTACATTGAGAACTCCATAATCAACCTTACGGCATGCAAATATTAGGTTGTCTATGACAATTTGTTAAAAACTTTACAATTCACTTTATAATTTACCACTTTAAGCTGCCCTAGTATTTACATTCTCTTTAGCTGCCCATTCAAGGACTACCAATTTCACGTTACTATTGCCTACATTATATAATTTTATAAAATTGATTAAGCATTTATAACAATCCAATGCTAATGGAAGCAAAGCAATAAAGTATAGCAATACAGTAAGCACTAAATTGATTGCGCGTAGTTGCGAACTGTCTACCTGGTAGCATTAATTTGGTACATTTATTATATTTGTGTATGTGTATATGTGTATGTAAGTAGTATATATATAACATATTAGATTCATGTGTATTTTAATTAGTAGGTGTATGTATGGTGTATATTTTAGTTAGTATTTATTTATTTTTTGTTATGATTAGTACTCGTATTGTTGTTGATAAATTAAATCAAATGTATTTGCTAAGGGCCATGTTCCTATCTTTTGTACCTAATCAGTGCCAGGTTGTCTGGAAAAGATCGCTATAATATACTACACTTTTGGGGACACGTTGAAATACACCCCCCTTCTTATTTCTTGCTCTTTCTTAGCCGCGGTTTTACCCGTGTAGTTCCCATTCGCGTTATTTTCCGGGGATAAAAAGTAGCCTATGTAGTGTAAAATTTAGTAGTGGTAGGACTCTTAGCAGAGTCCGCCTGGGGAAGTACCACACCTTCGCCAAATATTCTACCGCCAAGCAGTAATGTGCAAACATTACTGTGTTCCGGTTTGAAGGGTAATGATTCCAGAGAAATTACAGGGCTTAGAGACATAATATCTTAGATCTCTTGGTGACGAGCGCAGTGCAGTGCTAGGTAATGATTTGGACTATCATGTTCCAATAGCTGCGTGTTACTGTGCTGTTATGTGTCAGGCATGTTGCTTACCATCAGGCACATGACACACAGTTATTGGAACATGAAGAGTCAAAATCATTACCTAGCACAGCACTGCGCTCGTCACCCAGAGATCTAAGATGTTATGTCTCTAAGCCCTGTAATTTCTCTGGCAACATTGCCCTTCAAACCGGAACACAGTAATGTTTGCCCATTACTGCTCGGCGGTAGAATAACTGGCAAAGGTGTGGTACTTCCCCAGACGGACTATGCTAAGAGTCCTACCACTACTGAAGCCTATGATGTTTTCGCCGTTTATTTGCTAAAGGTACGGAATCCTTCGTGCGGGAATCCCACTCGCACTTGGCCACTTTTTTTTTTTTTTTTTTTGTATTTCTTTCTTGTCAAATGTACTTTTTTTATGTCTTTTGTTATGGCCACAATAAACATTTCATATTTCATTTGTATTTGTAGGTACTCCGCGACAAGGAGAGGGCGGACTGGCGCAAGCTGACAGTGGAAGAGAAGAAAGCTCTGTACCGGGCCTCATTCTGTCAGACCTTCGCTGAGTTCCAGGCGCCCACCGGCGAGTGGAAGGGCATCCTGGGCTGGGGCCTGGCCATCGCATCCGTGTCCATGTGGATCTACATGGCCATGAAGGTCTTCGGTGAGTTCTCACTTTTTGAAGTGAAAACTTCTTTAGCCGCGCTATAGACAGAATTTTCGTGGGCTGTGAAGTGGATTCATCAATCGTCACGCTTGGATATGATAATGGATCGGATCGTATATGAAATCTTCGGGTAAACTCGGTAAAAACGGCCAGGTAGGTACCAGGGCAACAGAAACAGTAAAGAGTTTCGATTACCTACCTCCAACAGCCCAGCGTTTATCTCCAGATACCAGGACAACAGAAATATAAAAGAGTTGCGTTTGCCCCTAGGTACCAGTACCAGGGCAACAGCACGTTTTCAATTCTATCGGCAGTTCCTATGACTGCCAATTTTTTTTTTCAAGACACTTCTTTTTTTTAATAAATAAAGAGTGACGGGACGAGCAGTACATGTATCTGATGGTAAGCAAAATGCCTGCCACATGACAGCACAGTGACACGCAGCTATTGGTATATGAAAGAGTCCAAATCATTACCTAGCACTGCACTGCGCTCGTTACCCAGAGATATTAGATGTTTTATCTCTGTGACCTGTAATTTCTCTGGAAACATTGCCCTTCAAACCGGAACAGAGTTATGTTTGCACATTACTGCTTTGCGGTAGAATAACTGGCAAAGGTGTGGTCCTTCCCCAGGCGGACTCTGCTAAGAGTCCTACCACTACAAAAACATTAATGTAGTGTAGTATGGTAGAGAGTACCTTTGCCTAGCAGTGGGACAATACAGATTCATTTAAAAAAAAAAAGGTGTATTGTTTAATCGAAAGTCATTTAACCCATCATTTGAGACTCATTTTAAGACAAATTCTATTTATTCATTTCAATAGTGCATACCTAGTTTTTTTTATACTGAAAAAATATTTAGATGATAAACCTTCACTTATGATTTGTTTTGTCAAAACTAACCTCAAAATTTGTGAGGGTAGATAAAAAAAAATTAGAATTTTTTTTCACGTTGGTCATTTCCGGCGCCGATCCCATATGGGCTACCTGCCTCTTGACGGGTTAAACGGTTTTACAAAGAACAATGGCAAAATAATAGTTAGCTTCATGGTAGTGTCTAGAAATAACGTTTATACGAAATGAATTTATTGATTTTTATAAGATTTTTCAAATCAATATAAATATGTAGTAATAGAAGCCACAAAAAATATTACAATATACTGGGTTTTCATAATTATGACTAAAATGACTTAGTACACTGTATAAATATGACCATTTATTATAATCGTGCCATTTTGGACGTAATTGTAAAACAATAATGACGGCAAAAATATATTTTATTTCAAGTTGGTTATCATTAGTATATAAAATATCAGTACTTATAAAAGTTAAAAGATAGTAGTGGATATAAGTTTCATTAAAACTTCTTTCCGCAATATTAATAATATCAATGTTAAAACTATTGGTATAATTCTATTTTAATGATATGGCAACATCCGAAATTCTCCTATGTCAGTGTGGCTGAAGAACTAGTATCCGTAGCCAAACTCAAATTAAAAATATATAATTATTATGTCTCTGGCATGTCAATGTCAGCCACTAATGCAGAGTAACTCTGTCAAATCTCTCTGTTTAGTCTGTGACTCATCGAATTTTAATAAAGTTTCAACTTAATTATCTTATTTTCTAGGCCCTTTGAAGACAAAAATCTTTCCATATCTTACTCAGGGACTGACATTCAACATTTTAAGATATTGAAGTGAGAACTTCTTTAGGCGCGCCTAGACAGATTTTTCGTGGGCTGTGATTTGAATTCATTCGTCACGCTCGGGTATAAGAAAGTTTCGGGTAAACTCGGGACCATGGCTATTGGCCATCTAGAAATACATCAGCCAATGGGAAATGCTGAAAGGGCGTGGACAGGCCATCATGGCATGGCCATCTAGAAACGCATCAGCCAATGGGAAATGCTGAGGCATTTCTAGATGGCCATGCCAAGATGGCGAAGCCACGTCCTCCGGTTACACCCGTGTAGTTTCCAAGGTAAGCTATCAAATTCTGAGTTATAAGTTTTCACTTCTATCGGCAGTTCCTATGACTGCCAACGTTATTTTTACCTTTGTTTTTACAATGTTTTTTTTAAACCTTTTTTTAATGTTTTTTTATTAATGGCTGTATGTGCATTAGCTTTGATTGGGTTAGCCTTACAAGCCGCCAATGACATGGGTTATATTTTATATTTATATTTTTTTTCGATAAATAGGCGTTATCATTTCGTCTCAACTATTTTAAAGTATGAAAGTCTGTCATTGTTGTTTAGTCAAATACCGTATTGTATGAATTGGTATGAGTAATAGTTGTATGTACGTGTGCAGTGTACAGTTTTTTTTTTTTTTAAACTTATAGGTTTACTCTTGACCGCCATCTCACCTGATGTTAAGTGACGATGCGGTCTACGATGGAGCGTGTTTACCTAGAAAAAACCGATTCACTCTCGATTTGAAGACACATAGATTATAACTAACGGGAAATACCCACTCAGGCAACGTATTCCACAGTCTTGACGTTCTTATCACAAAAGTAGAGTCAAATCTCTTCGTTCGTGTTTTTGGAACATCAACCATGAAACGATGTCGCTTTTTCGAGCTGCGAGCATTCCGATAGAAAAAAGGGCAAGGTGGTATTAGTTGTATGAATTGTATGAGTAATAGTTGTATGTATTGTACGTCCGCAGTGTACAGCCCGCTGCCCGCGTCTCTGTCGGACGAGGCGCAGAAGGCGCAGCTGAAGCGCATGCTGGACCTGAAGGTGAACCCGGTGGACGGGCTCGCCTCCAAGTGGGACTACGAGAACAACCGCTGGAAGTAAACCGGCGTGCAGCACGTGAGTACTGTGCTTTATTATGGGATTCTGCGTGTTAGGGATTTTTTTTTCTTTTTTAAATTTTTTTTTTTTTTTTTTTTAATTTTTTTTTTATTGAAGTGATAACTTCTTTTGGTGCGCCACAGACAGATTTTTCGTGGGCTGTGAATTGAATTCTAGCGTCACGCTCGGGAATGGGAAGAAATCTTCGGGTAAACTCGGGGCTATAGCCATTGGCCGTCTAGAAATGTGTTAGCCAATGGGAAATGCTGAAACGGCGTCATGGCATGGCCATCTAAAAATCCGTAAGCTAATGGGAAATCCTGACGAAATTCTAGATGGCCATCCCAGGATGGCGAGGCCACGTCCTCCGGTTACACCCGTGTAGTTTCCAAAGTAAGCTATCAAATTCTGAGTTATAAGTTTTCACTTCTATCGGCAGTTCCTATGACTGCCAATTTTTTTTTTTGTTTTTTTTTTTTTGTAAATTTATTTGTTTATCTTTATTGAAATGATAACTTCTTTTGGTGCGCCACATGTATACAGATTTTTCGTGGGCTGTGAATTGAATTCTAGCGTCTCGCTCAGGAATGGGAAGAAACCTCGGGTAAACTCAGGACCATGTCCATTTGTCATCTAGAAATGCGTCAGCTTTTCCCATTGGTTACCTTTTTTGAAGTGAAAACTTCTTTAGGCGCGCTATAGACAGAATTTTCGTGGGCTGTCAAATGGATTCATCAATCGTCACGCTTGGATATGATAATGGATCGGCTCGGATATGAAATCTTCGGGTAAACTCGGTAAAAACGGCCAGGTAGGTACCAGGGCAACAGAAACAGTAAAGAGTTTCGATTACCTACCTCCAACAGCCCAGCGTTTATCTCCACATACCAGGACAACAGAAATATAAGAGAGTTGCGTTTGCCCCTAGGTACCAGTACCAGGGCAACAGCACGTTTTCACTTCTATCGGCAGTTCCTATGACTGCCAATGTTTTTTTTTTACGGGGGGGAAATCCTTTGCAGATACCTAGCTGTATTGGGGTGCAGCCAAGTTATGTGAGAGCTTACTCACTAAAAACCCCTAGGTGGCCTACATCTGTGCCTAGGAAGAAGACGCCGGGATCTCCGTTGGAACGCACCGGCATCCTTTTGAGGACGTTAGGCCCCCAAGCCTATACGTCTACGAGCCCATGGGTACCCTTTTAATCGCCTCTTACGATAGGCAGGGTATACCGAAGCCGAGTTCTTGTATCCCATTCTTGTATCCCATTGGTTACCTAGAAATGCATTAGCATTTGTAGATGGAGATGTTCATGGCCGCGCCCTCCGGTTACACCCGCGTAGATTCCAAAGTGAACTATCAAATTCTGAGTTATAAGTTTTCACTTCTATCGGCAGTTCCTATGACTGTAAATGTTATTTTTATATTGAAAACATTAAGATATTTTTTAAATTTGTCTTATTTTTTTTTACCTTTTTTTAATGTTTTTTTATTAATGGCTGTGTGTGCATTTGATTGAGTTAGCCTTACAATTCCGTCAATGTCATTGGTTAAAAGATAGATCGCCAAACAAATAGGTAGGAGCCAGCAACACACCACGTGAGTTCTCCACTTAGTTCACAACTTTTGTTAAAACTCAATACATTAGCCATGTGTCGTTACGGGGTTTTCAGATAACGGAACGCAACTGTTACGCATATCCGAATACTTAGACGGTATCAAAACTATTTATTTTCGTATTTCACCATAACAAGATAAGATTCATTTTTCAATAACCGAATGCGTCAAATAGATCTATGCTCCTTTCTTCCTCACGCTTATACCACTACATATGTATCTCACTCGCTCTAACCGGTACGATACAGTTATGGCAATAACTAAAAATCGATACCGATTGCGTTGCACGCAAAGAGTTATACATTTCGTTGCGCGATAAAGCAAGCAATGGTTGTTATTTAGTTTTAAAAGTGCATACCGCTACTTGAAATATAAGCTGTTATGAGATTTTCACATAACGTGTTTTCGGTATAAAGTCTTATAAATAGTTATACAACACTTTATGCTATTTAACGACCATAGCTACAATACATTATACAGGGTTATTGGTAATCAGCCTGCATCCTTTTAAGGGGATCTTAGATACATTCAATACGTCAACTTTGGTACTACAGTTTTTTAATAAAAATGTTTTTTTTTTACAAAATAAATAAAAAATGCATTTGCACGGTCTAAAAGTATCTAACTCTACGTAAGAATTCGTAACGAGAGCGCGTACGCTCTTTAACGCGCAAAAAATAATGTACCGAAGTGAATAAACACTAAAAAGTCGCTAAACAGTACAAAAAATGGCAACAAATCCATTTTTTTTTGGGTTATCTATTGAGTTTTAACGAAAGTTGTAGAACAAAAGTTGTTTGTTTAAATATACAGAACATGCCCTTAAACGGATGCAGGCTGATTACCAGTAACCCTGTATATCCCAAAAACAAGAACAGTCCTTTCTAGCACTGTGTATCGGCTGGACGTCTACTCTCTTTCTACGTAAACGTAATTTCGAAATAAACTCGCGTCTTTCCAACTCCGATTCTACTTCGATCCGTCGTTTTGTCCGTTTAAATGTTCTAAGCCTACTCTAATGAAGGCCGATTTACATCAGACGAGCGAATGCTCATTCTATCCCCACTGTATCAAATTCATTTGGTGTAAACAAACGTAGAGCATTATTTCCTTGTTTTGTTTGCGTTCGCAAAGATTCTGTGGAATATATAATACTAGCTGAACGCGCGCGCGTTGCTACGCCATCTATCGAAAATCGATCGTACCAATTCAAATTTTGAACAAATTCGGTTACTTTAGGTTCTAATGACACGCAACCTTTAAAATATGACATAATATGCTGTCACGCAACGAAAGCTCTCAAAAAGCAATATTTTTTCCCGTTTTTGTTACATTTTTCATTTATGCTCGGCTCCTGTTGATAGTAGCGTAATGTTAAATAGCCTATAGCCTTCCTCGATAAATGGACTATCCTACTAAGAAAGAATCGTTTAATTCCGACCAGTAGTTCCAAAGATCCTTGCGTTCAAACAAACATACAAACTCTTCAGCTTTATAATATTAGTATAGATGGAAAACGCTAAGAACGATCTTTCGTTTACACTAAAAGATCGAGAAAGAATGCTCTTGTTCCAGCTCTAGCTCTATGTTCGTTCAGTTTAAATCGGCCTTTAGAGTAAGCTTAGAACATTTAAACGTCAAACAATGTTGTATCGGACGAAACGAAGTAGAACGAGAGAAGGAAAGTCGCAAGTTTTTTTTTTTTCGAAATTACGTTTTCGTAGAAATAGAGTAGACGTCCAGGGCTTGGAGATACAACGACTTAGATCTGTGACGAGCGCAGTGCAGTGCTAGGTAATGATTTGGGCTTTCAAGTTCCAATAGCTGCGTGTCACTGTGCTGTTATGTGGCAGGCATGTTGCTTACCATCAGGCTCATGACCTGCTCGTCTCGTCACTTTATACTATAAAATATATATAAATATAACATAGTAATGTGTGTCTGTTTGTTTCAGGGTTGGGTGTGGTGCTAGCTCGGCTTCTTGCTGTGGATAGTCTAGACATTGTTATTTAAGCAACGTTATGTAAGATACAATAAATTGTGATTCCAATCTATTGCCATTTTTATTTCTTGACCTTTTAACGGAGTTGTAATGTAGGCCACCCTGAGACTGGATGGAGTGACGATATACGGAAGACAGCAGGCAGTGGATGGAGACGTATAGCCGAGGATAGGGCTGAGTGGCGAGCCATGGGAGAGGCCTATGTCCAGCAGTGGACTAAGATAGGCTGATGATGATGATGATGATGACCTTTTGACGGAGTTACGGCTGGTCTGGTCGGGAGAACGGCGACTGTCGATGAAGCCCTGGGTTCACTTCCCACACGCACCACTGTCTTTTCGATGTCATGTACGTAATGCTAACTTAAAAACGGCGAAGAAAAACATCGTGGGGAAACCGACATGTACCTAGAATCTTTCTAGGTGATGTGTCATCGACCAATCCGCACTTGGCCAGCGTGGTGGATTATGACTTTGACTCTCTCCTTGCGAGAGAAGGCCCCGAGTCCCAGCAGTGGGAACTTTTAGTGGACTGATTATGCTTATGAACCTTTTAACCCTTTAACTAGTAAACGCATTTTTGAAGTGAAAACTTCTTTTGGCGCGCCTAGACAGATTTTTCGTGGGGTGTAAATTGATTTCTAGCGTCACGCTCGGATGTGATAAGAAATCTTTGGGTAAACTCGGGACCTTGGCGATTGGGCATCTAGAAATGCGTCAGCCAATGGGAAATGCTGAAAGGGCGTGGCCTCGACATCATGGCATGGCCATCTAGAAATGCGTGAGCCAATGGAAAATGCTAACGCATTTCTAGATGGCCATGCCATGATGGCGAGGCCACGCCCTCCGTTTACACCCGTGTAGTTTCCAAGGTAAGCTATCAAATTCTAAGTTATTAGTTTTCACTTCTATAGGCAGTTCCTATGACTGCCAATTTTTTGTCATTAATAATTATTGATATTGTTTTTAAACTCCAGGAGTTTCAAATATCAATAATTAATGACTATGTAAATATCATTTTATTGTTCACTAAATTACTAACATTTGCATGCCGTAAGGCTAAATATGGCGACCCAAAATAACTGTACTAACATCTTAATATGTATTGACCCATATTATGCAATAAATTATTATGATGATGATAATAGAACCGGCATCCACGAAAGAACACAAGCCAAGACAGAGCTTCTTTCTACTGGCGCTACTCTCTCTTTTGAGAAGTGTGCCTAGACCTAGAGGCATGGGAAAGAGGCTGGAAGACTAGGGAAGGTTACTCAGATGATACTCTAATTGGCCAAGGACAATAGGCTACAATCCTCAAAAAATCTAATTAGTCCGTCAGTTAGATTGCTAAAAAATATTGTACACGTATTTTTTCTTTTGTTTCACAAACAAAAAATGACGAAGATACAGCGCTTCGAAGTTTCGTGTGACGTCACTTGTGAGTACGATTTTTACTCACGAGTGACGTCGCGACCCCCCACTCTCGAAGTTTGATGGTCTATATCTTTGTCGATTTTTAATATTTTGAAAAACCAAAAAATACGTATCCCATATTTTCCCATGATCTAGCTGACGGACTAATTAGAATTGTGTATTTTTGACCCAGTCCGGTACCCTATTCCTAAGTCATCTGTTATGAGAGCCCTCCACTAGCACTCTGATTAGCAGATTGCTCGGTGGAAGGACAAGAGCCGCGCTGGTGAGATCAGCTGTCTGGCTTCCATAGTACTTCCATAATCCTTGGCTTAGTTCGAAGTTAGACTGTGTTGTGTGTAGTGTTCACCAACATTTATTAATTCCAGAGAGTCATTAGGAGCGGGGGAGGAGGGGTCATGAGGTTCGGACACCCGCAAGGGCGGTGCTTGGCAGGGTTTTTTTTTAATATAGAGTGACGAGACGATCATGACATGTCCCTGATGGTAAGCAACATGCCTGTCACATGACAGCACATTGACACGCAGCTATAGGAACATGAAGAGTCCAAATAATCTAAGATGTTATATCTCTAAGCCCTGTAATTTCTCTGGAAATATTGCCCTTCAAACCGGAACACAGTAATGTTTGCACATTACTGCTTGGCGGTAGAATAACTGGCAAAGGTGTGGTATTTCCCTAGGCGGACTCTGCTAAGAGTCCTACCTACACTAGTACCCCAAAGTCACTGAGATTTGACTCCGGGTGGGCTCCCGCCAGAAGCCCTGCGGTCAGCCCTGAGTGTCGCTTCTCCATACTCGGCCTGCGCTCCACTACAGATGTCGCCGGCTCGCTTCGCTCGCCACCTCCCCGCTTCGCTGCGCTTGGCCTCACATGGCTCGCTCCACTCAGGACCTTCATTGAGCTTCTGGGTCCCGCATTTTTAAATACACTCTAGTAGTACCGACAAGACTAGGTGGAGTCGGGGTGCTCCGAGTCGGATCTGGGTTTCGGCAGAAATGCTACTGAAAAAAAAAATTGGCAGTCATAGGAACTGCCGATAGAAGTGTAAACTTATATAAGTGCTCAGAGTACGCAGAGTTACTGAGTTTCCTCACAAACACGTCGAAAAAAAATCAAATTTCAACAGTAAATTACGTTAATTTTAAACCATTTGTATTATTGTATATGTCAAGAGGTGATTCGAACAGTATTGGATTTCAATACGAGGCGCAAGCGGTGTGCTGTCATCGCTTCGGCAGAGTCCGGATTATTACGTCGTGCGAGGCTGCTTGAAGAGATTTCGGAAGGGAGTACATTCCTCCTCCGTTAGCCGTCGTGTGACCACGTACATAGTTCGGGAACTGTCTCACGTCTCGTTGATAAGAAATTTCCAATAAGACAAAAGACAAATTGTATCACATGTTTGTCTCATCGAGTAGTGCTTTGTATTAAACTCACTTGTAAAGTTCCTACGTAGTATTTGTTCTTGTTCGTGAACCACATCGAAGCCCACATATCATGTTTACTGAAGAGGACCAACACCAGTACCATCCTGACTCTTACCTCTTCTGACTGATGACACGACATAATCGTCGTTGTCAAATGAAAATCTTCTATGTGTCAAAATGATTATTTTGAGATATTGACAAAAATAGTTCTCCTATAAAATTTTATATGAAATTGCATTTTTAAAAGTATTTCAAACTAGCTGTTACCCGCGACTTCGTCCGCGCGAAATAAATACTAAGGTAACTGAGGCAGTACCTATTTGTATACCCAGACACATTTACGGTTACTAAAAACAGCTTATAATAAAACAGTTGTTTACAATTTAATCAAAATTGGTTCAGTTGTTTAGATCTGAAAGCGTAAGAGACATTCGGCCCCAATTTCAACTCCAATTTCATCTCATACAGTTCGAAATTACAAAATTGCAAGAACAAACATTCGTTGGCTTCGTGTCAAGTGTCTATATACAGAGTTTCATGGGTTTATCTTCAACGGTTTGGAACTTCCATATTGACCTTCATCCCCCATTCCGACCCCAATTTCACTCCCGTATAATTTGAAATTACAAAATTGCTAGAACAAACACTCGTTTTCTTCGTGTCAAGTGCCTATAAACAGAGTTTCATGGTTTTATCTTCAACGGTTGGGAACTTCCATATTGACCTTCATCCCCCATTCCGACCCCAATTTCACTCCCGTATAATTTGAAATTACAAAATTGCTAGAACAAACACTCGTTTTCTTCGTGTCAAGTGCCTATAAACAGAGTTTCATGGTTTTATCTTCAACGGTTGGGAACTTTCATATTGACATTCATCCCCCATTTCAACCCCAATTTCCCCCGTACAGTTCGAAATTACGAAATTGATAGAACAAACATTCGTTTGCTTCGTGTCAAGTGTCTATATACAGAGTTTCATGGTTTTATCTTCAACGGTTTGGAACTTCCATATTGACATTCATCCCCCATTGCAACCCCAATTTCACCCCCGTATTGTTTGAAATTACAAAATTGCTAGAACAAACACTTGTTTTCTTCATGTCAATTGCCTATATACAGAGTTTCATGGTTTTATCTTCAAAGGTTGGGAACTTCCATATTGACATTCATCCCCCATTGCAACCCGAATTTCACCCCCGTATTGTTTGAAATTACAAAATTGCTAGAACAAACACTCGTTTTCTTCATGTCAATTGCCTATATACAGAGTTTCATGGTTTTATCTTCAACGGTTGGGAACTTCCATATTGACATTCATCCCCCATTTCAACCCCAATTTTACCCCCGTACAGTTTTAAATTACAAAATTCATAGAACAAACATTTAATTGCTTTGTGTCAAGTGTCTAGATACAAAATTTGATAACTTTAAAAATGAAGAATTTTCATACAAACGTTCACCCCCTAAGAGGGTGACCTCTTAGGGGTTGAATTTCGCAAAACCCCGTCTTAGCGAGCGCCTACGTGCTAAAGGGACTTCCATGCAAAATTTCAGATTCTTAGCATTTGTAGTTTCTGAGATTCCTTGATGAGTGACCTTTCGCTTTTATATATATAGATGAATGCTATAGATAATAAATATGAAGTGATTTTTTATTTAACGACGAAAGTTTAATAATTTTATTTTTAATTTTAATAATAGCGTAAATTGTGCACATAACAGATTTTAAATGGTCAATTATTAGACACATAACAGGTATTCAATAAAAATATATCTGATTTAAAATAGTATTTATGAGTTATATTGATAATAAAAGAGTAATACAAATAACTAAGCAATAATTAATAGTATAATTATAATGATTAATGAAACTAATAGTACAATTTAATAATAATAATAATAAAAAAAGTTAATCGGATTTAAATTTGAGACAATCATAAAATGGATGATAATCACGGTCTATAAATGGTTTTAGTTCTTGTAATTGGTCGAACTTGGTTTTAGTTATTTCCAATGGCCCATCATATATAACGCCGCAGGTTCAGGATACCCTTGGGGAATGTGCCGTCGTTGCGGAAGAATTGCATAATTTTCTGGATGACGAAGTTTGTAGTATACTTCACCAGTTGAACTATATAAAAATGCTCTGACATCATTGACAGTAGGATCACCCTTTCTTTTACCTGGTCTGATGGATTGATAATTGGTGGTCATTTTCTCATAGTCCTTGAAGAAATCATAATGAAGAACTCTAATATCATAGGGTTGTTTAGGTCGCGCTTGACGCATTCTTGTAATATAATCCTGAGGTGCATAAATAGGGGGTTTTATGTAATGTTCGATAGTGGAGTGGACACTGTCAACCTCCATCATAGTGTGTCCCTTTTCTAAAATAATTTGTTCCACTTCTACTTTAAAAAAATAAGCATAGTCACACAATGCACTACATAGAACTTTATTTCTGTTTTGGTAGTTGCATCCATCACTAATTACTGTGATGTGTTTATAAGCTGTGCATTTAGTTTTAAGATAATCTATTACACAGCTTGTAAATTCATTGGATGTGACTCCTCCATCAGCTTCATGCCAAAAATAAGTAGTGACGTCTCCAGTACGAGAGTTGTAAATTGTAAAATTATGACACTGTAGTTTTTGTTTATAGTACAGTGCACCAGCAAGTAATTTTGGAGCTAAAAGAACACTTTGCACGTCAACAGTTATTACTAAGTTATCTGGGTTATTTTTCAAATTTTCTATTGCTGTATTCTTTGCATGACGTGCTTCATCTTTTTTTTTAATATGAGTATCATAGTCTTCTTGTGAAACATTTTTTAATTGATAACTGGAACATACGTCGCACTGATCCTTTCGTGGTTTGTGAATGGAAATATTGTTGTGACTTAATACACTTAAAAAAGTATTTCTTGAGACTGGTTTCTTATTTTGTTCAATACACCAGGCTTTGTAAACTGCATGCATGTGCAGATGGGATCGAAAAGTTGACTCAACGTAAATTCGCTGTGATGTAGCTCGACAATAGTGACTTGGCACTTTAGGTAGTAAATCCAACCATTCAGATACCGTACCTCTATTCCTAGCAGACACATTAGCACTATGACAACGCGCCGCCGTTACGGAAGAGGATTCATTATCTTGCACTATTGCTGGCGTTTCTTTAACCCAACGCAAGAAAGTATCACGTCCGACATCAAATGTATTTAAAAAAAACAGTCTGCACACTTTTACTCTGCTATTTTGGTAATCAGACTTAGGTACATAAATATCAAAACCTGTTTGTTTCCTTGAAGTCAAACGATTATCACGTTTTCTTTGCCTACGTAAATTTCTTCTCGATACTAGTCCTTGTATGAAAGCTTTTTTTGCACTCCATGATTTCATGTTCCAAAACTTGAAATGCAATGCTGCTCGTTCTTCTTCTGATACTAATTTACACATGAAACTATTTTTAGATTTTTGTTTGATTGAAGTATGATCACAACGACTTTTAACAGATCGGCCGGCTATTGGTGTAGTCTGTTCCAGCTTTCCATCTTTTTTCTTGTAACCCATATATGGTTTCCCCAGTAAGCGGTTGCGTCTAGCTTTAGATTGAGATGATTGTGGGGCTGGTTTGCTACTCGAAATTTCAGCAATCGCTCTCGTTTCTTGTGCTGGATATTCATTTGATGAATCACTGCTATAAATAATGTAGCGTCTTCGTTTGATGGTCGTAGGAGAAGGTGAACTATCGCTCCGTTCCGGGGATGAATTTACTGACATGCTTGCACATAATACGCCCGACGATGTAGAGGGTTGATTTATTATCTCATCATAATTTGTCGGGTCTTGATTACGACTCGATGATTCTCTGTTCTCCTTTGTACTTAAAACTAGATCGAGAATTTTCTGTCCTCTACTCATTGTACAGTTTACTCCAATACACTGTATAAATGTAGGTACTTTTAACTTTACAATAATGCGACTGTTAACTGAACTAGCTATCACACGACTGCAGTAATATAGAAATTCGAAAGAAATAGGTGAAGTTTAATCACAAAGGCAAGATTATTTGAAACTTGAGGGTAAATGTAAATAAACACTGTAGTAGGTACCTACTTAAAGTTCAAATATTCTTAGAATAGAGAAGTGTCAAAGAACAAAGAATTATTTATATCAAGTTATCACGACAATGTTTTCGTTATATTATTATTTATTATGTTTATATAAAGTTCAATCAAGTGTTATTTTGTTTAAAAGTCAACACAAAGCAGCTTATTTTCTAATGAGTTGTAATTAAGTATGGTCAAATAAAATGTTATGTAGCAGAATACCACATAGCAGTTTTTATTTGACAATGATGTTGACTGCTACACATAGCATATTTTTGTTGAACGTTGTAGATTGTCACCCAGTGCTCATAAACACATAGCAGTTTTTTTATACGGTAGATAGATCAGTATTCTATACGCCGACGTCAAAAAGTTAAAATCTCGAAAAAGTACACATAGCTGATTTTGGTTTGACAACGACTTATATAGGTATCTAAGTGACGGCTGGTCTGGTCGGGAGAACGGCGACTGTCGATCCGGAGACCCCGGGATCAACCACGCGCACCGCTGTCTTTTCCGAGTCATGTGCGTAATGCCGCTAACATAAAACGGTGAAGGAAAACATCGTGAGGAAACCGACATGTACCTAAAATCTTTCCAAGTCATGTGTCATCCACCAACCGACCGGCGTGGTGGATTATGGCATTTACTCTCTCCTTGCGAGAGAAGGCCCCGAGTCCCAGCAGTGGGAACATTTAGAGTGGGCTGTTTATGTGTGTGTGTGTATTATACCTAGCATTGCTCTAGCTAGGGTTTTTAATATCTATAAAAAATAAAAAATCGCACTATATGCAAATTAACGGCGAAAACTTTTGGCTTTATTCCGAATTCCGTATTCTTAGACTATTGCAGTTTTCACAGACAGGCTTTCCAAAACTCCAAAAAGTTTCATTAAAATTTTGATTTTACCTTATGATTCTAACGACGAAGTCGATAGTGCGTTTTATTCTACTAGTGGCGCCAACTAGTTTGCTTGGCTCGGACTAACGAGCAAGAAACGGCAAAAAAATAAGTTTGTTGTGTGGAAGCCCCCCTTAAATATTAATTTTATTTTTAATATTTGTTATAAATAAATAAATAAATAAATATTGGTGGACAATTCACACACAACACCATCTGACCCCAAACTAAGCAAAGCTTGTGTGATGGCGGCCAGATAGCTGATATAATACTTATATAGTTTTAAATACATACTTATTATACATATAAACACCCAGACACAGTGCAAACATTTGAATTCATCACACAAATATTTGCACTGGGTGGGAATCGAACCCACGACCCTCGGCTTCGCAGGCAGAGCTACTACCAACTAAGCCACGAGGCCAGTCAAGCCCCCGTTATATATTAATTTTATTTTTAATATTTGTTATAGCGGCAATAGACATCATCATCTGTGAATATTTCAACTGTCTAGCTATCACCGTTCTTGTGATACAGCCTGGTGACAGACGGACGGACGGACAGCTAAGTCCAGTAATAGGTTCCCGTTTTTATAAAAAGTCATCCTTTGTTATTATAGACTAACTAAGTATTCTATATAGGTATAAGTATAATCTAAGTAGGTATCTGTATTCAAAATTTCAGCCAGATCCGTTCATACGTTACGACGTGATTGAGCAACACACATCCAAACAGTGACATCTATACCTAATAGTAGTATAGGATTTAAAAAAAATAAAGAGTGACGACACGAGCAGGACATGTACCTGATGGTAAGCAACGTGCCTGCCACATGACAGCACAGTGACACGCAGCTATTAGAACACGAAGAATCCAAATCATTACCTAGCACTGCGCTGCTCTCGCCACCCAGTGATCTAAGTTATTATATCCCTAAGCCCTGTAATTTCTCTGGAAACATTGCCCTTCAAACCGGAACATAGTAATGTTTGCACATTACTGCTTGGCGGTAGAATAACTGGCAAAGGTGTGGTACTTCACTGCCGAGAGTCCAGCAGGTCTACTACGAAAACAAACTCCGAATGATCGGATTCGACCGACAGCTGAAACGGATTGTAGCCTACAACAAAAAACATTCGGATCGATACATCTCGGTCGGAAGTTATAGACTTGGTCGGATCGAACGAAACGGCCGATCCGATCAACCGACAGATTGTCTTTCGAGGTAGGAAACGTCCATAAGTTCGGCCGATATATCGTTTATCGGACTTCGTAGTAGGCCTGCTGCCACTACAAAAGTAGAAGTATTAGTAGAATACCGAGGGATATTAAGTTGGTAGATAAATAAAACACACCAAAGAACACCATTTTTAAACTATTTTTAAAAACAACATTTCAACGTAAATTACACTGAGCGTGTCTTAAACACATTATAATTTATTTTGTAAACGATCGATAATATATGGGAATTTGTCTATACTATATCGTTACACCTAGACTCGGGATACCAACATTGGTTTAGAAGTGCTTTCTTTCTTTCACAATTAGTATTTATAATTTCTATTTCACATTTATTTATTTTTATTCAGAAAGTTTATAAACATATTTCTCTAGTGATGCATCACGTAATTTTTATATCACATAATATATCTATTCATAGTGATAATAACGATATCTACCAATTAGGTAAACTTATTTTTTATGTCAATAATAATTTAATACCAAATAGGTAAAAAAATACAATTCAAGATAAACATTAAACTTCAATGTCAGTTATCTACCTATTAGTACAGATAATAATTGTCAAAAAATGTATCAGCAAAACATCAATATTTTGCTTAATTAATGGGCTTCTTTATGTAACGAATAAAATATAACACGCGCTGATTCAAATATTAGGTACTTCCCTCTTTTTGACGTGATAACGTCTTATAATTCGATGAAGCCGGCTGCACGCCCGCAAAACATGACGTCATGTAACGTTACCGCCATAGAATAGATAAAATTGCCACCGTTACCTCGCCTTATTACTTTTCGCACCATCTAGTGAGTGAAATGTGTATTACGTTTAAGGAGTCTGTCCATGTTTTAGAAAAGCGACGATATGAAGTTAAGAACTTGTGCTAGTACAATGATGTACCCAGAGACAACAAGATGAGACAAACAGATGCGCTTTGAACAGCTTTACAAAAAGCTTCAGAATGTTTTACCTAGATGGCGCTTAACACAATCAGTATTTTCTTAAGACGTTGTCACGTTCAACTATCGTCAGTAAACCGACTTTACAGACAACCATTTTTTATTTTTTAACATTGAATGCTTGAAATAACAAGAACAATTCTATTTTTAGAACACAAATATTATATGACTAACATTATTTGACCTGTGTGACGACATTTGCTGTCCATCTTTAAATTACGTACACTTAAATATGTACAAACTCGTCTAATTCTTTTCAGAGGGAATTGTACCTACATTGGAATTTTATTCTATTAAAGCCCTGGGCGACCTCACTTTCCCTTTTCACTCCGCGAGCACGACAGGCAGGGCGATCCATTCTCGATATACAAATTTTAGGTTTCTGCGGTACTGCACTGGTTGATACGGGCGCTAAACATTCTATTGCGGGACATACGTTGTATAATCTTCTATTGCGCCAAGGTCATCAGTTACGTCCGGCGACCGCTTTCTATTAGGTTGTACGATAGCCACTTGTTATTGTAAAAAGTTTAGTGAAATACAAAATTGAGTGAAGTAACTTGTTTTCTTTACGAACTTTATAAAGCATGGCCACACTATTCAATAGCTGCTTCATTTTCCGAAACAAATTACGTCACTAGACCTTAACCGAAATAAAAATATTAAAAATGAAAGTACATTTTCTATTAGGTACCATTACTCGCAATAATTATTTTAACTGTCACATCTCTAGTCTCTACAAAAAAAAATTAAAACATTTTTAACAACATTGCCAGTTTCATAAACGTTTAAATAAATAAAACAGTAAGCATACCTACACATAAAAACAATTCCATTCCTTTTGATTTAAACAATATGATCCATAAAACGAGTGTAGGTACGTGTATGAATAAAGAAATTTGTTTATCAACTTTCTGAACATTTTTTTTAAAACATTAGACTATTTTATAAAAATACAGTTGGAGTGGCGTAGGAATACCTACACATATCCGTCTCCTACCCCAGACGCTAATACAATAAATTCATTAACTATTATAAATTATAATAATTATTTAAAACACCTATCACATTATTATTTAAGTCTCAACATCGATTGAACGTTTATTAACAAATCAGTTTCTTTAAACATTTATTATTTATATAACAAGGAGAAGAGGAAAATCTAAAAATAAAACATTACAGGGAATTGTAGTAGAAAATAATAAGTTTGAAGTAAGATATTAATTATTTAAATACACTAGAATTAAATATTACGGGAGAATTATCGCGATTCTATGGTGGAACTAGTCTCCGATTTCAATGCCCAGTTTTTTCGGTTCACCCGTGGGTACGGTACATGAAATTACACTAAAACATCGGAAATTCACTCCACCATAAAACTACGGTAAGGAGGCGGTCAAGTACTGCAAAACGAATTTTTAAATCATGTTTTATGTAATGCATTGTAACGTTATTTTGCACTATCACTCTCTCTCTCTAAACGTTACGTTACATCAAGATCATTTTTACTTTAAAAGTTGCCAACATAGGATATTTTATTTCCCTACTATTTTAAATAAAAAAACTATAACACACCGTATTTTACAAGATTCCTCCACAAAATGCGTTACGTAACACTTGAACGCCTCCTATATAATACATAACTGATGATATTAAATATACCAGTGTAAAATAACATCTTGAGATTTACAAAAAAAGTTCTTACATTTCGGCCGTTGTGAGACGAACTCTCTGAAGTTACTTTTCAGAAATGCGCTCTGTACATATTGTGTAAGGCTCAAATCACACCAAAAGAGCAGAGACGCGCAGCGCAGCAATTTCAATAATAAATCACATTATAATAATGTGATTTAAAACCTTATTTTCATTGTTATAAAACATGGTATCGCTTGAGAGATCTGAAAAGACGCGCGCCTGTCCTCGATTCCTCGATTACACCAACGATTCCTACGAAGCGGCAGCGCGCGATTTCTCAAACGATACTATGTATTATAACAATGCGTGTAAGGTTTTAAAATGCATTTTAATGAAACCCTACAGAAATTATGTAGGTACCTACTGAGAAACTGCCCACCCGCACTTCAGAAAGTCCTCCGTAAATGGCCGCACAGTTCCTCCTACTCTAGGTAAAGCCGCTGTTAAACCATCAATATTTTACAGCAACACATTTTATAAAACAATTTATTAAATTAAAACGATATTTATTGCTGTTTCTTGACTGCTATAACATATCGTACAGGTGATTTGCATTAGTGTAATAACGTACCATTTTTTGAGTATTAATTTTATTTAAAATTTTCTTTTGGATTAAGTAGTTCTACTTACATACATTTGATAAATAATTAATTAGGTATGTTCCATCATAATAAAATTTCAATTTATTATAATACACAGATAACATATTATTACTTTACAATGTTACCCAAGTAATACCTAAATAAGAAAAAAAGGTACTTATAATTATACCTCCGCTTTACTTACATAAATATCTACAATTGATTGTGTAACAGCACCTTTACCTTTGAGATACGAAAGTTTAAACGGAGAAAAACCGAAAATTATGTTAATGAAACTAAATTCTAGGATTCTTATTTAGTTTTATAAGTATAGAGTTTGCTTACATTTGGGATGATGTTAGATATTTATAATGACTAGAGTTTAGGACTAGGAGAATAGTCAAAACCTAAAATACGAGTTAAGATCTAGCCATACGGTGTACTGCGGACGTGAGACGGATTCAGTGCTTAAAAAACCCCAGAGCATTCAAGTAACCTCGGTTATTTACTGTTGTCCTACTAGTTAAGTGATATTTTAATCGTGGTTGTATTTTATTATGGTAGAAATCGCTGATAATTCGTTGCAGTTTTATGCAACGTGTTTGCAATTGAACACCTTACAACGACGACAAATACTCCGAAATGAGTCGAAAGTTTTTTTTCAGCTCCACGGTCAGTTTTTTATACCTTTACATAATAAAAAAATATTACCTAATCAATCCTCAAATAAGACTATAACATTTGACAGCAATATAAGCTAGCGTAAAAGATAGATTATTTAATAAAAGTGGTCACCTTTCGATTTTAATGCGGCTTTTGTTAAAACCGAGCTGTCATTTGGGTCGAGGACAATTTTTATTTTATTTTATCCATGTTATTAAAATTAACTTGTGATGCATGTTCAATATTTCTTTGTCATTTATCCGCAGTACATCGTATGGCTAGACCTTTAAGTGCTCAAGTCAAGAGCGAGTGTCTAAGATTTAAAGCTAAATTCTTCATTTAATGACATTGAAAGCGATACAGAAATATATAGTTAAAAGTTTTTTACATTACACTAAAATAGTTATTTTTTCCTTACAATATAATCATAAGAAAATTTTCTGGGGATAATTACATCCCTAATACTTATGATGTAGGTAGTTGGATATTTTGACAATAGAATTCTGTTCTTATCTTTGGAGCTTGGAGCTTGGTCTTCTCGATGCAATCCGTGAGACAACGAACGCTTTTAAAAAAATGATTTTAGAACATAATTCTTATTTCATTACAAATATACACAGTATAAAGAAATACTACTATTAGTTCATCGACTTTGATCTTGGGAGAAACGCCGATAATGTCTAGACATGGGTAGGGTTGTCGCAAACACCAAATACAACCACCAAAATAAAATAAAAACATACGGAAGACGTCAGCTCTGAGTCGCGCTTCTGCAATACTAACATTGTAATGTAGGCAATAGCGGGAGCGCGCTTCCCGCGTCTCACCCCGCACGCCCCGCACGATTGCTCCATCTACATGGTTTCGTCGAAATAAGTATGTATTTAAAAACTATATAAGTATTATATCAGCTATCTGGCCACCATAAATAAATATAATAAATAAATAAATATTGGTGGACAATTCACACACAACACCATTTGACCCCAAACTAAGCAAAGCTTGTACGATGGTGGCCAGATAGCTGATATTATACTTATATAGTTTTAAATACATACTTATTATACATAGAAACACCCACACACAGTGCAAACATTGGAATTCATCACACAAATATTTGCACTGGGTGGGAATCGAACCCACGACCCTCGGCTTCGCAGGCAGAGCTACTACCCTTAGTGGGTAGCTGACCACGAGGCCAGCCATAGTACAAGCTTTGCTTAGTTTGGGGTCAGATGGTGTTGTGTGTGAATTGTCCACCAATATTTATTTATTTCACGTCAACTGCTTAACCGATCATCATGACACTTTTTAGACATATTCTTGGAGGCATTAGAAGAAACATTGGCTAGAAAGTAGTTAGGTATGTAGATAGTTACGCGTAGTATGACGTGGGTAGTTCTTATTCTAGTTTAGGTAGTTTAATTGATAAAGACTCTACCCGTTCTATAGTAAGTTTGAATGCACTTTCATAATAATAACTAATAATTTATAGTTTAACTGAAAATTTATTGTTCGAAATTTTACACTCGAGCTTCAAGATACAAGTCTTGCACTTGGTTTGGAGCTCCCTGCTAATCAACAAATGTATTGTTTTGTCAATTCTGATTTTTAATTCTATTAAAAGTCATTAATTAAGTTTAATTATAGAATAGAAGAATAATTTATTTTCAGCACATTCTCAAACAGAATGTGCTGAAAATAAATTATTCTTCTATTCTATAATTAAACTGTGATCTAGATATGTACTTCTTGATTGATATTATAGGAGTATCTTCAAGTATACAGAGAATTAGTTTCTTCCAGGTATATAATAATAAGTTACGGCTGGTCTAGTCGGGAGAACGGCGCCTGCCGATCCGGAGACCCCGGGTTCAAACCCCACACGCACCACTGTCTTTTCGAAGTAATGTGCGTAATGCCGCTAACTTAAAACGGTGAAGGAAAACATCGTGAGGAAACCGACATGTACCTACCTAGAATCTTTCGAAGTCATGTGTCATCCACCATTACTGGGCTTAGAGATATAATATCTTAGATCTCTGGGTGACAAGCGCAGTACAGTGCTAGGCAATGATTTGGACTCTTCATGTTCCAATAGCTGTGTGTAACCGTGCTGTTATGTGGCAGGCATGTTGCTTACCATCAGGCACATGTCCTGCTCGTCTCGTCACTTTACGATATAAAAAAAAAATACCAACCCGCACTGGGCCAGCGCAGCGTGGTGGATTATGGCCTTAACTCTCTCATTGCGAGAGAAGGCCCCGAGTCCTAGCAGTGGGAACGTTTAGTGGGCTGTTGATGATTGATGAAGGTATAATAAGCACGCTCCATCGTATACTGCGTCGTCGCTTAACATCAGGTGAGATGGTGGTCTAATTCTAATGCAAATAATGTATATATCTATAAAAAAAGGAAACATAAGCAAAATTATACCTACATAGATTACTAGAACTTTTCTTTAGAAGCTATCTTTTATTTGGACTGCTTGAATCCTAGTAAAAAAAATAGAATTCATATAAACATGTGAGACCAAGCTCTAAACTCCATTTTCGAAATTATTATACATTTATATAACATTCAATTTTACTTAATTTTGTTATTAGGCTGTAATTAGTTACAACTACGATACACCACGTAGGTATGCACCATTCCATGGAATTGTCTAAACGCGTCTAAGAGTGAATTTCAAACTTCAGTTCTAACTGAAGAGTCGTTTCATCTGGTGGTCTCAGAAAACACTTTAGAAGCGATAATTTATTAATGAACTATGTTTTATATATATTTTTTTATTTCTGAAACTTATTGGCCTATTGTCATAAGGTCATAACACTGATATTTATTAACCCACAATTAAAATTGATGAATTTAAAGGATTGACAAAATGGCGGACTTTTTTTTTCGGTCATTGTCAAAATAGTGAAATTACTCGTAATTGAAGCGTTGTGAAATGGTAAACTTTTATTGGGCCACTGTTAATAAATTAAAAAAATTCATTGGCTTAGGAAAATGGCAAAATTTTATCGTCAAAATAGAAGAATATTATTTACCAGTGGTTAACATAATATGGTCCATAAAATACATCTTCAAAAGCGTTTTCTTAAGACCCCCAGATATTATTGGAAGACCCCCGTTTCCCCACCGACTGATGTCATCAAATTACTCCCGTTTTCCTCACATCAACATTTTAAGTTACATATTAAATTCTGTTAATTCTTAAATTTCATAGTCATTTTTTTCTTGGCATGCCACAATCAATTTTCATATAACATTATGTTGGTACATAAACGTGTTCTCTTATTAGTAAGTACATAGACAATGAGTACAATGACAACAGAGTTAGAATTTGAACACATGTAAAGATCTCATAACTCAGACACCGCTTTTTTTACATATGTTTCTATCAATAAACCTTTAATTTTCAGAATGTCCGATGAATTCAAATACCAGTAAAAACATATTCTCAATCGTGCCACAGACGGTGTTAAAGTTGCTTCTTGTAGTAATCAATTTGTTAAAAAACATAATATGTTATACCTAATTTGATATATTTCTCACCCAGCTGTCACTAGTAACTGTCATTCTAAAAACGCGCCATTCCAAATACCCGTTACTACTGTTTAGCTGTACATATACATGTATTTAATATTTTGACGTGACAACATCTAATAAATCGATGAACGCCGGCCGCATGCACGAAAAAGTGTCCCGTTATGTCCCGTTACGCTCACTGTAGATACGCTTGCGCCGCATCTATCAATCTTTTACTATGACGTCACTTTAAACTACCGCCCGTAAACCAACCCATTTAACAGACAATCAATTTTTTCAAGTGTCTTTTAACACTGTATTGATATAAGCTCAACTTTGTCTCTTGAGTTGATTTTACGTCACACTCGTCAAACGTTATTTAAAGTAGGTAGTACTTATATGTATATACTCGTAGTTCTACCGCAATAAGATGTTTTCGATTTGATGTTTGACCGGTGTTTACCTTGCGCGAACCTTGATCAGAATTCAGGACGTCTACTCTAATTCAACCAAAACGTAATTTCGAAATAAACTCGCGATTTTCCAACTCCGATTCTACTTCGATCCGTCGTTTTGTCCGTTTAAATGTTCTAAGCCTACTCTAATTAGAGTATGCTTAGAACATTTAAACGTCAAACAATGTTGTATCGGATAAAACGAAGTAGAACGAAAGTAGGAAAGTCGCGAGTTTTTTGACGAAATTTCGTTTTCGTAGAAACAGAGTAGACGTCCAGTACGGCGGTAAGTATCGAAGTATCGAATCATTGTTTTTGATCCTGTCATTTCAATAATACAACTACCCTGACTCAGTTGAATCAGTTGATAGTGAGTCTAGTCCACTGTACCGTTGCGGGTGTGGTCGAAACTCTTAACACGTCTGAGATTCTTCTCAAATTTGATAAGCCCATATTAGGCCCTTTTACGAAGGCTGTTCTGAATTTTCCAAAATACTAAAGTAACATGATTCATGTTATCAAATAGACTGAGACTATGTCAATAGTGAATGTTAATTACTAGCTGTCCATGCCGTATTTGCTTTTATTAAAGTAACAGAACGTCTGTCCTTTGATGCAGAGGCTATATTATAAACAGTCGG
Organism: Ectropis crepuscularia; assembly: GCA_963693475.1. Taxonomy (NCBI): domain Eukaryota; kingdom Metazoa; phylum Arthropoda; class Insecta; order Lepidoptera; family Geometridae; genus Ectropis; species Ectropis crepuscularia. The sequence goes on along the minus strand of OY856369.1, from coordinate 14,852,579 downwards.
TATTTTTGCGTCTCTTTTCATATAATAATGGTTCTTCACATGATTATTTGTGGTATTTATTTTCACTATACTTGCCAAATTATTTTAAAAATATGTTATTCGATTACAATACGGCCATCCAGGCTGGCATGCGTTCCTCGTCTACAATACCGACATCAAGAAATAACTGTTCAGTAAAATTATTGTTACAATAGGAGAAGTTAGTCAAAAAAGGACTGCCCTTAAGGCCTAGCAAAACAATTTAATAAACATCAATTTAATGAAATATACCAACCATCCCCATATTGCATTAATCCCATATCGCAAATAACCAAACACGAATAATCACGTGAAGATTAGGTACTTAAGAAGGTACTATTTTCGTCCTATTAATAGCTTCAAACCGGACTGTCTTATCAGGAGGGTAATTAGTTCCTGATTATGTTTAAAACAATTCAGTATTGTAACAAACAATAAGCAATCCAAGCACACAAATCCGGCAGTTCCCTACACTGTTTTAAAAGTAGTATTTGTCTCACAATTCTCGGCACTTTCTCCGCAAACGGAAAAGGCCTGTCCTCTTCTAAGAAGTAACATTTAGCTCCAGTAGTCACCTCTGCTGGTTCTAGTCTCTGGTAGTTTAGCATAACCTCAGCTAGTTCTAGTCTCTGAAGGGGAACAGCCCCCCCACCCCCGCCGCGTCCCAGTCCGCCACTTCCACTGGTCCGAAGCACTCGTCGAAGAACTGTTCCATAGTTTTGTGGAGATGAAGAGTGGAACGCTCGAAGCTGTGACCCTCATCTGGGTACACCTGGAAATATATAGGTAAGGATAAGAATAATTTTATTTGCTCACGTAAAGTTCAATCGTACACAAAAACTTTTCAAGGGGATATAATAGGATGACAACATAATAACGGTACTTGTGGATAAAATACGTTAAGCGGGCCCCAAAGTTAGCATATACCGCCCATGGACGTATAAAAAAAGTCGAACGTAGTCTCGCTAAAACAAAAACTGTGTCCATCGAGTCGGCCACATAATATGCACGTGTGCGCTGTCACATACAGGCCGACACGCATACATCAGTGGGTCATTACACGTGCAACTTGTGTATATGTGTGCGTGTCAGCCTATCAGTGACAACCTGACAACGCCTACGTGCAAATGTGGCCGACTCTAGTGACACAGTTTTGGTTTTAGCGAGACTACGTCCGACTTTTTTGTACGTCCATGATACCGCCTAATTGAACTGGCGTTAGCTATGCTATTGTTATTAATATAATTTTAATACAACAAAAAGAGTAATATCAAAACTAAAAGAGTAATAGTTTATTTAGACCGTTTATAACCGCGAGGGACAACTTGCTTTGCTTGAGAAATATAAGACAACAGAAAATCATGCGACGCTTAGTACCTAGTTCATCTCGCGTCACACGTCTAGTTAGCCGCAAATTTCCCGTGAAATACCCAATCTCAATGTTACGTTTTTTGGTTTTCACGATTATTATTATTATAAATGGTGTAATATTACTAATGATAGTTGTCATCTGGTGCGTACAGAAAGGTGTCATATACCTGGAACACAACACGCTAGACTGGTGGTGTCGTGCTAATCTGATGCGAGTAGAGCGGTCTCCCGTCTCTCTCTCACCTGGTGCGAGTAGAGCGGTCTGCTGTCTCTCTCTCACCTGGTGCGAGTAGAGCGGTCTGCTGTCTCTCTCACCTGGTGCGAGTAGAGCGGTCTGCTGTCTCTCTCTCACCTGGTGCGAGTAGAGCGGTCTGCTGTCTCTCTCTCACCTGGTGCGAGTAGAGCGGTCTGCTGTCTCTCTCTCACCTGGTGCGAGTAGAGCGGTCTGCTGTCTCTCTCTCACCTGGTGCGAGTAGAGCGGTCTGCTGTCTCTCTCTCACCTGGTGCGAGTAGAGCGGTCTGCTGTCTCTCTCTCACCTGGTGCGAGTAGAGCGGTCTGCTGTCTCTCTCTCACCTGGTGCGAGTAGAGCGGTCTGCTGTCTCTCTCTCACCTGGTGCGAGTAGAGCGGTCTGCTGTCTCTCTCTCACCTGGTGCGAGTAGAGCGGTCTGCTGTCTCTCTCTCACCTGGTGCGAGTAGAGCGGTCTGCTGTCTCTCTCTCACCTGGTGCGAGTAGAGCGGTCTGCTGTCTCTCTCTCACCTGGTGCGAGTAGAGCGGTCTGCTGTCTCTCTCTCACCTGGTGCGAGTAGAGCGGTCTGCTGTCTCTCTCTCACCTGGTGCGAGTAGAGCGGTCTGCTGTCTCTCTCTCACCTGGTGCGAGTAGAGCGGTCTGCTGTCTCTCTCACCTGGTGCGAGTAGAGCGGTCTGCTGTCTCTCTCTCACCTGGTGCGAGTAGAGCGGTCTGCTGTCTCTCTCTCACCTGGTGCGAGTAGAGCGGTCTGCTGTCTCTCTCTCACCTGGTGCGAGTAGAGCGGTCTGCTGTCTCTCTCTCACCTGGTGCGAGTAGAGCGGTCTGCTGTCTCTCTCTCACCTGGTGCGAGTAGAGCGGTCTGCTGTCTCTCTCTCACCTGGTGCGAGTAGAGCGGTCTGCTGTCTCTCTCTCACCTGGTGCGAGTAGAGCGGTCTGCTGTCTCTCTCTCACCTGGTGCGAGTAGAGCGGTCTGCTGTCTCTCTCTCACCTGGTGCGAGTAGAGCGGTCTGCTGTCTCTCTCACCTGGTGCGAGTAGAGCGGTCTGCTGTCTCTCTCTCACCTGGTGCGAGTAGAGCGGTCTGCTGTCTCTCTCACCTGGTGCGAGTAGAGCGGTCTCCTGTCTCTCTCTCACCTGGTGCGAGTAGAGCGGCCTGCTGTCTCTCTCTCACCTGGTGCGAGTAGAGCGCCTGGTCTCGTATGAGCGCGCGCGCGAGTGAGAGCGCGTGCGCGGGCGGGGTGGTGAGGTCGGCGGTGGCGTGCGCGAGCAGCACGCGGCGTGGTGGTAGGTTCCCCGCGCGCCGCCACACCGCGCCCGCCGCCAGCGCGCCCGCACGCGCCGCGCCCGCGCCGCTGTACCGCTCCGTCCAATACGAGTCTAACAATACAAAACATTGAACTCTTAAAACACTATAGCTGCCTATACACACTGGACCAGTGCAGGCCAACGCCAGTGTGTGGAGGGTCGTTTTGTGATGACTCGCGTCGTTCGCCTCGCTGGCCGAGTGACGGCAAGTGGCCAGTGTGTATAGGGCTGTTTTGTCTCGACTCGTCTCTCGTGACCGGTGTCGGTTTTTGTGCACAAAACAAAGGCGCTCGGCGAATAGCGTCCTATTCTCCTATTGGCCTACATCGCTTTTGCCTGCGCTGGGCCAGTGTGTGGATGCTACGTTTTGTCTCGTGCCGTTTTGTCGACACTCGCGTTGGCCTCCACTGGCCCAATGTGTATAGGCAGCTTAAGAAGCGGCACGCGCCTTTCTACGATGGCAATGCAAAATCAGGTGACGTCTCCTGATTGAGTCTCAGTCGCAACAGGAGCCACAACTCGAGTGGACGTTCGCTAACAATAAAAAAAATCCGATATAAACCGTAATAACGCCTTATTGTGCTTTTACAAGGTGCACAAACAGTTCAAAGACCAAGAACGAGTTCCATGGTATCACTTTTATTGCGTAAATACTTACACAAAATCATTAATATTTCCATAACAGTTCAATAATTATTTCATCTAAAATTATATTTCTGTTGTAAACAATTTTACAATTTGCCATTTCTAAAAAGAGACAGATATACATACAGCGTAAGAGTGCAACACGACCGGCGATATGTTAGTTCCGGCTATTTTGTCTCTTTCACGCCGGTGCATTCGTATGTCTTTCTATTCTTGTCTAAAAAAATATCTAAACAAATGTGATGTATAGCTATCTCATTTGCATCTACTGCCTACTTGTTATGATGTCTTTGTCATTCATTCAATGAATGCCTCACGATGGAAGTGAAGATGTCTGCACATTGCGTATGCTTGTGTGAAATTTTCGCTACATTATGCTGTATTTATATTAGAGCGTACCTACCTACCTCATCTTTCTTTACTTTTTTTATTTTTTTTTTATTTCATAGAGTGACGAGACGAGCAGGTCATGTGCCTGATGGTAAGTAACATGCCTGCCACATAACAGCACAGTAACACGCAGCTATTGGAACATGATAGTCCAAATCATTACCTAGCACTGCACTGCGCTCGTCACCCAGAGATCTAAGATATTATGTCTCTAAGCCCTGTAATTTCTCTGGAATCATTGCCCTTCAAACCGGAACACAGTAATGTTTGCACATTACTGCTTGGCGGTAGAATATTTGGCAAAGGTGTGGTACTTCCCCAGGCGGACTCTGCTAAGAGTCCTACCACTACTTAATCAATGATACAAAATTATCTTTATTGACAACACACAATCAGTTACATTTATACATTACAGGGTTACTAGTTATCACCCTGTCAATTTTGGCTTCTTCCCGAAATCCCCTTAGGTTTTCCCCTTACAGGGGATTTATGGAATTTTTGTCCATTAATCCTCTGTGACGGAAGGGGATTTTCGGACAAACATTCCACAAATCCTGTATCAGGGTAAAACTTAAAGAGATTTCGGGAATAAGCCCATCCTTTTAATGATGTTAAGAACATTAAATACACGTCAACTTTTGATCTACTTACAGTATTTAAAATTCGAGAAAAAAAAATTATCTATGTGTAGCGTGTGAGGTTTACAACTACCAATGTCACGTTCCCGTGACGTCACCGATGTACGACACTCACAGTCGTGCGAGTGTCGACGTATAAAAAAAATTTGGCAGTCATAGGAACTGCCGGTAGAAGTGAAAACTTATTGCTCAGAATTTGATAGCTTACTTTGGAAACTACACGGGTGTTGCCGGAGGGCGTGGCCTGGTGACGAGCGCAGTGCAGTCCTAGGTAATGATTTGGACTCTTTATGTTCCAATAGCTGCGTGTCACTGTGTTGTTATGTGGCAGGCATGTTACTTACCATCAGGCACATGTCCTGCTAGTCACGTAACTCTTTATTAAAAAAAAAAGGTAAAGGTTTTCGAAGTTCAGCGCCTTCTATCAAAATCTAAAACTGACTATGATGCGTGAGGTCCGTGAGAGGTGCTACGGCCGTGAGGCAGCGCGTCACCTTCCTGTGACGTCAGCTTCCTGTGACGTCACCGGTGTACCAGGCGCGGTCCCAGCCTCCAATTTTGGAGGGGGTCATCAGTACGCAGCCTCGGATTTTGGGGGGTCACGAATTTAAATACAATAAATCGAGTAAAAATACAAAAATCGAGTATAAATAGAATAAATCGAGTAAAAATACAATAAATCGATAAAAAATACAATAAATCGAGTAAAAATACAATAAATCGAAAAAAAATACAAAAATCGAGTAAAAATACAAAAATCGAGTAAAAATACAAAAATCGAGTAAAATACAAAAATCGAGTAAAAATACAAAAATCGAGTAAAAATACAAAAATCGAGTAAAAATACAAAAATCGAGTAAAAATACAATAAATCGAGTAAAAATACAATAAACCGAGTAGAAATACAATAAATCGAGTAAAAAAGACTTTACTAGTAGCACCCCCACGATTTTACCCGCGTAGGTGCCGTTTCAGTTGTTTTCCCGCGCTAAAAAATTGTCTATGGACTATTAGATATTTTTAAATTTTATAGAATTTTAATTTAACGTATACTATGGGGTCATGTCGAGTGTGCAAATTTCACCACTCCACGTACAGCCAAGTGATCCGACAGAAGCGTATTTATTGAGTTTGCGGAAGTAAGTTGTCGCGCTACATTTGTAAAAATAAGGTCAATCGCTGTTTGTGAGTTTTATGTTATACGAGTAGGGAAGTCCACTATTGAACTCACATCATGGGAGTGGAGTAAGTCAGACAGATTTCTAAAGTCAGCGCTAGTGTTGTCTAAAATATTTATGTTTATGTCACCGAGAAACATGAATGTTTTAATGCTGACGCATTTCTAGATGGTCATGCAATGATGACCGGGCTACGCCCTCCGGTTAAACCCGTATAGTTTCCAAGGTAAGCTATCAAATTCTGAGTTATAAGTTTTCACTTCTATCGGCAGTTCCTATGACAGCCAATTTTTTTTTCATCAAAATCTATAACTGACTGTGGTGCGTGAGGTCGGTGAGCGGCGCCACGGCCGCGAGGCAGCGCGTCACGTTCCTGTGACGTCACCAGTGTGCCTTTTCTTTCCTTTTTTTTCCATGATTATGTAAAACTGACTTTTTTTTCTTTAAAATCTAAAACTGACTTTTTTTTCATTAAAATCTAAAACTGACTTTTTTTTATTAAAATCTAAAACTGTCTTTTTTTCATTGAAATCTAATTTTTTTTCATTAAAATCTAACACTGTCTGTTTTTTTAATTAAAATCTATAACTGACTTTTTTCATTAACATCTAAAACTGACTTTTTTTTATTAAAATTTAAAACTGACTTTTTTTAAATTAACATCTAAAACTGTCTTTTTTTCATTGAAATCTATTTTTTTTTCATTAAAATCTAATACTGTCTGTTTTTTTTTTCATTAAAATTTAAAACTGACTTTGTTTTTATTAAAATCTAAAACTGTATTTTTTCATTAAAATCTAACACTGTCTGTTTTTTTTTCATTTAAATCTAACACTGTCTGTTTTTTAGGGTTCCGTAAAACGTAAAAACGGAACCCTTATAGATTCGTCATGTCTGTCTGTCTGTCTGTCTGTCTGTCTGTCCGTCCGTATGTCACAGCCACTTTTTGCCGAAACTATGAGAACTACAGTGTGGAAACTTGGTGAGTAGATGTATTCTGTGAACCGCATTAAGATTTTTACAAAAGAAATAAAAAAAAATAAAAATTAGGGTTGCCCCTCATACTGAGAACTGAAACTCAAAATTTTTTTTTTCATCTATCCTACACGTGTGGGGTATCTATCGATAGGTCTTCAAAAATGATGTTGAGGTTTCTAATATAGTTTTTGTCTACACTGAATAGTTTGCGCGAGAGACACTTCCAAAGTGGTAAAATTTGTGTCCCCCCCCCTCTAACTTCTAAAGTAAGAAAATGAAAAATCTAAAAAAAATATATGATGTACATTACCATGAAAACTACCAACGAAAATTAGTTTGAACTCGATCTGATGAGTAGTTTTTTTAGTACGTCATAAATAAATACACTTTTATTAAAACTTCGATCAAAGTTACAACGAACTACAAGAACTATGTGTACTATGTATATTATGTTACTTGCTGCAACGGAACCCTTCATGGGCGAGTCCAACTCGCACTTGGCTACTTTATTTTCGTTTAAAATCTACAACTGACTTTTTTCATTAAAATCTAAAACTGACTTTTTTTTATTAAAATCTAAAACTGACTTTTTTCATTAAAATCTAAAACTGACTGTTTTTTTACATTAAAATGTTTTACTGACTGTGATGCGTGAGGTCAGTGAGCGGCGCCACGGCCGCGAGGCAGCGCGTCACGTTCCTGACGTCATCAGCCAGCAGCGCGGCCCCCACCCCCGCGCCGTACCCCCGCCCCCACACCCCCACCCGAGAACCGTCCACCATCTTCAGATTGTCGCGGAGGTACCTGCAACGATACAAACACAAAAATCTTTTCATCCCACCAGCTCGGAAAGAGTACTTTTGCTCCTCGATATCAGGGCGCAGAAGTCGTTTTTACCCTCTAGAGGTTAAAGTAAATTTGAATTTAGAACATCGTGTGTACTGAGGTTATGAATTCAAAACATAATTTAACCTAATTATTTCTACCTCCTTGGTGCCGAATTCATCCTACATTTATTTTTAATTTGTTAAAAACTCATACTCGGAACCTCTTTGGTGAACTTTTTTTTAAATGCTTTGCGCGCAATTTTCTTTTCACATATGGAGGATAGAGGTAAAGAATGTTATTTCAAATGGCAAAACATTTTGAAATGCTATGAATGAATCAATTGTAATCGAATTGAAGTAGGTATGCCGAGTTGCCGAGTTAAACAATTAAATATTATTGACTACTAAAATAGTAACTAATAGATAATTTCATATACTTGTGCAGTACAAAATAATGTAGTAAATATAACATCAAATAAATAATTACTATTTTGAGAAAACATGTAGGTACAATATATTTTGAAGTCAAAACTTCTTTTGGCGCGCCAAAGACAGATTTTTCGTGGGCTGTAAATTTAATTCTAGCGTCACGCTCGGGAATGATAAGAAATATTCGGGTAAACTCGGGACCATAGCCAATGGCCATCTAGAAATGCCTCAGCCTTTCTCATTGGCCATTTAAAAATGTGTCAGCATTTCTGGATGGCCATGCTCATAGCCACGCCCGCTGGTTTCACACGCGTAGTTTCCAAAGTAAAAATCAAATTCTGAGTTATAAGTTACCACTTCTATCGGCTGTGCCTATGACTGCCAATATTTTTCTTTCATGAATTCTGAATAGTACGTTTATTAATTTCCTTTAAAATGTACCCTGATGCAAATTTAGCGCTACTATAATTTAATGCATTTGGGCGGACACTTTTTCATGTACACATGAAACTCCTTACCTCAATCGGTCAACTCTCCATATTTTCACGTCATATTGTTATTGTTAAAACCATGGCTAAATAAACTTAAGTTTAAAACTTATAAAATTGAATACAAGTGAAAAACCGAAATACCATAATAATAAGTGATTCTAGTGACCAAGAAGTTTATTTAAAGCCAACAGAATCGACTGAAACTGAAAATGCGCAAAACGTTTAGTAATTTCCTCGCTAGGGGGGGATGAAAAATTACGTGTCACACTCGAGTGCAAAGATTTTTCACCTTGTGCCCTTTTGATTCCCTTGCAACGCTCAGGATTCTAATTTTTGAATCACGAGCGTAGCGAGGTAACTTTAGAATCCTTCGCTTGCTCGGTCATCAAAATTGAGCACGCGGTTAAAAAACCACTTTGCACTCCTGTACAACAAATAACTATTTTTGGCTCCAAGAACCCAACCGCAAAAGATAATATGCTTGTTTGGTTCGAATTAGTGGTCTCCAAAGTAGCCAGGGAGTTTCAAGCGGTTTGCATTTCTAATTTCATAGCGTGAACTTTGTAACTGACATTTTCGTCTTGTTGTAGAAAGGTTTTTACTACGTCTCGGTCTTCCCTTTTATTTCTCGCACCCAACCCAGCTGTATTTACTTGTGCACCTGCCATAAATTGTTTATGGAATTGAAGTCTAGATTCAAGATCTGAAGCACTTCTGTCTTTTGGGAGAGATGCAATTAATTCGTCTTGCGACTTTTCCAAAACATGCGTTTTTGTAACTCTTAGATGTTTAATGTTTATAGAGTTCAGACGGTTTCATTAGTTTCAGCTCAAAACTATTGTGATCGCTAAAGAGAGAAGAGAGAGTGTAATTCCTAAAAATAATGTGGATATGTGGTATTATTATCATACAATCGCATTTGATCATCTCAGCCAGTGTTGATATCGGCATCGCCATACATGTTGGCATAGAAGACACGTGTCCAATGTGATCCTGAAATGGTTTAATTAAAGCCTGATCGGTATGGTCGGTAGCACAACACTACGAAAACGAACCGTCTGTAAATAAGGAAATATTACTTACGATCAATTTTCGTAGTATCGGACTCCGTGAGACTAGATGGAGTGAAGATATACGGAAGACTGCAGGCAGTAGATGGAGACGAAAAGCTGAAGATATAGCTGAGTGTCGAAAGTAGAGGCCTATGCTCATAAGTGGATTAAGATAGACTGCTGCTGATGATTACTTACGTTAGAACAGCAATTTGGTCTTCCACATCAACTGATAGCAGCTTCTGATAGATCTCAGTCCTTAGTTCTTCACCCTGAAAAGAAAAAAATAGAAATTAATGATTATCAGAAACTTTTTTGACTTTGGTAAATCATGGAAGGACGAAGACGATAGACGCAGAGACCTAATTGTGTCTATTTCAATTTAGATCCAGAGTAAAATTGTGAGGTCGTATTTTTGAAGTTAAAACTTCTTTTGGCGTGTAAATTGAATTCCAGTGTCACGCTCGGGTATCATAAGAAATGCTGATAGGGCGTGGCCTCGCCATCATGGCATGGCCATCTAGAAATTCGTCAGCATTTCCCATTGGCTCACGCATTTCTAAATGGCCATGCCACGATGGCTAGGCCACGCCCTCCGATGTGTACGTGTAGTTTCCAAAGGAAGCTACCAAACTCTGAGTTATACATAAGTTTTCACTTGTATCGGCATTTCCTATGACTGCCAAATTTTTTTGTATATCTTTAATTTACAGTAATCTACAGTGGCAATTTGACCAAGGAAATTTTGAGAGCTTTTACCAAGTTTTGGGTAGATACATGAGGCGAGTTGAAGACTTGTCACACACATTTCCTATTACCCAAACCCAACACGGAGCCGCAGACCTGGCTGGTGAGTAGCGGGGCAAAATGAAACCCTAGATTTTCCAATCTAATTCTAGCGTTCTTTAGTTCTTTTTCACTGTTTTCTAAGTCGCCTCCTCCCGACTCAGAGCCTCCACTACGACCGCATGTCTGTCCCTGATGGTCATCTTTCTGTACTCGTAATTTGAACTCTCGGATCCTGCCCCCCGGAGCCTGTCTGTCTGTGGGCAGGGTTGAGGTCTCACCTGCCCCCCGGAGCCTCTCTGTCTGTGGGCACTGGGCAGGGTTGAGGGTCTCACCTGTCCCCCGGAGCCGCGCGCGTCGATCTCCGCCACGATGAAGTTCCTGGCCGCGGCCAGGTACCAGCCCCAGCCGGGGCGCCAGCGCTCCGTCACCAGCTGACCCCCCGGCTCCGCCGACCTGACACAATACACAAATATATAGCTTTACTAGCAGCGCCCCGCAGGTTACCCGCGAAGTTCCCGTTCCCGTTGTTCCCGTTGTTTTTCCGGGATAAATAGCTTATGTGTTCTTCTGGACTATAATCTATGTGTGTTCCAAATTTCAGCCCAATCCGTTCATAAGTTAAGACGTGATTGAGCAACAAACATCCAAACATCCATACATTAACATTTATAATATTAGTAGTTTATACTATTAGTAGGATGTATACTTTTACGCTGGCCAAGTGCGAGTTGATGTTAGTATCTCTTAGGATTCTGCGCTGTTATAACCAATTCCTATCAGGATAGCCTTAATTCTGTTCTTAGATGTGAAGGAGCTGTTAATTAATTGAAAGAAAGTAGGATGAATAGAAAACCTAATAGATGGTATTTAAATGTTATTTATTCTTCATTATGCCACTTTCGGTGCACCTATAGACTACAGAGAAAGAACGTAGTCAAGAAAACTCTCCGCCTTCACATACATAATCTGTACACAAGTAAATCTTAGACAACAGTTATAATAATCCAAGATAATAAAAAGCCAAGATAAGTCTTGGCTTAATCAATCGTTCGCTCGGGAACAAGAATAATACAGAGCAACAGAGAACACAGTAAGTTGTAGACAACAATATATTTATAAGAAAAGACAAGAGAGCCGAACAGAGCCACGATCATTTATATACTCGTCGTTGTCAACCCCACTCGCCTATAGTCATAGCGCCGCCCCTCCAACCAAACAATAACAAGTTATAGCAGAATAGGTGGTGGATTTGACAACGTTGATTTACTTATATGTTTATTATACTTTATACACATGACTTGGAAAGATTCTAGGTACCTACATGTCACTTTCCTGACGATGTTTTCCTACACCGTTTTAAGTTAGCAGCATTACGCAAATGACTTCGCAAAGACAATGGTGCGTGTGGGGTTTGAAGCCGGGGTCTCCGGATCGGCAGACGCCGTTCTCCCGACTAGACCAGCCGTAACTTAGTTTAGTTTAACAACTGTTGCAAGACAATCCAAACGTTCCCAACGCCAAATTAGCAGAAGATACTCACACGTGAAGGACCAGCGGCAGAGGAAGGTCATCCGTTTCTCTGAACCCAGGGGGCAGGAGTAGACGTACCCTCGCCTCTCGGTCGGCTTGTACCTGCGGTGATGGTAGATGTTGTAAACTAACATAGACTTTACATTATCCTACTAATATTATAAACCATCAACGCCCCGTGGTTTCACTAAATAAGTATTCCACCTTAAGTGAGAACTTAGGGTCCAAAAAAGTCAAAGAGTCTTCCACAGAGGGAAGAGAGTCATATTAAAGTAGGTATTTGTGCAGATCTTCGACTCTAACTTAATCTAAGCCTGTGACAATCGTGCTCAAAATGCTAGCCCCATTGCGGCTTTTAATAGCGATACTAATGCGCTGGGTTATAGTAGGTTGGTACAACGAGTAGTATTACCTCGACCATAAAGATTATTTATAGCCGCATCAGTAGCTGGAGGAGAATCATAATACAGTGTTTCTGAGAGAGTAGTGTTACTTCCACTTGGAAGCTTACCAACGAGTCCTTAATTCAGACGATACCTCATCAGTTGGAAGATTACTGCTACCTCATTAGTAGTAAGAGAACCAAGTTAAAGAAGATTGGCAGAGTGAGCAGTGTTACGTTAAGGGAGGTTGCTAAAGTGAGTAGTGTTGCCTCGACCCTGAAGTTTATCAAAGTCATCATCAGTTGGGCCTTCAGCTCCCTCATAATTTAGAAGAGGATTATCTTAGGAAGGTCTGTAGAGTGATTGGTATTACCTCGACCCTCAACACCTTGACCTGCGGTTTTGAGCGCGTCGAATTGCGCGCGCAGCGGCTGCCCGTCCTATAGCGTCAGTTGGGAGACTACCCGGGACTACCTCATCAGTTGGAAAATAATCAAGTCAAAGTAGGTCGATACAAAAATTAGTGTTACCTCGACCCTGAAGGTTACTAATGTCTACATCATCAACTGCCTCATCAATTAGAAGAGAATCATGTTCAAGAAGGTCGGTAGAATGAGTAATGTAACCTTAAACCTAAAGTTTACCAGTATCTACATCATCAGCTGCCTCATCAATTGGAAGAGAATCATATTACAGTAGGTGTATACAAAGATTAGATTCACCTCAATCCTGATGATTACTTACGACTGCCTCATCAGTTGGAAGATTACCTGCAGCTACCTCATCAGTTGGAAGAGAATCAAATTAAAGACGGTCGATACAGAGAGTAGTGTTACCTCGACCCTGAAATTTACCAATGTCTATGTCATCAACTGCCTCACCAGCTAAAAGAGAATCCTGTTTAGAAAGGTCTGTAGAGTGATTCGTGTTACCTCAATCCTAATGATTACTTACGGCTGCCTCATCAGCTGGAAGATTACCAACGCCTATATCATCAGCTGTTTCATCAGTTGGAAGAGAGTCATGTTAAAGAAGCTTGGTAGAGTGAGCAGTGTTACCTAGACCCTAAAGTTTACTAACAGCTACAACATCAGTTGGAAGATAATCATATTACAGTAGGTGGGTACAGAGATTAGTGTTACCTCGATCCTGATGATTACTTATGGCTGCCTCATCAGCTGGAAGATTATCAATGACAGCCAAATCAACTTCAACAGTGTAGTGTAGTTCTCGTTGTATTTTAGTTTTGTTAATGAAGACTACATTATCAATTCAAGAAGGTTGGTACATAGTGTTACCTCGACTCGGAACACCTTGACCTGCGGTTGTTTGAGTGCGTCGAACTGCGCGCGCAGCGGCTGCCCGTCCCACAGCACCAGCCGGCGCCGGCCCGACCGGCCCGACAGGAACGTGGCCGGCGGACCCGGGCCCAGGCACTCCTGCGACCAACGATCACGCGATACACTTCACGTTAAATAAACTGACTAATAAACGAACAAAAATGTGATACAATCTTAGAAAGTATAAAGTTACCTTTATATTAGTACTAGCTGATCCGTGCGCGCGTTGCTACGCCATCTATCGAAAATTGGTCGTACCAATTCAAATTTTGAACAAATTCGGTTACCTTAGGTTCTAATGACGCAAACTTTAAGTTAGACACAAGCTGTCACGCAACGAAAGCTCTCAAAAAGCAATATTTTTTTCCCCGTTTTTGTTACATTTTTCATTCATGCTCCGCTCCTGTTGATAGTAGCGTAATGTTAAATAGCCTATAGCCTTCCTCGATAAATGGACTATCCAACAAAGATATAATCTTTCAATTCGGACCAGTAGTTCCCAAGATCCTAGCGTTCAAACAAACAAACTCTTCAGCTTTTGTTTAAGTGTTTGTAATTTACTATATAGTGTGCATAATAAAGAGTTTCTGTCTGTCTGTCTGTCTTTATAATATTAGTATAGATAGATAAAGGTAAATAGATCAAGTTTTTCCGCATGGTTTCTTTGTACCAATCGTAAGCAGATGAGGTATATGTTTGGTATGGCGATGTGGCGATATAGTGATGTGCCGGGACAAAAGTATGACACTTCCACAAGAGCGATCAGACCCGTGCTTTTGGTGTAAAGTGTTTATTCTAACTCTATACGTAGTGTATGTAAACTCTTTGCGTGATACTCATTTAGGCTATGGCCCCAGTAGACAGACTGTGAGCAGCCGACGGAGTTAGTCTAGTACCATGTATTTGAAATGGAATGTCCACAATATGCTAGTTTTGCGCTCACAATACGCAGTTTGCGCAAAATAGCAAACTGCGTTTAAATAGCAACTACATCTATACTACAACTACAGCAACTTCGACTGGCCTTGTGGCTAAGTGGTTAGTAGCTCTTCCTGCGAAGCCGAGGGCCGTGGGTTCGATCCCCACCCAGTGCAAATATTTGTGTGATGAATTCAAATGTTTGCACTGTGTCTGGGTGTTTCTATGTATAATAAGTATGTATTTACAACTATATAAGTATTATATCAGCTATCTGGCCGCCATCACACAAGCTTTGCTTAGTTTGGGGTCAGATGGTGTTGTGTGTGAATTGTCCACCAATATTTATTTATTTATTTATTTAATATTATAAAGCTGAAGTCAAAGTCAAAGTTCTTTATTCATAAATGTACAATTTACAAGTCAAATATTAATGAAATAAAAAAACAAAGGAAATAGCATACAAATAGTATACATTTTCAAAGTTTAAAATTAACATTTCACCGTACGATAACAATTTTACCGTACAGATAAGTGTCAAACTTTATAAATATATTTATTTGTTACAGTTATTGTAATGAACAATCTATTTCTTTACCATTTGATCATAACCTTACCCTCACTCTCTAAAAACTCGCTGTAACTATAAAATGTTTGATCGGTAAGCCAGCATTTTAATCTGTTTCTGAAACTACCGAGACTTGGGGCTGATTTAACTATTTTAGGAAGAGTGTTGTATACTTCCGATCTCGTATTGTGAGTTAGCTTCCGTGACTTCGTGAGAGAGTGTGGTAAAGCATCCAGCTTGTCGGCGTTGCGTATATTGCATGAATGTCTCTCTCCTCGCGTGTTGTATGAGTCCAAATTATTTCTGACATATACAGCCACTTGGTAGATCAACATAGCAGGTAACGTAAGTATGCCAAGCTCTTTGAAAAAAAGTCTGACGGATGTGCATCGCGAGAAACCCACGATGGCACGTACGACACGTTTTTGGGCGCGGAACGCACGCTCCCAGTCGGCAGCGCGCGCGTATAGTTCGGCGCCGTACTGTAACCGGGAATGCATCGTGGCAAAGTAACACGCACGAGACACATCCGTACTCACCACTCGAGATACCCGTCTTAGTGGAAAGCACGCACTGCCTACTTTAGCACACATCTTGTCGATGTAGTGTTCCCATGTCATGCAGCGGTCAATCTCGAACCCTAGAAATGTTGTGTTCTGTATCTGCTCTATCCGGACACCGTTAAGCACAACTTTTAGCGATTTTGTATAGTGGCCCGACAGACAAAAGTGAATAAAATGCGTCTTTTTCGAATTTACCATAAACCGTTGGCACGAAACCATGTGTTTAAACCGTTCATTACAGCATTTAATTTATCTTCTAATTCCTCTATTGAAGGGGCGGTTACTATAGCAGCAACATCATCTGCATACATAAATATGTCTGCACCCTTTATAGCGTTAGGGAGATCGTTCAATAGTAATGAAAACATGATGTTTGAAACTGACGAACCCTGCGGTACTCCCATAGACGAAGACAGTGGGTCTGATTTATTATCGCCATCCCCAGAATCTACTACTTGAGAGCGATCTCGTAACATATCAGTCAACACAGCGTATGATTTTCCAGCTATGCCATAGTGTTTCAGTTTTATAGCTAATGTCTTATGGTCAACGACATCGAAGGCCTTCGATAAGTCACAGCACAAGACAGCTACTTGCTGTCTGCGTTCACGAGCAGCCAACACGCTACGAACCATTTCACGCGTTAGAGAAGTCGTAGACCTCCCTTCGCGGTATGCGTATTGTTGTTTACACAACGCCTCGGTTTCACTTAGGTAGGCCACTAGTCGCGAACTTAAGCCATTTTCAAAACAAAGATGTTGAAATGATGAAATGATGATGAAGATGTTGATGATGCCATGAAGAGTTTGTTTGTATGTATGTTTGTTTGTTTGAACGCAAGTATCTAGCGATTTTAAAGATTTTTTCTTTGTTGGATAGTCTATTTATCGAGGAAGGCTATATATAGGTTATTCAACGTTACCCTACAATCAACAAGAGCATGAGGAGCATGAATGAAAAATGTAACAAAAACGGGAAAAAATATTGCTTGCTGAGAGCTTTCGTTACGTGACAGCTTGTATCTATCTTTTAAAGGTTGCGTCATTAGAACCTAAGGTAACCGAATTTGTTCAAAATTTGAATTGGTACGACCAATTTTTCATAGATGGCGTAGCAATGCGCGCATGATTCATCTAGTTTGAAATATACCTATGGTAGGGCGTACTAGACCGATACGCCGCTAACTCAGTAGGTAACCACTAACAGTTTGCCTACTGGGGATGGGGAATACAGCCTAAAGATTCATAACAGGCTAAACCTGTTGTTTCCAGAGAAATTACAGGGCTTAGAGATATAACAACTTAGATTTCTGGGTGACGAGCGCAGTGCGGTGCTAGGTAATGATTTGGGCTCTTCATGTTCCAATAGCTGCGTGTCACTGTGCTGTTATGTGGCAGGCATGTTGCTTACCATCAGGCATATGTCCTGCTCGTCTCGTCACTCTTTATTTAAAAAAAAAATCCTTAAATAAAGTATAGTGAAGTCAAAGTCAAAGTAGTGGATACTATACTTTATTTACTTAAAATACTTTATCTTTGGGCTAATCCTACTAGTTTAGTAGTGGCAAAACTCTTTGCAGTGTCCGCTTGGGTAGCACTTTTGCTAGTTATTCTAATGCCAAGCAGTAATGTGCATCGTTATGTTCTGATTTGAAGGGCAATGTTTCCAGCGAAATTACAGGGAACAGAGATCAAATATCTTATATATCTGGGTGACGAGCGCAGTACTTTCGTCATCTTGACTTGTCGTTGTAATTTCAAAAAAAAAAAAATGGCAGTCATAGGAGCTGCCAATAGAAGTGAAAACTTATAACTCAGACTTTGATAGTTCACTTTGGAAACTACGCGAGTGAAACCGGAGAGCGTGACCACGACTATGGCCATCTAGAAATGCGTTAGTTCAATTCAAAGCCCACGAAAAATCTGTCTGTGGGGTGCCGAAAGAAGTTTTCACTTCAAAAGTTTGTCGAGTGGTAGTACCAGTAAGTATTCTCCTATCTGTGGTAGTACTCACGTGCACGTAGTAGGAGTAGTTGTGGCTGAAGCTGACGCGGCTGTAGAGGCAGTCTTCTGGTAGTGAGTCGTTCCCGTCGGCCACTGGAGGCAGAACCGTCGCGGTGGGCCACGCCGCCAGAGAGGAGGTCGAGTTCTCGTACTCCTGGGATATACCACAATAAAATGGATAAGTGGATTGTCATGTCATTGTAAAATTGCAATCATGTCTCGGAATTTTGCATTTTTTTTTTTCAAAAACTGACTTCAATTAAAAACATAATTCAGACCCTCGACTATACTTTATAACAAGCTAGTAATTAATTATGTTAGCGAATTTTAGTTTTTGATGATATTTAAAAAATCTAAATTTTGTGAAACTTTACATGGGTCCCGAGATATCCAATCGCTATATAATCGCTATCCCTATCGGTTTTTTATCGGATACACTTCGGAGAGTGTGCGACTGATCTGCATGATCTGATACCACCTTGTCCTTTTTTCTATCGGAATGCTCGTAGCTCGAAAAAGCGACATCGTTTCATGGTTGATGTTCCAAAAACACGAACAAAGAGATTTGACTCTACTTTTGTGATAAGAACGTCGAGACTGTGGAATACGTTGCCTGAGTGGGTATTTCCCGTTAGTTATAATCTTTGTGTCTTCAAATCGAGAGTGAATCGGTTTTTTCTAGGTAAACACGCTCCATCGTAAACCGCATCGTCGCTTAACATCAGGTGAGATGGCGGTCAAGTGTAAACCTATAAAAGTAAAAAAAAAAAATAAGTTTTATTTGTATTCCCAGGGTTGGCACCAAATTATGTGTAGGCACTTGAAGCAAGCTAAAAACTTGTCACATGCATCTATTATCTCTCAAACATGGAGATGCAGACCCGGCTAGTAAGTAGCGGGCCAAAATGAATATCTCAATTTAGATCCCCTGGAAAGTAGAAACTCCTACCAAAGCCAATCAAATTGCTTTAAATACTATTTTTATAATTTTTGAAAAACATTTCTGAACGCGTCTGCTATGTTAATGGCTGGCTCTCTGACTACGCTTTGTTTTTGTATGTTCGTTAGTATTCTCCTCCGACACGGAGTCGGAGTCGTTAACCACAAACAAGTTCGTGTCAACCGTTAGATTTTCACATTTTAATATAAGTTTATCTGAGCAATTTGTATCTAATAATAATACACAATGCTCTCGTCAATAATCGTGGGATGAGGCCAATTCAGTTTTTTGTTTTCCCTTCTCTCTTTACTATGTTCTCAATCCTTTTTACCCCAATACCATTTTTTTTTCTCTCTCTTTTTTTTACCTTTTTTTTCATTTTTTTTTCTTTAACCTATTGTACAATGCTGTTAACATTTTCTCTCTGGATATGCTTGGAATAATAGATAAAAATTTAAAATATAATGTGGGTAGTCGTACCAGTTCGTCAGTCGCCGCGGTCGTGGCATCAGGCGCAGTCACGCTCAGTTACTGCTGCTAATAATAATGCAAATTTTTTAATTGTGGATGTCTATAATATAAGTTTCAACCACTACTTTTTTGTGCTTCCCCTCCTCCATACTTTCAAATCTCTCATTCCATCCTATGGTTGCCTGGAAGAGATCGCTTTTAGTGATAAGGTCGCCAATTGCTACTTTATTTTGTTTTGTTTTAAGTGACTTTTGTTTATTTTTTTTTTTAGTTAAGTGCAATAAAGAGTTAATCTATCTATCTATCTAATAAGTAATATTATAATGTGGGTACTCGTACCATCTCGTCCGCGGGCGCGGTGGTGGCGTCAGACGCGGCCGCGGGCGCGGGGCAGGTGAGACAGGCGGGCGGGGGGGGCCAGGCGCCGGGCGCGGCGGGGGGGACGCGGTACAGGTGCCGCTCGCCCGCGCGACCCGGCGCAGAGCCCAGCACGTACCTACCCGCAGGAAACGAAAACATTAAAACGATAATTGAAGGGCTACTTACTGAACTACGTAGCTACCCGCAGCGAATGAAAAAAACCAAACGATAGTCATTGAATGGAATACGTAGGTACCTATCCGCAGGGAAACAAAGAAATGACATTTGAAGTGACTATACGTACCTACCCGCAGCGAGCGAAAACTCAACATTTATTTCACTTTTACATGTCCTAATGTTGAATTACATTTCCAAATATAGAACAAATCATAAGTCGGCACACTACCACCCATAATCAACAAAGATTATGCGTGCGATTATATTTGCTCAGGACAATATTTAGGCAGGGTGCAAACGTGGACAGTTTTTGTTCAGATTCAAGCATATACAGGACAGTTCAGATATAAGCTACGAGGGAAAATTTGTTTTCTATAAAATCAGCATGAAATCACCCACTCCCAATGCAAACTGCAAACGTAAACATTTTTGTGTCCGCGGCTGGATAAAAATGACGATCAAAAAGTGTTCGGTGTCGGTAACTGGAAACTAAAAGTATCTACGTTTGCGTAGCGCCTTAAATATTGTATGGGCTGTAAAGCATTTTTGAAGTGAAAACTTCTTTAGGCGCGCCTAGACAGATTTTTCGTGAGCTGAATTGAATTCATTCGTCACGCTCGGGTATGATAAAAAAGCTTCGGGTAAACTCGGGACCATGGCTATTGGCTATCTAGAAATACGTCTGCCAAAGGAACATGCTGAAAGGGCGTGGACAGGCAATCATGGTATGGCCATCTAGAAACGCATCAGACAATGGGAAATGCTGACGTATTTCTAGATGGTCATGCCCATAGATCGTCGAACCCAAGATGGGTCCTCCCAAACTTCAGGGCGCACGCAATCATGTCAACTTTGGGAAGAGTGAGCTCACTCTTTCCGTTCTAGTCGGTTGCAGGAAGCGGTGGACGCCGGACGTTTTTACCTATCATTATTCATTGTCAATAACCAAAATAAGTAGTAGGTACCACAGCAAATTTCGCCGTTAGCGATTCTAGGGGTCAAGTAGATTGGTTGTTTGTTGTTTGTAAACCACTTACGATACACACAGAGACGCAGTTTATTACTAATTTCAAGGTGCTCAGGGCACATCTATTGATTTATATCGATGGCCATGCCATGATGGCCAGGCCACGCCCTCCGGTTACACCCGTGTAGTTTCCAAAGTAAGCTATCAAATTCTGAGTTATAAGTTTTCACTTCTATCGGCAGTTCCTATGACTGCCAATTTTTTTATAGAAAAGAATCACAATACGAGCAGAATATGTGGCTGATGGCCAACAAGCCTGCCCATAACAATCAAGTGTCACGCAACTATTTGAATATGAAGAGCCCATATCACTGAGTAACATTGCACTTCGTTAACCGGAAATATAAGATGAATTATTTTTTAGCCTTTAAAGTAATTTCTCTGGAAACAGAACTGCGCCTCTACCGCCTAACGAAAAACGCTTTGATGCTTTGACGCTATGACATTGCCGTCTCTTTCATTTCAAGCGAGAAGAACAGAGACAGCAATGTCAAAGCGTTTTTCGTTAGGCGGTAGACCCCTGGACATAAAAGCCGGCCAAAAAAGTGTTCGTTAGATATTGTATCGGTGTGTACACACAATATGGCCAAATTAAGAGGTTAAGTGCGGGAAAAGTTCCGTCAAATTGGCTTACTACTAACAATGAGTGTAACACTTTTTTTTTAATAAAGAGTAACGAGACGACATGACAGACAGGACAGGACATGTGCCTGATTGTAAGCAACATGCCTGCCACATAACAGCACATTGACACGCAGCTATTGGAACATGAAGACTCCAAATCATTACCTAGCACTGCACTGCGCTCGTCACCCGGAGATCTAAGTTGTTATATCTCTAAGCCCTGTAATTTCTCTGGAAACATTACCCTTCAAACCGGAACACAGCAATGTTTGCACATACTTACAGCAGCTGTCTCCTCTCATCGAAGCCAACAAGCTGTGTGATCTCAAAGTTCCCCTGCGTGAGAGTGGTCTTCGAGTCCGCCGTGATCCGTATGGCGTGTCTCCAGACCCCCGGGGTGTCGGCCACGGGGGCGGTGGTGAACACCCCCGAGCGGGTGGCGAGCAGGGCGGCGCCCCCGCAGTACCCGCAGTCCTCCTCGGCGGGCTCCGCGCCCAGGCCCGACCAGCGGGTGCCGTCCGACTCGTCGCGGTATAACTGGGGGTACACGAACATTTAGAACACAAAGAGACAAACAGAATGACCAGGCACGAGTTACAGCCAAACCACACTAGCTACTTTCAGCAGCGGCGACAGGCATCTAGACGCTGCGTCACGCTTCAAAAAGTACCTGCGCTTGGCGTCTAGTCGCTGCATCCCGCTTCAAAAAGTAGCATGTGTGGTCAGGGCCATAGACAGTGGTCAACATCCTTTATAGACAGCTGCAATATTGGCTGGCCTGGTGGCTAGAGTATGCCTGCAAAGCCGTGGGTCATGCTTTCGATTCTCACCCAATGCGAATATTTGTGTGATGCTTTCAAATATTTGTGTTTTCTATGTATAATAAGTGTGTAATTAAAATAATATAAGTATTATTATCAGCTATCTCGCTTCCATAGTAAAAACTTCCTTGTATTGGGTCTAGATGATGTTGTGTTTGAAATGTCCATCAACATATAATTTTGTTGTAATATAACTATATATATAAATTTGTGTAAAATGTAACTCTCGAACCACACTTTCAATAACACTTTAAGTGTCAAAACTGTTAGTAAATATTTGAAATCCAATATTTAACGATAACGCTAAAATCACCCTGGAATGTCCTTGAGAGTAATGGGTTCAGATATGTTCAAGTGCGGTCACATTTCATAAGCCGAAGAGTAAACAACGCACTAATGTAACCTTATAGCCGTTTTCCCGCAATTTGCACAAACATGCGCAGTCGCCAGTATACCAGCCACACGCGGTATACTGTAACACGGAGGTGTTGTAGACCTGACTGGTGATGAAATGAATCCCTCAATTTAGATCATCTAGGCAGGTAGATAGTCCCTCCAAAATGATATCTCTTTTTGAGAATCCCTATTTTTTAGTTATAAATAACACCTAATTTTAATTTCAAATTGCCAAAAATCTTTTTTTTTTAATTTTTTGCTAAACATATTTGCACGCCCCTTGCAATATACAAAACACCAGCTAAATCGTCTGGCTTATAATTTTGTTTTCCTTAAACTACAACACATAAAAATGGCATATTGCCTGAAACATATTCCTTGAATAAAAAAATAGTTAAAAAAATGTGTTAATCCATTTCGCCCCATCTCTCACCAGCCAGGTCTGCACCTCCGTGTTGGGGTATAATAGAAGAGCTGTGTGAAAAGTTTTCAGCTTGCCTCAAATATCTACCGAAAATTTGCTACCAGCTCACGGAATATTAGGCTAGGAGAACAAAAGGAAAATAAGGGGAAGTAGGAAACATTTTCGACCTATTTCTAGTGCTAGTCCGATTTCGTCTGTTGAGCCGATTACTACCGGTTGGAAGTTCATTAGTAATTGACTCAATGTCATTTACTACTTTCTAAGCCGTCTCTTTTTGGCTCAGAGCCTTAACTATAGCTGCATTTCTGTCGAATACGAGTGTTCAAAGCATGTATTTACACTAATATCATAAAACTGAAGAGGTTTTTTGTTTGATCGCACATATCTGTTCTGTGAATCGCACTAATATCAGGAACAACTGGACCGATTTCAAAAATCATTTTACTGTTGGATCTCTGATTTGAAGTGATCCCTGAGTGTGATAGGTTAAATATTATCTATGTATTACGAGCGAAGCCATGCAGGGTGGACCATTATTTCGATTCCATTGTAATCAAACTAGTGGTTCAACTACTACAACTAGTGGTCAAAGATGAGTGTGCGACTCACGTCTTGGCAGGAGTACTGGTTGTTGGACCCCTGCGCGCAGGTGCTGATGATGGAGACGTTCTGCGGCCGGTTCAGCAGCAGCACAGCGACCTGCTTCTCCGACTGCCACGCCGCCCAGCGCACGTACCAACCTGGCAACACCGACACAGATTATATTAGGATCGCACGTACCACCATGGCAACATCACCAAAAACATCGGCTACAGATTCAACCACAGAAATCTAAATAATAAGGTAATTATTATTTAGATTTCTGTGGATCCAACCGTTTATTTTCTTTTTGACAGCACCAATAGAACGTAACTGCGTCATGTTACGCAAAAGTTCACTTTTAAATGCGAGGTTTCAAAAATATGGCAACTGCTTGAATTTGCTCCTTGATCCCGTATAATAATCATCTTTGACAAATTGAGTCCATAGGTGCAGTAGTTTTTTTATAAATTACATAAAATAACAAACGTTTTTAAAAAATTACGTTCTATGGGTGATGATGGATCTATATAGTCATTCAACACAAATAAATTTTGCGTCCATATGTAAACGCGTGACAATGTAATATTATGATGACATGGTGCTGATCTGATGATCAAGCCAGGAAGTGGCCGAATAAACTTCGTAATGAAACGACACAACCACATCGATTCTGGGTTCATTTGAATCGTCTTAACAAATACATAGTTGCAAGATGGCAACCAGGGTCTGATGATGAACCTGGATTTAGCCTTAGGCATTTAGCATTATAAATGTCTGATAACGGAGTTAAAAGATGGCCAAACAAGTAATACAAGCTTGTTTATAAAAAGTTTGTTAAAAAACGTAAACTTGCTTACAAAATTACTGACGTGTCCATAACAGATGTAACTCCTTTTTCAATTTATAAGCGATGTTTGAAAAGTTTAAGGTTTGAACGGCAATCTTTCATTGAAATTACAGGAGTTAGGATAGAAACATCTTATATCTCTGGAAGGCGAGTGCAGTGCTAGGTAATGATTTGGCCTCTTTATATTCCCCCTAGCTGCATGTCACTGTGCTGTTGCATATCCTGCTCATCTCGTCACTCTATTCTAAAAATATTTAGTACTCACTTCTGTCGATTTGCGATGAGAACTGCAATGCTTGAGGGAACAGGTACTTTGGTGTTTTCAAGCTGACCACGTTCACTGTTACTACTGGATTCTCTGTGTTCACCTGGAATTTATAAAATAATACGGTTGGAATTTCATTGTCATCTTTTTTCGTCCCGGAGTTGCTAATTTATGTATATTTATTATATATATTTGTCATTTAGGTTCTGTTTTTACATATATAGGCACGAGTATCTTGGAGTAGCAACGCTTTGCCGTTGTAGAATAAATTAACTACATAAGTTGGAACTAGATGGCGCTAGTAGTTGAGTGCATATTTTCTGAATCGCGGTAACGAGATTTTCCTATTAAGGACGGTCAGTTTCACGTTAATTTGAATACATGGGATTAAGGCAGCAAAGTTTGACCCAGAGACCATTGGCTTTTATTTCGACACCCTTAGTAGTCTGTACAGCCGTTTTACCCATATAGTTCCCGTTCATGTTATTTTCCCGGGATAAAAAGTACGTACTACGTAGTTTTGGAGATTTGTCCCTGAATCACGTCGTAACGTCTGAACGGGTCTGGTTGAAATTTTGGATCACAATTAGATTATAGTCTAGAAGAACACATAGACTTAAACTTTTTATAGCGCGAATATAGTGGGAACGGCAATAATGCGAGTATAACCGCGGGGTGCTACTTGTACGTCGTCGTTAATAAGTCGTTGGTTTGTACCTTCGACTAGCGCAGTGTGACCACGACAGAGTAGGCCAGCATACTGTCACCTCAGGGGACTGCAGCTGATGGTGCTAGGTGCAAACCATTTGTTAGCACCTTCGAGTATGGCAGGGTAGCACGACAGAGTATGCCAGCACATAGTCACCTCGAGAGACTGAAGCTGGTTAGGTGTCAATCATTTGTTAGCACCTTCGAGAATGGCAGTATGAACACGTTTAGGGTACGCAGGCTCTGTCACCTGCAATGTTAGCTGCAAATCATTTGTTTGTACCTTCGACAAGCGCAGTGTGAGTACACCAGGATAGGCCGGCACACAGTCGCCTCGGGGGACTGAAGACGACGGTGTTAGGTGCAAATCATTTATTTGTACCTTCGACTAACGTCACTCTACGCTCTAGCATGTCAGGATAGGCCAGCACACAATCACCTGAAGCTGACGGTGTTAGGTGCAAATCACTTGTTAGTACCTTCGAGTATGGCAGGGTAGCACGACAGAGCACACCGACACACAGTTACCTCAGGGGACTGCAGCTGACGGTGTGTACCCTACAAATCATTTGTGTGTACCTTCGGGTATGGCAGGGTTAGCACGTTAGGGTAGGTTGGCACACAGCCACCTGAAGCTGAAGGTGTTAGGTGCAAATCATTTCTCAGTACCTTCGAGTATGGCAGGGTACCATTACAGAGTAAGCCGACACACAGTCACCTCAGGGGACTCCAGCTGACGGTGTGTTCCCTACAAATCACTTGTTCCTTCGGGTACCTATGGTAGTGTGAGCATGTCAGGATAGTCCAGCACACAGTCACCTAAAGCTGACGGTGCTAGGTGTAAATCAATTGTTTGTACCTTCGGGTATCGCAGTGTAAGCACATCAGGATAGACCGGCACATAATCACCTTAGGGGATTGCAGCTGACAGTGTTAGGTGCAAATCACTTGTTAGTACCTTTGACATCACTCTACGCTCTAGCACTTCAAGATAGGCCAGCACACAGTCACCTGAGGTGTCAGGTGCAAATCATTTGTTAGTACCTTCGGATATCGCAATGAGAGGACGTCAGGGTACGCAGGCGGCGGGCTCTGGTCCAGCCCGTACCACGGGTAGCGGTGCTCGCCCACCAAGCTGTCGTTGAAGGTCAGGAACAGCAGGCTCTGGCCGTCGGGGGAGTACCACAGCGCGCGCGACAGGCGCAGCACCTCCGTCTCGTAGAGGAAGTCGGGGACGCCGTTGAAGATCACCCCCGGGATTCCTTGAAGTAGGACAGATCAGATTCAGACTAACATAAGCGACAAATTAAATGTTCCCATTGTTGTGACTCGGGGCCTTCTCTCGCTAGAAAAGAGTCAAGGCCATGATCCTGCGTGCATAATCAATCATAAAAGGTTGCCTGGAAGAGATCGATTTTAGCGATAAGGCCGCCGATTGTAACACTAGTTTTTATTGCACTTTTAGAAGTGAAAACTTCTTTAGGCGCGCCTAGACAGATTTTTCGTGGGCTGTGAATTGGATTCATTCGTCACGCTCGGGTATGATAAGAATGCTTCGGGTAAACTCGGTACCATGGCTATTGGCCGTCTAGAAATACGTCAGCCAATAGGAAATGCTGAAAGGGCGTGGACAGGGCATCATGGCATGGCCATCTAGAAACGCATCAGCCATCTAGAAATGCGTCGAGGCCACGCTCTCCGGTTACACCCGCGTAGTTTCCAAGGTAAGTAAGCTATCAAATTCTGAGTTATACGTTTTCACTTCTATCGGCAGTTCCTATGACTGCCAATTTTTTCTTGTACTGTATTGTTTTGGTGTGTACAATAAAGAGTATCTATCTATCTATCCATCACAATCTGGGTGTTTCTATGTATAATAAGTATGTATTTAAAACTATATAAGTATTATATCAGCTATCTGGCCGCCATCACACAAGCTTTGCTTAGTTTGGGGTCAGATGGTGTTGTGTGTGAATTGTCCACCAATATTTATTTATTTATTTATTATTTTATTTATCACGGTGGCCAAGTGCCGGTTGGTGGATGACACAAGACGAAAGATTCTGGATACATTTCGGTTATCCTAACGGTGTTGTTCTTCGTCGTTTTAAATTAGCGGCAATACGCATATGATTTCGAAAAGACAGTGGTGCGTGTGGTATCTGAACCCGTGGCTCCGGATCGCCAGTCGCCGTTCTCCCGACTAGACCAGCCGTAACTTGGAGAACTTGAAAGAAAGGGAGAAACTGATTCCATCCATCTGGGAAATACCCTAATTTATTATCTCGTATTGTTCTAATATATCTTTAAAAAGCACGAACCTGAGTGTTCGTGTAGTATAATCCTACTAATATTATAAATGTGAATGTATGGATGTTTGGATGTCTGGATGTTTGTTGCTCAATCACGTCCTAACGTATGAACGGATCGAGCTGAAATTTAAAACACAGATAGATTATAGTCTGGAAGAACACATAGGCTACTTTTTATCCCGGAAAAACAACGGGAACAACGGGAACGGGAACTTCGCGGGTAACACCGCGGGGCTCTGCTAGTATTCCATAATGAAAAAAGAGAACTACAGACAAAAACAAGTAGTGTAAGTTACCATTATTGGTGATTCTGCAGATCAGGCCCTTGAGCACCCAGGGCTTGTAGTAGACATCGTTATCATGCACGAAGACCAGCGTGGACCCCACGGGAGACCACTCGGCGTACTGCAGCAGCGGCGCCGAACGGTCCTCCTCTATCGGAGACACCGGCAGCTTGTTCCTGGGGAGACATCCAGGGTGTTAATCATTCTGAACCATGTATGTCTTGGTGAAGCCACTTTTTATAATATAGAGTGACAATTGTACCCTGACGGTCTAGGTGAAGTAAGCTATTTTTGACGTGACAACGTCTTATAACTCGATGAAGCCGGCTGCACGCACGAAAAAACATGACGTCATGCGCCGTTACCGCCGTTACCTCGCCGCATGACGTCATGCGGCGTTACCTCGCTCTAAGGCGTAGTTGAAGTTGTCACGTTCAACTATCGTCAGTAAACCGACTTTACAGACAACCATATTTTTTTTTTTATAATATAGAGTGACAAGACGAGCATGCCATGCGCCTGATGGTAAGCAACACGGCTGCTCATAACAGTGCAGTGACTCGCAGCTATTGGAATATAACGAGTCCAAATCATAACCTAGCACCGCACTGCGTTCACCGCCCAGAGATATAACATATTTTATCTCTATGCCCTGTAAATGCACTGGAAATTTTGCCCTTCAAACCAGTACCCAGCATGCACTGCTTGGTGGTAGAATAACTGGAAAAGGAGTGGACTCTGCTAAGAGTCCTACCACTACAAAAACACAGCTCATAACAGTACAGTGACACGCAGCTATTGAAACATAAAGAGTCCAAATCATTATCTAGCACTGCACTGCGCTCGACACCCAGAGATCTAAGTTGTTATATCTCTAAGCCCTGTAATTTCTCTGGAAACGTTGCCCTTCAAACCGGAACACAGTAATGTTTGCACGTTATTGCTTGGCGGTAGAATAACTGACAAAGGTGTGTTACTTCCCCAGGCGGACTCAAAGAGTCCTACCACTACTACATTATGTATATCAAAACTATCAGAGCCCCCACTGAGAGTTCCTGCTGCGGTATATGCCGTAACATTATTAAGGCTGCCAAAAACGGCGCTATCTGGTAAAGAGGCGAGGCTGTTGATTGAACGGCTAGCTAAGCTAGGTTGCTAATTGACCAAACAAAAAAAAAATCATCAAAATCGATACACAATTAGCCAATTTAATTAAATATTTGGGTAACCTCGGGACCAGGGCTGTTGGCCACTTATAAATGCTGGAGCATTTCTAGATGGCCATGGTCATGGTCACGCCCTCCAGTTTCACCCGCATAGTTTCCAAAGTGAGCTATCAAATTCTGAGTTATAACTTTTCACTTTTACCCTTTTTTCAGACTGATCTAGATAAGAATCTAGGTATTAATAGTATAAACATTTCTCGTATTTCAATTATCACACAATTTCAAGACACAGACCGTCAGGAACGCATTTATTTCACCTAATTTTCCCAAATGATCCCCGACACCCAGCAGAGAGGTAAAAACGGCGAGCTCGGAGTGCGGAGGCGGAACACTCACATTTGTAGCGCAAATGCTTATTACACGCGAAGAGGGCCTACTACGAGCTTACGATCTCCGAATGGAATATTGTATTCATTCTTCCATCTTACTATGTGAAAATTTACTTGAAATAATTTCATTTTGTCCAATAAACAAAATCCGACTTCAATGTAAAATACCCTTTGTGGTTGAGACATTGGGCCCATGGGGGCCGGGAGCTCACCTCATCTTCAAAAGCCTTTCCGAGCGCTTGGTCGACGCGACGCGTGACCAAAATGCTGGCGTTTATTTGGCCCAACGCATAAGCGTTGCCATTCAGCGTGGTAATGCCGCCAGCATGCTGGGTACGCTTCCGATTGGTAGTGGCGTTGAACATCTTGATTATCTGTTGACCTTCATTGGTCGATGGATAATTCAGGTAGTTAGGTATGTAGCGTAGTGCAGTTCTCATCGTATTTTAGTTTTATGTAAAATTAAATTCAGAACTAAATTTCATTAGAAGCTATGACTACGTCGTCAAGGTAGATACATGTAAGAAAATTGTAGTTTCTCGTTGATATTTTAAAAACCATCGCACCGATTACGATTTAATTTATATGGGACAAAACCTCTGATATGTTTTTATTTACCAACAAAAAAATAATAATTAAAATCTATGCAGCGCCGCCGCAGCCAGCAGCGGCAGCAGCGCCGGTGTTACTCGCGTCGCGTATTTCCCGTTCTCGTTATTTTCCTGGTATGAAAAGTAGCTTACATGTTCCAGACACTAAATCATATTTGTCTTCTTGTCTTATTCATATTCATGTCTTCCAAATTTCAACCCAATTCTTTCAAGCGTTCTGAAGAGAGCTGCAAACTGCTAACATCAAAAAAAATTGGCAGTCACACGAACTGCCGATAGAAGTGAAAACTTATAACTCAGAATTTGATAGCTTCCTTAAGAAACTGTTACATTAACCGGAGGGCGTGGCCTGGCCATCATGGTATGGCCATCCAGAAATGCATCAGCATTTCCCATTGGCTGACGCATTTATAGATGGCCAATGGCTATGGTCCCGAGTTTACCCGAAGATTTCTTACCATACCTGAGCGTGACGCTAGAATTAAATTTACACCCCACGAAGAATTTTTCTAGGCGCGCCAAGAATCTTTCACTTCAAAATTTCGCCTTAACAAGTAGAACATATATTTTGTTTACAGGATATTTTTCACAAAAACTGGCTTCTTGTTTATAATGGCACCCCGAGTGCTATTATTACTTTCTAAAACTTATTTAATATGTTGTAAAAAAACGTTAAAAGTAGCCCCCAAGGCTCATTACTCCGAGGATAAATGCGAGCTGCAGGAAATGTGACAGAGTTCCATCGACCTCATAACTCACAAGAACCGCATTTTTATACCCCGAGCTTTGTGATTCCTTGAGTTAAAGAACTTAAAATGACTTCCGGGGCTCAAACTTACACTTTTTTGTCAGATAATAGGCTTTAGTTGCAATCAAACGTACCTATAACCTAAAACATTGCCAATCGGACTGCCGATAGAAGTGAAAACTTACAACTCAGAATTTGATAGCTCATTTTGGAAACTATGCGGGTGAAACCGTAGTGCACTGCTGGTCTGCAATACATCTTCAAAGCACGATCATCTAAATAAGTCTTCTTAGCATGACCATCTAGATAATAATTCTAAGCATGGCCATGTAGTAATGCGTTAGGTGACGATGACGCAAAACCGATGACTTTTCTTCACCTTTAGTGCTCAACACGACACATTGAAACAATTGCGTTGGGTTTTTTAAACTAATTTTTTTCTGAGTCACTTTAGAGGGTACAGTCCGCGAGGTATAAGCTGAGCTTTGCATTAGTGTGAGTGATCACATGCATACGCATCTATTACCAAAAGTACAGTCAGACAACAAACTCTTAAACAACAAGCTGACATTAACTATCCAGGATCAATATGGTCATTGCGAAAAGAAGTATCTCTTTTAGGATTCAAATGGTCAAGGACAGAGAATAACAGAAAATTTTTAATGGAAAAGCATGAGATCCGTCACCTACGTATAACTTATTTACTTAAAATTTCCGAATACCGTATTCAGGGCAGGCCTATCGTTTATACCAATATACAATTGATACTGCATAATAAACAACGATTTATTGAATATAAAATTGACACCTTATTAAGAGAACATGGTCACAGCGTCCTGCGTCTGACTGTACTTTTGGTGATCACTCATACTAATGCAAAGCTCAGCTTATACCTCGCGGACTGTACCTTGGTTTCCCTGTATCCCCGGGTAGGAGGTCGCCTGAGGGTGTGAAGTACCTGTTGATGACGTCACAGACGTAGTATCCAATGGTGTACCTTTTGATGACGTCATAGACGTGGTATCTAAGGGTGCACCTGTTGATGACGTCACAGACGTGGTACCTAAGGGTGTACCTAAGTGGTGTGTAAGGGTGTATCTAAGGGTGTTCACCACCCCCCTACTCACCCACCCCCTTATTTTCCTCTTCTTCTCCTAATCCAAGAACTATGTAAATAAAATAAGATTATTGTAATGACAAAGGTCACGGACCCCGGAGTCTGTGGAGTGTTTAAATTAAATTAAAAAAAAAATAAAAAAAAGGGTGTAGGTACCTGTTGATGACGTCACAGACGTGATATCTAAGGGTGTACATGTTGATGACGTCACAGACGTGGTATGTAATGGTGTACCTGTTGATGACGTCACAGACGTGATATCTAAGGGTGTACCTGTTGATGACGTCACAGACGTGGTATGTAATGGTGTACCTGTTGATGACGTCATATACGTGGTATCTAATGGTGTACCTGTTGATGACGTCATAGACGTGGTATCTAATGGTGTACCTGTTGATGACGTCACAGACGTGGTATCTAATGGTGTACCTGTTGATGACGTCATAGACGTGGTACCGTGCCCGCCGCGCGTGCCTCCACCCCGGCCGCACGTCGGATACGAGCAGCACATACTTCAGGTCCGCAGACACCTTGAAATCCACCGCGTTCAGCTCCCTCTGGAAAATTGAAAAAAATATATTGTTACAATTTTTTTTTAAGTTATTTGTCCTTTTGAAAAAAAAAACTTTACGTCAGATTTTGCTGTGTGACCGCACTGATAAAAATATGAGACTAATATCGCAAGATTTTTTTTGTATAAGTAGTGTAAAGTGACGTGACGAGCAGGACATATGCCTGATGGTAAGCAACATGCCTGCCACATAACAGCACAGCGACACGGAGCTATTTGAAAATGAATATACCTTCCAAATCATAAACTATCACTGCACTGCGCTGGTCACCCAGAGATCTAAGATGTTATATCTCTAAGGCTTAGAGATAACAGGGCTAAGTAAGTCCTGTAACTTCTCTGGAAACATTGCCCTTCAAACCGGAACACAGTAATGTTTACACATTGCTGCTTGGCGGTAGAATAACTGGCAAAGGTGTGGTACTTCCCCAGGCGGACTCTGCTAAGAGTCCTGCCACTACAGAAACCTACTCATACCAGATTATAGTCTGGATGAACACATAGACTAAGTATTATCCCGGGAAAATAACAGGGACGGTAACAATGCGGGTAAAACCACGGGTAGCTGCTAGTTTTTAAATTAATTAATACGTTTCAATAACATAGACGCCGAAATTTTTTTTTATTTTTTTTTTTAACATTTATAGGTTTACACTTGACCACCATCTCGCCTGATGTTAAGCGACGATGCGGTCTAAGATGGAGCGTGCTTACCTAGAAGAAACCGATTCACTCTCGATTAGAAGAGATCAAGATTATAACCATCGGGAAAAACCCACTCAGGCAACTCATTCCACAGTCGAGACGTTCTTATCACAAAAGTAGAGTCAAACCTCTTTGTTCGTGTCTTTGGAACATCAACCATGAAACGATGCCGTTTCTTCGAGTTACGAAATTCAGTATATCGAGTATACCGGCCGGAGTTTACAAACAGCGAAGTATATAACGCGAGAAACATAAAATCGACGACTACAAAACAAAATGGCGGCGCGTCAACAACAAACCGTCGTCCGTGAAAATTCGCACAGATTCATAAACACTGGCCGGCGGGAAAAAATATTTCAATTCTTTAACTTATAGATCACGACACGATGTTCACTATCGTGGGGTCGTAGGTTTCCCGGCTGGGCCTCTACCGCCTAACGAAAAACGCTTTGACGTTGCTGTCTCTTTTCTTCTCGCTTGAAATGAAAGAGACGGCAATGCCAAAGCATCAAAGCGTCAAAGCGTTTTTCGTTAGGCGGTAGACCACCTGGACCTCTAAGAAATGTTCTATGTCCCCCGGTGATCGAATTTGGCATCACTATCGCTGGCTTAATGGTTTATCGATATAATGGTATAAAACATCGAGAGAAAACTGACGCGTTACAAGTAAGACATCCCTCGAGGACATGTATCATCTGCCAACCCGCACTTGGCCACCGTGATGGATAATGACTTGACTCTCTCTTAGTGATACAAGGCTCTCCCAAAAAAAGGAGAATCGAAAATAATTCTAACCACGCCATAACGAAAACTTTAGTGAATTTAATTTTTCAAAATGGACGTAATATTAATTACAAAAAAATAATTAAAAACAAATGGACATAATAATAATTACGTTGAAATCGTGTACCTAAGGTGTCAAGTAGGCGTGATCTTAATTTATTGCGTGATTTAAATTATGGCTAATTTAAATAAAACCGACCAAAGGGGCCAACCGGCAAGTGCGACTCTCGCACGAAGGGTTTCGTACCATTAGCAAATAATCGGCGAAAACCTCTTTGGCTCTATTCGGAATTCTGTATACATCACAATTGCCGCAGACAGGCTTCATCCAAATGGGTTTTTTTTTCATTTTGATTTTTGTCTAATGATTCTGACGACGAATTTGATATCGCGTTTTATTTTTACTAGTAGCGCCATCTAGTTTACTTGAGACGCACTAATCGAGCAAAAAAACGGTAAAAATCAAGTTTGTTGTATGCGAGCCCCCTTAAATATTATTTTTATTTTATTTTTAGTATTTGTTGTTATAGCGGCAATAGAAATACATCGTCTATGAAAACTTCAACTGTCTAGCTATCACCGTTCTTGAGATACAGCCTGGTGACAGACGGACGGACAGCCAAATCTCAGTAATAGGGTTCCGTTTTTACCCTTTGAGTACGGAACCCTAAAAAAAGAGACTTGTCTGACAAAGCATGTGTAAAAGTAAAATAAATTCGTCGCAAATTTATCAAAACTTGTAAGGTCCCGGTAGTCTGTATCGTCAGCTGTAAATGAGCTGATGTGACAAAAAATCGTGAACAGAATTCCGAGCCATTTATCCAGCGTATTGTTTCGTTCCAGAATTAATCGAGTTTTCGCGCTAACTTCCCTTCGCCGAAGTTACACAGCGACAAACATAGCGGGGACGGTGGCGGAAACTGGAACTAATAATCCTAAGTTAAAAATTATAATTACAACAGTCAACATTAACAAATCTATGTAAACTAATATTTGAAGCTGAAGAGTTTGTTTGTTTGAACGCAAGGATCTCAGGAACTACTGGTCCGAATTGAAAGATTATTTCTCTGTTGGACAGTCTAGGATCTAGGAAGGGTATTTAACATTACGCTACTATTAACAGGAGCGGAGCAGGAATGAAAAATGTAACAAAAACGGGAAAAGATTTTGCTTTTTGAGAGCTTTCGTTGCGTGACAGCATATGTCTATCTTTTAAAGGTTGCGTCATTAGAACCGAATTTGTTCAAAATTTGAATTGGTACGACCAATTTTCGATAGATTGGCTGACGCATTTCTAGATGCCCAATCGCCAAGGTACCGAGTTTACCCGAAGATTTCTTATCATACCCGAGCGTGACGGTAGAATCCAATTTACACCCCACGAAAAATTTGTCTAGGCTCGCCTAAAGAAGTTTTCACTTCAATAAATATTGTGTGTGAATTGGTGGACAATTCAGACACAACACCATCTGACCCCAAACTCTTACTACTACATTTATACTCTTTTTTTGTTCTTTAAAATTGACGTGTAAATTGTACATTTATGAATAAAGAACTTTGACTTTGACTAAGCAAAGCTTGTAGGTACTCTGGCGGCCAGATTAATAATTAAATAGTTTTATATACATACTTATTATACATAGAAACTCCCAGACACAGTACAAACATTTGAATTCATCACACAAATATTTGCACTGGTTATTCAAAAATTTGTGTGATGAATTCATACAGAAATTTGAATAATATACATTTGCGCTACTTAACAAGAATTCGTGTTAAGTGGCGCCTCTCATCAGCACCCGAGATAAGTTTGTCGTCCAGTACAGCGCGCAGGCTTCAGGTTTCTGTTTTATTTAAATTCGCTGCCAGTTCCGAGTTTACGTTCTCAGCCGCGTGTTTAAATCATTCGTACTGCACGAGAGAACAAGATAAATTCGCGACGCTTCGCTATTTGTTACCGAGTTCTCACTCTGTTCGTCGTTTTATTTATTCCTACTTTTTTTTTTTTAACTTAGGTATATAGGTTTACACTTGACCGCCATCTCACCTGATGTTAAGCGATGATGCGGTCTACGATGGAGCGTGTTTACCTAGAAGAAACCGATTCACTCTCGATTTGAAGACACCAAGGTTATAACTATCAGGGAAAACCCACTCCGGCAACTCATTCCACAGCCTAGACGTTCTTATCACAAAAGTAGAGTCAAACCTCTTCGTCCGTGTCTTTGAAACATCAACCATGAAACGGTGCCGCTTCTTCGAGTTACGAGAGGTCCGATAGAAAAAAGGGCAAGGTGGTATTAGATCATGCAGATCAGTCGCACACTCTCCGAAGTGTATCCGATAAAAAACTTAAAGAATAAGTCCTACTAATATTATAAATACGGAATAACTCTGTTCACGTTTTCGTTTTCACGCTTGAACTACTGAACTAGGCATAGGATACTTTACAACAAAAAAATAATGGCCTGAAAAAAAAGGAATGAACGTGATAGACGAACCACCTTAGGTGTTCCCGCATTGACGAGGCGAGGGGGCTCAGCCATTAGCCATAGCAGAGCAGTAGCCATGACCTGGACACCCACGGTGAAATTAAGAGGGACCAACAATGAGGCCACTCGTCTAGGTTTTGCCTCCATGCCGACGACGATGTGGTCATGTAGGTTGTGCTGTGTATGTACCGGCACCAGCGCTACTGGGGTGGGCTGCGATGTTGGGGGGTAGGCATTGCGGCTGTAGGTGAAGGACGCGGGGGTAGAGAACCGCCAAAATTGCGGTGCGCCGTTCTCCCTGTCCAATGCTGCCGGTACTAAAAATAATGGTACTAACGTAGCCGTCGTGATCCATTGCGGGCGACCAAGATTATCTAGAGGCAAGTGCGTCTGCCACTCACTGACTGGTTGGTCCTCGAGGTGATCACGGTGTATCGTAGGTTCAATTACGCCAGTGACGAGGACATGCCCCATACACAGAGCAAACATCCCCCTCAGTGGTGTCTTAGAAAGGTCAGGAGACGGGCAAGCCAACGGGTTCACGTAAGTATGAGAAAGAGTCCCCACACGTTTCTGTCGGAACATCATAGTAAGGAACCACTAGCACACAGTGTGTCACAAGAAATACATCATTTTATCACATGTGTCATCCATCCACCTGCACTATTCTAGCCTGGCAGTGATCTGCCCAAAGACGTCTTTCCGTAGCAAAGAAAATGGAAATCTGTGGATCTGCCAGATGATAGCTTACACATAGATGGATTTGATTTACTCCTTCTCCGGGCTTGAATCCCAGCAGTAAGAACTAAATAAAAATAGGTAAAAAAACTTTTTAAGTTAAACGGTTTTATGTTAAGCATACATTGCAATGTTTAAGATAAATGTACTAAAAATCAAAAAATAATAAAATAGATACAGTCGTGGGAATTATAAACATATGCATAGACTAGACTAAAATAAAACCGTGGGGCACGTCAATTGTCTACAAATTATCGACTTAATGTGCGATAGAAGAATCGTTTAATTCGTCGTTAGGCAGTTGGCCCGCAGACGGTGAGGAAATTACTTACTATTTTCTTGCTCATGGAAATTCCAATAGTTATACACTCCATGTAAATAAAAGAGATGTTTCAACTAGTTTATCGTTGGACATTCACACTGCTGGCTGGCGAGGAATCGTTTCACTGCTCGTAGTTTGTCTTTAATCGACAAAACATATGATAAAAGTACTACTCGCTCACCACTATGAAACCCTAAAACTCGCTTATAATCGAGCTTGCTAGCTTGTTTCCACATTCTAGCCCTACTTATCACACGTCCATCGTTGTCGGTTGAACAACTGCCTAATTATAGTGTAACATTACAAAACAAACATTTTAATCAACGATTGTAGACAATTGACGTGCCCCACGGTTTTATTTTAGTCTAGTCTATGCATATGTTTATAATTCCCACGACTGTATCTATTTTATTATTTTTTGTTTTGATTTTTAGTACATTTATCTTAAACATTGCAATGTATGTTTAACATAAAACCGTTTAACTTAAAAAGTTTTTTTACCTTGTTTTATTTTCTAGTTTTTAGTTTTTATTTCGCATTCTGTTTAATTCATTTAGTGCTTCATTATTGCAAGGTTTCTTGCCCGTTAGTTTATTGCAGTCCAACTCCTCTATACGTAGTCCCTGCAAAGAGCTTACTCTACTAAGAGCCACGTAGGCTTGACCTTCTTCAAACAGTTTCGCACCTAAGTATACGACTGCGTGATCCACAGTGCTGCCCTGCATTTTATGTATTGTAGAAGCCCATGATAGTATTAAAGGCAACATTCTTCTTTCAGCCGTCCCGTAATTTCTGACGCCGTCATTTGTGTATATCGCTGACGTTGCTTTTTTAACCTGGCCTCATATTGCTCAGGTGTTTTTGACGCTAATTGTTCCCGTCGTTTCTGTAATCGACTATTTCTATCACCTTCACTTTATTTAGGTCGTTTTGCTTTATACTTTTCTTTCGCTTTTTGAAGCCTTCGTTTAGGTACGTTGTGTTGCAGTTTCTGTTTTATTTGTGTTTGTATTTTTTATATTTTTTTTACCATTTTGTTCCCACGAGTAATGGACATTTAAACGGTCGACCCCCCCAGAGGTCCAATAAAGGGGCAAGGCTATGTAAAACAAGATGCGCCTGAGTCTTGAGGGGAAAACGCTAACGACAAATCATTTTTATCCACCCTAATGCCATACAGTTCTCGGCGCGTTTTAACCTTTCACCTTAACTTGGGTGGTGTACCGCTAACGACGTATCATTTTTAGCCACCCTAACGCCACACAGTCCTCAACACGATACAAAATCTTGACTTGGGTGATGGTTTCAGGCTGGATTAATCAGATACCTAAATTACAGATTCAATTTCTAAATTTAAATCTTATTATTATACGCCATTTAGTGGCTGCGCCCATCTTAAATATTGAGGTTGTATAGTGCACTGTATTCTTCTTGTCAAGCCCTTTTATTTGATACCCATGTTGATGGGATTGATAAAACCTAAGTTATCCGCCATTTTGTAGCGGCCGCCATCTTGGATTTTAATTTTATATAGTACATTGTATTCTACTGGTTGAGCACTTTCATTTGATACCCATATTGATGGGATTGATAAAACCTACGATATCCGCCATTTTGTAGCGGCCGCCATCTTGGATTTAATTTTTTTATAATATATTGTATTTGGCTTGTTGATCCCTTTCATTTGATACCCATGTTGATGGGATTGATAAAACCTACGTTATCCGCCATTTTGTAGCGGCCGCCATCTTGGATTTCAATTTTTTATAGTATATTGTATTCTGCTTGTTGAGCCCTTTTATTTGATACCCATATTGATGGGATTAATAAAACATAAATTATCCGCCATTTTGTAGCGGCGGCCATCTTGAATTTATAATGATAATGAATAAACTTAATTGTATTGTCACCAAAATCCAAAGTGTATACAAAATTTCAGATTAATCGGTTGAGAGGAAGAGGGTGAAATTTGAATTACTAAATTTGACCCAAGAATAAATCTTCTATATATATAAAAGCGAAAGGTCACTCATCAAGGAATCTCAGAAACTACAAATGCTAGGAATCTGAAATTTTGCATGGAGGCCCCTTTTAGCACGTAGGCGCTCGCTAAGACGGGGTTTTGCGAAATTCAACCCCTAAGAGGGTGAAATAAGGGATGAACGGTTGTATGAAAATTCGTCATTTTCAAAGTTATCAAATTTCTTGACACGAAGCAATTAAATGTTTGTTCTATCAATTTTGTAATTTGGAACTGTACGGGGGTGAAATTGGGGTTGAAATGGGGGATGAATGTCAATATGTAAGTACCCAACCGTTGAAGATAAAACCATGAAACTCTGTATATAGACACTTGACACGAAGCAAACGAATGTTTGTTCTAGCAATTTTGTAATTTCAAACTGTACGGGGGTGAAATTGGGGTTGAAATGGAGGATGAATCTCAATATGGCAGCTCCCAATCGTTGAAGATAAAACCACGAAACTCTGTGTATGGACACTTGACACGAAGCAAACGAATGTTTGTTCTAGCAATATTGTAACTTCGAACTGTATGGGGATGAAATTGGAGTTGAAATGGGGGACGAGTGTTTCATACGCTTTCACTCTTAAATAACTGAACCGATTTTGATGAAATTTTATAAAATTGTTTTATTAGAAGCTGTTTTTAGTAACCGTATATATAAGTATGTGTCTGGGTATGCAAATAGGTATTACCTTACTGCCTGAGTTACCTTAGTTATTTTGCGCGGACGAAGTCGCGGGTAACAGCTAGTAATAAATAAAGCAAACGGGGTGAGCTAAATAAAACCGTTTAATAAAACCGTTTAAAAAACCGTTTAATAAAACCGTTTAATAAAAAACTGCTGATACCGAAGCTTAATAAAAACAGAACGAAACTCATTTATTTGGTCCAACGTCTAAGCATTATCATTTAACGTGGTAATGCCGCCAGCATGCTGGGCTAGCTTCCGACTGGCTTAAACTTAATCATCTGTAGACCGTCATTGGTCTATGGATTATTCAAATATGCTTAGTGTAAGTAGTTAGTTAAGTATGTATCGTAGTGTAGTTCTCATTGTATTTTAGTTTTGTTAATAAAAACTCTGCCCGTTTTAAAACCAGCAGGTCTACTACGAAGTCCGATAAACGATATATCGGCCGACCTTATGGACATTTCTTACCACAAAACACAATCAGTCGGTTGATCTGATTGGGCGTTTCGTTTATTCCGAATACCGACCGACATAGATATGACAGTTTTTGTGTCGTAAACCTTACTCCGAAAGCATTTAATTACCTTAAGGTACAAGTTCGCGCGGAAACCGCGACCGGAGACCACGACAGCCACTTGACACTATGGAATTGTATGGACGCCAGTTCGCGCTGAGACCGCGACCGCGACCTGTCTCGGTCTCCTGTCGCGGTCTCGGCGCGAACTGGCGCCCATACAATTCCATAGTGTCAAGTGCTTGTCGCGGTCTCCGGTCGCGGTCTCCTGTCGCGGTCTCGTGTCGCGGTCTCAGCGCTAACTTGTACCTTGTAACTTGTACCGGACAGCTGTCGGTCGGTTCCGATTATTCGGAGGTTGTTTTCGTAGTAGACCTGATCAGATACCCAGTTTTCAAGATAAATAGCAACAATGTATAGTAAGGAGATGTTAGCGATAAAACTAGAGAACGAACCATTCGCGTGCACTCCGACTGACGAGGACCACACTCGTAAACGATTACTTTGTCTGCTAGCCTGCAATCCAAGTACCTACGAATACTGGCGTAACGGTCGCGTAAACGTAACCAAATGAATAAATAAATACAGGACCGGACCGGACAGGACCGGATAAAGTGGAGGAAATTGGGGGAGACCTTTGCCCAGCAGTGGGACAACTCAGGTTAAATAAAAAAACAGTAAATGTGCTAAAGCACTGTATGACCATGAACAGTCTGCTTTATTTCATGCCAGCTTGTTATTGGCGGGCTACTAGTTAGAAAGATCAGTGATTGATCTTTGATTGGCTATTACGTTTTGATTGTGGTTGGCATTGGTTGATAACTGACAAGTCTATATCCAACATTTTTTTAATAAAAATATTGTTATTTGCATGCCGAAAGGTAGGATATAGAGAGCTTTATGTAAAATGTTTTATTTGTTTCTGTTAACATCTTTGTATACGCATATACGCAAATAAATGAATTGAATTGAAAATTTATGGGTATTGTAGTGAATGAAGTATTCAGACATCCTTGGAAATTACACGGGTGTAAACGGAGAGCGTGGCCTCGCCATCTTAGCATGGCCATCTAGAAATGCGTCAGCATTTCCCATAGGCTGATGCGTTTCTAGATGGTCATGCCATGATGGCCTGTCCACGCCCTTTCAGCTGTTCCCATTGGCTGAGGTATTTCTAGATGGCCAATAGAATAGCCATGGTCCCGAGTTTACCCGAAGATTTCTTATCATATCCGAGCGTGACGGTAGAATTCATTTTAAAAAAATCACTCTAGGCGCGCCTAAAGAAGTTTTCACTTCAATGAATGAATAAATTACGATACTATATATTAAAACATTCTACATAGGTATATTTACGAGTACGTACATATTAATAACTCACGTTATGTTATAATTTCACAGCGACGCCGTTATTATTTTTCTAATTTTAATTACTTCAGTGTCAGTTACACGCTTTTATTAAATGTAATTATTTCTTGGCTTCGGGCTAAAATATCGCGCAATATGTTGTAACGTCGCCTCAAATATTCAGGGTTACACGGGAAACCGTGCTAAGCGAAAGAGGTTGAATTAAAATGAAAAAATTGGTGTGGTTAGAAACAAAATTTTTCTAAAAAAGAAGCAACACAATTTGCACAAAAAAAATTGGCAGTCATATAGGAACTGCCGATAGAAGTGAAAACTCAGAATTTTATAGCTTACTTTGGAAACTACACGGGTGTAACCGGAGGGTGGTCTGGTCAACATGGCATGACCATCTAGAAATGCACCAGCATTTCCCATTGGCTGACGCATTTCTAGATAGCCAATGGCTATGGTCCCGAGTTTACCCGAAGATTTCTTATCATATCCGAGCGTGACGCTAGAATTCATTTCACAGCCCACGAAAAATCTGTCTAAGCGCGCCAAAAGAAGTTTTCACTTCAAAAATATTTCTTAATTTTATTATTGAT
This sequence comes from Ectropis crepuscularia, assembly GCA_963693475.1. Taxonomy (NCBI): domain Eukaryota; kingdom Metazoa; phylum Arthropoda; class Insecta; order Lepidoptera; family Geometridae; genus Ectropis; species Ectropis crepuscularia. The sequence continues at coordinate 14,809,852 of OY856369.1, read as the reverse complement.
GATGGTACATCTGAAAGATGATGTGGCAACACTGGACACGGTCAGTTTTCACGCGTCACTTCAGTAAGGTACATACTATACAGGTTCGCACTTGACCACCATCTCGCCTGATGTTAAGCGACGATGCGGTCTACGATGGAACGTGCTCACCTAGAAGAAAACGATTCACTCTCGATTTGATGACACCAAGATTGTAACCATCGGGAAAAACCCACTCCGGCAACGCATTCCACAAACTAGACGTTCTTATCACAAACGTGGAGTCAAATCTCTTCGTTCGTGATTTTGGAACATCAACCAGGAAACGATGTCGCTTTTTTGAGATACGACAATAGGGTACCGGACTGGGTCAAAAATACACCATCCTAATTAGTCCGTCAGCTAGATCATGGAAAAATATTGGACACGTATTTTTTGTTTTTTCATAATATTAAAAATCGTCAAAGATATTATAGACCATCAAACTTCGAGAGTGGGGGGTCGCGACGTCACTCGTGAGTAAAAATTGTACTCACAAGTGACGTCACACGAAACTTCGAAGCGCTGTATCTTCGTCATTTTTTGTTTGTGAAGCAAAAGAAAAAATACGTGTACAATATTTTTTGGCAATCTAACTAACGGGCTACTTAGTTTTTTTGAGGATTGTACCCTATTCCGAAGTCTCACATTGTTTTTCAGCTGGGTCCCTATCTCCTCCTCTAAGCTTGCCGTAAGGAACTTCGTTTCAACAAGCTATGTAACACAACTGGATTCCGGTTTGAAGAGCACCACCTTGCCCCTTTTTTTCTATCGGACTACTCCTGCACCTCTGAGTACCTTTTTTCCCCTTGTTTAAGATTTAACGTTGAAAGAAAACATTGTGAGGAAACCAGTTCATAATTTTTTTCAGACTTTGCGAATCCACCTGAGGAAGTACCACACCTTTGCGAGTTATTCTGCCGTCAAACAGTAATGTGGAAACATCACTGTATCCCGGTTAGAAGGGCACTGTTACCAATGAAAAAATCGGTTGTCTGTAAAGTCGGTTTACTGACGATAGTTGAACGTGACAACTTCAACTCCAAGCCTTAAATGGAACGCCTCAGAGCGAGGTAACGCCGCATGACGTCATGCGGCGAGGTAACGCCGCATGACTTAATGTTTTTTCGTGCGTGCAGCCGGCTTCATCGAATTATAAGACGTTGTCACGTCAAAAATATCTTATATCTCAACTCGAACTTGATCAGCGCGTAGTGGATTATTGCTTTAACTCTCTCAGAGTGAATCAAGTCCCAAAAGTGTGAATAAAATTGCGCGCCTTATGTTATTGTAGCGTTGGATAGGCACCATCCTACTAACACTCGTCTATTACCTACTCGTAATTCAGCTATTGGAACATGAAGATACTCTTCATGTTCCAATACTCCGGAACATGAAGAGTATACTCCAATAAAGTATACTCCAAGTTCCAATAGCTGCGTGTCACTGTGCTGTTATGTGAGAGGCATATTGCTTACCATCAGGCACATGTCCTGCTCGTCTCGTCACTCTTTATTTAAAAAAAATCGTAAATGCGAAAGATTGGATGTTTGTTGCTCAATCAAGGCGGAATGGCTGAACGTATCGACTTGAAACTTGAAAGACAGTTAGATCAGTTAGACTGGATAGCACATATTAGGCTACTTATAAAATAAAAAGCGGCTAAATCCCCGGCCGCTGTTGTTTAATCATAATATTATTAAAATTAATGTTTCGTCTTGAATGATAATATCTTATTCAAGTTTTAGTACGCAGACTTACTGCCTGTTAAATTCGCAACAATGTAGTTTACGAGGGTAATAATTCATGGTTTACGTGATAACCAAGACTAGATCTTAAAAGAGTCTCGACATTTTTATTCAAAAGATGGCTGCTACAACAAATTTTGTTCGGTCAAAACTGGAAATGAAATGAAATTATTATTTACTAGCTGAACCGTGCGCGCGTTGCTACGCCATCTATCGAAAATTGGACGTACCAATTCAAATTTTGAACAAATTCGGTTATCGCAAATCGCAACCCGTAAAAGATAGACATAACTCTACGTCTCGGCATTTTTTAATTAAAAAAAAATCACCTCGTCGTTCCTCCTCTGTAGTTAGGTCCTATTTAATGTTTTCAAACCACGATTGTTTAAAAACTATACTATTTAGTTAATAAAGAAGTATTTGAGGTTAAGTCAAAGTATATATTACAAAGATTATGATATTGACCGTAGAAGAAATACTTTGTTAGGTTTTGTAATGTTGTGGCAAAAAAAAACAATTGTGCTTTACCAGGATTTGTAATATAATAATAGGAGAAACAATTATTATATTCCCAATTATTCAGTTTTAGTCAGGGTTTGTAATATAGTAGTGGGAGATATATAATTAGTCAGGGTTTGTAATATAGAAGTGGGAGATATATAATTATTCAGCTTTAGGGTTTGTAATATAGAAGTGGGAGATATATAATTATTCAGCTTTAGGGTTTGTAATATAGAAGTGGGAGATATATAATTATTCAGCTTTAGTCAGGGTTTGTAATAAGGCAGTGAGTGAAATAATTGTATACTGCTTAAGTTAGGATTTGTAAAAGTGCAGTGTGAGAAATAAAATTGATCTTTGGTCAGAATTTTTCATAAAGTGTATAGTGAAATAATTGAGCTTACAAACAATAATAATTGAGTTTCTAACAAGACCACACCCCGGACACTCGGCCTAAAATCTATACAGACGGTGCAGTTGACATACCTACACTCACACAACTACGCATATGTCGTTCGAACACATTTACGCATGTGTGCGTGTCATCTAGGGTTACTAAATTATTTTAGTAAGTTAAGTACACTTACCCAAAGAGAAAACTTTATTCTGACAATATATTAATTTAATCACTCCACATATTTCGCGTATTTCATTATAGACTAGTCACAGAACATTAGATTAGCTATAACTACGTTCATAAGATGCATTAAAAAGCGGTATCACAGTTTACTATATCAGAGTATTATACACTGCACAAACTACTTATTAATTATTAACACATCATGTCAGCGACCAGTAAAGAGAAAACACATGATTTTTCAACTCAAAACTCCAAATTAAATGTTGTAAACAAACATTACGAATTGTTATCAACTATGGCCGATAATGTTGCTAGTTCCGGATTTAATTTATTACTAATGCTTAAAAGAATATTACTTTTGTATGTTGATAAATAGTGATTTATTTATTCGCATTATAGTAAGGATCGCATAAAACTTTAAATATTGTGAATTTACGCCGAATAAACAAAAATCGGTTTCAATTTTAAATTAAATTCAGAAACTTACTTGACCAAATTTCAACGACGATCATAAAAAACTTGAACAAAAATAAACGAAAGTAATTTTTAGTTTTGTTTTCATATTTCAAAACTATGATCAACCAAAAAAAAAAAGAAACATCATAGAAGACATGGCCCAAATCGTACCCTGACCTCGGCACAAAATAATTGTATCTAATCTTAAAAAAATCTAATAATTGTATGCAAATATATTTTAGGAAAAAAAATTACACCACTCCCATAACCCAAATTAGTGGCTAACATGTTTTTTTATCAGTGTAGTTTTGTAGGCGTTTTTTTTAAAAGTTCACCAATACTGTTTGCAATCCGATGTAATCATCATCATCATAACATCTTAGCATATACCTCTCTTCAAGTACGCCTCATATCCCAGGCCTATGCTAGTGCTGTGCTTGTGCTAGTACTTGTCCAGATTTGACCCGCGATGTAAGCAAAGTCCAAAGTACATTACCAAAAATAAGCGTATTATCATGAATTATTTTACTTACACTCGTTAAATTTGAATTCAAATCCAAGGCCACCTATCGCGAAAAGAACCTAAGCATATTCGTGCATTGTTTGATATATATCTTTATGACTCAGCCGGTATATATTATTTTTATATCATTAACACCAAATTATACAATATATTTTGTTCCATAAAACGAGCTTTTGACACGAACTTCTACAGGCAAAAAAACGCAGGTTAGCCACTCAAACGGATGATGATGATAGTTTAGGATATTATTACTAATAACTTAAAATCCGAGGTGCATCAAAAAACCCAGGTGTGGCACCTGGGTTTTTTCAATGTGATTTGGGCTTATGTCCTTTGTTTCACAATAAATGGAGCTATCACGTAACAAACATATAAACGAATTGAGATCCGTCTCCTTTTTTGAAGTTGGTTAAAAATGAAACTAAATCGTAGTAGTACCGGTAGTACTAGAACCGGTAAAGTTTATAAGTCAATGTCAAAGCCGTTAATTACTGAATAAGTTTTAGTTTAAAAATATCGTAAATTTTTTTTTGGAACTATCCATTCCAATAATCAATGTACTCGTATCCTCTTACTGCTTTTAATGAACGGTTGTTGCGAAATCTTAAATAAGCATACTACTAGATGAAATCCTATATTCATTGTTCACTACTAACCGACATAATATATACATGGACGCACATAAAAGTACAGATAGTCTAATATAGAACCTCTTTCTTTTATTTGAGTCGGTTGAATGCTAAGAAATAATCACTTACCAATAAATCTGAATAGTAGCAATCTTAGTAAAAAAATCCACTAAATTGGCAACACTAGTGACTAGTGACTTCGTAAATTCCGCACCATCACTCGTTACCATACGTTATTGGCGCCACTGACGTATTTCACAACGATTAACGAAAGCCGCAGTTTAAAACAACGAGTTTAATAATTTCGTCACAGGACTTCAGTGTTGGCGCGTACTTCTAACCAGAATAGCCTAACACAGTTTATAAAAATGATTCAATCTTTGTAATAATTCTTATGAAATGAAAAATCTCATATTCTTGTTTCGTATAATAGACGAAAAATTTGGTACCATTTTGTTAAATAATACAGCATCATGGTCGTATTCTCATAGAAAATTATCGTCCGATATAACCCTTCGTTGAGTGCTTCTCGCGTTCTTGCGGGGTAGGAAGCTTGAAACTGGCGGGGGGTGGGGAGTGCCCGTTCTATCTGTATTATCTATTCTATGACAAGACTGTAAAATGTAGCGGTCACGACGCGACGCTGCCACACGATACCAATAAACAACAGAAGCCGTATAACCTGCTGCATTCGCATGCAACTCGCGCTCAGTACGGCACAGCTGCGGAGCCTCGCCTCTCTAACCGGCAATGGTTGCGGCGCAATTTATTGCGTACGCTGTGGCTTTTCTAAGTAAGATTTTCCATTTTCTGTTAATTTTAGCGCTTTAGGTTTTTTCCTCTGCTTCTAAACTTTTTAACTATCAGCTACTAAAAAAAAAGCGTGATAACATTTTCTAAATAAAGTTGGAGCTTTTGTTTTCAGAAAATAACGGTTTTTACAATAGGATGGCATGATTCTTATTTTTAAAGAAAGCTACACATTTTTTAAAAATATAACTATGAGTAAGGTATAGTCCTGACGTAAGCGCGCCTGGCCATTTTTTATCGCGCATAGGCCCGCGTTTGACCACTAACTTGCCTGGTGGCTGATGGTAAGCGACGGTGTGGATTCAATCTGACCTTTAAAACTTCTAGATTGTTTATCTCAGGAAACAATATAATTACAGACAAACAATGAAGCTCAAAACGTTCCCTTTTAAACGTTTTAAACCAAAACACAGCAAGGTCTACAAATTATGTTTGGCTGTAGATAATTTGCAAAGGTAGTAATTTGCAAAAAACAAAATGTGTTTAACCATGTTTCGCAACTAATTAAAAGAACAGCGTGGTTAACGGCTACTAACCGAATCCGCAATGCTATTATCTTATGGTAGAATAACCGTTTACCGCAGATCGAAGCTTCGTCAAAATCCGTAGAACACTCATCATCATCAGCTCACACCGGTTCACTGCTAGACATGGATCTCTCCAATAATACGCCATTCAGCCAGATCCTCAGCTTTGTTCACTCCACCAGCTGCCTTTCGGAGAACAAACTTTACCTAGAATTTTGATATTATGCGAAGCCTATTTGCTTGCATCTGCAAAGCCTTCGGAACAGTCTCCTAGTCTGAGCTCCCCGATAGTTTCTCCTGGGTGACTTCAAATTAACTTGGAAGTCACCCAAGTTGTACAACATATTACAAAAACACTTTATTACACCACAAAATGGGTTGAATAAAATGTTTAGCTAGAAATAATAACCGCTGCTTCAATACTCAAATGTTTATTGCGTCATATGTACAGTACATGCATGTGGTGGTAAAAAAATTGTGGTTATTACATATTCACTTCAGATCTAACTTTACCCAGGGAAACATTGACTCTGGCAGAATGCTCCATTAGTACAACAATTAGTACAAGATCGCTGTTAGCGATAAGATCGCCTTTTGTACCAAATGTTTTAATTTTAACCACTGTTTTTCTGTATTATTTTGTGGTGTAATAAAGTGTTTATGTATTGTGTTGTACAACTTAAGTGACTTCCAAGTTAATTTGAAGTCACCCAGGAGAAACTAACGGGGAGCTCAGACTAGGAGACTGTTTGCAGATGCAAGCAAATAGGCTTCGCATAATATCAAAATTCTAGGTAAAGTTTGTTCTCCGAAAGGCAGCTGGTGGAGTGAACAAAGCTGAGGATCTGGCTGAATGGCGTATTATTGGAGAGTTCCATGTCTAGCAGTGAACCGGTGTGAGCTGATAATGATGGTGATGAGTGTTCTACGGATTTTAACTAAGCTTCGATCTGCGGTAAACGGTAATTCTATTATAAGGCAGGTTAGCGGATTTGGTTAGTAAATAAATATTGGTGGACAATTCACACACAACACCATCTGACCCCAAACTAAGCAAAGCTTGTGTGATGGCGGCCAAATAGCTGATATAATCCTTATATAGTTATAAATACATACTTATTATGAATAGAAACACCCAGGCACAGTGCAAACATTTGAATTCATCACACAAATATTGCACTGGGTGGGAATCGAACCCACGACCCTCGGCTTCGCAGGCAGAGCTACTACCAACTAAGCCACGAGGCCAGTCAAACTGTTTTTTCAACTATGTATGCAGATACGAAATATGGTTAGAACATTGCGTTTCTTTCGATTGGTTGCGAAACATGGTTAAACACATTTTGTTTTTTGCAACTAGTTGCAAAACATGGTTGAAAAATTGCGTTTCTTACAACTAGATGCGAAACATAGATAAACACACTGTGTTCTTGCGACTAGTATTAAAACATATTTAAGACATTGCGTTTCTTGCAACTAATTGCAAAACATGGCTAGGCCATTACTTTTATTAAAACTAATCGAGAAACTTGGTTAAAACATTACGGTTTAGCATCAAGTTGCGAAACATGGTTAAAACATTTTACTACGGTTAGTAATTTTGTAGTGGTAGGACTCTTGGCTGAGTCAGTAATGTGCACACATTACTGTGTTCCGGTTTGAATGACAATGTTTTTAGAGAAATTACAGTGCTTAAAGCTATAACATCTTAGATATCTGGGTGACGATCGCAGTGCAGTGCTAGGTAATAATTTGGACTCTTCATGATCCGATAGATGTGTGTCACTGTCATGTTATGTGGCAGGCACGTTGCTTACCATCAGGCACATGTCCTGCTCGTCTCGTCACTCTTTACTTAAAAATAAATAAATAATAGTAATGCGTCATCGCGCCCATTTATAAAACACTTAAAATACATTCGGTCCACGCAATCAGTCATGAAACACCATTAATAAATATTAAATCATTCTGACTACTAGTGAAACGTGGCTGCAAAAGCAAGCGAAATCAGTCCCAGCTGGCATAAAAGCCAAACCACAGCGGCAAACGAGTTTAATTGGTAATTTACTTAGTTCTATTGATCAATCCGGAATGCACTTTTAAAGCGGTTTTAAAATGAAAAGTACTGGCTTTTTTGCGACTACATCTATACTTCTATACTAATATTATACAGCTGAAGAGTTTATTTGTTTGTTTGTATGTTTGTTTGTTTGAACGCAAGGATCTCTGGAACTACTGGTCCGAATTGAACGATTCTTTCTTTGTAGGATAGTCCATTTATCGAGGAAGGCTATAAGCTATTTAACATTACGCTACTACTATCAACAGGAGCCAAGCAGGAACGAAAAATGTAACAAAAACGGGGGAAAATATTGCTTTTTGAGAGCTTTCGTTGCGTGACAGCATATGTCATATTTTAAAGGTTGCGTCATTAGAACCTAAAGTAACCGAATTTGTTCAAAATTTGAATTGGTACGATCGATTTTCGATAGATGGCGTAGCAACGCGCAGCTAGTGTATAAATACAACTAGATTTGTAGCTTAGTTGGTGGGTAGTAAGTCTATCCACATAAGCACCCCACTAAGTGTTCCCACTGCTGGGATTCGAAGTCATGTGTCATCCACTAACCCGCACTGGGCCAGCGTGGTGGATTATGGCCTTAACTCTCTCCTTGCGAGAGAAGGCCCCGAGTCCCAGCAGTGGGAACGTTTAGTGGGCTGTTGATGATGATATCACATGCGTTTATCGCAGGAAATTCGCAGGTGAAACCGCGGGTCGCTACTTGTATTAACTAAATAAAGAGTTTAACTTACTCAATACTCAACCGTTTATTGCTTCATTATGTTACAGATAGAATTAGTAATTATACAGATAGAATTGGTACAAAATTAAGTCGCAACACAACGTACCCAGTCGGCCATTTCAATCTAATTATAGTTGTCTAATCTTGTTACGCTCTTCTAATTTTTCCCCATCCGCTATTAACTGGTTTTTTAGCTATCTCTGTGGTCGTAGGCAGCGAGTTCGCCTTGAGCATAATTTATCTTCTTGGTGTGCGACTTCTGCCGGAGTCCCTCAGGGTGGCGTCCTATCCCCTCCGCTTTTCTCTTTTTTCATCAATTCTATCTCTTTCAACCTTTCCTCGTCCTACCACCTTTACGCTGATGACCTTCAAATCTATTCACATGCACCTCTATCAAAAATTTCAGACGCGATTAACACCATGAATGTGGATTTGGCTAGTGTCTGTCAGTGGGGAAAATGCTTTGGTCTAAATGTTAATCCCAGCAAATCACAGGCCATAATTATTGGTAGTTCTAGGCAGTATTCCAACATAGATTGGAAATCGCTCCCTAACATTGAGTTCGATGGTATTGTTATACCTTATAGCAGCTCTGTCAAGAACCTGGGCATTGTTATGGATCGCTGTATGAGTTGGGGTCAGCAACTTCAGGCAATTAGCAGGAAGCTGTACGCTGCGGCTGGAGCTTTGATGAAATTGCGCAACTTTCTTCCTACTTCCACTAAAGTTGCGCTTGTCCAGTCATTGCTTCTTCCCATCCTTGATTATGCCGACGTTGGTTACCTAGATCTCACTGAGGAACAACTGAACAAGCTTGAGCGTCTTCAAAATTTCTGCATCAGGTTCATATTTGGCTTGCGCAAATATGACCACATATCTGAATTTCGCGCAAAACTCAAGTGGCTCCCAAACCGTCTCCGCAGAAATGCACACATCTTATCACTTCTTAATAACGTATTATACAATCCTACTTTTCCCTCTTATCTTAAAGAACGTTTCACTTTCTGTCATGAAACTTCACGTCCACGCTCTTTGAGAGCGGCTGTAGCACTCGACCTTACCACACCATCACACAAGACTACTTTCTATGGAGACTCTTTTACCGTTACGGCTGTCCGTTTGTGGAATGTTTTGCCGGGCTCTTTGAGACAGTCGCAATCCTTGAACATTTTTAAACGAAGATTAAAGGATTTTTATTTGTCGCAGTGTAAGACTGTTGACACCAGTAAATTGTAGGTGGTGGCACTGCTGATATCTGCTGGTTCATACTGTAACGTGCTGAGTGTTGTCCTATTTTACTGTATATCATGTCCGCACTTTTGGTGGTAATAGTTTTTTATTATTAGTATTTATAAAGTAAATTATATAAATTCATATTTATAGAGAAATATTTATTATTTTATGTAGTTATATAAATATTTATTTAGTAGTATTATTAAATTAATGTTGCTTCCCTCGCCTATGAGTGTTTGTAGGTTTTTTTCCTTGATGCTGGCTGCCTGAAAGAGATTGCTTTCAGCAATAAGGCCGCCATTTGTGGCGCTAGTTAATAAGTGTCTCTCTGTAATATTTTAAGTTTTTTTTTTGGTGTCACAATAAAGAGTTTCTATCTATCTATCTATCTATCTATAGTTTTGGGGCGAAGCGTTATGTTTCACAGTCAATTACTAAGTTTTCATTCTCGAAGGTTCTTAGGTCGTCGCCGTCGGTCGGTTAAAAACTCAGATAATATGCTATAGTAGGCTTTGGACAGCAGCAGATTTCTCAATTTTTTAATAAATTTAATTTAAATAAAGAGTGACAAGACGAGCAGGACATGTGCCTGATGGTAAGCAACATGCCTGCCACGTAACAGCACAGTGACATGCAGCTATTGGAACATGACGAGTCCAAATTCCATTACCTAGCACTGCACTGAGCTCGTCTAAGTTTTTATATCTCTAAGCCCTGTAATTTCTCTGGAAACATTGCCCTTCAAACCGGAACACAGTAATGTTTGCACATTACTGCTTGGCGGTAGAATAACTGGCAAAGGCGTGGTCCTTCCCCAAGCGGACTCTGCCAAGAGTCCTACCACTACAAAAGCCGTGTCAAAGACCTAATAAACCTACGCTCATCTTCAATTTCCTTTAATTTTATGGGAAGCTTATTATACATATATTTTTATGGCCACCACTGGTACTATGTAACGTTAGTTTTGATGCCGATACATTCCAGTTATATTTATAGACTGCCCTAATAGGGTAGCGCCGGTTGTCTGGTATATTGTCAAAAAAAGAATTGGATATTCCTCAACAAATTTGCAATTTTGTAATAAATAAAGTAATGTTAAAGTTAAAATTTTGTAGTCAATAAAATAAGGTCTCTGAAAATATGATTTACTTATGTCTGCGAGTCTAATGTTGGCGAGGATTCGCACACATTTCTTTTGTAAGGTGAAGAAGGTGAAGGTGAGGTTCGCTTACTACATCATAAAGGTCCTATGGTATGACGTCACAGAGGGCTGGCCTCAGTAATTTCGCATCTCTGCCTCAAACGGATTATTGTCGTGCCTATGCGTCGTATGATGTCATGTGAGTTTAAAGCACTGGATCCACTGCACGATATAGCTAAGCTACGCTAGCTGATAAAGATGTAGTGGTAGGACTCCTGGCGGAGTCCGCCTGGAGAAGTACCACACCTTTGCCAGTTATTCTACCGCCGTGCAGTAACGTGCAAATATTAATGTGTTCCGGTTTGAAGGGCAATGTTTCCAGACAAATTACAGGGCATAGAGATATAACATTTTAGATCTCTGGGTGACGAACGCAGTGCAGTGCTAAGTAATGGCCTCGTGGCGTAGAGGGTAGTAGCCGAGCCGAGGGTCGTGGGTTCGATTCCCACCCAGTGCAAATATTTGTGTGATGAATTCAAATGTTTGCACTGTGTCTTGTCTGGGTGTTTCTATGTATAATAAGTATGTATTTAAAACTATACAAGTATTATATCAGCTATCTGGCCGCCATCGTACAAGCTTTGCTTAGTTTGGGGTCAGATGGTGTTGTGTGTAAATTGTCCAGTTGTCCAACAATAATAAAAAAATAAAAAAAATATTTGGGCTAGTAATGTTCCAAGAGCTGCGTTTCACTGTCCTGTTATGTGGCAGGCATGTCGCTTACCATCAGGCACATGTCCAGCTCGTTTCGTCACTCTTTATTAAAAAAAATATTTAAAAAAGTACCCTGTGGACGAGCATGAAAGCTGGCCGAATGGTTTAGTTGGTTGTAAGTCTGCCTGTGGAGCCGATGATCATGGGTTTGATTCCCACCCAGTGCAAATATTTATGTGATGAATACTTAATATTTGTTTTGTGTTTGGGTGTTGGCTGTGTATATCCAGGTTCGCCAGGTTCGCCAGGTTCGCCATTGACGGATACGTTAAGGAATACATCACCATCATCATTAAGAAAGTGGAGACTAGAATCTGGAGTTATAAGAACCGCCTAACTAAATCGTTCTTTTGCATTGCTATCGCAGTCTCTATCATCTCAAGCGAAAAGAAAAGAGATAGCAATATCAGAGCTAAGACAGTTCTAGTTAGGCGGTTAGAGATTAAAGCCGATATCTTTGGATTAAACCTTTTTATTTTACAGGCATCCTTGATTGGCCTCGTGGCTTAGTTGGTAGTAGCTCTGCCTGCGAAGCCGAGAGTCGTGGGTTCGATTCCCACCCAGTGCAAATATTTGTGTGATGAATTCAAATGTTTGCACTGTGTCTGGGTGTTGCCATGTGTTGTATACGCATACACAATATATGTACGTACAATAGCTATACATGCGTGGTGGCGGCTGCGACCGCCACTTCCTTACCGGAATAAATCAGTGCGCATTTAACGCACCGTTGTTGTCACTAGCTCCGCTCCATACATAATACTATGTATAATAAGTATGTACTTATTTAAAACTATATAAGTATTATATCAACTATCTGGCCGTCATCATACAAGCTTTGCTTAGTTTGGGGTCAGATGGTGTTGTGTGTGAATTGTTCACCAATACACCAAGTACATAAATTGCATGTAACTTCAATCATTTTTCGCTTTTTAAGCTATGCTGTGGCGATTCGGCGAGCAATATTATTCGCTTAGCATTACGTGTATGCTCCAGCCTAACACATGACAGTGCGCTATGTAAAGCCACCGAGTGACGCAGCGGTGCTTCCTCCGTGCGTGTCTTTTGTTGGTTTGTCGCACAAAGCTGCGTGAATATTGCGCTTTACGAATTTTTCCTTTGATCTTACGGAAGAGGAATTTCATATTCACATCGTTTATTGCTTAGTCGTGGTATTATTTAGGAGTATTTTTGTACTGGTAGGAAGGAGTCTTTGCAGAGAGAAGTACTGGAAAATACCGTTTCATCCACAGAAACCTTTTCACAGAAATAATTAGATTTCTGTGGGTACATTAGGGAAACGTTTACACTACCAATTTTTTAGGGTTCCGTAAAACGTGAAAACGGAACCCTTATAGATTCGTCATATCTGTCTGTCTGTCTGTCCGTCCATATGTCACAGCCCCTTTTTGCCGAAACTATGAGAACTACACTGTTGAAACTTGGTAAGTAGATGTATTCTGTGAACCGCATTAAGATTTGTACAAAAAAAAAAAAATTGGGTTGCCCCCCATACTGAGAACTGAAACTAAATTTTTTTTTTTCGTCAAACCTACACGTGTGGGTGTCTATCGATAGGTCTTCAAAAATGATGTTGAGGTTTCTAATATAATTTTTGTCTATACTGAATAATTTGCGCGAGAGACACTTCCAAAGTGGTAAAATGTGTGCCCCCCACCCCATCTAACTTCTAAAGTAAGAAAATAAAAAAACTAAAACAAATATATAATGTACATTACCTTGCAAACTACCAACAAAAATTGGTTTGAACTCGATCTGATGAATAGTTTTTTTTTAGTACGTCATAAACCACTATTATATAAAACTTCGATCAAAGTTACAACGAACTACAAGAACTATGACGTGTACTATGTATATTATGTTACTTGCTGCAACGGAACCCTTCATGGGCGAGTCCAACTCGCACTTGGTCACTTTATTTTTATTATATAAAAAACTACTACCATCGGCCCATGGTTTTCCTGGTGTAGTTCGCGTTTTTTTTATTTTATCTCGATATATCTGTGTGTATGTACCTATAGGTATGTGCTAATCCAGGCTATAATCTTAATGTTTAAGAATTCAACACGTCTTGCGGTTCCGACGGGATTGAGCAATAAACATCAAAATTTTCATAACATTACTAACAGTATTAGGGCCCTCGCAGTTTTATTCACGTAGTTCCTCTCATTTGTAGTGGTAGGACTCTTGGTAGAGTCCGCCTGAGGAAGTACCAACCTTTGCCAGTTATTCCAGTCACATGTCCTGCTCGTCTCGTCACTCTTCATTTGAAAAAAAATCGGTTGTCTGTAAAGTTACTGACGATAGTTGAACGTGACAACTTCAACTCCAAGCCTTAAATGGAACGCCTCAGAGCGAGGTAACGCCGCATGACGTCATGCGGCGAGGTAACGCCGCATGACGTCATGTTTTTTCGTGCGTGCAGCCGGCTTCATCGAATTATAAGACGTTGTCACGTCAAAAATCACGTTCCCATAATTTTTCAGGGATAAAAAGCACCCAGTGTTCTTCCAGACTATAATCTACCTGCGTTCCAACTTTCAACGAATGGGTCGTTCATACGTTACCCCGTCCACAACAAAAATCCAACCATTGACATTTAGAACAAACTAGCGGCCCGCTCCGGCTTCGCTCGAATAATAACCTAGATATAAACTGCAGCGCCATCTGCCGGGCTGGTTTGTGAATCTAAACCTTCCAGGGCCCTACCCAAACGTATACAAAAAAAATCATTCAGATCGGTCCAGCCGTTTAGGAGTGGCATTGATTTTTATATAAATAGATAGAAGATAGATAAATGATAGAAGATAGATAGATCGAGGATGGAAAACTTGGCTCTTGACTGTGGAATAAAACACGTCGCTCAAAAATTTGTATCTTAAATTGTAATGCCCATTGGGGTACGTTGTGTTACGACTTTAACTATTAACTGTAATCTGTTCTTGTAATCCTTAATATCTGTAACATGATGAAGCAATAAATGATTGAGTATTGAGATAGATTAGTAGGATTTTTAGTATAAGTAAGTGGGTTTAGCTGCAAAAAAAACTAGAAGCCAGTAGGTATATAGCAGAGTAAGCCCCCGTGCGCTATGAACGCGGAATGTAATCGGCATCGAGATACAAAAAGCATTCCCCTGTCGGCGCCTCGCTTCAACCAGCTCTGATGGAACGTAACTCTGTTGGCTATAAACTCTCTGCCAAATAACTACACGCTTTCAGTGTTTTATTTAATAGGATTTCAGTCAAATTGTGCGGAACAACTTCTATTTTCCGAAAATAAAATATTGTATACTCTATTTTTAGGGTTCCGTAAAACGTAAAAAGGGAACCCTTATAGATTCGTCATGTCTGTCTGTCTGTCTGTCTGTCCGTCCGTATGTCACAGCCACTTTTTGCCGAAACTATGAGAACTACACTGTTGCAACTTGGTAAGTAGATGTATTCTGTGAACCGCATTAAGATTTTTACAAAAGTTTTTTAAAAAAACAAAAATTAGGGGTGCCTCCCATACTGAGAACTGAAGCTCAAAAATTATTTTTTCATCAAACCTACACGTGTGGGGTGTCTATCGATAGGTCTTAAAAAATGATAATGAGGTTTCTAATATAATTTTTGTCTACACTGAATAACTTGCGCGAGAGACGCTTCCAAAGTGGTAAAATGTGTGCCCCCCCCCCCTCTAACTTCTAAAGTAAGAGATTGAAAAAACTAAAAAAAATATATGATGTACATTACCATGAAAACTACCAACGAAAATTAGTTTGAACTCGATCTGATGAGTAGTTTTTTTTTAGTACGTCATAAATACACTATTATTAAAACTTCGATCAAAGTTACAACGAACTACAAGAACTATGTGTACTATGTATATTATGTTACTTGCTGGAACGGAACCCTTCATGGGCGAGTCCAACTCGCACTTGGCTACTTTATTGAAGTGAAAACTTCTTTAGGCGCGCCTAGACAGATTTTTCGTGGGGTGTGAAATGACTTCTAGCGTCACGCTCGGATATGATAAGAAATCTTCGGGTAAACTCGGGATCATAGCCATTGGCTATCTAGAAATGCGTCATCCAATGGGAAATGCTAAAAGGGCGTGGCCTGTCCATCATGGCATGGCCATCTATAAATGCGTCAGCCAATGGGAAATGCTGACGCATTTCTAGATGGTCATGCTATGATAACCAGGCTATGATGTCTACGATGGAGCGTGTTTACCTAGAAGAAACAGATTCACTGTCGATTTGAAGACACTCAGACAACTCATTTAACAGCCTAGACGTTCTTATCATAAAAGTAGAGTCAAACCTCTTCGTCCGTGTCTTTGGAACATCAACCATGAAACGGTGCCGCTTCTTCGAGTTACGAGAAGTCCGGTAGAAAAAAGGCTAAGGTGGTATTAGATCATGCACATCAGTTGCTCACTCTCCGAAGTGTATCCGAAGTGTGTATGTTACGCGATAGCTCCGCTAATTGTATATCGATATTGATGATTCTCGTTTTGTTTGGTAGAAGTACTAGCTGGAAGCTTTGGAATCGATCGAAAAAGCGCGCCAAAATAATCATAAACACTTTTATTCATAAAATTTCAGGCTTTATAGTTTTGAACATCACCGCCAAATCGCTAGCTTTTCGGTTTTTACACTTTGAAGACAATCGGGTACAATCCTCAAAAAAACTAAGTAGCCCGTTAGTTAGATTACCAAAAAATATTGTACACGTATATGTTTTCTTTTGTTTCACAAACAAAAAATGACGAAGATAGAGCGCTTCGAAGTTTCGTGTGACGTCACTTGTGAGTACGATTTTTACTGACGAGTGACGTCGCGACCCCCCACTCTCGAAGTTTGATGGTCTATATCTTTGACAATTTTTAATATTATGAAAAAACAAAAAACAAAAAAATATTTTCCCATGATCTAGCTGACGGACTAATTAGGATGGTGTATTTTTGATCCAGTCCGGTACCCTATTGATCTGCATGCTCTATTCTTAGCTCGAAAAAGCGACACAATTTCATGGTTGACGTTCCTAAGAATCGAACAAAGAACGACGTTTGACTCGTATTTTGTGTTAATAACGTCTAGGCTTTGGAATGCGTTGCTTGAGTTGATTTATCCCGATGATTACAATATTGGCGTCTTATAATCGAGAGTAAATTGATTTGTTCTAGGGTAAGCTCGCTCTATTGTAGAATACATCGTTGCTTAACACCATCCACCAGCAATCAACATCGTCTGGCGAGACAGCAGTCAAGGGTAAACTTTTAAAATAAATTAAAAATAACAAACTTACAACTCAGAATTTGATAGCTCACTTTGGAAACTACGCGGGTGGAACCGGAGGGCCTGGCCATGAGCATGGCCATCTAGAAATCCTGACGCATTTCTAGGTAGTTAATGGGAAACGCTGACGCATTTCTAGATGGCCTTGGTCCCGAGTTCATCATAATATTTTTATCGTTCCCGAGCGTGACGCTAGAATTCAATTCACAACCAACGAAAAATCTGTATGTGCCCAAAGAAGTTTTCACTTCAAAAAGTCTTTATCTGGTTCATAGATTGGCCTTTTTTAAAAGGCCTTCAATCTGTGACGCTCGTTAAATAACCAAAAACGCTGCAATTGCGAAGTTTTTCGATCGAACAAAAGCGATAGTTCCGGTCCGCCGTGCGCAGTGGGGCGGACTCCCGACTCCCGACGCTCCCGAAGACAAACACAGTCCGGGAACAAACCAGACGGAAAGCGGAAAACAAATCCGCCAACTCTATCAAGGCTGGGACGCACTATCCTCGGATATACGCACGACGCGACGCTACATTCACAATATTTCATAATTTAATTTTCCTCAACGAAAAATTTCAATTTTAAAACTGTCTGAGTTTCATTATCACAGAAATCTAAATAATAAGGTAATAGAAATGGCATAACTCTCAAATTACTTGCAAAACGCTTGTCGCCACATTTCCCCTACCCCCGCGGTCACTACTACATGCGCGTACTATTCCAATACAAATTCACTCACACAGCAACGCTGCACATTATCAACCTGGGTCTGTGATTGCACCACACACATCCATAAACGCTTATCAGTGAACCTACTAATACATTGAAAAATAAACAATTTTTCACATATACGCTAGTGCTTGACAAAAATTAAAACATATCGATATTTCAAAGTACGGTCCAATTTTAACATTCGATAAAGGTTATTATTGATTTCATTAATTAGGTGTATTACACTACAACAAAGTCAATATGCCTACCCATAAAATAAGTGCGTCACATGGGGTATACTATTGTTTCGAAAACGGAACTATGTAATTCTGACACCACATGGGCTTAGGTATAGTTGAAGAACAAAGGTTGTTGAATATTTTGTACGTCGAGCAACTCGATCTTCCGCGCAAGCACGGAAGGGATGTAGCCTTAGCTAAAAAATATTGTTCAAATCTTTCTGTCATTTCTTGCGGGAGGGGAAAGTTTCACACTAGCGTAAAGCCGCACTATTACATACAAAACATACCTGTACCGATCCATTGCCGACCATACTCACACAGCCAAATCACTAACACATAAAAAATAAAGCACCATTCACAAATCTAGCCCCGCCCTCAGTGTATTCCACGCCACAGTATATTATCAAACTCCATGGTCCACGCGGACTTGTACTTTGACAGAGGGGAAACGCTGTGTATGCCTACTCCCTTCCGTGTTACTCGCTGATTTTGTATGAAAACTAATAAAGTCTTAAGAATAAAAGCTTACAATAGATAAATACTGCCTCGAACAATCGCGCGTTATAGCCAGTATGTATATACTTTTGTTAATAATTAATGAATTATGAAGTAATGTTTACCGCGAATTAAAAGATTGTACGTACGAGTGTAATGTTAATTGCTTAAATTTTTTTTTATCGATTTATTAGAGAGGGGAGAAGAGACGTACTTCTTAGCATTCCATGGATTCACCGTGCGGGTGCCGGGTCCATCGTGTGGCAGAGAGAGAAATATCGAATAGACCCCAAGACTTGTGACTCGGGTAGTAGGTTTAAAAGGGGCCCCTTATATTGACGTACGTCAACACTCACCTTCACTACTCGTATTTCTCTCCCTGCCCAGCCAAATCCGATATGATCCTACTAGTGCAGCTTTAGATACTCGTTCTAGTATAGAACTTACTGCACTTCTGGACAATCCAAGGTCTTTAAGCAGGTTATAGAGAGATTTTGCTGGTATACCTCTCGCTCCTACTTCTACAGCGTATAAATTAACTACATAGCCATTTTTTGTTAATTCATTTTGAAGGTCGTAATACTTATTTTGTTTCATCGCGTGGTCTTTAGGTATATTAGTTTCCCACGGTACGGTAAGTTCTACCAGGACTATGCGTTTCGTAGCCCTAGAAAAAAGGTAAATGTCCGGTCTGGATGACGAAACACCCACATCCTCTGGAATTTTGTAGTGCTTTTCATACGTGTCCATTAAAATAGTCCAATCAGGAGCTGAACCCAGGATTGAGTAAGGCTTGTTCTTGGAGTTTGAAGTTGAGCCCTCTTTTACAAAGTTAATTTGTCTTTTGTTTATCGTCAATCCCTTTTGGGCTCTAGCTACCGAAAGGCTTACGGCTTCACGTATGATTTCAAGTACTCTGTCATGGCGCTGTGAGTAATGACACCTATTAAGGAGCACCTTGCATCCCACCAATATGTGCCTTGCTGTACATATCGCTTCACCACAAGTATAGCAACATTTTTCAGAGGCTTTTACTTTATCGATAAAACTATGTAAAATTTAAAATAAAATTTTCATAGTTTATTTTTGGGCAAGTAAAATTGGACCGTCACAGCACTAACTCACAATCGCTACCTGCGGTTGTACCATGGAAGATTAGAGGTTATGACGATATCTTTAATTTTACATTACATTGCTGTTTATGCATGTACCACTTTAGATGTAAATTAATGTATGCAGCAATGGTATGCAAAATGACGATCACACCAAAAATTTATAACTATCATAGTGAATCATTGGGCTCCGTTTATTTTATTAAAAAATGCAATTAAAATAAAATAAAATACCTATCAGTAAAATGTAATCTCATTATTGGTATAATTGCAAGTTGTGGAAGAACTTCCACAGTTGTTTATGCTCCATAACACAAGTTTCAAAGATGATTCACGCCTGCCGGTTCGAACAAGACTAAACTACAATTCGAGCACTGGTGGCCTACAAGTCACCTGTGCGGCGACAATGTCACGCGGTCATGCGACTTCTAGTACCTTATTATTTAGATTTCTGTGTTCATTATAAACTTCATGAAGAAAATTTTTTTTTAAATAACGAGTGACAAGACGACCAGGACATGTGCCTGATGGTAAGCAACATGCCTGCCACATAACAGCATAGTGACACGCAGCTATTGGAACGTGAAGAGTCCAAATCATTACGCCACCCGGAGATCTAAATTATATCTCTAAGCCCTGTAATTTCTCTGGCAACATTGCCCTTCAAACCGGAACACAGTAATATTTGCCCATTACTGCTTGGCGGTAGAAAAACTGGCAAAGGCGTGGTACTTCCCCAGGCGGACTCTGCCAAGAGTGCACACTGCGTAATAAATACTTAAAATACATACACAAACACATGCTCGAAACATTGTAGAAATTATTGGCATGTCGTGTCGTATACGGTACCGCTACGTGGTGCGTTTCGACCCTGCCCCACGTTATTTGACCTCGCGGGATCACTCGGAAGATCGGGACCTTTTATTAGCGGGAATTCCTGCTTTGTCTGCGTCGTTCCTTCATTCTATTCTCGTGTTTCGCTGCAAGCCTTGCTTTTACGCGCTACCAACTTATCTGACACTACGACGAAAAAATGAACTAGTGATGATATGAAACATCTATCGTTGACTGCGATTGTGGTGACGCATTTTGTGGCAACATTTATGTTTGTATTAGTGTAAAATCTTTTTTGTTTTGTAGGTAATCGACTCGCGGCGGTTAATTTCATTCGAGAAACGGTTGGGAGGTTTTTCAGACAATACCAAAAACGTATTTAAAAATTGGATAGATGGCGTCTATTTGTCGCTTGACATTAGTTGGACACATATACATATATTAGGTCCAAATCTAATTTCCTGTAATTTCAAATTGAGCTAATTAAGGTATATTTTGTCCATAAAACAGGCGTTTTTGTGTTGGTGTGGTCAACTATGTTATTCATTTTATGCTAACACTAGCTTTTGCCCGCGGCTTCGCTCGCGTAAAGCGTAATTGTTAATTAAGTTGAGTTTTTAAGTTACCAAATGTGACCAGCGGGGTAACTTATCGGTTTTACAATTTTTTTACGAAGTTTCATGCAAATATGTCCAGGGGATATAAAATTTCAAAATACTTTCTTAGCGGGTGCCTACGTCATAACATCTACCTGCATGTCAAATTTCAGCTCGATCCCTCCAGTGGTTTGAGCTGTGCGTTGATAGATCACTAAGTCACCTTTGAGTTTTATATATATAGAGAAGATTTTGGAAATGTTCACGTAAAAGATATGAATTTTTACGCAGAATGTACACGTATTGAGCATAATTACTTATTATGCTCAATACGTGTAGTAAGCCAAAACAGTCGGTTTAGTACATATATATACTAACCTGAAAGTATGTGAGTATGTAGATGGTACTTACGAAGGTGGAGTTGTGTACGAGCAGGCGGGTGGTGAAGTTGTTGACGTTAAACAGCGTGAGGCCACCCCAGCGGTCGCGGAACGCCAACTCGTGATCTGGAACAAACAAACACAACTTTATTAATCCTGACTGTAATAATCCTTAGATATATTAAATCCAAGAAGATCGCTTTCAGCGATACGGTCGGAATATGTTACTATATTTTTAACCGACTTTGGAGGAACCGACAAGAAGGAAGTTCTTACTTCGGTTGTAAATTTTTAACCGACTTCAAAATATGAGGAGGTTCTCAATTAAATTAAATATTGGTGGACAATTCACACACAACACTATCTGACCCCAAACTAAGCAAAGCTTGTATGATGGCGGCCAGATAGCTGATATAATCTTAATATATATAAATCTCCTGTCACGATGTTTGTCCGCGATGGATTCCTAAACTACTTAACCGATTTTAAATTAAATTGGCACACCGTGAGCAGTCTGGTCCAACTTGAGAGATAGGATAGTTTTTATTTCGATTATAATAGTCTTTAAATGACAATATCCGAGCGCAGCCGGAATGGGTCGCTAGTACTTATATAGTTTTAAATACATACTTATTTTACATAGAAACACCCAGACATAGTGCAAAACATTTGAAATCATCACACAAATATTTGCACTGGATGGGAATCGAACTCACGACCCTCGGCTTCGCAGGCAGCCAACTACCAACTAAGCCACGAGGTCAGTCAGTTAGGTTGTATATATTTTTGTGTGTGTAAGTACGCTACGCGACAACTCTGTCAATTGAGAATCAAATTAGATGTTTCTTTTTTAGTTGGTAAGTACATCATAATTCAGAAGTGGCCACATATAAATATTATCAAAATCGGAGTGGCGGTTTTTGCATTATCAACAAAAAAACTAAAATTTTCATTAATTTATCTAGACGAGGCGACATAGTAAGAGATTCTTAAGAAATGTTGTCAAGTGTCTGAAAATTCGATTTTAAACTGAAATCGCATTTATATTTTCAAAAAAATACAACATATTTTCTTATTATATTCAAATAGCCAACAACCCCGGTAGCTTAAAACAAAATTTAATAACTACTATCAAAGGAAAAATATCAGGAAAAGAAAGATCCATAACTTATACACTGTATTTCTCCTCCAAATTGAACCATTTCCCAAATAACTTAAACAAATATTAGTTCAGTCCGAACACATAATAATTCCCACAGTAAATAATCCCGAGGTTTAAGCCCATATTTAAGGGTACACCTTCCTCTCGCAGGGTGGCAGGGGATAAACCCTACATTATGCCAGTTAAGGTCCCGAATTATCCGCTCTTCAAATTGTAACAAATGACTACCCGAACGAAACGTTTCCAAGGAGTTTTGTGACGAAGACTTTCTTATGTGATAGGAAAATATGGGAAATCTAACACAAGCGTTTGAATCTTTTTAACAGACTCTAAAAGGACTTCCGACTTCTCAATTCGGTTCCGTGTGTGTGTATTTTTGACGTGACAACGTCTTATAATTCGATGAAGCCGGCTGCACGCACGAAAAAACATGACGTCATGCGCCGTTACCGCCGTTACCTCGCCGCATGACGTCATGCGCCGTTACCGCCGTTACCTCGCCGCATGACGTCATGCGGCGTTACCTCGCTCTAAGGCGTAGTTGAAGTTGTCACGTTCAACTATCGTCAGTAAACCGACTTTACAGACAACCATTTTTTGTATGTATAAACGATCTCAATACACAGATGTGCTTAAACTTCAGGACGCACGGAATCATGTCATCGTTAGGAAGAGTGAGCTCACTCTTTCCGTTCTAGTCGGTTGCAGGAAGCGGTGGATGCCGGACGTTTTCACCTATCACTATTCGTTGTCAACAACCAAAATAAGTAGAACCACAGCAAACCTCGCCGCTGCCGATTCTAGGGGTCAAGTAGATTGGTTGTTTGTAAACCACTTACGATACACACAGAGACGCAGTTTCATTACCAATTTCAAGGTGCTCAGGGCAAATCTATTGCTTTGTATGTTGTTATGCGATTGCTTCGTTAATCGTGAATCGATATTGATGATTCTATTTTTGTTTGGTAGATAATAAATACTTCAGAAGTAATATAAATTATATTATCGTGATCGGTGTGGCGATTTTTGAGATATCAACAAAAACTATAATTTTCATACATGTACTGTCTGGACGATTAACTTCTAATCAAAATAGTAGAGTGTCTGATTTTAATTCTAACTTGAATTCAGTTTTTTTTCGTAGATATTTAATTATATCAGTGACAACTTCTTTAGATCCCCTGGACATTTTTTGTGGTCAGAAAAAACAATTGAACTCGCTTCACTATCGTTACCCCGTACCCCCGCTTCGCTCGTGAAGCTCACTCTGTCACACAATACAGTAGGTAGGTTTTGTAGTGGTAGGACTCTTACCAGAGTCCGCTTGGGGAAGTACCACACCTTTGTAAATTATTCTACCGCCAAGCAGTAATGTGCAAACATTACTGTGTTCCGGTTTGAAGGGCAATGTTTCCAGAGAAATTACAGGGCTTAGAGATATAACAACTTAGATCTCTGGGTGACGCGCGCAGTGCGGTGCTAGGTAATGATTTTGGCTCTTCATGTTCCAATAGCTGCGTATCACTGTGCTGTTATGTGGCAGGCATGTTGCTTACCATCAGGCACATGTCCTGCTCGTCTCGTCACTCTTTATTAAAAAAAAAAAAACAGTACTATGTTTTGGTCAGGTTTTAGAATAAGTTTATTTCATCTATCTTTACTCGTCAAACTTAGGTAATCTACGATTTAAGTTTTAATCAGGATCTGGAAAAGCGGTTATTCCACCTACCCTCCTTCTTACAGTTAGTAACAAAATAAAAAGACTTTTCATTATTACTCGTTATTTCAGCAACGGAAACGCGCACAAAGCGATCCCTACACGTTTATTACACCGGAAGTGCTGTAAAACGGTCCAAAAAGTATATAAATTCAGACGTGTGGCAACCCTGCCGGCAACACCGCCGGCAGGGTTGCACGACCCCAATCAATCACCGTACGGAGGTTTAGGTACCAAGGAGGCACAATAAGGAGGTGGCGAAGCGATTTGGTTCTTGACCCGATTACAATCGAATTCTTTGCTTTTACTGCAAACAACGTTTCAAATCAAATCAAAGTAAATTTATTAGGGACACAGAAAAAGGAAAAACAGGAGTCTATAGGACCCGAGTAGGTTAGAAATGTGTTTCGGAAGCCAGTGGCATCTTTCAACTTTTAGTAGTGGTAGGACTCTGTGGCAGAGTCCGCCTGGGGAAGTACCACACCTTTGCCAGTTATTCTACCGCCAAGCAGTAATGTGCAAAAATTACTGTGTTCCAGTTTGAAGGACAATGTTTCCAGTAAAATTACAGGGCTTAGAGATAAAACACCTTTTATCTCTAGGTGACGAGCGCTGTGCAGTGCTAGGTAATGACGGGGATTCTTCATGTTCCAATAGCTGCGTGTCACTGTGCTGTTATGTGGCAGGCATGTTGCTGACCATCAGGCACATAGTCTGCTCGTCTCGTCACTCTTTATTTAATAAAAAATAATGGCAGTCATAGGAACTGCCTATAGAAGTGAAAACTTGCTGTTGCCCTGGTACTGGTACCTAGGGGCAAACGAAACTCTTTTATATTTCTGTTGTCCTGGTATCTGGAGATAAACGCTGGGCTGTTGGAGGTAGGTAATCGAAACATTTTACTGTTTCTGTTGCCCTGGTACCTACCTGGCCGTTTTTACCGAGTTTACCCGAAGATTTCATATCCGATCCGATCCATTATCATATTCAAGCGTGACGATTGATGAATCCATTTCACAGCCCACGAAAATTCTGTCTATAGCGCGCCTAAAGAAGTTTTCACTTCAAAAAAAAAAACAGTGGAATAACACATAGGCAACATTGTTATCTCGGCTAATTAACAGGAACGGGAAATACGATAATGAAATAGGGTTGTCCTCAAAAAAACTAAGTAGATCTAAAAATATTGTACACGTTTTTTTTCTTTTGTTTCACAAACAAAAAATGATGAAGATCCAGCGCTTCGAAGTTTCGTGTGACGTCACTTGTGAGCACGATTTTTACTCACGCGTGACGTCGCGACCCCCCACTCTCGAACTTTGATGGTCTATATCTTTGACGATTTTTAATATTATGAAAAAACAAAAAATACTTGTCCAATATTTTTCCATGGCCTAGCTGACGGACTAATTAGGATGGTGTATTTTTGACCCAGTCCGGTACCCTATTGCATGATACTCCTAGTCTTATATATAGTGTCTGTAACCTCGACACAAGACGGATGTCCCCTAATAGCGGTCTGATGGTAAGCGCAGCTGACAGCAGTCGCCAGTGAGAGCCTGAGAGCTAATGCATCGAGCACGTCGCACCACTCTGCGGCGCCGATCCATCTTCCGCGAACTGTGTGAGGAGTTGATAACCTGGGCTGTACTGAATAGCATTTTATCATTATTGCAATGTTTCCAGATAAATTACTGGGCTAAGATATAAAATATTCTACTAATCCTATCTTATTATACTAAAATAATCATTACATCAGACGAGATGGCGGTCAATTGTAAACCTATATAAGTTAAAAATATATACCTACTAGCCGCCAGTTCCGGCTTCGCTCGGATTTCGTCATATAAAGACTATTAATCGAAATAAAAAGTATCTTATCTCTCAAGTTGGACCAGACTGCTCACGGTGTGCCAATTTAATTTAAAATTGGTTAAGTAGCTTAGGAATCCATCGCGGACAAACATCGTGACAGGAGATTTATATATATTAGAAGAAGATAGATATAAACTAGCAGCGCCTCGCGATGTTACCCGCGTAGTTCCATTTGCCGTTATTTTTCCGGGATAAAAAGTAACCTATGTGTTCTTCCAAACTATGATCTAACCATGTTCCAAAGTTCAGCCCGGTCCGTTCATGCGTTACGACGTGATTGAGAAACAAACATCATCCAAATGTCCTAACATCCATACATTGACATCTACTAGGATTTAGTATATAGGATATAAAATACACAGGATCATCTAGCAGGATATAGAATATCAATGTTTAGATATTTGGACGTTTGTTGCTCAATCACATCTTATAAACCCTATCGGGCTGAAATTTGAAAAATAGTTAGAATACAGTCTGGAAGAACACAGAGGCTATTTTTTATCCCGCGGCGATAACTGGAACGAGAACTACGTGGGTAAAACCGCAGGACGCTGCTAGTATTATAATAAGTGCGCCTGTGTTGTCTCCGATACTGACGCGCCTGTTTAGACTCTCTCTCCAAACTGGGCTAGTACCGAAGTATTGGAAGCTTGCCAATGTGCAACCTGTGCCCAAAAAGGGTAGTCGTGCTGACCCTGCCAACTACAGGCCCGTCTCGGTCACGTCCATACTCTGCAAGACTATGGAACGTGTCTTAAACCACAGGTTCCTGACGTACCTAGAATCAAACGACCTCCTCAGTGACCGGCAATACGGGTTTCGCCGAAACCGGTCCACCGGAGACATTCTAGCGTACGTCACTCACATCTGGAGTGTACATTGAGAAACACGGGGAAGCACTTGCAGTCTCCCTGGATATCTCAAAGGCTTTCGACAGGGTTTGGCATGATGGCCTTTTAAGTAAGCTTTCTAGGTATGGTTTGTCTTCTGGGTTTATTGCGTGGATATCGGACTTTTTGAGGGGTCGATCCATACGAGTCTTCATTGATGGCTGCTCGTCTGATCAAATCGCTATGCCGGAGTACCTCATGGGTCGGTACTCTCTGCAACGCTCTTCCTGCTACATATCAACGATCTGTTGAAGCCCGGTATCTTTGGGTACGCAGATGATAGCACCGTTGTAGAGAGTTACATATCTAGCTCGAGAGCCAGTGGGCAGCAAACTCAGGTACTGAGAGAGAGTGTACTGAGAGTTATACCATTTAATTTGAATATGACATGAAGCTTACAAAAAATATATGTGAATCGCAGATTACGAATATGTTTATTCCGAAATAATATTCCTTTCCAAATTAGTACAGTCTTCACTAACACATTATTAACGCTGTAAGTAACATTACGTTCTCCGCCCCTAAGCAAATATCAGCCGAAATAATACAGGGATTAGTACGAGCTAACGATGGGCAGCTGTACACATGGGATCATGAACTAACACAGACATCTTAACTACTTTTATACGGATTTGTCTTGTTTTTATTGTATTGAGTGACAAAATGTGCAGGGCAAGTGGTAGGAGTAGGTAGGAGTTATGTCGTGGTAGGACTCTTGGCAGAGTCCGCCTGGGGAAGTACCACACGTTTGCCAGTTATTCTACCCCCAAGCAGTCATGTGCAGCTACTATCTAGCGAACGAAGCGAAGTGCTAGGTAATGATTTGGACTCTACATGTTTCAATAGCTGCGTGTCACTGTGCTGTTATAAATAAATAAATAATATAAATAAATAAGCTAGGCTCGTCGCTCTATATTAAACAAGGGCATGTGCCTGATGGTAAGCATCACGCTTGCCCATAACAGCACAGTGCCCCGCCACTATTGAAACATGAAGAAACCAAATCATTACCTAGCATCGCACTGCGTTCGTCACCCAGAGATCTAAGTTGCTATATCTCTAAGCCCTGTAATTTCTCTGGAAACATTGCCCTTCAAACCGAAACACAGTAAAGTTTGTACATTACTGCTTGGTAGTAGAATAACTGTCAAAGGTGTGGTACTTCCCCAGGCGGGCTCTGCTAAGAGTCCTACCACTACAAATCACTGTGTCTAGTCTCAGAGAGTGCCACACTACGTTTGCTGATTTGCGGTCTCCACTCAAGAACATGTCTACTCCAAAGGTTATCCATTCAACGAAAACACATCAACAACACTTACAAAATGAGCAGGATTCCTACGACATTATTTTCAGTTTGAATGTCCGTATGTGCCTTTTTTCGTTTATCCCTACAGTTTTATTAAACGCCAATAAAAATACGCAAAAATATTCGCTAAATCCTGCACGTGGCGGTTCTACCCTCATTGAGTATTCCGTTAGCGATGCGCGCCAATTGACTTCCGGTGGCGCCACTTCCGCGGCCGGATGCGCCGCCATATTGCTTACAAGGTATTCGGGTAGCGGTGACCGCGATATGGGAATTCATAATATAGATTTCTAATATTACTGTGAGCCTGAATGTATTTATTTCATAACTAACAGCGTCCCACTGTTTTGCCGCGTATTTTCAGTTGCTGCTATTTTCTCGGAATCAAAAGTAGCCTACGTAGTATTTCAGACTGTAATCTAACTGAGTTTCAGAAGAGTTTTCGTAGTGGTAGACTCTTTGCAGAGTCCGCCTGGGGAAGTACCATACCTTTGCCAGTTATTCTACCGCCAATCAGTAAAGTGCAGTGCTGTTCCGGTTTGAAGGGCAATGTTTCCAGAGAATTACAGGGCTTAGAGATATCATATCTTAGATCTCTAGGTGATGATCGCAGTGCAGTGCTAGGTAATGATTCGGACTGAAAATGAAGCATGTTCCAATAGCTGCGTGTCACTATACTGTTATGTGGCAGGCATGATGCTTGCCATCAGGCACATGTCCTGCTCGTCTCGTCACTCCATACTACAATACATAAAAAAAACGAAAAAGTTTTTCATCTAATCATTTAATTTTCTCTGAAAAATCAAAAACGAATTTAATTAAAAATTAAACGAAGTTTAAATTTCAAAATTTTTAAGCGTCATCCGGATAAAAGTTAGTAAAATTTAATTTTTTGTTCCCATTTGTAAAACTACCACATCGATTTTGATAAAATTTTACATGGTGCCACCATCTATGAACTATAATCCTACTGATATTATAAATGTATTATTACCGAATCTAGTTTACCCCATACCTGCCTACCCCCATATCGGCCCTATAAAAACGATGGCTCACTGAGCCTCGGTCATTCTCTGCGTGGCATTCGGATGTGCTGGTTCTCATTGAGACACTATGTGTCTTAGTTTTACTTGTAATCGAAGTAGCATAATTGTTTTGGATAATCGTGTTCGGTTTAGTAATATTTTTACGTAGATTTGTGTGATCACTATTTTTTTAAAAAGTTAACTATCTTAGGTTCCATAATAGTATGTTATTTGTTTGTGCTCAATCGAATGAAATTTGGTACCTAGTCAGATTATAGTCTGTAAGAACACCTAGGCTACTTTTCATCCCGGGAAAATAACGGGTACGGGAACTACTCGGGTAAAACTACAGCGAACTACTAGTCTACCTAATAAACAAAAAACCATCAAAATTGATTCACAACTGACTGAGCTATCGCGTAAAGGCCGATTTAAACTGAACGAACATAGAGCTAGAGCTGGAACAAGAGCATTCTTTCTCGATCTTTTAGTGTAAACGAAAGATCGTTCTTAGCGTTTTCCATATTATATATTCCATAGAATCTTTGCGAACGCAAACAAAACAACGAAAGAATGCTCTACGTTTGTTTACACCAAATGAATTTGATACAGTGGGGATAGAATGAGCATTCGCTCGTCTGATGTAAATCGGCCTTCACATACATGCATACAATAAAAGAAAATAAATTCATATTTTGAAGTGACTTAAAAAATTGTCAGTCATAGGAACTGCCGTTAGAAGTGAAAATTAATAACACAGAATTTGATAGCTCACTCTGGAAACTACACGGGTGTAACCGGAGGGCGTGGCGATGACCATAGCCATCTAGATCATCCTAGTTTACCCGAGGATTAATTTTATTGTGGCGCTCGAAAAAGACTTCAGTTTCACTTCACTTTTCGCTTTAGAAATAAAACAAATTCCTTTTCTGAAGTTCGTTCGTTTCCTCGATTAAAAATCGGTCTAGTCATGTTTCCTCTCCCCACGGCGAAGCCTGAAAAAGGCTAATTAAAAGGCTCTCATCTCGCGAGCCTCTCTTACGTCCCTCTCCAGACCGGAGAGCTGTTCGCTTGAGCTGCAACGTCGCTAATTAGCTCAAACATTGTATCTTAGACACTGAAACTACAGGAATTTAAAACTTATAACAACTGTCAGTTTTATACGCGTAGTTCCTGAACTCGTAATTTCCAGTGATAAAAAGTAACCTATGTGTTATTCCAGACTGTATTCTAACTGTATTCCGAATTTCAACTGGATCCGTTCAATCGTTTCGATATGATTAAGCAACAAACATCAATACATCTGAACGTAAAAATGTTTGGAATTCTAATATTTGTACAATTTACCGCTACGTTTGAAATTAATCGTCATTCAAAATATTACTTACTTAAACACAATCCTACTAATATTTTAATATAGGTACGTAAAAGTTTGGATATTTGTCTAAATGTTGAATTTTATCTAAATGCTTTCCAAATGACCCTCCCTGACCAGAGTAACTTGGTAAGGTAAAAGCTTCTGAAAAATGTTGCTATACTTGTGGAGAGGCGATATGTACAGCAAGGCACATATTGGTGGGATGCAAGGTGCTCCTTAATTGGGGTCATTACTCACAGCGCCATGACAGAGTACTTGAAACCATACGTGAAGCCATAAGCCTTTCAGTAGCAAGAGCCCAAAAATGATTGACGACAAACAAAAGACAAATTAACTTTGTAAAAGAGGGCTCAACTTCAAACTCCAAGAACAAGCCTTACTCTATCCTGGGTACAGCACCTGATTGGACTATTTTAACGTATGAAAAACACTATAAAATCCCAGAGGATGTGGGTGTTTTTTCATCCAGACCGGACATTTTCCTTTTTTCTAGAGCTACGAAACACATAGTTCTTGTAGAACTTACCGTACCGTGGGAAACTAATATACCTAAAGACCAAGCGATGAAACAAAATAAGTATTACGACCTTCAAAACGAATTAACAAAAAATGGCTATGTAGTTAATTTATACGCTGTAGAAGTAGGAGCGAGAGGTATACCAGCAAAATCTCTCTATAACCTGCTTAAAGACCTTGGCTTGTAGAAGTGCAGTAAGTTCTATACTAGAACGAGTATCTTAAGCTGCACTAGTAGGATGATATCGGATTTGGCTGGGCAGGGAGAGAAATACGAGTAGGGAAGGTGAGTGTTGACGAACGTCAAAAAGGGGCCCCATACCTACGCCCGTGTCACAAGTCTTGGGATCTACTCGGGATTTGTCTCTCTCTCTGCCACACGATGGACCCGGCACCCGCACGGTGAATCCATGGAATGCTAAGAAGTTCGTCTCAATCACGGTTTGAATCAAATTTGGAACCAGGTTAGATTATAGTCTAAAATAACACTTCAACTTTTATTCAACGGGATATACGCGGGTAAAACCACGGAGTACCTACTGTTAGTGCTCCTGTTGTGTTGTGTATTTCCCAAACGATAAAAATCATTCATAGCTACTGCAAAAAATATTTCATAGTTTTAGCCGCTCAAAGATTGGAAGCACGTATCCTTCAACCCGGGCCTGAACGCAGCAAACCGAAACAGAAGAGGGTTCTACCATATTTTATGGGGTCCGTCCATTTAGATATTGAATACCTCGATAAATCACAAGTTCAACAGCGATGGTCATACCAGTGCCGGATCTAGGTGGGAGCGAGAAACGGTAGCTATAGGGGTAGATGAGTTTTCGGCGTTGTTCGTCCCATTTCACAATGTTGTAAAAATATTTCAAAAATATAATTGTATTCGTATCTATATAACAACTAGCGGCCCATTCCGGCTTCGCTCGGATTTCGTCATATAAGGACTATTAATCGAATAAAAAAACTATCCTATCTCTCAAGTTGGACCAGACTTTTCACGGTGTGCCAATTTAATTTAAAATCGGTTAAGTAGTTTAGGAATCCATCGCGGACAAACATCGTGACAGGAGATTTACCAAGGGGCGAGCCGAAAGCTAAATTCTTAAAAACGATTGTGAATTGTGAGTTACTTTCAGTAGTGGTCGAACTTTTAGCAGACTCCGCCTAGGGAAGAGCCATCTTTACCAGTTATTCTACTGCTAAGTTTTTATGTGAAAACATGTATATGTTTCAGTTTGAAGGGCAATGTTTTCAGTAAAATTACAGGGTATATAGATAAAACATCTTATATCTCTCGGCGAAGAACGTAGTACAGTGCTCGGTAATAACTTAGACTGGTCATGTTCCAATAGCTGCGTATCATTGTGCTATTATGGATTTATGGACAGGCTTACCATCAGGCACATGCACTATTCGTCTCGTTATTCTGTACTATAAAATATACTAGCAGCGGCCTATGGTTTTACCTGCGTCCAAATGCATTAAATTAGGGAGGCCACATTAGCATCAGGGTAAATTTTAACGGGAAATTTGACAAATACTTTTACCCATTTATTATACTGTTGTGTACTTTAAACGCATCATATTTAAAACTATAATCTTCTGCAGAGTTAATTCAAAACTTCCCAAATACTTTCAATCTTCATTCATCTGTTCATTCTTCCATAAATTAACTCTTTATTGAAACAAACGCAAAACAACTCCACATGATATTTTAAATTACAAGTTTCAAGTGTTTGTACCAGACAAAAAAGGACCACAATAAATGCGTAAAGTCGAAAATAATAAGTAATTATATAATAAACTAGCGGCCCATTCCGGCTGCGCTCGGATATTGTCATTTAAAGACTATTTATTAATCGAAATAAAAACTATCCTATCTCTCAAGTTGGACCAGACTGCTCACGGTGTGCCAATTTAATTTAAAATCGGATAAGTAGTTTAGGAATCCATCGCGGACAAACATCGTGACAGGAGATTTATATATATTAAGAAGAAAGATAATACAGGTGAAAAACGTAGTATTAGGCCGTGGAACACTTTACTCCAAATAATTTCGATTTAAAAGAGTATTTCACCTTTTACATAAGTGTATATGTATCATTTTACAATTTACATTACAAACATACAAAATACAAGAGATAAAGCTTGCCCAGTTTTTCTTGTCCTACCGCCGGCCCTGGACCTAGCTTCAGCTTGATGTTCACACCATCAGTCTTTAAGTGAACGTCATAAATCAAACCCTTGTTACCGTTCGCAGACTGACAGTCTGGCCTGACGGCTGCTACAGGTGGCTTGCTCGAAGCTTGATCAAATCTGGATGACTTTACAAAAAACTTTGACTTTGCAAAACTTTTTTTTTGTTTCATATTTTCAAAAAAATATTTTTTCATAAATTACTAGCAGCGCCTTTTGCCTTTGCCTGTAGCGTGGTTTCACTCGCGTAGCTCCCGTTCCCGTCAATTTCCTGGGATTAAAAGTAGCTTATTGTCCATTCCAGACTATAATCTAATTGTGAAATGAAATCTGAAATCAAGGAATCGTATACAAATCCTAGGAAATAAGTACAATTCCGATACTATTTAGGAAATGTATAAAATATTGTATGCAAAACTATTTAATGCATAGATTTCCTAGGAAATGTATAACTAACCTATTTTGTTAATTAGAAGCCCAGGTCCAACAATCAAACGTATCAAATAGCGTTTGAGCTGTTGGGAAACCATGGAATCGGGAAACAAAACATAAGTTGTGAGTCAATAGCAATCTGTAAGTTTTGAAAACTCGAAGCGAACAACCTATATAAAAAAAACCTAACCTAAGCTAAAGCAATACCCTCCCCTCGTCCCGCTGTCCCCGCGTACCCACCAATATCTTAAATATTTTACACTAGCAGCGCCCCGCGGTGTTACCCGCGAAGTTCCCGTTCCCGTTGTTCCCGTTGTTTTTTCGGGATAAAAGTAGCCTATGTGTTCTTCCAGACTATAATCTATCTGTGTACCGAATTTCAGCCCGATCCGTTCATACGTTAGGACGTGATTGGGCAACAAACATCCAAATATCCAAACATCCATACATTGGCATTTATAATATTAGTAGGATTTCCGATTGCTATTTAGGAAATGTATAGATTTCCTAGGAAATGTGTATAGGTAATATAATTTATTTCACACATTTCCGTGCGAATTTAGGAATTGCATACATTTCCTAGGAATTGTATACAATGACGGATTACATACATTTCCGTTAACAGATATAATAATCTAATGTAAATAGTCTTACTACATCAGCATGTCAGTGTTCCGAATCCGTAGTTTTTTTCCAACAAAATAGCACTTTTGGACGGCTACAAAAGTTTTCACTTCAAAAATATTGACAAGTCAAAAACTTTCTTTATTTTTTAGTGGGTTAAAAATATCAAAACAACCTAGAGCAGGGAATAGCAGCTGCATGCCAGCGAGCATGTGGGTCACACGAGGTCGCTTCTCTCTAACGGGATGGAGACTTATTGAAACAGCTCTATTTTAATAGGACCTTTTCTTTTCAAAACATCGCGGCCATATTGAAAAACTTGCTTAAAAAACTCAGTTTTTGTTCCCACAGCCGGGAATGGGAGGCCTTCAAGGCGATGGCTTTGACTCTCTCCTTATCATATTAATCTACAACGCTGACCAAGTGCGGGTTGTTTACAATAACACATGTTTTGTAGTGGTAGGACTCTTAACAGAGTCCGCCTGGGGAAGTACCACAGCTTTGCTAGTTATTCTACCGCAAAGCAGTAATGTGCAAACATTATTGTGTTCCGGTTTGAAAGGCAATGTTTCCAGAGAAATTACAGGGCTTAGAGATATAACAACTTAGATCTCTGGGTGACGAGCGCAGTGCGGTGCTAGGTAATGATTTGGGGTCTTCATGTTCCAATAGCTGCGTGTCACTGTGTTGTTACCATGCATGCAGGCGTGTTGCTTACCATCAGGCACATGTCCTGCTCGTTTCGTCACTCTTTATTTAAAAAAAAAAAATTGTTGTCTGTAAAGTCGGTTTACTGACGATAATTGAACGTGACAACGTCTTAAGAAAATACTGATAGAATGGTAGCATTTTTCAAAAGAAAATTTTAATTTCATTTGTTTAATAGAGACAGAGACGAACTTCTTAGCATTCCATGGATTCACCGTGCGGGTGCCGGGTCCATCGTGTGGCAGAGAGAGAAATCTCGAATAGACCCCAAGACTTGTGACTCGGGTTGTAGGTTTAAAAGGGGCCCCTTATATTGACGTACGTCAACACTCACCTTCACTACTCGTATTTCTCTCCCTGCCCAGCCAAATCCGATATGATCCTACTAGTGCAGCTTTAGATACTCGTTCTAGTATAGAACTTACTGCACTTCTGGACAATCCAAGGTCTTTAAGCAGGTTATAGAGAGATTTTGCTGGTATACCTCTCGCTCCTACTTCTACAGCATATAAATTAACTACATAGCCATTTTTTGTTAATTCATTTTGAAGGTCGTAATACTTATTTTGTTTCATCGCGTGGTCTTTAGGTATATTAGTTTCCCACGGTACGGTAAGTTCTACCATGACTATGCGTTTTGTAGCCCTAGAAAAAAGGAAAATGTCCGGTCTGGATGACGAAACACCCACATCCTCTGGGATTTTATAGTGCTTTTCATACGTATCCATTAAAATAGTCCAATCAGGTGCTAAACCTAAAACTAAAAAGGATTGAGTAAGGCTTGCTCTTGGAGTTTGAAGTTGAACCCTCTTTTAGAAAGTTAATTTGTCTTTTGTTTGTCGTCAGTCCCTTTTGGGCTCTAGCTACCGAAAGGCTTACGGCTTCCCGTATGATTTCAAGTACTCTGTCAAGGCGCTGTGAGTAATGACCCCTATTAAGGAGCACCTTGCATCCCACCAATATGTGCCTTGCTGTACATATCGCCTCACCACAAGTATAGAAACATTTTTCAGAGGCTTTTCCCCACCTTACCAAGTTACTCTGGTCAGGAAGGGTCATTTGAAAAGCATTTAGATAAAATTTTAATAAGGCAGGAGACCAGTCATATAGCAAGGTGCGCCACTTTAGAGCTAATGGGATACAAAACTCATCTATGGTTAACCACTCACTTTGCATTTCTAAATTCATAGCGTGCACTTTGTAACTATCATTTTCGTCTTGTTGTATAAAGGTTTTTACCATGTCTCGGTCTTCCCTTTTCTTACTCGCACCCAACCCTGCTGTATTTACTTGCGCACCTGCCATAAATTGTTTGTGGAATTGAAGTCTAGATTCAAGGTCCGAAGCGCTTTTGTCTTTTGGAAGAGATGCGATTAATTCGTCTTTCGACTTTCCCAAAACATACGTTTTTGTAACTCTTAGGTGTTTGTAGAGTTCGGATGGTTTTTTAGTTTCAGGCCAAAACTATTGTGATCCCTAAAGAGAGTAGAGGGATCAGCCGGATGTGCCAATCCAAACCATGACTTCAATATCTTTATGACATTAGCATCTAGTTTTGCGAGGAGGGTTTGTATGTAAAAAAGAAATCAGTAGAATTTAGTCATTTTCAATCAAAACAATGCAAAAAGCTTTTAGATGCCGGGGATCGAACCCGGGGCATTTTACATGCAAAGCGAACGCTCTACCACTGAGCTACATCCCCGCTTGAACTACTGGTCGAAATAATTAATACAACTGTAACAAACATGCGGCGAGGTAACGACCGACGGTAACGCGGTAACGGTACATGACGTCATGTTTTGTGGGCGTGCAGCCGGCTTAATCGAATTATAAGACGTTATCACGTCAAAAAGCTTTTAGATGCCGGGGATCGAACCCGGGGCATTTCACATGCAAAGCGAACGCTCTACCACTGAGCTACAACATCCCCGCTTGAACTACCGGTCGAAATAATTAATACAACTGTAACAAACATGCGGCGAGGTAACGACCGACGGTAAAGACCGACGGTAACGCGGTAACGGTACATGACGTCATGTTTTGTGGGCGTGCAGCCGGCTTCATCGAATTATAAGACGTTATCACGTCAAAAACACAATAATTATTTTAATCATTTATTTGAATTCGTAGATTTTCTATAATAATCTTTAAACAATTAAAGTACATAAAACACATACAAAAACTCCATAAAAACCTAACCACAGACCAGTATTATATCAGCTATCTGGCCGCCATAGTACAAGCTTTGCTTAGTTTGTCAGATAATGTTGTCTGTGAATTGTCTACCAATATTTATTATTTTTATTTACAGATCGCCGCCGGCGGAGTGCGAGGCTCAGAATAATAGATTTGACAGCCATCTCACCTGATGTGAAACGACTATACGGTCAGGATGAAGCGTGCTGGGGTGCGATGCTCGGGTACCTCCATATGGTGCACCCTGGGCATCACACAGCCACTTGTCTCGTTGGCATCTTGTTGTGTGATGGGGCTGGGAACTTCTGCACGCGCTCCTCACCCCCCTGATCAGTGCGTGTGGAGGTTGGGGAGAGGGACTGGAAGACTTGAGAAGGTTTTATACTTTTATCAGTCAAGTAAAATACCTAAGTCTTCCAGATGAGGGTATTTCGCGAGCGCTCTGATTAGTAGAGTGCTCAGTGGAAGGACAAAAGCCGCAATTGTGGCACCAGAGGCGAATCAACCGCTATCTCTAGCCGCGGTTGTACGGACGGATCTCTCGGTGTTGACTACCTTAGCCAAGATACTCGATAGTGAGAGGTCGTGGAAGAGCGAAAGGACGAAGTATTTTTGTCATCTATTAACGCGGACGTGGACACGGGGGTGAGGCTGTAGGGGCACTCTGGCTCGTATCCTGTCTCCACTGCAGTGTTTCCTTCGAATGTTTAGGGGCATCTGGCACCCCGTCCTAGCACGAGAAGATAGATAGATAGATAAACTCTTTATTGCACTAAATAAAACAAAACAACAAAATATTAAGGAACAACAACCTAAAAAGAAAATTTTGTTACAATTGGCGGCCTTATCGCTAAAAGCGATCTCTTCCAGGCAACCGTGGTATGGAAAATGATTATAATTATAGGAAGACGGGTTCACAAACAAAGAGCACATAGAAAAATAGGAGTAAATTGATACCTACAAGATAAGGTTAATAAGATAAGGTTCCGCTTGCTTCCGCTTGTCGTCGATGTTTCTCTGGAGCCAAATGCGTGCGGGAGTCCATCCCCCCTCCGAGGCGAGCCCGCAAGGGCGATGCCAGTAGCCTAGTCACAGTTAACCTTTAAGTACCGACGTGCCATTGTAGTTACATAAGTACCGGCGTAAGCAAGTAGGTGACGTCTGCCACTTTAAGTTGCTCTACTCCTTGAACGTTGCCAGGCGACTCCCCGAAGGGTATAGAGAAGCGCGGAGGGATACGTCTTCGTTAACTAATGAAACTAGAG
Source organism: Ectropis crepuscularia (assembly GCA_963693475.1). Classification (NCBI taxonomy): domain Eukaryota; kingdom Metazoa; phylum Arthropoda; class Insecta; order Lepidoptera; family Geometridae; genus Ectropis; species Ectropis crepuscularia. The sequence goes on along the minus strand of OY856369.1, from coordinate 14,771,139 downwards.
CCTCTTCAATTGTCTGTCAGACCATGCGTCAGCACATAAAGGTTAAATGTTTTTTTTTTAATAAAGTGTGATGAGACGAGCAAGACATGTGCCTGATGGTAAACAACATACCTGCCACATGACAGCACAGCGACACGCAGCTATTGAAACATGAAGAGTCCAAATCATTACCTAGCACTGCACTGCGCTCGTCACCCAGAGTTCTAAGAAGTTTTATCTCTAAGCGATGAGCAGACACCGGTGGAAGCAGATTACAAAAGGTGTAGAGCATCCACATCCAGCGATGACCACGATCCTCAGTCATGAGGGAGCGACCACAGAGAGAGATCTCTAAGCCCTGTAATTTCTCTGGAAACATTGCACATCAAACCGAAACACAGTAATGTTTGCACACTACTGCTTACCGGTAGAATAACTGGCAAAGGTGTGGTGCTTCCCCAGGCCGACTCTGCTAAGAGTCCTACTACTACTAAACTACTATGTATGGTATATATGGTAGCGGTAACGCGACTCTGCCGAAAGATAGCCGCTGGCAGCGAGGCAGCGAGGCAGAGGCAGCAGAGGCTCTAACCACAGGTAGTCTGACGACTACCTGTGGTTAGAGCTGAACAGTGAGAAACCTCGTGACAATGTTTGTGCGCTGTGTCGAAGATAACCTGTCTTTTGCATCTGCCTCTTAATCCAACTATATTACGAAAACCTCTTGAGATGTTAGTTGAGGCTTTCCATTATAAGACCGCTCAGAGAACTTTGATCGAAGATAAACATCCTTACAAATCTACATTCACGATTTATACAATTCTTATATTATTTAAACGAATTATCGAAACTTAAGTTTCGAATGAAAGTTACAATATGTAGGTACAATAAATACCTAGTTATTTTACCAGTATTAATAAACACAGTAAAATGTTCGTATTAATATATCAGTTAAGGTTTATAATGCGGTAGTAAAACATTTTAGCCCACCCGTACGAAGCTTACAGGTAAAATTTAGATCCTAATAAACTGTTTAAATGTTTGTAACCTCATTAGTTCATAAGTTTATTATAACGCCATCTACGAACACCAACCATTAACAACTAAACGCATTCAATTCCCGCCAGATGGCGCTGTTCTGAACGGCGCCATTAAAACAACGCTTAGCGCGTGATTATGTCATGCTATATGGCTTAATCCTGCCTCTGTGCGGAGTGCGCCCTCACCTCAGTACACTGGAGGAAATATCAACAGTTATTAAAGTTAAGATAACTGCTAATGAAAAGCCTGTTTTAATTTAAAAAGAGAAAACGAACAAGCCAGCTGAGTCAAAAAAAATTGGCAGTCATAGGAACTGCCGATACAAGTGAAAACTTATAACTTATAATTTGATAGCTTACTTTGGAAGATACGCGGGTAAAGGCGGAGGACGTGGCCATGAGCATGGCCATCTAGAAATACTGAAGCATTTCTAGATACCCAATGGGAGATGCTGATGCATTTCTAGATGGCCAATGGCCATGATCCCGAGTTTACCCGAAGATCATTCCCGAGGGTGACTCTAGAATTCAATTCACAGCCGACGAAAAATCTGTTTGCGGCGCGAAAGAAGTTTTCACTTCAAAAAGTTCACTCTTTGTGTAGAAACTGTGTAGTGTGAAGGTTCTGGAGTGGAGCGCGCGATTCGGTAAACGTAGTATAGGACGTGCTGCGGGTAGATAGAGCGACGATAAACTAAATGCGGCTGATAGCAATTGGAAACGTAAGACCAAGGATCGGGATATGCGTATTGTAGCATATCCAGCAGTTAACGAATACTGATGATGATGATGATACGTAAACTGGTTAAGCAAACATCTATGAGTACACAGTATTAAGAAATACTAACAGTAGTTTATTGTCTTTGATCTTGGGAGAAACGCCGATAATGTCTAGACACGGGTAGAGTTGTCGCAAACAAAAAAAACATGGCACCAAAATAAAATTAAAACATGCGGAAGACGTCAGCCCTGATCCGCGCTCCTGCAATACTAACAATGTAATGTAGGTAATGGAGGAGCGCGCTTCCCGCGTCTCACCCCGCACGCCCCGCACGATTGTCCCGTCTAGACGGCTTCGTCGAACGACTGTATGATTTAATTTTAAGGTGCGTCCCCCAGCAAAACGAGTTTTTTGTCCATTTTTAAGAGCTATCTACTCATTAGCCAAAACTAATATCAACTGGTAAAAAATACATTAAATTTCTATAACTTCTTGGCTTCAAAATGGTAGTTTTATTTTTTTGATAATGAACTTATTGTTTAAATAATCGCCTCACAACGAAACCATGAAAAAATTTAATAATTGTAGTTATCATGCAGTTCCTCGAAAATCGTCCGATATTTTGATTTTGTACTTACACCAACGGATAGACAATTCCATTACGAACATTTTGGTAGTTTTATTTTTTTCAAAAGACCAAAATCAGATTTTATAAAGAGTTTATTCTAAAATTTGAGCGTAAAACAACGACAAATCCTACTGTTTCTCTCTTGCTCTTTCTTGCGGTGTGCGATAAGGTAAGAAATACTCAAGGTCATTTGCTCGGGGTACGCCCTTAATAGACTGTAGTATCACGGAGGTAGAGTGATAACAGTAGTAGTCCAAAGCTTAGGTACTCCTTTCCACTGCGGTAACTGGCTCACGCGTCCTACCGGCAGTTATCATAAAAATAACGCTAACCGGCCGTTCCGCTAACAGGATTACTTTCTTATGAAAACGACCGGTTAAGCATTTAGGAAACGGTTTAATTAAATGCAGCGTGGTTGAGCCGGCCTTGCCGGGGCCGTATTGACTAGAGGTCAACGCAGAACAAGGTCTAGCGTTAGTTGGTCCCTAGAATGCTTAGGAGTGTATGAAATTATAGGTCTAGAAATATTTGACATTATAACTGTACCTCTATCTCTATATCTATCTAGTCGTGGATGTCGACTTCGTTTCAACTTATATGCAAAATTTTGACTTCAAATAAGGAAGTTATCAATCCAGTTAAATAAAAATAAATAAAATAAATGTTGTTGGACAATTCACACACAACACCGTCTGACCCCAAACTAAGCAAAGCTTGTGTGATGGCGGCCAGATAGCTGATATAATACTTATATAGTTTTAAATACATACTTATTATAACATAGAAACACCCAGACACAGTGCAAACATTTGAATTCATCACACAAATATTTGCACTGGGTGGGGATCGAACCCACGACCCTCGGCTTCGCAGGCAGAGCTACTACCAACTAAGCCACGAGTTGTAGAGGTAGGAGGTGTTTTTGAAGTGAAACTTCTTTAGGCGCGCTATAGACAGAATTTTCGTGGGCTGTGAAATGGATTCATCAATCGTCACGCTAGGATATGATAAGAAATCTTCGGATAAACTCGGTAAAAACGGCCAGGTAGGTACCAGGGCAACAGAAACAGTAAAGAGTTTCGATTACCTACCTCCAACAGCCCAGCGTTTATCTACAACAACAGAAATATAAAAGAGAGTTGCGTTTGCCCCTAGGTACCAGTACCAGGGCAACAGAAACAGTAAAGAGTTGCAATATTTTGTACAACTTCGTTCCATCAGAATGTTTCTTGACACCTCCCAAGTATTTTGAAGTGAAAACTTCTTTTGGCGCGCAGGCGCGCTTTTAGACAGATTTTTCGTGGGGTGTGAATTGAATTCTAGCGTCACGCTCGGATATGATAAGAAATCTTCGGGTAAACTCGGGGCCATGGCCATTGGCCATCTAGAAATGCGTCAGCCAATGGGAAATGCTGAAAGGGCGTGGCCTAACCATCACGGTATGACCATCTAGAAATGTGTGAGCCGATGGGAAATGCTAACGCATTTCTAGATGGCCATGCCATGATGGTCAGGCCACGCCTTCCGGTACACCCGTGTAGTTTCCAAAGTAAGCTATCAAATTCTGAGGTATAAGTTTTCACTTCTATCGGCAGTTCCTATGACTGCCAATTTTTTTTGTAGGTATGTATGTAACGCGATAGCTCCGCCATTTGTGAATTAATATTGATGAATCTGGGGGCACGGCAGTGCCCCCGCCAAGTCGAGCGCGAAGCAAACACTGCCGTACCATCCTTTACTGGAACCATTTCGCCGCATTTTCAGGCCCCTATTTGACAACCTCTAGATAAGACTAGAACGCTGAAATTTTCGTTATCTAGTAAGCTATAATCGCGTACTTAAAATCCAAAATTTCAAGTCTGTACGTCATTTAGTTCCGAAGTTAAGCGAATGCAAAGTTTCGCATTTACGACACTCATTCACTCACTCATGATCATCAAAATAGAACTAGTACTTCCCATAAACTCAGAGAGCTGAAATTTGGTACAGACTTAGGGTTTAATGGCCACATAAAGGGAAAACTATAAAAACTAGGAATATCGAAAATCTGGGGTACCTTGTGGTATACCTGGTTATTTGAAAACACGCCTTTACAAAAAATATTCAACTTTGTTTGCCTCTTCATTTGATGTCAAAAATCGAAGGTCTGAAGTATCTGATGAAGAACCCTCAGCTTGTCCCAGCTGTATAAGAGATATAGTAATGCCCCTTTCTACTATTGGTACACAAACAAATCGACTGTCATTGCAAAAATCCAGCATAGTGGGACACATCTTCTAATTTAATCTAGCCTATTGCTTCCCACTACTGGGCGAATGTTGCTAATATACAAGAATCAGAACCGGAAAAAAAGAATATGTGTCAAATAATACATCTAATATAATAAATCGATAAGTCCACGTTTCTACAAAAAAAAGTGAAATCCCACCAAAAACATTCTGTAAAAAACTAGCCAAGTCTCGATGAAGCTGCATATTTATCTCTAAAAAGTAATGAAATCTAGACAAAGCTGTGCCAAGTCTAAGGTACCTTACTGCGATTTCTTTATTAATATAGTTAATGTTTTGTGACTTGGCCGTTGAACATTCTTATACGTTAGTCCGTTAGTGGATACAAGTAAATTTTGTTTACACGTTATGTTGTATCTGTTGTAACTACTTATGTTTGTACTTGTTAAGCGAGATAATAATACCCTATACTGGTATTGGTAATTGGACGCTAGTGTCTCATATTAGGCTGTTGTTAATCAACACATGCATGCATTCAACAGCAACACCTGCGTTCAGCATCGAATACTGACTTCTTCTCTATTTTTTTTGGGAGCGTCAAATCGCCCACCTATCTAACATAAAATAGACGTACAGACGGACTTCTATCAATGAATAGAAGTCCGTCTGGACTGGAAATATTTTTTTAAACTGTTTGTTTCCGGCTCGCCTACACATAAGTATTTTTGAAATTCTTTATTGTTCACACCATATACATACAATTCAATTTAGGGAAAATAGTAAGAGAAAAACAATTGACTGGTTATTGAATCAACGTTTTACAATTGGCCATTTTCCATCATCAATGGTGGTGGTTCTGGCGACAGATTGGTGCAATGGTGTCATGGAGCACCTGGTTTTGTACCCTTGTATACCCTTCAACGGCCAATTCACACAACATTAACTATTATAATAAAGAAATTGCAGTAAGGTACCTTAGACTTGGCACAGCTTTGTCTAGATTTCATTACTTTTTAGAGATAAATATGCAGCTTCATCGAGACTTGGCTAGTTTTTTACAGAATGTTTTTGGTGGGATTTTCTTTACTTCGGTAGATCATAGTTTAGATATGATCCCATACAAATTTTATCGAATAGAACGAAAAATTAAGATTGACTTTAATTCATCTAGAGTAGCTTCTAATGAAAATTGGACGAGTGTATAAATTTAATTTTAAATTGGAGTCCGTTTTTTTCGGAGACACTAAACTATGAAGGCTTTATTATTTTATAAGTAGCTTTTGTTAAGTCCCGGGTGACACCAGAGCTTAGTTAAAAATAAAGCAATACCCGTGTTTGTGTTCTGAGTTTGTTGTTACAGAACAGAGGCTCTGTTTGCGCGGGGCTGAATAAGAATGAGCCCGGGGCTAATGTGGAATGTTTTTGTATTATCTTGTTTTTTAACCTTTGACTCGTTTTGTTTGTTGTTGGGTTGAGATGGGGAATTTTAATTTCGACGGCCGGATTTGCTTACAAAGAATGAGAGTGTAGCGATATTTGTTTGGTATTATCAGGTTAGGCAGAATGAGGCACTGTGCTTTTCAAATCATTATATTGAGTTATGAAGGCAGCATGCGGGTAGTTTAAATGATCAGAGATAAAAAAAAGAAACTAGAGTTATTTAAGAAAAACTTTTTAAAACAAGCTTTTATAACTTTTTTATTAAAACAATAACTAGAAACTTACTGCCCATTTTCCAGCTCCATCATTAGACCCTGGTTGGTTGCCATCTAGCACCAAATATTCTCGTCAAGATGAATCAAATGAGCACAAAAGCTATGGAGTTGCGTTGTTTTATTTTTCGATGACCACTGTTCAGTTCCATCATCAGACTCTGACAATCATTGAAAGACAGGTTACATTTAAAACGCATATTGTTCCTCTAATTTACTTTGTCATAATGAATATAGCATAATCTATAGTGTGATAATGTAATTTTTGCATAAACGTTCTCTGGCGTAATGTGCTTTAAGCATAACAATATATTGTACAATACAATACAATACAAAGATCTTTCTACTACGTTCGTTCTACTACTTTGTACTACGTTCAATTTGACTATTGATGAGACACATAATAGTCTTAAGGCGTTATTTATTTTTTCTTATTTTAATTTAAAATAAAAACACATGGAATAAGTTATGCTACGCATTTTGAGTGGTAACTGGAGGCTTAGGTGCGGCGGGATTGCCCTTGGGCCAACCCTAAGCAGCGAACATATTTATTTTTATGTGAGTTACCAACGTACTATGCTTTTCTCAATGTGTGCCATTAAGAGGACGCCTTGAACCAAGAAGCACGAATACGAGTACTTTTGATTGCATAGTATGAGACTATCCAATGATATAATTCAAATATTAAAAATATGGTAGATAAGGAAAAAACTTGTATAATTTTATGAACCGAACACAATTTTTGAAAATTGTCTGAAATTTTTAAACAAAAATATACAAACTTCACACCAAAAAAGTTCAAATGCTCGGAATTATCAGCGACAACACCCTACTTTTTTTTACGAATCAAATAGCCAGACTGCTATTCTATTTCATAGACCGAGAAGTTATTTCATGTCATGTTTACATTATCAGTAATTAAATAAAAACCGAGTCAAAAATTACGCCTGCATTTCACTGCTTTCATCATCATCCGCCGTGCCAGGCGATTATCAACTTTTAACAGGGCCGCTAAGACCTAAAATAAATGCGGCGCGGAGCTCAGTCAGCGAGCTGCGCTCGCAGTGAATGCATGTGACCCGGCTGCTCTGAGCGACGATAGATTATTTAATATTTCCTTGTGAATAAGTTAGGCTTTAGTGTACGAGTTTTAGAACGTTATATTATAGTAGTTAGTAAGTGTTATATATTATTTATTTGGACGTATATATAGTACTTATTTTAGTGTTACTCATAGAAAATGGGAAGAAAAGATAAGAGGAAAGAAAACCAAAAACTAAAAAAAATGATGAAATGTTTGGGAAAGTTGAATAATATTTATTTTGTTTATAATTTTATCGAAGTATGAATGTATAGGTACATAGGTTGTAGGCAATAATTACAAATTATAAAGTAAACTTGCCATATAAATGCAGTAAGAAATTGCACTCTAATAGATATGTTACCTATACTATACATGACTATACTGTGAAGGAAACAGAAAAACAAATCAGAATAAAAAGCTATGGAGTCGTCATTTGATATTTTAGAATTACTTAACCATCTAAAATTAATATATTATGCAATCGAACTTAGCAGTATTTAAAAAAAAAGGTTATTCTTACCCGACTTCAAAAAAGATAAATTCAACTATATTTGAATAAGGGTACTGTAGCTTTAATTTTTTAATAATAATTTTTATCATCTTATTTTGCAGCCAACCAGAAATATCATTGAAGTATGCAGAGTTTTCATTATTACTTATTGATGACTCGTAAATAAAAATATTTGTTATTGTAAATTTAAAATATACTTATGTATCTTACGGATAATATCTTTTTCAGGACAATTGAGAAGAACAAAACGCTTTCAAATGATCATGAACGTTCACCTAGATCTACAGTGAGTTGATAGTACAGTATTCTTAATTAAACAATTTCGGAATACAGAATGTAAAAGACGGACAAGGAATATGACGTCAGCAACGTCATTGAAAAACCGAATGAAGAAAAAAAAATGAGACATCTGAAGTTTCGGCGGCAACGGTAAACTTGTTGTTTATTTTTTTATTTTTTTTATTATAAATATTAGAAAACAAAACTTGTCTAATGACTTATTTTCTTAGGCAATAATGCCTTAAAAAAAGTTTTAGTTTTCTAATTTCTTAAATAAATAGTAATGTAAGTAATTTTATTTCAGATTATATTTTCAGAAAAATCACTTTCTGAAAATAATGAGCGTTCATACGAAGTTGAAAGTACCTCTAAAACTACTGTAAGTATGCAATTTGTTATTTCTGAGTAATATTTATCTAAGATATTTTATACTTAATATATATATATATGTTTTTAAATAAAATATATGCCAAAACTACTCACAGATAACTTGCATACAATGAGAAAGAAACTAGAAACTTGGTTACATACTGTAAGTTACAAGAATACCGAAGATTTGATCAACGCTCAAGTGAGTCTTCCCGCTCAAAGTTGCGTTTAGACTCCCTAGACACATCACTCACATTTCACTTTACTCATCCAAACAAACACACACAACATAAACACACACATCACATACACACGCGCACACTATTACACACAAACATGCTTACGAGGAGGCTAATTTTGATGACTTTTATTTCCCTATTTTAATTGTTTTTTTTATTTTAATATTTATTTTAACGATATCCTTAGATTTAATATTTGATATAATTGCCTATTTTCTTTATTGGTTTTTGTATATCATGTTTTTGTTTAGATTACCCCAATGTAATTTCGAGCTCTGAAATGTCTGATAAGGTACCCACGATACAGGCCCAGAGCCTAGTGTGGGGCCGTTGTATAAATGTGTTAAATGTAATCTGTTTATGTACAAAATAAAGTGTTTAAAGTGTTTAAAATAAAGAGTGACGAGACGAGCAGGACATGTGCCTGATGGTAAGCAACATGCCTTCCACATAACAGCACAGTGACACGCAGCTATTGGAATATCACTCCAGGCGTCCAAATCATTACCTAGCACTGCACTGCGCTCGTCACCCAGAGATCTAAGATGTTATAAACAATAACATATGTGTACCTCTACTTATGTTTCAGATTCAAACAGAAACACACGACTTGGGGCATCGAGTTATAGATGTTAATCATTTTACATCACAACTTGTCAGCAAAAAACAGCAGGCCTTACTTGGGATATGGTACCGTAACAATAAAATAAAAACAGAAGTCATAGAAAAGGACGATACATTTTGGTCAGATGTCATGGAGCCGAAACTGCTGAAATTTAATTATGATTGTCTTCTTCCCGAGTTGGTCGACCCTAGACACATAAGGAATAGGCCAATTCGTGATCCAAAACCCGTTATTGCAAAGGACAAAGAAAATGAAATTAGTACCGTTTCAAAAGAAATAAATAATTTCGAAGTTGATGATGGTTCTGTCTTAGATTACGTGATGTCTTTTGTAGAATATTAATTACAATATCTTAACGATTCCGTTGTTTTATTTCTTTATGTATATAGGAGCCTAAAATGCAAAGATAAAATATATGTAACTCAGGCAAAGTAACAGACTTCAGAATATTTTAATTAATTAATGAGAGAGAAATGATTTCTTTATTTATATTTAACTTTATTCCTATCAAAATTGTCTTTGATATATACATACACGTTCAAAAAATTGTTTCTTAAAAGCAAAATTGTTGTCACACATTTTTACTATTTTTAACCACCTTACTGTATGTGACGTTAATACTAAAGCAAAATTTGTTCATACTTGTAATTAACTATAATACAAAATTTAAATGCTCCTAACATCATAAGCACGAAATATTTTTAACCACCTTAGATCCCTGTCTCAAAAATACCTCCGTAAAGAGAAGATGTTTAAAATTATATAATTTAAAATTAAAGTATTAATTAATTTAAATAAAAGAGTATGTTTAGAGTTTAAACTCTATCGATTCAGTAAATTTGGAGAAAACTGACTGTGATGGACGGACATACATACTCGTAAATATATATCTAATATTATATCATTTAATTTCGTAACTCTTATCTTAACTTGCATAATTTCTTTGTACCTCTTATTAAGAAAAATATTAGAAAACAGTTTTTTTTTATTTCTGACAATGAACATAGAAGAAACGTCAAAAAATGCTAAATACTAACATTTTAATAAGTAGGTACATTGTTACACAACAAAGAGGCTCTAAAAATTTGATCTGCGGATGATGTGAATAAACATAAACAATATGTATTACCTATTAATATACCAAAAATACAATGAAACAAAATAGTTCGAATTGGATTTTTTTCTTTATCGCAAGGATAAATAAATAAAGACGAGGCGACTCCACGATAGCTATGCTCCAGACAGCGAGAGTTCGGACAGCGTTCGAGTTGACCGGTTTCGCCGCGCGCCGTCCGCAGCGCCACGTACGATAGACCAGCCATGCCGTCCGCCGCTGTTTCGGTCGGTCAAGAGCGACGCGTAAAATTGATCAGGGTGAGCGGGGAGTGTGGTACATGATTTTTGAAACAATAGTTTATCAATGCGTCACCTTAAACAAGTTATCCTTATATCCAAATATGGTTATGCTAATTAAAATTATGCGAAAACAGTAATGCGTTTAGTTGTTACGATAAATGATCATTAGTCCTAAAAAGGTTATTTATGCCTAAAGTCCTAATAATAAAATTAGTACAAAAAATTTTATGTTACTTACTAGATATGGACCCTTCAAAGACAAACTACTCATTGAGAAAATATACAACCTTATGGTGACATAATTTAATAATATGTATACCTAACAGAACACGTTTTGAAATTTTCAAATAAAATAAATAAATAAAAAAAAAACGGAACACGGTTTGAAATTTTCAAATGTAGAACCATTTGGCGTAGACAACTGTAGACAGTTTATATGCGTACGCCGTAGCACTATTCAATCTGCTACGCTACGGGCTCTTATGAAATTACTAACTGCGCCTTATAATTTTATCCGTGTAGATAGTTACCTTTCTTGCTATTTTCCGCAATAAAAAGTAGCCCATGGGCTACAATCCAGAATATAATCTAATTGTATAACAAAGTTTAACCTGACCCGTTAAGTCGATCCGACGTAAATGAGCCACAAATAAAAATCGGAACTTTGAAATTTATAATATTTACTAGCGGCCCATTCCGGCTGTGCTCGGATATTGTCATTTAAATACTATTAATCGAAATAAAAACTATCCTATCTCTCAAGTTGGACCAGACTGCTCACGGTGTGCCAATTTAATTTAAAATCGGTTAAGTAGTTTAGGAATCCATCGCGGACAAACATCGTGACAGGAGATTTATATATATTAAGAAGATAATAATTACTATCGATCCGTCCCGTTTTCGCCGTCGTACATAATAATATAGACATATAGCCTAAAGCGCTCAAGGATCACCTGTATTTTTTTTTTAATAAAGAGTGACGAGACGAGCATGACATTTGCCTGATGGTAAGCAACATGCCTGCCACATAACAGCACAGTGACACGCAGCTATTGGAACATGATGAGTCCAAATTTATTACCTAGCACTGCACTGCGCTCGTCACCGGAGATCTAAGATGTTATCTGTAAGCCCTGTAATTTCTCTGGAAACATTGCCCTTCAAACCGGAACACAGTAATGTTGGCACATTACTACTTGGCGGTAGAATAACTGGCATAGGTGTGGTACTTCCCCAGACGGACACTGCTAAGAGTCCTACCACTACAAAATTGCATATCCAACGATGAAAGAATTTCTAAAATTGGTCCAGTAGTTCCTGAAATTAGCGCGTTCAAACAAAAAACCTATTTTGCTTCATACTATTAGTATAGAATACAAATTAATTGAATTAGTATGATAGTAGTAGGATTAAAGAATGTATGTAGGTAGAGTGCGCGCCACCAATGAAGGGCGTTGCTGAAATTGATTGAACTATATTACTTTTATACACTGGCTTTTGTTACTTTAGAATAAGGTGGCTCCAATCATATATGTCCGAGTGTGTTCAATGAAACCAACGTATCAAAATAGGGTAAATCATTTGATCTCAACTGACCCGAAAGGGTCGGGTTCGTCTTTAGGAAGTTTTGGTACTCATCTATACCTACTAATATTATGAAGCTGAAGAGTTTGTTTATTTGTTTGAACGCAAGGATCTCGGGAACTACTGGTACGAATTGAAAGATTCTTTCTCAGTTGGATAGTCCATTTATCGAGGAAAGCTATAGGCTATTTAACATTACGCTACTATCAACAGGAGCGGAGCATAAATGAAAAATGTAACAAAAACGGAAAAAATATTGCTTTTTTGAGAGCTTTCGTTGCGTGACAGCATGTGTCTATATTTTAAAAGGTTGCGTCATTAGAATCTAAGGTAACCGAAGTTGTTATAGATTTGAATTGGTTTGACTAATTTTCGATAGATGGCGTTGCAACGCGCGCACGGTTCAGCTAGTATACATATATGTATATTACTAGATGTCCACCCCGGCTTCGCCCGTGGCCATATATAGCCATATACTCGTATAGCCATATATCATATCGTGGTACATATATATGAAAGAATTTTTGAAATCGGTTCAGTAATTCCTGAAAATATCGCGTTCAAACAAAAAACTTCTTCAGCTACCAGCTACCCCACCTGTCGAAAATTGGACATCGCCACCTGCCGGAAATGTATTTCTATTGCCGCTTTAACAACAAATACTAAAAATACAATAAAACATTATTTAAGGGCTCCCATACAACCAACTTGATTTTTGCTCGATTAGTCCGTCCCAAATAAACTAGATGGCGCCACTAGTAGAAATAACGCGATATCGAATTCATCGTCAGAATTATGAGCCAAAAATCAATATCTTAATAAAACTTTATGCCTGTCTGCGGAAATTGCGATGTATAAAAAATTAGTAAGTCAAAAAGGTTTTCGCCGTTCATTTGCTAATTGTACGGAACCCTTCGTGCGGGAGTCCCACTCGCACTTGGCCGGTTTTATTTATAGTATAGAGTGGAGACGAGCAGGACATGCACCTGATGGTAAACAACATGCCTGGTACATAACATCACAGTCACACGCAGCTATTGGAACACGAAGAGTCCAAATCATTACCTTGAACAGCACTGCGCTTGTCACCCAGAGATCTAAGGTATCATATCTCTAAGCTCCGTAATTTCTTTGGAAACATTGATCTGTGGATATAATAGGTAGGATATGTGACAGGTTTTCAGCTTGTTTCAAACGCCTACCTATCACTGCTAGTTCTTTAAATATAAATACACTAACAAGATTGCCTCAAGACGTCTCATGTCCGCTCCCGTGAACAGGCCATCATTATGTGCCGAGTATCTTGTAGTATCAGAGTCCACCGGGGGAAGGACCACACCTTTGCCAGTTATTCTACCGCCAAGCAGTAATGTGCAAACATTACTGTGTTCCGGTTTGAAGGGCAATGTTTCCAGAGAAATTACATGGGCTTAGAGACAAAACAGCTTAGATCTCTGGGTGACGAGCGCAGTGCCGTGCTAGGTTATGATTTGGACTCTTCGTGTTCCAATAGCTGCGTGTCACTGTGCTATTATGTGGCAGGCATGTTGCTTACCATCAGGCACATGTCCTGCTCGTCTCGTCACTCTTTATTTAAAAAAAACTACCCAAAATTTGCTGCCAAGTCTAGGAGTAAAAGCGACGCATCAGTAAAGCTCGCATTGCACTAACAAGATTGCCTCAAGACGTCTCATATCCGCTCCCGTGAACAGGCCATCATTATGTGCCGAGTATGTATTATACAAGGTGTTGCAGAAAGGTGCAACAATATTTATGGTAGTTCATCTACATTAAGTTTTGAATCATGTATGTGAAAATTAGGCATGAAAGCACAAAAATTTTTTTCTATAAAAAAAATATTTTTTTCGGTTGTTATTTCATTTGACATACCCCTAATGGCCAGATCTCCGCACGGATTTTTGTACGATGTCACGGCGTCGGCGGCAGGGTCGTTTGTCTGCTGTACATGCTTTAGGGTTGAAGCTGGTGATTTGGTGGGAATTTTACGTCAAACTTTGACTCGAATTATCTCGTGATCTACCGTGCTGAGGGGAAAGAGACCTTGGGTGATGAAGTGTACATCAGTGTTAGAATGGACTGTTAAAATATTGTTGGGGGTAAATCCACCACGTTGTATATGCCGAATATGTCGTATGTATTAGCATTGTATACGGAGCAGAAAGCAAATAACGACGAAACTGGACCGTTTTATATACTTTGCGATTTTTAAGTGGAAACCTCTTTTTCATCCCACCAGCTCGGAAATAGTACTTTTGCTCCTCGATATCAGGGCGCAAAAGTCGATTTTAGCCTCTAGAGGTTAAAGTAAATTTGAATTTAGAACATCGTGTGTACAGAGGTTTTGAATTTAAAACATAATTTAACCTATTTTTTTCTACCTCCTTGGTGCCGAATTCATCATACATTTATTTTTAATTTGTTAAAAACTCATACTCGGAAACTCTTTGGTGTACTTTTTAGGGTTCCGTAAAACGTAAAAACGGAACCCTTATAGATTCGTCATGTCTGTCTGTCTGTCTGTCTGTCTGTCTGTCTATCTGTCTGTCCGTCCGTATGTCACAGCCACTTTTTGCCGAAACTATGAAAACTACACTGTTGAAACTTGGTAAGTAGATGTATTCTGTGAACCGCATTAAGATTTGAACAGAAAAATTAAAAAAAAAAGAAAAATTAGGGTTGCCTCCCATACTGAGAACTGAAACTCAAAAATTTTTTTTTCATCAAACCTACACGTGTGGGGTGTCTATCGATAGGTCTTCAAAAATGATGTTGAGGTTTCTAAAACCATTTTCGTCTACACTGAATAATTTGCGCGAGAGACACTTTTTTTTAGTACGTCATAAATACACTAATATTGAAACTTCGATCAAAGTTACAACGAACTACAAGAACTATGTGTACCATGTATATTATGTTACTTGCTGCAACGGAACCCTTCATGGGCGAGTCCAACTCGCACTTGGCCACTTTATTTTTAAATGCTTTGCGCGCAATTTTCTTTTCACGTATGGAGGATAGAGGTAAAGTAAAGGTAAAGTAAAGTCGAATTGAAGTATGCCGAGTTGCCGAGTTAAATAATTAAATATTATTGACTACTAAAATAGTAACTACTAGATAATTTCAACTACTTGTACAGTACAAAATAATGTAGTAAATATAACATCAAATAAATAATTACTATTTTGAGAAAACATGTAGGTACAATATATTTTGAAGTCAAAACTTCTTTTGGGGCGCCAAAGACAGATTTTTCGTGGGCTGTAAATTTAATTCTAGCGTCACGCTCGGGAATGATAAGAAATCTTCGGGTAAACTCGGGACCATAGCTAATGGCCATCTAGAAATGCCTCAGCCTTTCCCATTGGCCATTTAAAAATGTGTCAGCATTTCTAGATGGCCATGCTCATAGCCACGCCCTCCGGTTTCACACGCGTAGTTTCCAAAGTAAAATCAAATTCTGAGTTATAAGTTACCACTTCTATCGGCAGTGCCTATGACGGCTAATATTTTTCTTTCATGAATTCTGAATAGTACGTTTATTAATTTCCTTTAAAATGTACCCTGATGCAAATTTAGCGCTACTATAATTTAATGCATTTGGACGGACACTTTTTCATGTACACATGAAACTCCTAACCTCAATCGGTCAACTCTCCATATTGTCACGTCATATTATTATTGTTAAAACGATGGCTAAATAAACTTAAGTTTAAAACTTATAAAATTGAATACAAGTGAAAAACCGAAATACCATAATAATAAGTGATTCTAGCGACCAAGAAGTATATTTACCGCCAACAGAATCGACTGAAACTGAAAATGCGCAAAGCGTTTAGTAATAATTTCCTCGCTAGGGGGGGATGAAAAATTACGTGTTACACTCGAGTGCAAAGATTTTTCACCTTGTGCCCTTTTGATTCCCTTGCTACGCTCAGGATTCTAATTTTTTAATCCCTCGCTACGCTCGTGATTCAACTTTAGAATCCTTCGCTTGCTCGGTCATCAAAATTGAGCACGCGGTTAAAAAGCCACTTTTCACTCTTGTACAACAAATAACTATTTATTACACACAGACACAGACAAATTTTTCGTGGACTGTGAATTGAATTCTAGCGTCACGCTCGGGAATGATACGAAATCTTTGAGTAAACTCGGAAGTATTGCCATCTAGCAATGGAGCTATCAAATTCAGAGTTATAAAGTTTTCACTTCTATCGACAGTTCTTGTGCCTGCCAATTCAAAAGAGAAAACTTTACCTATAATGGTTAATGTTTTAAAAAATAATTCCTTCACCACTAATATTCATAGTATAGGTACTACTAACCTATTGTACCAATTTATTTACTGGTTGGCCTATTGGATTAGTTAGTAGTAAATCTGCCTGCAAAGCTGTAGGTTATGGGTTTGATTCCCACCCAGTGCTAATATTTTTTTCATGAATACAAAAAAAATATGTTCTGTGTTTCCATATATACCTCTAACTAGCTGACCCGGTGAACTTCGTACCACCATGTATTTTTTCGTCTACATTTTCTAGACTTTCTGCTGTACAAATCTTGTCCCGACATTATTGTCGGGACAAACATAACAAACAAAGAATCATCCTATTTCGTGCAGTCATTCAAAAGCTATGAGCGTACATACATTTCGAAGATCCATTTTTACGTTTCCATAAAACGTACTAACTGGACCTTTATGGGTTTCTCATGTCTGTCTCTCTGTCCATCCGTATGTCATAACCATTTTTTTCGAAACTATAAGAACTATACTGTTGAAACTTAATACAGTTAATAACATTTTACTTCAACGTATATAAGCATTTAAAAGCAAGTAATCCCTTTATGCAGAATACAGAAGACCGCACCTTGTGGCGTTCGTTAGGAGAGGCCTATATCCAACAGTGGATGAATATTAAATAGGCTGATAATTATGAAGAATCCCTTTATTGTTAATCAAGTTATTACCAAAAATCAGTTTTATTTTCATTGTAGTGCTTTGTGATATACGATGTTTTTGTTTGATTACCTGGCACATGGACAAACAAATCTGATGGTTTTCGAACACGTAAGGGAATATGCAACATACAATTGACCATGTGAGAATCATGGGTTTTCTAGATAAATACCACAAACACTATAACACCTCTGCACATCTTCAGCGTACAATTTTCTCTCCAACTTTGTTACATATGAGATAACGTTTTCTATTAGACGGTCTTCTTGTCATAATAGGGGCTGATGGCACTTCATCTCCGGCTAACTGAGCAGATCGTTTTAGTAAAACTACAATTACTTGTTCCCTGAATTGAGTGATAGTAAGTTTCTTTTGAGATAATATTTGGTTGAATAATAAATGTGCATTCTAGAGAAAAACACAGAGAAATAATATTACGAAATGTGTTTCTTTATTGATACAGATGGATATTATATCACGTGCCGAAACTAAATCAAAGTAAATAATATCGTGAAGCCGACCAAATTCAAAATCAGTACTAATGAGTCTTACGTGTCGTGATAATTCAATTTAATTTGGTTCGCGATATTATCGCTTTTGTTAAGTTTCTTCCGAGTGGGTTTGGGAACGTGACATTAGATCCTCTTATCCTCTAACTGTTTTGATAGACATGATGGAATTTGAACTTTGTGCAGCGGGAATAAAGTGCAAATTGACTCCTTGACGTTAGGAACACACATATATTGCTTAGACATAAGCGAGTGCCTGTTATTTAATATGAACTTTATTTTATAGCAATAAAGCTCAAATTTCCTTAACATTTTAGTTAGAAAACGTTTGTATGGGAAAAAGAAAAGGGCTGTTTTTAGAGTTTTCCCGGCAATTATTCTTTTTTTCTCGCCGTAAAAACAATCCTTGGACCTCAACGAACATTTAAAACAAAGAGTTGTCCAAATTAGTCCAGGCGTTGTTGAGTGATGCGCTTACCAACAAATTTTGCGATTCATTTTAATACTATAGATTTTAGATTTCCCATAAGCTCCGGGAAATTTTAATCGAAATAGAGTGAAAAACATTTACAAATAAAAACAGCCAAGTATTTATGACGTACTAAAAAAAACTACTCATCAGATCGAGTTCAAACCAATTTTCGTTGGTAGTTTGCACATGTCCATCATAGATTTTGCTTAGTTTTATCATTCTCTTATTTTAGAAGAGGGGGGACACATTTTACCACTTTGGAAGTGTCTGTCGCGCAAACTATTCAGTGTAGACAAAAATTATTTTCGAAGCCTGAAAATCATTTTTGAAGACCTATCGATAGACACTCCACACGTGTAGGTTTGATGAAAAAAAAATTTTTGAGTTTTAGTTCTAAGTATGGGGGCACCCCTATTTTTTTTTTTTTTTAACTTTTGTAAAAATCTTAATGCGGTTCACAGAATACTACTATAATCTACTTACCAAGATTTAACAGTGTAGTTCTCATAGTTTCGGCAAAAAGTGGCTGTGACATACGGACGGACAGACAGACCAAACAGACAGACAGGACGAAGCTGTAAAGGTTTCGTTTTTACGTTTTACGGAACCCTAAAAAGACTATAATTGATCAGTTATCGAGCGGGATGAAAAATGATAAAATTACTAAAATGGCTATTTAAAAATAGGGGTTGGTGATAAAAGAGTAAAAATTTGGGGTTGTATGTATTTTTAAACGCCACATTAAAAAAAAATAAAAACAAAAAATTTTGACCAAAAATTAAAAAAAAAAATTTTGGGGTCGACAACCCTTATCACTTAGGGGTATGAAAAATAGCTAGTAGCCGATTCTCAGACCTGCTGAAAATGCATATAAAATTTGGTTTAAATCAGTAAAGCCGTTTCGGAGAAGTAAGGAAACAAACACTGTGACACGAGAATTTTATATATAAGATAAAGATGTATTCACAAGTGTGTGACTTGTTATAATGCTACATCCTTAAATGATATTTATTATGTACTTAGATTATTTTACTACATGCTTGGTAATAAGTTGCGGCAAATAATATGGCATCAAAAACAACAGTTGTAAAAACGCCAAGTCTCGCATCTCAGTTCCTTTACCGTAAAAAATTGTGAGTTCCACGCCATGTAATATCCAAATCGGTTGCTTTTTTTTTATTATAATTTTTTTTTTTTAAATAAAGAGTGACGAGACGAGCAGGACATGTGCCTGATGGTAAGCAACATGCCTGCCGCATAACAGCACAGTGACACGCAGCTATTGGAACATGAAGAGCCCAAATCATTACCTAGCACTGCACTGCGCTCGTCACCCCGAGATCTAAGTTGTTATATCTCTAAGCCCTGTAATTTCTCTGGAAACATTGCCCTTCAAACCGGATGTACTTACACAGTAATGTTTGCACATTACTGCTTGGCGGTAGAATAATTGGCAAAGGTGTGGTACTTCCCCAGGCGGACTCTGCTAAGAGTCCTACCACTACAAAATTATTTATTTATTATTGAGTCTACTTACTGGCTTTGTTTGCATATTGATGATAAGATATTTAATAATAAATTGATGATAAGATAATAAATTTTATTGTAAGTTGTGTATTGCCATGCCCTTACAGGGTAAATGCTTAGCTTACTTGTACATTGTCATGTCAGCTTTGTGTTTTTGAAATAAATGTTTGACTGATTGATTTATTTGCATACTTCCTGATTACTGTCCCACTATAATGTTATAAATGTCAATGTATGGATGTTTGTAGCTCAATCACGTCGTAACGTATGAACGTATCGGGCTAAAATTTGCAACACAGTTAGAATATAGTCTGGAAGAACACATAGGCTACTTTTTGAAGTGTAAACTTCTTTTAGCGCAACACAGACAGAGTTTTCGTGGGCTGTGAATTGAATTGCATTCTAGCGTCACGCTCGGGAATGATAAGAAATCTTCGGGGTAAACTCGGGACCATGGCCATTGGCCATCTAGAAATGCGTTAGCGTTTTCCATTGGCTGACGTATTTCTAGATGGCCATGCATGCTCACGGCCACGCCCTCCGGTTACACCCGTGTAGTTTCCAAAGTAAGCTATCAAATTCTGAGTTATAAGTTTTCACTTCTATCGGCAGTTCCTATGATTGCTATTTATTTTATTTCGGGACAATAACTGGAATGGATACTACTTGGGTAACCTCGGAGCGCTGCCAGTACATATTACTTACTTATTATAAACAATACAAAACACATTTATTTTATAAATCAGTTTCAGTTTAACTCATTGTAAAACTTCCTCTAGGGTATCGTGGCAACCCGGCCTCGCATTCCCTCATAAAAGCCTGAAAACTCAGCTGAAATAATTTCATGAAAGGTCTCGGCTCGCGAGACGGTAATTAGTAATCTGATGCCAGACTTCAGAAGTCTGGGTGATTGCAGACAGCTCACTGGATAGTTAACTCCACTGAATGGAGTTGGAAATTAATTAAATATGAGTTTTAACTTGGCCTTTTGAAAAGGTATGGAGGAATGAGAAAGCGTCTAATAGTCATGCAGTACTGAACATGGCAGTAGCCAAATTAAATCAATACTAATAATATAAAGCTAAAGAATGTGTTTTTTGAAGTGAAAACTTCTTTAGGCGCGCCTAGACAGATTTTTCGTGGGCTGTGAATTGAAGTAATTCGTCACGCTCGGGTATGATAAGAAAGCTTCGGGTAAACTCGGGACCTTGGTGATTGGGCATCTAGAAATGCGTCAGCCAATGGCAAATGCTGAAAGGGCGTGGCCTCGCCATCATGGCATGGCCATCTAGAAATGCGTGAGCCAATGGGAAATGCTCACGCATTTCTAGATGGCCATGCCATGATGGCGAACCCACGCCCCCCGGTTGCACCCGTGTAGTTTCCAAGGTAAGCTATCAAATTTTGAGTTATAAGTTTTCACTTCTATCGGCAGTTCCTATGACTGCCAATTTTTTTCAACGCTAGGATCTCGGAAAGAAGTGGTCCGAATCGATAGATTATTTTTCTGTTGGATATTCAATTTATCGAGAAAGACTATAGGCTTTATAAAATTACGCTACTATCAATAAGAGCGGAGCATAAATGAATAATGTAACAAAAACGGCCAAAAATATTCCTCTTTGAAAGCTTTCGTTGCGTTCGCTGACGTGAGCTGAAGCCCGTATAATATGTCTCAATGTGAATATTTAAGATCTTATTGTAACTGCCCATTTTTGCAAATAAAGTAAATATGAATTATGTATACTTGGAAAAAAATATGCGTATTAGGTACGAGTCAATTACCTTAAGATTGTAAGTCGACCGTTTCGTCACTGCGCTACTCGTATCGCGGCTGGCGATCGCTCGAAATCGTTTTATTATTTGGAATAGTGATGAATCCATTTCAAACCATGATGGCTTAATGGCGTTGGTGTTAGAATGAAGTCGTTATGTATTTTCACCTTGTTTCCTCATATCGCAGTTCTTTGATCGTCATTTCACACTTTAACGGACTTAAAAAAACTTTCGACAGGTTGAGCAGATTTTGAAAATTATTTTTTTGTTAAAAAGAGTATAGACTCTCAGAATGACTCTCAGAAATTCGTATAAATACGAATTTTATCGAAATCGAATTTTATGAAGCTGTTTTTGTAACATCAATAAAAATATACTTACGTCAATTATAATTATATTTAAAATATATTTGTTTGTTATTAATTTAATTAAAAATAGTGATATTATTTTTTAAATAGAAGTCCGTTGTTTCATTTTTTAGTGTAAATAAATATTGTATGAACAATATCAAAATATTTAATTTGAGCCTCGTTTATTGCCATAACGATTCGAGTCAGTTTTGGATCAGTGGTGGCCTTGCTGGTTGCAGGTTCGAATTCCATCTGGACCGTTAAGTATTATTCCAATTTGCAGATGCACGAATTTATCATCACCACAGCTTTCGTATAAGGAAATCGTCTTGAGGAAATTGACATGGTCCAACAAAGACGTCTTTCGACCATGTGGCATTTCTACCATTGTGAAATAAACCCCGGTACCTAGTAGGAATACAAAATTGACTACTTAGGACGAACTGGGATGATGGCTTAGTCAAAAATGTATCATTCTAATTAGTCCGTAAGGTTCCTATATTAAGGAAAATTATGAGACTCAGATTTTTTGTTATTTAAAATTTTTTAAAACTGACATGGAAAATATGGAGATCATCAAACTTCCAGAACGGAGTGTTGTGTTGTGTTGTGTGTTGAGTGTTGTGACGTCATGTCTACATACAAATCGTAAATAGAAGTGGCGTCACTCGAAACTTCTAAGCAGTATGAATAAGTTCGTCATGTTTTGTTTGTGAAACAAAAGAAAAAATACATGTATATAATCTAACTACCTAACCTAACTGGCGGACTAATTCGTTTTTTAGGGTTCCGTAAAACGTAAAAACGGAACCCTTATAGATACGTCATGTCTGTCTGTCTGTCCGTCCGTATGTCACAGCCACTTTTTGCCGAAACTATGAGAACTACACTATTGAAACTTGGTAAGTAGATGTATTCTGTGAACGGCATTAAGATTTGAACAAAAAAATTAAAAAAAAAGAAAAATTAGGGTTGCCCCCCATACTGAGAACTGAAACACAAAAAATTTTTTTTCATCTAACCTATACGTGTGGGGTGTTTATCGATAGGTCTTCAAAAATGATATTGAGGTTTCTAATACAATTTTTGTCTGCAGTGAATAATTTGCGCGAGAGACACTTCCAAAGTGGTAAAATGTGTTTCCCCCCCCCCCTCTAACTTCTAAAGTAAGGAAATGAAAAATCTAAAAAAAATATATGATGTACATTACCATGCAAACTACCAACGAAAATTAGTTTGAACTCGATTTGATGAGTAGTTTTTAGGGTTCCGTAAAACGTAAAAACGGAACCCTTATAGATTCGTCATGTCTGTCTGTCTGTCTGTCTGTCTGTCTGTCTGTCCGTCCGTATGTCACAGCCACTTTTTGCCGAAACTATGAGAACTACACTGTTGAAACTTGGTAAGTAGATGTATTCTGTGAACCGCATTAAGATTTTAACAAAAAAAAATTTTTAAAATAAAAATTAGGGTTGCCCCCCATACTGAGAACTGAAACTCAAAATATTTTTTTTCATCAATCCTACACGTGTGGGGTGTCTATCGATAGGTCTTCAAAAATGATGTTGAGGTTACTAACAAAGTTTTTGTCTACACTGAATAATTTGCGCGAGAGACACTTCCAAAGTGGTAAAATGTGTGTGGGGGGGACACACATTTTACCACTTTGGAAGTGTCTCTCGCGCAAATTATTCAGTGTAGACAAAAACTTTGTCTACACTGAATAATTTCCCCCTCTAACTTTTAAAGTAGGAGAATGAAAAATCTAAAAAAAATATATGATGTACATTACCATGAAAACTACCAACGAAAATTAGTTTGAACTCGATCTAATGAGTAGTTTTTTTTTAGTACGTCATAAATACACTATTATTGAAACTTCGATCAAAGTTACAAGAACTATGTGTACTATGGATATTATGTTACTTGTTGCATCGGAACCCTTCATGGGCGAGTCCAACTCGCACTTGGCCACTTTTATTTTAGTACGTCATAAATACACTATTATTGAAACTTCGATCAAAGTTACAACGAACTACAAGAACTATGTGTTCTATGTATATTATGTTACTTGCTGCAACGGAACCCTTCATGGGCGAGTCCAACTCGAACTGTGCCACTTTATTTTTTGTAAGTCTATTCATTTATAATGTTACCCCGCTAGTACCCAAAACAGCAAGTTCGCTTGCATGCAATTCGAATACAAACTTAACGAGCTACTGCATTGTAAAAGTGAAGGCTATCAAACTCCCAAACTCCGAAGTTGAACCTCGGCTGCAATCAGCCCGACCCAATTCCGCAGTTACAACCAACTTATAGGGACCTCTGCTTTGAACCCACTTGCAACGGGTTCAAACTTGTTTTCCTTCAAAGCAAGTTCGTGTTTTGAGAAAAAATACTTACATCTTCGTTAGTAAGTTTAAAAATATGAACTTCAGTTTAAAGTAAAAGAAGTTAGCCTTTTCGAGAGTCACTTTGGTTCGTTAGGGAATTAATATTTAGTAAAGTTACGAAAAAGGAAGCGAGTAAAATTTTGTATCATTAATACGATAGTATTAAATTTGTTCACAACAAGCAGAGTATTTATGAAAAAAACTAAATGACTAACTAGACGATCTCCGGCACTTGGCGTTTGTGGCCAATTATAGCTTTGACCCTCTTCTTCCTCCCAGTTTTAAAAGTGGGACCATAAAGTGAGCTGTTAAGGTTGACGCAGTTAAGAAGTATTACTATCACTAAGGCTCAGGTTACATTGGTCTGTCCAAACTATATTCATTTTTGTTGTAATTTATAGCTTGAACTACTCGAGCATCGGAAAAACTTGTCTGCAATATTAATTAGTAGCGATAACAATGGTTTTTCAAAAGGTAAACAGATTTCTATTTGGAAACATTTCCAAAACATAAATAGGTTATTTTTATTTTAGTACTAACAGCGCCCCGCGTAGTTCCCGTTATTTTCCTGGGATAAAAAGTAGCCTATGTGTTTTATCAGACCATGATCTAAATGTGTTCTAAATTTCAGTCCGATCCGTTCATACGTTACGACGTGATTGAGCAACAAACATTCAAACATTGACATTTATAATATTAGTAGGACAGTAGCATTTGTAGGATAATTCTACTAATAATTCTAATAATACCGGATTCTTTTTTTAATTTTTAAATAAAGAGTGACGAGACGAACAGGCCATGTGCCTGATGGTAAGCAACATGCCTGCCACATAACAGCACAGTGACACTCAGCTATTGGAACATGAAGAGTCCAAATCATTGCCTAGCACTGCACTGCGTTCGTCACCCAGAGATCTAAGATATTATGTCTCTAAGCCCTGTAATTTCTCTGGAATCATTGCCCTTCAAACCGGAACACAGTAATGTTTGCACATTACCGCTTGGCGGTAGAATATTTGGCAAAGGTGTGGTACTTCCCCAGGCGGACTCTGCTAAGAGTCCTACCACTACAAAACTAAACATTCAAACATTGACATTTATAATATTAGTAGGACAGAAGCATTTGTAGGATAATTCTACTAATACCGGAATACCATTTAATACCGAAACGATAGGCTTCTACTTACTCTTCATAGTTACAAGTATGTAGTTAATACAAACAAAGTTCTCATCAGCTTTGTATTCAAGAAAAAAATATAGAGACCCGAGTTAATAGACTAGAGAATTACGGCCAATCCAATTATTCCCCAACATAATGATCTAGAAGCCTGTTTATGTAAGACAGCTTCGAACCGAATTTATTTGTCCGTAAATTCAATCAGTATTCAATCCCCAAAACATATTACTTTGGAAAATGCGAGGTCGGGCGAGTCGGTCGGCTGAGTGCCGTAGCGGCTTGGAATTAGGTTCAGAAGTCGATGTTCGGCGAAATTGCCTCCAAAATCTAAGAACCAACGTCCAGAGGTCCACTTAGCGACCGCAGATTATGGTAAGACAAGATGGTCAATTTCGAACAAAACACAAACTATATTTTTATGTTTTGTAAAAATAACACAGGATTTAGAAACGAAATTGTTATTTAATTACTTCTACGTTATGTTTACAAAATTAGTTCAAATTATGAAAGTTTAAATAGGTACTATAACATTAATGTGGGATTGATGTACGCTACCATATTGCGTGCTCTGAAAGGTAGCTGTAGTGACTAAATTGTAATATTGTAAAAAAAATTACAACACAGACCGTTTATTTTTTATTTTTTTTTACTTTTATAGGTTTACACTTGACCGCCATCTCTGCTGATGTTAAGCGATGTACGGTCTACCATGGAGCGTGTTTACCTAGAAAAAAAAAACGATTTACTCTCGATTTGAAGACATAAAGATTGTAACCATCGGGGAAAACCCACTCAGGCAACGTATGCTACAGCCTAGACGTTCTTATCACAAAAGTAGAGTCAAATGTTTATAAATCTTGATTATTTCACAATAAATTAATCTTCAACCAATAATAACTTCCTTTCAAATATTTCGGACTCTACTCTTTATCGCACTTTACAAATTAAAAGAAATAAAATAGAACCTTAAAACTTTGTAGCACATTTACTACGATCTTATAGCTTATAGAAACTGCCATAAAAGCTACGTAAATGTAGCTATTTTGTAATGCAGATGCGAAACGTTTTAACAATAATGTGCAAACAAAATGGATGCCATTAAAATCTCTAATAGCATATTTGATAAGTACTTATTTATGTTAAGTCTAGCAATTCCGAAGGACAATACTGCCAGCTTTCTTATATTTACTTGTTTTATTTTGTGAATTTTATTTAATATCAGATTATGTTTGTATTATTATTAGGTTTATTTCTATAAATAATGTAATATAATAATAGAAATAGAATACATACAAAAGCAGAAAACAGTAATCGATTTCAATCCAAAATTAAATTCAAACACTGTATAATTCCATAAGAGGCTATCACTTAGTTGTCTAGAAAAATGAAAGTAAATTGTGGTGTTTTATTCATATTCCAAAAACCGCCACACCCATTTCGTTAATATCTCTATTGGACTACCCCCAAACCATGTTCTACTTAACAAAAACGAATTATTAACTTCGATTTACGGTTTTACAGTTACGGTTACGATTTACAAAGCTATCGCGTTACATACATACTACACAAAACACAACCGAATTGAGAAAATCCTCCTTTTTTGAAATCGATAAAAAATAATTACTTTGAGAGCTGTTTTTAATCGTTAGAAAGAACATTATTTGTTACACGACAATCTTCCGGGTTGATACGGGCATCAATTACCGCTGTACGGGTTACTTTAGAAAATTTCAATAAGCAATGAGTTGTGTACTTATTATAATTGAAACGAGATTCTCAATTCAGTTTTATATTTTTTCTACCTAAGCGATTCGATTGTGAAAAGCGGACTCTTAAATTAAAAATCAATAAATTTACATCATATCAAAATTTCTATAGCGGTTTTTGAACTATCAACGAAGATCTAAAATTTACTTACATTGATGACCCATTCCTCTTACCTCTCTGTCTTATTTCATATATAATATAAACCAAAAAAAATTGGCAGTCATAGGAACTGCCGATAGAAGTGAAAACTTATACCTAACTCGGAATTTGATAGCTTACGTTGGAAACTACGCGGGTGAAACGAAACGGTCCCGAATTAACCCAAAGATTTCTTCCCATTCCCGAGCGAGACGCTAGAATTCAATTCATAGCCCACGAAAAACTAGATTGTGGCGTGACAAAAGAAGAAGAAGAAGAAGAATTTTAGTAATGTTTTTGTAAATTGAAGACGCATTGTTGTTCGGCGAAAGCTAAATTATTTGCAGGTAAAAATATTACTTCAATGTTTTGTTGAAATCAACAGACTTGTCTCTCTGTCCGCTACCGTCTGCAGGTCGAGCTGACCCCGTGGATGGGCTGACGCCATCTGGCGATCGTCCAGCTTCAAACTAACCGATAACTTCAGGCAATTCCAGCGCTTTCCACTCCGAGACACATTCTCAGGTATTTTTCTCAAACTTTAATAGAATTTGCAGTTTGGCACACGATGTTGCCAATCAACTTAAAGTTTTATTGTAGTTGAGATAGTTTAGGATGAAAGTTTCAAGAATAAATTACCTACTTTATTGAATTGGTTACAAACCTTAAAAAAAAATATTCCATCAGTTAGGTTGCTAAAAAATATTGAACACGTGTTTTTTCTTTTGTTTCACAAACAAAAAAAACTGGCAGTCAGAGGAACTGCCGATAGAAATAAAAACTTATAACTCAGAATTTGATAGCTTACCTTGGAAACTACACGGTTGTTACCGGAGGGCGTGGCCTCGCCATCATGGCATAGCCATCTAGAAATGCGTGAGCCAATGGGAAATGCTGACGCATTTCTAGATGCCCAATCGCCAAGGTCCCGAGTTACCCTAAAGATTTCTTATCATACCCGAGCGTGACGGTAGAATTCAATTTACACCCCACGAAAAATGTATCTAAGCGCGCCTAAAGAAGTTTTCACTTCAAAAATTACAAAGATACAGTGCTTAGAAGTTTCGCGTGACGTCATTTATTTGTGGGTACGATTTTAATCCACAAGTGACGTCACGACCCTCCGCTCTGGTATGTTTGATGATCTATATCTTCGTCGATTTTCAATAATTTGATAAAATGAAAAACACGTGTCCCATATTTTTCCATGGCCTAGCTGACATACTAATTATAATGGTTTATTTTTGACACAGTCTTATACCCTATTACCTGTCTGCGATAATCTAGGAGTAAAAATTATAATGCATCTGTACCGTTCGTTGTCTCTGGTCGATAAAAAATATTTTCGCCAAAATTCATGCAAATGAATATTTCTCGTCAATAATGTTAACACCCCGAGTCCCAGCTGTGGGTACGTTTAGTGGGCTACTTATGTAAGCTATTATTGAAGTGAAAACTTCTTTTGGCGCGCCTACACCGATTTTTCGTGGGCTGTGAAATGAATTCTAGCGTCACGCTCGGCTATGATAAGAAATCTTCGGGTAAACTCGGGACCATAGCCATTAGCCATCTAGAAATGCGTCATCCAATGGGAAATGCTAAAAGGGCGTGGCCTGCCCATCATGGCATGGCCATCTAGAAATGCGTCAGCCAATGGGAAATGCTGGTGCATTTCTAGATGGTCTCCGGTTACACCCGCGTAGTTTCCAAAGTAAGCTATCAATTCTGTGTTATAAGTTTTCACTTCTATCGGCAGTTCCTATGACTGTCAATTTTTTTTTATATCGCCCCGCTGCCTGGTTGGAGGCGATAATGAAAAACGTGGCTCGTCTTCAGGGCCACATTATTAGCTCCCGCGGATATCTCACGCGACATTACGTACGTGGAACCGTTCTCGATATCACAGTATCCGCAGTATGGGAATAATCGATTTTAAATCGTTTTGATTGTGCACTGAATAAAAAGTTAGATCAATCATATTTTGAAGCAATGACAGGTTGGCACTTGACAGCTATTCGCCTGATGTTAAGTGATGCCGTGTACGATGGAGAGTATTAATCTTTACATCACTACATAGTATACAACAAAGTCACTTCCCGCGTCTTTCTGTCCCTATGTGTGCTTAGATCTTTAAAACTACCAAAAAGATTTTAATGCGGGTTTTTCATAGATAGAGTGATTCAAGAGGGAAAGTTTTTACGTAGAATACATGCATAATACAGTAGAGTACAGTACTGATAATTTTAAAGATTTCTAAAACGATGTCATAAATAAATACAATTTTTGCGCTTAAATTGCAAACGCTGGTTGTACCCTACGAGATGGATCAAAATAATGTAAATAATGTAATGTATGTAGTGCAGTATTGTACAACTTAAAAAGGTCTACAAAGAAGCTCATTATGGTATGTGTCTATCTCTTAGGGATAACCCACAATAATTATTTTTATTAGTATATTTAGTTTCAGCATTGCACCCGTGCGAAGCCGGGCAAGCCGTCAAAGAATGCGAGAGCGGTCCCGATTTCCCACCGTGAGCGTTAAAGGGGGAACATCGTGGAGGTACTTAATAGTCGGTGAACCATGAACGTCTTTTTTTATTTTTTTTATTTAAATTTTCCAGTCCACAGACTCCGGGATCCGTGATTTTTGTCATTTCAAATCTTTAACACCATGAACGTCCGTGGTGTCGAGTTCGCCATAACTTCCGTGACTCTCTCTCTTCCCCAGACGATCGGGTAAATTTTTTTTTTTTTACTTTTATAGGTTCACACTTGACCGCCATCTTGCCTGATGTTAAGCGACGATGCGGTCTACGATGGAGCGTGTTTACCTAGAAAAAAACCGATTCACTCTCGATTTGAAGACACAAAGATTGTAACTATCGGGGAAAACCCACTCAGGCAACGTATTCCACAGCCTAGACGTTCTTATCACAAAAGTTGAGTCGAATCTCTTCGTTGTGTCTTTGGAACATCAACCATGAAACGATGTCTCTTTTTCGAGCTACGAGCATTCCGATAGATGAATTTCTTCTACTTTAAAAATGTTTTAAAAGACTAGGCATAAGTGACTATTTCACAGAGATTCGCTCATTGAGACTTTCGTTACCTACTGCGACCAAATTTTTTGATATTTTTCCGAGGATTCTTAAATTCATTGAACACTCCATACTGTTATAGCTGCCTGAACACAACAGGATGTAACTATAGCGACTCAGTACAATTCCCGTGTTCAATACATTAGCATTCAAGCTCGTACGGATAAAGGGTGTGATGTATGCTCCCAGCTGATACTGTCTGTCTGTCTGTTCACGGTTTCCGTGAACGAATTGCTATCTAAAAGGGTTCATTGTAATAAAGTATGTACACAAATAAGTACCTCTTTTACAATTATTACAATCTTGGTGACTTCAAGTGGAATGTGAGTCGGTTTCTTTGTTTTTTTTTATGGTATAGAGTGACGAGACGATCAGGACATGTACCTGGTGGGAAACAACGTGCCTGCTTATACAAACACAGTGACACGCAGCTATTGGAACATAAAGAGTCAAAATCATGACGTAGCATTGCATTGCGCTCATCACTCAGAGATATAAGATGTGATGGTTTATTTGTATGCCCTGTAACTTCACTGTAAAAATTACCCGGAACACAATAATGTTTTCCCGTAACTGCTTGGCGGTAGAATAAGCGGCAAAGTTTTGATACTTGTACTTCCCCAGGCAGACTCTTCAAAGATCCCTACAGCACTGCACTAAATATTCTGTTCATGGTCATGGTCGGTAAGAAAATAGCTATCTAAAGGGGTTCATTTTAAAAAGATACCTACACAAATAGGTACCACTTTCGTAATAAGAAGGAAATCAGTAAGTATGCGTAACTTGAGTGAGTTTTACCGATGGTTAGGATCTTGGTGTCTTCAAGTCGAATGTGAATTGGTTTTTCTAGGTTAGGACGCTCCGTTGTAGACCGCATCGTCGCTTAACATTAGGCGAGATGGCGGTTAAGTGTAACTACTGGTGAAAAATACAAAAACAGATACACAATAGAATAGGTAACTTTAGATTCCCACTGCTAGAACTGAGTATATTTTCTTACAAGGAGAGAGTCAAGATCATAACCCATCACGCTGGCAAATTATTTACTTACATGGTGGTAGATATAATGCGTATTACAGTTCAATTAGTCGGAAATGTTCTTAGCTATGTTTGATGAAATTCAAACCAAGATGGCCGACGCCACAAAATGGCGGATTGCATTTGCTCATAACTCCTTCAATATGAGTATCAATTAATTAGTAGAATACTACATGAGGTACGACAAATTTCGAATCTAAAATGGCAGCCACTAAACGCAACAAAATCACAATACATAACTTTTTCAATCACCAAGCGGACACAACCTAACACTATAAGCCTTAAATTACATTCATGTGACTTACCTTCAAATCAACCATGCCCCTGTCCCGAGCTACAGCACGTGGTAGCCACCAAATATCTAGGAGTGATCATAGATAGCCATCTAACCTGGGAGTGGCAAATTAATAACATCATCACTCGAGTTAAAAAGATGACGCACATTTTCAAAAAAATGGGTTCGGTGGCGGATCCAAACACACTCAACATTGTATACCAGGCTCTTTGCCAATCTATACTAAATTACTGTATAGTGTGTTGGGGATCTGCCACTAAAATACTATTCCTGAAACTTGAGCGTGCTCAACGGTTCATCCTCAAAATTGCCCACAAAAAACCGATGCTGTACCCTACCGAGCAACTGTACAAAGATACGCGACACCTAACAGTAAGGCAGCTTTATATCCAAGCAGTGACGCTGCGATTTCACAAAACGGCTCTGTACTCTCTTACCCCAAACCGAAGTCCAAAAAGTCGCCGAAATACCTGGAAACTACCGCGTACCAGAACTACATTTGCTCAAAGATCATACCAATTTAAAGCTCCCTACTTATACCAAAAACTGGATAGGTCCCTTAGTCTCCTCGAAACATCCCGATACGTTTCTAAGCGAAAACTTTCATGCTGGCTATCCTCACTAAACTACACGCAAACGGAGGAGGTACTTAAAATAATGATCTGACCCCGAGGGGTCTGTTCCCCACAAAAAACCAAATGTATTAGCGCTTTAATTATAACCGTTATGGGGACCAGACCCCTGAATACTACAAAGCATGCATTCCCTCTGTCACGCACACCCAGATATCCACAAACACACAAATAGGTTTTTTCCTAATACCAACCAACGTACACTCGCTCGTCCACATAATCCACTGCGGCCTCTCTATGCACACTCTCTATAACACCCGCTCCTCCTTAAACGCTTAAACTGACATTCACGATCGCTTGCCCACTCACACATAAACACCATCAAACACACCTACACACCCTCACCCTCGACATACACACACCCTCATTCACCCTCACACACACCCTCAATCAATACACACTGATCAGACTTCTGTAACCCTTATTTCATGATGTATGTATGATTTATGTTGGGGGAGATGCAACCCCGCTGCTTCAAACAGCCCGGGTTGCATCTTCCTCTACGACAGCAGTTGTGGAAGGCACTGGATTTCACAACACAGGACTTCCCCTAGTGTGGAATCCAGGGCTCAAATAAACTAAGTACTTATGTAGCATTATTTTAATCACATCATTTTTGTATTTACTATTTTTGGCTCAAATAAAGTTTATTATTATTTTTTGAGTACAGTTCTCATTCTCGGAGCTTTAAGAGTTCCGGTGTTTTATGAAATCCACGGGCTCATGCCAAGTGGACCTCATGATTGAGTTGTATATCTGGTAATGAAGAATCATCATGCAGAAACTTTCTCACAATTCGGCATGTATTCAGTATTGCAGCTTTTTGCATTGTCATATATATGTTTTAGGTAGATCTAGGAGAGTTATGCTGTGATGTAAATGTTTCGGAATTACTCCTGTGCTAGAGAGCACCAACGGTACAATGTAAACTTTTTTCATTTTCCAAATCCTGACAATTTCTTCTTTTAAGTCTGTATATTTATATTATTATTATTATTATTCAGTTATTTATTTTTCTTCTTAATCTCTAAGTTTTTTACAATAGATATATAAAATAAACATTATAAAAAACTTAAAAACTAGGGTGCCGCCAGCAGCGGGGCAGGGCCCGAGCTACCGGTGGTTAGGGCTGCAGAGAGAGGAACCTCCTGACGATGCGCGCTGTGTCGAGGATGACTGCCGCGTGCATCTGGCCCTTAACCCAACCGTCTAGCGAAAGTCTCTTTAGATGTTGGTCGAGACTCTTCGCTACAAGGCCGTTTGCCGACACGACTATTGGGATTATGATCGTCGAGTCAACATCCCACATGGCGGTAACCTCATGAGCCAAGTCAAGGTACTTGCTCAGCTTGTCCTTCTCGGCTTTCACGAGGTTCTCGTCATGTGGTACGGTAATATCGACGATCACAGCCCGGCACTGAGACCGGTCTAATTATTATTATTATTATTAGCCACCACAAATAGACGAGGGATTTTAAATGTTTAGAGAGAGAGAGAGAGAGAGAGAGAGAGATTTAATTCGCTTGTATGAACATTAATTCGACTGATAATAATTTATTTATCAGAAAAACGTTCGCATGGTTAACTAGAAATACTTACATTACTATGTTTCGAGTATATTCTGAGGATACTGAAAATACCTATTAATAGCATGTTTGTGTGCCTGACATTAAACATCGTATTTGATCGATCATAGTAGAAAAAATGTCACACAAACAAAACTCAAACAAATGTATCTTTCTATCTATCTATGTACATCTATACTAATATTATAAAGAGGAAAGATTTGTTTGTTTGTTTGTTTGTAATGAATAGGCTCCGAAACTACTGGACCGATTTCAAAAATTCTTTCACCTTTGGAAAGCTACATTATTCCCGAGTAACATAGGCTATATTATATTTTAAAAAAAATTAGGGGTCCTTACTAAAACTCCAATAATGTAACATAAGGTGTAAAAAAATGACCTGAAAAATTCCTTACGTCGCGTGCGCTGCGAAAACTATTGATGATAGAACAAAATCATTTACTACGACTTTGCAGAACTCATTAATGTCTACAAAAAGTGTCGCGACAGCATACGAGTATGTCTAAATATTATAGTTATGTCACAGTAAGCAGTTTTTTATTCTAAAATATTAATTTATATATGCCGCCTCTTGAAAAGGCTCTTCATTTGTACCTTGGTATTAATCCTCATCAAAATAAATTACTTTATATTTAAGACGGCTTTAATACCTTTCTATAACTTTTTGAATTATTCAATTCGGACATTTCATTCAGAAGATATCACGAGTTTAAAAATGCAAGTATTAGAAAAAAGTCGCGTGGTTGTCGCTGACCGCGCTCAGCTAGCCAGCATGCGATGTAGGCTCCATGTAAGCGTCACTGGGGTACGGGGGGGAGTCAATGTAATAAACACAATCTGTGGTAATAAAATAAAGTACGCAGCGGTCGTGTGCGTGATCGTATGATTTTGCTTGAAAAAATTTTGAATTCGCTTTGAATTCGTTTCGTAAGTAAATAAGTATCTGATAATAAATATTATATTTTATGTAACTATTCAAACTGCTTATAGTAGTAGTTTATGGGTATTCCTGTTCAAAATTTAAGCAAAAATTTAGTAAAAGGTAGTTTTCTAAACCCATATTTTTAATTTTCTTTCAATAAGTACCTACTACTTACCTGATAATAAATATTATATTTTAATTATTCAAAAAGCTTAGTACTTCATATAGTTCAATAAGCAACAATTTAGTAAAAGCCTGTTTAAAAAAGGGTGTATGTGTGTGTGTATGTACCCGTGCGAAGCCGGGGCGGGCCGCTAGTAGTTGGATAAAAGCAAACTTTTCCCGAAATAAACTCCCAAGTTTTGTTATGCTCAATCCCAAAATAATCGAGTTACTTCCACTAGTAATTTTATTTCATATCTAACCGAAGTATTCCGAGAACCGATAGAAAACAGAAGCCAAAAACAAAGTCCGTAATTCCCGAAAATAATGAGAACCAAGAGGCGCTCAAATAAGTAAAATTACCCACGAATTCGGGGAGCAGGGAAAACATGAATTTATGTAACCGTTACAGCATTGACTGCTTATCCAATAGACACCTATTTGGCTTCATTTGGGGACTCTTTTTGAACACGCTATTATTAGGTCGACCTTTATGTAACTAACTATGTAATGAAATCTAAGGTTTATATAACCATCTTCCAAGGATCGTAGCAACATGAAAAATGGCAGCTGTTTGTAGTTATGATGACAATAAAATAGGTAATATGGTACTGTCAAACTGATCTGATGATGGAGCCGGAAGATATGAACTTCATGATGGAACATCGTATTATTTATAATGGCTTTGTTTGGATTGGTTAGAAAAGTCTTGTAATGAACCTTAACCACGATTAGGTTTCGAGGTTTGAAGATGAAGCCGGAAGATATGCAAGCTTGTTTTTATATTGCTTGTTTTTAACTATGAATTGTTTAAATGCACTAAACTCAAACAATTGACTTGCAGTTTATTAATTGAATGCCGAATTGCTTGACTTACCATTTAGATGTTTAATGAACTTGCTTATAAGTAAAACAAATCAATTTACTCTCAGGTTGAAGACACCATTGTGTCCATCGAGAAAGCACACTAAAAGTCAGACCTTAGTTGATTAGGTATTGTCATCAAACAAACCCATCAAATACCACTGTTTCAAAACCTAAAAAATATCAGGAAAGAATGGAAATCAAATCGTCAATTAATTACACCAATTTGTGCCACACAACATTTGATTAAAATCAAGATAATATTATCTGCCATCTCATAGGGTGTCACTGAACAGTGTATCCATTTTATAGGTGTGTTTTGCGCCAATGTGTTATCTGAAATATGAAAGTCCGTAAGGTAACTCGTAAAGACAAATTACGTAACTTTTCTGGTAATGGCTTTCCTTGTCAGGGAACCATAATTGGGGATGGAAGAAGCCAGACCGGACAGTAAATCTTTATTTGAGGCGTTGAGCGTAATTGCCCTACTCTTTGGTGATGATCTTGTATATATAGCAGAACCTCGCGGTTGTACCTGTTCCCGTTGTATTCCCGGGATAAAAAGTAGTCTAAATAATATTCTAGACTATAATCTAACCGTGTTTCAAATTTCAACCTAATCCGTTCAGTCGTTTCGACGTGGTTGAGCAACAAACATCCAAACCTTCGGATCTATATTAGGGTAATTGTCCACAGGCCCGCATCGCACGTATCGGACGCATCGCACGGATTTTGGTTTGTCTTGTAAAAGAACTCATACAACAGCGTCCACTGATCCGCACCGTACAGACCGCTCATCGACAACGCAAACTAAAACCCGTTACGTGCGGTGTGTGTGTTATATTAGGGGTTCCTTGGAACCCTCACCTAACGTTAAAGTTAAGTAAATGGGTGGTTTATTATCAATTAAATCGATAAATATGTGATATTTATCGATTTAAGTGATTAAATTATATCGTTAAGTAAAAAGAAAGGAATTGATGTATTGTGGTTGTAGTGGTAGGACACTTAGAAGAGTCCGCCTGGGGAAGTACCACACCTTTGCCAAATATTCTACCGCCAAGCAGTAATGTGCAAACATTACTGTGTTCCGGTTTGAAGGGCAATGATTCCAGAGGAATTACAGGGCTTAGAGACATTATATCTCAGATCTCTGGGTGACGAGCGCAGTGCAGTGCTAGGTAATGATTTGGACTATCATGTTCCAATAGCTGCGTGTTACTGTGCTGTTATGTGGCAGGCATGTTGCTTACCATCAGGCACATGACCTGTTCGTCTCGTCACTCTATGCTATATAAAAAAAAAACCGAAATTATATAATAAACCATTCATTTACTATTTTTTTTTTAAATAAAAAGTAACGAGACTAGCTGTACACGTGCCTGATGGTAAGCAACATTACTTAATTACTTAATTTTAACGTTAGGTGAGGAGTTGAAAGGAACCCCTAATCTAACACGTGCGATGCGGGCCTGAGGACGCTTATCTTAAGTAAGATGGCGTAGTATCCTAGTGTCAAGTAAGTTCGATTTCACAATGGTATCGTTAGAATGAATCTCGCCTGCGATTCTGCGTTTTATAACGAAGTTCAACAAGACGAGGTTTTCAATTCGGCCGGTATCGTTTTTTTATGTATTATTAAGTTACGGCTGGTCTAGTCGGGAGAACGGCGACTGCCGATCCGGAGACCCCGAGTTCAAACCCCACACGCACCACTGTCTTTTCGAAGTCATGTGCGAAATGCCGCTAACTTAAAACGGTGAAGGAAAACATCGTGAGGAAACCGACATGCACTTAGAATCTATCGAAGTCATGTGTCATCCACCAACCCGCACTGGGCCAGCGTGGTGGATTATGGCCTTAACTCTCTCCGTGCGAGAGAAGGCCCCGAGTCCCAGCAGTGGGAACGTTTAGTGGGCCGTTGATGATGATGATGACATCTATTACTCCGAGATTACAGATCCGATTTACGTCATTCTTTTTTTGATAATGCAAAATAGCTGCCATTTGGTTCCATAGAAATTTTGTACAGTTTCAGCAGTTTTCATTTTATGATTTAATTTCAAATAGGTAGTCGATAGAAATATACTACGAATGCAGTAAGTAGGCAGATATTTGAAGGTAGTATCTATCTACTAGTAAGTACCCTGTGGAATGAGTTGCCTGAGTGGGTTTTTCCCGATGGTTATAATCTTGGTGTGTCTTGGTCTTCAAATCGAGAGTGAATCGGTTTCTTCTAGGTAAGCACGCTCCATCTTAGACCGCATCATCGCTTAAGATCAGGCGAGATGGTGGTCAAGTGTAAACCTATAAATGATAAAAAAAAAAAATAAAAAAAACCCGTTAGACTTGGTTGGCACGGACTTTAAATATACGGTAGGTAGCGCTTACAATAATTAAGTATATTACTTTATTTTTCGCTTTTCCGTATTTTGTGATTTTGAAGTTGATTTTTTAAACGTAGCTTTTTTTTATTCTTATAGAATAGAACATTCTTCATCGTATTGAAATAACTTATTACCATTATTCACTCCAAACTATGTTTAAAGGATGATTAATAACGTTTAAAATTAGTCACATCACGAAACGAAAAAAAAAAAACAATTAAAATTATTTAAATTATTATCGCAACATTTTTTTTTATATAAAGAGTGATGAGACGAGCAGGACATGTGCCTGATGGTAAGTAACATGCCTGCCACATGACAGCACAGTGACACGCAGCTATTGGAACATTGCATTGGAAGATTGCTGTAAAGGAGCAATATCTACTACAATTATAGACTACAGGCCCGTGAACAAAATTTACGGGTCAAATGAACCACCAGGAGACCTATGTAGGATGATAGAAGGGTGTAAAGTATTAAGATTCAGCACTATGCCGTCACTTGTAAGCTGTCCAACTGAGTGTGATTGAAGAGGGGGGGTTGCAACCCTCTACCATTTCTCCTTGTCGCATGATTTTTGTACGGCATTGCGAAATAATGGATTAGAAGAGGTATTGAAACTGTATGGAACCAATGCCGTACTTAATCAAATGACCAAATTTGCTCTGTAAACTGCTCGTACTCTGTAAATTTTTTCGGCAAACTAATAATTAAAAAGTTAAAATTTATAATTTTTAAAGTTTCAATACCTCTTTTAATCTATTATTCCGCAACGCCGTACAAAAATAATGCGACAAGGAGAAATGATCGAGGGTTCCAACCCCCCCTCTTCGACTGTACTCAGTTGGACAGCTTACAAGTGACGGCATAGTGCTAAATCTTATTACTTTATACCCTTCTATCATCCTACATAGGTCTCCTGGTGGTTCATTTGACCCGTAAATTTTGTTCACGGGCCTGTAGTCTATTAGCATCTGACCATAAAATAATAATTTTATGTGTTTTGAACATTATTGTGGGTATTATGCAGGCAACAATCCCGTTTCCTTTCCTACCCTCTAATATCAACTGTAGGTACTCCCCTCACTCCGAAAAAAAAATTGGCAGTCATAGGAACTGCCGATAGAAGTGAAAACCTATAACTCAGAATTTGATAGCTTACTTTGGAAACTACACGGGTGTAACCGGAGGGTGTGGCCTGGTCATCATGGCATGACCATCTAGAAAAGCGTCACCATTTCCCATTGATGATGGGCAGGCCACGCCCTTTTAGCATTTCCCATTGCCTGACGCATTTCGAGATGGCCAATGGCTATGGTCCCGAGTTTAACCGAAAATTTCTTATCATAAAAAAATTCGTTAAAATTTGCTCTTATTTATTTACGTGATATTTAATATAATTAGTATTTTTCGGCTTAATTCATGTTAAATTAAGTGATTTAAGCGATATACTTTGTTCTGCCATATTAAATCTCTTTATACATACTGAGAGTGTCTTCATCCTGAGCACATCAATTTTCTCACAATGACTAGCACTTCAAAATCGTTTGTGGACATGATGGAAGCGTTAAATAAGCGGATGGAACAGTTTGAGAGTGAGCTGCTCAAAACTCCACCTCCAGGTAACCCCACCAGCAGCCTTGCAGCTGACTTTGCGCAGTTCAAGATGTTCACCATGCAAGTGTTACGAGATTTCCAGTCACAGATGGGTATGCTGGCTCAGCAGGTAGATAGGCTGGAGATGAGCAGTCGCCGCAAAATACTGCTTTTGCATGGTGTGCCAGAGGCGAAGGAGGAAGACATCTCAACACTAGTTGTAAACACAGTCACTGCGCATCTTAAGTTGGACACTTTCAGCACTGGTTCTATTTCCCGTTGCCAGCGCATGGGCAGGGTTAACGATGGCAAGCCTAGACCTATTCTATTTAAACTTAGAGATCTTGCGGTCCGGAGTAAGCTATGGTCATTAAAATCATCCTTAAAGGGCACTAATATTACTCTCTCTGAGTTCCTCTCAAAGTCTAGGCACCATACATTTATGGCAGCTAGAGAGCGATTCGGTGTCAAAAGCTGCTGGACTCGTGATGGTTACATCCACATTCTCACGGATGGTCAGCACCACTTAATTAGTAGCCGCTGTGAACTTGAGAAAATTGTATCTGGTGGCGGTGCTGTCCTCAAGAAATTGCTGCCGTCTGCTATACAGAAGAATGCGCATGGCCCGACAGTACCAGCTACGGGCGCTAGACCGAGGCGTAACCGCTAAGCCTGGCATATTTTCGACGCAACGCATTTTTTGTCGACGTTCCTTCGTTGACCTGCTTGTTGGACTTATTTTTTTGCACTACGATGTACATATTATATCTGTGTCTGTTAATATAAGTTATCACTTCGGGTAGTATAATGCTATTTCACCCTCTTTAATTTTATTACAATTCGTTTTTTAGTTTTGTAAATTTCTTGCTTGTTTTACTGCTTATGATTTGTGTGGTGGTGACACTGACGTATAGATGACATTCATGTTTAATTGTCAGTCGTGTGTACTTGTCATTTCTGTTTGTGTCACATTCAGTGATTGTCATTTGTTCTGTTATTGTCAGTCTTACCTGAGTAATGTCATGTCGTGATTTTATTTATTTTTTTATAGATTTGGACATAGATTGAGTAATGTAAAATAGTATATAGTTTGAATTTTCTTTTTCAAATCAAATGATTGTACATGTTGGCAATTTTTGTAAAATGTGGTTGTGCGAAATGTAAATACTGTTAAGTTTTATAAAAGTGTAATCAAACATTTAGACACACAAGTATGTCGCTTACTTTTCAGATTAAGTAACTAATTTTATTTTATTTTTGTTTTGTTTTTTTGTGTAATATTTTTGTTTTTGTTTTGAAAAATATTGATTATTAATACCTAATGGATAATTTGTTGGATGATAGTCATTGCTCTAACAATTTTGATTTCTTCTCTCCTTGTTCTACTGCTTCAAGTGCCGGTGACAACAGTTTTGCAAATATTCCTACACTATCTGATACGCTTTCTGCTACTTTTTGTGATGTTTCTAAAAATTTCAATGCCATACATATCAATGCTCAAAGTATTCCGTGTCACATTAATGATATTCAAACATATCTCATTGATAGAAACATTCATGCGATTTTGGTCTCAGAAACGTGGTTAAAACCTAGCCTTTCTTCTGTCTCTTACTCGTTGCCTGGGTTTCGACTTATTCGCAATGACCGAACGGGCAGCCGAGGCGGTGGGGTCGCCATATACCTCAGGTCACATATTCCTTTCTCGGTAATTGAAACGTCAGTCCAACCTCCTCCAGCCAACGCTGGAGAACATTTGTTTATTGAGATTAATCTGTCTCATACTAAGATTTTACTTGGAGTTTTTTACTGTCATTCTTTGACTGTCAACTACTTTCCTTCATTTGAAACTCTGCTCGAAAATCTTTTGCCCCTTTACAAACACACTATAATAATGGGTGATTTTAACACCTGCCTTCGTAAACAGAATCACCGATCTTTTTCCCTTCAATCCATTACCCAATCCTATAACTTGCAAATTCTACCTTTGAACGCCACGCATCATTTTCCTGACTGTACTCCTTCGTTACTCGACCTAATCATGGTTTCCTCTCCTCAACACGTTGCCAAACACGGACAGTGTCCTGCTGGTTTCTCCTACCATGATCTAATATTCTTGTCCTATAAAGTCCGACCTCCCAAATCCAAACCCAAAATTATTCTCCAGCGTAATTTCAGTGGTATAAATAGGGAAGCGTTTCAATCGGATGCTCAAAATATTGACTGGTCGCCAATTTTTGAAGCTGAGTGTGCTAATGACCAGATTACTATATTCAACTCTACTCTTATACAGTTGTACGATAAACATGCTCCTTTGCGGCCTATCAAAGTTAAACACCTTCCAGCACCTTGGCTGACAGGCGACATTAAACTATTAATGCACAAAAGAGACTGTGCCAAATTCAATTACAAGTGCCGTCCGTCAGATCGCACTAGAGCAGCGTACGTTAAAATCCGTAATCGCTGTAATACGGCTTGCAGAGACGCTCTTAGACGTCATGTTCACAGTTC
Organism: Ectropis crepuscularia; assembly: GCA_963693475.1. Lineage (NCBI taxonomy): Eukaryota > Metazoa > Arthropoda > Insecta > Lepidoptera > Geometridae > Ectropis > Ectropis crepuscularia. Next base: position 14,728,612 of record OY856369.1, on the reverse strand, counting down.
CGTCGAAAACGATGATCCTGCCAAGGTATGGAAATTCCTGAGGTCGATGGGGATCGGGAAATCTCGGCTTGATAGTGTCCCTAGAGATCTCGACATTGATTTGCTGAATCTCCATTTCTCTTCCTCATCTAATATTGACTTACATACTAAAAACAGCACCCTTCTCTCAATTTCTGATTTACCTATCTTGAGCAACCCTTCTTTTATTTTTAACGAATTTTCTGCTGAAGAGGTCAGGAAGAGTGTCCTTTCAATTTCATCTAATGCAGTAGGTAGTGATGGCATTACTCGTAACATGTTGGTCCCCGTCCTTGAGTTCTTCCTTCCTGTAATATGTGTTATTTTCAACACCTCCATTTCCTCTGGTGTTTTTCCGGCTACGTGGAAAGATGCCCAAATTATTCCTCTTCCAAAAAAACCTAACCCTAAGTCTTTCTCGGAATACAGGCCCATTTCAATACTTCCTTTTTTGTCTAAAGTTCTCGAACGCCTTGTTCATAATCAATTTAGTAGATACCTTTCCCGTTATAAGTTACTTAATCCCTTTCAATCGGGTTTTCGTCCGGGGCACAGCACGGTTAGTGCTTTGGTGAAGATTACTGATGACATCCGTTTTTCGGTAGAAAATCGTGAACTTACTGTGCTGGTGCTCCTAGACTTCAGCAATGCCTTCAATACCGTAGATCACGACATTCTCCTGGCCTTGTTACGCTCTTCTAATTTTTCACATTCTGCTCTCAGTTGGTTTGACAGTTATCTCAGTGGTCGTAGGCAGCGAGTTCACTTTGAGGATAATTTATCTTCCTGGTGTTCGATATCTGCTGGCGTCCCTCAGGGTAGGGATGCCCAAAAAAGTGTATTGTATCGATATATCGCATCGTAACTGTATCGAACTTGGTTGTATCGATACGCGATATTATCGATTTCCTTTGTATCGATATATCGTATCGTAACCGTATCGCATGCCTTTCAATTAATATGCGACATAATGAGTATATATCGTGCAAAGGGTTATCTTTTTAGTAGTTTTATTATATTCTTTTATTTTTTAAAAAGAAACAAATAATTATATGTATTTAAAATAGTTTTATTCAACAAAAAAAAACATACAATTGCCATTGATCAGCACTTAAACAACGCAAAAATAATAATTTTGATAAGCGCTGTGGATTTAACCTATTACGGCTTTCGGAAAGTGTGTGTCCAGCTAAAGAAAACAGGCGTTCAGAAGGAACTGAAGTTGCGACAACTAATATATATAACTGATATACAAATTAATCACCGACATAGTTTGATACGATAAGGTAATGCGATATTTTTATAAGAATGCGATATATCGAAGCGTATCGTATGGTCAAAATATCGCATCAAATATCGCTATATCGTATAGTGCTGTATCGATATTCCGATATATCGTATCGTAACGGGCATCCCTACCTCAGGGTGGGGTCCTTTCTCCTCCGCTTTTCTCCTTTTTTATAAACTCCATTTCATTTAACCTTTCCTCTTCCTATCATTTGTACGCTGACGATCTTCAGGTCTATTCTCACGCCCCTCTGTCCAAAATTTCTGAAGCAATTAACACAATTAACTTAGACTTGATTAGCATCTGTAAGTGGGGCAGGTGTTTTGGGCAGAGTGTAAATCCTGGAAAATCACAGGCCATTATCATTGGTGGTACTAGGCAGATATCCAATATCGACTGGCAATCTCTCCCTAAGATTGAGTTTGATGGAACCATCATACCTTACAGCAGCTCTGTCAGGAATTTGGGCATTACCATGGATCGCTGCTTAAGCTGGGGACCGCAGCTTCAAGTCACTAGTAAGAAGTTGTATGCCGCGGCTGGAGCTTTGATGAAGTTACGCAACTTTCTCCCTACTTCCACCAAAATTTCACTTGTCCAGTCACTTCTACTTCCCATCCTAGATTATGCCGATGTTTGTTACCTTGATCTCACCGAGGAACAACTGAACAAGCTTGAGCGTCTTCAAAATTTCTGCATCCGGTTCATATTTGGCTTGCGCAAGTATGACCACGTTTCTCAATTTCGCGCTAAGCTCAAGTGGCTCCCAATTCGTCTCCGCAGAAATGCACACATCTTATCACTTCTGTATAATGTATTGTTCATCCCTACCTTTCCTTCGTACCTTAAGGAACGTTTCTGTTTTTGCTACGAAACTTCACGGCCACGCTCTTTGCGAGCTGCTGTGGCACTCAACCTTACCACACCATCACACAAGACTTCCTACTATGGGGACTCTTTTACTGTTAAGGCTGTCCGTTTGTGGAACGCTTTGCCATCCTCTGTGAGAGAGTCGCAGTCCTTGAGCGTTTTTAAGGGCAAAGTAAAAGATTTTTATTTATCACAATGCAACACTGTTGACACTAGCAAGTTGTAGCACTATTGTTTTAGACTTGTTGTAATTGTTTCGTGTTTCTGGCGGTTTTTGAATCACTGTGCATAATATCCGCACTCTTATTGTCTTAGTATAGGTAATTATTTGTTGTTATCACTTATTTATGTAAGTTTTAAATATTATGGAAGCATAATATTATTATTTTTTATTGGTTAATATTTATTATTTTATTTTAGGAATATATGTTTAATAGTTTTTTTAAATTAATGTCACTCGTCCCTGTTTGTATTTGTATGTAGGCTTTTTTTTTTCCTTTGTGATGGTTGCCTGAAAGAGATTGCTCTTAGCAATAAGGCCGCCACTTGTGGTACTAGTTCATAAGTATTTCACTGTAATTTTATTAATTTGTCTGTATCACAATAAAGAGTTTCTATCCATCTATCTATCTATCATACCCGAGTGTGACGTTCGAATTCAATTTACAGCCCACGAAAAATCTGTCTAGGCGCGCCAAAAGAAGTTTTCACTTCAAAAATATATAAAAGGTGGCTTCACTCGACCATCAATGGCCTTTTTTATTCTGACTAAGTAGAACCAGAAACTGGTCTGTCCACAAACCAAACAGGAGTTTGGATGTCATATTCATCATAATTAAAATTCACATACTCTTTTAGGCTGCACTCACAATAAATGGGATGACGAAAATGTCAAAAATATAGCATTCTAATTAGTTCGTCAGGTAGATATAGATTATGGGACACATAGTTTTTGTTTTAACAAATTATCAAAAATTTACAAATATATAGATCATCAAACTTCGGGAGTGGATGGTTGTGACTTGTGACGTCATTCTATCCTATAAGTAAAAATCGTACCATAATGTGACGTCTCTAGAAACTAAGTACTGTATTTTTGTCATTTTTTGTAGAATATTTTTTAAAAATCTAACTGACGGACTAATTACCTACGCGCTATAGACAGAATTTTCGTGGGCTGTGAAATGGATTCATCAATCGTCACGCTTGGATATGATAATGGATCGGATCGGATCGGGTCGGATATGAAATCTTCGGGTAAATTCGGTAAAAACGGCCAGTTAGGTACCAGGGTAACAGAAACAGTAAAGAGTTTCGATTACCTACCTCCAACAGCCCAGCGTTTATTTATCTCCAGATACCAGGACAACAGAAATATAAAAGAGTTGCGTTTGCCCCTAGGTACCAGTACCAGGGCAACAGAAACAGTAAAGAGTTGCAATATTCTGTATAATTACGTTGATATAAAACTAGATGGCGCAACCGTCGATTTAGCTGGCGGTGTTGAAATTATGCGAATGTACATAGACCTACGATGGTTTAACAAAAAATTTTTTTTTTTTTTTTAAATATTCGTGGACAATTCACACACAACACCATCTGACCCCAAACTAAGCAAAGCTTGTGTGATGGCGTCCAGATAGCTGATATAATACTTATATAGTTTTAAATACATACTTATCATACATAGAAACACCCAGACACAGTGCAAACATTTGAATTCATCACACAAATATTTGCACTGGGTGGGGATCGAACCCACGACCCTCGGCTTCGCAGGCAGTGCTACTACCAACTAAGCCACGAGGTCAGTCAAAATTTGTCTTCTGACAAGGTAATAAATAAATTAGACAATTCAATTAAAAGTGAAAACATTTGAGTCACAAGTTTTCACTTCTATCGGCATATTCCTATGACTGCCAATTTTTTTTAGTCATCTCACCTATTGTAGACGTAAAGGTATGTTATCACTACTGTTGGTTTAGGCTGCGGTTCCACTGAGGCGGAGCGGAGCAGAGCGGAGACGAGCTATGCCGCGATTCACCAATCACGTGGCTTGAAATCCACATCTCTTCTCCACTCCACTTCAAAGGAAATAGTTCATTGTTTAACCTTTTGACCGCCAGAGTCACCTATACTTGACAAGCGGGAGTGAGCCCTGTGCGCCAACGACGTCTATAGTTGACAAAATAAAGTAGCCAAGTGGCGAGTTGGACTCGCCCATGAAGGGTTCCGTTGCAGCAAGTAACATAATATACATGGTACACATAGTTCTTGTAGTTCGTTGTAACTTTGATCGAAGTTTTAATAATAGTGTATTTATTTTATGACGTACTAAAAAAAAACTACTCATCAGATCGAGTTCAAACTAATTTTCGTTGGTAGTTTTCATGGTAATGTACATCATATATTTTTTTTAGTTTTTTCATTCTCTTACTTTAGATGTTAGAGGGGGGGGGGGGCATACATTTTACCAATTTGGAAGCGTCTCTCGCGCAAATTATTCAGTGTAGACATAAATTATATTAGAAACCTCAACATCATTTTTGAAGACCTATCGATAGACATCCCACACGTGTAGGTTTAATGAAAAAAAAATTTTTGAGTTTCAGTTCTCAGTATGGGGGGCACCCCTAATTTTTGTTTCTTTTAAAAAACTTTTGTAAAAATCTTAATGCGGTTCACAGAATACATCTACTTACCAAGTTTCAACAGTGTAGTTCTCATAGTTTCGGCAAAAAGTGGCTGTGACATACGGACGGACAGACAGACAGACAGACAGACAGACAGACAGACAGACAGACAGACAGACATGACGAATCTATAAGGGTTCCGTTTTTACGTTTTACGGAACCCTAAAAACGGACTATACCAAAACATTGTGTGTTAGATATCAAATGGTAACAGCAAAATTTTTATTTTTTTAATTTTGACTTATTTCGTACGCTTGGCATCCAGGGCATGGAAATGCAATATAGTCCTGGCGGTCAAAAGGTTAAACTTCTTGTTCTTAAAGTTTCAGGAAAAAGTAACAAGCGCAACCTGGAAGAAAATTATATTTGCTACAAATTATACTTTGCTGAATAGTCTGTAGGGTTGGTAGTTTGAAAGATATATTAAAAAGGCGTTTTCCAAGATGGCGGCCGGAGTACAACCCCACAAACTTGGGGTAAACTTCTATTTTTTTTTTTTTTTATAGCATAGAATGACGAGACGAGCAGGTCACGTGCCTGATGGTAAGCAACATGCCTGCCACATAACAGCACAGTAACACGCAGCTATTGGAACATGATAGTCCAAATCATTACCTAGCACTGCACTGCGCTCGTCACCCAGAGATCTAAGATATTATGTCTCTAAGCCCTGTAATTCCTCTGGAATCATTGCCCTTCAAACCGGAACACAGTAATGTTTGCACATTACTGCTTGGCGGTAGAATATTTGGCAAAGGTGTGGTACTTCCCCGGGCGGACTCTGCTAAGAACCCTACCACTACTAAAAATTCAAAATTAAATTTCTTTCTATTTCTATTTCACATGTTCCAAAAATGAAATTGCGTCCTCTAACAATATCCTCTTTTTTTTTTATTTAGTCCACAAAAATATCAATAACATTTTTCAAAATACTAAACTCTGCCAAACTGCACAGCAGTTTGTAGGCAGCAATGCTCTCAGATCATTTGTTTAATTAAAGTAACATCTATCTTTGCACACTAATATTTTAATTTCATGATTTTAATAAAGACATTGTTATATTGTGGAGCTGTGGTATGTTAAAACTACCGTGAATCAACGTCCTCTAAAATGCAATGTTAAATTGTAACATTTCAATGGACTAATCAGTTAGATTATAATCTTGAAGAACTCGTAAGCTACTTTTTACTTGTTTTTCTTCTACACAGGTAAAACCGCGGGGTAATATAATGCATTTCTCCCAAAATATAACTACCCTATTTATAAATACCCGCTGATTCTCCGCATATTGATATAGAAGGCACAATAAGCCGAATATTGCCAGAATTCGTATTTATACAGTACCTACAGGGCTACGCAGATTCGATGTGATATTTTAGAGCGAAGTGATCCGTCATAAAATTAAGTTTACCTATTATATAGCTCAACGCATTAGTAAAATGAAGTGGTAATATAGATAGATTTCATAGATTTATTTATTTCAAATAAAAGCACTCTTCAACGACTTCAAAGTCTTGAACATTGCCGAAAAGTTGCTAGCCTTTCGGGTTTTTTATCGGATACACTTCGGAGAGTGTGCAACTGATTTACGTGATCTAATACCACCATGCCCTTTTTTCTATCGGAATGCTCGTAGCTCGAAAAAGCGACATCATTTCATGGTTGATGTTCCAAAGACACTTGGATCACCAAATCTTTTGTTAATCGTTTTTTTTTTTTACTTTTTTTTTTTACTTTTATAGGTTTACACTTGACCACCATCTCACCTGATGTCAAGCGACGATGCGGAACGTGTTTACCTAGAAGAAACCGATTAACTCTCGATTTGAAGACAGCAAGATTATAACCATTGGGAAAAACCCACTCAGGCAACTCGTTCCACAGTCTAGACGTTCTTATCACAAAAGTAGAGTCAAATCTCTTCGTTCGTGTCTTTGGAACATCAACCATGAAACGATGCCGCTTCTTCGAGCTACGAGAAGTCCTATCTCCTATGGGAGCAATTTTAAGACCGTGTTCACGTCAAAATCTATCTATCAGTAACTGTATCATTTCTGCCTAGCCCAGTATGTATTCCTTCACCGGTGTTGCCATTATTCGGGCTCGTACATTCCCGCCACGTATTATTGTAGTGTTCGGGAGTGATCGGAGATTACGTGTGAGGGAAATATGTTTGTGGTTTATGTTGGAAACGAGAGAGCGACGATTATTGAGGTCTTGTGTGATGAGGCGTGAATTGAGATCGACGAAAACAATAATACATATTGTAATAACAGACGAGACGAACTTCTTAGCATTCCATGGATTCACCGTGCGGGTGCCGGGTCCATCGTGTGACAGAGAGAGAAATCTCGAGTAGACCCCAAGACTTGTGACTCGGGCGTAGGTTTAAAAGGGGCCCTTTAGTGACGTACGTCAACACTCACCTTCACTACTCGTATTTCTCTCCCTGCCCAGCCAAATCCGATATGATCCTACTAGTGCAGCTTTAGATACTCGTTCTAGTATAGAACTTACTACACTTCTGGACAAGCCAAGGTCTTTAAGCAGGTTAAAGAGAGATTTTGCTAGTATACCTCTCGCTCCTACTTCTACAGCGTATAAATTAACTACATAGCCATTTTTTGTGAATTCGTTTTGAAGGTCGTAATACTTATTTTGTTTCATCACGTGGTCTTTAGGTATATTAGTTTCCCACGGTACGGTAAGTTCCACAAGGACTACGCGTTTCGTAGCCCTAGAAAAAAGGAAAATGTCCGGTCTGGATGACGAAACACCCACATCCTCTGGGATTTTATAGTGCTTTTCATACGTGTCCATTAAAATAGTCCAATCAGGTGCTGAACCCAGGATTTAGTAAGGCTTGTTCTTGGAGTTTGAAGTTGAGCCATACGAACCATATGAGCTATACATAATAAACGTTACAGATTTTATATATTGTTATTGAAAAAAAATTTTTTTTCTGTTGTGCATCAGGCAAGATGGCGGTCAAAGATAAATCTAAAATAGTTTAAATAACGATACTCAATTATACTTAATCAAATATCACAATATGGTGTTAACACGGTTGTTTTTCATTGCCTGTAATTTAATTTTTCCGAAAAAGCTAAAACCGCCGTCAATTTAAAATTAAATTCAAAAATTCGAGCAAATTTCATGAGAAGCCATCGCTAAGCCATAAAGTAAATCTTAGTTTTTTGTTAGTATTTCAAAAACTACCAAATCATTTTCGATAATACCTAATATAAAAAATTACCTCTGAACTATTGTCTACCAAACCAAAAAAAAAAAACATCAAAATTGATTCTCAAATGGTGAAGCTATCGCGTAACATACCATACATACAAAAAAAAACTGGTCGTCTACTCTCTTTCTACGAAAACGTAATTTCGAAAAAAACTCGCGACTTTCCAACTCCGATTGTACTTCGTTCATCCATCCATCCATCCATCGTTTCCATCCATCGTTCGTATCCATCGTTTTGACCGTTTAAATGTTCTAAGCCTACTGTATGCTTAGAATATTTAAACGTCAAACAATGTTGTATCGGACGAAACGAAGTAGAACGAGAGCAGGAAAGTCGCAAGTTTTTTTTTTTCGAAATTACGTTTTCGTAGAAATAGAGTAGACGTCCTGGTGTTTTTTGAAGTCGGCTATAATACTGAGTTCCATTGCTTGTCAACAAACTCCGAGGCGAAACTTCATATTACTACACTTTTATAAAGTTCGTTACGAAAATGTTGACAAACGCAACTTTTATCAGCATAATGATCGATTTGCGAGCAAACTGAACAGCCCTGAGTTTGAGAGCCTCTCGACGGCGGCGGCGTGTGGGAAAACCACTTACTGGCGATAAGATTGGGCTTTTAGAGACAAAACGGGGGAGAGGAGTACCTAAGAGGGGGAAGATGGCCTGTTAAATACGTAAGTTTTACATCGATAGATACTTTATTGTATAACAAAACATTTATACAAAATTCATTATTAAAAGCCAGTGGATGGAGACGTATAGCCGAGAATAGGGCTGAGTGGCGAGACATGGGAGAGGCTTATGTCCAGCAGTGGGCTGAGATAGGCTGATGATGATGATGAATTATTAAAAAGCTATCTTATTAATCGCAAAGTCGCTCAGCGAGCTATGGAACGGGCTATGCTTGGGGTTTCTCTGAGGAATTGTATCCGCAATGAAGTAATTCGTCGAAGAACAAAAGTCACCGACATAGCTCAGTGTATTAGCAAACTGAAGTGGCAGTGGGCCTGTTACATCTGTCGCAGACCCGATAACCGTTGGGGTAGACGGGTCTGGAGTGGAGACCGCGAATCAAACGTAGTGTAGGACGCCCTGAGACTAGATAGAGTGACGATATTCGAAAGGCAGTTGGTGGCGTTTGGAGAACCGAGAACCGAGGATCGGGCTGCGTGGCGTATTATAGGTGAGGCCTATGTCCAGTAGTGGACGAATACGGGCTGATGATGATGATGATCCTACTAATATTATAAATGCGGAAGTTTGAATGTTTGTTGCTCAATCACGTCGGAGCGTTTGAAGAGATCGGGTTGAATTTTGAAACACCGATTATGGGATTAGCACATTGGCAGTTTTAGACACATTGGATTGTAATATTTTGACACTCATCATATCAATTGAAATCGGACGTTGTTTATGCCACTACCACTTATTCTTAGAGTATATATTGATGAAACGAGCAGGTTATGAGTCTGATGGTAAGCAATATGACTATCCAAAACAGTACAGTGAAACATAGCTATTGGAATATGGAGTCCAAATCACTACCTAGTACTGCGCTCGTTACTCAGAGATATAAGATGTGTTATCCCTATGCACTGTAATTTGGAATGGAACACTGGAAACATTGCCCTTCAAACCGGAACACAGGGCTGTGTTCACATTACTGCTTGCCACGTTACCACTAAGCCACTTTGACTTAAAGGCATTTACACTTGGCAAAAGTTAGTCGACTTAAATTAGTCGCTAATTTACAATACTAAGTTCAGAAGCAAAGATTGCATGCATCTTACTTGTTTCTGAATACAATCGACTAAACTTGCTTCTAAATTTTTGAAGTGAAAACTTCTTTAGGCGCGCCTAGACAAATTTTTCGTGGGGTGTAAATTGGATTCTAGCGTCACGCTCGGGTATGATAAGAAATCTTCGGGTAAACTCGGGACCTTGGCGATTGGGCATCTCGAAATGCGTCAGCCAATGGGAAATGGTGAAAGGGCGTGGCTTCGCCATCATGGCATGGCCATCTAGAAATGCATGAGCCAATGGGAAATGCTGACGCCTTTCTAGATGACCATGCCATGATGGCGAGGCCACGCCCTCCGGTTACACCCGTGTAGTTTCCAAGGTAAGCTATCAAATTCTGAGTTATAAGTTTTCACTTCTATCGACAGTTCCTATGACTGCCAATTTTTTCTTCTTAAAAACATAGCATTCTAATTCGTTCGTCAGGTAGATTATGGAAAAATATGGGACACGTATTGTTTGTTATTCAAATTATCAAAAACTGACACAAAAGATATAGATCATCAAACTTCCGGAGTGGGGGGTTGTGACGTCACTCTATAGTTAAAATCGTACCATAACGTGACGTTACTCGAAACTTCTAATCACTGTATCTTCGTCATTTTTTGTTTTTGAAAGATAAAAAAAATACTTGTACAATAATTTTTAATAATCTAACTGACGGACTAATTAGTTTTTTTTAGTCGTCTAGACAATTCAATCGACTAATCTTGCTTCTAAATTTGTTTTTGAATTAAATCGACTAAACTTGCTTCTAAATTTGTTTTTGAATTAAATCGACTAAACTTGCTTCTAAATTTGTTTTTGAATTAAATCGACTAAACTTGCTTTTAAATTTGTTTTTGAATTAAATCGACTAAACTTGCATCTAAATTTGTTTCTCAATTCAGTGACTAAATTTATTCAAGTGCAACAAGCCTTTTATGAACTAACTCTCATTATCCCCCATTATTCAACCCTGCCCGCGGTGTATCGATCAAGCGGACATCATTATAAATGGCCGGCGTTCGCGTCAACAACGCTTCCATCGGGAAACCAATTAAACCTCGTTCATCAGGCGAGAGGCTGTTAATAAATCATTTACTTTTAATCAAGCTTAACGCACGTTAATACCGAATCATATTTATAACTATTTGTTAAAAGGAGAGACCGTTTTTAGTGGTAGGACTCGTAGGACCCTTGGCAGAGTGCGTCTGGGGAAGTACCACACCTTTGCCAGTTATTCTACCGCCAAGCAGTTATGTGCAAACATTACTGTATTCCGGTATGAAAGGCAACGTTTCCAGTGAAATTACAGGGCTTAAAGATATAATATCTTGGATCTCTGGGTGACGAGTGCAGTGCAGTGCTAAGTAGTGATTTGGACTCTTCATGTATCAATAGCTGTGTGTCACTGTTATGTGGCAGGCATGTTGCTTACCATCAGGCACATGTCTTGCTCGTCTCGTCACTCTTTATTAAAAAAAAATTGGTGTATGTATGTGTAATGTTCTAATTAGAGTAGGCTAAGAACATTTAAACGTCAAACAGTCTTCGATCGGACGAAACGAAGTAGAACCGGAGGTGTCGCGAGTTTATTTCGAAATTACGTTTTTCAGATGACGCTTTCTGATCTTAATATGTACGCCGCGGAGATAATAATACTCATACCTTTAAACGAGCAAACGGCTTCAACGATTTTCGTGAAATGTAGTTATATGCAGTGAATTTCGGGGGCGATATATCAATCTATATAACATGTTTTAAAAAACGTAATTTTGTCCGTGATTTCAAGGAAAACCGAACAAAGCTCGGTAATCCCGGAACCATAATTTGTACACCTATCAGTTAAAATGACTACAATTTCTTACAACTTAAAAACTTCTTTAAAAAATGCAAGAAATAATAAAAGGTATAGTATAGTTAAAAGGCAAATACCATTTAAAAGGAAGAAAAAAAAATTGGCAGTCATAGGAACTGCCGATAGAAATGAAAACTTATAACTCAGAATTTGATAGCTTACCTTGGAAACTACACGGGTGTAACCGGAGGGCGTGGCCTAGGCATCATGGCATGGCCACCTAGAAATGCGTCAGCGTTTCCTATTGGCTGATGCATTTCTAGCCATGTGTGGCCATGAGTGGCCATGGCATGATGCCGAGGCCACGCCCTTTCAGCATTTGCCATTGGCTGACGCATTTCTAAATGGCCAATACCCATGGTCCCGAGTTTATTTTATTTTTTTACCGAGTTTATTACCGAAGATTTCTTATCATACCCGAGCGTGATGCTAGAATCCAATTCACAGCCCAGGAAATATCTGTCTAGGCGCGCCTAAAGAAGTTTTCACTTCAAAAAGTCACTGCGCGGCAATGAAATGTAGAATATTTTTCTACTTCGATAACCCTTTCACATTTGTGACTGATAGCCTCTACGGGTATCGCCCGACATCAAAGGTGATACTCAACTGATTGAAAAACTGTGGTCTGTAATAGATCACAGATTTATATCCTAGGAAGTTGCTGTATTCCTAATAGATTAATACCATTCGATATGTTAGTGATAGTCTTATAAGTTTACCGGAATAATGATCGTGTTGATCTGTGAGTCTGCCTGTGAAGCCGTGGGTCGTGGGTTCGATTCCCACCCAGTGCATATATTTGTGTGATGAACACAATTATTTGCTCTGCGTCTGGTTTCTATTATATAAACACTTTAAACACTTTATTTTGTACATAAACAGATTACATTTAACACATTTATACAACGGCCCCACACTATATAAGTATGTATTTAAAACTATACAAGTATTATATCAGCTATCTGCCTGCCGTAGTACAAGTTATGTGTAGTTTTGTTTCCATCGGAAACAAAACTTTGTTTGAAATTTGTGTGAAATATCGCGTGCTTAAATAATGTTGTGTGTGAATCGCAATTTTAAGGTCACACTTTCAAATCCCGTGATAAGTGTTGATATACAATTTCACATCCTAGCTTTAACGGAGAAGAAAAACATCGATAGGAAATCGGAATGGGACTCGGGGCCTTCTCTCGCAAGGAGAGAGTAAAGGCTGTAATCCACCACGGTGTGCGGTGGCCCAGTGCGGGTTGGTGGATGACACATGACTTCGAAAGATTCTAGATGTATGTCGGTTTGCTCGCGATGTTTTCTTTCCCCGTTTTAAGTTAGCGGCATTACGCACTTGACTTCAAAAACACAGTGGTGCGCGTGGTTTTGAGCCCGGGGTCTCTCTCCCAACTAGACCAGCCGTAACTTAGCACACGGAGCACGGTGGACAATAGCCTTTACTCCCTCCTTGTGAAGGCCGATTTAAACTGAACGAACATAGAGCTAGAGCTGGAACAAGAGCATTCTTTCTCGATCTTTTAGTGTAAACGAAAGATCGTTCTTAGCGTTTTCCATATTATATATTCCATAGAATCTTTGCGAACGCAAACAAAACAACGAAAGAATGCTCTACGTTTGTTTACACCAAATGAATTTGATACAGTGGGGATAGAATGAGCATTCGCTCGTCTGATGTAAATCGGCCTTGAGAGAAAGCCTAGAATCGCAGCTGTGTGGGAGCATTTGGTGGGCTGATAATTATGTATTCTTATGCAGAAACCATTAGACTTTTGTCAAAGTAGGTATATGAAAATAATACATAATATGTTAATCCAAAGCGCTAATTGGTGAAATTACCAGTTCATATATTTTAGCAGGTATAAGCTTAAGGTGCGTCCCCCAGCAAAACGAGTTTTTTGTCCAGTTTTCAGAGCTATCTACTCATTAGCCAAAACATATATCAACTGGTAAAAAATACATTAAATTTCTACAACTTCTTGGCTTCAAAGTGGTAGTTTTATTTTTTTGATAATGGACTTATTGTTTAAATAATCGCCTCACAACGAATCCATGAAAAAATTAAATAATTGTAGTTATCATGCATCTCCTCGGAAAACCTCAATTATTTTGGTTTTGTACTTACACCAACGGATAGACGATTCCATTACGAACATTTTGGTAGTTTTATTTTTTTCAAAAGACCAAAATCTGATTTTATAAACAGTGTATTTTAAAAATTGAGGCTAAAACAGCGGCAAATCCTACTGTTTCTCTCTTGCTCTTTCTTGCGGTGTGCGATAAGGTAAGAAATACTCAAGGTCATTTGCTCGGGGTACGCCCTTAATTTAAATAGCTAGCAGCGCCCCGTGGCATCACTCGCGTAGTTGGCGATCGCGTTATTTTCCCGGGATAAACAATAGCCTGTGTATTATTTCAACACCAAATTTCGTCCAGTTCCCTTCAGTAGATATTTTTTGCGTGAAAGAGTCACAAATCTAAGCTGTTTGCCTGAAAGAGATTGCTCTCGGCAATAAGGCAGCCATTCGTGGCGTTAGTTCATAAGTGTTTCTATGTAATATTTTAATTTGTTCAAGTCACAGAAAAATGTTTCTATCTATCTAATTCACTTTCAAATGTATGACAGTAGTAAGAATTACCATGAAATTACTCGCTAAAACAAATCTACGTATTTACAAAAACAAAATTAAAAATTTTGATTTACCTCCGACTACCTCGGATTTGTAATCTTTATACCATTCTAGTTAACTAATCAAGCCCTTTCATTTGACTCCCACATCATTGATGGATTAATGAAAAAATAATGTTTCAGCATTTTGTGGTGGCGGCCATCTTGGATTCGAAATTTGTCATAGTGTACAGTATTCTACTAGGCAAGCCCTTTCATTTATTTTGATACCCATATTGAGGTAGGTTGTGAAGAAATATTTTGTCCGCCAATTTTGTGGAGGCGGCCATTTTGAATCGATACTAACCAAACACAGCTAAGAACCATCGCACGGAAATTAACGTCCAAATAAAAAAACGTGCATTCAAATCAGTCCATCCGTTTGAGCTCTACGGTGCCACAGACAGACAGACATCGACGTCAAACTTATAACACCCCTTTTTTGGTAGGGGGTCAAAAACCGTGTGCCGCACCTAGTCATATCAATTTCGTAAACAAATCGTGTCAGCTTCAATGTCGAGAAACATTACGTCAGATGTACCTGATATCACAGTACACTGCGCGCTACGTACATTAGACGCTGCCATTATTGTGCCATCAAGGAGCGATGTACGGAGAATACATGATGCGGTGCAGAAATGTATGTATAATATAATGGAAGGTGACGTCATTGTTGTGAGTAGACGTTTAGTGTATTTTGTTTGTACTAGTAACTAGTAGCATCCCGCGGTTTTACTCGCGTAGTTCCCGTTATTTTCCCGGGATAAAAAGAAGCCTATGTATTCTTCAGGACTATAATCGTCAGGCTCCGTCCAAAGATACTTTCAGAAGGCATGTGCGTGAGCATTATTTGAAGGAACCATCATCTTAGTTAGTCACTCATATGTAGTAATTTATTTAAATAAAAATAAATATATTGGTGGACAATTCACACACAACACTATCTGACTCCAAACTAAGCAAAGCTTGTATGATGGCGGCCAGATAGCTGATATAATACTTATATAGATTTAAATACATACTTATTATACATAGAAACACCCAGACACAGTGCAAACATTTGAATTCATCACACAAATATTTGCACTGGGTGGGAATCGAACCCACGACCCTCGGCTTCGCAGGCAGAGCTACTACCAACTAAGCCACGAGGCCAGTCTTCCTTTATACTTCTTCCTTTTCATTTATACCTTATGTTCTTATTTTTGAAGTGAAAACTTCTTTAAGCGCGCCTAGACAGATTTTTCGTGGGCTGTGAACTGAATTCATTCGTCACGCTCGGGTATGATAAGAAAGCTTCGGGTAAACTCGGGACCATGGCTATTGGCCATCTAGAAATACGTCAGCCAATCGGAAATGCTGAAAGGGGGTGGACAGGCCATCATGGCATGGCCATCTAGAAATGCATCAGCCAATGGGAAATGCTGACGCATTTCGAGATGGCCATGTCATGATGACGAGGCCACGCCCTCCGGTTACGCCCGTGTAGTTTCCAAAGTAAGCTATCAAATTCTGAGTTATAAGTTTTCACTTCTATCGGCAGTTCCTATGACTGCCAATTATTTATTTGGAAAATGTGTTTTTTTTATAAGAGTGTATAAAATGTGGTATAAAAAGGAAAAACTTTAATACATTTCCCGACGTCAACATTTACAGAAGAGGCTGTGTTGCCAGTACATTTTACAGGGGCGTGTCAAATGTAATCCTTAGCTGAAAACAGAGCTGACAGCGTAATTCCGTCTATACCGCGGCGACAGTTTCACGGTTATTGCTCTCATATTCTGTTTGTGTTCACTTCTGACAGTTTTGAAGTTTATGTGTGGGAATAGATTAGATAAAGATATATTCTAATCTCTTCTTAATAGATTCTCAATTTGGTTGTATGTTGTTTTTGTATGTATGATACGTTATAGCTCCGCCATTTTGTGGATCAATTTTGATGGTTCAAAATAGTGTACCAAATGTAGGTAAGTAGCAGTGTCTTAAAAAATATACTAATTGGATAGGGTCTAAGGGAAGATGGTGTAATAGCTACTTACGATGGACTTTTAGATTTTTGACTTTTTGGATTTTTTGTTTGGTTGTCAAAGTCAAAGTACTTTATTCATAAATGTACAATTTACACGTCAATAAATAAAAAATAAAAACAAAAGAAAGAGCATACAAATTGTATACATTTTCAAAGTTTGAAATGACTACTTTACTGTATTATAATAATTATTGTACAGAAAATTGTCAAGCATTATATGAGTATAATATGTTTTTATAACAATTGTACTGACCCATGTCAAATTTTTGTATACATTTTTATAGGACTTTGCCATCACTCTCTAAAAATTCGGTGTAACTATAAAAAGTTTGATCGATAAGCCAGCACTTTAATTTGTTTTTGAAGCTGCCGAAACTTGGGGCAGATATAACTATTTTGGGAAGAGTGTTATAAACTTCAGGTCCCATAATGTGAGTTAGCTTCCGTGACCTTGTGAGAGAGTGTGATATGACATCCAGCTTGTCCGCGTTACGTATGCTTCGAGAATGTCTCTCTCCTCGCGTATTGTATGATTCTAGATTATTTCTGACATACACAGCCACCTGGTAGATCAATATAGCAGGTAACGTAAGTATGCCAAGCTCTTTGAAATATGGTCTGACGGATGTGCATTGCGATACGCCAACGATGGCACGTACGGCACGTTTTTGGGCGCGGAACGCACGCTCCCAGTCGGCAGCGCGCGCGTATAGCTCGGCGCCGTTGTCTGGAAGAGATCGCTATTAGCGATAAGGCCGCCATCTGTCGCACTAACTGTAAGTGTTTAACCTGTTTCAATTTGTGAGTTATTGTTATTTTGGTGTGTTCAATAAAGTGTATCTATCTATCTACAATGGAGTTTTTTCTCTCGGACTGGTCGTAACTCGAAAAGCGAGATCGGTGATTGACTTTACCAAAGACTTGAACTACGAAGTTTGACTCTAATTACGTAATAAGAACTTCTCGCCTGTGAAATGTTACCTGAGTGAGTTTTTCCCGATGGTAACAATCTTGATGTTAGTCTCTTCATTTTGAGAGTGAATTGGTTTTTCTAAGTAAACACGCTTCATCGTAGACAGCTTCGTCTCTTAACATCAGGCGGTATGGCGGTCAAGTCTATACTTTATTAAAAAAACCGGCCAAGTGCGAGTGGGACTCCTGCAGGAAGGGTTCCGTACTATTAGCAAATAAACGGCGAAAACCTCTTTGGCATTATTCGAAATTTCTTATACATTGTAATTTCCGCAGACTTATTGATAATTATTGATTTTTGCCTCATGATTTTCACGATGAATTCTATATCGCGATCTATTTTTACTGGTGGCGCCATCTAGTTTATTTGCAACGGACTAATCGAACAAAAATCAAGTTTGTTATATGGGAGCCCCCTTAAATAATGATTTTATTTTTAGTATTTGTTGTTATAGCGGCAATAGAAATACATCATCTGTGAAAATTTCAACTGTCTAGCTAACACCGTTCTTGAGATACAGCCTGGTGACAGACGGACGGACGGACAGCCAAGTCAGTAATAGGGTTCCGTTTTTACCCTTTGGGTACGGAACAAAAACATCCGGATATGCTAGATGGTTTCTTATCTAATTTTGATTTTACATTTCTTACGCAACACCATCTGACCCCAAACTAAGCAAAGCTTGTATGTACTATGGAAGCCAGACAGCTTACTAAATAAATGTAACCAGGCACAGAACAAATAGTATTCATCACAGAAATACTTTACCATGGGCGGTAATCGAACCCACGGCTCCCCAGGCAGACTTACTTCTACCGACTAAGCCACTATCAATCAAACAATAGTTATTTGTTGTACAAGAGTGCAAAGTGGCTTTTTAACCGCGTGCTCAATTTTGATGACCGAGCAAGCGAAGGATTCTAAAGTTGAATTACGAGCGTAGCGAGGGATTCAAAAATTAGAATCCTGAGCGTAGCAAGGGAATCAAAAGGGCACAAGGTGAAAAATCTTTGCACTCGAGTGTAACACGTAATTTTTCATCCCCCCCTAGCGAGGAAATTACTAAACGCTTTGCGCATTTTCAGTTTCAGTCGATTCTGTTGGCGTTAAATAAACTTCTTGGTCGCTAGAATCACTTATTATTATGGTATTTCGGTTTTTCACTTGTATTCAATTTTATAAGTTTTATACTTAAGTTTATTTAGCCATGGTTTTAACAATAACAATATGACGTGAAAATATGGAGAGTTGACCGATTGAGGTAAGGAGTTTCATGTGTACATGAAAAAGTTTCCGCCCAAATGCATTAAATTATAGTATTGCTAAATTTGTATCAGGGTACATTTTAAAGGAAATTAATAAACGTACTATTCAGAATTCATGAAAGAAAAATATTAGCAGTCATAGGCACTGCCGATAGAAGTGGTAACTTATAACTCAGAATTAGATTTTTACTTTGGAAACTACGCGTGTGAAACCAGAGGGAGTGGCTATGAGCATGGCCATCTAGAAATGCTGACACATTTTATATGGCCAATGGGAAAGGCTGAGGCTTTTCTAGATGGCCATTGGCTATGGTCCCGAGTTTACCCGAAGATTTCTTATCATTCCCGAGCGTGACGCTAGAATTAAATTGACAGCCCACGAAAAATCTGTCTTTGGCGCGCCAAAAGAAGTTTTGACTTCAAAATATATTGTGCCTACATGTTTTCTCAAAATAGTAATTATTTATTTGATGTTATATTTACTACATTATTTTGTACTGCACAAGTAGTTGAAATTATCTATTAGTTACTTTTTTAGTAGTCAATAATATTTAATTATTTAACTCGGCAACTCGGCATACTTCAATTCGATTACAATTGATTCATTCATAGCATTTCAAAATGTTTTGCCATTTGAAATAACATTCTTTACCTCTATCCTCCATACGTGAAAAGAAAATTGCGCGCAAAGCATTTAAAAAAAAGTACACCAAAGAGGTTCCGAGTACGAGTTTTTAACAAATTAAAAATAAATGGGGGAGAGTTGGTTATATCGTACTGCCATTTAAATCGTACCACTTCTAAATTTCCCACTTTAAGGATATTTTTTTCAACACTAGCAACACCAAATCGTGGCCCTGCACAACCCCCCGCCACCCGCCATTTGTGATTGATTTGACTTGACAACTGTGCGCGTGAGTGACAAAAACACTTTTTTGTGGAAGTTATTGCAAATTTTATTGTAAATTCGTAAGGATATGACTCGTAAACAAGGTAAGATAGAGATACACAGTTTTCATTATTTTATTACAATTTTATACTAGATTATTGGTGGTTTTTGTTGTTTGTCTAAGTTTCGTGGTTATGCCGTACTGTTGCTTTTTTTTGAAAATGGTCTAGTTCGCTAAATTGTACCACTCGCAGTTGGGTAAATTGTACTGGTACGAATTAGCCGACTAGTCTTAAAGTACTTAAGTATAGTTTACAGACTATATTAATATTGTTATAGATGACGGCCTCAAAAGCTAAAATCGAATATTATAATTGGAACAAGCAAGACCTAGAAATAGCTATTCTGGCTTACAAAAACAAATAATTAAGTTTGAATAAATTTTCAAAGACTTATTATTAGAAAGCGTTACAAATTTTTCCAAAGTCAGAAAAAAAGACGACCTACAGAAAAAAGAAAAGGTATAAATAAGAAAAGGACGGAAAAAAATATTACAAAAAGAAAAGGACAACAAAGAAAATCATAATAAAAAAGGACGACAAAGAAAATTACAATAAAGAAATGAGTATTTGATTTCTTCTCTTGCTGAAGCACATGCACAACCATCGACGTCGAAAAAACAATATATTTAACTAAATGGTACGCCTGCTGATATTAAAATACAACATACAGAATACAGGAGAACACTATACAGAATACAGGAGAACACTACACAAAACGTTATTGAAATTACAACAAGCCTATATAAAAATCAACTAGAACAGAAGATAAAGCAGAAGAAAGTTAAGTTAAAGAAAGGAAAGGTTTGCAAACCAAAAAAATACCAAACAGTGAAAAAAGAAAAGAAAACAGCTATATCCAAAAGCAAATGCAAAAGTTTTAAGAGAAAACGACCCTCTTCCATTACTAGTAGCGATGATTCAGATAAGACACTTAAACTGTATTTTTCTCATTATTATTATAGTTGTGTTGATTGATCTCAATACAATCATGTTATTTTTACAAGAAATCTTATAGATGTGTTGTTATTTTATCACCTAAGAGGTATTCATAATATTTCTTAACCTAAGAGTTAAAAATAAATGATTTGGTTAAAAATTTTACTGTCTTTAATTCAGTGGTACGACTTAAACACCCATAGTACGATTTAAAAACTTAGCGGTACGATTAAACCGACTAGTCGGCTAAATTGTACCGATGGTAGTCCCTTGTAAAAAAACATTTTTATGGATGTTAGAGTAAACATATGGAACTGATTTCTCGGGCTTAGCAAGGTAAAATGTAAGACTTTATTTTGCAAATCCATCAATTATTCTAAGTCTTGTCATAAGCGAAATATTTAAGTTAAAGTAAAAAGTGGTACGATATAACCGACTCTCCCCTGTATGATGAATTCGGCACCAAGAAGGTAGAAATAAATAGGTTAAATTATGTTTTGAATTCAAAACCTCAGTACACACGATGTTCTAAATTCAAATTTACTTTAACCTCTAGAGGGTAAAAACGACTTTTGCGCCCTGATATCGAGGAGCAAAAGTACTCTTTCCGAGCTGGTGGGATGAAAAAGTAATTTAATAATACTGATAAATAAATATTAACATTTCACACACACACACCACCATCTGACCCCAAATTAAAAAGCTTGTAGGTATTATGGAAGCCAGTTAGCTGGTATAGTTGTAAATACATACTAATTAAACACAGACACAGTACAAATATTTGCATTCATCACACATACTTGCACTGTGTGGGAATCTAACCCACAACCATCGGCTTCGCAGGCAAACATACTCACAAGTAAGCCACGAGGCCAAAAAAGTTTGGCAGTTACTTAGCAAAATTCCACGCAAACGAAGCCACCGTATTCCAGTTATCTCATAAAAGTGCTCTATATTTAGCATTTCTAACGACATATCACATAAGACCCCAACATACATAATAAACTAAAGAAAAACCGACCATTTCGGTCAAAGAGTAAACCACAGACAGAACATCCGACCAAACGTGCCTACGACGTTACAGTCTCTCTGAATAACTCAGCAACTCTGATAAGATTACTCGTAGAGGCCACTGGTATTAAATTACATGGCCTGAATAAGATATTGAGTCCTTACACGCGCTTCTGAAATTTTTATTTACGTGGTCTGTCTGTTTTTGATGACGCTGTTACTCTGTGTTTTGCGTGACTAGGAGATATTATATGTAACCTACAAAGGTGAGTTGCGATTTCTAGAATAACTTTATATTTATATTCTAGGAACGAATTTTATATGCTACAAAAGGTTATCCCTTTTGTTAAGTTATTTTAGTAACATAATCTTCTTATTTGATAGTAACATATGATTCCTAAACTACTTAACCGATTTTAAATTAAATTGGCACACCGTGAGCAGTCTGGTCCAACTTGAGAGATAGGATAGTTTTTATTTCGATTAATAGTCTTTAAATGACAATATCCGAGCACAGCCGGAATGGGCCGCTAGTCTTAATATGTATAAATCTCCTGTCACGATGTTTGTCCGCGATGGATTCCTAAACTACTTAACCGATTTTAAATTAAATTGGCACACCGTGTGCAGTCTGGTCCAACTTGAGAGATAGGATAGTTTTTTTTTCGATTAATAGTCCTTATATGACGAAATCCGAGCGAAGCCGGAACGGGCCGCTAGTATAATATAAAAATCATGTTACCAATGTACTCTTTACCAAATCAACTGAATTTTCACGAAACTTTGCTTTTATGTGTAATTTGTTACAACTTAGGAGATATCTTAATCCTCAATTTTTTTTGTTGCAATTGTTTATAGCAAATTATTAGTTTATTGCATGACATTACCCGAGCGAATCCAGGATGGGCAGCTAGTTATATTTTTTTACAATAATAGTCTAGCGATTACCCACCAGTTTGTTCAATGTTAAGCGACCATCCGATTTCCAACAGATCGCGATTATAATTTACTCGCGTTAAAAAGTAGCCTAATTGCAATTCCAGGCTGTAATCTTATTTTGTTCCAAATTTCAACACGATCCATTCAGCCGTTCCGACGCAACCGAATTGAGCAACAATCATCAAACTGTGGCATATAAAATATAATTAGGATTTAATATGATAGCAGGATGAAATCTCGTCAGCCACCGGCTCTTAGCCTATGACTGTTTACCCTTCCCTTCACTCCAAATCACATTTTCATTATATTTTCGTAAGAATAGGACCTGCTATCAGTTCGAGCTCAAAGAAATCCGCGTCACAAAGGCTTTGTAGGACTGTCTGTGCGTCGAGGAGATTATACGCTCCGGGAGTATTGTGCGCAATTAAAACATATGTGATGTCATTAGATTTAATCTTGGTTGATTTATGATGTCCTGGTAGCTTCCGCGGTGTTACTCGCGTAGTTCCCATTGTTCTCGTTATTTTGTCGGGATAAAAAGTAGCCTATATGCTATTTCAGACTATAACCTAACTATATAATACTAGCTGACCCCGCAAACGTTGTTTTGCCTTAGTGAACAACCCTTGTCACTTAGGGGTATGAAAAATAGCTAGTAGCCGATTCTCATACCTACAGAATATGCATATAAAATTTGGTTTAAATCAGTAAAGCCGTTTCGGAGGAGTAAGGAAACAAACACTGTGACACGAGAATTTTATATATAAGAAGAAGATGTATACTATACTAGGACTGGGCTCATGGCTTAGTGGTAGTAACCCTGCCTGCAAAGCCGAGGGTCGTGGGTTCCACACAGTGAGATTGTACGCTCCGGGAGTATTGCGCGCAATTAAAACATATATGTGATGTCATTTGATTTAATCTTGGTTGGTTTATGGTGTCCTGGTAGCTCCCGCGGTGTTACTCGCGTAGTTCCCATTGTTCTCGTTATTTTGTCGGGATAAAAAGTAGCATATATGCTGGACTTAGACTATAATCTAACTTTATTTAAAATTTCAACCCGATCGGAGCCAACGTTCCGACGTGATTGAGCAACAAGCAACAAACATTCAGACTTGCTCATTTATAATATTAGTACTTAGGATCAGCAGTCCATTTTATGGTCCCACCGCTGGGATTTAATCTACCACGCTGAACAACTGCAGATTCACGGGTGATACATGTTTTAAACATTTTATTTTTTGAAGTGAAAACTTCTTTCGGCGCGACAGACAGATTTTTCGTGGGATGTGAATTGAATTCTAGCGCCACGCTCGGAAATGATAGTTTACAGTTCGAAATTACAAAATTGCTAGATCAAACATTTATTGGCGCCGTTTCAAGGGTTCAAGCTACAAAGTTTCTTGGTTTTATTTTCGACAATGACGAATTTCCAATTAGATTTTCATCTTCCATTTCATCTCCGTACAGTTCAAAATTGCTAGAGCAAACATTTATTGACTTCGTGTCAAGTATCTAGATTCTAGATACAAAGTTTCATGGTTTTATCTTCAACAATGGCGAAATTCCATGTAGACTTTCATCTTCTTAACTTCAGGTTAAAACTTCTTACGCTGAAGATTTTTTTATTTTATCTTTGGATTTTTGATAGTTTAATAAAGCAATAACTTTAATTTAAAAAAACCCGACTGCAAAAAATCAATGAATAAAAAATTATACTATCAAAGGAAACTTTTGTGATTGAGACGAATCTAACGATATCTTAATTATCAAAATCCATCCAGCCGTTTGGAAGATACGTGAGAATAAAGAAATTTACAAACACAGGATACGCGCGATAAACAAAACCCAGTTTCTAGGGTTCCGTACCCAAAGGGTAAAAACGGAACCTTATTACTGAGACTTGGCTGTCCGTCCGTCTGTCATCAGGCTGTATCTCAAGAACGGTGAAAGCTAGACAGTTGAAATTTTCACAGATGATGTATTTCTATTGCCGCTATAACAGCAAATACTAAAAATAAAATAAATATTTAACGGGGGGGGGGGGGGGGGGGCATACAACAAACTTGATTTTTTACCGTTTCTCGCTCGATTAGTCCGTTCCAAGCAAACTACAATGGCGCCACTAGTACACTAAAACGCGCATTCGACCTCGTCGTTAAAATAAACAAAATTTTAGAAAAACATTTGGTTGAAAGCCTGTCTGTGGAAACTGCGATGGTTTACTTATAAGGATTTAAAAAAAACGAGAGGTTTTCGCCGTTTGTTTGCTAATGGTACGGAACCCTTCGTGCGGGAGTCCCACTCGCACTTGGCCACTTTTATTTTGACGTGATAACGTCTTATAATTCGATGAAGCCGGCTGCACGTCCGCAAAACATGACGTCATGTGCCGTTACCGCCGTTACCTCGCCGCATGACGTCGTCAGTACCATTCCATCAGTATTTTCTTAAGACGTTGTCACGTTCAACTATCGTCAGTAAACCGACTTTACAGACAACCATTTTTTATGTTCAGTCTTTTTTTTGTAAATCCAGTACTGATAAAATCTTTTTGTCAGACATATTGCATGCCTCTCGAAGAGGCCAGTTTGTATGGATCAGCTATTATAATGTTTGTAGTATCTTGTCTTACCTGTAAACAACAATAATAGTAGATTATTCACTAAGGTAGTAAAGCACTGTCTTGTGTCATCGGCGTCATATTGGATCCTGAGCGCAGCGAGGGACTCGACTCAGCTCCCGACCGAAGCGAGGGAGTTGTAGAGTCCTGAGTGAAGCGAGGGATCCAAGCCGCCCATGACACAAGGCAGTGCTTTACTACAGAGGTGAATACTCTACTTTTCATATCGTGTGCGAGACAATTCACTTTTCTTGTTGTTTTCCATTGATCAAAATCGTCATAAGCTTTTAGGTATTTATCTTTCGATTTTTCCGGAAGTAGATTATGAATAATCCCTAAAGCGTCCAATTTGATGAACTCCGGGGTCAATTCACTATCGCTTGAAGACATTTTGGTGTTATTTAAGAATTTAAAGTGATAAACTGATAAAAATCGACTCAATGGCGCCTTTTTATATTTTTGCACTATATGCACTAGTATACCCGCGCATATTTCTGTGAAATATGTCACAAATTCTTTGGTAAACTGAGAAAATTCTACAAGACCTGAGAT
Organism: Ectropis crepuscularia; assembly: GCA_963693475.1. Classification (NCBI taxonomy): domain Eukaryota; kingdom Metazoa; phylum Arthropoda; class Insecta; order Lepidoptera; family Geometridae; genus Ectropis; species Ectropis crepuscularia. Next base: position 14,702,900 of record OY856369.1, on the reverse strand, counting down.
ACTTACGTATTTCTAAAGCGAACTGAACCTGTATCTTTTCCAGACTACGTGAGTTTCATACTGCCAGCGGCTATCTCGTTACTGGAATACCTATTGTAGGTTGTAATACTTCCAGTGCTCATGCTTTTTCGAAATATATTTAATAAGTGTTTTTGACGTGATAACGCCTTATAATTCGGTGAAGCCGGCTGCACGCCCGCAAAACATGACGTCATGTAACGTTCCGCCGTTACCGTTAGTTCGTCGTCCGTGCCATGCGGACGAAGCTGAGCGCTGAGGGCGCCACCCGCCGAGTCGAGCGGTATCACTACTCGCGCTATCAGCGTACTGATTTCTTAAGACGTTGTCACGTTTAACTATTGTCAGTAAACCGACTTTACAGACAACCATTTTTTTTTAGTGGCTCAGTTGGTTGTAAATTTGACACAGAACCGTTGATTGTGGGTTCGTTTTCCATTCATCCTACTAATCCTTTTAATATTATAAACGCGAAATTTTTATCAAAATGTTTTTTTTAATCATAGAGTGACGAGACGAGCAGGACATGTGCCTGAAGGTAAACAACATGCCTGCCACATAACAGCACAGTGACACGCAGCTATTGGAACAGGAAAGTCCAAATTTCCAAAATCACCTAGCACTGCACTGCGCTCGTCACCCAGAGATCTAAGATATTATATCTCTAAGCCCTGTAATTTCTCCGGTAACATTGCCCTTCAAACCGGAACACAGTAATGTTTGCACATTACTGCTTGGCAGTAGCATAACTAGCAAAAGTGTGGTACTTCCCCAGGCGGACTCTGCCAAGAGTCCTACCACTATCTATGTTTGTATGTCTTTCACGCAAAAAATACTGCAAGTAGATGTAATTTAGTACATATAGATAGACAACGGTCTGGAGTAAAACATAGACTATTTTTATCCCTGAAAAATAACGGAATCGGGAACTACGCGTGTGAAACCGAAGGACATTGTGGCGTAGTGTAGTTCTCATTGTATTTTAGTTTTGTTAATAAAGGCTCGGCCCGATATAAAAAAAAAATTGGCAGTCATAGGAACTGCCGAAAGAAGTGAAAACTTACAACTCAGAATTTGATAACTTACTTTGGAAACTACACGGGTGTAACCGGAGGGCGTGGCCTGGGCATCATGGCATGACCATCTAGAAATGCGTCAGCACTTCTCACTGGCTAACGCATTTCTAGATGGCCATCCCATGATTGGCAGGCCACGCCCTTTTGGCATTTCCCATTGGCGGACGCATTTATAGATAGCCAATGGCTATGGTTCCAAGTTTACCCGAAGATTTCTCATCATACCCGAGCGTGACGCTAGAATTCAATTCACAGCCCACGAAAAATCTGTCTAGGCGCGCCAAAAGAAATTTTCACTTTAAAAAAAAGGACATTGCTAATCTAGAATATTAGTTGGAATATATCAGCTATCTAGACGTCATAGTAGGTACAAGCTTGGGATAGTTTACAGCTAGACAATACGAGTATATCGTGTGAGGAATATCCACAAAAATGTCCACAAAAAAGAAACACGAAACATATTGTAGTGGTAGGACTCTTGGCAGAGTCCGCCTGGGGAAGGACCACACCTTTGCCAGTTATTCTACCGCCAAGCAGTAATGTGCAAACATTACTGTGTTCCGGTTTGAAGGGCATTGTTTACAGAGAAATTACGGAGCTCAGAGATATAACAACTTAGATCTCTGGGTGGCGAGCGCAGTGCAGTGCTAGTTAATGATTTGGACTCTTCATGTTCCAATAGCTGCGTGTTACTGTGCTGTTATGTGGCAGGCATGTTGCTTACCATCAGGCACATGTCCTGCTCGTCTCGTCACTCTATGCTATAAAAAAATATCGTAGGAGGAATATCCACAAAAATGTCCACAAAAAAGAAACGCTAAACATAAATATCCAATTTACTTCTCGCATGATTTTACATACTCTCTGAACACGAAGATATTAAATTCCCGAAGGAAGAATTGTCACGGGATGAATCGGGAATAGAGATGAATCGGGGACGAGGGTGAGCTAACAAAACGTTGAATAATATTAAACTTACGGTCTGAGAGGAGGATGAAAGAGGGAACTCTCAATGGAGGCGTGTTGGGTTAGGATGGGCTACGCTGTTTATTGTCACTTATTTGAAGTATATGAATAGTGAAATGTGAATAATGGTTCTTAAAAATACATTTGACTTAAAATAGAATGTTTTAACGTCAGAGATGTTTTCTAGCCTACCAGCTCAACTAGCTATTATAGTCCAAGATCCTAGAGCTCCCAGACGTCACCTATTTTCTGATGAATGAAATGTGGACGATTGAGTAGAGTTAGTAAGTACTAAGAACACATGCTTACTCGCTAACTTGCTTAGACGGCCAATTTTGAGATATGGGGTAATGAAGGTACATACAAACATTACTTACTTCACGTATTTTCTAATAAGTGATTTTCACGTATGTTGTAGGCAGTATCCATAAAAACAAGGTCCCAATACTCCCAGACACTTTCCGTCAGGCGTTTTGCTTAACAACTCCAAAATATCACGGGCCTGTAGTCTATAAGTATTTTAACAATAAATACACTAAGTTCCCAATCAGGTCATCATTACTCAGTCAGGTGACAACTGACAACAGCTTATTTCGTTAAAATCAGTCAGCCGATACTAAGCACGGTATAACACACAAATTCATTCAGCCGACAAACCGGTCCCTTTGCTTGTGATTAACATTCCCTTAAATTTAAGTCAGCCGAAATGTACAACGCTCTAACCAGATTTCAAATTCAGGTTTAAATTGCTAAGTAGCATTAGATGATAGTTTAAAGTTAGAATTAATTAAACTTTTAGGGTCTGGCACCGTTTGCGCTAACCCACAGTTCGTAAGGTACTAGAGGCATTTGAAACCAGCTGCCTATGTCTATAGCATATGCACCTAAGCAGCTCACTAAATGTTCCCACTGCTGGGACTCAGGGCCTTCTCTAGCAAGGAGTCAAGCCAAAATCCACTAAGCTGGCCCAATGCGGGCTTGTTGATGACACATGATCTCGAAAGATTCTAGGTTTTTGTCGGTTTCCTCGCTATGTCTTCCGGCACCGTTTTAAATTAGCGGCATTACGCACATGACTTGGAAAAGACAGTGGTGCGCATGGGATTTGAAGCCGAGGGCTCCGAATCGACAGTCGAAGTTCTCCCGACTAGCCGTAACTTACTAGACTAGCCGTTACTTAACCAGGTCCAACGAGGCACATGTGACTAGTCCCCAGTTATATTGTTAAAATACGGTGTTAAATCACATGCAACCCTCGCAGTGTCCGTCCCACGCTAGCCATGATAATCAGGGTTGTCGATCGAGCAAGGATTCTTATTCCAGCTATCAGTGATCGCCCACTATTCAACACCCACGGGTCTATATCTTTCAACAGCTTTCAGACTACGGTCCAACACATTGAAATACATTATTGGGACCTTATTTTTACAATAATTAGAATAACGGGACGATAAAATAATCATAAGCTGCCCACTAAATGTTCCCAGTGCCGAGACTCCGGGTCTGTCTCTAGATCTAGACTCTCAGGAAAAAAAATGTGTGCGCTTAAAACCGCACGGCAGAAGTGAAAACTGAAATAAGAAATACTTAACTATATAAAGACTACTAAATAATTTTAATTTAAATCTTTAACGGCTGAATGATTAGTATCCATGGCCAAGAATAAATTAAAAAAAAAAATTACGCGGGTCGAAAATGCTGTTTGACTCACACTCACAAGTTTTTAGTGTTTGCTATTTAGTTATGTCATATTTATGTATTTCGCTAAAAATGCATAAATATGTTGTGTTATAGTGTATTTGTGTAAGCACTTTCTTATGAAAATGGGTATCATTTTGTGTGTTTACGTAGTGTAAGTGCTGTGATAAAATATTACAACCATAACTTTTTTGCAATGGACGTGAAATGCAAATTTAACATTTCGTGACAGGTTCAATTGATGTGGTAAGTACCTAGAAGTTAATGTCGTGATAAAAAAGTTTAAAAATTCGCCAGTTTCAGCGAGAAAGTCGCTAAGGTGTCAGTCAACACTGGTAGTGAGCAGCGAGAGAGAGTAAGAGTATGTATTGTCCCATGTCCTCCTCTAACAATTATCTTTCTCGGTCTGGCACGTTTGTTGACCACATTATCTTTCTCGCTCTAGCATCCCGAGTTTACCCAAAATTTCTTATCATATCCGAGCGTGATGATCACGTGATCATGAGTCCATTTCACAGCCCACGAAAATTCTGTCTATAACGCGCCTAAAGAAGTTTTCACTTCAAAAGTCCTGAATCCTTGAGATACTTTACATGACTACCTCCTATTCGAAACGCGACCCGTGACAAAAATGATGGCAATACTGCTGTGTGCTGCTAATGTGCATGATTTCTAAGTACCTTTAGTACGCTATACCATGTTGAATATCTTTAGGCCTTCTTTGGTCTATGCATTTTTTTATTAATTCTAATTCAGTGTAGATTACTATTTAGTATTAACTATTTGTATGTACAATAGAGTTGTTCTTATTGTATTTTTTTTCTAGACTTTAGCCTCCGCTGACATAAGGCTCTTTGCTCCGTGCTCTTTGCCAGAAGTTGCGTTTTATTTGATTAAGCTTAAACATTTGGAAAGAAACCTAAGTTCTAATTTACTTCCTAACTGAATCTAGCTCATTCTAAGAGCTGATTTCAATTTTGTCAATCAAGAATTATATTATTCCAGAGTATCAGTTCCCATGCCCATCTCGGGACAAAAAGTATAAGTGTTTTTCCAGACTCCAGACTATAACCTATCTGTGTTCCAAATTTGAACTATTTATAGTAGATCCAACCGTTTATTTTCTTTTTGACAGCACCAATAGCACGTAACTGCGTCATGTTACGCAAAAGTTTACTTTTAAATGCGAGGTTTTAAAAAAATGACAACTGTTTAAATTTGCTCCTTGATCCCGTATAATAATCATCTTTGACAAATTGAGTCCATAAGTGCAGTAGTTTTTTTTATAAATTACATAAAATAACAAACGTTTTTAAAAATTTACGTTCTATGGGTGATGTATGATAGCCATAGAACGTAAATTGACGATGGAGCCACATACATCTAGGCATCCGAGGTATCCAAACTTTGACATTTAAAATAGCCTAGTCTGAAGCGGGTTTCTTCAATAGAAAAAACCAGTAATCTTGATTTATTCCTCCGATAACCGAGCGTAAACCCGGGCCTGCGGGTGGCGCCACTATCGTATGCTGATTTCAGAGGTTATGTCTACTGGTCTCAGAATCGTGGTTGGATAATAGATAGGTAGTTATTAGAAATTGTATGTTTGCTGCGGTTTCGCGTGTTTAAGCCATGAAATGAAATGTTCCGATATCAACTATGAAGTTTGCGGTTGCCGCAAACTATAGCAAAATAATACAAACCATTACCAGTAGTATTTTTGGTTAGTTTTGTATTGTCTGGGTAAACTTTAAATAAGTTATTTTATGCAAAGTCAAGTAATGTTTTGTGCACTAAAAGTGTTTGTACTTTTTATACATAAGTAACTAATTATGTTTAGACTACTACAGGCCCGTGAACAAAATTCAGCACTATGCCGTCACTTCCAAGTACTGAGTACCTGAGTACAGTCGAATAGGGGGGTTGCAACCCTAGATCATTTTCTCTCTTTGTTGCACGATTTTTGTACGGCATTGCGTAATAATGGATTAGGAGATGTATTGAAACTATATAGAACCAATGCCGTATATAATCAAATGACCAAATTTAATCGGGAAATCGTCGGAAAATCACGAATTTTTCTGACAAACTAATAATTAAAAACTTAATATGTATAATGTTTATAGCTTCAATACCTCTTCTTATCTATTATTCTGCAACGCCGTACAAAAATCATGCGACAAGGAGAAATTATCTAGGGTTGCAAACCCCCCTCTTCGACTGTACTCAGTTGGCCAGCTAACAAGTGACGGCATAGTTATGAATCTTATTACTTTATACCCTTCTATCATCCTACATAGGTCTCCTGGTGGTTCATTTACTACGTAAATTTTGTTCACGGGCCTCTAGTCTATGTTGTTCGTTACAGACTTCCAAGTCTTCAACATCACCTTTAATCAAAAAGTTTATCTGGTTTTATGTCGAATATATTTCGGAGAGTGTGAAGCTGATTTGCATGGTGTAATACAATCTCGGTGTCAAACAAACACAAATCGGACTATTTATGACTCGGAAAAGTGATATCGAATGAAAAGGTTTGACTCTATTTTCGTTATAAAAGCATCTAAACTTTGGAATGCATTGGCTGAGTGGGTATTTCCCGATAAACATAATCGGGGTCTCTACAAACCTAGACTAAGTCATTTCTAGGTTAGTGGGTTCCACATTGAAAAGCATCGTCGCTTAACATAAGGCGAGACGACAGTAAAATGACAAAAAAAATTGGCAGTCATAGGAACTGCCGATAGAAGTGAAAACTTGTAACTCAGAATTTGATAGCTTACTTTGGAAACTACACGGGTGTAACCGGAGGGCGTGGCCTGGGCATCATGGCATGGCCATCTGGAAATGCGTCAGCATTTCTTATTCGCTGATGCATTTCTAGATGGCCATGGCATGATGCCGAGGCTACGCCCTTTCAGCATTTCCCATTGGCTGACAGATTTCTAAATGGCCAATAGCCATGGTCCCGAGTTTACCCGAAGATTTCTTATCATATCCGAGCGTGACGCTAGAATCCAATTCACAGCCCACGAAATATCTGTCTAGGCGCGCCTAAAGAAGTTTTCACTTCAAAAATAGCAAGGTAATAAAAAAATGTAGATATTATTCGATTACTTATTACTATAATAGCAGTTGATAGACTAAGAAGAGAAAATAGAGTAGTTGATAAATAAATAATATTGTTATATTGTACTACTTATTACTATAATATTGTTCATATATCGATAGTAATTAGTAGTAATATATCGATACAATTTATATTGTTCACTCAGTATACAACACTTGATTATTGTAGTAAATTAGCCATTAAATTTCGGCGGTAGGTATTGGTACGCCGTCTCACAGGTTTTTCTTAGATTGTGTACCGATGAACTTCTATCTGGTCTGAGACCTTCAAAATTTATATTAAATCGTTGTTTGTCATCTTAATAATGAAGTTTGCACATGAATAACTGACAAAGCTGACAAAGGTGTGGTACCTAAACCTGTGGTACCAGGTAAGCGGTAGAATAATTACTAAGAAAGGTATGGTACTTCCCCAGGTAGACTTTGCAAGACAAATGAGTCCTATCATATAATTTAAGATCTTCACCCAACAACGAGTCTACTTATCGTGAAAACAAAGAATAAACTAACGTAATCACAATGAAACTTATTTACAAAGTAACCATAACTTCGCAGATACAAGACATTGTCTGAAGAACGATCGCACAAATACAAGATTTCATTGTAGTTCCGAAACATTCGCAACCGAAATAAACCATCGTAACCCCGATAACAAACAACGAACCATTGTCCCGGCACACGCTGTCTCTGAGGCAGTTAACTGCACGTGTAGCGTACTTCACATCGCGATATGTGTATTATATTACCCAACAGCGAACAAATCACGACACGGTGTGGGGTTGTTTTAAAACTTGTTGTGTAAGCTAATAATATTATATTTATTTCGTGACCAAATATATACATTAATACTTAAGGGGCGTCCCCCAGTAAAACGAGTTTTTTGTCCAGTTTTCAGAGCTGCCTACTCATTAGCCAAAACAAATATCAACTGGTAAAAAATACATTTAATTTCTACAACTTCTTGGCTTCAAAATGGTTGTTTTATTTTTTGTTAATGAATTTATTGTTTAAATAATCGCCTCATAACGAAACCATGAAAAAATTAAATAATTGTAGTTATCATGCATCTCCTAGAAAAACCTCCATTATTTTGATTTTGTACTTACACCAACGGATAGACAATAAATACCATGACAAACATTTTGATAGAAATATTTTTTTCAAAAGACCAAAATGTGATTTTATAAAGAGTTTATTCTAAAATTTGAGCGTAAAACAGCGACAAATCCTACTGTTTCTCTCTTGCTCTTTCTTGCGGTGTGTAAGGTAAGAAATACTCAAGGTCATTTGCTCGGGGTACGCCCTTAAAAAACTTAACTATTATCATATGCACCATAACTTGTAGAACCAATTACAAAAATGTATACTGAGCATGCAAGGACCAACCAAAGCTTAGCTTAACCAAAGTTATAAGAAAACAATAAATGTTAAGTTCTTGCAAAATATTCCATGTGGTTTTAATCAATTGCAGAACTGATCATTGAACTTGGCACTCATTTACATCTCACTTCTTTTGTTGTTGAAGTCAACAATCAAGCCATATGTATCATAGTATTAAACTTGGCTCTCATTTTACATTTATGTTTTTGATGGGATTCAGAATACTAGATTAAGTTAAAATTTGCACAACTGATTGGTGATTGTCTGAAGTAGGAAGTAGTATAAAGGTTTTTTGTATCTCAAAAAGTTGGTGGAATACTTGACGAATATCTTTTCCTAAATATTCTTAATTCTAAACCAACGAAGGCGCAGGAAAATACCTTTTAGGCCCGGTTCACACGGCGCGGCTGCAAACCGCGCCCGCGCGCGGGCGCGGCGTCGCGCCGCGCGACTGTTTTGTTTCCGACCGCAGGTTTTCGCGGTTTCTGCTCCGGAAAGCTACTGCGCAAGAATCGCGCGCAGCCACGCGGGCGCCGCGCGGCTGCCGCAGCCGCCGCGGCCGTAAACCGCGTCGTGTGAATTGAATTCAATTTTATATGGAAATCTGCCGCGCCCGCGCGCGGGCGCGGTTGGCAGCCGCGCCGTGTGAATCGTCTCTTAGGTACTGTAACGTCGATGAATGAAAAACCGAATTATATAATGATGAGAAAAGGACCCTTTCAGCTTAGTACAGGTGATTGCGTAACCCTAAATAATATAGATATGATAAATTCGGTGGGAGTGTACATACGTACATACTGTGTAGACACGGCGTGTTTGCTCACGCATCCGGCGAACGTCAAGGAAGTTATAAACATGGAATACGTACTACCGTTACCTTTGTCGTATCGTGGATCGTGGTAAAATAAAAATAAAATCTAACAGCACTTCCTACCAGTATGAAAATGTTCATAGGTGGAAATATGGTTCTTGCTCTATCAAAATGGAATGAGTAAACGGATTTAGTTGAAAATTTGAAACTAAAAACCCGAAAAAACAGGTACAATGAAGAAATCTTTGGGGAGTACTTCATTTTTATGTCAAATAAAAGACAATACAAGTCTTGTTTTTACGAGGTTCAAGATAAGGTTTGAATGTTTGATGGCGTCATCATTATAACTTAACAGGTCTGTGATTGACTCTACGGAAGACAACAGGCAGAGGAACGAGACGTAAAGCTGAGTATCAGGCTGAGTGGCCAGCCATGGAGATGATTATTTATATGTCCAGCAGTAGAATGAGATAGGCTGATGATAGTCTAAGATCCCGCTATACAATGCCCAACACCGAGCTGGTTATTGGATGAAAATTATTTTATATACAATTTAATATGTCAACAAATATATTGCAAATAGGTTGCCTAAAAAAATTCAGTCCAGAATATGATTAATTAACAATTCATTATTATTTTTTAAACTTTTCACTTAAAATGATTATCCTCCTACTATGAGGACGATGACTGATACTTAAGCTATTAGCGTAGTTAGCTTCTGTAGGCACACTCCCAAAGATAGTACGAGTACCTAACCGAAATTCAACTATCCGTACAGTTTCCAGTTCGTTTAAACCTTCCTTGGCGAACAAAGAATTTGTTTTCGCGGGAACATCTGAATATGTATGGGGAGGGAAATTGCCATTGATTTTTCGGGACCGACTAAGTCTTCGCAAACATGATATCTCAATATCAAGATATATCTACATCTTCCTCGTTACTACCTAACTTCGTTTTATAGATGGCAACCAGATGAAAAAATAAAGTTTTCTTGATTTTTTCCCAAGAATACCTACGATATGAGTAAACTTTTTGTCGTTACTATCACACAAAAACATCATACTAACATAATAGATGTTAAAGTTTGGATGTTTGTTGCTCAATCACGTCGTAATGCCTGAATGAATCGGTTTGAAAGTTGGAACATAGGTAGATTATAGTCTGGAAGATCACATAGGCTACATTTTGTAGTGGTAGGACTCGTGGCAGAGTCCGCCTGGGGAAGTACCACACCTTTGTCAGTTATGCTACCGTTTCTACAAACATTACTGTGTTCCGGTTTAAAGGGCAATGTTATCAGAGAAATTACAGTGCTTAGAGATATAACATCTTAGATCTCTGGGTGACGAGCGCAGTGCAGTGCTAGGTAATGATTTGGACTCTTCATGTTCCAATAGCTGCGTGTCCCTGTGCTGTTATGTGGCAGGCATGTTGCTTTCCATTAGGCACAATATGACATTTTTTTTTTTTTTTAAATAAAAAGTGACGAGACGAGCAGGTCATGTGTCTGATGGTAAGCAACATGCCTGCCACATAACAGCACAGTGACACGCAGCTATTGGAACATGAACAGTCCAAATCATTACCTAGCACTGCACTGCGCTCGTCACCCAGAGATCTAAGTTGTTATATCTCTAAGCCCTGTAATTTCTCTGGAAACATTGCCTTTCAAACCGGAACACAGTAATGTTTGCACATTGCTGCTTGGCGGTAGAATAACTGACAAAGGTGTGTTACTTCCCCAGGCGGACTCTGCTAAGAGTCCTACCACTACTAATGTCATGCTCGTCTCGTCCCTCTTTATATAAATAATAACATTTTATCCCGAGAAATGAGCGGGAACTAAGCGGGTACCGCCGCGAGGTGTTGCTAGTCTATCATGTAGCAATAGTAAGATTCTAAGTCTGACTCGGATGCTGAATCTTTCTGATTTTGATTTTGTACGAATATAAACTGTTTCAAAGTACATCACACATCCCTTGGGTTCGTCTTCATCATCATCAGCCTGTATTCGTCCACTGCTGGACATATGCTTCTCCTATAATACGCCACTTAGCCCGATCCTCGGTCTTGGGGTCTTACAAGGTCATCCACGAGACAAGTTCGGGTTGGCAGATGACACATCTCCTCGAAAGGCTTCTCTTGGATTTTTTGTGGGTTTCCTCAAGATAACTTACGTCCTTGTACATATATATATATATATATATATATATTGGTGGTCAATTCACACACAACACCATTTGACCCCAAACTAAGCAAAGCTTGTGTGATGGCAGCCAGATAGCTGATGTAATACTTATATAGTTTTAAATACATACTTATTATACATAGAAAAAATACTAGGCTGGGTTTGAACGTACGATCTCATTGTTCTGGAAGCAGACATTCTGTCACTATGCCATGCGATAAGATGCGATATTTACCAATACAAATTGCTAGCTTATCGGTTTTTTATCAAATACACTTCGGAGAGTGTTCAAATGATCTGCATGATCTGGCACCTTGCCCTTTCTTCTATCGGAATACTCATATCTCGAAAAAGCGATATCGACACGAACGCAAAGGTTTGCTTCTACTTTTGTGATAAGAACGTCTAGGTTGTGAAATGCATTGCTTGAATGGGTTTTTCCCGATGGTTACAATGTTGGTGTCTTCAAATCGAGAGTGAATCGGTTTCTTCTAGGTAAACACGGCGAAATGGCGGTCAAATGTAAACCTATAAAAGTAAAAAAATACTGCTTTTTGACGTTCGCACACCAAAACCCAAACTAAATAAATAGATTCTAAAACTAAACCCATTTAAAGTTAAATACTCAGATCAAGTGAGGTTTGAAGATGCCTTAGGGAGTGCTTTGAGCTGGCTTAGCTCCTCAGAGTTAATCTTCCCTGAAAGAATACTGCAAAGCTAAGATATACATTAGGATTAACCAATGCAGCATTACTAAGACCATATTATACCGAATTAACCTGGCTTCAGAAACCGCAGTTGTACGCTATACTCCTAACATGAATCTATACTAATATTATAAAGCTTTATAAAGCAAAGAGTTTGTTTGTTTGATTGTTTGTTTGTTTGTTTGTTTGTTTGTTTGAACGCAAGGATCTCGGTAACTACTGGTTCGAATTGAAAGATTCTTTGTAGGATAGTCCATTTATCGAGGAAGGCTATAGGGTATTTAACATTACGCTACTATCAACAGGAGCCGAGCATGAATGAAAAATGTAACAAAAACGGGAAAAAAATATTGCTTATAGAGAGCTTTCGTTGCGTGACAGCATTTGTCATATGTTAAAGGTTGCGTCATTAGAACCTAAAGTAACCGAATGTGTTTAAAATTTGATAGATTCGATAGATGGCGTAGCAACGCGCGCGCGTTCAGCTAGTGGTATCATATTTTTAATTAGCCTTTCTTTGTACGTGAAGTACATATGTCTTGATCGTCTGGTCACGCTATTTAAGATAATTAACCGACTTCCAGAAAAGAGGAGGTTATCAATTCGACCACCATTTTTTTTAAATGTATTTTAAACCGATTTTAATGCTTGTTTCATTCGGATAGGTAATGCTTCATGGTTGATGTTCCAAAGACACGAACGAAGAGATTTGACCTCTACCTTTGTGATAAGAACGTCTGGGCTGTGGAATGCGTTGCCTGAGTGGGTTTTCCCTGTTGGTTACAATCTTTGTGTCTTCAAATCGAGAGTGAATCGGTTTCTTCTAGGTAAACACGCCCCATCGTAGGTCGCATCGTCGCTTAACATCAGGCGAGATGGCGGTCAAGTGTAAGCCTATAAAAGTTGAAAAAAAAAAAAAAAAAAAAATGCTTCCCGAATGGTCCGATATAAATTTTATCGAAATCGGTCTGATGCTTTTTGAAACATGGAACAAAAACTAAAATTTGCCAACAATTTCGTCTGGTAGACATACTCGTAGTTGTAGATTTCACAAAAGTTATGAATTTTTATAGTGGTAGGACTCTTGGCAGAGTCCGTCTGGAAAAGTACCACACCTTTGCCAGTTATTCCACCGCCAAGCAGTAATGTACAAACATTACTGTGTTCCGGTTTGAAGGGCAATGTTTCTAGAGAAATAACAGGGCTTAGAGATATAACATCTTAGATCTCTGGGTGACGAGGGCAGTGCAATGCTAGGTAATGATTTGGACTCTTCGTGTTTCAATAGCTGCGTGTCGCTGTGCTGTTATGTGGCAGGCATGTTGCTTACCATGTGCCTGACATGGCCTGCTTGTCTCAAAAACAAAAAAAAAAGAGAAATTCGATCCTGTCAACATAAGATTGTGTGAAGACAATAATTAAAACTTGTCGTGAAAAAGTCTCATCACTCTATCCTACTAATATTATAAATGTAAATGTTTGGATGTTTGTTGGTCAATCACGTCGCTACGCATGCACGGATCGAGCTCAAATTTGGTACATAGAGATCATAGTCTGGAGAAAATAACGGAAACTGTTCAATATTTATCCCGAAATATCGTCCTGGGGCCCATAAGCAGGATTAAACATTATTATTTTGCTTTTATACCGATTTTAATATTTACCCCCTAATTGCAAACAAGTTATCGAAAAGAAATCACTTACGTAGGGTTCCCGGCGTCGTCCAAAGTCCAGTTTGGTCGTCAAGGATAAAGGGAACAGGGTCGGAAAAGAATTTGGAATACCAAACCAGACAGTAGTTCCGTAGACTTCCCGTTCCAGAACGATCCTGCGTTGTAGAAGCGGCCAATCCAGCAGCCACTTCACAATTAATAGTCCAGCACTAATCCAGTAGTCACACTTAAAGTTAAAAATGTGTTCCCGCACAATACTAAAGCTTTTATCCCGAAAAACTCGTCGTTCCCGCGAACAATAACACTTTTATCCAGAAAAGCAAACCAGGAGTCGCTCGAACGTACCGGCGAAACGAGACAACGTCACTTGACAGATGGCTGTCAACCATAGATTCGCTATGATTTTTCGCGGGCCGATATAATGTTGCCCGATTATACGGAACAAAACCCCCGACCAATTGAACTCCAGCTCAATTTTAGAAACCAGTATTTAGTAGTATCCGGACCCCAAATAAAACGAAATTCCCAACTTTGACCCGAAAGTGGAAATCAAACCAAAAAAAAACTTTACCAAAAATAGCATTAAAATTAAATAAAATTTTAACCATGAAAAATACGTATATCTAATAAAGAGGCAGGCGTGCCAGAGAGGACACCGCGCGCTGAAGTCTGGAACCAGAAACCAGAATCTCCGCCACGCGGGGTGTGCCATCAGTACCAGATATCAATTTTAAAATACGTCCCCTACGCCAGAGTAGGGGGGCCAAATTTGCCTCTTTTAATAATACTAAGTCCCCTTCCCGAGGGGCCTCCGTCCTATCTGTCCATTTTACCCGTTGTTGCAACAGATGCAAGTACTCGGCCGACCAGCGCCTCCAGAAGTCTTGACTTATTTGCTGCAATAACTGAAAACGGGACAGGCGTCCGGGCCGCTCATCCTTCCAGGGATACTCCGGCAACGCGGTTAAGGGCTGACCGATCAAGAAGTGACCCGGCGTCAAGACTTCTAGATCGTTAGGGTCAGGCGAGATTGGACAGAGAGGACGGGAATTAAGCACTGCCTCCACGCGGCATAGTACCGTGACTAACTCTTCCCAAGTTAACACGGTCTCCCCGATGACACGGCGGAGATGAGTTTTAGCAGACTTCACCGCAGCCTCAAAAATTCCTCCCCAGTGAGGACAGGCCGGCACACTAAATTGCCAGCTGATTCCCCGCTGGGCGAGAGCCAGACTTAAACTATTATTACCAGAATTTAAAAAATTATTAACTTCGCGTAAATAATTCGCCGCCCCTCGATAATTTGTGCCATTGTCCGAACGTATTAAAGAGGGTACTCCTCTTCGCGCTACAAAGCGATCCAGCGCCGCGACAAAGGCCTCCGTAGACAGCGCAGAGACCAGCTCCAGGTGGACTGCTTTGGTGGCCAAACACACAAAGACGCACAGGTAGGCTTTAACGACCTTGGCGTTACGCAACGTCGATGACTTGACCGAGAAGGGCCCAGCGAAGTCCGTTCCGACCCCGTCGAACGGCCTCGAGGGAGAAATCCTATCCGGAGGAAGATCTCCCATCATGGGCTGCATGGTAGACGCCTTGAGCCTATAACAAGGGACACATCTAAACAGCACCTTTCGGACCGCCCTGCGAGCCGACAAGATCCAGAATTCACGCTGCAACACAGCGAGAAGCGCGCCACATCCAGCGTGCGCGTTACCGATATGCCGATCGGTGATCAGCAGGTCCACCAGAGGACCTCCTTTCGGTAGCAACAGGGGGTGCCTGCTGCCGTACGGCAGGTTGGCTTTCCGGAGCCGACCTCCTACGCGCAGAAGACCATCCTGATCTGTGAAAGGGTTCAACTTAGCGACCGCACCCTTCAAGCGAGCGCGACCGCAGCGCAGCGCCTCAAGTTCCGTCGGAAACCTCTCACCCTGCACCAGCCGAATGAGGTGCAGCAAGGAACTCCGACGCTCCTCCACAGTGGCGATCTGGTCACTCCTCCTCTGACGAGGGTGACGACAGTTGTGGATGAAGCGTTTAATCCAGCTAGTTACCCCCAACAACTTATCCAGCTTGCTGTAACGACCCGTCAACCAGTCAGGGTCTGGGGGCACTTCCGCCACAATCGCATGCACGCGGACTCCGGGCAGTTCCGCTCGCTCCGAGTCCGCGCCGAGAGCTGGCCAGGAAGCTTCTGGCTCCCGCAGCCAGTCCGGACCCCACCATAAGGGGTGATCAACTAGCTCCGGCGCGGAACAGCCGCGCGAAGCACAGTCAGCGGGGTTCAACTCACCCGGGACATGTCTCCAAACCATGTCCAGTCCAGTGTTTTGGACTTGGGAAACCCGATTTCCCACAAAGGTCTCCAAGGTGTGAGGGGCTGCTCTTAACCAGGCAAGCACGACCTGACTGTCAGACCACGCATAGACATT
Source organism: Ectropis crepuscularia (assembly GCA_963693475.1). Classification (NCBI taxonomy): domain Eukaryota; kingdom Metazoa; phylum Arthropoda; class Insecta; order Lepidoptera; family Geometridae; genus Ectropis; species Ectropis crepuscularia. The sequence continues at coordinate 14,686,819 of OY856369.1, read as the reverse complement.
CCGGATGTCTATCGAGGTGGACAGTTCCTGATATACATGCTTGAGCAGCCGAGCAAGTAATGTGGCTCCGCTCAATTCCAGTTTCGGAATGGTGAGTCGTGTCCTGATAGGAGCTACCTTGCTCTTCCCCAATAAGAGCGTGACATTGACGTGGCCTCCAGCGTCAACTGTACGCAAGTACACAGATGCGGCATAGCCCAGCTCGGACGCATCACAGAACCCGTGCAGGCTGATCCGGCTACAGCCTGGTGGCAGAATGCGACGGGGCAACGCCACTCTATTGACCGTTTCGAGGTCAGATATCAAACGAAGCCAAGTGTTAAGCGAGTCTCCGACCAGGGGGTCGTCCCAGGAGACCTTCAGAGTCCAAAGTCGCTGTAACAGACACTTGGCTGCGAACAGAACCGGACTGATCCAACCGTTTGGATCAAACATCCTGGCGATGGTGGACAAAACCGTCCGTTTTGTCCACGCGCGTGTGGCTTCCAGTGCCACCCGAAAGGTGAAGATGTCAGCAACCGGTTGATACTGCATGCCCAGAACCGCAATCCCGTGCGGATCGTCACCTTCCTCAAAGAGCCCGGGATCCTGCTGGTGATCGTCCGGGATACCAGCCAGGACGTTGGGGTCGTTAGAGAGCCATTTCCGAAGCTCATAGCCTCCAGATGCGAGAAGCTCTGTAAGCTCATCCCGGAGCAACAGAGCTTCCTCCACCGTCTGCGCACCAGTGCAAACGTCGTCCACGTACAGGTCGCATTCCAGAACTGCGGCTGCACGTGGGTACCGAGCCCGTTCTTGCTCCGCCAACTCCAGCAGTGAGCGGATCGCAATGAAGGGGCTTGATCTCAACCCATAGGTGTTGGTGTTCAACTCATACACCATCATAGGGTCCTGAGGACTTTCCCGCCAGAGGATCAACTGGAACCTCCTGTCCTCGGGGTGTATGACCGTTTGTCGGAACATCATACGGATGTCCGCTCCCAACACCACCTGATGCCTACGGAAATTCAGGATGATGTCTACAATATCCCGATGTAACTTCGGTCCAGCGTGGAGGCACTGGTTCAGTGACACTCCTGTCGAAGTCGGAGCGGATCCATCGAACACCGTCCTGAGTTTGCCCGTCGACGCCTTCAAAACGGCGTGATGAGGCAAAAAGTAGTGGTCCATGGTCGACCAGTCGTCGCGAGCCGGAGACATGTGGCCCAGTGCCTCATACTCCCTCATGAACTCGATGTACTTTTCCCGAAGTACAGGATCTCGAGCCATGCGTCGCTCCATGGACCTGAGCCTTTTCTCGGCCAATGATCGAGACTGGCCCAGACGCGGGGGGTTATCCCGGAAAGGCAGCCTAGTCTCCAATCGCCCAGAAACCATTCTCCGAGTGTGAGCCTGATAAAAGTTCTCACACTCCACGTGCTCGGGATCCAGCCGAGACACGGTAGGCGGCTCTTCGATCTCCCAGAACCTCTGCATGATCTGAGCGAGGGCCGTTCCCGTAAAGGAAGCCTGATTCGACTGCTGCCACTCATCCACCATTCCCAAAATGGCGTATCCGTAGATGGTGGGCAGCGCCATCAGCGAAGACTGATCCAGCAGTCTAGGCTTGCCGTTCATGATGTAACCCAGTACATCAGAACCCAACAAAAGGTCTACCGGACCCGCCATCCCGAAGCGGGGATCCGCCAACCTGAGACCCTTAGTACAGGACAAAAGATCCGGATCTATGTCCGCCTGAGGAAGCCAACCGACAACCGAATCCATGACGGTGGCCCTGACCGCAATCCTTTCCGAATATGAATGTACGGACGAGAAGGAGAGGCGGGTCTGTCCAGCTAACCGCACCTCTGTGTTCCCGACTCCTCGCAACGGAGTCGGTGACGGAAACCTAGCCAGGCCTAGGCGATGAGCAACCCGGGTTGTTAAAATGCACCCCTGGGACCCTGTGTCCAAGAGCGCTCGTATCCGGACGTAGTCGCCCCTTGGACCCCAAACCCTTAACCAGAGGGTGGGCAGCAGGACCACCGGTTGATCCTGTGCCAAGGGAACGGAGGCTAGTCAATCCCTCCGAGGCCCGTCCGAACCCGTCGGACTACAGGGCCCAGCCCAGTATGGCTGCCGAGTCATAAGGGCCATCGGAGGGGGGGCATATCCAGCTGCCCTGCCGTACCTAAAGTAGGGCGGGTGGTAATCCAGCCTCGGATGCTCATGGAGGGGAGGCGTGTACGCCCTCCATTGCATTAATCGCGGATCCAGCGGCGGAGAAGGATAACGCTGGGGAGGTGGCCCCCGTGGTGACTCCGGTATCACCCTTCCACCTCTCCAGTTCGCCCGCGTCCGCGCGGGCTGTGAGGTCGGTGACCGAGCCGCGTGTAGGACGCCCCTTGTTGGGCTGCCCGGTGCTGCCGTGGGTTGGGGTGGAGGGGGTGTGCTCCACGCTGTAGCCACTTCATTGTTGTACAATGCGTGGCTCTGCGTGGGAGCGCCCCCGCCCGTGGAGGGCCCCCTCCCTGAGGGCTGTCGACCAGCACCATCGCTCCTGACGCACAAGAGCTGATGGTGTGGTCCCCCACACCCAGGACACGGCCGTGCCGTGGGGCAGTCATTGTACAAATGACCCCCCAGGCACCCGTAGCACCGACGCAACCGCCGAACGATCCCTCGTCGTTCGGAAGTCGTCCGCGCAAGCAGGGCCGGACACTGCACCAGCGCATGAAGCTGGCCACAGTTCGGGCACTCCTGCTCCGACGCAGTCGTCACAGTCGCCGACCGCTTTACCCCACCCAGAGTGCGGGGATTTGTAGGTCGCGGTCCTGTTCCGGCAGGGCCACGAGCTGAAGCGGCGGGCTGCGCCTCCTGCGGCGCCGACTCGACCATCCTCGCCTCCCACTCCAGGACCCGAAGCAGCTCCTCAAACGTGGGGAAGACCTTCGGGTCGCCGTGAAGGCCCCTTTCCCGCTCGAACCGGGCGCGCAACTCCAGCGGCACCTTGCCCAGCAGAATGTGGACCAGTAGAAACGACCAGTGTTCTACTGGCAGTCCCAAGCTGCGCAAGGCGTTGTACGCCACCTTCACGGGCGTGAGGATTAGCGGCCTCAACTGAGACCTCTCAGTCACCTTCGGCAGCCCCAGTATTTGGAACACGTGAGCGTCGGCGAGGAGCCGAGGGTTTTGGAACCTCGTCTCCAGCAACTCCATCGCCGTGCCGAAGTTGTCGTCGTCCAGCTCCAGGTGCTGGACCAGGGAGAGTGCCTCACCCTCCAGTGACGTGCGGAGATAGGCCAGTTTCTCCGCCTTCGTCAGATCCGTGCGTGAATCCACGAGAGAGGCGAACATACTCCGGAAGCCACTCCACTCTCGCAGGTTACCTGTGAACCTGGGCAAGTCCAGGGTGGGAAGGCGTCCCACTACACCCGAACCCGCATTCCTGATGACGGGTCCCGAGTTCGCCCTTCCCTGACGAGACCTCTCCAGCTGGCGAACCCCTTCGGAGACCTCGTCGTACAAGTCCAGAATGCGCCGCATGTCTGCCTCGATCCTCTCCATCTGCTCCTCAGGTGGAGACGGCCTTGCATCCCGCAGCGATCCTGTGCTCCTCTCAGCGACCTCCAGGCGCCTGTCGAGCTGTTCTGCCCTGTTTAGCAGCGCCTCCTCCCGGTCTCTCCTGCCGACCAATCCTTGCAAGGATTCAAACCACCGGAGCTGGTTGGCCAAATCCGAAGCCATTTTTAAATTTAAATTTAAACCAACCTAAAGTTCGGACAATGTCACAACAAATATATCCGCAACCTATTAAACCGGATACCACTTAATACTAATTTCCCGACAGTTTGGGGAGAAATTATAAACTGGGAACCCCCAAATATCTGGCCTACCCGATATATTTTCCCAGAAAACTAAAAACAAAAACGGGGTATTTACGGTTAACCGCGCTCTGTCTACCAAAAAATGTTCAATATTTATCCCGAAATATCGTCCTGGGGCCCATAAGCAGGATTAAACATTATTATTTTGCTTTTATACCGATTTTAATATTTACCCCCTAATTGCAAACAAGTTATCGAAAAGAAATCACTTACGTAGGGTTCCCGGCGTCGTCCAAAGTCCAGTTTGGTCGTCAAGGATAAAGGGAACAGGGTCGGAAAAGAATTTGGAATACCAAACCAGACAGTAGTTCCGTAGACTTCCCGTTCCAGAACGATCCTGCGTTGTAGAAGCGGCCAATCCAGCAGCCACTTCACAATTAATAGTCCAGCACTAATCCAGTAGTCACACTTAAAGTTAAAAATGTGTTCCCGCACAATACTAAAGCTTTTATCCCGAAAAACTCGTCGTTCCCGCGAACTATAACACTTTTATCCAGAAAAGCAAACCAGGAGTCGCTCGAACGTACCGGCGAAACGAGACAACGTCACTTGACAGATGGCTGTCAACCATAGATTCGCTATGATTTTTCGCGGGCCGATATAATGTTGCCCGATTATACGGAACAGAAACGCTGCTAGTAAAATATATGTATAATAGACTACAGGCCCGTGAACAAAATTTACGTGGTAAATGAACCACCAGGAGACCTATGTAGGATGATAGAAGGGTGTAAAGTAATAAGATTCAGCACTATGCCGTCACTTGTAAGCTGTCCAACTGAGTACAGTTGAAGAGTTGTAACCCCCAACCCTCGATCACTTCTCCTTGTCGCATGATTTTTGTAAGGCGATGCAGAATAATAGATTAGAAGAGGTATTGAAACTATTTTTTTTTTAAATTAACCTCTGTTGTCCCACTGCTGGGCAAAGGTCTCCCCCAATTCTCTCCATTTAGTCCGGTCCAGAGCTTCCATCGCCCAATCTTTATTAAATGCTCCGAGCTCGTCTTTCCAGCGCGTTGGAGGACGGCCCTGGGGTCGATTAGCCGATGGTGCCCACTCTGTAGCAACTATGGCCCACCTATCGGGGTGCATTCTGCTTACATGACCCGCCCATTCCCATTTAAGTTTGGCAGACCTATATCCTACATCTGTTACACCTGTAATGGAACGCAGTATGGTGTTACGAATGCGGTCTTGTCTTTTAATGCCTAAAATACTGCGTTCCATTGCTCGTTGACAGACCATGAGACGGGACTTCTGCGCTTTAGTTAGCGACCATGTTTGCGCACCGTAGGTTAGGATGGGCAGGATACATGTGTCGAGCAGTTTGCGCTTCAGGGAGATCGGAAGTTCTCCCTTCATTAGCTCTTTCATGGACCAGTAGCTCTTCCAGGCGTTGTCGATTCGACGACTGATTTCCTTGTCTTGCCTGTTATCGAAAGAGACTATCTGGCCCAAGTAAGTATACTCATTGACATAAAGTATTGCCTGCCCGTCTACCTCGACCCTACGTTTTGTGCTATTAGTCATCAGTTGTGTTTTAGACCAGTTCATCAGAAGTCCTACCTCACGGCTTGCCCTGCTCAGATCTTGGAGCATGAGTTCTAGTTGTGGTGCTGATGTGGCAAAAAGAATAATGTCGTCGGCAAATCTGAGATTTGTAAGAAATTTGCCTCCTACGTCGATACCTCTTGTTGCCCAGGATTCTGCTAGTGTCTTGAAAACCTCTTCAAGGGTGCTTGTAAATAATTTAGGAGAGAGCGGGTCACCCTGCTTAACACCTTTAGATATTTTAAATGAGGGACCCGAAGATTCTAGTTTAATGTTGGCGGTACTATGATAATAAATGATTTTAAGGAGATCTATGTAAGTCGGTTCTACGTTTTGTTTTAGGAGAGAAGAAAATATAGCAGTGTGTGTCAAACTATCGAAAGCTTTCGCATAATCATCAAAAGCTAAATAAAGTGGTTTTCTGTGTTCTTTATGTTTCTCTATTATTTGATTTAGTGTGTGAAGATGGTCAGTCGTAGAGAAACATGGGCGGAATCCGGCTTGTTCTGGCGGTTGGTGTCTGTCAAGTGTCCCAGCTATGCGGTTTTGTATGATTTTTATAAATAATTTGTAGACGTGCGATACTAAACTTATTGGCCTATAGTTGTTTATGTTGGTGGTGTCACCTTTTTTATGCAGAAGGACAATGTTTGAGTGGCAAAAATTTTGAGGAATTTGACCGGTATCTAGAATAGAGTTGAATAGATTTGTAAGTGGGGGTATAAGAGTCTTAGATTCTATTTTCAGCTCTTCTGTAGTCACTCCATCTTCACCAGGGCTTTTTCCATATTTCATGGTATTTAAGGCATCGTGAACTTCTTTACCAGTAATGAAAGGAACATTATCTGATCGCAAGTATTGCAGATTTTCTTGATAGTTGTTGTGGTCTGTGTAAAGGTTCTGATAGAATTTAGAACATATTTCCACTACTTTGCTTCGGCAATTGTGTTTAACTCCAGAAGTGTCCTGCAAGCTATTTATTGAACATCTTCCCCTAGATCATCATCTTGCGACGATTTACAGATTAAATTTGGGCATTTGATTATGTACGGCATTGGTTCCATACAGGTGCAATACCTCTCCTAATCCATTATTTCTCAATGCCGTACAAAAATCATGCGATAAGGAGAAATGATCGAGGGTTGCAACCCCCCCTCTTCGACTGTACTTAGTTGGACAGCTTACAAGTGACGGCATAGTGCTGAATCTTGTTACTTAATACCCTTCTATCATCCTACGTAGGTCTCCTGGTGGTTCATTTAATACGTAAATTTTGTTCACGGGCCTGTAGTCTATAACAAATATGTAAGTACGTTTTACGGTAAAAGTTCCGAGAAATGTTTTCGCCAATCTTTGAGCAAACGCACGTGTTTGTGGATTAAAGACGCTTTGTTATTCTACAGAATATACTAAAAATACCGGTATCCTTCTTTTCACACGTTCGTACTGTAATACCGGTATTACAACCTCCCATAGGTATTCCGGATACGATGTAGAAGACGTAGTATGATACTCACGTACTTATATCTCTGGGTGATGAGCGGAGTGCAATGTTAGGTATTGATTTGGACTCTTCGCGTTCAAATAGCGAAGTGATATTGGACTATCTGAATAGATGTGCTGTTCAGATAGTTCGCAACAAACATATGTACATTATATCCAAACATTGACATTTACAATTTACTAGTAGCCCCCGGCGGTTTTACCCGCATAGTAGCTGTTCCTGTTATTTTTGGGGATAAAAAGAACCCTTTTGAGACTACAATCTAACTGTATTTCACATTTTATCCCGATCCGTTTACACGTTACGACATGAGCTACAAACATCCTAATATCCTAACATCCATACATTGATATTAATAATATTAGTAGGATAGAACGAGAGTAGATAGGCAGGAGAGACGAGCAGGACATGTGCCTGATGGTAAGCAACACGCCTACCACATAACAGCACAGCGACACACAGCTATTGGAAATTGTAACATGAAAAGTTCACAACATTACCTAGCACTACACTGGGCTCGTCACCCTGATATTTAAAATGTTTTATCTCTATACTGCAATTGCACTGGAAATATTGCCAAGTCCGATAGAAGAAGGGGCAAGGTGGTATTAGATCATGCAGATCAGTTGCACACTCTCCGAAGTGTACCCGATAAAAGCTAGTCGAGTTAAGAGTCCTGCCTCTACGCAAATTGGCATAGTGTAAGTGGTTAGTTAGGTGTAGTTCTAATTGTGATTTAGCTTCGATACTAATAGACTACAGGCCCGTGAACAAAATTTACGTAGTAAATGAACCACCAGGAGACCTATGTAGGATGATAGAAGGGTACGAGTATAAAGTAATAAGATTCAGCACTATGCCGTCACTTGTATGCTGACCAATTGAGCGCATGATTTTTGTACGGCGTTGCGGAATAATTGATTAGAAGAGGTATTATGTCATCATATGTAGGTCTCCTGGTGGTTCATTTACTACGTAACTTTTGTTCACGGGCCTGTAGTCTATAAAGCTTCTTCCCTACTATAATTTTAACAAAAAAAAGAACCGACCTAACAAACTTAACAAACGCGCTAGTCGCCCCTACAACTTTTGCAAGTTCTCTTCAATTTCTCCAGGATTCCATCATCAGATCCTGGTTTCCTTATCATGGTAACCCCCTTGGAATGTCTCCTATCGAACAAAAAAATAATCATCAAATTCGGTTCATAAACAACGAAGTTATCCGCGAACACACATAACATAAAATTATATATTATGTAAATACGGTCGAATTGATAAACCTCCTTTTTTTGAAGTCTGTTAAAAAATGAAAAAGTTTTAGTATACTTTCATTCCGGAGTCCCTAACAGTTCAGTCTGCATTGTGAACTTGTCTCAAAATTCTTCAGTATTCATGAACCAGCGTTCATATTTGCAGAAGCGAACTCTACTTTTGAGTTATTCCATCATTATTCCAAACAATCGACGAGAGGGAGACCTATTTATTATTCCTTTTCAAAGCGAATGTACGCTTTAATCTGAAACTTTGAAACTCTCAACTAAAACCAACTTTCACAAGTCTTTAAGAAGTGCCGCCACTATAGGATTTTATTACGAGACTCTACATTTTTTGTGTGAAACCGTGTAGTACAACTTATTCGTCACAAGTTCTTATATCTTGGGAAAGCTCTAGGAACATTGTCTTGGAACAATCTTCTTTAATTAGGGATTTAGTTCCAAGTGCAGCCGTTAGAGGGCGCTAGTAAAATCTGGCTTCGGGGAGATAAGTGCAAATAAATGTCACTACTGTCCAAAGTTTTCTTAGAACTATTATTAAAGATATATTTTGCGAACAATGGTTGCGTCGTTCAAAAATATTTCGGTACAATCTACAAATGCCCATCAGAGACAGTTATGCTGTTTAACGGTTTGTAAAGTTTACGGTAAAGTGTAAGTTATCTGGTCTTGTGACCTGCAGAACGCCCTCATTGGTAATACTCAGAGGCCAGTGATGCTTACATTTTTTGACATGTAACAACATCGTTAAACAACTATGACTACTAAGATTAAAGCGTCTGACCTGAGCGTTCAAACTGTAAATAAAGCGCCGGGCAATCCAAATCTGTGAATAAAGCGTCTGTATTTAAAGCCAGGTATGTAAATAAAGCGCCTAACTTTAAAGCCAGAGCAATAAATAGAGCGTCTGGAATTGAAGCCAAGTAAATAAAACACCTAGATAACTTACAAGACAGGTTTGTAAATAAAACATCTGACTGAAAAGTCAGGTATATGAAGAAATCGTCTAACTTGACAGTCCAGCTAAGTCTGTAAATAAAGCGTCTGACCTCTATCAGGTCTGTAAATATAGCGTATAAACTAACCAGTTCTGTAAATAAAGCGTATAACCTAACCAGGTCTGTAAATAAAGCGTATAACCTAAACAGATCTGTAAATAAAGCATCTAACCTCTGCCGGGTCTGTCAATAAAGCGTACAACCTAACTAGATCTGTAAATAACGCGTCTGACTTTAGAGCCAGGTCTGTAAGTAAAGCGTCTGACTTAAAGCCAGGTTTGTAAATAAAGCGTATGACCTCAGCCAGGTCTGTAAGTAAAGTGTCTGACCTGACATCCAGGTCCCGTTGAAGGGCGGCGGCGCAGCCCGCAGCAGATGCCGCAGCAGCGGCCGGCGGCCGCGCGCGCGCCCCGCGTCCGTGGCCGGCGTGAGCAGCGCGATGCTGAACACGATGAGCCCCAGCACGGCCGCGATCACCACCAGCGCGATGAGGATGCCGCGCCAGTTGCGCTGCGTCGGCGTCGCCGCTGCCAGCTCCTGAAACAAGGCTTACATTGTACCCGAAACATCATACTTCATTTTTGTTTTTTTATAATTATGAGTGATGAGACGAGCAGGACATGTGCCTGATGGTAAGCAACATGCCTGCCACATAATCACATAACAGCACAATGATACACAGCTTTTGGAACATGAAAAGTCCAAATCATTACCTAGCACTGCACTGCGCTCGTCACCCAGAGATGTAAGGTGTTGTATCTCTAAGCTCAGTAATTTCTCTGGAAACAATGCCCTTCAAACCGGAACACAGTAACGATTACACATTACTGCTTGGCGGTAGAATAACTGGTATAGGTGTGGTCCTTCCAAAGACACGAACGAAGAGATTTGACTCTACTTTTGTGATAAGAACGTCTAGGCTGTGGAATACGTTGCCTGAGTGGGTTTTCCGCGATGGTTACAATCTTTGTGTCTTCAAATCGAGAGTGTATCGGTTTTTTCTAGGTAAACACGCTCCATCGTAGACCGCATCGTCGCTTAACATCAGGTGAGATAGCGGTCAAGTGTAAACCTATAAAAGTTTTAAAAAAACGCTCGTTGATGGCGAGAGCATTCCTCACTTTACTGAAACTAGCAAAGCATTCTATAAACGACCAGCCTTGATAGAGAATGTATCCTAATAGGAAGACATTTATGTATTGTATTTCGTTAAGAAAAGAAATAGGTACTGTTTTTAAACACCAGGTAGGATTGAAGTTCCTTTGGATAATACAGACGCAACACAGTATGAAAAAAAATGCTTAATTTATTTTTTAAATAAAAAGTGACGAGACAAGCAGGACATGTGCCTGATGGTAAGCAACATGCCTGCCACGTAACAGCACAGTGACACGCAGCTATTGGAACATGAAAATCGTAATCATTACCTAGCACCGCACTGCTCTCGCCACCCAGAGATCTTAGTTATTTATATTTATTTATTGAGATAGAAACGGAATTCCAATTACAATTATCTCACACAATATAAATTAACTTTAAAATTACATTTTGGACAGTGATACAAATGATACAATAACATTATTTCATTACATTAGGTACAAGTCAAGAATAACGAAACAAGTCAACACAAAACAAAACACATTCAAAATAATAAATTATAGTCGTCAATTGATCTTTCGATCCTCTCATTCTTATCTCACTGGTCGGTAAGACTTTCACAATAGCTAAATATGCATTCGTAGGGTGTTCCAACTGTCACAAAAAATGTCGAGATCAGTGTTGGCGGAAAGAAGAGCATTGAGGTGACGTTGGGTTCGGACTAGCGGTGTCATGGCGCGAGCCGTAGTTCGGCTGCTATTCAGGTGGAAAAACTTATGCAGTTGTCCACGTCTGTTCGTGACACCTGGTTTCTCTGGTACACTCAAATTGCACATTAAATTGTGTAAATCGAGGGAGTCAATCGAACCTCTTAGGATTTTGCACCCAATTAGGAGTTGGTCCACCAATATATATTGTTATATCTCTGAGCCCTGTAATTTCTCTGGAAACATTGCCCTTCAAACCGGAACACAGTAATATTAGCATCATTACTGCTTGGCGGTAGAATAACTGGCAAAGGTACAATAAAACCTACTAATATTATAAATGTCAATGTATGGATGTTTGGATGATAATAATGCCATCGCTCCATAATGTCACATAATGTCACTTAAATTGCAATGTCCGGTTGGGGTACGTTGTGTTACGACTTAGCTTTGTCCTAAATCTGATTACTTGTTTCCTTGTAATTACTTTTATCTGTAACATAATGACGCAATAAATAATTGAGTATTGAGTATTGATGTTTGTTGCTCAATCACGTTCTAACGTATGAACGGATCGGGCGGAAATTTGGAACACGCATAGATTATATATAGTCTGGAAGAACACATAGGCTACTTTTTATCCCGGAAAACAACGGGAACGGGAACTTCGCGGGTAACACCGCGGGGCGCTGCTAGTGTATAATAAAATGAAGTCGACAACACTGGTCATGGACAGTTTTTACGCGTCAATTCATTTGCATATTTTTCTTGAGCAACTGAAAAAAATGTGAGACTTTTAGTCTTACATTTTATTCACTTCGGTTGCGCAATAACACCCTTATCTCCTCCAAGCCTGGCGTAAGAAAGTTCGATCCAATAATATTTACAAATCATTTATCCGTATCCGTAAACACAAATATAATAATCTCGAACGTTACGGGCGCAGCACAAACCACAGTTACATAAAGACGCTTCCATTCCATTAAGTAGCAAGTTAAATACGAGTGTCGCCAACTGCGGATCCCTATGTATCGAGTGCCGATACTTCAAGCCATCGATATAAATCAATGGATGTGCTCTCCCAAACTTCAGGCGTACGGAATTATGTTATCGTTGGGAAGAGAGCTGGGTTGGGGAGAGCTCACTCTTTCCGTTTTAGTCGATTAATATATTATATTGCTGGACAAATCACACACAACACCACCAGTGTCCTGACCCCAAACTAAGCAAAGCTTGTACGATGGCGGCCAGATAGCTGCTATAATACTTATATAGTTTTAAATAGATACTTATTATACATAGAAACACCCAGACATAGTGCAAATATTTGAATTCATCACACAAATATTTGCACTGGGTGGGAATCGAACCCACGACCCTCGGCTTTACAGGCAGAGCTACTACCCACTAAGCCACAAGGCCAGTCTATCCAGATTATCGGAAGCGGTGAACGCTGGTCGTTTATACTTATCGCTGTTCGTTGTCAACAATCGAAATAAGTAGAACCGCAACATACCTCGCCGCTAGCGATTCTAGGGGTCAAGTGGATTGGAAGTTGCAAACCACTCACGGTACACACAGACGCAATTTGTTAACAATTTCAAGGTCCTCAGTGCACATCTTTTGATTTATATCGTTGGTCCCGTTACTTTGAGCCAACAATCCGACCGATGATTTATTAAACGCTAAGGCTTCTTAAAGGATATAAACATCACTAGCCTAGACACGTGACTGCGATTGAAAAGATTCGATTTTATAATAATAGTCCATTGAAATGTTACATTTTTAGGCCTTACCTTGCGTTTTTTTAGAGGACGCAATTTTATTTATTTGATGTTTAGGGGGGGTCAGTGTAGAGCTAAAAACAAGTTTGTGGGGTCGCAAGTGTCGCAACCCTTGTCCCACAGCCGTCATCTTGAAAATAGGGGTTGAAATGGTTTCTACGGTATATCTCTTAAACTATTTATTTGATAAAAAAAAATGTGAACATTTTTTGTTGCAAATTAAATTCTCTACAACTTTGGTCCAGTAACTTTTTGTCGTAGAACTATAAACAATAAAAAGTTATAAGCGATTATATTATTATTAAAGTTATTTTTTCATTAAGTCAATAGCTAAGGTTTTACAGCGCTCCGAAGTGAGTACTATTTTTCAGTACTCTTAACTATACCTATATTATACGTGTGTACCTACTAATAATATTGAATCAGTTTTTATTTTTTTAATTTTTTTAATTTTTTATTATTGTAACTTTTTTAATTATAAATTTTGCAATATTATTAAAAAATAATTATTGACTCTTTTTCACTCCATAACAGAATTTAACAATTATTGATTTTTTAAATTATTTTAAATCTGATAGCCGTTACCGAGAATACTGTTCAGGTAGAAAATACCCAAGTGAGCATGAGGGAATATAAGAACAGCTGCCTGCTATTGTTATTATTATTCCTAAAACCTCTGTTATTGTAAGAATAGCTCATAACATTGTGTTGAAGTTGTCGCTTAACCTATATCTTTTAGTTGTGCTACATATTTCTCCACGTGCGGATGTATTTTATTCTGTTTTTAATTGTGAAGACAATTTCGAATAATTTCAGATACGATTTAAACTTCAGTGATAACTATATTCTTTTTACTTGCTATTCGCTTATAACTTTTTTTATTTATAGTTCTACGACAAAAAGTTACTGGACCAAAGTTGTAGAGAATTTAATTTTCAACAAAAAATGTTCACAATTTTTTTTTATTTAAACCTATTTTTAAACCATTTCAACCCCTATTTTCAAGATGGCGGCCGTGGGACAAGGGTTGCGACCCCACAAACTTGGTTTTAGCTTCACACTGAACCCCGCTACACATCAAAAAAATAAAATTGCGTCCTCTAAAAAATGCAACCCCAAATGTAACTTTTCAATGGACTATAATCCTACTAATATTATTAATGTCAATGTTTGGATGTTTGTTGCTCAATCACGTCATAACGTATGAACGGATCAAGCTGAAATTTGGAACACAGTTAGATTGTAGTCTGGAAGGAGACATAGGCTACTTTTTATCCTGATAAAACAACGGGAACGGGAACTACGCGGGTAAAACCGCGGGGCGCTGCTAGTTATAATATATGTTGGTGGACACTTCACATACAACATCATCTAGTTTGGGAACTAAGCAACGCTTGAAAACTTGATTTGATTTGAACGAAGAGGTTTGACTCTACATTTGTGATAAGAACGTCTAGGCTGTGGAATGTGTTGCCCGAGTGGGGTGTTTCCGATGGTTACAGTTTTGGTGTCTTTTTTTTTTATTTTTTTTTTTATTTAAATATCTACTCCACAGACTCCGGGGTCCGTGATTTGTCAATACAATTTTTTTTACAGATTTCTTGGAGTAGGAGAAGAAAAGGAAAAAGGGGGAGTTGGGCACATTTCAAACTTAATTCTAGAGCTCGTCGGTTGGGATCCTACCGCTAGTAATCGACTCCACATTGAGTCTTTGCCTTGCCATTTGCAGTTTTGGTGTCTTCAAGTCGAGAGTGAATTGGATTCTTCTAGGCACATCTTCACTTAGCATCAGGCGAGATGGCGGTCAACTGTAAGCCTATAATAGTTAAAAAAATGATAAAATTTTATCGAAATCTAATTTAAAGTAGGAAATCTAATTTAGTCAACGTATTGAAGTTCATCAGCCGTGATAAGCATTTTTTGATAGGGGATAGTTTTATGGGTTCTCGTCATTGACATGCCATTGTTAAGTGTTGATGGTTGAAATTAACGATGTGTAATCAAATGAGTCTCCTATAAATTGCGTATACTTGTCGTGAAGTCAGGATAGAGCTAGACCGACCATGTGGCTCATGAGTCATATATGCTCAACATTGGGACACAATATGGGTTCTTAATATTAAAAAAAAAAACTAGAGCAAACTAGCGGCAAAAGATTATATTTCACGAAGCTATTAAACGAAATGTAGCCATAACGCTTTCCTAAAACCAGCGACTAATCTTCACCATTTGAAATCCAAACTAAATTTGCCTACAAGATAATTCAGAATTAAATTATTCCATCAGCAGTTACGGTTTAAAGTAGTAGATAAACAAACAAACTTCTGAATTTATTGATGTAGAGAGTTCGTTGACCTTGCCCTTGAGGTTGTCTGGACCGACGACTAAATAGATTGGAAGTCGCTTTCAGTTTAATTGTATTTCAGTACACGAGCGAATCGAGAGGGAGAGGGTATGAGGGCCTTCACGACCTCCCCCTCCCACTCTACTGTGACACGTGTCTGTTCGAAAACGATTGTTTACTTTATACAAATAAATAAATATATATAAAAAAAGAGTGACGAGACGAGCAGGACATGTGCCTGATGGTAAGCAACATGCCTGCCACATAACAGCACAGTGACACGCAGCTATTGGAACATGAAGAGTCCAAATCATTACCTAGCACTGCACTGCGCTCGTCAGCCAGAGCTCTGAGTTGTTACATCTCTAAGCCCTCTAATTTCTCTGGCAACATTGCCCTTCAAACCGGAACACAGTAATGTTTGGACATTACTGCTTGGCGGTAGAATAACTGGCAAAGGTGTGGTACTTCCCCAGGCGGACTCTGCCAAGAGTTGAATTGAATTGAATTCTGTGACACGCGTCTCTCCACGAACGATTGTTTACTTTCCATTATAATAAGGCGTTGTCAGGATGTTTGAGTGATTTGAGTGAGAGACAGGTGGAATTTATGACAAATCATTATCATTGATTTATTTAATTGGGTAAGCGGTTAACTCACGTATAATATAGGAGGTAGGACTCTTAGGCGCGGGACAAACACAAGTGGCGTGTGGCGTGTGGCGTGTGGCGCGGGCGCCGTTCGCTACTTGGAAGCGGCGCCCGCGCCACACCCGCGCCACGCCACTTGTATTTGTCTCGCGCCCCGCCACTTCTATACATTTTGTATGAACTACTTAAGAAGTGACGCCGCGCCACACGCCACACGCCACACGCCACTTGTGTTTGTCCCGCGCCTTAGCAGAGTCCGCCTGGGGAAGTACCACACCTTTGCCAGTTATTCTACCGCCAAGCAGTTATACGCAAACATTACTGTGTTCCGGTTTGAAGGGTAATGTTTCCAGTGAAATTACAGGGCTTAGAGATATAACATCTTAGATCTCTGGGTGACGACCGCAGTGCAGTGCTAGGTAATGATTTGAACTCTTCGTGTTCCAATAGCTGCGTGTCACTGTGCTGTTATGTAGCAGGCATGTTGCTTACTCTCAGGCAAATGTCATGTTCGTCTCGTCACTCTTTATTAAAAAAAAAATATGGTCGGTCAATCCGACTCGAGTTTCGGCCGCGTCAATGTATGATGGCACTGTTTAAACAGTGCTAAACGGGCAGCCATCACACGCGTGCACTCTTCTTGAAAAAGGCCGCCGGACGCGGCCGAAACTCGAGTCGGATTGACCGACCATATCACAGGTTACCCGTTTACTCAATTAAATATAAGTAACACACACGTTAATTTTTATACTATAACATTTACCTGTTTATCAAATTTCACAATGACGATGTTACCACATGATGTTAAGCGACGATGCGGTCTACGATGGAGCGCGTTTACCTAAAAAAACTCACTCGACTCGGTGGCGGCATGTGACAAATTCACCAAAACAATTGCCGCAAATTTGCAAGCTTGTTTTTAACCATAGGTATACATTTTGGAGAGTGTGCGTGGATTGAGTGAGTGTGAATCTGCGTGATCGAATAAATCTAGCTATTTCTGAAGTGAAAACTTCTTTAGGCGCGCCTAGACAGACTTTTCGTGGGGTGTGAATTGAATTCTATCGCCCAGCTCGGGTATGATAAGAAACCTTCGGGTAAACTCGGGACCATGGCCATTGGCCATCTAGAAATGCGTCAGCCAATGGGAAACGTTGAAAGGGCGTGGCCTGCCCATCATGGCATGGCCATCTAAAAATGCGTCAGCCAATGGGAAATGCTCGCGCATTTCTAGATGGTCATGGACTTTTGACGTTTTCACTTTTATCGGCAGTTCCTATGACTGCCAATTTTTTTATATGGGCTGCGAGCAGCCCCATAGAAAAATAGCTACATTTTCGGCCGGATGTCGAAAGCGAGCCGCCCCACCGCCGCTCAGCGACGGAATACTAAATGATGGCCGCTCTTTATGAAACATTGTATGGAGACAACACAGAGGATATACTGCGCAGAAGTATACGTATCAAATATACGGTATAAACACAGAAATCTAAATAGTACCTTATTATTTAGATTATCATTTTATTAGCCATACAATACAATACAATACAATACAAAACACTTTATTATACCACAAAACAATACAGGAATACAATGATAATACTTAAAAATTAGAACATTTTGGGCACAAAAGGCGATCTTATCGCTAATAGCGATCTCTTCCAGATAACCCTTTGAGCGTTAGAACCTGGTAATAAGAAAGGGCAGTGGTGTGGTCATAGAGCCATAGAGTTTGGCTTAAGTTTTGTTTTTCGTTATTATGTTGAGATAAGTTAGATCTAAGTTAACTTCAAAATGTTTCATAAGCAGCCCAATAAATGTGCTACAGTTGGGACTTGGGGCATTATCTTGTAAAGAGCGAGTCAAGACCGTAATGGAGGCCCAAGGCGAGCTGATGGAAGCCGCATAACCTGGAAAGATTCTAGGCACATGTTGGGTTCCTAAAAATCTTTTCATCATTTTTATTGAAGTGAAAACTTCTTTAGGCGCGCCTAGATAGATTTTTCGTGGGCTGTGAATTGAATTCATTCGTCACGCTCGGGTATGATGAGAAAGCTTCGGGTAAACTCGGGACCATGGCTATTGGCCATCTAGTAATACGTCAGCCAATGGGAAATTCTGAAGGAGCGTGGACAGGCCATCATGGCATGACCATCTAGAAACATATCAGCAAATGGCCATGCCAAGGTGGCGAAGCCACGCCCTCCGGTTACACCCGTGTAGTTTCCAAGGTAAGCTATCAAATTCTGAGTTATAAGTTTTCACTTCTATCGGCAGTTCCAATGACTGACAATGTTTTTTCATTGTATAAATTCAGACCAGTACGAATTGTTTTGCCAGACATATTGCATGCCTCTTGGAGAGGCCAGTTTATATGGGTCAACTTTTAAAATGTTTTGTAATACCTTATTTTACTTGCAAAGAGCACTAAAGATTTTTGTATTTGTATTGACTAGATAGCCTAGGTAATAGGTACTTTTTGATTAGCAAACGCTTTGATTATATCTTTAGAAAACCGCACAAAAGGTCATGGCTTCTCTTCTGACATTTCCTAATCTGCGTCAAAAGCCCGGCACTTCTCTCGGGTTTCCTGCCGTTCATAATTTAGCAGGTCGACTGAGATTTTTGGATACTGTTTTTTTGAAGATGAGTTTTTGTCCAAAAAGTCGCTGAAAGGGTTTGTTTCATTAGTAATTTATTGCGGACCCACAATACTATAATGTACAATAGACCTTTTGTAGTCATTTTCATAGGAACTAGAAAATTGTTGCATATAAATACTTACCTTTATACTTACACTAGCTGCCCCGGCAAACGTTGTTTTGCCATATAAATTATGAATATAGCTGAATGAAAAAAAATACTAAAATGGCTATTAAAAAATAGGGGTTGGTGATAAAAGGGTAAAAATTTAGGAGTGTATGTATTTTTTAACGTCACATTATAAAAAAATAAAAACAAAAAATTCTGTCCGAAAATTAAAAAAAAAAAATTTGGGGTGAACAACCCTTATCACTTAAGGGTATGAAAAATAGCTAGTAGCCGATTCTCATACCTACTGAATATGCATATAAAATATGGTACAAATCAGTAAAGCGGTTTCGGAGGAGTAAGGAAATAAACACTGTGACACGAGAATTTTATATATAAGATAGTACCATCCTATTCTCGTTCACGACTGGGTATTTTTGTCTCCGTGAAATTGTAATAGCCGTTTGATTATAAACTTTTCTTCGAAGGGCAATGTTTCCAGAGAAATTACAGGGCGTAGAGATATTTAATCTCAAATGTTTTGGTTTGGATATTGATTTGGATATTCCTGTAGCTGCGTGGTCTGCTGTTATGCTTACCATCAGGCACAAGGCCTGCTTGTCTCTTCACAATAATAATAAAATATCTACCACCAAGCAGTAGGTACTCTGCTGCAATCAGTAGTTGCTCGTTTTTGCAGTATGAAAACTGAATTTCTTTTTGTGTCGGGGTAAATCTGGTTAAAGAATTTTTGTTTCTCAACAAGAAACTTTACATTTCACTTATGCGAGAAAAAACTTAAAATTAGTATAACAAAACCATTGCTTCGACTTCTACGTAGGTATCTAGTGGGTGAAAAATACATATAAAAAAAAATAGTTTAAGGCCTGATCTTAACGAACGGGCCAGGAAGGCACCCACCGATTATTCATTTATAGTTGGTTAATGTAATCATGTAAATCGTAATAGAACCACTAATACAATAATTGTGTATAATTAAAATAATTGTAAATATTGTAAGCACTGTCTTGTGCCATCGGCGTCATATTGGATCCTGAGCGCAGCGAGGGACTCGAGTCAGCTCCCGAGCAAAGCGAGGGAGTTGTAGAGTCCTGAGTGAAGAGAGGGATCCAAGCCGCCCATGACACAAGGCAGTGCTTTACTCCATTTTTTTTTTTTTTTTTTTTATTTTTTTTTTAACTTTTATAGGCTTACACTTGACCGCCATCTCGCCTGATGTTAAGCGACGATGCGATCTACGATGGGGCGTGTTTACCTAGAAGAAACCGATTCACTCTCGATTTGAAGACACAAAGATTGTAACCAACAGGGAAAACCCACTCAGGCAACGCATTCCACAGCCTAGATGTTCTTATCACAAAGGTAGAGTCAAATCTCTTCGTTCGTGTCTTTGGAACATCAACCATGAAACGATGTCGCTTTTTCGAGCTACGAGCATTCCGATAGAAAAAAGGGCAAGGTGGTATTAGATCATGTAAATCAGTCGCACACTCTCCGAAGTGTATCCGATAAAAAACCGAAAGGCTAGCAACTTTTCGGCGATGTTCAAGACTTTGTAGTCTTTTTCGCACAAGAGTGTCGTTGCCTATGAGCCTTTTGGCACGTCTCTCGATCGATTCCAAGGCCTCCAGCTGATACTTGGCCGAACCATCCCAAAGATGCGAACAGTACTCCATACAAGAACGAATTTGTGCTTGATATAACGTGAGCAACTGCTCAGACTTGAAGTACCTTCGCACTTTTGAGAGGACACCTAGCTTTTTGGCAGCTAATTTAGCCTTGGACTCGATATACGAACCAAAGTTGAGCGTAGATGTCAATGTAACGCCCAAAAGCTCAAGACGGTCAGAAATCGGCACGGATACACCTCTAAAAGTTGGAGTCAGTTGGAATGGACTCCTTTTTGCGGAGAACAGACACGCCTGCGTCTTACTCTCGTTGAACTTGACCAGATTGACATCGCCCCATGTAGACATCGCCTCAAGGGTCAAGCTCAAACGCTCGATCAGACTCTCTCTTAGTACCTGAGTTTGCTGCCCACTGGCTCTCGCACTAGATATGTAACTCTCTACAACGGTGCTATCATCTGCGTACCCAAAGATACCAAAGATACCATAGGTGAATACTCTACTTTTCAGATCTTGTGCGAGACAATTCACTTTTCTTTTTGTTTTCCATTGATTAAAATCGTCATAAGCTTTTAGGTATTTATCTTTCGATTTTTTCGGAAGTAGATTATTAATAAATAATCCCTAAAGCGTCCAATTTGATGAACTCCGGAGTCAATTCACTATCGCTTAAAGACATTTTGGTGTTATTTAAGAATTTAAAGTGATAAACTAATAAAATTCGACTCAATGGCGCCTTTTTTCTGTGTTTTGTTCCTGTGTTTGCGGTTGGTCAGTTCGATATTTGGAAAAAAAATGGTTGTCTGTAAAGTCGGTTTACTGACGATAGTTCAACGTGACAACTTCAACTACGCCTTAGAGCGAGGTAACGACGCATGACGGTAACGGCGTTAACGGCACATGACGTAATGTTTTGCGGGCGTGCAGCCGGCTTCATCGAATTATAAGACGTTGTCACGTCAAAAAAGTTCGCGTTTTTAATAAAGTCTTTTTACAATGATACTATGGATAAGAATTTTCATACGAATTTTAACGTTCCAAATTCAAATCATTTTAATCCCTAGGGAACCTTCTCAATATTACTTACCTCTGCATTTTGAAAGGTCACAATCACTTGCTTTGTTTTGACGTTTCATGACATATAATTGGACATTGTCGAGCAGGAGATATGAAAAACTATTTTAAATGTTCGCTACGCGTTGTCAATGGGCGAGCAAGGTGCAAAATCGGTATTCGACTTGCAAAATAATCAATCGGGATGAGCGTAGAAAACTGACCACAGTGTAGTAATATGTAGTAAGACGTAATTTTTTTTTGAATTTTTTGTTTATGTAAATTTTATTTTTTTAAGAGCTTAAGGTCGTTTAATATGTGAACTTTTAGTCTATTCTTATTTTTTTTTAATGAATTTGCATTTTTCACCTCTTTAGATATCTTATTATAAACTTGTACTCCCGTGTAACTCACAAATCGGAATAAGGAATAAGAAATAAACTGTGGCGTCGTGTGGACATGCCGCATCAGCAGTTTTTGATTCAACCGAGCATCCACGCGGCGCACCAGTCGTTCCCTCGCCTCTGTACTGTGCACTTGTCGTCGCCAATAAACACCGTCTACTGAATTCCATAGTTTCATTTATAGAGTACAAGTGAGGGATACTCAGGACTCAGGAGTCAGATTAACCACCCTAGACCCACAGAACACGCAGACACACACCCCTCGGCAAAGTGGTGACCCCGACGTGATCAAAACAAATGTTTACTAATACATCTTATTCCTGAATTATGAAACTTTTTTTTTTTTACTTTTATAGGTTTACACTTGACCGCCATCTCACCTGATGTTAAGCGACGATGCGGTCTACGATGGAGCGTGTTTACCTAGAAGAAACCGATTCACTCTCGAATTGAAGACACCAAGGTTATAACTATCATATATATAAGGTTATAACAGGGAAAACCCACTCAGGCAACTCATTCCACAGCCTAGACGTTCTTATCACAAAATTAGAGTCAAACCTCTTCGTTCGTGTCTTTGGAACATCAACCATGAAACGGTGCCGCTTCTTCGAGTTACGAGAAGTCCGATGGAAAAAAGGGCAAGGTGGTATTAGATCATGCAGATCAGTCGCACACTCTCCGAAGTGTATCCGATAAAAAACCGACAAGCTTGCAATCTTACGGCGATGTTCAAGACTTTGAAGTCTTTTTCGCACTAGAGTGTCTTTGCCTATGAGCTATGACTATATGCCATTCCAATGTACAAACTATTGTACATTGGAATGGCACATAGTTTCATTATCTAACTAAGGGATTGGGCAACAAACACATATATATACATATATTCACATTACTAATCCTACAAGCAGCGCTCCGCGGTTCTGCCCGTGTAGATTCCGTTGTCGTAATATTCCATGTAAAACTGTGTTATTCCAAACCATAAACTAACTGTTCCAAATTTCAGTTCGATTTGTTCAGCCGTTGCAACTTGATTGAGCAACAAACATCGAAACTTTCGTATTTATAATACAGTTTTTTTTTAATTATTACACAGGAATTTTAAATAATTACACAGCTTTCTAGTTATTAATATTCATCATCATCATAATCACGTTCTACAACTTCGTCTTTAGGGAGAACATTTAAAATGTTTGGGAAGTTTATACAGTTAGCAGTTATTTTCTCAATGACTGCATCAGTCAATTGATTTTCATACAACACCAATTCACTCAAATGAACAAGAGGATTTCTATCCAAAATTCTTAACATTATATCATCAGTGATCGAAACCCAAGTATAAATATCTTCAATGTTTGGACTATTGCATAGCAGGAACATTAATTCTTCGATTAAACCTTTCGACGACTGGACATTTTCGTTTTGAAATTTAAGTTTCTTTAAACTTTTAAATATGGGAACGTTTGATATTGTTACTTGCATCGTAAACATGTCAAAAAGTTCAGGTTCGTCGTTTGGAATTAATTTGTCTACAGACAAACTTTCCAACTTTGGACAGGTTTGACCGATATGTTTCAATGCATTAAGATCGAAATGACGAAATTTTCGCAAACGAAGGACAAGTAAATTATGTCCACCGAATTCTAAAAACTCTTTGACTTTATCGTCATAAAAATAGAAACCGTGAAGATCCAGTTCAGTTAAATTGTTTAGTTGGTAAAGTGGGCTCAGATAGTCGAGTGCTCTGGAGTAGTTAGTTAGATACACTGTTTCGATTTTAGGACACATTAAGACGAATAATTTGAACTTTTCATAAGAGCTATTAACACAATCGTAGTAATGTCTTAAATTTAATTTTGTTTCTTTACTTTCATCTTTCGAATGTATGTCCTCTAGAGCGCTTGCTTGAGCATACGTACCAGTATTATATAAGTGTTCAAGTTTTTTACAGGATTGTAGAATTTTTACTAACGATTCTTTATCGAGGTGAGTATAATTTAAATTTAGTATTTTAAGGTCGATAAGTTCAGTTATAATATCGATATCTTCGTCATTCACTTTAGAATTAGAGATGTCTAAATGTTCTATGAATTTGTAGTTATCTGCCAAACATCTTAATACATTAGTATTACTAAACGGATGAATGCAACAAGAAAATTGTTTGAGATTGGGAAAACTGTTCAGAATTTGGATAACTTTGACATAATCTTGTTTATGTCCAATCTCATAAACAATCTTATAAACTACGCTGAAGCGTGTTAGACCAGTCAGCAGATGCGATTTAATACATAGTGCAGACTGAAATATTGACACGTTTACATATAACCGAATGAATTTTACGTATTTTGTAAACAATGCTTCCGTCATCTGTTCAACCACTTTCATTTTACTTTCATCTTTGTCCTGTTCTTCAGTTTTTTCCTTCAATGTAGTCAAAGCTCGTATGCCTTCAACAAACAGCTTGTCATGTAAAGCTCTGGGTACGTTACATTCAAGGATATTTCGTATTGTTTCGATAACACGAGTTACGATCGCTTCCTTTTCTTCAGTATCTTTTAGACGTAAAGTTTTTGATATCACTGATTCCGCTTGCAAGGCTACCTAGGCTCGGGGATTGCCCCGAGCTTCACTATCGCTAGCTGTTCCAGGCTCGACGGTTGTTGCACAAGATAACACGTTGTCGTGTTTGTGTCCTGAAATTTGTTATTTTTATTTCAAATCCGAGTAATATTATAAATACGACAGTTTGGATTGTTTACATCTATCATTTATAGGTAAGGATAAGGTACCAACAACGGTATAAACGATAGGGTTGAATATTTTCCCAATAAATTTATCTTAGCCTCAGACATTTACAACGTAACAGTGGGTACATAAAATTGGTATATTTCTACTAAACCAAACAAAAAGAGCGCTATAGCTTTATATTAAATAATATTGTACACAACAGCATATACACAATGTCATATTTATATTTCCAATACATACAACAAAAATAAATATGAAAGTATGAAAACTAACGTGGTTATGCGCGCGCGTGTCGCCTTGAAAAAGATCGCCGGACGCGATCGAAACCTGAGTCACCCTGGACTAATTATATCGTACGTGAGTTACCCGTGTATTAATTTTTTTAATATGAACGTCAGTGCCATACTACTTGTTTTTTGTAGAGTAGAGTGACGAGATACGCAGAACACATATCTGATGGTAAACTACATACCTGCCATTATCAGCACAGTTACACGCAGCTATTGGAACACGAGGAGTCCAAATCATAATTAATTGTATGTATCCATGGACGTATAACAAAGTCGGACGTAGTCTCGCTAAAGCAAAAACTGTGTCCATAGAGTCGGCCACACGACATGAACGTGTGCATACAGGCTGGACACGCACACATTAACACGCGCAAACTTGTGTATATATGTGCGTCTCAGCCTATCAGTGACTACCAGTGTTTCCAGAGAAATTACAGGGCTTAGAGATATAACATCTTAGATCTCTGGGTGACGAGCGCAGTGCAGTGCTAGGTAATGATTTAGACTCTTCATGTTCCGATAGCTGCGTGTCACTGTGCTGTTATGTGGCAGGCATGTTGCTTACCATCAGGCACATGACCTGCTCGTCTCGTCAAAAAAAAACCTGACAACGCACACGTGCAAATGTGGCCGACTCTATTGACACAGTTTTTGTTTAGCGAGACTACGTCCGACTTTTATTAAACGTCCATGTACCTATATATGTATGTAAATGTTTTTAAAAGTAAATAGTAAAATCTCAAAAGCAAATTTTAGTAGTCCCAAGGCTATAAATAAATCCTTTAAATATCAATGTAATTTTTAAATACGACTTTTCTTGAACAAAACCAAAGACATAAACATAAACAGATATTTACCATTCTCAATAAAATTTACGTTAAACTTCTGTGTGATATTTCAACACTATTCACCTATAATTTTGTAGTAAACACTCAATAATTCACTTTACTACTAACAATAGAATTGAAACAATAAATAAACTAAGAAATTGTCTTTAGTTATTTAGATATTTGTGTTAAAACTTAGGTTATGTTTAGAACAACAACCGTTTCCAGCAAGACAGCAATACAGTACGCACCAGACGAACTAGACTTGCTGTCTCTTTTCCTCGCTCACGTTAGACAGAGACAGTGTAACTGTCTATCTCTAATCGGCATTCAAGATAATCTATCTATCTTATCTAAAGCCGCCTATACACACTGGCCCAGTGGAGGCTAACGCCAGTGTGTGGAGGGTCGTTTTGTGATCACTCGCCGTCGCTCGCCTAGCTGGCCGAGTGACGGCAAGTGGCCAGTGTGTATAGGGCTGTTTTGCCTCGACTCGTCTCTCGTGACCGGTGTCGGTTTTTGTGCACAAAACAAAGGCGCTCGGCGAGTAGCGTCCTATTCTCCTAATTGGGCTACCTGGCTTTTGCTTGCGCTCGGCCAGTGTGTGGAATTGTGGATGCTACCTCGCGTTGGCCTGCGCTGGGCCAGTGTGTGGATGCTACCTTTCGTCTCGTGTCGTTTTGTCGACGCTCGCGTTGGCCTCCACTGGGCCAGTGTGTATAGGCGACTTAATACTTTAATCGAGTAATTATTGAATATCATCTATATCAACAAATACATATAAAAATGAATTGCTGTTCGTGGGTCTCCTAAAATTCGACAACGGCCGGGCCGATTTGGCTGATTTTGGTTTTGAAATGTTTGTCGTAGCTAACGGAAGGTTTAAACGGTGAGAAAATATTGAAAACTTTCGAAGAAGACAGTTAAAACAACAATTTCATTTTCTCATATAAACTGTTCTACATAATTTCCAGTCAAACATTTGACGTTACCAAACAAACATATTTTTTTTTCGAGAGTATTAATCAAAGTGTATATTACAAAGAGTATATAAAGTTTTTGAAGTGAAAACTTCTTTAGGCGCGCCTAGACAAATTTTCGTGGGCTGTGAATTGAATTCTAGCGTCACGCTCGGGTATGATTTGGTGGTTAGTAGTTAGTTTATTTTAGTTTAGTGAGTAGTATATTTAGTATCAGTATTGCAGCCATGCGAAGCCGGGGCGAGTCGCTAGTTATAAATATAATTCTTCTGTACGTGTGTTGACAGTGCACTTCTAAACGGCTGGACCGATTTAAATTTAATTTACCGTGTAGTGGTAGGGCTCTTTGCAGTATCGCCTGGAGAAGTACCACAGCTTTGCCAGTTATTCTGCCGCCAAGCAGTAGTGTCCAAACGTCACTGTGTTCCGATTTGAAGGGCAATGTTTCCAGTGAAATTACTGGGCTAAGAGATAAAACACAAATTATATCTCCGGGTGACGAGCGCAGTGCTGTGCTAGGTAATGATTTGGACTCGTCATGTTCCAATAGCTGTGTGTCACTGTGCTGTTGGGGCAGGCATGTTGCTTACTACCAGGCACATGGCCAGCTCGTCACGTCACTCTATTCTAAAAAAATAAATATTTTTGTATGCGTAGTGTAGGGCACTGGACGGGTGAGATTCACTAATCAGCCCGGCAGATGTCGGTGTAGTCGGTAACTAGGAGATTATGCGAGCGAAGCCAGAACGGGCCGCTAGTATTTATTATTTAAATTATAAAGCTGAAGAGTTTGTTTGTTTGTTTGAATGCTAGGATCTCGGGAAATACTGGTCTGAATGAAAGATGCTTTCGCTGTTGGATAATTCATTTATCGAGGAAGGCTATAGGCTTATATTACAACATTTAACATTACGCTACTATCAACAAGAGCGGAGCATGAATGAAAAATGTCACAAAAACGGGGAAAAAATGTTTTTTGAGAGCTATCGTTGCGTAACAGCATGTGACAGCAGAAATATACGAATTTTTAGGGTTCCGTAAAACGTAAAACGTAGTTTGCCGAAACTATGAGAACTACACTATTGAAACTTGGTAAGTAGAAGTATTCTGAGAACCTCATTAATAATTTTTACAAAACAAAATTAAAAAAGAAAAATTAGGGTTGCCCCCATACTTAGAACTGAAACTCAAAAAAATTTTTTTTCATCAAACCTACACGTGTGGGATGTCTATCGATAGGTCTTCAAAAATGATGTTGAGGTTTCTAGTATAGTTTTTGTCTGCACTGAATAATTTGCGCGAGAAACACTTCCAAAGTGGTTAAATGTGTGTCCCCCTTCTAAAATAAGAGAATGAAAAAACTAAAAAGAAACTAAAACTAGAAAAGTAGATCACCATAGAAACTATAAACAAAAATTGGTTTGAACTCGATCTGATGAGTAGTTTTTTTTTTAGTACGTCATTATTATTAAAACTTCGAACAAAGTTACAACGAACTAAAAAACTATGTGTACTATGTATATTATGTTACTTGCTGCAACGGAACCCTTCATGGGCGAGTCCAACTCGCACTTGGCCACTTTATTATAAACTGCAGAACAACAACACATTTGACGTATATATGTAACTAGCTGTAGCCCGCGACTTCGTCCGCGCGAAATAAATACGAAGTTAACTCGGGCAGTAGTTATTTGTATACCAGACACAAGTACGGTTACTAAAAACAGGTTATATAATAAAACAATTTTATACAATTTCATCAAAATTGGTTCAGTTGTTTAGTGTGAAAGCTAAAAAGACATTCGTCCCCCATTTCAACTCCAGTTTCATCCCCATACAGTACAAAACTTTAAAATTGCTAGAACAAACATTTATTTGCTTCGTGTCAAGTGCCTATATACAGAGTTTCATGGTTTTATCTTCAACGATTGGGAGCTTCCATATATACTTTCATCCCCCATTTAAATCCCAATTTCATCCCTATACAGTTCGAAATAACAAAATTGCCAGAACAAACATTCGTTTGCTTCATGTCAAGTGTCTATATATAAAGTTGCATGGTTTTATCTCCAACGCAACGGTTGAGAACTTCCAAATTGACATTCATCCCCCATTTTAATCCCAATTTCACCCCCGTACACTTCGAAATCACAAAATTGATGGAACAAACATTTGATTGCTTCGCGTCAAGTGTCTATATACAAAATTTGATAACTTTGAAAATGACGAATTTTCATACAACCGTTCATCCCTTGTTTCACCCTCTTAGGGGTTGAATTTCGCAAAACCCCGTCTTAGCGAACGCCTACGTGCTAAAAGGGGCCTCCATGCAAAATTTCAGATTCCTAGGATTTGTAGTTTCTGAGATTCCTTGATGAGTGACCTTTCGCTTTTATATATATAGATGTATAATATTTAACATCTCATTAAAAGGATGCAGGCTGACTACCAATAACCCAGTCTATCTGCATTCTACAGAAGCGGGCCCGCAATCGCAGCGGGCGCGGCTGAAAACCGCTCCATGAGTTGTTAGCCTTACGTGCCTGTCACGCGACCGGGGCCTGTCCGCCGCGGTCAAGTTGGGAGTATGGGCGTGCATACGAAATTAGTCTCTAATGACGCCTGTCCGCAGCTTTGAAGCCCGATTTTCGGGTGAATTCATTGATGAATTAGTGTGATCTGTGATACTGTTTCAACTCTCGTGAAAATTGTTTATTGAAGTTGAAAGTTCTTTATGCGCGTTGAGGGTGACTTTTTTGTTGGAAAATATCTGACGTTGGCGTCATCGACATGCTAATTTAGTGGCGTAGTATCGGAGCGGCGGCGGAGCAGCGAAGCATAATATTCGGTAGGATATGAAAATTGGCGTAGTTCAGTTTCCTATTAGTGAAGCGATTGCATTTGATACCCATACTGAAGGAGTTGCGACAAAAATGTAATTCTACATTTTATGATGGCGGCCATTTTGGATTTGAAATGTATCATAGGTAATTGTATTATAGTCAAGACCTTTAATTTGATATCCATAATGGGAGTTTTGAAAAAATAAATAAAACAAACATTTTTTTTTTTTTTCGAAAGGGCAACTTTTATAATGGTCCCATAGTCCATTTTGTAGTGGCAGGACTATTTGCAGAGTCCGCCTGGGGAAGTACCACACCTTTTCCAGTTATTCTACCGCCAAGCAGTAATGTCTAAACATCACTGTGTTCCGGTTTGAATGGCAATGTTTCCAGAGAAATTACAGGGCTTAGAGATAAAAAAGTCTTATATCTCTGGGTGATGAGCGCAGTGCAGTGCTAGGTTATGATTTGGCTTCTTCATGTTCCAATAACAGCGTGGTACTGTGCTGTTATGGCCAGGCATGTTACTTACCTATAGGCATATGTCCTGCTCGTCTCGTCACTCTATCTCTATTCTATATATAAAAAAGTAACATCATACTACTCCAGTTGTACAACTTCTTCATAATGGAGGTTTATAAATAAATAATAATAATAAATATTGGTGGACGATTCACACACAACACCATCTGACCCCAAATTAAGCAAAGCTTGTAATATGGCGGCCAAATGGCTGATATAATACTTATATAGTTTTAAATACATACTTTATTATGCATAGAAACACCCAGACACAGTGCAAACATTTGAATTCATCACACAAATATTAGCACTGGGTGGGAATCGAACCATAATTTACCATAATAACAATTTTTTTTGTTTTTTTTTTTAAATAAAGTGACGATACGAGCAGGTCATGTGCCTGATGGTAACCAACATGCCTGCCACATAACAACACAGTGACACGCAGCTATTGGAACATGAAGATTCCAAATCATTACCTAGCACTGGACTGCGCTCGTCACCCAGAGATCTAAGTTGTTATATCTCTAAGCCCTGTAATTTCTCTGGAAACATTGCCCTTCAGACCGGAACACAGTAATGTTTGCACATTACTGCTTGGCGGTAGAATATTTGGCAAAGGTGTGGTCCTTTCCCAGGCGGACTCTGCCAAGAGTCCTACCACTACAAATATATGCTTTAACTCCTTTTCCATCCCACGGTTGCCTGGAAGAGATCACTTTTAGCGATAAGGTCGCCATTTGCTAGTCTAATTTTAAGATTGTTTGTTTTGTTACGTGCAATAAAGAGTTTATCTATCTATCTATCTAGGTATCTAAGTACATCGTCATAATATACATTAGCTATATCTTCTACTGATTTTCGATTCGCACTCTGATGCGTTGTTCTCCACGTTTTAAAAATCGCGAATTCTCACGCCACGCTTCGCGTGACAATTTACGGAATTTACGGAAAAATAGAAAGTTCTAGGAATAATATTCTTCTAAGCTCTAAGCAGACGATGTAACGTACATACTAGTCTATTCGATATTACTCGATTCAACAATGAATGTCGTACAAAGAGGAACTGAAGCAGCTCAAGTGTCTCGGGTCTGTTGTATTATTTTCTTTTCTGTTTCGTTCGTTTAGCTATTTTCGCTGCGAGCGAGAAACAGCGACAAGTTTTCGAATAATAAAAAAACTCGACAATTGTGGTAAGGACGCACTAGGGCAATGATTCCAGAGAAATTACAGGGCTTAGAGACATAATATCTTAGATCTCTGGGTGACGAGCGCAGTGCAGTGCTAGGTAATGATTTGGACTATCATGTTCCAATAGCTGCGTGTTACTGTGCTGTTATGTGGCAGGCATTTTGCTTACCATCAGGCACATGTCCTGCTCGTCTCGTCACTCTATGCTATAAAAAAAAAAAAAAAAAAAGTTGTAGGTTGTCAGCGAGCAACACGGAAGCGAGTAGGAATACACGGCGTTTCCCCTCTGTCAAAGTACAAGTCCGCACGGACCGTGGAGTTTGATAATATACTGTGGCGTGGAATACACTGAGGGCGGGGCTAGATTTGTGAATGGTGCTTTATTTTTTATGTGTTAGTGATTTGGCTGTGTGAATATGATCGGCAATGGATCGGTACAGGTATGTTTTGTATGTAATAGTGCGGCTTTGCGCTAGTGTGCACTTTCCCCTCCCGCAAGAAATGACAGAAAGATTTGAACAATATTTTTGAAGTGAAAACTTCTTAAGGCGCGCCTAGACAAATTTTTCGTGGGGTGTAAATTGAATTCTAGCATCACGGTCGGGTATGATAAGAAATCTTCAGGTAAACTCGGGACCTTGGCGATTGGGCATCTAGAAATGCGGCAGCCAATGGAAAATGCTGACAGGGCGTGGCCTCGCCATCATGGCATGGCCATCTAGAAATGCGTGAGCCAATGGGAAATACTGACGCATTTCTAGATGGCCATGCCAAGATGGCGAGGCCACGCCCTCCGGTTACACCCGTGTAGTTTCCAAGGTAAGCTATCAAATTCTGAGTTATAAGTTTTCACTTCTATCGGCAGTTCTTAAGAATACCAATTTTTGAAGTGAAAACTTCTTAAGGCGCGCCTAGACAAATTTTTCGTGGGCTGTGAATTGAATTCATTCGTCACGCTCGGGTATGATAAGAAAGCTTCGGGTAAACTCGGGACCATGCTATTGGCCATATAGAAATACGTCAGCCAATGGGAAATGCTGAAAGGGCGTGGTCTCGCCATCATGGCATGGCCATCTAGAAACGTATCAGCCAATGGGAAATGCTGACGCATTTCTAGATGTCCATGCCAAGATAGCGAGACTACGCCCTCCGGTTACACCCGTGTAGTTTCCAAGGTAAGCTATCAAATTCTGAGTTATAAGTTTTCACTTCTATCGGCAGTTCTTAAGAATGCCAACTTTTTTTAATCGTGGTGTAATTGGCAGCTTTTTTGTGTAAAAATGACAATGAGCAGACTGGATGAATGCATTTGTGTTTTTGTAAAAATAGGTGGCAATTACCAGACGGCGTAAATTAATATTGGCACTTACAAAAAACTATCAATTTTGGCGATGCAAAGGATGGCGTGAAAGACTATTTGATAGTTGATTGAAAGCTCTCACAATTACGATGTAATTTGTTTCACTGAGACCTGGCTATCGAAATGTGAATTGAATTTTTGCCTAAACAATTATACAATAGGTAGTATATACTATAGAAAATTGGCAATAGGAGGTGGTTGCATAATTTTTGTAAGCAACAATGTGAAATATAAGTCCCGAAAAGATGTAGAAAATATAACTGTTGAACGCCATTGTGAACTAGCTTGCGTAGAATTGGATCGATATGTTGTTTTATGCGTTTATAAGCCACCTAGTGCCGAAATTGAGATCTTCCTAACTACTTTAGAGGAAGCATTGAGTAGAATATCTAAGAAAAATAAACAAATTGTGATGTGTGGAGACTTCAACACAGACATACTTTCGGAATCTCGTAATAAGAGCAATATATTAATGTTATGCC
Source organism: Ectropis crepuscularia (assembly GCA_963693475.1). Lineage (NCBI taxonomy): Eukaryota > Metazoa > Arthropoda > Insecta > Lepidoptera > Geometridae > Ectropis > Ectropis crepuscularia. Next base: position 14,653,941 of record OY856369.1, on the reverse strand, counting down.
AATCGTTTAATTTGACAAAAGTGTTCACGGAACCCACAAGGGTCGCAGTAACTAAGAAAGGTTGTTCTGCAACCTGCATTGATAATGTTTTTGTAAACTGTGAATACATTCATTCTGAAGTCCTAGATTGTTTGCGTTCGGACCATAGGGGCTTGAGCATTTCTCTTCCTGCCTGTATGAAAAGGGCGGAAGAGAAAGTGCTTGTTAGACCCATTACATTGTCCCGTATGTCAGCTTTAAATACAGCGATATCTAATCATTTTTCGAACAATTTTTTCGACATGACTATTGATGATCCTAATCGTAATTATTCTGAGTTTTTTAAAATGCTGAGTACACATTATAATAATATTTTTCATACCAAATTAATTAATATTAACGCAAAACCGAAGTTTGCCGAATGGGCAACACCAGGACTTATTAAAAGTAGAAACAATCTTTACAATTTATATAAACTAAAGACATACTGCAACGACGATGCAACAAAAGTCTATGTTAAGAGGTACTTATTCAAATATTTTTAGAAATTTGTGTATTCGAGCAAAAGCAATATTCATTCGGGATCAAATTAAAAACTCCAACAACGTGATAAAAAGCACGTGGAAGATAATAAACAAGGAGTCTGGTAAAACCAAAAGTCGTGAAATGATGCGCGCAGTTCGGGTTGGCGAAAATGTCACTACAAAAAAATCGGACATTGTAGATGCTTTCAGGGCTTATTTTGCTGATATTCCCTTAGAGACAACTAAACACCTAACTTCGTCTCCCTCTCTTGCAGAGGAAATGTTGACAGAAAATGTTGATTGTCCTTCATCTACATTTGAGTTTCATCATGTTACTGCCACTGCAATACTAAAAACGTTCAAAGACATTAAAGTTAAGAATACAGAGGACTTATGGGGATTATCTGTTAAGGTACTTGAGGGGATAATTAATAACATTGCCCCATATTTAGCAGAATTATTTAACGAATGTATCAAAAATGGCACATTTCCTGACATGATGAAGTATAGTAAAGTGATACCCTTGTTTAAATCTGGAGACAAAAACGAACTTGGAAACTACAGACCCATCTCGGTTTTGCCCTGCATCAGCAAAATATTCGAGAAACTAGTTCTCAAGCAACTTTTGTCTTACTTTAATATTAATAACCTTTTACATAGTAACCAATTTGGATTTACAAAAGGACGTTCCACTACCGATGCAGGTATTGAACTAACTAATTATATATTGAAAGCCTGGGAAGACCATCATGACGTTCTAGGAGTATTTTGTGACTTATCAAAAGCTTTCGACTGTGTTCATCATGAAACTCTTTTGAAGAAACTGCAGTTCTATGGGGTATCGAAACCAGCTCTAAATTTTATTTCTTCATATCTTAAAGACCGTGTACAGATAGTCGATGTTGACGGTGTGCAATCAAATGAGTCGCCTATAAGAATGGGTGTACCACAAGGTTCCATACTTGGACCTTTCCTGTTTCTTATTTACATAAATGATCTACCTTTCATGATTAAGAAACATAAAAATATAGAAATAGTTATGTTCGCCGATGATACATCACTTCTATTCAAAGTGAAGAGAGGAATAAACGATTTCACAGAAATTAACGTAATTTTAGACATTGCGTACAAATGGTTTGATGCAAATAATCTAGTACTTAATCCAACTAAAACGAAATGTATAAAATTCTCACTCTGCAATGTAATGTGCGATAAACTTGATATAAGACTGAAAGATGAACTCATCGAACCTGTACAATCTACTCGATTTCTGGGTATTTCAGTAGATTCAAAGCTTCAATGGGGTCCTCACATAGAGACACTGGCTGACCGACTTAGTTCAGCTGCCCACGCTGTTCGTCAAATTAAAAAAATATCGGACGTCGCAACAGCTAGGCTTGTTTATTTTGGCTATTTTCATAGCATTATGTCCTACGCGATTTTATTATGGGGTTCAGCTGCGGACAGAAACTCAGTTTTCATATTGCAAAAGAGAGCAATCCGTGGTCTATATAATTTATCAGCTAGAGATTCAGTACGGGAGATTTTCAAAACTATAAACATATTAACAGTCCCTTCATTGTATATTTATGAATGTATAATGTATGTAAGAAAAAATCGAAGTCGACTGAAGAAACTAACTGATCTGAATCCAAAAGCGCACCATAAGAACAAAATTGTATTTCCTAAGTGCAGACTTCAGAAGACAAATAACTCTTTCAAATGTAATGGTATTCGCTTCTATAATGCAATCCCTGCACAAGTCGAAGGTCTTAATGAAACAAAGTTTAAAAATGAAATAAAAAGCTACCTATTGAGCAAGGCATATTATAATATAGATGACTTTGTTAAAGATAGTAACGTATGGAAGAGAACTGTGTTGAAACTAGAATCTTGTAATAAGGTAAAGTAATAGATTTATAAAACTTTTGATGGAACATTGTACTCATGTAGTATCTGTATACTGTATGTATTAATTATTTGTTATTTTGTCTTTGACAAAGCCTTTTTACAGCTGCATTTGATTGACGAGGCTCCTTTACAGCTTTATTCATTTTGACATTGTTATTTTATCTTATTATGTACACGGATTCTTATGCCTTTTTGTTAATGACGTTACCAAGTGTTCTTATGAATTTATGGTTCGAATAAATGAATTGAATTGAATTGAATTGATTCATGCCTCATGAATAGTATATAATTCCATTTTAATAGCACTTTTAAAAATAATGACACTGGATTGAATTGATGGATTCTTCATATCCTGTAAGATATAATCGGGAATTTTTAAGGTCCGAGTGAATATGTATCTACTTTAATACCTTACTATCAGGCGAGTCAGTGGTCACCTTAAAAAAGTTGGCAGTCATGGGAACTGCCGGTAGAAGTGAAAACTTTTAACTCAGAATTTGATAACTCACTTTGGAAACTACGCGGGTGAAACCGGAGGGCGTTGCCATGACCATGGTCATCTAGAAATGCTGACGCATTTCTGGATAGCCAATGGGAAACGCTGACGCATTTCTAGATGGCCAATGGCCATTGTCCCGAGTTTTCCCGAAGATTTCTTATCATTCCCAAGCGTGACGTTAGAATTCAATTCAAATCTGTCTATGGAGCGCCAAATGAAGTTATCACTTAAAAAAAAAGCAAATACGTGTAGAGTCAGAGGTAGATGTAACGCGGCGTAGTGCGTTTCCACCCTCATGTAAATCGAGTTTCAGATTCCGGGACATTCGATTAGGGTCGGGAATTCCCGGGAAGCGACAGTGGGAGCGCTGCTCGAACGGTTATTGCCCGGGATCATTTCTATTACATTACTATTAGTTATAGTTATTACTCGTAACTTATCACAAATTGATACAGAAGATAACTATTCCACAAGAAACATACAAGTACCTAAACCCTAAACGTAGAAAACTTATTTGAAATGGTAGGATTTCTTACAGATTCCGCCTGGTGAAATACGACTGCTTTAGCGGTAAATGAAAACTTCGCTGTGTTCCGGTTTGAAGGGCAATGTTTCCAGTGAAATTACAGGGCATAGAGATAAAACAATTTATATCTCTGGGTGACGAACGCAGTGCAGTGCTAAGTAATGAATTGGGCTCTTCGTGTTCCGATAGCTGCGTGTCACTGTACTGTTATGGACAGGCACTTTGTTTACCATCAGGCACATGTCCCGATCGTCTCGTGGCTCTATACTAATAATTAAAAAATGTATGAATCTATATATAATAAAAATCAATGCCACTTTTCGTTGTCATTGAACTCCTCCTAAACGGCTGGACCGATTTGAATGATTTTTTTTGTATACGTTTGGGTAGGGTCCTTGAAGGTTTAGATTCACAAATCAGCCCGGCAGATGGCGCTGCAGTTGATATCTAGGTTATTATTCGAGCGAAGCCGGAGCGGGCCGCTAATACAAAATAAATATGTGTTCCTTATCTGAGTGTTTCTATGTATGGTAAGTAAGTATGCATTGAACTTTAACAACTTTGTAAGTAGGTATAGTGTTAGCTATCAGGCTTCTTTCTATAGTACAAGCTTTGCTTAGTTTGTGATTACATGGTGTTGTGTGTGAATTTTCCACCAACATTTATTTAGCTACATTGCACGTCTTTTTTTTTAGTGAAAACTGCTTTTGGCGCTCCTAGACAGATTTTTCGTGGGCTGTGAATTGAATTCTAGCGTCACGCTCGGGTATGATAAGAAATCTTCGGGTAAACTCGGGACCACAGCCATATGCCATCTAGAAATGCATCAGCCAATGGTAAATGCTGACGCATTTCTAGATGGCCATGCCATGATGGCAGGCCACGCCCTCCGGTTTCCACCCGCGTAGTTTAAGTAAGCTATCAAATTCTGAGTTATAAGTTTTCACTTCTATCGGCAGTTCCTATGACTGCCATTTTTTTAACTTTTATAGGTTTACACTTGACCGCCATCATGATGATGTTAAGTGATAATGCGGTCTACGATGGAGCGTGTTTAATGAGAAAAAACCGATTCACTCTCGATTTGAAGGCACAAAGATTGTAACCATGTGAGTCTGAGTTATCCATAGACTAATAAAGGTCTGGAGAAAATAAGAAATACTTAAAAGCGTAGCAACGTAAACATGTTGCAGTTTCATTTTTAATAAAAAAATAAATCATTACTAAAAAAAAAACGAAATGTTTCATTTCAATCTTAAAGTTATCTGTAGGTAACGGTTTTCAGTAAACAATATCTTCAACAAGCGAGGCAGAGGTAAATGAGTTGTAAATGCCCTGTCCGCCGCAGTAGTGCTGTCCCTGACGTCATTGCTTCTCGACTGTCATGTTATCTTGCAAGGTTCCAACTTATCGATTGAACAAATCTATACTTCTACACTAATATTATAAAGCTGAAGAGTTTGTTTGTTTGAACGCAAAGGATCTCCGGAACTACTGGTCCGAAATGAAATATCATTTCTCTTTTGTATAGTCAATTTATCGAGGAAGGTTATAGGCTATTTAAAATTACGCTACTATCAACAGGAGCGGAGCATGAATGAAAAATGTAACAAAAACGGGATAAATTATTACTTTTTGAGAGCTTTCGTTGCGTGACAGCATGTGTCTATCTTTAAAAGGTTGCGTCATTATTAAGGTAACCAAATTTGTTCAAAATTTGAATTGGTACGACCAATTTTTGATAGATAGCATAGCAACGCACAGTTCAGTTAGTAAGTTACAAAGTGAAAAGAATTTGATTTTTAAAATGGAATGAATTTACTAAAAATTGGGATGCAATAAGGAAGTAATTCTGCCGTCCGTAAGCTATAACGTCTTTAAGTGATATTTTATCTAATTTAACTTTTAAATACCATCATAATAAAAAAAAATCTCTATGGATCCATCTAATCAGTATCTTCCCAGTAGCTGTAGTTTTTGATTTAGAAATATGAGAAACGTCTTCAAGTAACTACCCATTGATACGATTGGAACAAATAAATGTCTGTAACTACCATTACCAAATGAATAATTCTAAAAAAATGTGTATGATTATGAAGTACTCAGTTAGCTCTATATTTAAAAAAAATTTAAGTTTTACACTTTCTCGGTTTTTGCTTATAACTCGAAACTTGCATTTTGGTAGTTAAAGATATTTTAGCTTGTGTGGCAGAATAGCAATATATTTGTATGAATTTGCAGAATAGCCATACAGGTGAAGTAGGTATTGTGCAACATGCTGTTTAATACTAACATTCTAAGTTATTATAACTTTTCACTTCTGTATGCTTCTGTCGATAGACCCTATGACTGCCTATGTTTTTCATAATTATGTAAATCTTTTACCTTGAACACCTTTTATTTAGTTTAGTTTTGTAGTGGTAGGACTCTTGACAGAGTCCGCCTGGGGAAGAACCACACCTTTGCCTGTCATTCTACCGCCAAGCAGTAACTTGCAAACATTACTTTGTTCCGGTTTGAAGGGCAATGTTTCCAGAGAAATTACAGTGCTTACAGATGTAACATCTGAGATCTCTGGGTGACGAGCGCAGTGCAGTGCTAGGTAATGATTTGGCTTCTTCACGTTCCAATAGCTGCGTGTCACTGTGTTGTTACGTGGCAGGCATGTTGCTTACCATCAGGCACATGTCCTGCTCGTCTCGTCACATTTGATTTAAAAAAAAAACTTCCTTGTCGACTGACAATTTAAAATTTAGCTTTGATACAATAGAAACACATGGTGCAACGATCTTCAAATAATAATTCGCACGGTCGACCATTAGAGCTATTTTTACCAGTCGTCGTCATTCCCGTTCCCGACTGTAGCGCCACGTCTGACCAACTTTTTTGAAGAAAAACACACGAGAAAGAATTTTCTTTGTTAAAACTTGGGCTGTTCAAAGCTTTTAAATAAGATATGTTTCAAGTTTTACACTCATTCGTTTTCTGCGCTGTTTTTATTCGCGACTCCATTTACTTTCAATGAGAAATTTTCAGGATGAAAAAAAGAACATTTATAAATAAAGTGGCCAAGTGCCAGTTGGACTCGCCATTGAAGGGTTCCGTTGCAGCAAGTAACATAATATACATAGTACACATAGTTCTTGTAGTTCGTTGTAACTTTGATCGAAGTTTCAATAATAGTGTATTTATGACGTACTAAAAAAACTACTCATCAGATCGAGTTCAAATCAATTTTCGTTGGTAGTTTGCATGATAATGTACATCATATATTTTTTTTAGATTTTTCATTCTCTTACTTTAGAAGTAAGAGGGGGGTACACACATTTTACCACTTTGGAAGTGTCTCTCGCGCAAATTATTCAGTGTAGACGAAAATGATTTTAGAAACCGCAACATCATTTTTTAAGACCTATCGATAGACAGCCCACGCGTGTAGGTTTGATGAAAAAAAATTTTTGAGTTTCAGTTCTCAGTATGGGGAGCAACCCTAATTTTTTTTTTTTTTTTTTTTTTATTCAAATCTTAATGCGGTTCACAGAATACATCTACTCACCAAGTTTCAACAGTGTAGTTCTCATAGTTTCGGCAAAAAGTGGCTGTGACATACGGACGGACAGACAGACAGACAGACAGACATGACGAATCTATATGGGTTCCGTTTTTACGTTTTACGGAACCCTAAAAATGGCAATCATAAGAACTGCCGATAGAAGTGAAAACTTGTAACTCAAAATTTGATAGGTCACTTCGGAAACTACGCGGGTGAAACCGGAGGGCGTGGCCATATCCATGGCCATCTAGAAATGCTGACGCATTTTTAGATAGCCAATGAGAAATGGTGACGCATTTCTAGATGGCCAATGACTATGGTCCCGAGTTCATCCGAAAATTTCTTGTCACTCCCGAGTGCTAGAATTCAATTCACAGCCCACGAAAAATCTTTCTGTGGCGGGACTAAAGAAGTTTTCACCTAAAATATGACAAATAGTAGGAAAAGTAAATAGTTAACTTCATATATATACTCATATACTCATTTATTAATAACCAGGGGTTACACGTCACATATTTACATAATTCTGATAGTTCTTAATTAATAATATGATACAGTCAATAAATCAATGGAGAGTTAATTAATTACAACAGTCATAGGTGGAGGTTTCAATACCAAACACACAAAATTAATTATTGTTATAACAATTCAAATGAATAATAACATACAAATTTAAACAAAGTGTCTATTGCGTGCAACACCATATATGGTGCAATAATAATCATTAAAATTAGTTAATTAAAACGGTCCTAGGTAGAGGTTCCAATACCAGTCACACAAAAATTAATCATTATTAATAATATAATTATCATTATATAACAATTTAAATTCATAATAATATACATTAAAAATTCAATATCGTGTTCATTGCGCACACCGTACGGTGTAATACTAATACTTCATTAATAAAATTGTCCTACTCTATACCCTTGGGTAAAAACTCATTTAATTTGTAGAATGACCGTTCTACCAGCCAAGTTTTGAGTCTCGATTTGAAAGTGTGTTTTGATGGCGATTCCTTTATTTGATCCGGGAGACGGTTGTACACCTCCGGAGCCATCACATGCCCCTGCTTGGATTCCTTCGTGAGCCGGCGCGGCGGCGCGCATAACAGGTTGGAATGTCGCTCGGAGCGCAGCCGCGGGTACTCGGCCAGGTGATCCCAGGCGTACAGCGCCGCCTGCAGGATCACCAGACACGGGACGATCAGGATTCTCAGGTCACGAAACAAGGGTAACGCCGACTCACCCTGTGGCATTCTCACTATGGCTCGTACAGCTCTCTTTTGCATCCTAAAAATACGTTCCCAATCGGCCGATCGCCCCCAGAACTCTACGCCGTATTGCAAAAGAGAGTGCACCGATGCGAAATAGCAGCTTCGGACCATGTCGCGGGGCAACACCGCCGACAAACGCCAGAGCGCGAAGCTCGCACGCCCGACCTTTTGACAAAGCGTGTCAATATGGCTCACCCAAGCGAGCGTGCTGTCGATCTGAAAACCCAGGAAAGTCGTCATCAGTACCTGCTCCATTTTCCTATCTCCGATCCAAACATCGAGTGGATCCTGTTTGTGTCCCGATAAGTCGAACTGCGTAACGTGCGTTTTGTTTATGTTTAACACCAAGCCGTTAGTACCGAACCATTTGTTCAAATCGTTTGCAACTCTATTCAGTTTGTCCTCCAGTTCGCCTCGGGTGGGAGCGGTGACTATTGCGGCCACGTCATCAGCATACATCAGCACGTGCCCGTCATGCACGTTCTCAGGCAGGTCGTTAAGGAGCAGAGAAAACATTATGTTGGAGAGCGATGAACCTTGCGCAACTCCAATCACGGTAGTGAGTGGTTGAGATTTTACTGTTCCCCCAGCTCCCACGACCACCTGACTGCGGTTTGTCATGTACTCCGCAAATATTCGAAGGACGGGCCCCGCGATGCCATAGTGCTTGAGTTTTGCAGATATGACGCCGTGATCCGCAACGTCAAACGCTTTTGATAAATCGCAGAATATTACCGCAACGTTTTGTCGACTCGCGCGCGCTCCCACAATGATACGCAGAAGCTCCCGGGTGACAGACGTCGTTGAACGACCACCTCGGTATGCATATTGCCTGTCCGACAACAGCGAGTTATCCGTGAGGTAATCCGTCAGTCGTGAGCTCAGACCATGCTCGAATATCTTGGCAACGGCAGGAATTATTGATACTGGTCTGTAATTATTTATCTCCTCCATTTTTCCTTTCCCCTTGTATAATGGGGAGACTTTAACAAACTTTAGGCAGGCGGGATACACACCTTCCTCGATGCAGCGATTGTACAGCGTCGCTAGTGTATCCGACAGCGGCCCGGCGACACTGTGCAGCAATGATATAGACATATCATACGCATCTTTGGAAGTTTTCCGCGCCACGCCGTGTGTTGTGATTCGGAGCACCTCTGCAGGTGTAAAGCGCTTCAACCGAAGCGAGCGATTTGCAGCAGGACGCGACGCAGATAGAGCGCGTGAAGCCGCAGCGATGTCGGCGGCTGGTGCGTGACACGACGCCGCAGCATTCACAAAGTGCGCGTTCACAGCGTCGAGTGCATCGGTCTTGCTCGAGAACTTCGCTCCTTCTGGTCGCGTCAGTATATCAGCCAGATCATGTACTTTCCTTGACCTTCCAGTTTCGATGTTTACTACCTCCCACATCGCACTAGTCATATTCGGTGATGTTCGTATAGCGCTACAATAGTACTCGCTTCGCTCACGATGTAGTTGACTGTCGAACTTAACCTGAAACTCTTCTATTTTCAGTTTCAGCTCTACATTCGACGGGAGTCTTAATAATAGTTCTCGCATGTCTATTATTAGTGAGTTTAAATTAAACGAGTCATCCGATGCCCAGTAGATCTTTTTGGACTTCATGTTAGCTCGTTTAATGGGAAAACAGGTCTCAATCTTATTTTTAATGATATTTATTACGGCAAGTGCTAAGTCATCGGGTCTTGCCGAGCAAGTCTTCCTCTCGATATCTTGCCAATCCACGCTCTCTAAGGCAGCATGGAAGTTACACCGATTAGCCCGATTAAACGACCTCACGAAGCGAACCTCGTGCTCCCGCGGGGCTCCCGCGCACGGCACGCGCGCCCGCACGCCGTAGTGGTCGGACAGGTTGCAGCGCGCCGGCGCCGCGCGCGCCGCCCCCGCCAGCTCGCAGCTCACGTACAGGTGGTCCAAGCAGGTGCTCGTGGTGGCTGTTACTCTAGTAGGGAAATCTACAATATTACATAAATTATGTACTGATAATAAGTCACTTAGTTTTTTAAAATCGCTAGTCAATGTGCTACTACAGTCAATATTTACATCACCGACTACCACGAATTCCCTGTCCGAGGCAGAGAGTTTTGCGAGTAGATTTTCAAATATTGGGAAAAAGAGAGATACGCTCGTCAAATTTGATCTATATATGCATACAACAACAATATTTTTTCCTACAATATCTATTGCTGAAATTTCGCAAATCTGCTCTACAGACAACGAACTGTAGCAGTTTAGTTTCTTGAACTCTAAATTATTTTGTACAAAGATACAAGATCCGCCGTGCTCGATAGTTTCTCTGCAATACGATGATGCCAATGTAAAGTTATTTATGTGGATCGATTTAATTTCGTACTCTCTACAAAAATGTTCGGTCATACAGAGCACCTCGCAATTTAAACCGGATTGAAGAGCAACCTCTAGCCGGCTAGTTTTATTCTTCAGGGATCTAATGTTTTGGTGACATATCGTAACACAGCCCTGTTCATTTCCAGCATGGTCGCCCGAAGCCGCCGCCGCCGCCTGTGCTGTCGCACTGGAACCTTGTAGTGAAGTTGATGTTGTCGGAGTTAGCTGGTCAGGATTCGGATTGCACACTATTTCCTGATGGCGCCTGTGTACTTTTGGATCCTCGAAAAAACCAACTTGCGAAACGGATGCCCTGTGGCCACGCGTTTGGTGATGTTACTTGAGTCTTCACATTCTCAGGCATGCCTATTATAAATGACGAGTGTCTGGTGGATTTGATTTGTCGTTTCTCTACATAATATTCAGCCTTAGCAATACCGGATAAGAAATCCTTAACCTGGTCAGTTGTAGTGTCGATGTTAAATTGCCACGCCTGGATGTATGCAGTTCTTTGAGCGGCCTGCAAGCCACAGCTCTGTTTACCGACTCCGACTACGACTGGCTGTTGTGGCTTGTTGCTGCGGCGACGTCTGCCGGCCACCTGCCAGTCACCGCCCTCAGGTTCAGCTAGCGTCGGTGTAGGCTCACCCGGGCACTGCTGTCTTGTCTCGCTCGCGTTATCCGCCACAGTCACGAAGGCATTCTTGGTGGTCTGGTCCGTCGCCGGCGCCGCACAGACACCGCTCGGACGAATTAACTTCGAAGTACTATGTTCCGGGAACACGTTTGACGACTTGTTAATTATTCGTCTACGGTTTTGGCTAGCTATCTCTACTTGTTGTGTCTTTCCGTCATTCGAACTCTTATATAGCGGATATCTAGTGCTCTTTGAGTGCTCACTCGCATCATCTGTCGATCTAAGCTTGTCGCGGAGACCTCTGATTTCTGCCTCCAGTGATACTAAATTTTTTAACTGTTCTCTGTTCTCACTTAGTTCGATTCGCATCAAACTCATTTCCTGAGCCACAGAACTTTCGCTTTTCCTCAATATGATAATTTCGTCTTTAAGCTCTCGCATTACAGATAATAATTGATGTATAGTGTCATTGCTGAAAACCTCGGTATCACTATAATCATTCTTCTGCAACTGTGATTCATCATCGTCTTCAATATATGATATGGATCCACGGACAGGCGTCGACAAATTATTAATTCGAGGCTTCGCGCAAACGCATACGGGGCAGAGCCATGACAATGGGGCATTAGCCTTTGCAGGTATATTTACACAGGCCTTGTGAAATAATCCTGCGCACTCTGTGCATTTAGCTCCCTCTAGCGGTGTCATGAATTTCCCGCAGGCGCCACACTTATTCATGATCGCTACAAGCGTCTGTTTGTGAAGTTACAATTTTATTTTCGTCAGGGTATGTACTCTTGCCGGTAGATGGCGCTTTTAGTTCGTGTTGCTACTCGACACTAGATGGCAGCACAACCACTATAAAGTAAAACTGCGCAATTTGTCGGTTTTGTCTATGGCTGCTGCGGTGTTTATCGGTTTTTGCTTTATGTTCAATGGGGTAGTTTTAGTGATTTTTGTTTACCTTCCTTTTTGAAAGTCGCAATTAGAATCCGTGCGAGTGTAGTATATATTCCACAGATACGACCGGTAAACAATTTTCCACGTTCGCCAATCTCTTCACAGTTGATAAAATCACAAAACTCACGTATATTACGACACTTATTGTAACTTAAACCACTATAAAGTTAATAAAATCTGGAGAGCAAGTGCTAATGACAAGTGTTTGACAAGTTGTACAAATAAGTTCGGCGGACGTGAACTGATGACGTCATATATTTAGCTCAGTAAATAGCCCATTACCCCTCTTCTATATCCGTCCACTAACAGTTCTCAGTTATGACGTCATAGATTAGCCGGGCCCGCACTAACTGCTCATTAATCTGTGTCGCCGGTGACGGAGACAAAGGCGAGGTGCTTAGTTCTTGCGACGTGTTGGGGTTTTGCTTGTGACGTCACCGAGTAGGGACCGACCCGTGGTCAGGCCGAGATTTGGGGTTTAATCATTGCCTTCCTCTAAATAAGGAATCAAAAGAATAAGAAATTACAGGGCTTACAGATGTAACATTTTAGATCTCGGGGTGACGAGCGCAGTGCAGTGCTAGGTAATGATTTGGAATCTTCATGTTCTAATAGCTGCGTGTCACTGTACTGTAATGTGGCAGGCATGTTGCTTACCATCAGGCACATGTCCAGCTCGTTTCATCACTCTTTACTTAAAAAAAAATTGGCAGTCATAGGAACTGCCGATAGAAGTGAAAACTTATAACTCAGAATTTTATAGCTTACTTTGGAAACTACACGGGTGTAACCGGAGGGCGTGGCCTGGCCATCATGGCATGACCATCTAGAAATGCACCAGCATTTCCCATTGGCTGACGCTCTTTTAGATGGCCATGCCATGATGGGCAGGCCACGCCCTTTTAGCATTTCCCATTGGATGACGCATTTCTAGTTAGCCAATGGCTATGGCCCCGAGTTTACCCGAAGATTTCTTATCATATCCGAGCGTGACGATAGAATTCATTTCACAGCCCACGAAAAATCTGTCTAGACGCGCCAAAAGAAGTTTTCACTTCAAAAAATCATATATTCGACGTAAGTTTTATATTTTTAGCCGACTTCCAAAATGGAGGAGGTCCTCAATTCGCTTGTATGCTTTTTTACGTGATAGCTCCGCGAATTGTGAATCGATTTTGATGGTTCGGTTGATTGGATGGTGGATGGAGTTTGGGTGGTCCCATACAAATTTTTGGTTATTTGTATGTTGTAGGTACATTTTTACGTACTTTTTTACATGTTGTAGGTACGGTTATTGTTGGGAATACCACACTCGAAGTTGTTAACGAATACGTCTACCTGGATCAAAAGATCCAATTGGGTAGATCCAACTTCGACAAAGAGGTCCAGCGAAGGATCCAACTCGGATGGGCAGCGTTTGGGAAACTTCGGCACATCTTTGAGTCCAAAATACCCCAATGCCTAAATAACCAGTAAGTGTTGCCAGTGATGGCTAATGGAACTGAGACGTGGTCCTTAACTGTGGGCCTCATAACAAAGCTCAAAGTCACACAGCGAGCTATGGAGAGAGCTAAGCTCGGAGTCTCTTTGCGCGACAGAATCCGTAATGAAGATATTCGCAAAAGAACGAAAGTGGCCGACATAGCTCAAAGTGTAAGCAAGCTGAAGTGGCAATGGGCAGGTCACATCGCTCGAAGAACTGACAACCGATGGGGAAGAAAGATTCTCGAGTGGCGACCACGAACCGGAAGAAAAAAAAAAAAAAAAATCTGGGGAGGCCTTTGTTCAGCAGTGGACTTTTTGCGGCTGATGATGATGATGATGAGGTACATTTTGGTCGGACTTTCTATCAGCGAGGTGATCTAAATTGAGAAATTATTTTTGGCCCCTACTCACCATCCATCGGTGCCGACCACCACCGTGTTAGGTTAGAACAGAAGAATTATGTGATTAGTTTTCAGTTTGCCACAAATGTGCTACCAATTCTCGGTATATAAAGTTATTTTGTATCACATCACCGTATAAACAAGACAGCGTCCACGTAGCGAGGTGGTATGTGTACTGTCGCGCGGCATAATTGGCATTTCTTAGACTGACCGCACATCACTCGGGTTGCCGCCCCCGCCGTGACTGCCGCCGCTACCGTCTGCCGCCCACTGCCGTCCCACTTCCTAATTCCATACTACGTTCTACTATTCTATTATTATGAGTAGATGACGTCCATTTGTAACTCAGAATATGTACCTAAAGATCTTAGATGAAGAATAAGTAAATAAATAAGAAGTAAGTTTTTCCGCACGGTTCCTTTGTACCAACCGTAAGCAGAAGAGGTGTATGTTAGCTATGGCGACATAGTGATGTGCCGCGACAAAAGTATGACACTTCCACATGAGCGACAAGACAAGAGCGATCAGACCGGCACTTCTACCGCCTAACTAAATCGGCTATCACTTTGCTAGTTCTGTCTCTATCATTTCAAGCGAAAAGAAACGAGAGAGAAACATCGTGCTTTCGGTGTAAAGCGTTTGTTCTAACTCTATACGTTGTATAGGTAAACTCTTTGGTAAAGATCTTTAAAAGCGTACCTCAATTTAGCTATTAAAATATCTAGGCTGTAAAGCTGGAAAGTGTTGCCTAAGTGGGCTTATACTATTTTTTATAGTAAATAGTGACGGGACGAGCGGGACATGTGCCTGATGGTAAGCGACGCGCCTGTCCATAACAGCACTGTCACGCGGTTATTAGAATACGAAGAGTCCAAATCATTACCTAGCACTGCACTGCGCTCAACACCAACAGATTTAAGATTATCCCCACCCAGTGCAAATATTTGTGTGATGAATTCAAATGTTTGCACTGTGTCTGGGTGTTCATATGTATAATAAGTGTGTATTTAAAAGCTATATAAGTATCATATCAGCTATCTGGCCGCCATCACACAAGCTTTGCTTAGTTTGGGGTCAGATGGTGTCGTGTGCGAATTGTCCACCAATATTTACCTATTTATTTTAATATAATATACTAGCGGCCCATTCCGGCTTCGCTCGGATTTCGTCATATAAGGACTATAAATCGAAAAAAAACTATCCTATCTCTCAAGTTGGACCAGACTGCTCACGGTGTGCCAATTTAATTTAAAATCGGTTAAGTAGTTTAGGAATCCATCGCGGACAAACATCGTGACAGGAGATTTATATATATTAAGATATCTTTATGCTTCGTAATTTGTCTGGAAACATTGCCCTTCATACCGGGATAGTTTCAACAATCAAATCAAACGATTTTAAAAATCTTACGATGACAGATACACATACATATATAGGTACTCAGTAGTGAACGAGTATAGACTAGGACTATGTAAGTATAAAAGTACTTAAGCAACATTTTCCTATGAAAATGACTACAAAAGGTCTATTGTACATTGTAGTATTGTGGGTCCGCAATAAATTACTAATGAAACAAACCCTTTCAGCGACTTTTTGGACAAAAACTCATCTTCAAAAAAATAGTATCCAAAAATCTCAGTCGACCTGCTAAATTATGAACGGCAGGAAAGCCGAGAGAAGTGCCGGGCTTTTGACGCAGATTAGGAATTGTCAGAAGTGAAACTATGTTATTTTTGCTGTTTTTTAAAAATGAACTGAAACCGTCTGCTGGTAAAGAAATAACCAGTACCTAGACAATTCTAGACAATCAAAACGAAGCAGATATTTTTGACGAATTTATAAAAAACACTATTAACAATTAATTAATTAACATTAATTATGATAAATATTTAGGTGTAATTTAGAAACGGTTGTTGGAAACATACTCCTGCAGGTGTAATCCGAATCAGTGTAATTGTGAAATCGGAAGCACTCCCCACTAAGCCGCAACGGCTATGTCACTCCATGCTGTGAAATACCCGTTGTTTGAATTATTTCTTTCATTTATTATTCAATTTTATAGTACCAAAATAATTTAAAGAGCATTTTAGCATGAGCTGTGCATAAAAAATTGTTTATTGTACTTTCTTAATATTTAGCCATCACAAACTTTGGGATCCGTGTACTTTGTCAAAATTATCATTTTTGTATTAGCGACATAAAAAAAAATTGGGGGAAACCTTAGGACAACCTACAAAATATTAAAAAAAATCTATACTCAACTCAACTTGTGTGCTCATTTTATAGTGTATTTAAAACGTAAGTTATGGCTCGTCTAGTCGGGAGAACGACTGCCAATCTGGAGCCCTAGGTTCAAAGCCCACGCACACCAGTATTTTTGAAGTAATGTGCGTAACGCCATTAACTAAAACTAACTGTCAATGAAAACATCGTTAGGAACCCGAAATGTACCTAGAATCTTTCTGGGTTATGTGTCATCCAACAACCCACACTGTGCCAGCATACAATACAATACAATACAAAAACACTTTATTGGCACCACAAACAACGTTGACAATAAGTAACACAACATAAAATAACAGAATATAATGGGCACAAAAGGCGATCTTATCGCTAAAAGCGATCTCTTCCAGATAACCTTTGCTTCGTAAGGAAACTAGATTTGTAAGATTATGGGCAAATGGTGCGACTTACAATATAAATAAACACGCGTATTAATTATATATACATGATATAGACATAAAAAATAATACCAGTAATAAAATACATAAATAATAAATATACAATAAATAAATTTTAAATATATATGTAGTATAAAATATATGTTCACATAATGCATTAGCACAGCATTATGGCTTTGACTCGCTATCTTTGTGAGACAAGACCCCGAGCACATATAGCAGTGAGAACCTTTAGTGGGTTGCTTATGAAACATTTTGTGAGGAAACCTTAAAACTACTTTATCTCAACAAAATACTAAAAAACAAAGCTTAAGCCATATTCTATGTGTGTTGATTTATACCCACAGAAATCTAAATAATAAGGTACTATTTAGATTTCTGTGTTTATACCGTATATTTCAAACGTATCCTTCTGCGCAGTGTCTACTCTGTGTTGTCTCCATACAACCTTTCATGAAGAGCGGCCATCATGTAGTATTCCATCGCTGAGCGGCGGTGGGGCGGCTCGACGACTACTGCTCATACTATAGAGAATTGGGGTGATGACGAGCTCAAATAGTCAAATTGTAGTAGTAGGACTCTTGGCAGAGTCCACCTGGGGAAGTACCACACCTTTGCCAGTTATTCTACCGCCAAGCAGTAATGTGCAAACATTACTGTGTTCCGGTTTGAAAGTAATTTATAAAAGTAATTTATCTGGAAACATTGGTTTCCAGATAAATTACTGGGCTAAGGGATAAAACATCTTATATCTCCGGGTGACGAGCGCAGTACGAAGTAACTATTTTCTGATCTGTGGCGCAGTGCAGTGCTAGGTAATGATTTGGACTCTTTATGTTCCAATAGCTGCGTGTCATTGTGCTATTATGGGTATGCATTCTGCTTACCATCAGGCACATGTCCTGCTTGTCTTGTCACTCTATACCATAAAAAAAAATTGGCAGTCGTATGGTCTGCCGATAGAAGTGAAAACTTTTATCTCAGAATTTTATAACTTTGAAAACAACGCGGATGAAGCCGGAGGCCATGGTCATGGTCCCGAGGGAACCCGAAGATTTATTATCATTCCCGAGAGAGAATTCAATTCACAGTCCACGAAAAATCTGTCTGTGGCACGCCAAAACAAGTGTTCACTTAAAAAAAACATTTTTGTCCTAACTCCCTCAATATGTACCCATATTGAGGGAGTTAGGACAAATGCAATCGCTTCACTAGTAGAAAACTGAACTATGCCAATTTTCATATCCAAACGTATATTACGCTTCGCTGCTCCGCCGCCGCTCCGATACTACGCCACTAAATCAGCATGTCGATGACGCCAACGTAAGATATTTTCCACCAAAAAAGTCTCCTTCAACGCGCATAAAGAACTTTCAACTTCAATAAACAATTTTCACGAGAGTTGAAACAGTATCACAGATCACACTAATTCATCAATGAATTCACCCGAAAATCGGGCTTCAAAGCTGCGGACAGGCGTCATTAGAGACTAATTTCGTATGCACGCCCATACTCCCAACTTGACCGCGGCGGACAGGCCTCGGTCGCGTGACAGGCACGTAAGGCTAAGAACTCGTAGAGCGATTTTCAGCCGCGCCCGCCGCAGTTAAATACATTAAATACGTCAACTTTTGTTCTGCAGCTTACAAAAATGTGTATGCAAAATAAAATAAATTGTATTGATAACATATTTGCTCGTAAAGGGTCTCTGATTGGATTCTTATCTTATCGTAATGTATCTTATTACGTACTTGTGCTGTAATGTGAAATGTAAAACGCACGGTTTCAAAATGCTCCGTCCACAGACTAGGTAGGTACTATAATTTACAACCTCTGCTAAATTATAGCTCTCGCCTTCGGCTCGAGCTAGCAATAAAGCCTCGGCTATAATTATCAACTTACCGCACTTATATCATAATGTACTATTACCCGGTCTAAAAGCATCAAACTCTTCGTAACAATGCGTAACAAAAGCGCGCGTGCTTTTGAATTTACAGAACATGCCCTTAAACGGTTGCAGGCTGATTACCAGTAACCCTGTATAACATACATAAATTGAAAAGTACAACTCACGACGCGTTTTACGCCCGCGGCGCGTGCGGATGCCGAGCGGCTGCCACGCTAGCGAAAATCTCACTCACGGCGACGGCTGCGAAACCACGGAGATTAGCGGTCTCCTGAGTTTTGAAATAAAACCCGCCCCCGGATGAACGGGTGAAAATCGTTCCGTGAATTCTTAGCCTGACAGGCACGTAACGTGGCTCGGACGCGACGGGTCGCAGCGGCGGGTCGCGCGGGGGACGCGTCATGTTGCGTGCGATATTACTATTGACAGCTCGAATTTCGATAGCGCTTGGTATTTATGGAATCTAGCCCCGTCCTGACCTTTTATAGACTGTCATGTTGCTTTGAGATGACTGTTCTCGCTTTTGTCTACAAATATTAGGACGATAAAAGTATTTTTTGTACATTGTAAAAACAGTCATAGGGACTGGCGATGAAAGTGAAACCTTGTTTAAGTAAGAATTATAACATTAAACGACGGACATTGAAGGACGAATAATTAAAAGATAGACACATGCTGTCACGCAACGAAAGCTCTCAAAAAGCATTTTTCCCCCGTTTTTGTTCCATTTGTAATTATTTGTAAGTATTTTATAGCCTTCCTCGATAAGTGAATTATCCAACAGAGAAAACATCTTTCATTCGGACCAGTATTTCCCGAGATCCTAGCATTCAAACAAACAAACAAACTCTTCAGCTTTATAATATTTATTTTAAATAATAAATACTAGCGGCCCGTTCTGGCTTCGCTCGCATAAAATCCTAGATACCGACTACACCGACATCTGCCGGGCTGATTAGTGAATCGAAACCATCCAGTGCCCTACACTACGCATACAAAACTTACATTTTATATTTAAGAATAGAGTGACGTGACGAGCTGGCCATGTGCCTGGTAGTAAGCAACATGCCCCCTACCCAAAACAGCACAGTGACACACAGCTATTGGAACACGACGAGTCCAAATCATTACCTAGCACCGCACTGCGCTCGTCACCCGGAGATATTATAAGGTGTTTTATCTCTTAACCCAGTAATTTCACTGGAAACATTGCCCTTCAAATCGGAACACAGTGACGTTTGCACACTACTGCTTGGGGGCAGAATAACGGGCAAAGGTTACTTCCCCAGGCGGACTCTGCAAAGAGCCCTACCACTGCACTGTAAATTAAATTTAAATCGGTCCAGCTGTTTAGGAGTGCACTGTCAACACACGTACAGAAGAATCATATTTATAAAGATATTCAATAATTACTCGATTAAAAGTATTAGATTAGATAGATAGATTATCGCGAATGCCGATTAGTGATAGACAGTTACACTGTCTCTGTCTAACGTAAGCGAGGAAAAGAGACAGCAAGTCTAGTTCGTCTGGTGCGTACTCTATTGCTGTCTCGCCGAGAATCGGTGTTGTTCTACACATAACCTAAGTTTTAACACAAATATCTAAATAACTAAAGAGAATTTCTTAGTTTATTTATTGTTTCAATTCTATTGTTAGTAGTAAAGTGAATTATTGAGAGTCATTACTACAAAATTATAGGTGAATAGTGTTGAAATATCACACACAAGTTTAACGTATTTTTATTGAGAATGGTAAATATCTGTTTATGTTTATGTCTTTCGTTTCGTTCAAGAAAAGTCGTATTGAAATATTATATTAAAGGATTTATTTATTGCCTTATGGCAATTAAAAATTGCTTTTGACATTTTACTATTTACTTTTAAAAACATTTACATACATACATAGACGTATAAAAAAGTCGGGCATAGTCTCGCTAAAACAAAAACTGTGTCACTAGAGTCGGCCACATTTACACTTGTCCGTTGTCAGGTTGTCACTGATAGGCTGACACGCACACATTTACACAAGTTTGCACGTGTTAATGTGTGCGTGTCCAGCCTGTATGTGACAGTGCACACGTTCATGTCATGTGGCCGACTCTATGGACACAGTTTTTGTTTTAGCGAGACTACGTCCGAATTTTTTTATACGTCCATGCATACATACAATTAATTATGATTTGGACTCCCCGTGTTCCAATAGCTGCGTGTTACTGTGCTGATAATGGCAGGTATGCAGCTTACCATCAGGCATGTGTCCTGCGTATCTCGTCACTCTATTCTACAAAACAACAAGTACTATGGCACTGACATTCATATTTATTTTTGTTGTACTCGTATGTATTGGAAATATAAATATGACATTGTGTATATGCTGTTGTGTACAATATTATTTAATATAAAGTTATGGCGCTCTTTTTGTTTGGTTTTGTAGATATAGACTAATTTATGTACCCACTGTTACGTTGTAAATGTCTGAGGTTAAGATAAATTTGTTGGAAAAATATTCAACCCTATCGTTTATACCGTTGTTGGTACCTTACCCGTACCTATAAATGATAGATGTAAACAATCCAAACTGTCGTATTTATAATATTACTCGGATTTGAAATTAAAATAACAAATTTCAGGACACAAACACGACAACGTGCTATCTTGTGCAACAACCGCCGAGCCTGGAAGAGCTAGCGATAGTGAAGCTCGGGGACTGGGTAGCCTTGCAAGCGGAAGCTGTGATATCAAAAACTTCACGTCTAAAAGATACAGAAGAAAAGGAAGCGATCATAACTCGTATTATCGAAACAATACGAAATATCCTAGAATGTAACGTACCCAGAGCTTTACACGACAAGTTGTTCGTTGAAGGCATACGAGCTTTGACTACATTGAAGGAAAAAACTGAAGAACAGGACAAAGATGAAAGTAAAAGGAATGTAATTGAACAGATGACGGAAGCATTGTTTACGAAATACGTAAAATTCATTCGATTATATGTAAACGTGTCAAGATTTCAGTCTGCACTATGTATTAAATCGCATCTGCTGACTGGTCTAACACGATTCAGCGTAGTTTCTTATGAGATTGGACATAAAGAAGATGATGTCAAAGTTATCCAAGTTCTAAAAGGTTTATCCAATCTCAAACAATTTTCTTGTTGCAGTCATCCATTTAGTAATACTAATATATTAAGATGTTTAGCAGATAACTGCAAATTTATAGAACTTTTAGACATCGCTAATTCTAAGGTGAATGACAAAGATATCGATATTATAACTGAAATTACCGATCTTAAAATACTAAATTTAAATTATACTTACCTCAATAAAGAACCGTTTGTAAAAATTCTACAATCCTGTAAAAAACTTGAACACTTATATACTGAGACGTATGCTCAAGCAAGCGCTCTAGAGGACATACATTGGAAAGATGAAAGTAAAGAAACAAAATTAAATTTGAGACATTACTACGATTGTGTTAATAGCTCTTATGAAAAGTTCAAATTATTCGTCTTAATGTGTCCTAAAATCGAAACAGTGTATCTAACTAACTACTCCAGAGCACTCGACTATCTGAGCCCACTTTACCAACTAAACAATTTAACTGAACTGGATCTTCACGGTTTCTATTTTTATGACGATAAAGTCAAAGAGTTTTTAGAATTCGGTGGACACAATTTACTTGTCCTTCGTTTGCGAAAATTTCGTCATTTCGATCTAAATGCATTGAAACATATAGGTGAAACCTGTCCAAAGTTGGAAAGTTTGTCTGTAGACAAATTAATTCCAAACGACGAACTTGAACTTTTTGACACGTTTACGTTGCAACTAACAATATCAAACGTTCCCATATATAAAAGTTTAAAGAAACTTAAATTTCAAAACGAAAATGTTCAGTCGTCAAAAGATTTAGTCGAAGAATTAATGTTTCTGCTGTGCAATAGTCCAAACATTGAAGATATTTATACTTGGGTTCCGATCACTGATGATATAATGTTAAGAATTTTGGATAGAAATCCTCTTGTTCATTTGAGTGAATTGGTATTGTATGAAAATCAATTGACCGATGCAGTCATTGAGAAAATAACTGCTAACTGTATAAACTTCCCAAACATTTTAAATGTTCTCCCTAAAGACGAAGTTGAAGAACGTGATTATTATGATGATGAATATCACTGACGAAAAAGCTGTGTAATAATTTAAAAATCCTGTGTAATTAATAAAAAAAACCTACTAATTTTATGAATGCGAAAGATTCGATGTTTGTTACTCAATCGCGTCGCAACGGCTGAACAAATCTGTTTGAAATTTGTAACAGTAAATTTATGGTTTGGAATAACACATAGTTTCATCTAGGAAAGTAACGAAAACGGAAATTACGCGAGTGAAACCGCGGGCCGTTGTAATAAATATAACCTAACTACATAAAGAAATATTGAAATATCAATAGAGAACAAAAAATTGGTTGCCTGTAAAGTCGGTATACGGGCGAAAGTTTTACGTGACAACGACTTTGAGTGGTAAAATAATTTTACTAAAATAAACTACCTTCACATTATCACTACATAATCGTTTTACAATTAACTGGCAACGTGTAAACTTGTATGCAGGCGCCTAAGCGAATCGGCGACTCGGGCATGGTTAGCCCGCCTAAGAGCGAGAGAGACAGACATAAAAAGTGAAAGGCACGCGTCCCTCTCACTCGCTCTCATTGTGAGCGCATAACGTGAGCGGAGCGTAACGCAGTTTCTTGAAGTGTCACCCGGCAAACCAATTTATAAGACGTTGTCACGTCAAAAACAAGTTATTTGTTTACATGAGCTATTGACGTCGTACAGCGTTTTTATATTCGAATAAGAGATTAAAAAACATACATTTTAAAATTAAAATATTTAATTTACTTTGTGTTTTTAACAGTGGAAATTAACAATACTCGCATGCTTTTCCGTATATTCTATCACATATGCATAATCTTGGATTTTTTGCATAGTTTCTTTTTTTTATTTATTTTACTAAAAAGTGACGAGACGAGCAGGACATTTGCCTGATAGTAAGCAACCTGTCTGCCACATAACAGCACAGTGACACGCAGCTATTGGAACACGCAGAGTCCAAATCATTACCTAGCACTGCACTGCGCTCGTCACCCAGAGATCTAAGATGTTTTATCTCTAAGCCCTGTAATTTCTCTGGAAACATTGCCCTTCAAACCGGAATACAATAATGTTTGCACATTACTGTTTGGCGGTAGAATAACTGGCAAAGGTGTGGTACTTCCCCAGGCGGACTCTGGTAAGAGTCCTACCACTACAAAAAACTTCGTTAATTTTGGGACATCCTTT
Organism: Ectropis crepuscularia; assembly: GCA_963693475.1. Lineage (NCBI taxonomy): Eukaryota > Metazoa > Arthropoda > Insecta > Lepidoptera > Geometridae > Ectropis > Ectropis crepuscularia. The sequence goes on along the minus strand of OY856369.1, from coordinate 14,629,896 downwards.
AAAAGCTAAGTTTCTATAAAATGTAAGGCTTGCTACTTAATACATAAACAGTTAATTGAAACGTTTTCCCCGAGACGTCATCAAACACATCTTGATTGACTCCGAGTAACTCGAGGGGCACTTAAAGCACTCAAGCACCAGCGAGTTGTTTCAACAGAATTTACGGGCCACAAAGTTATTTTATGAGTTTCAGTCGTGTACAAGGCTCGCAGATGTCGCTAAGGACAAGTGTGATAGGTATGTTATTTACGGTTACGCGAAAAATGTGTATGATGATGGCGATCCGTGAATGACGAACCTGATTTATATTGTGAGGTCTTCAGGTCCAGATTCACGCTAAGACTCTTTTCATTGTCCGTCTGGGGAAGTACCACACCTTGTTTATATATCCCAGTTATTTTACTGCCAAACAGTAATGCGCAAACATTACTATTCCGGTTTAAAGAGCAAAGTTTCTTGTAAAATTACAGGGCATAAATGAAACATCTTATATATCTGGGTGACGAGAGCAGTGCAGTGCTACGTAATGATTTGTACTCTTCGTGTTTCAATAGTCGCGTGTCAATGTGATGTTATGTAGCTGGCATCTTGCTTACCATCAGGCATTTGTCCAGCTCGTCTCGCCACTCTATTACTAACAAAAAAACTATTTAAAAAATTGGCAGTCATAGGAACTGCCGATAGAAGTGAAAACTTAGAACTCAGAATTTGATAGCTCACTTTGGAAACTACACGGGTGTAACCGGAGGGCGTGGCCTGGCCATCAGCATGGCCATCTAGAAATGCGTCAGCATTTCCCATTGGCTCACGCATTTCTAGATGGCCATGCCACGCCCTTTCAGCGTTTCCCATTGGCTGACGCATTTCTAGATAGCTAATGGCCATGGGCATACCCGAGCCTGACGCTAGAATTCAATTCACAGCCCACGAAAAATCTGTCTAGGCGCGCCAAAAGAAGTTTTCACTTCAAAAATACATAATATTTACCACGAATGAACCCGGGGCGGACCGCAAGTAGTTACATAAAATTACAGGCACCAATATACAGTAAGCTATCGTAAGCTACCGTCCGACTCACCCAGTAGGTATATCTCACCTCAGCTAAAGAATTTTCGAGAATATCCTGAGAACATTTTGACGTTTACGTCTCAAAGCTAGGTCAAGGTACTAAATTCCGTTACTAGGTATTAGGACGCGCGAAACGCCTTGACCCATATGCTGGGACATTCGCTGGGAAGCAGGCTGTGATGCTGTGAACGTAATGTTCTCGTTTTAAATTGTGACTTTTATAGCGGATGAGATAGTGGAATTGTTTTGGCTGGTGTTTGGACAGGCTTTAGAGGATTGAGATAAATATAATAAGTGGTGGTGCCTTAGTGGCGAAACGCTAAATTTCGTATAACCTGTAGGTTCGAATATGTATGATGATTGCGTCAAAAATATGACATTCTCATTAGTTCGTTAGATTGTGGAAAAATATCGGTCATGTATTTATAGACTACAGGCCGTATTTGCCGTACAAAAATCATGCGACAAGGAGAAATGATCGAGGATTGCAACCCCACCTCTTCGAGGACAGCTTACAAGTAACGGCATAGTGCTGACTGTGAAGAATTAAGTTATCGAGTGTCACACTAGTGTGACTATGAAGAAAAAAATTCTTCTGTGTCACACTGGTGTGACAAAATGGTGTGACAGGGAATCATCCCCCATTACTTAATACCCTTCTATCATCCTACATAGGTCTCCTGGTGGTTCATTTACCACGTAAATTTTGTTCACGGGCCTGTAGTCTATTATTGTTTTACCAAATTATTAAAAATCAACAAAGATATAATCATCAAGCTTCTGGGGGTGTTAAACATTTTTTTTGTACGTGAAGGAAAATACATTTGCTTAACCTCAGATGACCTCACAAAGGTCGCTGGAAACCGCTGGTTGCAGGTTGCGCAGGACCGTGCGTTGTGGAAATTTAGGGGGAGGTCTATGTTCAGCAGTGGATGTCTTGCGGCTGATGATGATGATGCATACCCACCCGTCCGCCTTAAAGTCACGGCTGGTCTAGTCGGGAGAACGGCGCCTGCCGATACGAAGCCCCAGGTTCAAATCCCACGCGCACCACTGTCTTTTCGAAGTCATGTGCGTAATGCCGGTAACTAAAAACGGTGAAGGAAAACATCACATGTACTTAGAACCTTTCAAGATCATGTGTTATTCACCAACCCGGACTGGGCCATCGTAATGGGTTATTGCATTGACTCTCTCCTTGTGAGAGAAGACCCTGAGTCCCGGCACGTACAGGTCTGCTTACAGAGTAAGATCCCAGATCTCCCAGACGTCACCTATTTTCTGATGAATGAAATGTGGACGATTGAGTAGAGTTAGGGAGTACTAAGAATACATGCTTACTCGCTAACTTGCTTAGACGGCCAATTTTGAGATATGGTGTAATGAAGGTACATACAAATGTTACTTACTTCACGTATTTTCTAATAAGTGATTTTCACGTATGTTGTAGGCAATATCCTTAAAAACAACGTCCCAATACTCCCAGACACTCTCCGTCGGCCGTTTTGCTTAATAACTCCAAAATAATAATTTAACTTCACTTAAATTCTCATGTTCCATTTGTAAATATGTTCTTCAGACAACTATTTTAAAGCTTTTTACAATAAGACAGACCAATCTAAAAGGCCAATCATCCCCTATAGAAAATCCATATCCAAATCAGGCCATAGAAAATACGTGAAATAAGTAATGTTTGTATGTACCTTCATTACCCCATATCTCAAAATTAGCCGTCTAAGCAAGTTAGCGAGTAAGGATGTGTTCTTAGTACTTACTAACTCTACTCTATCGTCCACATTTCATTCACCAGAAAATAGGTGACGTCTGGGAGCTGTGGGATCTCGGACTATTATGCTTTATGCTGTATTATGACCTTATGATTAAGACCTTGATGTATCATCTCCTTGCAAAAAAGTCCCGAGTGAAAAGGGTTATAAATATATCAAACATATGTGATGTGAGTGAAATACATTTATTTGATTTGCAACTAGCAGCGTGAGCTGGGTTGAATTCATCGACGTTACATAGCTTTATCCGTGAAATGGGAGAGCAAATGCAATCTTTCAAATCGTACCAATACTTCCAGAGATTACAGCTTTCAAATAGAAATATTAACTGTATCGTTTTATGTAGTAGGATACATGATTTAAACCAGCAATATTTTCTTAACATAAAAAGTGACAAACGAGCAGTTGGTAATTCTGATGGGAAACAGTAACCGATACAATTTTTTTGTTTAATTTTTATAGGTTTACACTTGACCGCCATCTTGCCTGATGTTAAGCGATGATGGAGCGTGTTTACCTAGAAAAAAAAATGTTTGTCTGTAAAATCGGTTTACTGACGATAGAACGTGACAACGTCTTAAGAAAATACTGATGGAATGGTAGCATTTTTCAAAAGAAAATTTTAATTTCATTTTTTTAATAGATTTGTATGTAAAAAGTAATCAGTAGAATTTAGTCATTTTCAATCAAAACAATGCAAAAAAGCTTTTAGATGCCGGGGATCGAACCCGGGGCATTTCACATGCAAAGCGAACGCTCTACCACTGAGCTACATCCCCGCTTGAACTACTGGTCGAAATAATTAATACAACTGTAACAAACATGCGGCGAGGTAACGACCGACGGTAACGACCGACGGTAACGTTACATGACGTCATGTTTTGTGGGCGTGCAGCCGGCTTCATCGAATTATAAGACGTTATCACGTCAAAAACCGATTCACTCTCGGTTTGAAGACACAAAGATTGTAACTATCGGGAAAAATCCACTCAGGCAACGTATTCCACGACCTTGACGTTCTTATCACAAACGCAGAGTCAAATCTCTTCGTTCGTGTCTTTGGAACATCACCCATGAAACTATGTCGCTTTTTCGAGCTGCGAGCATTCCGATAGAAAAAAGGGCAAGGTCGTGCAAATCAGTCGCCCACTCTCCGAAGTGTATCCGATAAAAACCCGATAAGCTTGCAATTTTTCGGCGATGTTCGAGACTTTGCAGCCTTTTTCGCACCAGGGAGTCATTGCCTATGAGCCTTTTGGCACGTATCTCGATCGATTCCAGAGCCTCCAGCTGATACTTAGCCGATCCATCCCAAAGATGCGAACACTACACAGCTAGTGGATACCTTTAATACTAGGGGGTGTCAACGGCACGTTATCAGCTTAGAACTATATTTTAAGACGATTTTTCTAAAGAAGTTTCAAAAGTTCCGACCTGCCGACATCGTGCCTGCGGTCTACAATGAAGCGTGTTAATGTACAAGAAATAGATTTGCGATAGGCCTGCGTTTGCCAGACATTTCTCACAGTACCTTGTATATTAGGTTAGTTTCTATCCGCACTATTTAAATATTGGTGGACAATTCACACACAACACCATCTGACACCGAACTAAGCAAAGCTTGTACGATGGCGGCCAGATAGCTGGTATAATACTTACATAGTTGTAAATACATACCTATAATATGTACATAGAAACACTCAGGCACAGTACACATATTTGAATTCATCACACAAATATTTGCACTGAATCGAACTCACGGCCCTCAGCTTCGCAGGCAGAGCTACAACCCACAAAGCCACGAGGCCGGTCGATTTGATCCTTAATCCCACAGATTACTGACGTTTTGTTTCAGTAATCTGGGCTTAATCCTTAGTTGACATAATAATGGCTCTGTAGCGCTGTACATTATTACAATTCATTACTACTAAACGTAAATTATCGATTTTTGCACAACCTACCTAATGTAACAATTTGTTATATTTTTATAATAAAAAAATAAGTTTCTTTTTTTTAATTAATAAACTAATCTCCGAATAACCCACCCCTGACTGCTCCCGGCGCAAAAGTGCCCATGATACTCGCCGCATTCCCACGCTGAATGGCAATGGCCAACCTTTGCTCCAGGAACGCGCCAGAGCGGGAGTCACCCGTATTCTCCCTGAGCCTGCGCCCCAATTCTGCGAGGAACCCTTTAGCCTCTGCCCCCCAACAACCCAAGGTCTCCACGGCAACAAGTACAAATTCGTACTGCGACACCAACAAATAATTTGTTATAAGGTCAATACATTTTTCTATTCCTTACTGAAACCTTATGAAAAAATCTCAAGAGTGTTTTGAAAACTCTTGTCAAAACACTTAAACAGGATTGAATCCCGAATTAAATCTCCATATTTTCCTATCATCTCTCAGCGAGGTCGGTAATTACCATAAGGTGGTCCATAAATAAGCATTTATTTTAGACCTCAGCGCGTATCGATCCAGAGGGCCGTCCTCCCTGGGAGGGCCCTAATAATAGTACACAGGAGAGGGCGATCAGACAACGGTATCCCTGATATCATACTCGCATTTATCATCAATAGGACAGTTCGACCGACTAGCCGTAGATATACATACGGATACATACTTAGTAGAGTAATTAAACTATGTTAGGATTCTGTGCAGTATGAAGATGTGTAGGAGAGCTAAGATACAGAGCAACCATTTTAACTCTTCCTACTAATCCTACTAATATTATAAATGTGAATGTATGGATGTTTGGATGTTTGTTGCTCAATCACGTCCTAACGTATAAACGGATCGGACTGAAATTTGGAACACATATAGATTATAGTCTGGAAGAACACATAGGCTACTTTTTATCCCGGAAAAACAACGGGAACAACGGGAACGGGAACTGCGCGGGTAACACCGCGGGGCGCTTCTAGTATTATATATGTCAATGTAGGTATGGATATTTGTTGCTCAATCAAGTCGGAACTCATAAACGGATCGAGCTGAAATTTGGAACACAGCTAGATCATAGTTTAGAAGAACACAAAGGCTACATTTTATCCCGGAAAATTTACGGGAATAGGAACTACTCGTGTAAAACTGCGGAGAGCTGCTATTACGATATACGTATAACTACCTCTACATACTTAGTAGAGTAATTAAACTGTTAGGATTTTGTAAAGTGCGAAGATGTGTAGGAGAGCTGAGATATAGAGCAATGATGATTTTAATTAGAGATGTGCGAGGAAGCTGTTTAGAGCGAGAATGCGAACCAAGACTGAAGAAAGGTGTGACGGAGTTTTACAAGGTGCGTAAATATGTAGTGAAGATGTTAAATGGAGTTTAGTGACGAGGTGTGGGTATGCGTAGCGAGGCTGTTAAATGGAGTATAGTGACGAGGTGTGGGTATGCGTAGCGAGGCTGTTAAATGGAGTATAGTGACGAGGTGTGGGTATGCGTAGCGAGGCTGTTAAATGGAGTATAGTGACGAGGTGTGGGTATGCGTAGCGAGGCTGTTAAATGGAGTATAGTGACGAGGTGTGGGTATGCGTAGCGAGGCTGTTAAATGGAGTATAGTGACGAGGTGTGGGTATGCGTAGCGAGGCTGTTAAATGGAGTATAGTGACGAGGTGTGGGTATGCGTAGCGAGACTGTTAAATGGAATATAGTGACGAGGTGTGGGTATGCGTAGCGAGACTGTTAAATGGAGTATAGTGACGAGGTGCGGGGATGCGTAGCGAGACTGTTAAACGAGTTATAGCTACGAGATGTGGAGGTGCGTAGCGAGGCTGTTATAACGGCATTTAGTTACGTGGCTGCAAAATCGTGTATAGCTACACCGTACAAGAATACGTAAGAAGGTTGTAGAATGTTACGTCGCTACGCTCTACAAAGATGCGTAGCAAATTTTCATTGTCCAAATTTGCTGTTATTTGCTTGAACGTATATGATAGATTTTTTTAAATCGTATTGAATCACACAAATAACTGGGTGAAACTATAAAAGCTTTGTCTGAAACCGTCTAAAGGGTCTTCGGAGAAAGGAAATGTGATTCTATCTGTCAGATCTAATCTTTAAATCGCACGGAATGGGTCAGGCGAAGAGATCGAATAGCCATGACGTAATGCACGTACGGAGTCTACTGCTAACTGGGTATACCTACTTCTGATACTTAGATAGATGGATAAACTCTTTATTATACTTAAATTACAAAGAAAAATAACAAATATACAGAAAATACCTTAGAATAAAGTAGCAATTGGTGACCTTATCGCTGTGAGCGATTTCTTCCAGGCAACCGTAGTATGGTAAAAAAGAAATTAATAATGGAAAACAGGGCGAACAATTAGAATAACACAGATTAATAACTACCCAACAAACATTTTGGCTGCAAATATAGCTTACTCTAGAACCTAAAGTGTTATGAAGGTAGAGTAGTAGTTGCAATTATAGCTTTTGGCGATAAATAAGTGTTAGTAAGAAAATGTTACGCTTATAGTGATTTAACGAGTTTATAAGAGCAATCAATGGAGGTTAGACGCATAGAGCAGCGATCGTTATCCCTATAATATAGACTAAAGCTTCTGTGATATAGCTTTGAGCTAATTTTGCAACCATAAGATCTATATAAGAAGTTGACATCCAAATTAGCTCCTAAAGTTCTAAACAAGCTGCCAGCAACTCTTTTGGAGCGCCGATAGTTGCACAAAAGGTGCAATTAATGCTATTAGCTCTACAATGGTGTTCATTAAATCTATTACAACACCAAACTCTTAAAGTGATACAAAACATAACTCCTTTGTATAACTTAGGGCAGAATAATAGGGATATTTTTCCCTATTAATAGAACTTGTAGTGTCAAGTATAGCCTCCATGTTATTTAAGGTTGAATTATGGAGATCGTTATCACTTTAGTACCCCTAATTGATCACGTGTGCAATCAAATTAGCATTAAAAATGGCGTCGCAACATAACTCCTCTAAACGCCGTCGGTAAAATGGGAGTCGTGCTTAAAGATGAAGGTTCCGTATGTAATAAAAGTGATAACGTAACTGTGAGTTTTCATACTTCCAAAGAGAACTAATATTACTTTTCATTGAGTAGTGATAATGATGAAAACCCGAATTAATTTATTAAGAATCTTTATTTTACTATTTTTAATTGAGGGCATGCGCGTATGAAAAAATATTGCACAAACAGCTATAAAAGATTAGTTTTGCTTTTGGTCTCAACTTTTGGTCATAATTGACAGTTTTGGCAACATTCTACAAAAATATCCTCGAGTTATTTTACAAACATCCAATAACATATTAATAACAAACTAGATGACGATAGCGAATATTGGCATGACGGAACTTCTGAACCTTTGAAATAATTTTTAAGAATATAATAGGTACATAAAATAACATTTTTTGATGTTTTATTTCAAAACAATTACTGGTTTTGACATTATTTTTTTTACCAAAAATTGATACACTTATCTACTATAAATAAGTATATTATGTAAGTTAGTTATTATTTAAAGTTTGATGTTTAGCATTTTTATCTATACTCGTTAACAATACATACATCTTTTAATAGAAAATAAGAATAGTTGCTATTCGATAGTGACGTTTCAAAATGCCTAATATTAAAAAAAAATGTTTTTCTATTATATATCACAGTTTGTTTACATATACATATATTTAGTAGGTACAACACCTTAATATTTAGGGTTACAGCAAGAAATATCTTCTAGTTAACAACTATATTTTAGTTTGTCTTGGTAACTAATATAGTAATAAATATGACTTAACAAACAAACTCACAAATATCGAATGTTCTTCATAAATTTATATTTTCTTGAATTTTGACTATTTAGTGCTCTTAGTTTTCAGCAGAGACACTGTAGGTATTTGCAGGTATACTTAGAATTTGGTTATCTGACGTTCCACAAGTGTATTAAAGCTGGATGGTAGGATTTTGTAATTTATTTGAAGATTAATTCAATGACTGTTTCATCCAATTCCAGTTCAGCGTCCTCATAAGTTGAAATTTTGTTTCGTTTCATTTTGGCACTTTATTTGTCACCAATCCTGGTCAAGTAATCATCGAATTTAACAAGTTTTGAATTGTTTCTTTTAGGCTATTTCACAATGTTATTAAATTCACGTGTAGAAGGAACAATCTAGTGGGTATATTTTCTTTTCTCTAATGTTCTTACTATTTTTCATGTCGTTCTGAAATAGAAATATAATTGTTTAGTTAACAGAATTAAATTTAAAAACTCAAATAATAAAAAAATGGCACTCATTAATCTGTGGGATCTGTGTGTAGTGGTTTTGGGAAATGACTCCGCGGATCCCCAAATTCATGCGCCCACCATCTTTAGATTATTAAGTTAATCAAAAACAGTAAAGCGTACTAAACGAAAACTTAATACAATAAAGGTATTTATTTTTCTAGCACTTCTAATAACAGACCCACGGCAATTTCAAGTCAATAGGATTTTTTTATTACATATTTAGTAAAAAAATGTCTTATTCCATGTAAATTGTACCATTTTTTTAGATGAATACTCAACAAAGAGTGGGCCCTTCAATTATTTGCCAATAATATATACACATATTCACAGTAAACTTACCTTCGCAATGAAAATTCACCTTCAGCTTCCACTAACAATAAAACATTTTAGTAAACAAGTCCGCCATTTATTTTCGTAAACACAAAATGTATGTTTCTTTTAATGTCGTTCATATATAATTCGTTTAACAACGTAATAAAAAAACCCACCGCACGCAGCTAGCTCTAAGAAGAAAGGTTAAAAAATATATATCCTAGGCGTTTTTATTTCCGATTGTAGATCTATACTGGACGAGTTCGAAAATGAATATGAATATGAATATGAATACTGGAACTCAAGATGTTACAATTTACCTTATTACCACCCTCTAAAAGCTCAAGCAGTTAGTAAGATTCGTCATATGGGGCATTTCACGCCAAGCGGACAACTAAAAAAATATGAGGTCGTGAATTTTGTTCAAACTCTGGTCAGTTATACTTCTAGTAGACGTGGGTGTATACACACAATTTTTTTTCATGTGATATTTTATTGCCGATGTATGAGCTTTTAAAAATTTACTAAAAATTACTTTATGAATTTTTGTATGCTTCTTACTTGTATCAATTAATTATTTAAAACAACTAAAAATTACTGTTTCTAGTAGATAAAAGGTTGTACTTTTAAATTTTTTTGTCGAATTCGAAATTTGAATTATGAACATATTCTAAACCAGAAATGAAAATTTCAAATAATTTTTTGAGTAATTTGGACAGTTCTTATTTTAAATATTTTTTTCTTGAATTAAAGCTTTAAGTATACATAATCTTCACAAAAAAAAATTAAAACATGATCTTTGATAGTTTGCGACTTAGAGCAAATAGAGTACATACACATCGCTACGAGCACGTTGAAAGCAATCGAGTTTATGCGCTAAGATGCTGAAAAAGTACGCTATTAATATTTCAATCCTTCATTAAAACATGCAAAAATATAATATAAATGAGTTTTTAAAATAAAGAATATTTTACAATATAAAATTCGGAATTTGAATATTTTGACGTATCGTAAACCGGAAGTGAACATTTCAAATCGATTTTTGAGTAACTTCAACACTCGTTTTTTTGTAAATATTTTATTCTTATACCTGTAAATGTAGTAAATCTTTACAAAAATAAATTAAAACTTCTTCTTTAATAGTTTACGACTTAGAGCAAATAGAGTACATACACATCGCTAAGCGCACGTTCAAAGCAAAGGGGTGTATGCGCTAAGATGCTAAAACACAACGCTATTAATATTTTATTTCTTCAGAAGAACATGCGAAAATATAAATATAAACATTCTTTTAAAAATAAAATAAAAATCGATTTGAAATGTTCACTTCCGGTTTACGATACGTCAAAATATTCAAATTTCGAATTTATATTGTAAATTATAATTTATTTTAAAAACTCATTTATATTATATTTTTGCATGTTTTAATGAAGGATTGAAATATTAATAGCGTACTTTTTCAGCATCTTAGCGCATAAACTCGATTGCTTTCAACGTGCTCGTAGCGATGTGTATGTACTCTATTTGCTCTAAGTCGCAAACTATCAAAGATCATGTTTTAATTTTTTTTGTGAAGATTATGTATACTTAAAGCTTTAATTCAAGAAAAATATATTTAAAATAAAATCTGTCCAAATTACTCAAAAATTGATTTGAAATATTCATTTCCGGTTTAGAATATGTTCAAAAATTCAAATTTCGAATTCGACAAAAAAAATTAAAAGTACAACCTTTTATCTACTAGAAACAGTAATTTTTAGTTGATTTAAATAATTAATTGATACAAGTAAGAAGCATACAAAAATTCATAAAGTAATTTTTAGTAAATTTTTAAAAGCTCATACATCGGCAATAAAATATCACATGAAAAAAAATTGTGTGTATACACCCACGTCTACTAGAAGTATAACTGACCAGAGTTTGAACAAAATTCACGACCTCATATTTTTTTAGTTGTCCGCTTGGCGTGAAATGCCCCATATATCTTCAATACCCCTAACGGATTTTATAATCACACATATGCTACCTTTATAGCACTCAAAGTGTTAGTTAGCAGCATATAGCTCTACCATAACTCTTGAGGAGTCACTAGTCACTTATATACCACCCTTACAGCGCTCCCTCTCTCAGCTAGCGCTGCTGTACCTCTATAATTGCTCTACTATAACTCTTAAAATCATTCTGCAACCACTATATCGCCATAGTGGAACCTAAGGCTATAAGAATTTGTGCCCAATCCGGGGGTATAGCAGAGTTATAGCTTGCTATAACTCTTATGTGATAGAACTCATTCATTACCTTAGGTTCTGTTTAGCGCTTTTATATATCTATTCTAACTCTTATATTAGCGCCTAATGTTAGTTGGGTAACAATTAATTTTAAATACACATATCAATTTTACGTTTTAATACACAAATCTTATATATAAAATTCTCGTGTCACAGTGTTTGTTTCTTTACTCCTCCGAAACGGCTTTACTGATTTTAACCAAATTTTATATGCATATTCTGTAGGTATGAGAATCGGCTACTAGCTATTTTTCATACCCCTAAGTGACAAGGGTTGTTCACTAAGGCAAAACAACGTTTGCGGGGTCAGCTAGTAATTTTATAATAATACACTATATAATAAATAATAACAGGTTCAACGAACGAAAATATTTGAAGATAAATAGATTTCAATTTTATTACAATTTCAAGGAGAATGATGATTTTAACTAGCTGATGACTGCAATAAGTAGAATTCTTTGACTTGGTTCTTAAAAACAGCAAGAGAAGGAGCTTGCTTAGTCTTTGTGCCTAGTACATGTGTTTGTTTGAGAATTATAAAGTGCACATTTTTCTTATTTGTCAATTACTGATTAGCATCCGGCGCCAACTTATTTCTCTTTTTAGAGATGTTTAGGTATACTAGCGGCCCTTTCCGGCTTCGCTTGGATTTTGTCATATAAATATAATTCATCGAAATATTAACTATTCTTTTTTTTTATTGTAGGACAATTCACACACAACACCATCTGACCCCAAACTAAGCAAAGCTTGTGCTATGGCGGCCAGGTAGCTGATATAATACTTATACAGTTTTAAATACATAGAAACACCCAGACACAGTTCAAACATTTGAATTCATCACACAAATATTTGCGCTGGGTGGGAATCGAACCCACGATCCTCGGCTTCGCAGGCAGAGCTACCACCTTCTAAGCCACGTGTGCAATCAATGTAATTTTAGAGTCCATCGCGATCAAACAAAGTGACCCGTAATTTATATGTATATTGAGATAATGACGTAGTAAATCATCTTATATCTCTTGAGCGCAGTGCAGCAGTGTTAGTTAATTAGGCTACAGGCCCGTGACAAAATGTATGGGTCATATGAACCACCAGGAGACCAATGTAGGATGATAGAACGGTATGAAGTAATAAGATTCAGCACTATGCCGTCACCTGCCGCTTCACTTGTACTCAGTTGGACAGCTTACAAATGACGGCATAGTGCTGAATCTTATTACTTTATATCCTTCTATCATCCTACATAGGTCTCCTGGTGGTTTATATGACCCATAAATTTTGTTCACGAGCCTGTAGTCTAAATGATTTGGACTCATCATGTTCCAATAGCTGCGTATCATTGAACTGGTTTATTTGCAGGCATGTTTCTAACAATCAGGCACATGTCCTGCTCGTCTCGTCACTCTATGGTATAAAAAAGCCTGTTTGAACTTACAGCGCCTTGCGGTTGTACTCATGTAGTTTTTAGTTCTTTTTCCCGCCATTTCGCGATCGAAACTTCAGTTAAACCATAGAATAGATAATATAGAATGGTTAAACTTAACAGTTATATAACACTAGCAGCGCCCCGTGGTGTTACCCGTGAAATTCCCTGTCCCGTTGTTTTTCCGGGATAAAAAGTAGCCTATGTGTTCTTCGAGACTAATAATCTATCTGTGTTCCAAATTTCAGCCCGATCCGTTCAAATGTTAGGACGTGATTGAGCAACAAACATCCAAACATTGACATTTATAATATTAGTAGGATTTTCAGTATGAGTTCAAATCGTCAAAGTTTAAAAGCTATAGTTACATTTCTACACGAGCAGTCATTCTAACTGTAATGATCTAGTATCACGGAACGTGGACCGCGTTAGTTTATGTAAATACCTAGATTGTATGGTAAAGTTCGGACTCCAACAGAAGCAATGACTACACCATACGAGTCTTTACGGATTTAATCCTTTTTGTTTATAATTATTCGGTCACTAAATGATCTCAATTAAGCAAGGGTTACTTTAGAGCTTAGTGTTTTCTAGCGACCCGCCCCGGCTTTGCACGGGTGCAATGCTGATACTATAATATATTTACTAATAAATATGGTTATCCCTAAGAGATAGATCGACTGGCCTCGTGGCTTAGTTGGTAATAGCTCGTCCTGCGAAGCCGAGGGTCGTGGGTTCGATTCCCACCCAGTGCAAATACCTATTTGAAATTGAAACTGTGTCTGGGTGTTTCTACGTATAATAAGTATGTATTTAAAACTATATAGTATTATATCAGCTATCTGGCCGCCATCATACAAGCTTTGCTTAGTTTGGGGTCAGATGGTGTTGTGTGTAAATTGTCCACCAATATCCATATTCGTTTTAAATTCCAATGTACTTTTTTCTCGCTTCCGAATCACATATTATATATTATATACATGCCCTGACTAGTTCAAAGTTTTATAGTTTAGTGGAGTCAGGGTTTTAGTATACGCAAGTCCCTTGCTTGTCTAGCGAGGTGCGGCCATTGTGTCTTATCATCAATCTACATTACGTGATTACAGCGGAGACGGCCCCTAACTTGTAACACTGAACTATGTAGAACTTAGCTTCAACCTTTTTATTTATTTATTTATTTATTTTATTTATTTGGTTACAAGTACATATGAACATACATTTCTTTTAAATACACTATGACAAAAAAAAAAAAGAAAAATATTTTTGTGGCGTACCCTAGACCCTGCACTAGGCAGTGCCTGTGTTGCAGAGTCTAGTCTCTTCCATTTTATCCTATATTAAGATTACAAAAACATGCAACTTAAGTAATAATATGCGTGTGTTAGATTAAGGGTTCCTTGGAACCCTTCACCTGACGTTAAAATTGACTAAATGGGTGATTTATACGTGTCAAATCCTGATCAATGAGATATTTTACAGGATATTGTAATAACAAGAAAGGAATTGATGTATTTCCGAAATTATATAATAAGTATAACCATGTTATAAATAATACGGTTAAATATAATTAATAAATAATATGCAAGTATTATTGTATAAAGTATAATAAACATATGAGTAAATCAACGTTGTCAAATCCACCACCTATTCCGCTATAACTTGTTATAGTTTGGTTGGAGGGGCGGCGCTATGACTATGGGTGAGTGGGGTTGACAACGGGGATTATAAAAGTGATCGTGGCTCTGTTCGGCTCGCTGTCTTTTCTTATATATTGTTGTCTACAACTTACTGTGTTCTCTGTTGCTCTGTATAATTCTTGTTCCCGAGCGAACGATTGATTAAGCCAAGATAAGTATTATAACTGTTGTTTAAGATTTACTTGTGTACAGATTGTGTATGTGAAGGCGCAGAGTTTTCTTGACCACGATTCTTTCTCTGTAGTCTATAGGTGCACCGAAAGTGGAATAAAAGAATAAATAACATTTAAATACCATCTATTGGGTTTTCTATTCATCCTACCATCTTTTAAGTAGTTGACAGCACATTCACATCTAAGCTCACAGAATTAAGGCTATCCTGATGTAAATTAGGTTATAACAGCGTAGAATCCTAACGGATTCTAACACGTGTATTAGGCAGAGTGTGTATTTGAGTATTTGCTTGTGTGAGTATGTGAGGGTGATGGTGCGTGAGTGAATGTACAAAAGTATGTCTCTGGTCACTGTGCGTCTGTGTCTGTGTCTCTGTGTGTCTGTTGCAGAATCTTTTCTTACACTGATAAGTATTCTAATCATACAAAATCAACAACACATTGATCTACTTGTGTAGTGCGTGTGTGTTTGTGTGTACATGCGTATATGTGTGAGAGGGTGTTTTTACTTGTGTGTATGGTGTGCACGATTAATTTTGAAGTGAAACTTCTTTAGAGTCGATGTGATTTCAAACCGGATGCAACGGAAAAAACGACAGGTAAGAGACACAAATACAAAAATGTGCAGGAAAGAACGAGACAGAAATATACGTACTATTTTGTCCCATACTGCAAGTAAGCGTCATTTTCGACGCATCTCTCAAACGGCGTTTGGCGCAGTTGTTACAGTTTTGGCTTAACGATTGTTGAGTGCCGGGTTCGATCCTTACCAAGGTCTGTATTAAGATTTTTGTTTTGCACGCTTTTTGAAGTGAAAACTTCTTTAGGCGGTAGTTTCCAAGGTAAGCTATCAAATTCTGAGTTTAAAAATTAAGAAAAATATTGTGTCACTAGCAAGCCAATCTTGCGCGGTGCGCAAGTGATTAAAAAGTGAAGATTGGCTTGTTTATCCTACCCTTGTAATATTTATTCATCTCATTCTTTTGTCGATTTAGTTTCACTTCTATCGTGTGTGAATCGCACACACACCTTTTTTTTTTAAGAGTGACGAGACGAGCGGGACATTTGCCTGATGGTAAGCTACACGCCTGCCACATAACAGCACAGTGACACGCAGTTATTGGAACATGAAGAGTCCAAATCATTACCTAGCACTGCACTGCGCTCGTCACCCAGAGATCCAAGATGTTATATCTGTAAGCCCTGTAATTTCTCTGGAAATGTTCCCCTTCATAACGGAACACTGCTTGGCGGTAGAATAACTGGCAAAGGTGTGGTACTTCCCCAGGCGGACTCTGTTAACTACCACTACTAAAACTACTAAAACTACCTTTAGAACTAGTTTTTCTGCTCCATATAATAGGTTAGAAAAGTTTGTGCGTAAATACATCGATAGAAATAAAAGATGTGCCCTGAGCACCTTGAAATTGTTAACAAACTGCGGCTCTGTGTGTAACGTGAGTACAACTACCAATTTACTTGACCCCTAGAATCGTTAGCGGCGAGGTATGTTGCGGTTCTACTTATTTTGGTTGTTGACAACGAATAGCGATATGTATAAACGTCTGACGTTCACCGCTTCCTACAACCGACTAAAGCTTTGGTCTGGTGATCATTACGCACAACGTTGCGGTGTGCGCCGCAACGCAGCGTCACGACGCAGCATTTAGCATCCCTGCGGAGAGGTGGTCATTTGATTTTGCCGCAGCTACCTAATTGTCTTCAAAAAATTCCATATTGACCCGTGACGCACACCGCACACCGCAGCGTTGAACCGAGAATGACGCCGCGCTGTGCGGGAGTACACCTCCCCACTTCACCGCGCTTGCCCCTCGCCGCTGACGCATACTGCGACGGAACACGAGACCATTCTCGACGTTTTTCATATGATTTAGTGTCCGGCGACGCATACCGCATACCGCAGCGTTGTGCGTTATGATCACCAGACCAAAGCTTAAAACGGAAAGAGTGCGATCACTCTTCCCAACGATGTCATAATTACGTGTGCCAGAAGTTTAGAGAGGCACATCCATTGATTTATATCGATGAGTAATCTTATTTATGGGATCTATTCGTTTTTCCTATTTTGGGTTAACACGCCAATACTCAGACCAAAAACTAGACCCTGTTATTCAAAGTGCCAAGAACATTCGATATGGTGGTCCCGCCCTTGAACCCCCTAAATACCTAAATCTGCTTTGGCTTTGCTATCTCTATCATTTCAAGCGAAAAGAAAAGAGAGAGGGATATCAAAGCTAAGACAATGTTAGCTAGACGGTTGACCCTCTGGTATTTCTTTCTTACTGTCACGTGTACACCGCCACCAACTTATTTGTACAACGGCGAAAAGCGAAACTAATGATTTACGAGTATTAAAGATGACAGAGGATGTCTAATGTTGTAATAAGCGGTCCTTACCATTTTATTCATCATTATCATCAGCCGCAAGACGTCCACTGCTGAACATAGGCCTCCCCCCTAGATTTCCACAACGAACGGTCCTGCGCAACCTCCAACCAGCGGTTTCCAGCGACCTTTGTGAGGTCATCTGTCCATCTAGTGGGAGGCCGTCCAACACTGCGTCTTCCGGTTCGTGGTCGCCACTCGAGAACCTTTCTTCCCCATCGGTTGTCAGTTCTGCGAGCGATGTGCCCTGCCCATTGCCACTTCAGTTTAGCTACTCTTCGAGCTACGTCGGCTACTTTCGTTCTTTTGCGAATATCCTCATTACGAATTCTGTCGCGCAAAGAGACTCCGAGCATAGCTCGCTCCATAGCTCGCTGTGTGACTTTGAGCTTCGTTATGAGGCCCACAGTTAAGGACCACGTCTCAGTTCCATAAGTCATCACTGGCAACACGCACTGATTGAAGACTTTCGTCTTTAAGCATTGGGGTATTTTGGACTCCAAGATGTGCCGTAGTTTCCCGAACGCTGCCCATCCGAGTTGGATCCTTCGCTGGACCTCTTTGTCGAAGTTGGATCTACCCAATTCGATCTTTTGACCCAGGTAGACGTATTCGTCAACAACTTCCGAGTGTGGTATTCCATTTACCATTTTATTACATAAGATAAAAAAAAATACACAGATAACAAAAATACAACAATACATTACCTACATCATTTGTTTTTTTTTAATACCTAAATAGTGACGAGACGAGCAGGACTTTTGCGTGATGGTAAGCAACATGCCTGCCACATAACAGCACAGTAACACTCAGTTATTGGAACATGAAGAGTCCAAATCATTACCTAGCAGTGCACTGCGGTCGTCACCCAGAGATCTAAGATGTCATATCCCTAAGCCCTCTAATTTCTCTGGAAACATTGCCCGTTGAAACCGGAACACAGTAATGTTTGCACATTACCGCTTGGCGGTAGAATAACTGGCAAAGGTGTGGTACTTCCCCAGGCGGACTCTGCCAAGAGTCCTACCACTACTTAATGTAATTCGTTAATGTAAGTAAACAAAAAAAAACAAAGCATATACATAAATACATAAGTTTTACAGACAAAAAAAAAAACAAAGAAAAAGAAAAAAAGAAATAAAAAAAAAATACGTACTAACCTGGTGCTTTGATGTGATGTCCTTTATCTATATTTACTCGTGTATTATAAAAGGCAGATCTATTTATCTGGCCGATATGTGTAACAAACAGAAAATTGCTGTGCAAATGTTCATCTTGACAATGTCCCCTTGACAATGACAATGACATGGCTTGTGCCGGGGGAAGTACAGGTGGAACAACAAAAAAAAAATGTAAGTAAACAAATTGATACAGTAGTAGATGTAGTCGCTACTTGAATCCCAGCCAGCCCGCGACGACTGATGGCCGGTATAAAAGAGCTCGGCCGCGACGCTGATTGCGATAAATGGTAGCCAAGATTGTCTTTCAAATGGATTCCTACGAAGTTGAAAAATTGTTTGCAACTGAGTTCGCTTTTTATCTGACTACTTAAGAAGAAATTCTTTCTCCATTAAAATTATTATCCACTGAGGCGTTTCTAAGATTAGCGTGATTTGTATGACAAAAAAATGGTTGTCTGTAAAGTCGGGTTACTGACGTTAGTTGAACGTGACAACTTCAACTACGCCTTAGAGCGAGGTAACGCCGGCGGCGAGGTAACGGCGTTAACGGCACATGACGTCATGTTTTGCGGGCGTGCAGCCGGCTTCATCGAATTATAAGACGTTGTCACGTCAAAAACTACAAACAGGCCCGTGAACAAAATGTATGGGTCAAATGAACCACCAGGAGACCTATGTAGGATGATAGAAGGGTATAAAGTAATAAGATTCAGCACTATGGCGCCACTTGGAAGCTTTCCAACTGAGTGCAGATGAAGATAGGCGGTTGCAACTATCGATCATTTCAGCATTTCACCTCGTCGCATGATGCGGAATAGTGGATTAGAAGAGGTATTGAAAAAGTAAAGTGTTAATTTTGTAGGTAATCATTTTTTTTTGTCGGAAAATTCATAATTGGATATGTTCCCCCAGTTGGACATCTTACAAGTGACGGCAGAGAACTGAATCTTATTATTTTATACTCTTCTATCATCCTATAATAGGTATCTTGGTGGTTCATATGACCCATACGTTTTGTTTACGGGCCTGAAGTCTATATACCTAGATGACGAGCTAATTAACTGGCCTCGTGGCTTAGTTGGTAGTAGCTCTGCCTGCGAAGCCGAGGGTCGTGGGTTCGATTCCCACCCAGTGCAAATATTTGTGTGATGAATTCAAATGTTTGCACTGTGTCTGGGTGTTTCTATGTGGAGGCGCCAGCTATAGATTATTTAGTTTTCTTCGATAGGTAGTAGGTAAGCAAATGAACTGAAGTCTCACTGAAAGTAAAACAAAGGAGGGGGAGGTGCACCAACCTGGCTTTCTTCCACGTACACTGCACATCCAAGAACCTCCTCGGTTCCGATTCCACCAGCAGAGACACTCGCGAGGGGCGCCGACGCCGCTGTATTCGATAGGAGCGGTATGCGAAGAATTTCTATGATACTTCTGCGGTCGAGCGGGGGTCAGCAGATCAGACCCTGGAAGCTGTTCTGCAGCGGACAGACACAACTTGCGGATGTTCACGTCTTTTCGCGGCGAGGTGCACAAGGTAATTAGGGGGGGTAGGAGTAGTGAGACATCAACAATAGTTTGAATAGATTGAACCAAAATACGATAGATGGCGTCACCACTATGTATAATAAGTATGTATTTAAAACTATATAAGTATTATATCAGCTATCTGGCCACCATCATACAAGCTTTGCTTAGTTTGGGGTCAGATGGTGTTGTGTGTGAATTGTCCACCAATTTTTTTTTTTTTTTTTTTTTTATTATAATGATTTTTAGTACTGATGATGATAATAGCACTTTCACACAGTGATACAACGTAAAAGTCCGGTAAAGTGTAAAATTAAGCCCCCGGAAGCCATTCGGGTCTCCGCTGAGCTATAATTAAACTGTCCAGAGGTAAGGACCTCCTTCGGCCCTTTTCATAAATTATATCCGGAATTAATGCGAGCACACGAATTACTTCGCTTCTTTTGCGCAAATTACTTTATTAAGATGGCATTGAGTTAAGCTATTCCGGTCCATTCGCATTTTCTGTCTTGGATGTTAGATGTTAGCAATGTCTGCCTTTTTCGTGCGTATTATAAAGATAACTAGCTGTTACCCGCGACTTCGTCCGCGCGAAATAAGTCCTAAGGTAACTCAGGCAGTACCTATGTGTATACCCAGACACATTAACGGTTACTAAAAATAGCTTACAATAAAACAATTTCATCAAAATCGATTGAGTTGTTTAGGTGTGCAAGCGTAAGAAACATTCATCCCCCATTTCAATCCAAATTTCATCCCCTGTACAGTTCGAAATTACAAAATTGCTAGAACAAACATTCGTTTGCTTCGTGTCAAATGTCTATATACAGAGTTTCATGGTTTTATCTACAACGGTTGGAAACTTCCATATTGACATTCATCCCCCGTTTCAACCCCAATTTCATCCCCGTACAGTTTGAAATTACAAAATTGCTAGAACAAACATTCGTTTGCTTCGTGTCAGAAGTGTCTATGTACAGAGTTTCGTGGTTTTATCTTTAACGGTTGGGTACTTTCATATTGACATTCATCCCCCATTTCAACCCCAATTTCACCCCCGTACAGTTCGAAATTACGAAACTGCTAGAACAAACATTCGTTTGCTTCGTGTCAGAAGTGTCTATGTACAGAGTTTCGTGGTTTTATCTTCAACGGTTGCGAACTTCCGTACTGACAATCATCCCCCATTTAACCCCAATTTCACCCCCGTACAGTTCAAAATTACAAAATTGATAGAACAAACATTTAATTGCTTCGTGTCAAGTGTCTAGATACAAAATTAGATAACTTTGAAAATGACGAATTTTCATACAACCGTTCATCCCTTGTTTCACCCTCTTAGGGGTTGAATTTCGCAAAACCCCGTCTTAGCGAGCGCCTACGTGCTAAAAGAGACCTACATTCAAAATTTCAGATTCCTAGCATTTGTAGTTTCTGAGATTCCTTGATGAGTGACCTTTCGCTTTTATATATATAGATAACCACTAGAAGAAGAGGGCGCCTAGTGCCAGAAAACGAAAAAAGGATATTTTCGACGCCGCTCACTTAAGTTAAGAAACTAAAAACTACGACAAAAAAAATATTGACGTGTGGGTACAATCAAGAAGAAGCACGATAACCGAATAGAATTTAAAAAATAGATCAGAGTTTTTTACAATAAAAAAATAAAAATGACACCTGAAGGGATTTCATTGAAATACCGGTATAATGAATAATAATATAATACTAATACTTTTGTTTTGACATAATAACAACAAGTTTATAATAACAGTGATCCAAAGGCTCTCGAACTAGTCTGAAACTGTGGGTCGGGTGGGATTAATATAAAATTATATTAATAAAAATTAATATATAAAATAGATAAATAATGGTCTGAAAAAACACATCGGCTATTTTTTATCCCGAGAAAATAACAGAATCGGGAACTAGAAACTTAAAACGGTGAAGGAAAACATCGTGAGCATGAACCAACGTGTTCCTGGAGTTGTTCGACGTTATGTGTATTTCACAAATCGGCACTAGGCCAGCGTGGTGGGTTATTATTTACTACTATTTACTTTTTTGGTTATTATTTACTACTACTTGCCTCCCTGTGGCTATGGGAACCTTTAGTGGGCGGCTTAGCTCAGACGTAAGGATATTGTATGTATCTCGCTGGCACACACAAAACACGCTTTCACAAGTAGATTTTTCATATTTCTCGGGCCATTACTCTACAATCGAGTAAATAGATTGTTATGCATATACAATCAAAATGTATATAACTGTAAACAAACTGTCTCCGAGTATTTGCTGACTCTGTCATATGAGGCAACTGAGCATATGATATTAGTTACAAAATAATTAAGGAATTACATACCTATAATTTTGATAAGCAAAGTAGGTCTTAAATACCTTTTCTTTTTACCGATATCGTAATTATTAATAAATTGTTTAGTTTTATTTTCTTCCTAAATGTAACTCTTAGGTAAATAAGCATTTCTCTCGCCTGAAACACAGGTTCTACCTAGTTCAGGCTAACAAAATAATCTACCTGTTTATAGAAGTAAGAAAATATTGTATAGTTAAGATCTATTTTATTGAAATAAATGTATTTTATTATTTTATTTTTTATTTACGTTGCAATTTCTCTGAAACATTGCCCTTCAAACCGGAACATAGTAGTTTTTGCACATTAAGTACTGCTTGGCGGTATAATAACTGGCAAAGGTGTGGTTCTTCCCCAGGCAGAAGACACTACTAAACTTCTTTCTTTCTCTCACAACGAGAGTGTCAAGGCCGGAATCCACCACGCTACCACAGTGCGGGTTGATATGATACGATGACATGATTGAAACATTTAAAGATAGTAATATAACAACACCGGTTAAAGATAGTCGTAGTAGCAACGACAAAGTTGTCTTTCTGTATAAGAAAAAATACTCAGTGGCGCAGATGGGATTCGAACCTAAGCCTAAACCAAGACTCACGATGGAGAATCGCTTGATTTTGCTACTAGCCAATACGACTTCATCCTAATTTTTTATGTTTTTTTTTAATATGAACCGTAAATTTTCGCAACCCCATTCATTTCACTCAAAAAACACTTAATCTGAAGAAATTCCGATCCAATCACAAATAGAACATAAAAACGTAATAAAAAACCGCTAAAGATTGTAATTATCTGCCATCCATTACGAAAGTCGACGTGGCAACTTTTCCCCAATCGATTTACATCTTAAACACGAGGGCGTAAAGTTCACAATGTTTACGAAGTTGTGATTAATTACTGATTCGAACTTGCCATTAAGTTGCTGGAAAGTTCCTTTTGAAATATTAATCAGATGAAATTGTTGAAAGATGTTAATGCATATTTGTTATCTTTTGTTTAGAGCATGGGTCCCAGGCAGTCCGTCTTTAATGTCGGAAATACACATTCGCCAAATAGAGGTTCGTAAAGCGCTACGCAATCTGGATGTGAATAAAGCCAGTGGCCCGGACGGGATTCCTGCCGTAGTGTTGAAGGCTTGTGCGCCTGAGTTGTCTCCTGTACTGACGCGCCTGTTTAGACTCTCTCTCCAGACTGCGCAAGTACCGAAATCATGGAAGGTTGCTAACGTGTAACCTGTGCCCAAAAAAGATAGTCGTGCTGACCCTGCCAACTACAGGCCCATCTCGGTCACGTCCATACTCTGCAAGACTATGGAACGTGTCTTAAACCACAGGCTCCTGACGTACCTAGAATCTAATGACCTCCTCAGTGACCGGCAATACGGGTTTCGCCGAAACCGGTCCACCGGGGATATTCTAGCGTACGTCACTCACATCTGGAGTGAGGTCATCGATAAACACGGAGAAGCACTTGCAGTCTCTCTGGATATCTCGAAGGCTTTTGACAGGGTTTGGCATGACGGCCTTATAAGCAAGCTTTCTGGTTTTGGTTTGTCTCCTAGGTTTGTTGCGTGGATATCGGACTGCTTGAGGGATCGATCCATACGAGTCGTCATTGATGGCTGCTCGTCGGATCAAATGGCTATCAATGCCGGAGTCTTTCAAGGGTCAGTACTCTCTGCGACGCTCTTCCTGCTACATATCAACGATCTGTTGACGCCCGGTATCTTTGGGTACGCAGACGATAGCACTGTTGTAGAGAATTACATATCTAGCGCGAGAGCCAGTGGGCAGCAAAACCAGTTACTGAGAGAGAGTATGATCGAGCGTTTGAACTTGGCCCTTGAGGCAGTCTCTGAATGGGGCGATGCCAATCTGGCCAAGTTTAACGAGGGAAAGACACAGGCGTGTCTGTTCTCTGCAAAAAGGAGTCATATTCAACAGACTCCTTCTTTTCGAGGTGTATTCGTGCCGGTTACCAACCATCTCGAGCTTTTGGGTGTTACCTTGTCATCTACGCTCAGCTTTGGCTCTTATATCGAGTCCAAAGCTAAATTAGCTGCAAAAAAACTAGGCGTCCTCTCAATGGTTCGAAGGTACTTCAGGTCTGAACAGTTGCTTGTATTATATCAAGCACAGATTCGCTCCTGTATGGAGTACTGTTCGCACCTTTGGGATGGTTCGGCTAAGTATTAGCTCGAGGCTTTGGAATCTATCGAGAAACGTGCCAAAAGGCTCATAGGCAATGATACTCTTGTGCGAAAAAAGACTTCAAAGTCTTGAACATCGCCGCAAAATCGCTAGCCATCAGTTTATTATCGGATACATTTCGGAGAGTGCGCGACTGATCTGCATAACCTAAAACCACCTTGCCCCTTTTTCTATCGGACTGCTCGTAGCTCGAGAAAGCGACATCGTTTCATGGTTGATGTTCCTAAGACACGAACAAAGAGGTTTGACTCTACATGTGTGATAAGAACGTCTAGACTGTGGAATGAGCTACCAGAGTGAATTTTCCCCGATAGTTATAATCTTGGTGTCTTCAAGTCGAGAGTGAATCGGTTTCTTCTAGGTAAGCGCGCTTCATCGTAGGCCGCATCGTCGCTTAACACCAGGCGAGATAGCGGTCAAGTGTAAACCTTTTGAAGTAAAAAAAAAAATGTTTTTTTTTAACATTTATATGTTTACATACACTTGTCCACCATCTCGCCTGATGTTAAGTGACGATGCGGTCTAAGATGGAGCGTGCTTACCTAGAAGAAACCGATTCACTCTCTATTTTAACTACGGTGTTACAAAATTGTTTTACTCTGAAACACTAATGAACCGACATCACTTTAGTAGTGGTAGGACTCTTGTCCTACCACTACTTACTCTAAACCCTGTAATTTCTCTGGAAACATTGCTCTTCAAACCGGAACACAGTAATGTTTGCCCATTACTGCTTGGCGGTAGAATAACTGGCAAAGGACCACCTATTATTCTACCGCCAAGCAGTAATGGGCAAACATTACTGTGTTCCGGTTTGAAGGGCAATGTTTCCTGAGAAATTACAGGGTTTACAGATATAACATCTTAGATCTCTGGGTGACGAGGGCAGTGAAGTGCTAGGTAATCTCTAAGGTAAGATTTGGACTCTTCATGTTCCAATAGCTGCGTGTCACTGTGCTGTTATGTGGCAGGCATGTTGCTTTCCATCAGGCACATGTCCTGTTCGTCTCGTCACTCTTTAATTATAAACAATAAAGTTGCCAAGTGCGAGTTGTACTCGCCCATGAAGGGTTCCGTTGCAGCAAGTAACATAATATACATAGTTCTTGTAGTTCGTTGTAACTTTGATCGAAGTTTCAATAATAGTGTATTTATGACGTACTAAAAAAAACTACTCATCAGATCGAGTTCAAACTAATTTTCGTTGGTAGTTTACATGGTAATGTACATCATATATTTTTTTTAGATTTTTCATCCTCTTACTTTGGAAGTTAGAGGGGGGGGGACACACATTTTACCACTTTGGAAGTGTCTCTCGCGCAATTTATTCAGTGTAGACGAAAATGATCTCAGAAACATCAACATTATTTTTGAAGACCTATCGATAGACACCACACACATGTAGGTTTGATGAAAAAAAAATTTTTGAGTATTAGTTCTCAATATGGGGGGCAACCCTAATTTTACTTTTTTTTTATTTTTCTGTTCAAATCTTAATGCGGTTCACAGAATATATCTACTTACCAAGTTTCAACAGTGTAGTTCTCATAGTTTCGGCAAAAAAGGCTGTGACATACGGACGGACAGACAGACAGACAGACAGACATGACGAATCTATAAGGGTTCCGTTTTTACGTTTTACGGAACCCTAAAAACACTACGCTACAGGTCCATCTCGGTTAAGTCCATACTCTGCAACTCTGCAAGATTATGACACGTATCTAAAACCACATATTCCTGACGTATCTAGAATTGAACGACCTCCTCAGTGACCGACAATATGGGTTTCGCCGAAACCTGTCTACCGGGGATATTCTAGTATGTCACTCACATCTGGAGTGGAGCCATCGAGAAACACGGAAAGCACTTGCAGCCTCCCTGGATATCTCGAAGACTATTGATAAATAATAAATAAATATTGGTGGACAATTCACACACAACATCATCTGACCCCAACCTAAGCAAAGCTTGTAATATGGCGACCAGATAGCTGATTTAATACTTATATAGTTTTAAACACATACCTACTTAATAAACATGGAAACACCCAGGCACCGTGGTTGCACTGGTTGGGAACCGAACCCACGACCCTCGGCTTCGCAGGCAGAGCTACTAAGCCACGCGGCCACTCAATAGGGTCTGCCATGATGGCCTTATAAGCAAGGTTTCTGCGTTTATTTTGTCTGGTCGTTTTATTGCATGGATATAAGAATTGCTGAGAGATCGATCCATATATGTAAATGGTCATTGGTGACTGTTCGTCAGTTCACTTTTTTTTTTATAGCATAGAGTGACGAGACAAGCAGGACATGTGCCTGGTGGTAAGCAACATGCCTGCCACATAACAGCACAGTGACACGCAGCTATTGGATCACGAAGAGTTCAAATCATTACCTAGCACTGCACTGCGCTCGTCAGTCGTCACCCAGAGATCTAAGATGTTATATCTCTAAGCCCTGTGATTTCACTGGAAACATTGCCCTTCAAACCGGAGCACAGTAACGTTTACACTTTACTGCTTGGCGGTAGAATAACTGACAAAGGTGTGGTACTTCCCCAGGCGGACTCTGCTTCGAGTCCTACCACTACTAAAAATGGCAATCAATGCGTCCTTCAAGGGTCGGTGCTCTATGCAACGCTTACTTGCTACATATAAATAATCTGTTGAAGCCCAGTGGCTTTGGATACGCAGATGATAGCACCGTTTTAGAGAGTACGAGAAGATCAAGCATGTGATGTTGGCATTCGAGTTAATCAGTATGGAGCCATACTAGTCAATTTTAACGAGGAAAACATGTAGGCGTGTCTGTTCTCTGCAAAATGGAGTCAATTTCAACTGACTTTTACTTGTCCGAATATGTCTGTTCCGATTACCGACGATCTCGAGCTTTTGGATGTTACTTTAATATATTTATAACATATTTGCTCGTAAAGGGTCTCTTATTTGACCAATTTCTGTATCGTAATATATCTTATTACGTACTTGTGCTGTAATGTGTAATGTAAAACGCACGGTTTCAAAATGCTCCGTCCACAGACTAGGTAGAGAGATATGCTCCTTCTAAAATGAAAGGTACCTTTTTAAATCCTAGTAAAGAGTTTTTATGTCAAAAAAGTGTGGTCAACATTTTATGAATAAAATTAACTTGGAGAGGTAAACTATAATTAAGAATTATTTAATTCGTTAATTTAATTAACTTTGACTATAAATTACAACAATCTATCTGTAACAAAACACAAAAATATTAATTTACTTTATTACTAATGGCATACTGGCTCGTTCTGTGCCGTTGCTTAAAAAAAAAGTCGCCGATGCGCGCGCATTGCTAATCTGTGAACAAGTAAAAAGAATTATGCGTGCTTTTTTTTCGCTGCATTGTTTTTATTTGAAAGTGTAGTCAGTTTTAATTATTTCCTCGCAAATATGTTATAAAACGTCGTATGACATACGTGCGCTTTTATAATTACAGCCTCTGCTAATTATAGCTCTCGCCTATGACTCGAGCTAGCAATATCGCCTCAGCTGTAATTATCAACTTAGCGCACTTATATCATAATGTACCTACTAGAATACACTAAAGTTTGGCATTTTAATCGAATCACATCATATAATAGCAGCCAAAAAAATATAGTTCTATGTAGTCATGTATAGTCCGCTAGTCCTATTAATAAAGATCCTTTCGCAATGAATATATCATTAAATTGAAACCAAAAATGTAAGGCTGAGCCCACACCGCGGCCGCAGGGACCTCGGCGGTCGTTTACTGCTAGGGTTGATTAGTTTCCCGAATTTTAAGACGTATTTAAGACACTAGCAGATCCCCACGGTTTTACTTTCTATATTTTGTGCGATAAAAAGTACAACAATCTCAAATTCTCAGAAGATTTCCGCTTCACAATTTCCGATTTGTTCAGTTGTTCCGGCGTGATTGAGCAACATACACGCAAGCAAGCTTGACCTAGAAGGTACTTGTACTAGTCGGGTGAAACTGGACCAATGTTTTGCTTGAAATTGCATTTGGAACTAATTTTGACGAATGTTTTAATTTGTAATTGAATTTGCCATTAAACGATGATGCTTTTTTTAAATTTCGAGCAGTGCGATGAACAAACGATCAAGGTGGTATAACATCATTGAAATCAATTGCACACTCTTCAAAATGTATCCGATAAAAACTCGAAAAGCTAGCAAATAATTAAAATATCATACTTAATTAATTCACTGCTTTAATAATTACGATGGACATTTTTATAAACTAGGTTAAGCAACCCTACGATTTCCCCGCAAATTGCGGCCAATGTTATATGAAGTAGTAAAATACGATAATAAAAACGCCATTTCGATTGTTACGGCCGATGGATGATGTGAAGGACCCTTTATGGACGTTCGCAAGGATATTCGGATGTGTTCACTCCGTTATGAGGTAATTAATTTTTGGGTTATTTCAAATGGTCTGACTGTGAGTAGGTACATTCTATATTTGAGTGCTTTATCTTTGACCATTGTCGGTTACCAACATACGACTTGGGAGAGGGAGAGAGAGAGACATGGGTCTGAACTTTTGGGAGAGTGCAATGACACAGATTTAAAACACCATTGTAAAGAGTCAAAGTTCTTTATTCAAAATATATAATTTGTAAATTTTAAAACACAAAAAAGAGCATAAAAAAGCGTTTAACTCTAAGTGATTGAGATAGTTTTAATCTGTGATTTCAATCATTTCATTGAATCATTCGATCAATTAGAAACATTGCCCTTCAAACCGGAACCGGCATAATCTTAGCACGGCTTGATGATTGAATTTTTAGCAAAAGCTTACTTTATTGCATGCAAACATTACTACGTTCCAGTTTGAATGTCAATATTTCTAGAGAAATTACTAGGTTAAGTTACGGTGGTCTAGTCGGGAGAACGGCGGCTGCCGATCCGGAGACCCAGGGTTCAAACCCCACACGCACCACTGTCTTTTCGAAGTCATGTGCGTAATGCCGCTAACTTAAAAAACGGTGAAGGAAAACATCGTGAGGAAACCGACATGTACCTAGAATCTTTCGAAGTCATGTGTCATCCGCCAACCTGCACTGGGCCAGCGTGGTGGATTAAGGCCTTAACTCTCTCCTTGCGAGAGAAGGCCCCGAGTCCCAGCAGTGGGAACGTTTAGTGGGCTGTTGATGATGTTGATGATACTAGGCTAAAAGACGAGCGCAGTGCTGAACTAGGCAGTGCTTTGGTGACCTCCGTGACATCTGGACGTCTACTCTATTTCTACGAAAACGTAATTTCAAAAAAATACTCGCAACTTTCCTGCTCTCGTTCTACTTCGTTTCGTCCGATACAACATTGTTTGACGTTTAAATGTTCTAAGCATACTCTAAGGGCCGATTTACATCAGACGAGCGAATGCTCATTCTATCCCCGCTGTATCAAATTCATTTGGTGTAAACAAACGTAGAACATTCTTTCGTTGTTTTGTTTGCGTTCGCAAAGATTCTATGGAATATATAATATGGAAAACGCTAAGAACGATCTTTCGTTTACACTAAAAGATCGAGAAAGAATGCTCTTGTTCCAGCTCTAGCTCTATGTTCGTTCAGTTTAAATCGGCCTTTAGAGTAGGCTTATATCATTTAAACGGACAAAACGACGAATCGAAGTAAAATCGCAGTTGGAAGGTCGCGAGTTTATTTCAAAATTACGTTTTCGTAGAAAGAGAGTAGACGTCCTGATTGTTATTTTGGGCAAGCTTGTTGCTTACCATTAGGTGCATGTCTTGCTCGTTTTGTCACTCTTAATAATATAAAAAAAAACTTGTCAAGGCGGACTCTACATAGAATCCTATCTACCAGTACTACAACGCTTCATACACTAAATGCTTCATCTTCGACCGCATTTTCTCTTCCTATCAGGCGAATCATTGCGGTCATAAGCAATTCCCATGACACATCGACATAAAACATAATTCTATATTACAATAACTTTATCCATTCGCGATAAAACTCTCCCGAAGTTGGCAACAGAAAATGATTTCCCCCACCCCTAAACTTACCCTATCATAGTTCTAATTGTGTAGTTACGGTTCAGTTATGGGAGTAACTTACTAAATGAACTTATACTTTGCAATATGTTATACAAGGAAGCAATATGGGAACCAAACTTATAAGATTTATATATTACTGGCAGTGCCCTGCCGTTTTACCTGCTTAGTTCTCGTTTTATTTATTTTTTCGGGATAAAAAGTAGCCGATGTGTTAATTCAGGATGTCAGCTAACTCTATACCAAATGTTATTAAAATCACTTCAGCCGTTTAGACGTGAAGAAGTAACAAACAAACATACACACTCACAAGTTTACGCCTTTATTCTATTAGTAAGATACTAGGTGAACCCTGCGCGCGTTGCTATGCCACCTATCGAAAATTATCTTGAATCAAGATGTCAACAACAGCTATATTTGCTAAATGCTAAAATATGTAAACAAGCAATCTCTGTGTAAATTCTGCCATCATTGTTCCGACGAGCTATAGCACTGGGAACTTGGGCCCGAAACTTTGTAGGTTCATGTATTTGCAGATTGAAGCCTGAATACTAACGATATGAAACTATATATCTATCTATACTAATATTATAAAGCTTGAAGAGTTTGTTTGTTTGTTTGTTTGAACGCTAGGATCTCGGAAACTACTGGACCGATACGAAAGATTCTTTTTTTGTTGGATACTCCATTTATCGAGGAAGGCTATAGGGTATATAACATTACGCTACTATCAATAGATACGGAGTATGAGTGAAGAATGTAAAGAAAACGGGGGAAAATATTTCTCTTCGAGAGCTTTAGTTCCGTGAATTTAAATTCTCTTTGGTCGCTGAAGTCTGTGACGGCGCGTGTCTACATTTGAAGTTTGTGTCATTCGAAGTAATCAAATTTGTTCTACAACAATGCATTGTTCCTTATTTACGTATTTTTAGGGTTCCGTAAAACGTAATAAAGTGGCCAGCAATGAATATTTTAGTATGGATTGTCCTCAAATAGACGCGGGTGAAACCGCGGGGCACAGCTAGTGTATAATATAAACGATATTCTAGAATTATTATATACCAACAGCGGCCGGCGGGTTTACCCGCGCAGTTGCCTGTCCCATTATATTCCCGGGATAAAAAGTGTTCTGTCAGACTATAATCTAACGGTGTTCCAAATTACAGCTTGATCCGTTTATACGTTTCGACGTGATTCAGCAACAAACATCAAAATATCCAAACATTGACATTTATAATATTAGTACTAGCAGCGCATCGTGGTGTTTTTTTTTTTTTAAAGGGTGACGTGATGTGCATTACATGTGCCTGATGGTAAGCAACATGCCTGCCACATGACAGCACAGTGCCACGCAGCTATAGGAACATGAAGAGTCCAAATCATCACCTAGCACTGCACTGCGCTCGTCACCCAGAGATCTAAGATGTTATATCTCTAAGCCCTGTAATTTATCTGGAAACATTACCCTTCAAATCGGAACACAGTAATGTTTGCACATTACTGCTTGGCGGTAGAATAACTGGCAAAGGTGTGGTACTTCCTCAGGCGGACTCTGCTAAGAGTCCTACCACTACTAAATACAAGTTACCTGGCAATAACCGTTCCCGTTCATCATCAACATCATCAACAGCCCACTAAATGTTCCCACTGCTGGGACTCGGGGCCTTCTCTCGCAAGGAGAGAGTTAAGGCCATAATCCACCACGCTGGCCCAGTGCGGGTTGGTAAACGTTCCCGTTATTTTATCGTAATAAAAAAAACTTATTCTATACTTCCAATACTTCTATATACTTCCAATTCTCAAACAGTTTCATTCAGACGTTGCGACATGATTGAGCAACAAACATCTAAACATACAAACTTTCACATTTATTCTATACTAGCAGTGACAGCGTTTCACAGTTTTACCCGAGTACTTACCGTTCTGATTATTTTAATGTAAATAAATATGAAAAGTAGTCTGTATACTACTCTGGTACTCTGGACTATAATCTGTGTTCCGAATGTCAACTCAATCCGTTCAGACCTTCCAATGTGATTGAGCAACAAACATCCAAAGTTTAGCATTTACAATAGTAGTAGGATTTTCATTAACATAAAATTTTGAAATTTGGAACACTATCAGATTACAGTCTGGAATTGTATTAAAATGAACGTGATTGTTATACCTATAATTATACCCGGTTTACATTATTCCAGTCCGGCGATTGAATCCAGCGCCGGATTGCTTACTGGAAAAATGTAAACCGGCACTGGAAAGCATAAATCCAGTGCCCATGCTTTCCAGTGCCGGTTTACATTATTCCAGTAACCAATCCAGCGCTGGATTCGGTCGCTGAACTGGAATCATTTAAACGGGGTATTATAGTAAAAGAAATTACACACATATTCAGTGTAGCCATCACGAACGTACACTCTCCTTGAAATCCGAAAATCGAGTCGGATTGATGACAATTTTACACGTGGGTTATCCGTTTACGAAATGGAATAAAAAAAAATGGCAGTCATAGGAACTGCCGATAGAAG
Source organism: Ectropis crepuscularia (assembly GCA_963693475.1). Taxonomy (NCBI): domain Eukaryota; kingdom Metazoa; phylum Arthropoda; class Insecta; order Lepidoptera; family Geometridae; genus Ectropis; species Ectropis crepuscularia. The sequence goes on along the minus strand of OY856369.1, from coordinate 14,596,619 downwards.
TGAAAACTTATAACTCAGAATTTGATAGCTTACCTTGGAAACTACACGGGTGTAACCGGAGGGCGTGGCCTCGCCATCTTGGCATGGCCATCTAGAAATGCGTCAGCGTTTTCCATTGGCTGACGCATTTCTAGATGGCCATGCCATGATGGCTAGGCTACGCCCTTTCAGCATTTCCCATTGGCTGACGCATTTCTAGATGGCCAATGGGCGTGGTCCCGATTTTACCCGAAGATTTCTTATCATACCCGAGCGTGACGGTAGAATTCAATTCACAGCCCACAAAAATCTGTCTAGGTGCGCCTAAAGAAGTTTTCACTTCAATAGTCTGGAATACTATATAGGCTACTTTTTATTACGTGAAACTAACGGGAACGGGAATCACGCCGCTAAAACTCGGGCCTCTACTAGTGTTGTATCCCAAGTCAATGCGAATGTCCTTAAATCTATCTCTTTAGTTATAAAAAACTAGCGGCCCGCTCCGGCTTCGCTCGAATAATAACCTAGATATCAACTGCAGCGCCATCTGCCGTAGCCTATGTTACTCGGGAATAATGTAGCTTTCCAAAGGTGATAGAATTTTTGAAATCGGTCCAGTAGTTTCGGAGCCTATTCATTACAAACAAACAAACAAACAAACAAATATTTCCTCTTTATAATATTAGTATAGATATTATTATAGTATAGATATAAATTCGTCGAGCAGAACCTTGACAGTGTAATTTCCGCGGCGAAGCGTAAAACTCTTTACTTCTTGATTAAATCCCTATCTCCAGCCATTCCTGAGTCAATCGGAAATAATCTTCTTGAGAGCTGTCCGCTGTAAAGACGTGGCTTGCACTCGCCTCACCGCCCGGTTTCACTCGGGTTTCTGGTAACCTTTGCTCGGATCTCTTTATAGTTTTTTTACCAATCTAGTTTAGTGCTAGTCCCTGCGATACAGGCTTCATCTAGTACAGAGGCTATAAGTGCTTTATAATCTATGTAACTTTTGTGGCAAATAAAAACGTTTTTGTTTTGAAGCGAAAACTTCTTAAGGCCAGGTCACACAGAGGCGATCCGATAGCGATAGCGATCCGAGACGGGATTTTTTGTAATGTTCGAATTTTTATGCAACCTGACACACAGCAAGCGGGCGCGATCCCATACTAGGTATCGGATCGCTATCGCTACCGGATCGCCTCTGTGTAACCCGGCTTTTATTTGGCTCGCCACAGACAGATTTTTCGTGGACTGTGAATTTAATTCTAGCGTCACGAACGAGAATGACAAGAAAACTTTTTTTTTTAAATAACGAGTGACGAGACGAGCAGGACATGTGCCTGATGGTAAGCAACATGCCTGCCACATAACAGCACAGTGACACGCAGCTATTGGAACATGAAGACCCCAAATCATTACCTAGCACCGCACTGCGCTCGTCACCCAGAGATCTAAGTTGTTATACCCTGTAATTTCTCCGGAAACATTACCCTTCAAACCGGAACATAGTAATGTTTGCACATTACTGCTTGGCGGTAGAATAACTGGCAAAGGTGCGGTACTTCCCCAGGCGGACTCTGCTAAGAGTCCTACCACTACTACTTCTTCTAACTTCGGGTAAACTCGGCAACATGGCCATTAGAATCTAGATATGCGTCAGCAATTCTAGCTAGATGGCCGTGCTCAACCCCTCCGGCTCGCCCACCGGTTTCAACCGCGTAGTTTCCAAAGTGAGCTATCAAATTCTGAGTTATAAGTTTTCACTTCTATCGGCAGTTCCTATGACTGCCAATTTGATTTCTTTATGGTTTCTAGTAGTGATGTGGTCAGGGGTAATTTTGGCAAGAGGTGCAGCACAAACATCTCGCCAATATTTTAACTTTGAATGTTTGTATACCTACAAGTGAAACTAGTGTAATCCAAGCTGCCTCTACACACTAGGCCAGTGCAGGCCAACGCCAGTGTGTGGAGGGTCGTTTTGTGATGACTCGCGTCGCTCGCCTCGCTGGCCGAGTGACGGCAAGTGGCCAGTGTGTATAGGGCTGTTTTGTCTCGACTCGTCTCTCGTGACCGGTGTCGGTTTTTGTGCACAAAACAAAGGCGCTCGTCAGGTAGCGTCCTGTTCTCCTATTGGCCTACCGCGCTTTTGCCAGCGCTGGGCCAGTGTGTGGATGCTACGTTTTGTCTCGTGCCGTTTTGTCGGCGCTCGCGTTGGCCTCCACTGGGCCAGTGTGTATAGGCAGCATCACGAAGCACAAAGTTCTTTCAGGTAAAATGGAGGCCACAAACACAATTTGCTAAAAAAAATGCTTAACTTTAGTATTCGTAGTACGATCATGTAAAAAATAAAGCTGGCAGCACTGGTTACTAGCAGTTTTAGGCGTCATTTCCTTAGTTTATTTTTCTTACAGTTTAACATTGTTTTCAGTTCAGTACAGCGATTTCTATGCATAGATGTGCCCTCCCATACTTCAGGGTGCACGGAATCATGTCATCGTTGGGAAGAGTGAGCTCACTCTTTCCGTTCCAGTCGGTTGCAGGAAGCGGTGGACTCCGTAAGTTTTTACCTATCACTATTCGTTGTCCACAACCAGAATAAGTATAACCACAGCATATCTCGCCGCTAGCGATTCTAGGGGTCAAGTAGATTGGTTGTTTGTAAACCACTTTTGAAACACACAGAGACGCAATTTATTACCAATTTCAAGGTGCTCAGGGCACATCTGTTGGTTTAAATCGACGGTTTAGTCGCGCTGCAAAATCTCTGTCTCATCCAAGCCTGCTATAGGGCTCCCACACAAAATTGCGAAGCGATGCGATGCTACGCCGCATCGGAGGAATGGCTCCCACACAAAATTGCGAAGCGATGCGATGCTACGCCGCATCGGAGGAATTGCTCCCACACAAAATTGCGAAGCGATGCGATGCTACGCCGCATCGGAGGAATGGCTCCCACACAAAATTGCGAAGCGATGCGATGCTACGCCGCATCGGAGGAATGGCTCCCACACAAAACTGCGATGCGATGCGATGCGACGCCGCATCGGAGGAATGGCTCCCACACAAAATTGCGAAGCGATGCGATGCTACGCCGCATCGGAGGAATGGCTCCCACACAAAACTGCGATGCGATGCGATGCGACGCCGCATCGGAGGAATGACTCCCACACAAAACTGCGATGCGATGCGATGCGACGCCGCATCGGAGGAATGGCTCCCACACAAAATTGCGAAGCGATGCGATGCTACGCCGCATCGGAGGAATGGCTCCCACACAAAACTGCGATGCGATGCGATGCGACGCCGCATCGGAGGAATGACTCCCACACAAAACTGCGATGCGATGCGATGCGACGCCGCATCGGAGGAATGGCTCCCACACAAAACTGCGGTGCGATGCGATGCGACGCCGCATCGGAGGAATGGCTCCCACACAAAACTGCGATGCGATGCGATGCGACGCCGCATCGGAGGAATGGCTCCTACACAAAACTGCGATGCGATGCGATGCGACGCCGCATCGGAGGAATGGCTCCCACACAAAACTGCGAAGCGATGCGATGCGACGCCGCATCGGAGGAATGGCTCCCACACAAAATTGCGAAGCGATGCGATGCGACGCCGCGTCGGAGGAATGGATCCCATACAAAACTGCGATGCGATGCGATGCGACGCCGCGTCGGAGAAATGGCTCCCACACAAAACTACGATACGATGTCGCATCGCATCGCATCCCAGTTTTGTGTGGGAGCCATTCCTCCGATGCGGCGTCGCATCGCATCGCAGTTTTGTGTAAGAGCCCTTAAGTAACTTCGTTCTAAAATGATAGAAATGACGCGTGTCCAATTCATAGCTAGTAATATATTTTGTGACCCGATGACGCTAGTTTGTTAATAATAAAACCAGGCAGGTCCTCGCCCTACCCTCGCTGATGGGGCTCGCACCCCATTGCGCCATTTCACCCGACCGCCGCCGATCTACACAGCGAGGTGACATATTGCCTGTGAAGGTAGGACACGTAATCAAGCTACTGTTATGTAAACTAGAACCCAGACCTACTATCTTATCAATTTCTTTTGAACTATAATATAATGGAGGTAAAGATCAAAACTGCGTTGATAAGGACTTTGTAGCGCTTAATTTTTGAAGTGAAAACTTCTTTAGGCGCGCTATAGACAGAATTTTCGTGGGCTGTGAAATGGATTCATCAATCGTCACGCTTGGATGTGATAATGGATCGGATCGGATATGAAATCTTCGGGTAAACTCGGTAAAAACGGCCAGGTAGGTACCAGGGTAACAGAAACAGTAAAGAGTTTCGATTACCTACCTCCAACAGCCCAGCGTTTATCTCCAGATACCAGGACAACAGAAATATAAAAGAGTTGCGTTTGCCCCTAGGTACCAGTACCAGGGCAACAGCAAGTTTTCACTTCTATCGGCAGTTCCTATGACTGCCACTTTTTTTTTTTTACTGGGTATAACATCAGTGTATAACATCATTAGTGAAGGGTGAAGTATAACATCATTGACAGCTATTCTAACGCTAAGCGGTTATTCGAAAACATTAATGTATTCCGGTTTGGAGAGCAATGTTTTCATTACCATCCAAACCTGAACCTGGTTTTATTTTATTTGTATCAATTTAATTTTAATATTATTGTAATTTAAATTTAATGTATAAATATATAATTTCTTCGACACACAACCCCGTGTGTTAGTGACATAAATTACCTTCTGTAACTTTGTGTTATCAATAAAAAAAATCTATCTATTTGTATTTGATTGTATTGTAATTTTAAACACAGAATATAGTCTGCAATAAAAACATAGGCTACTTTATATCGCAGGAAAATACGGTAATGAGAACGACGCGGGTAAAACAGCAGGGCACAGCTAGTAAATAATAATATTAGTGTACTGAATAAATCAGTATGTGTCAATGTTGGTACATCCCTAAAGGTGCGCTTATACGGGCAACTAAAATTGCTAAATTCCAGTCAATACTCGTCAACTATGACGTTACGACTACATCAAGCAATTTACGGCAACGGCAACAAGCATCAATACTGCGCAATACAATATTGAGCGATATGGCGCAACTTCATCAACAAGGCGCCACCCGACCTCTCGCTCTCCCCGCGGAAGCAAGCCGGCAAGCCGCAAAAGAAACAAGTGCGAATGAGATATATACAAAAATTGCTACGAATTTCCAAGCCCATTGGATATTCGTCAATTCGTATCTGCGACATTGAGCGATATGACATATCTGGAGGAATTAGAAGCAATATCGCCGAAATAATTGCCGCAATTTATTGAAATTGCTCCATTAATTGCTCCAGATCGGTCCATTCGTGTCGCCGAGCAATTATTGCCCTCGTGTAAGCGGCACCTTAAAGTTATCTGCTTATAAGAGCCGGTTTTCACGGCGCGGCTGCCAACCGAGCCCGCGCGCGGGCGCGGCAGATTTCCATATAAAATTGAATTCAATTCACACGACGCGGTTTACGGCCGCGGCGGCTGCGGCAGCCGCGCGGCGCCCGCGTGGCTGCGCGCGATTCTTGCGCAGTAGCTTTCCGGAGCAGAAACCGCGAAAACCTGCGGTCTCGTGAGTATTGAAACAAAACCGTCGCGTGGCGCGGCGCCGGCGCCGCGCCCGCGCGCGGGCGCGGTTTGAAACCGCGTCGTGAAAATTGGGCCTAAGACATCTCCATTTTGAATGTGACATTGACATGTCGAAGCGGCATGTAATGAAAACAATCTGTGACGTTTGTCATGTTATTAGAATTCCTGAAGGTTGGAACCTCAACTCAAATACAACAAACTTCCCGTGTCTCGAACATTCTTTGTCTCGGTGTTTCTATTCTACTACCTAACATTATAAATGTATTAACATATGTTTGTATACAACATAAAGCATTTAAGTAATCTGATTCCGGCTGATTTTTCTTGATATTAAAGATTTGCATCTGTATAAATACGAAAACTTTGATATTTGTTGCTCAATTACGTTAAAACTTTAGGGTCTTCACGGATCGGGTTGAAACCTTTACATGATTAGATTTTAGCCCGGTATAGAACATAGGCTACTTTTTATCTCGAGAAAATAACGGGAAATACGCGGGGGCTGCTAGTTTATAATACAAGAAGGATAATTTGTCAGCCAACTAAAAACCGATTGTAATATATTTAAAACTGTGACATAAATGAAAATAGTACAGTATAATATTAATAGGTAAAGGTATTTTTGCGAAAAGCGTCCTTGAAAGCAATCCCGGCTGCACCTCGGCACTCCAGTCACGTAGCACGTCCTCATCGGCGCCGTCTCACTAAACACTTACAAAATTCACTCAAGGCACAATTTTCCCCTTTTTACCGCCAGTTTGGAAGACAACTTTCTTCGGTATTTAAATTTTACTTCAGCTAGTTGGATTCAATACTGAAGATAAAATCTCAATAAAATTGATTAGTTTGATTTGGCGAAAACCGGTTTCAAGCCACAGCTTTTTTATATTAAAAAAAAAGGTGTTGGCTCGCAAATATCACACTAGCAGCGCCCCAAGACAGGCTAACCTTGACTTCTTTCACTGCCTGCTACCTTGTGTATATCGTCACTCCACCTTGTCTACACCGCGTTTACCGTTCCTGTTTGGTTTCCACTCTAGGGGTATGCGGCGGGTTCACACGACTACACTTTTGCCTTCCCCTATCCATTGCAGGACAAGTCGTAAGTCGGCACACTACCCATACCTACATTGTGGATATTCCCAAAATTCATACCAAATTATTTGAGTCCAGTTCCTTCATACGTTCAGCTTTAGAGTGGAGTAAGTCGCCAGCCTTACCGGCCAGATTGCATCTCTCAGTAATAGGAATAATTCTCTGAGAGATACAATCTAGAACTTTTCCAAGTTCAGTAAATAGGTATTTTCTGGGTCAGCGACATCTTTGACTGTACCACCGCTTACTATCAGACTATTTGGTGATCCAACGCGTTTGACCAATGTGCGATAAAAGAGCGTCATAGTATTTGTTTAATTTGGTCAGTATCATAAGTAGCCAACTAAATGTTTCCACGGCTGAGACTAGAGGTCTTCTTTCGCAAAGAGAGAGCCAAGGACATTATCTACCACGCTGGCCCAGTGCGGGTTGGTGGATGACGCATAACCTTGAAAAATTCTAGGTTTCACTGTTTCTAAGTTGCATTACTCATACACATACTCATTTATTTCATACTCTCTGTACATGTCAATAAAATATGATATAAACATTACGCGCGTGACTTCGAAAAGACATTGGTCTACGAAGGATTTGAACCAGTGGCTCCAAATCACCAGTCGCCGTTCTCCCAACTACACCAGCCGTAACTTACAACTCCATCAATAGCTTTAGGCCTAACTGTCCACGCACGCGTCTTTTGTCGAATGCATGCATCCTACGAACAAACACAAGACGTGCGGCTGTCGTATCGTTGTCGTTTCGTGGACACAGACTTAATTATTTGTACGCAAGATGCAAGCATTCGTCTTGCATCCGACAATTGTCGAAATCGTGCGGATGTCGTGCAGCTACGTGGACAATTGGCCTTAGATAAATGGTTTTAAAAACTAAACGAAAACGGGGCCGGCATACCGCTAATTCTCGCCGATCGCGCGACTTGTACCAAATCACTCGCCACCGATCACTAAAAGCCCATTAAATCAGTTTCCAAGTCGTTTCCCCGCCGATAAATATTCCCGTTCGTGGTTCGTCTCATAAATCGTGGTCGTAAATTCGACGCTGTCATTTTGCCGAGGACTGAAAACGGTACAGAATTTTTGCACGAACGATACTTGCCTATGCAAATTTATTTTAGTGACAGAATCTTGGTATTTATGAGTCTTTATTAGCTTTTAAGCTTCAGGCAAAATAAGTAATTTGTAAACAAACAAAGTTTACAAAGTTTACTTCAGAATGTTAAACTGATAAATTTTAGGTTTCGCAGAAAGAGTAATTACACGAAATCAACGATCCGGAATAACTCATAAAAGTCTCCAATGCTGTGCCCCATGCTTAACCAAGTAAGTTGGCAGATTTCACTTTTCTTTCAAGAGTTAAATATTCTCCGACAAACAAGTTTCCTTACGATGTTTTTAAAGTTAGCGTGTCTTCAAATCAAGAGTGAATCAGTATCTTCTAGGTTCGCTCTATCGTGAATCTCATCGTTATCTTTTAGATGAAGCTCAAGAGTTGTCAAGTTCAAACCTACAAAAAAAACTGTCTATAGAAATTAAAAACGAATGAGTTAGAATTTCATTTTTAAATAGCACTAATTTTACACAATACATCACCCGTATGTAACTATACTGCTATTACGAATGCCGGCGATGCGAACTTGGGAACTCGCAAAATTTCACTCCTGTAAAAAGCGTATTATGCGAGCATTGTACTCTGCCGCAGTTCCGACGCTACGACAACACATTCGCTTCTCAATGGCGCCAGACGCAAACCCATACGATTTCCCGTAACAGAAAGTACTCAATATGGCTAAAAAAATTGGCAGTCATAGGAACTGCCGATAGAAGTGAAAACTTATAACTCAGAATTCGATAGCTTACTTTGGAAACTACACGGGTGTCACCGGAGGGCGTGGCCTCGCCATCATGGCACGGCCATCTAGAAATGCGTCAGCATTTCCCATTGTCTCACGCATTTCTAGATGGCCATGCCATAATGCCGAGGCCACGCCTTTTCAGCATTTCCCATTGGCTGACGCATTTCTAGATGCCCAATCGCCAAGGTCCCGAGTTTACCCGAAGATTTCTTATCGTACCCGAGCGTGACGGTATAATTCAATATACACCCCAAGAAAAATTTGTCTAGGCGCGCCTAAAGAAGTTTTCACTTCAAAAAAATGTCACTTCAGAAACTAAGTTCTTCTGTTGGTAGCATAAACACAGATACACGAAATATCTAGTATTTTTCATGTAGGTATATTTATATTATAATGTACATATACATATTTACAAAGAACTATTTAGGTTTTATCTATTCGTATTATTATCAGACCTCACGAATCTTTTCAGTGCTGTACATGATATTACACAGACAATATTTGTTTTAAGTATTTTCTGCTTTTTACAAGAATAGCAAGGTCAGAGCGTTAAGCAAACCACTCCCTTGGGCGGGTTCTAATCTAAACTTTTGTGTGGCTAAAATTTCGAACAGAAAAATTACTGTAAATTATGTTCACTTACAAAGGATAAATTAGCTCACTTTATGTTCGCACTGCTAGAATTCGCGGCCTTTTACATATTTATAAAAAATAATATTTGTCTGTATCCTAAGAATCGTAAATCGATTTTTCGATCGATCGAATTTTTTTAACGAAAGACTGACGAGACGAACAGTACATGTGCCTGATGGTAAGCAACATGCCTGCCACAATACAGTACAGTGACGCGCAGCTATTGGAACATAAAGAGTACAAATAATTACATAGCACGGCACTGCGCTTGTCACCCAGAGCTCTAAGATGTTATATCCCTAAGCCCTGTATTTCCTCTGGAAACATTGCCCTTCAAACCGGAACACAGTAATGTTTGCACATTACTGTTTGGCGGTAGAATAACTGGCAAAGGTGTGGTACTCCCCCAGGCGGACTCTGCCAAGAGTCCTACCACTACAAAAAAGTTAAATATGTCTGTCTGATGAGCGCAGTGCAGAATGGACTCGTGGCTTAGTGGGTAGTAGCTCTGCCTGCGAAGCCGAGGGTCGTGGGTTCGATTCCCACCCAGTGCAAATATTTGTGTGATGAATTCAAATGTTTGCACTGTGTCTGGGTGTTTCTATGTTTAATAAGTATGTATTTAAAACTATATAAGTATTATATCAGCTATCTGGCCGCCATCACACAAGCTTTGCTTAGTTTGGGGTCAGATGGTGTTGTGTGTGAATTGTCTACCAATATTTTATTTATTTATTTACTAGCGGCCCGTTCCGGCTTCGCTCGGACATAACCTAGACACTGTCTGCAGCGCCATCTGCCGGACTTATTTGTGAATTTAAACCATCTTCGAATACACACACAAAAAAAAACATTCAAATCGGTCCCGTCGTTTAGGAGTTCACTGTCAAATGATTAAATTACTAAAATGGCTATAAAATTAATTAATTATGTAAATTATTGATTTCATTATTTTATTAGTCATTACTTGTTTCTGTACAACGCGGTCAGCTCTAAGACCATTGTAATAAATCGTTGGACTATCTGGGTGCCCAAAATACAGGCGCAGCCTAGTTTGGGACCCACCGGGAAAAAATGTGGAGCTAAGTTGTCAACAGTATGTGTACTGTCTAAATTGTAATAAATTGTAATAAAAAAACAGGGGTTGGTGATAAAAGGGTAAACATTTAGGGTTGTATGTATTTTTTTACGCCACATTATAAAAAAATAAAAAAATAAAACTTGACCGAAAATTAAAAAACAAATTTTTGGGGTGAACAACCCCTAACACTTAGGGGTATGAAAAATAGCTAGTAGCTGATTCTCAGACCTATTGAATATGCATATAAAATTTGGTAAAAATCAGTAAAGCCGTTTCGGAGGAGTAAGGAAACAAACACTGTGACACGAGAATCTTATAAGATTACCGATTTGAATGTTTTTTTTGTGTGTCTATTCGAAGATGGTTTAAATTCACAAATAAGCCCGGCAGATGGCGCTGCAGACAGTGTCTAGGTTATGTCCGAGCGAAGCCGGAACGGGCCGCTAGTTTTATATATAAGATAATAGCCTAGTGATTTGGACTCTTCGAATTCAAATAGATACATGGCACTGTAGTGTTATAGGCAAGCGTTTGCCATTAAGCGCACGTCTTGCTCGTCTCGTTGTATATTATACAAGCAGCGCTCCGCGGTATTACCCTCTTAGTTTCTGTTACCTTAATTTTTCTGCTGTGAAAAGTAGCCTATCTGCATGAAATAACTGTGTTAATTTCACACCGATCCGTTCAGCGTATACTTTGACATCAAAATATTAGTGTTTCTATTCGAAAAAAATGGCAGTCATAGGAACTGCCGATAGAAGTGAAAACTTAAAACTCAGAATTTGATAGCCGACTTTGGAAAATACGCGGATGAAACCGGAAGGCGTGGCCATGAGCGTGGCCATCTAGAAATAAGTCAGCATGCAGCATAGCCAATGGGAAATGCTGGCGCATTTCTATATGGCCAATGGTCATGGTCCCGAGCCTACCCGAAGAGATCTTATCATTCCCAAGCGTGACGCTAGAATTCAATTCACACGAAAAATCTGTTTTGGCACGCCAAAAGAAGTTTTCACTTCAAAAATGAAAATACTTTCGGTTATCTGGTCCTCCGCGCTAGCTGCCGCGATGAAGGATATATGGATACAACGTCCATTGCGTGATTTGTGCGTTGCTGTGGCTGTTGGTAACCATTAATGCCGCAATAGATGGGCCGCTAATCGTTGTTTACGGGAATGCAGCGGTCGTGTGGTCGCAAAGTCATTAGAATGGGAAGATCATGTTTGCCTTGTCATTGTAGCATATATTTATAGATATTAGTAGTGGTAGGACTCTTGGCAGAGTCCGCCAGTGGAAGTACCACATCTTTGCCAGTTATTCTACCGCCAAGCAGTAATATGCAAACATTACTGTGTTCCGGTTTGAAGGGCACTGTTTGCAGAGAAATTACTGGGCTTAGAGATATTATAACACCTTAGATCTCTGGGTGACGAGCGCAATGCAGTGCTCGGTAATGATTTGGACTCTTCATGGTCCAATAGCTGCGTGTCACTGTGCTGTTATGTAGCAGGCATGTTGCTTACCATCAAGCACGTGTCCTGCTCGTCTCGCCACACTTTAATATAAAAAATTAATAAATTAGGTAGGTATTTGAGGCAAGCTGAAACCTTTATTTTTTATTTATACTTATTTATATACCCCAACACGGAGATCCAGACATGGCTGGTGACTAGCAGGGCAAAATGAATCCCTCAATTTACCTGGCAGATCAGCAGAAAGTGTCACCAAAATGATCTGCCAAAAATTACAGAATTTGATACCATGTCTCGGAATCATAGGCTAGTCGATAAGTTATGAGGATTTCCCACTGCCGCTACTCGGGCCCTTCTCTCACGAGGAGTCAAGACAATAAGCCACTACGCTGGCCAAAAGCATGTTGTTGTAATAGTACATTATGATATAAGTGCGCTAAGTTGATAATTACAGCCGAGGCTTTATTGCTAGCTCGAGCCGAAGGCGAGAGCTTTAATTCGCAGAGGCTGTAATTATCAAAGCGCACGTATGTCATACGACGTTTTATAACATATTTGCGAGGAAATAAATAAAACTCTGACGACATTTTCAAATAAAAACAACACAGCGAGAAAAAAGGCGCGGAATAATATTTACTTGATCACAGATCACAGCACAGAGTAAGTAATCACTATGGATCAGAGATTAGCAATGCGCGCGCATCGGCGCCTTTTTTTTAAGCAACGGCACAGAACCAGCCGATAGACCATTAGTAATAAAGTAAATTAATATTTTTGTGTTTTGTTACAGAAAAATTAAAGTCATTTATGGTCAAAATTAATTAAATTAACGAATTAAATAATTCTTTATTATATTTTACCTCTCAAAGTTAATTTTATTCCTAAAATGTTGACCACACTTTTCTGACATAAAAACTCTTTACTAAGATTTAAAAAGGTACCGTTCGTTTTAGACGGAGCATATCTCTCTACCTAGTCTGTGGACGGAGCATTTCGAAACCGTGCGTTTTACATTATACATTACCGCACAAGTAGGTACGTAATGAGATACATTACGATACAGAAATTGGTGCAATAGACCCTTTACGAGCAAATATGTTATAAAAGATTATTATTTGTCATTAATTTGATTCTCCTACTTCTGTGTCTTTTCTCAGTCAATTGAGGGCATTACTTTCTTCAGGTGAGATGGACTCAGCGTTGCAACACTTACGGCAATTCCATGTGTAAACTTACCTGAAAACAAAAATAAACTTGTTAAAATGGTATTTTTACAGAACATAATGACGAAACGAGGAGGACATGTGCCTAATGTACTAACACGCTAATCCATAAAATCATAGAGTTGCGTAGATATTGGAACATGATGAGCCTAAATCAGGGGTCGGCAACCTTTTAGGAGCCATGGGCCACATGGTGAAAAAACTAGATAGATAGATAGAAAACTCTTTATTGTTCACGATATACAACACCCTTTGAAATCGGCTGAGGCCATATGGACTCAGTCCCGCGCCGGCCGCGCGATCCGTTGAAATCGGCTGAGTCCATATGGACTCACTTTTTTTTTGCGGCTTTTGAGCCGTATTTCGTATAGGCGAAGGTTGATATTCCCATGACTGTTTTATTGATATAATACCTATTGGATAGAGCTACAAAATGAGACCGATAACAGCACACACTCAAAACAAATTTCTCGAAATTTTGCCAGTTGAAACCGGCCGGCTCGGGCGCCATGACGCGCGCGTTTTTTAGTGACGTCACGGAGTGAAGTGCGTGTTATTTTCGTAAAAAACAGTGTTTTACCCTGGAAAATCGTAAGTAATCATTATATTTTTAATTTCTTACAGCCTTTAGGAACACTTTTGCATATTTAGAAAAAAAAAATGTTTTTTAGATTTTTGACCCTAAACATCGGAATGAGCCATATGGCTTACGAAAATGGCGGCCCTTTTTCAATTGTCGTTCGTCACATTTTGCCTAATTGAGTATAAATTATTTTAATTATCGGTTCTACTAGTATTTTTATAAGATTCCTGAATATATTTTCTATCGATCGGTATATAAATATAATGCCTAGATACCTAAATCGTACCACACGAAATTTTTAAAAAATCGGTTGTAATCGGCATGCAATTTCTGGTCTGTTGTGTATTTTTCCGAGTCGAAAATATAAAAATATTAGTATGAAAGCATATACTTTTTAGTTTTGATTTATAAGGGGTAGATATCACTGTTTATAAAAATCATAACAACCTATACATAAAACAATATACTTTATTCACAAACACCCACTTTTTCAAAAGTATAACTTTTTCGACTTCGGGTAAAAAGAAAAATTCGTGTAAAATTCAATATAAATATAATATAGAACAATTATACATCGTTTTGTAGCTTATTTCAATAGCTTTATGATATAGTAACTCAATGATGCCTAGATCGAACTAATCGATCACTAGGTACAAAATAGTGCGCAGCGGCGCAAGCCGGGCGCTCGCGCATAGTCTCTCCGAACATCCCATTTTTGAATTTTGAATTTTCGACCTACCGCCGATTTTAAAAGGTTAATAACAAAAAGACTTAGCCTAGAACTAGTGATCAAGTGGCGACCTTATCGCTAAAAGCGATCTCTTCCAGGCAACCGAAGGATGGTGAGAAACATGAAGTAGAAATAGACGGGGTTAGGGTACAGTGTGACTAAAGATATTACATAAACATACATATCAATAATAATCATACATGCTAATACTTGGAATACCTATAATTAAGCTACAATAATAAACTAATATATAGATTTGCCGTAAAAGGTTTCAGAACGCACAGAGGGTGGTTTTAATGATAAATTGTCATTAGATCGCAAAGGACGAGAATGCATATTGCTCCTAAATGTGAAGTTTTCTTTAAAATAGCGAGGGGTTGAAGGACTAAACAAGACATTATAAACAAGAGATAAGATATGAGCATTCCGGCGAAAACGAATGGGGAGCCACTTGAGCTGATTGCGAAATTCGGATATGTGATCATATTTGCGCAAACCAAATATAAATCTAATACAGTAATTCTGAAGCCGCTCAAGTTTATCAAGCTGGGTCTCGGTGAGGTTAAGAAAGCAAACGTCTGCATAGTCTAGGATTGGAAGAAGGAGAGACTGAGCAAGCGTAACTTTGGTAGATAATAAAGGGCCACACTTCTAAATGTTTGCAATTCATTATTTGCTATTGACTACATATTCTTTATTATCGACTCAATCTCTGAGGCTATGACAGGCTAGGAAATCGCCGATAGATTCACATATTATTGCTACCTTTGAAAAAACTGTATGTGTTGTATTGGTAGCTGTATGAATGGGGAATACGTTATAAATATTTTTAATTGGGCTGCTAGGAGGTAGGTGGCCGCTCGCCAAACGCGCGTTGCCGACCCCTGGTCTGAATCATTACTTAGCATTGTATAGCGCTTATCAACTAGAGATTTAAGATGATTTAATAGGGTACCGGACTGGGTCAAAAATACACTAGTCTAATTAGTCCGTCAGCTAGATCATAGAAAAATATGGGACACGTATTTTTTGTTTTTTCAAAATATTAAAAATCGACAAAGTTATCGAACATCAAACTTCGAGAGTGGGGGGTCGCGACGTCACTCGTGAGTAAAGATCGTAGGCACGAGTGACGTCACGCGAAACTTCTAAGCGCTGTATCTTCGTAATGTTTTGTTTGTGAAAGAAAAGAAAAAATACGTGTACAATATTTTTTTGCTATCTAACTGACGGACTAATTAGTTTTTTTTTAAGGATTGTTCCCTATTCTATTCCCTGTAATTTTTCTGTAAATATTAACCTTTCAACTGGAATACAGTGATGTTGGCACACTACTGCTAGGCGGTAGAGTATAAAGCAAAGTGTTTTTATTTACCTACCCAGGCGGGCTCTGAAAAGAGTCCTATCAGAACAATTTTTGTACTGCATATTTTTGAATAATTAAAATGATAGTGACGGAACGAGTAAGACTGACACCTAATAGTAAATAATACCTAAACCACCTGAAATAGCATAGTACCGTGCAGCGTTTCGAACATGATGAGTTCAAATATTGTGTTATAAATATTACGGTGTGTTCTTCACTCAGATTATATAAGATGGTTTATCTTATGTAGATGGACGCTATGGTAGAAAGTGACCCAAAAATTTGTGATAGGATTGTTTGAAAACAGACAAAAATAGAAAACAATTAAATTCAGATACCAAATAAAGAGAAAGTGGACAAGTTGTACCGATCCTACATTCATTGGATAGGTTTTTTTTTAGCTAATACAGGTTTTTATTTGATGAAAGTACTGTACCTACCTCCTTATCTAGAAGAAAACACGTGAATAAACAATCTCTTTACTCTTTGATTATTCTGAAAATACTGCCCTTCAAACCGGAACACAGTAATGTTCACACATCACACGCACGCTGCTCGAGACACGATGTTTCTACGTCTGTTTGTAATAAAGACAAACGTAGACGCACCTGGCGTAATATAAATACTCTGTGATTTGAGGTTACTGCGCATTATGCCGGCACAACATCTAATATTTCTATCATAACATTATATGGGATAGCTTATGATTGTGTTTGTTGCCGTGAAATTTCATTTCACAATATTAAGCGTAAGATTATAAACGGAGCGATCGCGTCGGAAAAGCTGGATGGTTCGGGTTGAAATTTGAAATACAGATTATTTTATCTTTTTGAAGTGAAAACTTCTTTAGGCGCGCTATAGATAGAATTTTCGTGGTCTGTGAAATGGATTCATCAATCGTCACGCTTGGATATGATAATGGATCGGATCGGATATGAAATCTTCGGGTAAACTCGGTAAAAACGGCCAGGTAGGCAACAGAAACAGTAAAGAGTTTCGATTACCTACCTCCAACAACAGCCCAGCGTTTATCTCCAGATACCAGGACAACAGAAATATAAAAGAGTTGCGTTTGCCCCTAGGTACCAGTACCAGGGCAACAGAAACAGTAAAGAGTTGCAATATTTTGTACAACTTCGTTCCATCAGAATCAGAATGTCACTTGACACCTCCCAAGTATTTCGAAGTGAAAACTTCTTTTGGCGCGCAGGCGCGCTTTAAGACAGATTTTTCGTAAGGTGTGAATTGAATTCTAGCGTCACTGGCGTCACGCTCGGGTATGATAAGAAACCTTCGGATAAACTCGGGGCCACGCCCATTGGCCATCTAGAAATGCGTCAGCCAATGGGAAATGCTGAAAGGGCGTGGCCTAACCATCATGGCATGACCATCTAGAAATGCGTGAGCCAATGGAAAATGCAAACGCATTTCTAGATGGCCATGCCATGATGGTCAGGCCACGCCATCCGGTACACCCGTGTAGTTTCCAAAGTAGGCTTCAAATTCTGAGTTATAAGTTTTCACTTCTATCGGCAGTTCCTATGACTGCCATTTTTTATTTTATTTAAGGTATACATCGCCACATAATATATCCTACTATCCTATCCTACTAATATTATAAATGTGAATGTATGGATGTTTGGATGTTTGTTGCTCAATCACGTCCTAACGTATGAACGGATCGGGCTAAAATTTGGAACACAGATAGATTATAGTCTAGAAGAACACATAGGCTACTTTTTATCCCGGAAAACCCACGGGAACAACGGGAACGGGAACTTCGCGGGTAACACCACGGGGCACTGCTAGTAATGTATATGAGTAGGATACATTTAGTAAAATGCACTACAAATAATGTTACACATTATACCCTGTAGTTATGGTATACTACATATACTACTATAGTCTGGAATAGCACGTAAGCTACTTTTTATCGCGGAAAAATAACAGAAACGGGAATTACACGGGTAAACCTGCGGAGCACTGCTAGTAAGCTTATATATGTCACCGTAAAATTGTCAACACCATCACATTTTAAATCTAACGCGTGAGATTATGATCTCAGGTTATTGTATAATCTAACGCCGTCAGATTGCATTATCAGTAGATAAGGCCGCCATTAAAATATTTTTATTGTTTTTTCTTCTCCTGTAACATAGACGTATAAAAAAGTCGGACGTAGTCTCGCTAAAACAAAAACCGTGTCACTAGAGTCGGCCACATTTGCACGTGTGCGTTATCAGGTTGCCACTGATAGGCTGACACGCACACATAGACACAAGTTGCGCGTGTAATGACCCACTGATGTGTGCGTGTATGTGACAGCGCACACGTGCATATTATGTGGCCGACTTGATGGACACAGTTTTTATTTTAGCGAGACTACGTCCGACTTTTTTATACGTCCATGTCCTGTAAGTGTTTTTATTTTTAGAGTGTACAGTTAAGAGTATTTAGCTTTATCTAAATATGTGCTCATCATCATCTACAGCCTGCGGACGTCAACTGCTGGACATAGGCCTCCCTCCCCCAATTATTTTCACAATTACCGGTCTTGTACCGCCTCCATCCATCGACTTCCCGCGACCGAGACAATGTCATCGGTCCATCATGTGGGGGCCGTCCTACACTACGTCTGCCTGTTGGTGGTCGCCATTCGAGAACCACATATAAATATAATATACATAATTATGTTACATACGTATTTATATGTTACATTTGTTTATATCTTAAATGTATAAATATTGAAAAAATTTAATTCTTATGGGAATGATTTATCTCCAAATTCGTAATAGATGCTATTTTCTAATGTTGATGAGATGGTGTCGAGATAAATGCAATGAGTTATGACATCAGAAGTCAGTTACACCCAGTAGTACCTGACATCTGGTTCGCGAAGCCGTGTAAAGTAGCTACTACTCTAGATTTATGATGTACCTACAGTGTCGCTCGTAATTCACGAATTTCAGACATTGTAGAAGAGCAAATATAACCACTAGGGAAGGTCCCCGAGGTAAAAGAATTAGAGGTAAGCCAGTGGACAGATGGCTAGATAAAATGTTGACATTACAGTAGAAAGAGACTGAAAATTAATAAAAATAATATCTTAAAAACGATGAAGAAAAACATTGTAAGAAAACCGACATGTTCCAAAAAATCTTTCGAGGTAATGCGTCATGTACCAATACGCACTGACCTTCTGGTGGATTGGTGGATTTAGCCTTGCCTTTCTCCTTGCGAGAGAAGGCCCCGAGTTGTAGCAGTGGGAACATTTCTGGGTAGTCTGGGCTGCTTTGCATGCATGCAAGATCAAGTCAGATATACGTGTGTTAGTAACACACGTATAAAATTCCACTTTTCCTTAATATAAAACAAAGTCTCCCGCGCTATTTTCCCGAAGTGCTCGATCAACATAAAATATAATAAGAAATGATTCTCGCCCCCGGTCTGTGCCGGCTTCTCCCGAGTAAGTGCCCTCAATACATCAACGTCCCATTAAAGGCGGTAAACAGGGGAAGTGGGACAGGACATCGCAAATATTTAGTACAAGGTAAACAACGTTCCTTGATTTTATGCTGAATGAGTGATATTTGGACTATTTTTAGTTCTGAATGTTCTGGAAAATTATTGGTTACTTAACTTTTTCATACGCTTCCGATAACATGGTCTAAAATGGAAAACCATTTTGAATTTGTATCTACTATGTATTTGTATGGTCTTGTGGCTCAATTGGTTGTAAGTCTGCCTACAGAGCCGCCAGTCATAGGATCGATTCCCATCTGGAACGACAAATATATGTCCAGATATAGAGAGTAATTAAGATATTTGTTGTTTAAGTGTTTCAATGTATCATAAACATGTGCATAAATATACTACTTACTAGCAGTGCCCCGCGATTTTACCCGCATTTTTGTATTGGAATACGAAGAGTCCAATTCATTACCTTGCACTGCACTGCGTTCGTTACCCAAAGATCCAAGATATTATATCTCTAAGCCCTGTAATTTCTCTGGAAACATTGCCCTTCAAACCGGAACACAGTAATATTTGTTACTGCTTGTCGGTAGAATAACTGGCAAAGGTGTGGTACTTCCCCAGGCGGACTCTGCCGAGAGTCCTACCACAACTAAAGATTCACTTCAAAATATTATCTCATCGCTAGAGTCGTCGCCCTCCAGTTAATGCTGGCTATTATCGGAGACCCGAAGCAGGCAGGAGAGAGGGAGGAGAGGGGGGTCCTGAGGGAAATCAGCGACGATGAGAGTTCTCTACTGCTTCCACGAGCACTAACACTTAGTCTATCACTTATATTATCTGTGTCTGAGCGATTCTGAAATAAAGATTCAAGAATTTCGTAGGGAAAAAATTAAGGGCATGTTAAGTACATTAAATATTGCAACTTATAGCGTCTACTTACTTACTTCTACTGGAACGGCAACTTCGCGAGCAAAACCGCGTAACTATAAATATAAATATTGATGGACAATTCACACACAACACCATCTGACCCCAAACTAAGCAAAGCTTGTATGATGGCGGCCAGATAGCTGATATAATACTTATATAGTTTTAAACTTTTAAATACAAACTTATCATACATAGAAACACCCAGAAACCGTGCAAATATTTGAATACATCACACAAATTTTTGCACTAGGTGGGAATCGAACCCACGACCCTCGGCTTCGCAGGCAGAGCTACTACCAACTAAGCCACGAGGCCAGTCCAATGTAACTGTATATACATGGAACTCCTACTGTGTACCAATCACTACATAGTATAAAACAAAGTCACTTCTCGAGTCTGTCTGTCCCTATGTATGCTTAGATCTTTAACACTACCATACAGATTTTGATACGGGTTTTTTAATAGATAGAGTGATTTAAGAGAAAGGTTTGTATGTATAATATGAACATAGAATAGTAGAGTAACACTGATAATTTTACAGGTTTCTAATGTAATCTCATAAATAAACACATTTTTTGCACTTACACTGCAAACGCTGGCTGAACTGAACCCTATTAGCTAGATCAAAATAATTTACTGCAGTATTATACTCCTTCAAAAGGTTTTTTTATAGTATAGAGTGACGAGACGAGCAGGACATGTGCGTGATGGTAAGCTACTACATGCCTGCCACATAACAGCACAGTGTAGTGACACGCAGCCATTGGAACACGAAGAGTCAATATCATTACCT
This sequence comes from Ectropis crepuscularia, assembly GCA_963693475.1. Taxonomy (NCBI): domain Eukaryota; kingdom Metazoa; phylum Arthropoda; class Insecta; order Lepidoptera; family Geometridae; genus Ectropis; species Ectropis crepuscularia. The sequence goes on along the minus strand of OY856369.1, from coordinate 14,575,756 downwards.
AGCACTACAGTACGCGCTCGTTATCCAGAGATCTAAGATATTATATATTGCCTTGTAATTTCTCTGGAAACATTGCCCTTCAAACCGGAACGCAGTAATGTTTGCACATTACTGCTTGGCGGTAGAATAACCGGCAAAGGTGTGGTACATCCCCAGGCGGACTCTGCCAAGAGTCCTACTACTACTAAACTAAGGTCTACAAAAAAGTCAGCATTGCACCCGTGCAAAGCCGGGGCGGGTCGCTAGTATACTACAGAATATTACACAATTAAGTGCACTTACATAAGATCCGATCTGAGCTTCCACAAAAGCTTCCATTTACACAAAACACTTTAGAAATTCGCTCAAATCATAACGCGTAATGGAAATTTCAACAGAATGGGGCGACCGACGGCCCTCCTCCTTACTGACGCCATTAAAAATAAAAAATGCAGACATTTAACATTGAAACTTGGTATTTCAATGTCGCCAGTGTAAATACATTCAGAAACAGTCATTATGTTGAGTTATTTGCTTTTTTACGAACAAATTCTGAAACTTTATCCTACTAATGCTAAAATTGTGAACGTTTGCATCGATATCAATAAAAAAATGTGCCCTGAGCACCTTGAAATTATTATCAAACTAGCTGAACCCGCTACTTCGTTCGCGTACGTTGATCTTGCGACCTTATAAGTACTTACGTATAAATATTTGGATGGGTGGCCATTACACAAACCGAGTGAATTTGTTTTTCCACACAAAAATATATTTATTCGAGTTAAGCAACTTCATATTTTATATTTTTAGCAACATCAAACACACTCGTAGTAAGGTTGTGGAGTATCGAACATAGCCGCTGTGTTAAGTTTGTAGGATTTTTATAGGATACATTAAAAAGAGTCTGTAGCTGATGTGCGTGATCTGATACTTATACATTTTTACAGGATGATCCTAAGTAGTCAAACCTTTACATAACATACATAATAATACTTAGTAGTAGGATAACATTTTATTCAATTTCAGAAAAACAACTTTCTGCTTTGGTCACCGAAGCTTGTTGAATATTAAATTTAGTACAGTATTTGGATTGAAATAATATCCGAAAGAACAAAACCGACTTCAATTATTATCATTTCACGTCAACTAACTAACTTGTAGTCAAGTAAAAAGTTCACTTGACTAATTTAAGAAGCTATGACTACGTCGTCCAGATAAATAAATAATGGTGGACAATTCATACACAAAACTTTGGCGTTTTCCACCGCCAATGTCCCAGCCATACTCAAACCGGAGTGGTTTTACGCGTGACGAAGGCAAAAGACCTGACAGCATGACTTATGTGCCTTGGAAGTTGAGTCGGCCCCTAGTGTGAGACGCAGCTTGCGTCGATACTCTGGCACCATCACATCACATCTTCCAGAGACACATAGTCGGGCCAGTGCAGCGGCTAATTCAGCTGAGCGTCTCAAACGGCGGAAATATGGAACCCTCGGTAGTGGCTTTATATTTAAGTCTTTTGGGGTTGAGACATCGTCCCTGTGAAGGCCGGGACCTAACCTCATCTACAAAAGCCTTTCCGAGCGCTTGGCCGACGCAACGCGTGACCAAAACGCTGCCGTTTATTTGGCCCAACGCATAAACATTGCTATTCAGCGTGGTACTGCCGCCAGCATGCTGGGCACGCTTCCTACTGGTAGTGGGCTTGAACATCTTGTCATCCAGTTTTTGTTAATATTAAAAAAACCGCCTTCCTGTTTTCCAAATAATATAATATGTACATGGTAAAAACGGGACCCTATTACTGAGACTTCGCTGTTCGTCCGTTTGTCCGTCCGTGTGTCACCAGACTGTATCTCAAGAACGGTGATAGCTAGACAGTTGTAATTTTCAGAGATGATGTATTTATATTGCCGCTACAACAACAAATACTACATTACACATTTTCTGATAAATAAATGATTGTGTTTCGTACCATGAGCTGCCATCTGTATTAATGTGGAAAAACTTTGATTGTCATATTATGACAATACCTTTCTAATGTTTCCAATGTCAGGTTCACCTGACGATAGATGATAGTCCAAGATCCCCGAGCTGCCAGACGTCACCTATTTTCTGATGAATGAAATGTGGACGATTGAGTTGAGTTAATAAGTACTAAAAACACATGCTTACTCGCTAACTTGCGTAGACGGCCAATTTTGAGATATGGGGTAACGAAGATACATACAAACATTGCTTACTACACTTATTTTCTAGTAAGTGGTTTTCACTTATGTTGTAGGCAATATCCTTAAAAACATGGTCTCAATACACCCAGACACTTTCGGTCGGCCGTTTTGCTTAACAACTCCAAAATAATAATTTAACTTCACTTAAATTCTCATGCTCCACTTGTAAATATGTTTGTCAGACAACTATTTTGAAGCTTTTTCCAATAAGATATGCCAATCTAAGGGGGCAATCATCCCCTAAACTCAACTATGCCTCTATGGGTAAGAGCGCGAGACTGAGTGAAATATTTATTAGGAAATATTGACTTAAAATTGAGTTTAGGGGATGATTGGCCCCTTAGATTCGTCTCGATCTTATTGGAAAAAGCTTTTAAATAGTTGTCTGAGAACATATTTACAATTGGAGTATGAGAATTTAAGCGAAGTAAGTTATTATTTTGGAGTTGTTAAGCAAAACGGCCGACGGAAAGTGTCTGGGAGTTTTGGAAACGGGACCTTGTTTTTAAGGATATTGCCTACAACACTGCCGTGCAGGTTTTAAAACGCAGTATGAGCAAAAACACGGTTTTGAATAAACAGCGAAAAACTTTTTGATTCGTTTTTTTTCCATGTTACACGGTTTTATGATAGATGTTTTGATAGCCATTTGACGCATCTGATATCTACAAATGACTTCACGGATTAAAATCCGTACTTAAGTGACTATATCATTAATAAAAACGATTTTGAAAAAAATATGGCAAAAAACGAGCAGTTACTGCACTTAAAATTTAGTAAAAAAGTTCGCATAGTCAGATTAAAATGCAGTTATATTAGTTTGTACTGCAAAATTATCCGTGACATGTACTACTTTGGTATTTAAAATGCAGTATTAGATTTATTTTACTGCAGTTTAATGTGTGTTTTGATTTAAATGTAGGAGCATTATTTAAACACTTGTTGGCTAAATTAGTACACTACTTATTTTGTGGAGTAAAAAAACAGACAATGACAATCAGAATCACTTTTATTAAAGATGAAGTAAGTAAAAAATTAACGCTTAGTCAGCGTTCCCTAAATATCACTCTTATTGTTATTATTAGACTATTTTAGTTCAGACCTTCAAGATATCCTAACAGTTTGGGTAAGTCAGACTAACATAATATGGTAATTAAAACTTAAATTATTATAAAAACATTTATGGTTAACATTTTGTAAGTAAAACTAATGAGACCTTTCAATAGAATGGCACAGACGTATTCACTTAAATGACTTCCTAAGAACAAAAAGCATTTCTGTTTTCCGCGGTCCGCGTTTGACCACCAACTTGCACGTTGATTTAGAAAGTATCTATTCACTCTGACTTTCAAAAGTTCTAGATTGCATCTCTCAGGGAACAAGGAAAATAACAACATATTCTAAAAAACTAAATATATTTTCTTTGCTCTCCTTCAACATGTTTTATAATAAATAAATAATAAACTATCTATAGGTAATATTATCTTACGTATACACAAAAGGTTGCGAGATAAACCTCGTCATCTTTATCAAAGACAAAGTTTTCTTCACCTTCGTCAGTTTCTGCAGTTGAAACTGGAATATTTCTCCAGAAAGAGATTCGGTTTTCGGGCAAACATGGCCAAATTTTTTAATAATGTCCACTTTTCTGGCAAAAGGTATAGCTTTGTGCTGAGATCTCATCTCTGGCTTGGGTGCTTTCTTTGATTTTAAACAGCTCAATTATTTTCAGCATCAAAACATGGCTTCGACTATCTTATAAATATATTATGTTTCCTGAACGATCTTTGAACTTTTGCTGTGAGGCTTGAGATTTAAAGACAAAAAATCGGATAGTTCCATCTATTTGACATAAGTTTTACCCGAATTTGACTTCTCTATAGCCTTGCGAAAGTCCTGAAAGTCGTATGCTTTACTTTTCTGCAGCAATTGCTGAACCTTATAGTAAAATTAGTCTGCAGAGATAAATGTGTGTAATACTTCACACATTTCACATTCTTTGTAGCCAAGTCTCTCGAATGAAATATTAATTACATTTGGGACGTGATTTTTGTAGGTTTTAAAACAGCATTTGACCACCGGGTGCAGTCCTATGAAATCGTTTTGCACCATCTTGATGGTTAAATCGCTTGGCAAATTCAAACACATTCTGGAAAACCTCAGCAGATGGTCGCAAATTTTCAATCTCCGAACGTAACAAATCTTCCATAGTCGAAATATATGTAATTGTGACTTTTTTGTATCTGAGTTAATTCGGTAGGGGCAAGAATAGATTGCTGACTGATAGTTGAGTAGAGGGCTGGTTGGATAATGTCTGGATGTATTAAAGCTGAATTTCCTAGAACTAGTTATGGCGAAGCTGATTGCAGTGGAAGCAGCGATTGTGACAAAGTAATTTCTGTAAAGGCTGGTTGTGTTTGAGATAGCTGCTTCAAACCCGGTTGCAAATGATCTTCTGATTTCATAAAATGTATTTTTACTGGTTGCATGAGTTGGCTATTAGATAGATCTTGGGTTAAGTCTTATTTTTGTGCGTTATTGTAAGAATGACTAAATTTGAATGTACTGTTTTCAATGTCAAAGTCAAAGTCAAAGTTCTTTATTGATAAATGTACAATTTACACGTCAATTAATAAAAAAATTAAACAAAAGAAAGGGCATACAAATTGTATACATTTTCAAAGTTTGAAATTATCACTTCACAGTATTTTAATAACAATTATTAATTATCGTACAGATGTTTTTGCTGTCTAGGTACTTTATTTTTATAGTTTTGCAATCGTCATCTCTGTTGGGACCCAACTGACCAAGCGATAAATCCTAGTTAGAATGCAGTAAACTACTCCAAAAAAGAAGTAGAATGTCATAAAGTGCTCAAATTACCAACTATCATGCAGTAAAACCGACTTTTACTGCAATTTAGGGTGCAATATATTATTATTTCAGTGTCAAAAGTTATCAATTATACTGCAGTAAATAACTCAAATACTGCAATTTAATTAGTAACATTCACAACAAAAAGTAGCTTAAGATAAAGACAAAGAACAGTTTTATAAATTTTACTGCATTTTACTTTGTTTTACCCATTAGGAAAAAATAGGTAATGCCTTTTAAAACATCGCATCCTAGTACCTTACTGCATACTAGTCTGTAATTCATTGCGAAAAGTAATTAAAACCAACTTTGCAGTACTCATATTTTCAGTACATTAGCTATTTACTGCATTTTAGTTTATGTGGTCACTACTTTTTTAAGATGTAGTAAACCGATTTTTTGTAGTGATGATAACATTTACTGCGTTTTACTTAGAAAAACAAAGAGTCATGGCAGACGTAATTGCTATTACTGTATTTTAGATAGTTTTACGTTAGAGTTTGCATAAAATATGACTAGTTACTGCGTTGAAGGAGCTATTTTTTTCTATCTTGTAGTCGGAAAATTCAAAAATCGATTTCATCATTCGATTCCTTATGACGAGCTTATTACGGTTCAATATTAAACTCAATATCGTCAAAATGTCGAATACTGCGTTTTAAGCACTGCACGGCAGAACATACGTGAAAATCACTTATTAGAAAATACGTGAAGTAAGTAATGGGGTGTAAGGGGGAAGCGTATATCATCTAGTTTCCTCAAATGTCAACCTCCCCTGCACGTGGTGCACCCTGCTGCCAACTAACGAGGCTCTGACGACCGAACCAATGGCGGTATATCCATTTAAAAGCCAGTCCTAAATTGACCAGGCCAGTGACGGGCAGCGGCGTCACTGGTGCAAAGGGCTGGCCCCGCGGTCACCAACCCGCCTGCCAAGCGTGGTGACTATGGCAAACACCCCCCTTATGAAAGACACAAATAAGAAACGGCCCCTAGTCCCCGGCGGCTCCGCTATTCCAGGCACTGGTGGCAGCCTTGGTTCCGGCAGAGCATGGGGTGCAAAGAATCCCCGGCAGATGCCCCGCCACCAAACCCCACGACTCGACCTGGCAACTTATAATGCACGGACGCTGAGGGCTGACGAAAAGATTGTGGAGTTGGAAGAAGAAGTGGACAAGTTGCGCTGGGATATTATAGGGTTATCCGAAGTCCGAAGACAGGGCGAGGGCAGGATAATCCTCGATTCCGGCAACTTGTTCTACTACCGGGAGGGAGATCAACAATCCCAAGGGGGTGTCGGGTTTATCGTCCGCAAGTCTCTTGTCAACAACGTGATAATGATCGAGAGTGTGTCGAGCAGGGTTGTATACCTTGTACTTAAAATTACCGACCGATACTCATTGAAGGTAATACAGGTATACGCACCGACCTCGACACATCCCGACGAAGAGGTTGAGGCCATGTATGAGGACATCTCCAAAGCCATACATGTCTCGCCAACACATTTCACAGTTGTGATGGGAGACTTGAACGCGAAACTGGGGAAACGTAGCGGTGATGAGTTGAGAGTAGGGCAATTCGGATATGGGCAGCGGAACCCAAGAGGGCAACGTCTAGCTGATTTCTTGGAAAGGGAGAGCCTCTTTATGATGAACTCCTTTTTCAAGAAACAGCCACAACGAAAATGGACATGGATTAGCCCAGATGGTTCCACAAAAAATGAGATCGACTTCATTATGACGACTAAACGGCAAATATTCAGCGATGTCTCTGTGATCAGTAAGGTCAAAACCGGCAGCGATCACCGTATGGTAAGAGGCACGCTGAATATAAACATTAAGTTCGAAAGGTCACGTCTAATGAAGTCCACGCTCCGACCAAGTTCTGCTCAAATTGAGAATCCCGATAACTTTCAACTCGAACTTCAAAACCGCTTCGAGTCCCTAAATGAGTGCGTAACGGCGGATGAAATTAATGACAGGCTAGTGGAAACTGTTCACGCGGTTGGCAGAAAATTCTACAAGAGCCGACGCCAAAATAGAACACAAAAACTCTCCGATCATACTCTGAATCTCATGGCGGTTAGGCGAGGTATGCGGTTGCAGTCTTCGGTAGACATGACGGTCTACAGACGGCTCAATAGACAGATTTCTACTTGTGTGCGACGCGACATACGCTGCTACAATACTACGAGTATTGAAGAAGCGATTAAGCGGAACAAAGGCTCGAAAGTGTTCGCAAGAAATCTGTCTCTTGGGCAAAGTCAATTGACCAAATTGAAAACCGATGATGGCAACGTCACCTCGTCGAAGCCCGAGATTTTAGAGGAGATCGAGAAGTTCTATGAACAGTTATACACCTCTGCGCAAGCACAACCTGTCGTTAATATGGCTAAAGACCCCAGAGCCAAGCTGACCCGACACTTTACCGAAGATATCCCGGAAGAGATTAGGATGGCCCTCAAGCAACTTAAAAACAACAAGGCACCTGGCGACGACGGAATTACGACTGAGCTTCTGAGAGCGGGTGGAAAACCGGTACTTAAAGTCCTCCAGAAGCTGTTCGACTCCGTCATACTTGACGGTAATACGCCGGAAGCGTGGAGCAGAGGTGTGGTGGTGCTCTTCTTCAAAAAAGGTGACAACACCTTGTTGAAGAATTACAGACCCATCTCACTTCTGAGCCACGTTTATAAGTTGTTTTTGAGGGTAATCACGAATCGTCTCGCACGCAGGTTTGACGACTTCCAGCCACCCGAACAAGCCGGTTTCCGAAAAGGCTATAGTACCATAGACCACATCCATACGCTTCGGCAGATTATACAGAAAACCGAGGAGTATAATCGGCCACTATGTATAGCGTATGTGGACTATGAGAAAGCCTTCGATTCCATCGAGACCTGGGCAGTGCTTCAGTCTCTCCAGCGATGCCGCATGGACTATCGCTATATCGAAGTGTTGAAGTGTATTTACAGCAAAGCCACAATGTCTGTTCGATTACAGGACCAGTGCACAAAACATATCCAGCTACAGAAAGGCGTGAGGCAGGGAGATGGTATATCTCCGAAACTGTTCACTGCCGCGCTGGAAGATGTTTTCAAGTTACTGGACTGGAACGGACATGGCATCAATATCAACGGCGAATGTATCACTCACCTTCGGTTTGCCGACGACATAGTCATTGTAGCGGAGTCGCTGGAGGACCTCGGTGCTATGCTCAGAGACCTCAGTAGAGTATCCCAACAGGTAGGTACCGGTTATTGTTGGGAATACCACACTCGAAGTTGTTGACGAATACGTCTACCTGGGTCAAAAGATCCAATTAGGTAGATCCAACTTCGACAAAGAGGTCCAGCGAAGGATCCAACTCGGATGGGCAGCGTTCGGGAAACTACGGCACATCTTGGAGTCCAAAATACCCCAATGCTTGAAGACGAAAGTCTTCAATCAGTGCGTGTTGCCAGTGATGACTTATGGAACTGAGACGTGGTCCTTAACTGTGGGCCTCATAACAAAGCTCAAAGTCACACAGCGAGCTATGGAGAGAGCGATGCTCGGAGTCTCTTTGCGCGACAGAATCCGGAATGAGGATATTCGCAAAAGAACGAAAGTAGCCGACATAGCTCGAAGAGTAGCTAAGCTGAAGTGGCAATGGGCAGGCCACATCGCTCGCAGAACTGACAACCGATGGGGAAGAAAGGTTCTCGAGTGGCGACCACGAACCGGAAGACGCAGTGTTGGACGGCCTCCCACTAGATGGACAGATGACCTCACAAAGGTCGCTGGAAACCGCTGGTTGCAGGTTGCGCAGGACCGTTCGTTGTGGAAATCTAGGGGGGAGGCCTATGTCCAACAGTGGACGTCTTGCGGCTGATGAATGAAGTAATGTTTGTATGTACCTTCATTACCCCATATCTCCAAATTGGCCGTCTAAGCAAGTTAGCGAGTAAGCATGTGTTCTTAGTACTAACTCTACTCAATCGTCCACATTTCATTCATCAGAAAATAGGTGATGTCTGGCAGCTCTGGGATCTTACTCTATGACGGATGGCGGATTTGAACGCGGCGTATGTACCAGGGATGGGCTTCGAATCCGACTTCGATTAGACTTCGGCTCCGAAACTTTTACAACGGAGGTTATAATCGGAGGTAAGGTGTATAAATATTTAAATAAAAAAAAATAATCCCTTATTGTGGTGGATAGTAAATGGAAATACAAAATCCCTACTTCCTAAGTCAATTGCTCGTCAAAGTTTATTGTGTCCACGTGTTTGGCAAAAAAAATAATACCCAATAAAAATGTCTCCTGCCACGACTTTTAATCCTGCCTATGCCTACGACTTCGGTTCCGACTCCGATAAATCAAATTTTAAAACTCTGACTTCGCCTTCGGTTCCGATAAAATGACCTCCGTTACATCCCTGTTATTTACAATGTCACAGATTACTTAGAAGTTAGTATGTACCGAACTTATTTTTACCGTTATTATTTAACTTCTATGTTATTTCCGAACCACACTACTAATAATGTTAAAATTGTGTTCTCTCTAACAAAATAAGAATTAAAGAAATTGAACAAAGCAAACATGAGTTACTACCAAAAACACATTCTGACTTTCACCCCTTTCTGCAAGAAAACCGTGCAGAATTTGGGGATTAAAAGTAGACAGCTACCATCTACTTAGTATGATCTAAATAGTCTCAAAAAAGTCGTAGACAGTTATAGAGATATAGGACATACAGGCAGCCGCCCAGTCTTAACTGGTAAAAGATTGCGCTTGGTAAATTTAACCCAAGATCATAATAAACAGGATATTACTCCTAAACGACTGCGAATATCAGATAGTAAAAATAATGATTCTACTTTGAAAACGATACAATCTGAATCTGACTTTACCGCACCTGACACTTTGCATAATGTTTTAAACACGTTAGATAAAATGATAAACAAGAATGAAAATTCACTTAAGTTGCCAAACACACACAATAGCCAAGAAAAAGTTGACGAAAAGGTAAAAGCGTTAAATACTACAACTGACATTCAATTACTCGAAAAACCTCAAAAAGCAGCTTCAAGGAACTCCAAGATAGATAAAAAAAGAAACGAAACATTGAAATCATCCGAGATAAATAGGGTAGAACACACTAGATTGGGAAAAGTAAAAAAAAGAATTTTCATCTTGGCGGATGAACAAGGTCAGCATATACGGAATACACTGCAACAACTAATAGGTGATGAATACGAAATTACAAGTTTATGGAAACCTGGAGCTCGACTTTGCAGAATATTGGATGGAACTGATGTTAAGGATTTTACTAAAAATTATTGCATTGTGCTTTTAGCTGGAACTAACGATGTTATCCCTCATGAATATTTAATAAGTCTCCATTCTTTCTTGAAACATGTGTCTCATACTCACATTTTGTTGCCAGAAATATTGTATAATAAACACCTCAGAGAGCCAAAGTTAAATTATGAGTTGAGATTTGTATGTGGTCAATATGACCATGCTAATTATATTGATATGTGTTATGCCAGTTTTCGGCTTCGTAGACAGGATTTCTGTATAAATTTGTGTAGAAATATTTTAAGAGAGGTTTTGAGAATTAATTATAAAAATAATTTATTGAATTATCAAGTTAGTCAACAAAACTGTAAACTAGATACGGACGCACAAACATTACACATTGAAGAATCTATGCACGTAACAAAACAAAAGAATTTAAATCGATTTGTAAGAGATACAGGTATGCAAACAAGTATTGAAACAAGTGATACCAGTGATGACACAACCACCAAAACACAAACAAAAAGTTTTTTTCGTGTGTAAAAAACTTCAAATTATGCATCAAAACATAGATGGACTATTGAACAAATCTGATTTATTAACTGTTAACTTAGACACGCTTGAAAAAGATAAAATGATAGTAGATGTTTTATGTGTAACAGAACACAATATGCAAAGTGGGGATGTAAAAGTGTTAAGTATACCTAACTTTGCACTTGGTTCTCATTACTGTAGGAAAAATAGACGAGGTGGTGCTTGTATCCTAGTCCATAATAAGCATAGGTTTAAACCAGTTAACGGATTGAAAAAACATTGTGTTGAGGGTACTATTGAATGTTCGGGAGTAGAACTCGTGGATCATAAATTGATTGTTTTATGCGTTTACAGACCTCCACGACAACTAGCCCATCAACTTACGTCATTTTTTGATAATTTGCACTCCTTACTCGTAGAAAATAGTTTGGGTACAAAAAAAGTAATTTTGTGTGGAGATTTCAACATAAATTTATTGAAGGAAAGCAACACAGTTTTAAAATTTAAGGAACTGATAACTGGCTTCAATTTAAGGTTTATGATAAATGAACCAACAAGACTGCAAAGTGGAACTTGCTTGGATAATATTTTGTGCAATGTTCGTGGAAGCAAGGGCCAATCTATTGAACTAGCCATGTCGGATCATACGGCGCAGTTGCTTTCATGTCCAATAAAACCAAAGTGTACACTGGATTATTGGTACATTGTGAAGCGAGATTATAGCCTGGAAAATATGAATAAATTTGGGGAATGTCTCGAATCTATTGCTTTCAAAGATGTAATGAGTGAGACTGATCCCAATATTGCATTCAATGAATTCCATGACATATTTTTGTTTTTCTATGATTTATGTTTTCCAAGGCAATACATTAAGGTTTCATCACGACAACGCCCTAGGTGGCTGAGTAAGGGCATCCGAACGTGCTGCAAACGAAAAAGGTCACTGCTTTGGACCTACCGTCACAACCACACTCCTGAAAATAAGAAAAATTATACGGAATTATCTAAAAGGCTCAAACGAGTCATTAAATTGACGCAAAAGTCTCAAAACGATAATTTTATTAATAAGGCTAAAAATAAGAATAAAGCGATGTGGCAAATCATAAATAGAGTAAAAAACAATTTTCCTAAAAAGCCCATTCAAATTAATGTTAATGGTAGTTTAATTTGCGAACCAAATAAAGTTGCCAATCATTTTAACGACTTTTTTATCAATCAAGCATCACAGCAAACAATTAATTCGAACACCATAAATATCCCACGCATTGTTGACTCTGCGTTTATGCCTCCAACAGTCCCACAAGATATACACAGAATAATTATGGCTCTCAGAAATACAAATAGTACTGGGTGTGACGGTATTTCGACGAAAGTGCTTAAGCATGTGTCTGGTGTAATATCTCATGTTGTAAGTCATCTAGTTAATACAAGTATATCTGTCGGCGTTTATCCTGACAGATTAAAAAAGACAGTGGTAAAACCTTTATTAAAAAAGAATGATGAAAATGACATGGGATGCTATAGACCGATAGCTCTGGTTCCGGTACTATCTAAAATTTATGAAAGAGTACTATATAACTGTATTTATGATTTCTTTGAGCACAACAATCTATTTGTCCCAGAGCAGATAGGCTTCCGAAAGAATAAAAACATAAATCTCGCAATCTACAACCTTATAAACACTGTTATGAGTAGTATGGACGCTGGATCTCCTGCATGTGCTTTGTTTATGGATTTAACCAAAGCATTTGACCGTGTAGATCACAAAGTATTGTTAAATAAACTGTATTCGTACGGCATTAGAGGCAATGTGTATAATCTAGTAAAGTCGTATTTATCTAATCGCCATCAATGCACAGAAATAAATAGTCTTTGCTCAAAATCCAAAAAACAAGTCACACACACGTCAGAATATAAAATGATAAGATATGGCGTACCGCAAGGTAGTGTGTTGGGTCCACTTTTATTCATTATTTATATTAATGACCTTCCTAAAGCCACAAAGAAAACAACTGTTCTTTTTGCTGATGACAGTACAGTACTGTTCACCGGAAAAGATACATCTTGTATGAAGAGAGAAATCAAAGAGACACTAGATTCTACCAATTATTGGTTAACATGTAATAATTTAGAAATTAATTTAAATAAAACTAATTTAATGACATTCAGAAATAAAATAAATAAATTGGATGACTTAGACATTAACACGCTAGGACAAAAAATTGACATTATTAATACTACAAAATTTTTAGGACTTGACATAGATTGTAATTTAAATTGGAAAATCCACATAGAAAACCTCTGTACGAAAATCAATCAACGTTCATATGCGCTTTCCATGCTATCGAAATTAGCCAGTGAAAGCACAGTCATTGCGTCTTATAATGGTGGGGTTGCGTCATTGCTTCGATATGGCGTTATATTTTGGGGCAACAGCACAGAAAAGGAAAGAGTGTTTAAGGCTCAAAAAAAATGTATCAGGGCTATATGCAAGCTGCGTCAGAGAACCAGCTGCCGATCATATTTTAAAAAATTGCAAATTCTTACGTTGCCCTGTTTATATATTTTTGAATGTGTAATGTTTGTTCGAAACAACTTAAATATGTATATTCTTAAATATTTGAAATCAGAAAGACTTAGACACAAACTCAAGGTACCTGATCGTAAAACGACATTACTTGCTAATAGTGCTATATGTATGGCTCCAATGGTGTATAACCACCTACCGAAAGAAATAATTACAATAAACGAAAAACAATTGTTTAAACATAAATTGAAGGTGTTTCTTCTGGAAAAGGCATATTACTCCATCAGAGACTATTTAAATGATAAATTCTGATGCATCAAATTATACTTTTTGTAATAGACCAATACATTAAATTTGTTTTTATTTTTTCTTATGAATTTTTGTAATGGACATTCGAAGTGCGACACCTTTATTTATTTTTGACATTTTCATTGACATTGTAATGTAATACTTAATAATTTCATAACAATTTGACTTAATTTTACGAATTATGATTGTACAATTTGACATTTTTGTTTTTTTGGCATTAATATTATTGATATTGTTTTCTAAACTCCTGGAAACTATGTAAATATCATTATTTTATTGTTCACTAAATTACTAACATTTGCATGCCGTAAGGCTAAATATGGCGACCCAAAATAACTGTACTAACATCTTAATAATATATGTATTCACCCATATTATGCAATAAATTATTATGATTATGATTATGATTATGATTATCTTAAATCATGTCAAGTTTCATTTGAATTGAATCAGTAGTTTCGGCGTGATGAGAGTTCCCTATACACACAGACAGACAGACAGACATGAAAGAAAAAAATTCAGTTTCGCCATCGGTATCGACTATGGAGTGCCCACAAAATTTTTTTTTTCAAAATATCTTCAATAAGAATTCGACCCGCTACAGTTTTATTATAAGTATAGATAGATTACATCTCTGTATGTAGCTTGAGTGGTTTGCAACTACCAATCTACTTGACCACTAGAATCGCTAGCAGCGAGGTATGTTGCTGTTCTACTTATTTTGATTGTTGACAACGAATAGCGATAGGTATAAACGTCCGGCGTTCACCGCTTCCTACAATCGACTAAAACGGAAAGAGTGAGCTCACTCTTCCCAACGATAACATAATTCCGTGCCCCTGAAGTTTAGGAGGGCACATCCATTGACTTATGTCGATGAATGTTCGTATTTATGGATGTACTAGTAACGTCCCGTAGGTTTACCTTTGAAGTTCCTTTTATTTTTTCGTAATAAAAAGTAGCATATACATTGGGAACACAGCTTATAGTATGGAAATATAAGGCTAATTTAGTGATTGAATTCAGGAAATTTAGATTTCAGAAGCAAGTTAGAAGCAAGCTTTCCTTACTTCTACATTTCTTACATTCAATGTTTACCTGCTTGCATGCTAAAAGCGGGACCTGGAGAACTGTTATATATTTTATAACATATTTGCTCGTAAAGGGTCTCTTATTGGACCAATTTCTGTATCGTAATGTATCTTATTACGTACTTGTGCTGTAATGTGTAATGTAAAACGCACGGTTTCAAAATGCTCCGTCCACAGACTAGGTAGAGAGATATGCTCCATCTAAAACGAACGGTACCTTTTAAAATCTTAGTAAAGAGTTTTTATGTCAGAAAAGTGTGATCAACATTTTATGAATAATGAACTTTGAGAGGTCAAATATAATAAATAATTATTTAATTGGTTAATTTAATTAATTTTGACCATAAATTACTTTATTTTTTCTGTAACAAAACACGAAAATATTAACTTACTTTATTACTAATGGCACAACGGCTGGTTCTGTGCCGTTGCTTAAAAAAAAAGGCGTCGATGCGCGCGCATTGCTAATCTGTGATCCATAGTGATTACTTACTCTGTGCTGTGATCTGTGATCAAGTAAATATTATTCTGCGCCTTTTTTTCGCTGTATTATTTTTATTTGAAAATGTCGTCAGAGTTTTGTTTATTTCCTCGCAAATATGTTATAAAACGTCGTATGACATACGTGCGCTTTGATAATTACAGCCTCTGCTAAATTATAGGTCTCGCCTTCGGCTCGAGCTAGCAATAAAGCCTCGGCTGTAATTATCAACTTAGCGCACTTATATCATAATGTACTATTATGTACCACCTTTGTAACCCAGGACCTCAAGCTCAATAAATTGATTTTGATTTTGATTTTACAAATACAATAATCTTTATTGCTGTTTGCAAATAAGATGAGATACTACAAAACATTTTAACAGTTGACCCACACAAACTGGTCTCTTCTAGAGGCATGCAATATGTCTGGCAAAACAGTTTCTATTGGTCTGAATTTATACAATGATAAAAATAATAGTTATCTGATAAAAGTATCTTCTTCTTTTTTTAATCTTTGACTTCTCGTCTTTCTTCTTCTTTCTTCTCTTCTCTTCTTTGAATCTTTGACTGGCCTCGTGGCTTAGTTGGTAGTAGCTCTGCCTGCGAAGCCGAGGGCCGTGGGTTCAAATGTTTGCACTGTGTCTGGGTGTTTCTATGTATAATAAGTATGTATTTAAAACTATATAAGTATTATATCAGCTTTGCTTAGTTTGGGGTCAGATGGTGTTGTGTGTGAATTGTCCAATATTTAAAAAAATTTAAAAAATCTATTGTATCATATGTCATCTTATTCTACTAGTGAACGGGCTAATCTCCAGAACTACTTGACCGATTTCAGAAATTCTTTCACTGTTGGAAATTTACGGCACCCCTGAATGCTATAGGCTATATACTCGTACGAGTATGTACCACAGGCAAACCCGAGGCAGACCGCTCGTAGATTTCTAATATTGCTTTATAGTTAAACTAGCGGCCCGTTCCGGCTTCGCTCGGATCATAACCTAGACACTGTCAGCAGCGCCATCTGCCGGGCTTATTTGTGAACCTAAACCATCCTAGAATCCACTTGTACACACACAAAAAAATCATTCAAATCGGTCCCGCCGTTTAGGAGGAGTTCACTGTCAAATGATTAAATTACTAAAATGTATATTAAAAAATAAGGGTTGGTGATTAAAGAGTTAAGATTTTGGGTTGTATGTATTTTTAATGCCACATTTTAAAACATAAAAACAAAAAATAATGTACAAAAATTAAAAAAAAAAGTTATGGTTGAACAACCCTAATCACTTAGGGGTATGAAAAATAGATAGTAGCCGATTCTCAGACCTACTGAATATGCATATAAAATTTGGTAAAAATCAGTAAACCCGTTTCGGAGGAGTAAGGTAACTAACATTGTGACACTAGAGAATTTTATATGTAAGATTTCGACCTCTTGATGGCCACTAGTATTACTAATTAATTTGAGCCTAGCGAATGTCAAGTACCTAATAAATAGTACTTCAAATATTTAATTTCGGTATTCGCAAATGTTTAACATTTATGTTAGCCTAAGTTATTAGAACGCTTAGAATTCTAGGCTTCAAAGTTATGACGACAATTCTAATGTATTTGTTTCAGATTCACTAGAATTCTACTAATTTGAAAGTACTTATAACGTATTTTAATTTCTTTTTCTTATCGATAATAATAGGTTTGAACTCAACCGTCATTTTAACTGATTAGGTGGAGAAGTGGTTTATAATTGAGTGCGCTAACCTAGAGGAAAAGAACTCACTTTAGACTTGAAGGCACTCGGATTATATCCATAAGGATATACCCACTCGGGCCAAGCATTCTAAAGTATAGAAGTTCGTATAACGTAGGTGGAGTCAAATGTCTTTGTTCGAGTCTTTTTTTAAGCATAGAGTAGGACATGTACCAGATGGTAAGCAACATGCCTGCCACATGTGACTCGCAGCTATTGAAACATGAAGAGTCCAACTCATTACCTAGCACAGCGGTCGTCACCCAGAGATCTAAGATATTATATCTCTAAGCCCTGTAATTTCTCTGGAAACATTGCCCTTCATACCGGAACACAGTTATGTTTGCACATTACTGCTTGGCGGTAGAGTAACTGGCAAAGGTGTAGTCCTTCCCCAGGCGGATTCTGCCAAGAGCCCTACCACTACAAAATTCAGGAACAATTCAGGAACCTCTGTGAAGGAGTTAATAACTAACATTTTTGGAGTGAAAACTTCTTCAGGCGCGCCTAGACAGATTTTTCGTGGGCTGTGAATTGAATTCATTCGTCACGCTCGGGTATGATAAGAAAGCTTCGGGTAAACTCGGGACCATGGCTATTGGCCATCTAGAAATACGTCAGCCAATGGGAAATGCTAAAAGGGCGTGGATAGGCCATCATGGCATGGCCATCTAGAAACGCATCAGCCAATGGGAAATGCTGACGCATTTCTAGATGGCAATGCCAAGATGGCGAGGCCATGCCCTCCGGTTACACCCGTGTAGTTTCCAAGGTAAGCAATCAAATTCTGAGTTATAACTTTTCACTTCTATCGGCAGTTCCTATGACTGCTAATTTTTTTTTTAAGTAAAGCCCCGAGTCCTACCAGTAGCTTGAAGTGGGTTAGGTACTTCTGCTATGCTATAAGTAAGTAATTCTACAATAAGTCACGTATCTGTAGCTAGATACATAGCTCGCTAACTAGAGCGCCTGGTGGATTTCCCTGGGGTACCACACAAGCGGCTATTTTTAATCATACACTTTTAATATTAATGGATATCGTGGCGTGGCCGTTTCTGCTTTATTATATTAATGGCTTATTTACGCCAATGCGTCCGTGGGAGATCGGTGACGCAAACTAATTTATAAATATTTACGGGTCACTCCCGCTCCGGCTTGTTCCTGGAGTAAAGGTCGGCCATTGCCATCCAACGCGGGAACGCAGCCAGCATCATGGGCACCTTTGCGCCGGGAACGGGTCGGGGTGGGTTACTTGGGGAGTAGTTTTTAGAATTAACATGTTGCAAGTAGGTAGTTAACAGTTTTTATTGAAATAAACATTTGACTTTTATAATACAAAAAAATAATTAATATTGGTATTAAGGCCATAATCCAAAACGCTGGACAAGTGCGGGTTTGTGATGACACATGACTTTAAAAGACTCTAGTAACACGTCGATTTCCTCACGATGTATTCCTTCACCGTTTTAAGTTAGGGGCATTACGCACATGACTTCGAAAAGACAGTGGTGCGTGTGGGGTTTGAACCCGGGGTCTCCGGATCGGCAGGCATCGTTCTCCCGACTAGACCGTAACGTAATTTACGGCCAATTAGTAATCCATACTAATATTATAAATGCGAAAGTAACTCTGTCTGTCTGTCTGTCTGTCCGTCTTTACCGTCTAAACCACTGAACGGATTTTAATGAAATTTGGTACATAGGTAGAATAGACCCCGAGAAAGGACATAGGCGACTTTTTATGACAAAAAAGAGGGTTGAAAGGGTTGAAATGGGGGATGAAAGTTTATATGGAAATTTGTCATTGTTGAAAATAAAACTTTAGAACTTTGTTTCTTGACTCATGAAACGAAGCCAATAAATGTTTGTTCTAGCAATTTTGTAATTTTGAACTGTAAGGGGATAAAATAGGGGTTGAAATGGGGGATGAAAGACTATTTGGCAGTTCGTTATTGTTATAGATAAAACCATGTTATTTTGTATCTAGACCCTTGAAACGGAGCAAATAAGTATTTGATCTAGCAATTTTGTAATTTCAAACCGTACGGGGGTGTAAATTGGGGTTGAAATGGGGCGTAAATGTTTATATGGAAATTCGGCATTGTTGAAGATGAAACCATGAAACTTTGTGTCTAGATACTTGACACGAAGCGAATTAATGTTTGTTCTAGCAATTTTGTAATTATGAACTGTACGGGGATGAAATAGGGGTTGAAAATTTGTATGGAAGTTCGCCATTGTTGAAAATAAAACCATAAAATGTTGTATCTAGACCCTTAAAACGGAACCAAGAAGTTTGACATGAAGCTATCCATATAAATATTAAAGTAACTCTGTATGTAACGCTTTCATACCTTTAGGTGTCTTTTTTTTAGTAAATATAAATTTGTACAAGTATTTTTTTGCAAAATAAAAATAAAATATATCTACTCCTTGAGTTACCTCAATATGTAACATTTGTTTTGCGCAGACGAAGTCGCGGGTAAAAGCTAGTGTGCTATAATTACTGTGTTCCGATTAAAAGGGCAATGTTTCCAGATAAATTACAGGTCATAGAGATAAATCATCATAAGTCTCTGCGTGACGAGCACAGTACAGTGCTAGTTCTATGGAGTCTTCATGATCTAGTTGCTGCGTGACACTGTTCTGTCATAGGCAGTGTTGCTTACCATCAGGCACAAGTCCTGCTCGTCCCGTCACTTCATACTATAATTACTTACTGAGCATGTTCTTCTCGGACTTCACAAGGTTTTCTTGTTAATTAAAACAACGAATACTATTTTTAGGGTTCCGTATCCAATGGGTAAAACGGGATCCTATTACTCCGCTGTCCGTCCGTCTGTCTGTCTGAATGTCCGTCTGTCACCAGGCTCCATCTCGTAAACCGTGATACCTATTTGGTGTTTTTTAAATCGAGAAAGAAAGAAGAATCGGTTTCTTCTAGGTAAGCACACTCCAACGTAGACAGCTACGTCTCTTAACATAAGGTGGATGGCGGTCAAGTGTAAGCCTATTATAGTGAAAAAAATTGTCAGTCATACGAACTGCCGATAGAAGTGAAAACTTATAACTCAGAATTTGATAGCTTACCTTGGAAACTACACGGGTGTAACCGGAAAGCGTGGCCTCGCCATCTTGCCATGGCCATCTAGAAATGCGTCAGCATTTCCAATTGGCTGATGCGTTTCTAGATGGCCATGCCATGATGGCGAGGCCACGCCCTTTCAGCGTTTCCCATTGGCATAGAATAGATAATACAGACCATTGGCTGACGCATTTCTAGATGCGCAATTGCCAAGGTGCCGAGTTTACCCGAAGATTGCTTATCATTACCCGAGCGTGACGCTAGCATCAAATTTACACCCCACGAAAAATCTGTCTAGGCGCGCCTAAAGAAAACTCAAAAACAGTTGTGACTTATGAGAGAAATTCGAGTTGGGATTGGTCAGCCACTCGCCATTGTTGCCGTTCTTTTAAACCCATATAACTGTGAGAAGACGTAATATTTTACATTTCTTTTCATCCAAATTTATTTCACCACAAAAACGTTTGCGCAAGACTTTGCCGAAGAAAAAACATTTGTTAAGAAAATAAGAAGAAGCATTACGCAAATAATTCTACATAACGTGTACAGTGCTTGACACACTACATAGCCGCATTTGAGAGACGACTTACCGTAACTTTACCTACAGCTTACCGACAACATAACTTAAAGTAATTATTAATTTTCTTTTTAACTTAATCTTTTTGGCACTTTTTTGTTGGGGATACATTTTTGTAGAGGTTTGTGTTCTCGACATGTAGTGTCATGGTTTCAGAGCGGCGGCGGAGCAGCGGACCGAAAATGGGTGAAATCTGATGTCTATGCATCACCGACTTGCGTAATAACAGCATATTATATAAGATAAGATAAATATTTATTGTTTCCAAAAAAGTATAGTAGTATTAACAAATTGTATAGCATAACGTATTTACAGATAGTATGAAGTACATCGGGCCCCAAACTAGGCAAAGCCTGTATTTTGGGCGCCCTACGACGATTTACAATTTCTTTTCGCGCTTTGTACACATAGTTATAATGCAGTGCTGTAAGAACACACTTATAAAACAGTAACAAACGAACAGTCGAACAATCGACCTTTCAATCTGGATGTAATTTCATGTCAATAACGCATAAAATGTATATATTTACAGTTGGGCAGAGAGCCGTGAACAATGGTACCAGTACTGTCGATATCTGTTCTAAAAAAAACCTATTTCATTACTATTTCTATGGATAAAAATTAAAGATTATTTAAATTAAGCTAAGGTACCAAATCAAATCTCTCCGCCAAGCTGCAAAGCTTTTTAACAGAAAGAATTGAGTGATAATTCATTTAGCCTGCGTGTATTGACATGCTTTCTATGTATGTATGTAGATGTGTCGGAAAGTGGGTGAGGGTGTGTAAGAGTATGTGTGTGTGTGAGTGTATGTGTGAGTTAGTATCATAGGTGAATGGGATGTAGGTGTTTAGGTATGTGGCAGAGTATGGATATATATATGCATATGATTGCAAGAGTTTGGAATCACGATGACCGATGAAAGCTCCAATAGAAATTAAGGAGAGATTACCATTGAGGGAAATGTCTCTCTAAATGTTAATTCGTTATAAGCTACCAAATCCTCCGTTTGCTTGTATGATAACGTAGTTAACCATTTACGAATGTAAGTGTAAGGTTCGACATGCGGAGACCCAGCAATATCCACATGCCTACAGACTGAGTTGTACGTAAATATGTGCACGTAACGAGGTAACCGCGAAGCAAAGGAAGAATTGACTCTAGGAAGCCACAAATCACGTGGTCGCCTGCGTTTATTAGAATCCTGAGGTATTGATATTGATAGGTGGTGAGCCTTGGCAAAAGCTCGTAATACAAATAGCTGCCGGACTGACAGCACTGAGGCTTCCTTGTACAAATCACCGGTAGGGTAGCGCCGTGGTTTACCCAACATGACTTTGAGGACAGCTCTCTGAGCACGTTCAGCCTCAATGATGTGAGTCCGAGCAGCGCCTCCCCAGGCACCTATACAGTATTGAAACAATGACTGGCACAAAGATTTGTAAACCATCATCTTGACTTCCGGTTTAGCGATTGGTCTTAGGATTTTCATGACATATATTAACTTCCGGGCTTTATTTGATATGTATGATATGTGATTTTTGAATGTAAGAGCTTGGTCGACTACTACACCTAAATATTTTGTAAAAAGTGCCCTGTCAATTGTACTACAGGAACAACCGCTGGCCACGGTCTCACTAGCCCAGTTAGGATTTTCACATTCTAATCTATGGATCCGTAACTTAGTCAAGTCTGTACCGGTAGCCTGTGTGATACTAAATGCGACAAAATTTGTTTTTTTTACATTAAGCGTTAACAGGTTATCACCAAGCCACCGGGACAGTATCTCCATTCCTATTTCTGCCATCCTAATAGCAGTTTTCCAATCTTTCCCGCTAAAAATAGCCACGGTGTCGTCGGCGTAGCAGATTAGCTCGGTATTGGGTATAGAGAGTCTCAGGAGATCGTTAATGTACACCGTAAACAGAGTCGGAGCCAATATGCTACCTTGAGGAGTTCCGAACGTGATAGGCAACTCAGAACTTTCCAGAGTGCCAATTCTCACAAACTGCCGTCTATTTGACAAATAACTTTTGAACCAGCTCAACGGGATACCTCTAACACCCAATTTCTCAAGCTTTTTAATGAGTATTGGTATCGGTAGACTGTCAAAAGCCTTAGCGAGATCGAGGAAGACAGACAAACATCGTTTCCCACCATCCAAATGACCAGCAACTGTCTCAACAAGAAGTTGAACAGCATGTTCCGTTGATTTCCCTTGCCTAAAGCCAAATTGACGTTCACTAAGAAGACTATATTTTTCCAGATAATTTACTAGCCTTTTATTTACAATTTTTTCTAAAATTTTAGAGACTACGCTAAGTAAGGAAATAGGTCTGTAATTGTCCGGATCTGACTTATCGCCACTTTTGTGGACTGGAATTACAACAGCTGTTTTCCAAGAATCGGGAAATATCCCAGTAGACATACTGAGGTTGCAAATGTGTGTTAGCGGCACTAAAAGAACCTGTTTGGCATACCGGAGCATCAGAGGCGTTATACAATCACTACCTGGAGCACTAGTTGGTTTAAGCTCCTGAATAATACCCCGAACTTCCACGCAATCAGTAGGAATTAAAAAGAAAGAGCTAGACAAGTTGCAATCAGACAAGACTCGTTGACACAGTGTGCTAAGCGTAGTGTTTTGATTGTCCAATATCTTAGACGATAAATTAGCACCAGCGTTTGCAAAATGTTTATTGCAAGAGTCTATTACCTGCTGAGGATTTGATTTCCCGCTTAGCAGGTCATCAGCACAGGATTTTCTACCAGGTAAATTGCAGACACTTGTTATAGCTTTCCACAGGTTCTTAGAGTCTCTGTGATGCTCTGATAATTGAGAATTGTCATATTGAACTTTAAGTTTAGACAATAGATTGTTACAAAAATTTCTGTAACGTAAATAGGCAGTTTTAAGTATAACGTTACACGGATCACGCCTTAGTCTTAAGTGCATTACGTCTCTATGTTTCATACATCTTATTAACCCAGGGGTGATCCAAGGTTTTAAGGTCAACCTTGAACGACTGACTCTATGCTTATTTGTGTGTTTGGTCATTGCGTCTGAGACAATTCTATTAAAACTGAGAACAGCTTCATCAACGCTGTCTCTACATAGCACGTTTTGCCAATCCACATTACTCAAATCGTTCACGATTTCGTGATAATTCACTCTAGTGATAGTTCTGTTCTTATTATTATTATTTTTTACATTCGTGGCAAGTCCTACAATAAGTATATCGTGATCCGTAATTGAGCTTTTGCATATTATCCCGAGCGCTTTTTATTTTGATTTAATGAAAGCGTGATCCAGGCACGACAATGTTTGTCTTCGGGTAACACCAGTAATGGTCGGTAGAAATCTGTGCTCTGCCAATATGTGCTGATAATCCTCGCTGTCTCTATTCGGACGCTCATCTAGCAGGTTTATTTTTATATCACCAGTCACTAAAACATTATGATCACTTTGACATAAGACAAGACACTTTCGAGCGAATTGTTGAAATTCCTAATATCTTTAACAGCAGGTGACCTATATATACCGACAATAGTGAGAGTGTTTGCTATCTTCATAACTAGACAATTTGCATCTTCGAACACTGGTTCCTGAACCGTTGCGGACCAACAATCTCTAAGATAAATAACTACACCACCGGATTTGTTTATTATTTTTTTGGTGGAAAATGCTTCGTAGCCAGTTAGTTTTGGTATTAGAGAGTGTTCCTGTAACCAACACTCAGAAAGCACGAGGACGTCAAAGTCTACACCTAAACGTTGTAATGTAGGTAGAAGTTTAAGAAAATTTTGATTTAAGCTTCTGATGTTAAATGATAAAATTTTAAGATTAAATGGCAATATTAGATTACTACACAACTCAGGGGTTTCAATTGTGTGGCACATTATCTGTAGAGTTGCGTCTAATTCATCAAGAGTGTCTAAATTAGCCATAGTCAAAGGTTATAATTATTATTGTTTCCCTAACACTAACACGTGCCACACTACTGACACATTGTGGTAATTCAATTTCCGTGTAGCAGTTTACAGCAACCGAAACCCTACAAAAAAGTTTTTGTCCGTGTGTTAATTTCTTAGAAAAACAATTGAGTTTTACGCTATGGTCATTCGGTGAGTTGTGAATATGTGAGTGAGTAGTGTATTGTGTGTTGAGTAACTGTGTGTGTGTAACGGGCTGACGATCAAGCAAGCTTTGTTTGTAAGTAAGTAAATGTGTTTGAAACCTCGCTAAATTATTATTGTCCAATATTAACACAAACTTTGTTATAAATAAAATACATAAAACATGCAACTTATGAGTAAAAATTATTTCTTGTACAAACAGCAATGATAAGTGAAAAAATATGTGAGATAATATAGTGATTAGACTTAGGTACACCATGATATTATATAAAAAACCAAGTATTCCACAGAAGTTAAAACCATAACTTTCAGATTCTGTATGATAGATATGTAGCTATGGAAGTGGCGTGTTGTGATTTTTTAGTTAAACAAAAAAATCTAAGTTACAACTTTTCCTTTCTATGGACAGAGTCGTGGCATGTTGTGCTTTTTTAGTTAAATAAAAAAATGTGAGTTACAAGGGGTCCTTTCTATGGACAGTATAATATGTGCCTGACAATTTATAAAATTATGAAATACGCGATTGTAATTGGTAGTTCTTATCGTCATATCTCGCATTCTGAACCATGATAGAATAACGTCACTGTCTATAACTTGACGGTTGCTGCAGATCGTGGTATCATAAAGTGCGCTGCTATGAACTATGCTGCGGCTGGACTATTAAGCTATTTATTTTTTATAAGGTTAATGAAATGAAATGAAATCTTACTCAAAACTTACGCATTAAAATTCAGATTTGGTCTGTGAAAAACCGACCACATACTCTACATCTCTAATTACACTCTAAACTCAAGTGGTTCACTACGCCATTCCGCAGAACTTCTCAGCTATCTTTGTTACCTTAAGGAGTGCTGTATTTTGTTTGTGAAATTTCACAAACATACATCAATGTTTATCATATAGGTAATATTTTTTACATAATCTTAATCATTGATATTTGACATATTTTTTTCAATCATTACTAAAATCTGTCATTCTGAAAATGAATAATTAAATATGCCATCTGATTGATATAGGTACGTATAATTTATTTAAATTATTATGATGAGATGATGGCTTAAAATCTATTTATTCCCCACGGCTGTCTAGAAGTTTGTCGAGCAGTGTATTGTGCGCAGGTGTTCAGCGGTAGTTTGAATGCGGTTTTATGTCTGGAATCGAACCCGGGTAAATAAATACGGCTTTTTACGCGCTTCGCGAGCGGTTTTATTGTTTGGCATAAACTAGGCGTAAATACGAAAAACGTGTTTTATGGATTTACCGGATTTTGAAGA
This sequence comes from Ectropis crepuscularia, assembly GCA_963693475.1. Classification (NCBI taxonomy): domain Eukaryota; kingdom Metazoa; phylum Arthropoda; class Insecta; order Lepidoptera; family Geometridae; genus Ectropis; species Ectropis crepuscularia. The sequence goes on along the minus strand of OY856369.1, from coordinate 14,549,622 downwards.
CGTATTCGAGTTGAAATGACAACGTTATTTATTGGGTTACGTGTTCGACCGCATCAACGGATACCATCAGCTAGTGCAGTTGTTTCACAGGTGTTTGGTAGTTTGTTGTTTAATAGACATGTAGCAGTCGTTCATTGGTGTATAGTTTCTATTCCTTCACACCATATACATAAGTGGCCGGCAAAGAAGTAGACCCAAAATTGACGTGGAAGGGGAAAGTTTGCGCAACTCAAAGCAACACTTTCACCAAAGAGACCTTAAAAATGTTTCTCCGCAGCTAACTTCATTGGGTCAACTTGTTTGTCGGCACCTATACCTACCTAGTAACATGTGTGATAGTAGGTATATTTTTTATAGTATAGAGTCACGAGACGCGCAGGACACGTGCCTGATGGTAAGCAACATGCCTGCCACATAACAGCACAGTGACACGCAGCTATTGGAATATGAAGAGTACAAATTAACATTACCTTGCACTGCACTGCGCTCGTCGCCCAGAGATCTAAAATATTATATCTCTAAGCCCTGTAATTTCTTTTGAAACGTTGCCATTCAAAAACACAGTAATGTTTGCACTTTATTGCTTGGCGGTAGAATATCTGGCAAAGATGTGGTACTTCCCCAGGCGGATTCTGCTAAGAGTCCTACCACTACTATGTATGTTATACAGATTCTTCTTCTTCGTCGGTGTCACTCTTGACAGAGGGGTCGTGGTCATCGCTTCAGGTATTAGTGGCAAGCTTCACAACACTTCGCCACTCCTCTCTGATGGCCGCCTTTCTTGTGCATTCATGTATTGATGATGGACCATTTACCACCGCTTTTATCTGGTCAGTCCACCTCACTATAGGCGATCTACCTCGTGGTCTGGTACCCTCAACCCTTCCCTGGACTACAAGTCGCTCAATACAGATATGAACATAATATATCCCCTTTATGAATTCGGGAAGAAGGCCCGTTGAGCAAATTTAGACTCAAGAGCTTAGATTTAAATTAACGGGAACACGGTGTTCCACCGGTGGGCCCATGCCATGAAAGAGGTAAATATACGAACTTCTTAGCATTCCATGGATTCACCGTGCGGGTGCCGGGTCCATCGTGTGACAGAGAGAGAAATCCCGAGTAGACCCCAAGACTTGTGACTCGGGTGTAGGTTAGGTTAGATACATCCATACCTACATATATATATAATCTTATTATAATACGAGTATGTAATATCTTATATATAAAATTCTCGTGTCACAGTGTTTGTTTCCGTACTCCTCCGAAACGGCTTTACTAATTTCAACCAAATTTTATATGCATATTCAGTAGGTCTGAGAATCGGCTACTAGCTATTTTTCATACCCCTAAGTGACAAGGGTTGTTGACTCCAAAACATTTTTTTTTAATTTTCGAACAAAAAATTTTGTTTTTATTTTTTTATAATGTGGCGTTAAAAAATACATATAACCCTACATTTTTACTCTTTTAACACCAACCCCTATTTTTGAATAGCCATTTTAGTAATTTAATAATTGTTCATCCCGCTCGATAACTGATCAATTATAGTCTTTTTAGGGTTCCGTAAAACGTAAAAACGGAACCTTTATAGATGTGTCATGTCTGTCTGTTTGTCTGTCTGTCCGTCCGTATTTCAAAGCCACTTTTTGCCGAAACTATGAAAACAGCACTGTTAAAACTTTGTAAGAATGTAGATGTATTCTGTGAACCGCATTAAGATTTTGACAAAAATTAAAAAAATTATAAAAAATAGGGGTGCCCCCCATACTTAGAACTAAAACTCAAAAAAAAAAAATTCATCAAACCTACACGTGTGGGGGTGTCTATCGATAGGTCTTCAAAACTGATGTTGAGTTTTCTGAAATCATTTTGGTCTACACTGAATAATTTGCCCAAAGTGGTAAAATGTGTGTCCCCCCCCCCCCCCTCCCTCTTACTTCTAAAATAAGAGAATGATAAAACTAAACAAAATATATGATTTACATGCAAACTACCAACGAAAATTGTTTTTTTTAGTACGTCATAAATACTTGGCTGCTTTTATTTGTAAATGTTTTTCACTCTATTTCGATTAAAATTTCCCAGAGCTTATGGCAAATCTAAAATCTATAATATTAAAATGAATCGCAAAATGTGTTAGTAGGCGCATCACTCAACAACGCCTGGACCAATTTGGACAATGCTTTGTTCTAAATGTTCGTTGAAGTCCAAGGATGGTTTTTACGGCGAGAAAAAAAAATTGCCAAGAAAACTCTAAAAACACCCCTTTTCTTTTTCAGAAACAAACGTTTTCTATCTAAAATGTTGTGGCAATTTGAGCTTTATTGATATTGAATAAAGTTCGTATTAAATGAAGTGCTTTCCCATACAAACGTTTTCTAAATAAAATCTTAAGGCAATTTGAGCTTTATTGCTGTGAAATAAAGTTCATATTAAATAACAGGCACTCGCTTATGTCTAAGCAATATATGTGTGTTCCTAACGTCAAGGAGTCAATTTGTACTTTATTCCCGCTGCACAAAGTTCAAATTCCATCATGTCTATCAAAACAGTTGGCGGATAGGAGGATCTAATATCACGTTCCGAAACCCACTCAGAAGAAACACAACAAAAGCGATAATATCACGAACCAAATTAAATTGAATAATCACGAAACGTGAGACTCATTAGTACTGATTTTGAATTTGGCTTCACGATATTATTTACTTTGATTTAGTTTCCGCACGCGATATAAAATGCGTCAGTTTTCACGTCATTATATCAATCAAGTGTCAGTCAAACACAAACCAAAAGTGTTTATTGAATAATCCACATAGAGCCATTAATTAAAAAAAAAGTGTTTTATTATTTTGAATTATTGATTTAATATCACTATCACTGCAAAATGATTTGAATACACACGTTTGTGCTGTGGAGTGCAATATTTTTGGAGTAAAACTAACGGACAGAATACGAAACACCATACTGCGTTCCAAAACCGGAATAGCCGATGTGACTCAAAAAGCAGCCAATTTGAAAGTGGGATCGGGCTGGACATGTTTGCTGCATGTCGGATGATTATTGGGCCAAAATAACCACGATGACGCGGCAGACCAAAGAAACGATGGCAAGACAACCTCCACAAATATCGGAAAGACTGAACTGATTTAGCCATAGAAAGGGAAAAGAGGGAAGGAGGGTATGGAAGCCGTTGCCCAATATTGGGACAAGACAGCCACATGATAAATAAATATTAATACCTATTGTATATGTAAATGAGATAGATGCAAATGAATTAAATTTCACAATTCAAGAACAAATTACAGGCGAACTGAGGATATATAAATCAGTTGATTCAATTCAAGATGATGTCGTCAACAACTACCTATCCACCGGAATTTTTGAACTCGCTGGAATTTCCAGGATTGCCACCTCATACCTAATCTTCAAGTTGGATCGGTAGTAAAAATGTTGTGAAATATGAACGAACCGCGTCTTTGCAACGGCACACGGTTAGCTATAAAAAATACTGACCAACGTGATAGAAGCAACTATACTGAAAGGAAAGTATAAATGAGAAGACGTTTTGATACCACGCATCCCAATGATTCCGATTGATGCACCATTTGAGTTTAAACGACAACAGTTTCCAGTGCGGTTTGCTTTTGCTATGATCATAAACAAGTCCCACTGGCATCCTTAACACGCTCAGCGCCAAGCCCTATATGGAAATACTACCAAATTTTCACAACTTTAATTTTTTGTTTTTTAGTGGTGAGAGTTGTGAGGTGTTAAAATAGTATAGAAAATAATTACACCCCCTCCCCCGTCAACCCTCTATACCGGTGTGTATATTTTTTTATACACATGGCCTGGGAAATACTTTAAGGTGTATAGATAAACTATTCCCCAGGCCATGTGTATCAATAAAGAAACACTTTTCGTAATATTATTTTTCTGTGTTTCTCTCTTGAATCCACATTTATTGTTCAACCAAATATTATCTCAAGAAACTTACTATCACTCAATTCAGGGAACAAATAATTTTAGTTTTACTAAAACGATCTGCTCAGTTAGCCGGAGATGAAGTGCCATCAGCCCCTATTATGACAAGAACACCGTCTAATAAAAAACATTATCTCATAAGTAACAAAGTTGTGGAGAGAAAATTGTACGCTGAAGATGTTCAGAGGTGCTATAAAAAGTATGACAGGCAAGTTATTGGTGGCAAGACTTTCAGAGCAGCTCAATGCTCTGTATGTGAAAGTTTTCTGTGTCAAAAATGTTTCAACAATATTTACTGATTTATTTTGAACTTATTAAATTGATTATTTAGTTTCTAAGTAACTTTATTTTTTTGAATAAAATTTTGGTTTTTATTTTTCTCTTAATATCTCCTAAACTGATTGTCCGATTCCCAACTCAAAACCACTGGGAAAATGTGTAGAAAGCGTGCGCATTTCGGATACATACAGCTTTAACTGAAATAGGGAGTGTGTATCATAAACTATATACACTCCTTATGACATTGTGTATCCTAAACGATATACAAGTCGCTGAGCGTGTTATAGTGTTTGTGGTATTAATCTAGAAAACCCATGATTCTCACATGGTCAATAGTACATATGTTGCATATTCCCTCCCGTGTTCGAAAACCATCAGATTTGTTTGTCCATGTGCCAGGTAATCAAACAAAAAACATCGTATTTCACAAAGCACTACAATGAAAATAAAACTGATTTTTGGTAATAACTTGATTAACAATGAAGGGATTCATCATCATTATCAGCCTATTTAATATTCGTCCACTGTTGGACGTAGGCCTCTCCTAATGAACGCCACAAGGTGCGGTCTTCTGTATTCTGTATAAAGGGATTACTTGCTTTTAAATGTTTACATACGTTGAAGTAAAATGTTATTAACTGTATCAAGTTTCAACAGTATAGTTCTTATAGTTTCGAAAAAAATGGTTATGACATACGGATGGACAGACAGACAGACATGACAAACCCATAAAGGTCCAGTTAGTACGTTTTACGGAGCCGTAAATGTATGTACGCTCATAACTTTTGAATGACTGCACCAAATAGGATGATTCTTTGTTTGTTATTGTCGGGACAAGATTTGTACAGAAGAAAGTCTAGAAAATGTAGACGAAAAAATACATGGTGGTACGAAGTTCACCGGGTCAGCTAGTATATTATAATTATGTATTTGTGTTGAGTGGTTTGTTCTGCTTCTTATAACGTAGAACGTGTGTACTTACAGCGAAACTTTATACAGCCGTGAACAACTTACCTGAAATAAATATAAAAGACATTAGTAAACAAATCATACTAATATTATAAAGTGAAAGTGAAAGTTCGGATGTTTGGATGTGTGGATCGGATCGGGGTTAAATTTGGAACACAGTCAGAAAATAGTCTGAAAGAACACTTAGGCTATTATTTATCCCAGAAAAATAACAAGAACGGGCACTACACAGCTAAAACTGCGAGCACAACAACTAGTTTTTCGTAAATGTTTTTTGAGGCGGTGTCTGCATGGGGCGATGCCAATCTGGTCAAGTTCAAAGTGCGAGAGTAAGACGCAGGCGTGTCTGTTCTCCGCTAAAAGGAGTCCATTCCAACTGACTCCAACTTTTAGAGGTGTATCCGTGCCGATTTCTGACCGTCTTGAGCTTTTGGGCGTTACATTAACATCTACGCTCAACTTTGGTTCTTATATCGAGTCCAAGGCTAAATTAGCTGCCAAAAAGCTAGGTGTCCTCTCAAAGGTGCGAAGGTACTTCAAGTCTGAGCAGTTGCTCATGTTATATCAAGCTCAAATTCGTTCTTGTATGGAGTACTGTTCGCATCTTTGGGATGGTTCGGCTAAGTATCAGCTCGAGGCTTTGGAATCGATCGAGAGACGTGCCAAAAGGCTCATAGGCAACGACACTCTTGTGCGAAAAAGACTTCAAAGTCTTGAACATCGCCGAAAAGTTGCTAGTCTATCGGTTTTTTATCGGATACACTTCGGAGAGTGTGCGACTGATTTACATGATCTAATACCACCTTGCCCTTTTTTCTATCGGAATGCTCGTAGCTCGAGAAAGCGACATCGTTTCATGGTTGATGTTCCAAAGACGCGAACGAAGAGATTTGACTCTACTTTTGTGATAAGAACGTCTAGGCTGTGGAATGCGTTGCCTGAGTGGGTTTTCCCTGTTGATTCCAATCTTTGTGTCTTCAAGTCGAGAGTGAATCGGTTTCTTCTAGGTAAACACGCTCCATCGTAGACCGCATCGTCGCTTAACATCAGGCGAGATGGCGGTCAAGTGTAAGCCTATAAAAGTTTAAAAAAAAAAAAAAATTTTGGCTTAGTACCTGGAACGTACAATTTCACATTCGCAGATTCGTATCCCATCTGACCATTTTTTTTCGTCCTAACCTTTGATGAAACTAAGTCAATGGTCCTAACGTAAATGTTTTTCATCACCACCAGCTTTTACGTTGAAGGAAAACATCGTGAAGAAACCAGCATGTTCCGAGAATCGTTCGAAGTCATGCGCCATTCGCCAATCCGCAGGATGATGGATTGTGACTCTCCCCTTACGACAAGAGGCCTGGAGTCCCAGAAGTGGGAACATTTAGTGGATTACTTTTAGCTTGGTACCCAACGATCAATACGCAGATGTGCCCACCCAAACTTCAGGGCGCACGGAATCATGTCATCGTTGGTAAGAGTGAGCTCACTCTTTCCGTTCTAATCGGTTGCAGCAAGCGGTGTACGCCAGACGTTTCTACTAGGTACCTAGGTATCACTATTCGTTGTCAGAGACCAAAATAAGTAGAACCACAGCAAATCTCGCCGCTAGCGATTCTAGGGTCAAGTAGATTGGTTGTTTGTAAACCACTTACGATACACACAGAGACGCAGTTTATTACCAATTTCAAGGTGCTCAGGGCACATTGGTTTATGTATATCGATGTTAGTACCTACCTTTGCGTAACCTTTTTTGACGTGATAACGTCTTATAATTCGATGAAGCCGGCTGCACGCCCACAAAACATGACGTCATGTACCGTTACCGCGTTACCGTCGGTCGTTACCTCGCCGCATGTTTGTTACAGTTGTATTAATTATTTCGACCAGTAGTTCAAGCGGGGATGTAGCTCAGTGGTAGAGCGTTCGCTTTGCATGTGAAATGCCCCGGGTTCGATCCCAGGCATCTAAAAGCTTTTTTGCATTGTTTTGATTGAAAATGACTAAATTCTACTGATTACTTTTTACATACAAATCTATTAAACAAATGAAATTAAAATTTTCTTTTGAAAAATGCTACCATTCCATCAGTATTTTCTTAAGACGTTGTCACGTTCTATCGTCAGTAAACCGACTTTACAGACAAACATTTTTTTTACTTTTATAGGTTTTCACTTATCCGCTATCTCGCCTGGTGTTAAGCGACGATGCGGTCTAAGATGGAGCGTGTTTACCTAGAAAAAAACCGATTCACTCTCGATTTGAAGACAAAAAGATTGTAACCATCGGGGAAAACCCACTCAGGCAACGTATTCCACAGCCTAGACGTTCTTATCACAAAAGTAGAGTCAAATCGCTTCGTTCGTGTCTTTGGAACATCAACCATGAAACGATGTCGCTTTTTTTCGAGCTTATAAAGAACCGTAGTACCAAAGCAAACAATAGGTAGTTACCTTTCATTACAAAAGTGTTCTTCCATCTCACTCCCTCCCCAATATTTCATACGTACATTTTTCCGTCTCATTCTTCTCTGCTCACAAATGTCATTTGATCTCAGTCACAAAGAACCTCTGAGACAATATTAATGAGAAAAAATAATATAAATATCTCATATTTATAGATAACTAGCTGTTACCCGCGACTTCGCCCGCGCCATATAAATAATAAGGTAACTCAGGCAGTACCTATTTGTATACCCAGACACATTTACGGTTAATAAAAATAAAACAATAGCTTAAAATAAAACAATTGTACACAATTTCATCAAAATCGGTTCAGTTGTTTAGATCTAAAAGCGTAAGAGACATACGGCCCCCATTTCAAATCCAATTTCATCCCCATACAGTTCGAAATTACAAAATTGCTAAAACAAACATTTGTTAGCTTCGTGTCAAGTACCTATATACAGAGTTTCATGGTTTTATCTTCAACGGTTGGGAACTTCCATATTGACAGTCATCCCCCATTTCAACCCCAATTTCACCCCCGTACAGTTAAAAATTACAAAATTGATAGAACAAACATATAATTGCCTCGCGTCAAGTGTCTAGATACAAAATTTGATAACTTTGAAAATGATGCATTTTCATACAACCGTTCATCTCTAGTTTCACCCTCTTCATAAAACACTTGGTTTCATCAAAGGCTGTGAATGAAGCTCATCGTCACGTTCGTAAGGGAAAGATTCGTTCGGATGACCTCCGAGTCGAGTATCGGTAGTCCCAATGACAAGACGAGCAGGTTGTGTGCCTGATGGTAAGCAACATGACTGCCCATAACAGCATAGTCACACGCAACACGCAGCTATTGCAACATAATGAGTCCCTAGCACTGCATTGCGCTCGTCACCCTGAGCTACAAGATGTTTATATCCATGCCCTGCAATTTCACTGCAAACATTGCCCTTCAAACCGGAACACAGTGATGTTTTCACATTACTGCTTGGCAGTAGAATAACTGGTAAAGGTGTGATACTACCCCAGGCGGACTCTGCTAAGCTCCGCCACAACCAAAATAGAGTTTTTGCAGAAACAAAATGAATAAAATAAATGTGACATCATATTAAATGAATGTTAGTTTAGCTTATTTACCTCTAATAGATTTGGTACGCCGCAGGATGCCGCAGGCTAAAGGTTCAATACACTTAAGGGGGCGCGGGGCCAGAAAACGAAAAAAGGTCATTTTCGACGCCGCTCACTGAAGTTAAGAAACTAAAAACTATGACAAAAAAAATATTGACGTGTGGGTACAATCAAGAAGAAGCACAATAACCGAATAGAATTTTAAAAATAGCTCAGAGTTTTTACAATAAAAAAATAAAAATGACACCGCAAAAACCCGTTTTAATTCGAGTACTCGAAATTATCAGCGATGACCCCACATTATTTTTAGGTAATAAAATTCCTATTTGTACGTTCTAGTAAAGTAACCGAACACATTTTTAAATTTATGTTTAGTTATTGAGTAATTAAATAAAACTTGGTCAAAAATGGACTCCTGATTAAATATTGATTTTTCCTCCAAACTGTGTCATGCTATTCTCGACTTTATGTACATCATATTAAGAAACGCGTCGCGCGGGTGAAATCTGATTTTTTCCTGGCTTTAGGCGCACTCTTAAATACCGAATTCAGTGAAGTGTAAAGTGTAACAGTGTGCATTCAGTGAGCTAGCATACTATAGTCACTAAATTCAGAAGCAAGGATTGGCTGTTTCTAACTCGTTAATAAACTAATCGTGGTACTAAATTCAGTCAAAAAAATTAGCCAGAGTGTAATCAATAAATAAATATTGGTGGAAAATTCACACCAAAGATTAGGTATATACCCTGGGTATATTGTCTTTGGTTCACACACAACACCATCTGACCCCAAACTAAGCAAAGCTTGTATGATGGCGGCTAAATAGCTGATATAATACTTATATAGTTTTAAATACATACTTATTATACATAGAAACACCCAGACACAGTGCAAACATTTGAATTCATCACACAAATATTTGCACTGGGTGGGAATCGAACCCACTACCCTCGGCTTCGCAGGCAGAGCTACTACCTACCTGGGCGTCTACTCTCTTTCTACGAAAACGAAATATTGAAAAAATACTCGCGACTTTCCTACTCTCGTTCTACTTCGTTTCGTCCGATACAACATTACCTATTTGACGTTTAAATGTTTTAAGCATACTCTAATTAGAGTAGGCTTAGAACATTTAAATGGACAGAACGACGGATCGAAGTAGAATCGGAGTTGGAAAATCGCGAGTTTATTTCGAAATTACGTTTTCGATGAATTAGAGTAGACGTCCTGTTCAGGCCCTTGAAGAGCCTGTTAGATATGCCATAGCAACTCCCGCCGCTACCACCGCGCGTCTCGTCTGGATCACGCAAACAAGACAACAGGACAACACTTGCCACCTAGCCGCCATCGAGAACGCGAGTGATATTCATTAATATTGTAAATTATACCAAATATATTCTAATTACGTAGAAACAACTAGTTTGATTCGCACCAGTACATCAGCTAAATAATAAATAAATATTGGTGGACAATTCACACACAACACCATCTGTCCCCAAACTAAGCAAAGCTTGTATAATGGCGGCCAGATAGCTGATATAATACTTATTAAGTTTTAAATACATACTTATTATACATAGAAACACCCAGACACAGTGCAAACATTTGTATTCATCACACAAATATTGGCTCTGGGTGGGAATCGAACCCACGACCCTCGACGTCGCAGGCAGAGTTACTACCCACTAAGCCACAAGGCCAATCAACCAAGTCAAAGTCAAGATGAAACACTACCAACTAATCCACGAGGCCAGTCTCTCTACACCCTGGCACAGAATAAATATTAGTACAGAAGCCTCACTTACCGAAAACAATTATATAAATAGCGACTCTTGCTGGGACACAACAAAGTTCAATTCAGCTCGCAATACCTGTCGCGATTTTCAAATAAACATTTGCGCTCTTTGTAACGCGTAACTCTGTCCCTGTCTAGCGCGGAGGGTTGTCGACATATCTAATAACAATATGCGCGGGAAACGTGTTGCGCGAGCGCTCAGCCGTGCGTCCGACAACCGACTGGCACTTGTTCCCTGGGAGGCACGGTCTAGCTGTAGGCTAAAACCGCGCGATCTTGAGCGAGTGATGATGCACTGACCCTGGGGCAAAGACAGTTCCATTAATAAATCAATTTGATCTATGTTAATGAGTAATACGGCTTCCGACCATATTGCACCACATTAGACAGAGCGGCGGAAATATGACTCACATGTGCCGGCTAACAACATTGCTTACATCATTGCTATTTCTCTCTCTTTCTAATTTACATCGGAATGAAAAATAGGTGTTGAAAGTGAATACATTTTTGGCACACCACCCACAAATTTTTCATGAGCTGTGAATTGAGCACAATTGCCACGCTCGTGAATGAAAGAAGTGCTAGGTAATGATTTGTACTCTTCATGTTCCAATAGCTGCGTGTCACTGTGCTGTTATGTGGCAGGCATGTTGCGTACCATCAGGCACATGGCCTGTTCGACAGAGGACAATATTAATTGCAATAAACAACGATAAATAAATCCCACGAGTCAATTTTACAACAACTAGGTATCAAAGTTAGTTTTAGTAGTGGTAGGACTCTTGGCAGAGTCCGCCTGGGGAAGTACCACACCTTTGCCAGTTATTCTACCGCCAAGCAGTAATGTTCAAACATTACTGTGTTCCGGTTTGAAGGGCAATTACGGGGCTTAGAGATATAACAACTTAGATCTCTGGGTGACGAGCGCAGTGCAGTGCTAGGTAATGATTTGGACTGTTCATGTTCCAATAGCTGCGTGTCATTGTGCTGTTATGTGGCAGGCATGTTGCTATCCATCATATTACCATCAGACACATGTCCTGCTCGTATCGTCACCCTATATTTAATAAAAATAATGTCTTGTCGTTGCACTCTAGCGTGCAGTGCAGTCCATAAGCAAGAGCGAGACAAAGTGACTGCAATTGTAATATGGGCTCTGTTCCTCACTTCCTCCTTCACTCCTTCCTCACTCCTCAGTAGCTTCTAGCATAGAATAGATAATACAGATAGAACGGACACTCCCCACCCCCCGCCAGTTTCAAGCTTCCTACCCCGCAAGAACGCGAGAAGCACTCAGCGACACGACATAGATGACACGCACACATGCGTAAATGCGTTCGAACGACATATGCGAGATGTGTGAGTGTAGGTATGTCAACTGCACCGTCTGTATAGATTTTAGGCCGAGTGTCCGGGGTGTGCTTCTAGTCAAGCGTTGACAGCACGTGTGTATTTGGTGGAGTTTAAAATATCAAAATCATTGTTTTATCTGTGTTTAAATTGTTTATTGTAGTTTGATCTTTATTTCACCTTCATTTACAGTAGATTATTCTGTGGATCGAGCATTTTGTTTTGTTTTTACATTGATATTGTCTTCCCGTGCAGTTGAATTATTTTGGAATCTTTGGAATTTACTCGTTGCGAATCTTTGTAAGTACATAACATGTTTTATTCCATTTTGTTCCGTAGATGGATTTCCGTATGATCATCACCTTGTATCCTTGTATTAGGTATATTATATTGTATCATTTATTCACCCTGTATTGAAGTTGCGAGTCCGTTCCCGCAGTGGACTGTCGTGTCATTTGTATTCTTTTGATATGTCACCACAAAAAAAAATGGCCAAATCAACGTTGGAATCACTCGAAAAATGACTCGCGAAGTACGTTGCTCCAATAGAAGAAAAAATAAGCAACATTTTGCTGGAAGTGAAAGTACTACGAGAAAAAAATCGATATATATATGAGGCGAAAGCAGCAGGTCTACTACGAAAACAAACTCCGAATGATCGGACCCGACCGGCAGGTGAATCGGATTGTAGCATACCACGAAAAACATTCGGATCGATACATTTCGGGTCGGAAATTATAGACTTAGGTCGGGGTCGGATGAGGGTCGGATAGAACGAAACGGCCGATCTGATTAACCGACTGATTGTCTTTCGTGGTTGGAAACTTCCATAAGTTCGGCCGATATATAAATATAAATAAATATTGGTGGACAATTCACACACAACACCATCTGACCCCAAACTAAGCAAAGCTTGTATGATGGCGGCCAGATAGCTGATATAATGCTTATATAGTTTTAAATACATACTTATTATACATAGAAACACCCAGACACAGTGCAAACATTTGAATTCATCACACAAATATTTGCACTGGGTGGGAATCGAACCCACGACCCTCGGCTTCGCAGGCAGAGCTACTACCAACTAAGCCACGAGGCCAGTCTATATCGTTTATCGGACTTCGTGTAGACCTGCTGGTTTAGGGGACGACCGAAAGTTCACAATCGGCTGAAGAAACGGATCAGCTGACGACCCTCTCCCCCCCGCGGCACACGCTGACGGCACCGGACCGGCACCGACACCGGCGCGTGCGCACACGACGCGAGAACCGGACCCGCGCCGGCCTCCCCGCTCCCCGCCCGCACCTCAACCTCCGGCCTCGCGAGTCGCGAGCTCGACTCTCGACTCAATGCGGCGCGTGCGCCAGTCGGCCCGGCGGCCCCGGCGCCCGGCGCCCGGCGCGGCGGCCCCGGCGCCCGGCGCCCGGCGCGGCGGCCCCGGATGGTAACAACAGCTCGCAGGCCCAGCTGGCAGCGGCGGCAACAAATACGAATAGTTCGGATGACAGTGGATGGGTAAAAGTCAACCACGTCAGACACAAGGGACGCGGACCCCGTGCTCGCAAGTCGTCATGGGACCAACGAGTGGGAACAGTGAGAGCACGAGTGGCATCAGCTTCCAACAATGTTTCTCATGTTTTTGACGTGATAACGTCTTATAATTCGGTGAAGCCGGCTGCACGCCCGCAAAACATGACGTCATGTAACGTTACCGTTAGTTCGTCGTCAGTGCCATGCGGACGAAGCTGAGCGCTGAGGGCGCCACCCGCCGAGTCGAGCGGTATCACTACTCGCGCTATCAGCGTACTGATTTCTTAAGACGTTGTCACGTTTAACTATCGTCAGTAAACCGACTTTACAGACAACCATTTTTTTTAGTGAATATTAAGCATCAATCAAAGATTACTCTTAGTAACACTTTAACACAGTTTTTTTTTTCACACATCACTAACCATGGCCATAAAACACGGCCAGCCTTTTAATCAGTTACCTACGTTTCCTGCAATGCTAGTATGTAGGCGATTTTATTTTAAGTGGAGGAGATTGCTGTCAGCAATAATTTCGCTACTTTCGATGCCAGTTTAAAACTGGTTTACTGTAATATTTTTGTTTGTTTATATTATGAGTTCTCCATTTATCTTATGGCTAATGGCGATATCTTTAAGACAACGACTTGTGAGATTTTTGGAAAATAAAAAACAGTTGTGTGATTTAATTGAATGTATATGAAAATGTAATCCATAAATATATGTATCCAAATTTTAAAATTTTTATCGATTTTTTTTCAGGTAACACAAATGGATGGTTCGTTCGAGTTTCTAGTCCAACAACCGTTAAGCCTCCAATACGTGGCACTACAGAAACTAGGAGACTGGATAGTATTACAAGCAGAAACATTGATATCAAGACTAATAAAACAAAAAGAAATTGTAGAACCAGAACAATACATTGCACGTTTTAACGAAATAATTCAAATAGCACTAGACAATAACGTACCTGCCACATTCCGTGACGATCTCCTATTACATGGCATGCAAGGCCTTTGTTATTTGTCTGATAAATATAATACATCCGAAGAAGTCGACGAAAACGATAAAAAAATATGTGAAAATTACATCACACAGATGACTGAAATCTTCTTCTCCAGAGGTTTAACCCGGCTTTGCATTAGATATGTACTAGAAACTTCATTGTACAAGAATTCTAATATTTTTAAAAACCTAATTTATGTAGATTTAAAATCTTATAACATGCCATACACCGATGAAGAAGAGACTAAAATTATCGAAGCTCTCACAGGATTACCTAAATTTAGATCGGTAACTTATTATGGGCCTGATTTCAAATCTGACACAGTTCTGAAACATATAGCAGTTAACTGTAATTTTATTGAATATCTATATTTAGTTTATTCAAGTGATACATTTACTGATGACAGCGTAGAAATAATAGTTCAGTTAACTAATTTAAAATATATCGATATTAGCTATACAAATGTGACAGATGTAGGAATTGCAAATATTCTCATGAACTGCAAAAATATTGAACAAATCGTAACTAGTCCACTTGATGTAGCTACTGCAATAGAAAATATCGCAATTTTGCAAGGAAAAGAAAACACTGGATTCAACTTGAAAGAATATGCTACTTCAGATACGACTACTCACAATCAAGTGGAAACAATAATTCATACGTGTCCGAAAATACGAAAATTTACCGTGTCATATTCCTATGAACCACATATTTTAAAATCTGTTCAAAAATTAGATAATCTAGTTGAATTGTGTTTATATAGACATAACTTCTACGGAGATCAAGTAAACGAATTATTAGAAGCAAAGGGTCAAAATTTAGAGGAACTATCTCTAATAGAAACAGTTAATTTTGATTGGGATGCGTTGTTACACATAGCTAAGACATGTCCAAATTTGAAAACTTTACACATTCATAAGAATCCATTTTTACCACTCGCTAAAATAGTTTCTCATAGAGTTGTTTTACCAAAAATTTGTGCATTTAGAAAATTGAAGGAATTCATTTTCGAGGATTTTGCTGATTCTAACGAAATTCCTGTAGATGAGTTTATGTTTTTAATATTAAACAGTCCTAATATCGAATTTATTAGTACTAATCTTATCTTAAATGATGGTATAATGTTAAGTATTTTGAGTAAAAGTAATTTATTTCATTTGAAAAATGCTAAAATCTTGTGTAATATGATGACTAGGCCTGTAATAGATATGATGGTCAAAAGTAATTTTGCGGAAATTATGAATTATTTCGAATATATTACCGAAGAATAAATAAAACATTCAAATTAATGGTGTGTATTTTTGAGACAACCTTATTTAACCCCAACAATATCGGAAAAATAATATTATCACAACCTCTTAAAATCGGATGGAGTCATATGACTCACAAATTTTTGCGCGCTAGAGATCGGATAAGACATATGACTCACAAAATTTTTTTCTGCTTTCGGACCTTATTTTGTTCAGACAAAGGTTTATTTTCCCATAACTGTTTTATTCACATAAGACCTATTGGATAGAGCTTCAAAATGAGCCCGATAACGGCATCCACTTGAAACAAATTTCTCGTAATATCGGCAGTATAAACCGGCCGGTCCGGGCGCCATGACACCCGCGCGTGATTTACGACGTAGTTAAGTGAAGTGGGTGCTTATTTGTGTTGTTTTGTGTGTTTAGTGAATATATAGGGGTAAGTGGCTTTGTTTAATAGATTTAAGGGTCCTGTAGGTATCTTTTTTACTATTAAAAACACAATGTGTTTTAGATTTTTGACACTCAAGATCGGAATGAGCCATATGGCTTACGAAAATGGCGGCCATTTTTCAATTGTCGTTCCTCACATTTTGCCTAATTGAGTATAGATTATTTTAATTATCGGTTATACTAGTATTTTAATAAGATTCCTGAATATATTTTCTATCGATCGGTATATAAATATAAGGCCTAAATACCTAAATCGTACCACACGAAATGTTTTAAAAAACCGGTCCGAAACGGCACGCAATTTTTGTTGTTAGGTATTTTCAAAGTCGAAAATATCAAAATATAAGTATGAAAGCATATACTTTTTAGTTTCGATTTATAAGGGGTAGATATCACTGTTTATAAAAATCATAACAACTTATACATAAAACAATATACTTTCTTCACAAACACCCACTTTTTCAAAAGTGTAACTTTTTTCGACTTCGGGTGGAAAGAAAAATCTGTGTAAAATTAAGTAAAAATATAATACAGAACAATTATATATCGTTTTGTAGCTTATTTCAATAGCTTTATGATAAAGTAGCTCAAAGCATCCTAGATCGAACTAATCGATCACTAGGTATAAAATAATGCGCATGGTGCGCACGCCGCGCGCAGAAATGCGCGCGGCTCAAACCCTTTCGTTTATTTTTGATTTTTGAGTGTTTAGTACCCCCGATTTGGAAGGGTAACCCCCGACCACAAAAGGGTGTTATGAATTTGACGTCGATGTCTGTCTATTTCTGTGTGTGTCTGTCTGTAGCACCGTAGAGCTCAAACGGATTGACCGATTTCGATGCTGTTTTATACTTGAAGGATAATTTCTTAGCTATGTTTAGTTAATTTCGATTTAAGATGGCCGGCTCCACAAAATGGCGGATAAAATATATCTTCACAACCTCCCTCAATGTGATATCTTGACTAGTAGAATGTTGCACAGATTACAAATCCGAGGAAATCAGGTGTAAATCAAAATTTTTAGTATTGTTCCTTTTTTTTTCAATCAAATAGACGTTTTTTTTGCAATTTCTGAGAACATTTATTACAGTAATGTATATTTTTTACACAATCAGAAAGTAGAGATTTCAACAAACAAAAAGGCTCTAGACTTTTTGGAATCTATATTAATCAAGATTAAAATTAAAATAGTAATATTTTCTTTCATAAATGGTACAAAATTATTATGTCTCTTTTAATATAAATAACACCATCACCATTTTTGCACCATCAGAGAGTAGAGATTTCAAAGAACTAAAAGCCTGAAGACTATTTGGAAAAAGCTGATATTTTGACGTGAGATTTTCGGTTGAAAATTAGGTAGCTTTTTGATAAACTAGGCGAAAAAATAAATATTTTAAACAAATAAATTAAAGTATATTTAGGACATAATAAAGTAAAGTACCTAAGTTTTCACCAAATTTCGTAGTTTTTTTTTGAAAAATGTAAAAAAAAAAAAAATTTTGGTTATTTGATTTTTTCACCTAAATTTTAAAGTTATGTGAAAAAATTGGATGCACAAAATATGTAAATCTTTTTATTAGGTACTGTAGGTACTTTACTATTTAGCTTTTTCCATAGGTCTTGTAGTTTTGCCAGAAATCAAAATAACAAATCATTTTTTACCCTTAAAAACTCATCGCCTCCCACTTTCCGAACTCGGATCGACGATGGGGTCTACGATGGAGCGTGTATACCTAGAAAAAAAAAATTGGCAGCCATAGGAACTGCCGATAGAAGTGAAAACTTCTAATTCAGAATTTAATTGCTTACTTTGGAAACTACACGGGTGTAACCGGAGGGCGTGACCTCGCCATCTTGGCAGGGCCATCTAGAAATGCGTCAGCATTTCCCATTGGCTAATGCGTTTCTAGATAGGCCATGCCATGATGGGCAGACCACGCCCTTTCAGCATTTCCCATAGGCTGATATATTTATAGAAAGCCAATAGCCATGGTCCCGAGTTTACCCGAAGATTTCTTATCATACCCGAGCGTGACGAATGAATTCAATTCACAGCCCACGAAAAAATCTGTCTAGGCGCGGCTAAAAAAGTTTTCACTTCAAAAAACCGATTCACTCTCGATTTGAAGACACAAAGATTGAAACCATCGGGACCCACTCAGGCAACGTATTCCACAGCCTAGACGTTCTTATCACAAAAGTAGAGTCAAATCTCTTCGTTTGTAACTTTGTAACATCAACCATGAAACGATGTCGCTTTTTCGAGCTTAGAAAGAACCGTAGTACCAAAGCAAACAATAGTTACCTTTCATTACAAAAGTGTTCTTCCATCTCACTCCCTCCCTAATATTTTATACGTACATTAATATTCCCGTCTCATTCTTCTCTGCTCACAAATGCCATTTGATCTCCGACACAAAGAACCTCTGAGACAATATTAATGAGAAAAATTAATATATCTCATATTTATAGATAATGGAGGACAAATGGAACGACTTATTGTTGTCCCCGGTCTGGTGCTAATGAATATATCACGTAGGTATATAAATATACTCTATTAATACTATAAATGTATGAGTTTAGATATTCGTTGCTCAATCACGTCGTAACGTCGCTTCGGATTGAAATTTTGATAACTTTTTTTGAAGTGATAAGTAACTTCTTTCGGAGCGGTACGAACTGGATGCGTGAAATCTTACGAACTCGCGTCAGTGCACCCTCACTCGCTCAAGGTCGCGCGGTTTTAGCCTACCGCTAGACCGTTCCTTCCAGGAAACAAGTGACAGTCGGTTGTCGGACGCACGGCTGAGCGCTCGCGCAACACGTTTCCCGCGCATATTGTTATTAGATATGTCGACAACCCTCCGCGCTAGACAGGGACAGAGTTACGCGTTACAAAGAGCGCAAATGTTTATTTGAAAATCGCGACAGGTATTGCGAGCTGAATTGAACTTTGTTGTGTCCCAGCAAGAGTCGTTATTTATATAATTGTTTTTGGTAAGTGTGGCTTCTGTACTAATATTATATTATTATATATTTATTCTGTGCTCGCGTCTCCGACGTACATAATAGACATTACAGGACTGAGAGATATAACATCTTAGATCTCTGGGTGACGAGCGCAGAGCAGTGCTAGGTTATGATTTGGACTCTTCATGTTCCTATAGCTGCGTGTCACTGTGCTGTCATGTGGCAGGCATGTTGCTTACCATAAGGCACACATCCTCGTCACTCTTTACTAAAATAAAATAAAAAAATGGCAGTCATAGGAACTGCCGATAGAAGTGAAAACTTATGACTCAGAATTTTACAGCTTACTTTGAAAACTACGCGGGTGTAACCGGAGGGCGTGGCCTGGCCATCTAGAAATGCGTCAGCATTTCCCATTGGCTGACGCATTTCTAGACGGCCATGCCATGGTGCCGAGTTTACCCGAAGATTTCTTATCATACCCGAGCGTGACGCTAGAATTCAATTCACACCCCACGAAAAATCTATCTAGGCGCGCCAAAAGAAGTTTTCACTTCAAAAATAATACTTACATCTATAGCTAAAAACAGCCAAACTTATAGTGCAACATTACACCATAGCTTACATTTCATAGTTATGACCATAGTTTAGGTAGAAACTGTAAATTGCAACACATTATTTAAGTTTATTGTTAACTGTGTTTGTATATCTAAATAAATAAAACTTATCGAAGAGGCAAGTTTAAATTGTATCAATTTTAATTCTGAATATTCTGTGCCTATCATGTTTGTTATCTTGCAAACAGCAATAACATTGCTTTGTAAGTATATATTTGTATTAAATAATCTCAATAATTTGACGAATGTTTTCAGGTTTTCACCCACACATCAAATCCGAAATATTATAAATTTATTTAGATTAAATGAACAGAGGACAATATTAATTGCAATAAACAACTTTTTAAAGCGTAAAATCCCACCGATAAATAAATCCCACGAGTCAATTTTACAATAACTATCCAATGTCTTGTCGATGCACTCTAGCGTGCAGTGCAGTCCATAAGCAAGAGCGAGACAAAGTGACTACAATTTTAATATAGGCTCAATCGCTCAATTGTCAATTCCTCACTTCCTCAGTAGCTTCTAGTCAAGCATTGACAGCACGTGTGTATTTGGTCGAGTTTTAAAAATCAAGTCATTGTTTTATCTGTTTAAATTACCTATTTATTGTAGTTTGATCTTTATTTCATCTACATTTACAGTAGATTATTCTGTGGATCGAGCATTTTGTTTTGTTTTTACATTGATTTTGTCTTCCCGTGCATTTGAATTATTTTGGCATCTTTGGAATTTACTCATTGCTAATCTTTGTAAGTACATATCTTATATGTTTTTTATTGCATTTTGTTCCGTAGATGTATGTATTTCAGTATACCATCACCTTGTGTCCTTGTATTAGGTATATTCATGGACGTATAATATGGCCGACTCGATGGACACAGTTTTTGTATTAGCGAGACTACGTCCGACTTTCTTTATACGTCCATGGGTATATATTATATTTTAACACCTATTCACCCTTGCGTGTATTAAAATAAAGAGGCTAATTTAAATTGCTTGCTTTTGAGACAGCATAGCGTTTTAAATTATTGTACTTAGATATTTATTTGTTATTATATACCTAGATAGAGATAGTATTGTTTGTAGCTGTATTGACTCGTTATAACGACTACCTACTTGGTGTACGTTCATGTGTGCTATTTTTTATCCCGAAAAAATGTATGGGATCGGGATATGCGCAGATGAAACCACGGGACACTGCTAGTGATGTTACAAGTTAATGTACTAATAAAAAAGCTATCTCATACATTTACTTAAGTAATGTAGTTTGTATAATGCGTTAGTTCGTCATATGAACCCTGGGTTGACCTCGCCACAATATTTTATAGTTACAGATAGTAATATTATTCTGAAGAGAGCCAGTTACAAGTAGCGTCGGTTGCAATAAACGATAAATAAGTAACACCAAAAAGCGGCCAAGTGCAAGCCGGACTCGCCCATGAAGGGTTCCGTAGCAACAAGTAACATAATAAATAAGTTATTGTAGTTTGGTGTAACTTTGATCGATGTTTCAATAATAATGTATTTATGACGTACTAAAAAAAAACTACTCATCAGTTCGAGTTCAAACCAATTTTCGTTGGAAGTTTACATGGTAATGTACTTACCTACATCATATATTTTTTTTAGGTTTTTTTTGTCTTATTTTAGAAGTAAGAGGGGAGACACACACACATTTTACCACTTTGGAAGTGTCTCACGCGCAAACTATTCAGTGTAAGCAAAAATGATATTTTGAACTTCAACATCATTTTTGAAGACCTAACGATAGACACCCCACACGTATAGGTTTGATAAAAAAATATATTTTCAGTTTCAGTTCTAAGTTAAGTTCATCCCTAATTTTTTTTATTTTCTTTTATTTTTTTGTAGAATTCTTAATACGGTTCACAGAATACATCTACTTACCAAGTTTCAACAGTGTAGTTCTCATAGTTTCGGCAAAAAGTGGCTGTGACATACTCACGGACAGACAGACAGGGATGACGAATCTATAAGGGTTCCGTTTTTACATTTTACGGAACCCTAAAAAGCAATCATTATACAGGTAGTAGTCGAACTAACCTACACATAGACTGATCTCGTGACTTAGTGGGTAGGTTTACTCTGCTTGCGTAGCCGAGGGTCGTGGGTTCGATTCCCACCCAGTACCCAGTGCAAATATTTGTGTGATGATTTCAAACATTGGTACTGTGTCTAGATGTTTCTATGTATACATATATCAATTTGTTGCAAATAATTTCCACCACCATGATCAGTACACACACCCTTTCAACCGCTTACTGCTCTGGTACCTCACTTCGTTTTAAGACTTGTGCAGTGTCCGATTCATTAATAAATACTGCGTTTTATTTCACTTTCAAAAAAAGATCACTACACCTGTAACGCTTCACTAGTATTTTACCGCATACTCTATCATCAACTGACCTTGACTGCGATCGACACGTAACTCAAGAAGTGCAAGTGATTATTCAATTTGTTTTTAAGTAACTTAAGGGTAGGGGGGAGGCACGGTTGGGTGGTCGTGACTCGTGACCTTGACCATGAATAACATGTAAATAAATAGCACTGATACGAACACTACAAAACTCATGCGTGTCAGTGACCATAAATTGGATAATTTCCTTGAATGTTTTTTTCATCAGATTTTCGGTTGTTTTTCAGCTTGTTTTGTTCAGTAACGGCAGTAGATAAAGCTGTTAAAATTTTGCTAATTCAAAAAAATAACGGTTTATAAGTATTTCCTCAGCTATCTGGCCGCTATAATAAAAGCTTTGCTTACTTTGGGGTCAGATACTTTTGTGTGTGATTTGTCCACTAATATTTATTAATATTTATAGATATCATTCACGAACTCGATACCTCGGAACGAGTGGGAACAGTGAGAACACGAGTGCCATCAGCTTCAATGAAACCGTCTCATGTTTTTTTTTAGTGAATATTGAGCACCAAAAATTACTCTTAGTAACACTTTAATATAGTTTTTTTCTTCACACATCACTAACCAATCCCATGGCCATAAAATATCTAATTCAGTTACGTTTCCTGCAATGCTAGTATGTAGGCGAATTTATTTAAGTTGAGGAGATTGCTGTCTGCAATAAGTTCGCTACTTTTGATGTCAGTTTAAAAGTGGTTTACTGTTATATTTATGTTTGTTTATATTATGAGTTCTTCACTTATATTATGGGTAATAGCGATATGTTTAAGAAACCCTTCTGATTTTTATGAGATTTTTGGAAAGTAAAAGACGAAGGACGAGCTCGGAGCGTTTAAAAATTATTGGACGATGGTAGCTCAGGACCGGATAAAGTGGAGGGAATAAAAGAGGGGGAGACCTTTGCCCAGCAGTGGGCAAAGGTCTGAGCAAAGTTTGCAGCAGTTGGGACAACCCAGGTTAACCTAAAAAAAAAAAAAGACAGTTGTGTGATTTAATTGAGTGTATTTGAAAATGTAATCCATAAATATGTATCCAAATTTTCAAAATGTTAACGTTTTTTTTTTCAGGGAACACAAATGGATGATTCGTTCGAGTTTCTGGTCCAACAACCGTTAAGGCTCGAATACATGGCAATACAGAAACTAGGAGCATGGATAGTATTACAAGCTGAAACATTGATATCAAGACTATCAAAACTAAACGGAATTGTAGAACCAGAACAATACATTGAACGTTTTAACGAAATAATTCAAATAGCACTGGACAATAACGTACCTGCCACATTTCGTGACGATCTCTTACTACATGGCATGCAAGGTCTTTGTGATCTATCTGATAAATATAATAAATCCGAAGAAATCGACGAAAACGATACAAAAATATACGACAAATACATCACACAGCTGACGGAAATATTCTGCTCCAAAGGTATAACCCGGCTTTGGATGAGATATGTACTAGAAACTTCACTGTACAAAAAATCTAATATTTTTAAAAACCTTATATATGTAGATTTAAAATCTTATAACATGCCATACACCGATGAAGAAGAGGCTAAAATTATCGAAGTTCTCACAGGATTACCTAAATTTAGATCGTTAACTTACTATGCGCCTGATTTCAAATCTGACACAGTTCTGAAACATATAGCAGTTAACTGTAATTTTATTGAATATCTATATTTGGCTTATTCAAGTGATACATTTACTGCTAACAGCAGCAGCGTAGAAATAATAGTTCAATTAACTAATCTAAAATATATCGATATTAGCTATACAGATATAACAGATGTAGGAATCGCAAATATTCTCATGAACTGTAAAAATATTGAACAGATCGTAACTAGCCCACTTGATGTAGCTACTGCAATAGAAAATATCGCAATATTGCAAGGAAAAGAAAACACTGAATTCAACTTGAAAGAATATGTTACTTCAGACACAACTACTCCCAATCAAGTGCAAACAATCATTCATACGTGTCCCAAAATTCAAAAATTTACTCTGTCATATGAACCACTTATTTTAAAATCTGTTCAAAAATTAGATAATCTAGTTGAATTGTATATATATAGACATGACTTCTACGGAGATCAAGTAAACGAATTATTAGAAGCGAAGGGTCAAAACTTAGAGGAACTATATCTAATAGAAACAGTTAATTTTGATTGGAATGCATTGTTACACATAGCTAAGACATGTCCAAATTTGAAAACTTTACACATTCATAAGAATCAATTTTTACCACTCGCTAAAATAGTTTCTCATAGAGTTGTTTTACCAAAAGATAGTGCATTTAGAAATCTGAAGAAATTAATTTATGAGGATTTTGCTGATATTAACGAAATCCCTGTAGATGAGTTTATGTTTTTAATATTAAACAGTCCTAATATCGAATTTATTAGTACTAATCTTATCTTAAATGATGGTATAATGTTAAGTATTTTGAGTAAAAGTAATTTATTTCATTTGAAAAATGCTAAAATCTTGTGTAATATGATGACTAGGCCTGTAATAGATATGATGGTCAAAAGTAATTTTGCGGAAATTATGAATTATTTCGAATATATTACCGAAGAATAAATAAAACATTCAAATTAATGGTGTGTATTTTTGAGACAACCTTATTTAACCCCAACAATATCTTATGAATTTGACGTCGATGTCTGTCTATTTCTGTGTGTGTCTGTCTGTAGCACCGTAGAGCTCAAACGGATTGACCGATTTCGATGCTGTTTTATACTTGAAGGATAATTTCTTAGCTATGTTTAGTTAATTTCGATTTAAGATGGCCGGCTCCACAAAACGGCGGATAAAATATATCTTCACAACCTCCCTCAATGTGATATCTTGACTAGTAGAATGTTGCACAGATTACAAATCCGAGGAAATCAGGTGTAAATCAAAATTTTTAGTATTGTTCCTTTTTTTTTCAATCAAATAGACGTTTTTTTTGCAATTTCTGGGAACATTTATTACAGTAATGTATATTTTTTACACCATCAGAAAGTAGAGATTTCAACAAACAAAAAGGCTCTAGACTTTTTGGAATCTATATTAATCAAGATTAAAATTAAAATAGTAATATTTTCTTTCATAAATGGTACAAAATTATTATGTCTCTTTTAATATAAATAACACCATCAGAGAGTAGAGATTTCAAAGAACTAAAAGCCTGAAGACTATTTGGAAAAAGCTGATATTTTGACGTGAGAATTTTCGATTGAAAATTAGGTAGCTTTTTGATATTAAGATTATTAAGTTAAAACTAGGCGAAAAAATAAATATTTTAAACAAATAAATTAAAGTATATTTGGGACATAATAAAGTAAAGTACCTAAGTTTTCACCAAATTTCGTATTTTTTTTTTTTGAAAAATGAAAAAAAAAAATTTTGGTTATTTGATTTTTTCACCTAAATTTTGAAGTTATGTGAAAAAATTGGATGCACAAAAAATGTAAATCTTCTTATTAGGTACCTACCTACAACTTTACTATTTAGCTTTTTCCATAGGTCTTGTAGTTTTGCCGGAAATCAAAATAACAAATCATTTTTTACCCTTAAAAACTCATCGCCTCCCACTTTCCGAACTCGGATCGACGATGGGGTCTACGATGGAGCGTGTTTACCTAGAAAAAAAAAATGGCAGCCATAGGAACTGCCGATAGAAGTGAAAACTTCTAATTCAGAATTCAATTGCTTACTTTGGAAACTACACGGGTGTAACCGGAGGGCGTGACCTCGCCATCTTGGCAGGGCCATCTAGAAATGCGTCAGCATTTCCCATTGGCTGATGCGTTTCTAGATATGCCATGATGGGCAGACCACGCCCTTTCAGCGTTTCCCATAGGCTGATATATTTATAGAAAGCCAATAGCCATGGTCCCGAGTTTACCCGAAGATTTCTTATCATACCCGAGCGTGACGAATGAATTCAATTCACAGCCCACGAAAAAATCTGTCTAGGCGCGGCTAAAAAAGATTTCACTTCAAAAAACCGATTCACTCTCGATTTGAAGACACAAAGATTGTAACCATCGGGGAAAACCCACTCAGGCAACGTATTCCACAGCCTAGACGTTCTTATCACAAAAGTAGAGTCAAATCTCTTCGTTCTTGTCTTTGGAACATCTACCATGAAACGATGTCGCTTTTTCGAGCTTAGAAAGAACCGTAGTACCAAAGCAAACAATAGTTACTTTTCATTACAAAAGTGTTCTTCCATCTCACTCCCGCCCCAATATTTTATACGTACATTAATGTTCCCGTCTCATTCTTCTCTGCTCACAAATGCCATTTGATCTCCGACACAAAGAACCTCTGAGACAATATTAATGAGAAAAATTAATATATCTCATATTTATAGATAATGGAGGACAAATGGAACGACTTATTGTTGTCCCTGGTCTGGTGCTAATGAATATATCACGTAGGTATATAAATATACTCTATTAATACTATAAATGTATAAGTTTAGATATTCGTTGCTCAATCACGTCGTAACGTCGCTTCGGATTGAAATTTGGATAACTTTTTTTGAAGTGATAAGTAACTTCTTTCGGAGCGGTACGAACTGGATGCGTGAAATCTTACGAACTCGCGTCAGTGCACCCTCACTCGCTCAAGGTCGCGCGGTTTTAGCCTACCGCTAGACCGTCCTTCCAGGAAGAAACAAGTGACAGTCGGTTGTCGGACGCACGGCTGAGCGCTCGCGCAAAACGTGTCCCGCGCATATTGTTATTAGATATGTCGACAACCCTCCGCGCTAGACAGGGACAGAGTTACGCGTCAGAAAGAGCGCAAATGTTTATTTGAAAATCACGACAAGTATTGCGAGCTGAATTGAACTTTATTGTGGCCCAGCAAGAGTCGCTATTTATATAATTGTTTTTGGTAAGTGTGGCTTCTGTACTAATATTATATTATTATATATTTATTCTGTGCTCGCGTCTCCGACGTACATAATAGACATTACAGGACTTAGAGATATAACATCTTAGATCTCTGGGTGACGAGCGCAGTGCAGTGCTAGGTTATGATTTGGACTCTTCATGTTCCTATAGCTGCGTGTCACTGTGCTGTCATGTGGCAGGCATGTTGCTTACCATCAGGCACACATCCTGCTCGTCTCGTCACTCTTTACTAAAATAAAATAAAAAAATGGCAGTCATAGGAACTGCCGATAGAAGTGAAAACTTATGATTCAGAATTTTACAGCTTACTTTGGAAACTACGCGAGTGGAACCGGAGGGCGTGGCCTGGCCATCTAGAAATGCGTCAGCATTTCCCATTGGCTGACGCATTTCTAGATGGTCATGCCTTGGTGCCGAGTTTACCCGAAGATTTCTTATCATACCCGAGCGTGACGCTAGAATTCAATTCACACCCCACGAAAAATCTATCTAGGCGCGCCAAAAGAAGTTTTTACTTCAAAAATAATACTTACATCTATAGCTAAAAACAGCCAACTATTCTATGTTATAGTGCAACATTACACCATAGTTTACATATCATAGTTATGACCATAGTTTAGGTAGAAACTGTAAATTGCAACACATTATTTAAGTTTATTGTTAACTGTGTTTGTATATCTAAATAAATAAAACTTATCGAAGAGGCAAGTTTAAATTGTATCAATTTTAATTCTGAATATTCTGTGCCTATCATGTTTGTTATCTTGCAAACAGCAATAACATTGCTTTGTATATATTTGTATTAAATAATCTCAATAATTTGACGAATGTTTTCAGGTTTTCACCCACACATCAAATCCGAATTATAAATTTATTTAGATTAAATGAAACAGAGGACAATATTAATTGCAATAAACAACTTTTTGAAGCGTAAAATCCCACCGATAAATAAATCCCACGAGTCAATTTTACAATAACTATCCAATGTCTTGTCGATGCACTCTAGCGTGCAGTGCAGTCCATAAGCAAGAGCGAGACAAAGTGACTACAATTTTAATATAGGCTCAATTGTCAATTCCTCAGTAGCTTCTAGTCAAGCATTGACAGCACGTGTGTATTTGGTCGAGTTTTAAAAATCAAAGTCATTGTTTTATCTGTGTTTAAATTGTTTATTGTAGTTTGATCTTTATTTCATCTACATTTACAGTAGATTATTCTGTGGATCGAGCATTTTGTTTTGTTTTTACATTGATTTTGTCTTCCCGTGCATTTGAATTATTTTGGCACCTTTGGAATTTACTAATTGCTAATCTTTGTAAGTACATATCTTATATGTTTTTTATTGCATTTTGTTCCGTAGATGTATGTATTTCCGTAGACGATCACCTTGTGTCCTTGTATTAGGTATATTCATGGACGTATAAAAAAGTCGGACGTAGTCTCGCTAAAACAAAAACTGTGTCACTAGAGTCGGCCACATTTACATGTGTGCGTTGTCAGATTGCCACTGATAACAGCTTATCAGTGGCACGCACACATATACACAAGTAGCGCGTGTAATGACCCACTGATGTTTGCGTGCCAGCCTGTATGTGACAGCGCACACGTGCATATTATATGGCCGACTCGATGGACACAGTTTTTGTATTAGCGAGACTACGTCCGACTTTCTTTATACGTCCATGGGTATATATTATATTATTTTAACACCTATTCACCCTTGCGTGTATTGAAATAAAGAAGCTAATTTAAATTGCTTGCTTTTGAGACAGCATAGCGTTTTAAATTATTGTACTTAGATATTTATTTGTTATTATATACCTAGATAGAGATAGTATTGTATGTAGCTGTATTGACTTGTTATAACGACTACTTGGTGTACGTTAATATGTGCTATTTTTTATCCCGAAAAAATGTATGGGATCGGGAATCGGGATATACTCAGATGAAACCACGGGTCACTGCTAGTGATGTTACAAGTTAATGTACTAATAAAAAAAGCTATCTCATACATTTACTTAAGTAATGTAGTTTGTATAATGCGTTAGTTCGTCATATGAACCCTGGGTTGACCTCGCCACAATATTTTATAGTTACAGATAGTAATATTATTCTGAAGAGAGCCAGTTACAAGTAGCGTCGGTTGCAATAAACGATAAATAAGTAACACCAAAAAGCGGCCAAGTGCAAGCCGGACTCGCCCATGAAGGGTTCCGTAGCAACAAGTAACATAATAAATAAGTTATTGTAGTTTGGTGTAACTTTGATCGATGTTTCAATAATAATGTATTTATGACGTACTAAAAAAAAACTACTCATCAGTTCGAGTTCAAACCAATTTTCGTTGGAAGTTTACATGGTAATGTACTTACCTACATCATATATTTTTTTTAGGTTTTTTTTGTCTTATTTTAGAAGTAAGAGGGGAGACACACACACATTTTACCACTTTGGAAGTGTCTCACGCGCAAACTATTCAGTGTAAGCAAAAATGATATTTTGAACTTCAACATCATTTTTGAAGACCTAACGATAGACACCCCACACGCATAGAATAGATAATATAGATAGAACGGACACTCCCCACCCCCCGCCAATTTCAAGCTTCCTCCCCCTCGCGGACGCGACGCGGACTCAACGAAGGGTTATTATATCGGACGATAATTTTCTATGAGAATACGACCATGACGCTGTATTATTTAACAAAATGGTACCAAAATTTTCGTCTATTATACGAAACAAGAATAAGAGATTTTTAATTTCATAAGAATTTCTACAAAGATTGAATCATTTTCATAAACTGTGTTAAGCTATTCTGGTTAGAAGTACGCGCCAACACTGAAGTCCTGTGACGAAATTATTAAACTCGTTGTTTTTAAACTGCGGCTTTCGTTGTCAGAATTGAATTGTCAGAATACACTTACCCAAAGAGAAATCTTTGGGTAAGTGTACTTAACTAAAAATCAATTCGTACATGGTACCTTTATTATCTCCTATTTTGTTTTAAATCTTCTCCCTTCTGATTGTTGATGTAAGTTATATTTACCTACATTAAAGATCGAACACTAACTAGGTAAGATTGTAAGCCACAGGTGAACTCACGGGTCACAGCTATTCCATAAAATAATTTAGTAACTCTAGGTGACACGCACACATGCGTAAATGTGTTCGAACGACATATGCGTAGTTGTGTGAGTGTAGGTATGTCGACTTCACCGTTTGTTTGGAGTTTAGGCCGAGTGTCCGGGGTGTGCCACACGTATAGGTTTGATAAAAAAAAATATTTTGAGTTTCAGTTCTAAGTTAAGTTCATCCCTATTTTTTTTTATTTTCTTTTATTTTTTTGTAGAATTCTTAATGCGGTTCACAGAATACATCTACTTACCAAGTTTCAACAGTGTAGTTCTCATAGTTTCGGCAAAAAGTGGCTGTGACATACTCACGGGACAGACAGACAGGCATGACGAATCTATAAGGGTTCCGTTTTTACATTTTACGGAACCCTAAAAAGCAATCATTATACAGGTAGTAGTCGAACTAACCTATACATAGACTGATCTCGTGACTTAGTGGGTAGTTTTACTCTGCTTGCGTAGCCGAGGGTCGTGGGTTCGATTCCCACCCAGTACCCAGTGCAAATATTTGTGTGATGATTTCAAACATTGGTAAGTACTGTGTCTAGATGTTTCTATGTATCATACATATATCAATTTGTTGCAAATAATTTCCACCACCATGATCAGTACACACACCCTTTCAACCGCTTACTGCTCTGGTACCTCACTTCGTTTTAAGACTTGTGCAGTGTCCGATTCATTAATAAATACTGCGTTTTATTTCACTTTCAAAAAAAGATCACTACACCTGTAACGCTTCACTAGTATTTTACCGCATACTCTATCGTCAACTGACCTTGACTGCGATCGACACGTAACTCAAGAAGTGCAAGTGATTATTCAATTTGTTTTTAAGTAACTTAAGGGTAGGGGGTAGGCACGGTTGGGTGGTCGTGACTCGTGACCTTGACCATGAATAACATGTAAATAAATAGCACTGATACGAACACTACAAAACTCATGCGTGTCAGTGACCATAAGTTGGATAATTTCCTTGAATGTTTTTTTCATCAGATTTTCGGTTGTTTTTCAGCTTGTTTTGTTCAGTAACGACAGTAGATAAAGCTGTTAAAATTTTGCTAATTCAAAAAAATAACTGTTTATAAGTATTTCATCAGCTATCTGGCCGCTATAATAAAAGCTTTGCTTACTTTAGGGTCAGATACTTTTGTGTGTGATTTGTCCACTAATATTTATTAATATTTATAGATATCATTCACGAACTCGATACCTCGGAACGAGTGGGAACAGTGAGAACACGAGTGCCATCAGCTTCAATGAAACCGTCTCATGTTTTTTTCTAGTGAATATTGAGCACCAAAAATTACTCTTAGTAACACTTTAATATAGTTTTTTTCTTCACACATCACTAACCAATCCCATGGCCATAAAATATCTAATTCAGTTACGTTTCCTGCAATGCTAGAATGTAGGCGAATTTATTTAAGTTGAGGAGATTGCTGTCTGCAATAAGTTCGCTACTTTTAATGTCAGTTTAAAAGTGGTTTACTGTTATATTTATGTTTGTTTATATTATGAGTTCTTCGCTTATCTTATGGGTAATAGCGATATGTTTAAGAAACCCTTCTGATTTTTGTGAGATTTTTGGAAAGTAAAAGATGAAGGATGAGCTCGGAGCGTTTAAAATTATTGGACGATGGTAGCTCAGGACCGGATAAAGTGGAGGGAATTGGGGGAGACCTTTGCCCAGCAGTGGGACAACCCAGGTTAAACTAAAAAAAAAAAGACAGTTGTGTGATTTAATTGAGTGTATTTGAAAATGTAATCCATAAATATGTATCCAAATTTTCAAAATGTTAACGATTTTTTTTTCAGGTAACACAAATGGATGATTCGTTCGAGTTTCTGGTCCAACAACCGTTAAGGCTCGAACACATGGCAATACAGAAACTAGGAGCATGGATAGTATTACAAGCTGAAACATTGATATCAAGACTATCAAAACTAAACGGAATTGTAGAACCAGAACAATACATTGAACGTTTTAACGAAATAATTCAAATAGCACTGGACAATAACGTACCTGCCACATTTCGTGACGATCTCTTACTACATGGCATGCAAGGTCTTTGTGATCTATCTGATAAATATAATAAATCCGAAGAAATCGACGAAAACGATACAAAAATATACGACAAATACATCACACAGCTGACGGAAATATTCTGCTCCAAAGGTATAACCCGGCTTTGGATAAGATATATACTAGAAACTTCACTGTACAAAAAATCTAATATTTTTAAAAACCTTATATATGTAGATTTAAAATCTTATAACTCGGAATACACCGATGAAGAAGAGGCTAAAATTATCGAATTTCTTACAGGATTACCTAAATTTAGATCGTTAACTTACTATGCGCCTGATTTCAAATCTGACACAGTTCTGAAACATATAGCAGTTAACTGTAATTTTATTGAATATCTATATTTGGCTTATTCAAGTGATACATTTACTGCTAACAGCAGCAGCGTAGAAATAATAGTTCAATTAACTAATCTAAAATATATCGATATTAGCTATACAGATATAACAGATGTAGGAATCGCAAATATTCTCATGAACTGTAAAAATATTGAACAGATCGTAACTAGCCCACTTGATGTAGCTACTGCAATAGAAAATATCGCAATATTGCAAGGAAAAGAAAACACTGAATTCAACTTGAAAGAATATGTTACTTCAGACACAACTACTCCCAATCAAGTGCAAACAATCATTCATACGTGTCCCAAAATTCAAAAATTTACTCTGTCATATTCCTATGAACCACTTATTTTAAAATCTGTTCAAAAATTAGATAATCTAGTTGAATTGTCTATATATAGACATGACTTCTACGGAGATCAAGTAAACGAATTATTAGAAGCGAAGGGTCAAAACTTAGAGGAACTATATCTAATAGAAACAGTTAATTTTGATTGGGATGCGTTGTTACATATAGCTAAGACATGTCCAAATTTGAAAACTTTACACATTCATAAGAATCAATTTTTACCACTCGCTAAAATAGTTTCTCATAGAGTTGTTTTACCAAAAGATAGTGCATTTAGAAATTTGAAGAAATTAATTTATGAGGATTTTGCTGATATTAACGAAATCCCTGTAGATGAGTTTATGTTTCTTATATTAAACAGTCCTAATATCGAATTTATTAGTACTAATCTTATTTTATATGATTGTATAATGTTAAGCATTTTGAGTAAAAGTAATTTGTTTCATTTGAAAAGTGCTAAAATCTTGTGTAATAGGATGACTAGGCCTGTAATAGATATGATGGTCAAAAGTAATTGTGCGGAAATTAAGAATTATTTTGAATATATTCCTGATCCCACCGAAGAATAAATAAAATAATAAAATTAAATGGTGTGTATTTTTGAGACAACCCTATTTAACCCAAACAATATCGGAAGAAAGAATATTTTCATTTTTTAACCCCCGACCAAAAGAGGGGTGTAATGAGTTTGACGTCGATGTCTGTCTGTTTGTCTGTTTCTGTATGTGTCTGTCTGTAGCACCGTAGAGCTCATCGGTCCATCCGATCGATTTCGATGCTGTTTTTAATTTGAAGGATAATTTCCATGCGGTAGTTCCTATCTATGTTTAGTTAATATCGATTCAAGATGGCCGGCTCTACAAAATTGCGGTTAAAATATATCTTTACAACCTCCCTCAATGTTGGTATATCTTGACTAGTGGAATGTTGTACAGATTACAAATCCGAGGAAGTCGGAGATAAATCAAAATTTTTAATATTGTTCCTGTTTACACAAAGTAATTCTATACATACAAAAATCGAATAGACTGCAGGCCCGTGAACAAAATGTATGGATCAAATGAACCACCAGGAGACATGTAGGATGATAGAAATGTATAAAGTAATAAGATTTAACACTATGCCGTCACTTGTAAGCTGTCCAACTAAGTGCAGTTAAAGAGGGAGGTTGCAACTTTCGATCATTGATCATTTCTCCTTATCGCATGATTTTTGTACGGCATTGCGAAATAATGGATTAGAAGAGGTATTGCAACTGTATGGAACTAATTCCGTACATAATCAAATTACCAAATTTACTATGTAAATCGTTGGAAAATCATGAATTTTTCCGACAAACTAATAATTAAAATGTATAATTTTTATAGTTTCAATACCTCTTCTAATCTATTATTAATCAGCAATGCCGTACAAATACCAGGCGAAATGAACGAGGGTTACAACGTTACAACTTACAACCCCTCCTTCCCTCTTCAACTGCACGAGCACCGAAGAGGATATGTCAATGTTTGGGTATTTGCTTGTTTGTTGCATCACGTCTCACGTCACGTCAATCACTTCGTAACGTCTGAACGTTTTGGACTGAAATTTGGAACATAGATAGATTATAGTCCGGAAGCATAGGTCGTAATTTTGATTGCTTTCTTGTAGCGCTGAAGCAACTGAGTGTGGAATTTGATGTTATTGTTTTAACGGAATGTTGGTTAAGCTGTAGTCCGTATATACCACAGCTGTCCGGCTACGACTCCTTCAAGAGTGAGGATAATTATAATCAAAATAGTGGTGTAGTGGTGTTTGTAAGGGAAACTTGGAATGCGTCCGCCTCTGAAATATCCGTCAATAACGCTCAGTGTTTGGCTATTCATATCAATAAAATAACGAATATTCTTGCAATATATCGTTCACCGTCATGTGGAAACTTGGAACATTTTCTGTCTGCTATTGCCCCTCATATGTCAAACGACAGTAGTCTTCCACTAATCCTTACTGGTGACATAAACATTAACATTCTGGAAACTGGTACCACACAAAGCACAGATTACCTGTGTTTCATGGCGGAATGTGGCTTAATACCGGCTATTACCGAGCCTACCAGAGGTGCTTCCTGTCTTGACCATATTTTTATCAGAACATCACAGCTAAACCAGGATCCTATCGGTATAGTTTGCAAGACAGTCGTTACAGATCATTATCCAGCTATGGTAGGCATGAACATTAGTAACCGAATAAATTCACGCCCAAACCGAATCACGATAAAAAGAGATTTGGAGGCAATAAAACATGATCTTTCCGCCACGGATTGGAACTTTGTTCTCAGCTTGGACGATGTGAATGTAGCTACACATATATTCACCAAATATTTAACAGATATCGTCGATAGACACACGCGTGAGATTCGTCTTAGTAGAACAAAGTACAACCTTAAGCCGTGGATTACCCCAGGCCTCATGCGTTGCATGAGGCATAGGGACCGTCTTCACCAAAAAGCTAAACTTGAGCCAAACAATGCGATTCTTCAAGTTTCATACAAGAGGTATCACAATTTCTTTGTGAGTACCCTTCGTAGAGTAAAAAATGAGTACGAGAAAAAAGAAATAGAAAAAAACAAAAACAATCCTCGCAAACTCTGGAAATCTATTAAATCTGTTTGTGGGTTATCAAAAAGTAATCAGCTACCCACTGACCTACTCACATCAAATCTCAGCTCCAATGATGCTCAGAATCCCCTTGATACCTGTAATGACCATTTTTCCACGGTAGGGGACAGGCTTGCAAATAAGATACTCACTAATCTAAACGAAACACAAACAAGTTTGGCTAAATCATCGAGTTCACTTTCCACCCCTGCTGAGTCTTTTTTCTTGGTCCCAACGGACAGCGAGGAAGTAGACAAAGTAATCACAAATTTGCAAAATGGCAAAGCTCCTGGTGTAGATACGTTAACAAATCAACTAATTAAGTACGTTAAAGATAAAATTGTCGCACCTCTGGTACATATTTATAACTTAAGCCTTCATAGTGGAACTTTTCCGGAAACGTGGAAGCTTTCTCTAATCAGTCCTATTTATAAAAGCGGTGCTAAGAGTTGCGTCGAAAACTACAGGCCTATCGCACTTTTAACTACCTTTTCTAAATTGTTGGAAAAAATAGTCAATAAGAGATTAACGCATTTCTTGGAATCACGAAACATTATTTCTCCAAGGCAGTTTGGATTTCGAAAGGGAAGGTGCACTGAGGACGCAGTCCGTTTGTTAACCGATGTAATTACTTCTAAGCTAGATAAAAAAGAGAAATGCATTACGGTATTTTTAGATTTAGCAAAAGCGTTCGACACGGTTTCTGTTCCTATTCTGATAAGAAAGCTGGAGGGTATGGGAGTCAGAGGACTTGCTTCTAAATTGTTTACGTCTTACCTATCGGAGCGAAGACAGTGCGTAAAAATAGGAAATTACGTTAGCAGCACAAGGGACATAGGTTTCGGTGTGCCCCAGGGTAGTATCCTGGGACCCACGCTTTTCACGGCGTATATTCACAGTATTCACGAACTTCCTATAGAAAATTCTGAAATTATTTGCTACGCTGACGACACTGCAGTGGCATTTTACGGTTCTTCTTGGTCAAAAGCCGTGGATATTGCGGAAAAAGGCATGGCTGTTGTTTCTAGATGGCTCCGGAGTAATCTTCTGACACTGAACGCCAAAAAACTGTTTATGTGTGTTTTCATATAACAGCTGCATCAGCCCCAGATTTTATTACAAACATTAAACTGCATAACCCTAGCTGTGATTTTGAAGCTTGCAACTGTGAACTTCTCCAGAGGTGTCAAGCGGTTAGATATTTGGGTATTCTTTTGGACGAAAATTTAAATTTCAAAAATCACATTCTCGCACTCTCGGGCCGAATTCGTAAAGTTATTAGTATAATGAAGAATCTACGTGATGTGGCATCGCTAGATATTCTGAAATCAGTTTATTATTCTCTGTGTCAATCAATTATTACTTACTACATTACATGCTGGGGCAGCGCTGCTGCAACCCATATCATACACGCAGAGAGAGCTCAGCGATCGGTCTTGAAAGTAATGTTAAAAAAACCGTTAAGATATCCGACCGTTGACATTTTTGGAGAGAGTGGTGTTTTGAGCATTAGGCAGTTGTTTATACGGAATACAATTCTCTCCGTGCACAGGGATGTTCTTTGCTTCTGGTGACTACAAATATATGACCAATAAGAGAGTTTTCAGGATCCCTTATCCGCAGGTTACCACGAGTTTTGCTCGTCGTTTTGGTGACTTCATCCGATCACATGTGTACAATGTGGTTGATAAGCACTGCCATCTGACCGATAAAACCCACACTGAGGCCAAAAAAGTTACCTTTAGATTATTAACTACTCTGAATTATAAAGAAACAGAAGACTTGCTTGGATTTTGTTTATAGATTTTCATAAATATTGATTTGTTGTAACATAAATGTTAAGTGATAGTGTATGTGTGCGTTTGTATCAATGTGTGGATGATGTTGTTATTATTGTACTTAGTTCATGTATAATGTATTGATTGACTTACTGCTCAGTGTTCTTATGAATATACTTGCATATAATATAAGGAACATGCATGTGACAGTGATAGATGGATAAATGACGTAGGACAGGCATTTGTTAATTGATAAATCTTTTTGGAGGCACTATTTTATTTCACACAGGACAATCGTATCGGCTTCCGCGATACAGGCCTAGCCTAGTGCGGAAGCTACAATTAATTATTTTATTGGATGTGTTACTTTGGCAAATAAATATTATTTTTCTTTTCTTTTCTTTTTCTTTTTAAGAACACGTAGGCTATACATAGCCTTTTTGAAGTGAAAACTTCTTTAGGCGCGCTATAGACAGAATTTTCGTGGGCTGTGAAATGGATTCATCAATCGTCACGCTTGGATATGATAATGGATCGGATCGGATATGAAATCTTCGGGTAAACTCGGTAAAAACGGCCAGGTAGGTACCAGGGCAACAGAAACAGTAAAGAGTTTCGATTACCTACCTCCAACAGCCCAGCGTTTATATCCAGATACCAGGACAACAGAAATATAAAAGAGTCGCGTTTGCCCCTAGGTACCAGTACCAGGGCAACAGCACGTTTTCACTTCTATCGGCAGTTCCTATGACTGCCAATTTTTTTTATTCCGGGAAAAAGACAGAAACTAGAACTACGCATCTTTTCCATATCCTTTTATATTCCGCGTAATCTCTGAAATGGCTTGACCAAATTTATCGGAACATTCACTTTCAGATAGTTGCTATGATACGATAAGGAGTTTCTAGATTTTATGTTCGAAAAAAATACGCGAATTCAATTTTTTTTAGTACTTATAAAGTGACGAGACGAGCAGGACATGTGCCGGTAAACACATCTATTAGAACGTCTACGAACTCAAATCGTTACCTAGCATTGCACAGCACTCGTCACTCAGAGATCAATCATCATCATCATTAACAGTCCACTAAACTTTCCCACTACTGGGGCTCGGGGCCTTTTCTCGCAAGGAGAAAGTTAAGGCCATAATCCACCACGCTGGGCCTGTGCTTTTGTGGATGGCACATGATTTCGAAAGATTCTAGGTACATGTCGGTTTCCTCACGATGTTTTCCTTCACTGTTTTAAGTTAGCGGCATTACGCACATGACTTCGAAAAGACAGTGGTGCGTGTGGGGTTTGAACCCGTCTCCGGATCGGCAGGCGCCGTTCTCCAGATTAGATCAGCCATGACTTATAGCTACTGAATTTAGTCGCTACTTAATATTAAATTCAATGAAGTGTTATAACATTCAGTGAGCTATCAAACTAAATTCAGAATCGAGGATTGCTTGCTCCCAACTTATACATACTTTTTTTTCTATTTTTTTTTAAAGCCTTGCTTGCTTCTGAATTTAGTCAATGAATTTAGCCAAGTAGTGTAATAAACCTTTTACACCGCGGAGCGAAGACAAGTCCATAAATAAACCGATTTGAACAATGTTAATGATTAGACATCGGATTATATACATTTGATAGCGTTATTGCATATATTGGTACTTTTTTCATTGGACAGTCAATAAATTGATTTATTCGACAAAAAATAAAGTGGCCAAGTGCGAGTTGGACTCGCCCATGAAGGGTTCCGTTGCAGCAAGTAACATTATATACATAGTACACATAGTTCTTGTAGTTCGTTGTAACTTTGATCGAAGTTTCAATAATGGTGTATTTATGACGTACTAAAAACTACTCATCAGATCGCGTTCAAACTAATTTTCGTTGATAGTTTACATGGTAATGTACATCATATATTTTTTTTAGATTTTTCATTATCTTACTTTAGAAGTTAGAGGGGGGGGACACACATTTTACCACTTTGGAAGTGTCTCTCGCGCAAATTATTCAGTGTAGACGAAAATGATTTCAGAAACCTCAACATCATTTTTGAAGACCTATCGATAGACACGTGCAGGTTTGATGAAAAAAAATTTTTTGAGTTTCAGTTCTCAGTATGGGGGGCAACCCTAATTTTTCTTTTTTTAATTTTTTTCTGTTGAAATCTTAATGCGGTTCACAGAATACATCTACTTACCAAGTTTCAACAGTGTAGTTCTCATAGTTTCGGCAAAAAGTGGCTGTGACATACGGACGGACGGACAGACAGACAGACAGACAGACATGACGAATCTATAAGGGTTCCGTTTTTACGTTTTACGGAACCCTAAAAATGTTTTTTAAAAGCACCATCGCGAGTACAATCGTATACAAAACAACAATCAGATGAGATGCCATTGTATTCAATTCAAGACAGCTGGCATTTCAAATCATTTAATAAAAAAAATCTACTAACATTATAAGTTTCATGTCTGGATGTTTGTTGCTCAAATCACGTCGTAACGGTTGAATGGATCGGGATGAAATGTTTATTTCTTACTTATTAACAATGCTACATATTTATTATCTAGATTATAATCTGAAAGAACAGTCTACTTTTTATCCCGAAAAATAACAGGCACGGGAATTACACGGGTAAAACCGCGGGTCGCTGCTGGTACCTTATAACTATAAATAACAAACGTAAATTCTAATTGCAAATGTTAACTATAATGAAACTGAAATGCTGCTTCAGGTTCAATGAGGTACTGACATTGAAATTCACACGCACACACACACACACAAACTCTCACACACATCCTCACTAACTTGGCAAATACACCAATTAATTTTGTTAAGTGTATTTCTATGAAGGATGAGAATGAAGAAGAAAGAGCAGGGCTGGACTCCTAAGACAGGCTTTTTTGCCTAAAAGGAATTCCTGCTTGATTTAATATAATTATGTATTATACATAAATATATCTGTTAGTGAAATAAAGATATAAAAAAAAAATTGCAACTGTTTTTTGATAGCGCATATTTTTTGCATATTTCGCCATTTTTAGGGTTCCGTAAAACGTAAAAACGGAACCCTCATAGATTCGTCATGTCTGTCTGTCTGTCCGTCCGTATGTCACAGCCACTTTTTGCCGAAACTATGAGAACTACACTATTGAAAAATGGTAAGTAGATGTATTCTGTGAAACGCATTAAGATTTTTACAAAAAAAAAATTTGGGTTGCCCCCATTGAAGTCTTAAAACACTAAGAAGCGGCAAGCGCTCATCTACGATCACAATGTAAAATCAGGTGACGTCTCCTGATTGAGTCTCAGTCACAACAGGTGCCACGAGTTGAGTGGACGTTCGCTAACAATTCAAAAAAATCCGATATGAGCCGTAATAATGTCTTATTCTGCTTTTGCAAGGTGCACAAACAGTTCAAAGACCAAGAACAAGTTCCATGGTATCACTTTTCATGCGTAAGTACACAAAATCTTTAATTATTTCCATAACAGTTCAATGATTATTTACATCTAAAATTATTTTTCTATTGTAAACAATTTTATAATTGGCCATTTCTAAAAAGAGACAGATATACATACAGCGTAAGAGTGCAACACGACCGGCGATATGTTAGTTGCGGCTATTTTGTCTCTTTCACGCCAGTGCATTTGTATGTCTTTCTATTCTTGTCTAAAAAAATATCTAAACATAATAACGATAGATGTATAGCTATCTCATTTGCACCTACTGCCTACTTGTCATGATGTCTTTGTCATTCATTCAAACGTCTCTCACGATGCAAGTGAAGCTGTGTGCACATTGCGTATACTTGTGTGAGATTTTCGGCACATTATGCTGTCTTTATATTAGAGCGTACCTTATCTTCGTTTACTTAGTTTCATCAAAGGTTGCCCCCCATACTGAGAACTGAAACTCAAAATTTTTTTTTCTTCAAACCCTCACGTGTGGGGTGTCTATCGAT
Source organism: Ectropis crepuscularia (assembly GCA_963693475.1). Lineage (NCBI taxonomy): Eukaryota > Metazoa > Arthropoda > Insecta > Lepidoptera > Geometridae > Ectropis > Ectropis crepuscularia. Next base: position 14,508,195 of record OY856369.1, on the reverse strand, counting down.
AGGTCTTAAAAAATGATGTTGAGGTGATAGGTCTTCAAAAATGATGTTGCGGTTTCTAATATAATTTTTGTCTACACTGAATAATCTGCGCGAGAGACACTTCCAAAGTGGTAAAATGTGTGTCCCGCCCTTCTAACTTCTAAAGTAAGTGAATGAAAAACTAAAAAAAATATGATGTACGTTACCATGCAAACTACCAACGAAAATTGGCTTGAACTCGATCTGATGAGTAGTTTTTTTTAGTACGTCATAAATACACTATTATTAAAACTTCGATCAAAGTTACAACAAACTACAAGAACTATGTGTACTATGTATATTATGTTACTTGCTGCAACGGAACCCGCCTTTCATGGGCGAGTCCAACTCGCACTTGGCCACTTTATATAGTGTATATTCGCATGCATAATATAATTATGCATTTGGTAGTGCATAATATAATCTAATGTCTATTAATGAGTAATACAGCTTACGGCCATATTGCACCACATGACACAAAGCGGTGGCAATAAGACTCGCATGTGCCGGCTAATAACATTGCTTACATCATGGCTATTGCCCTCTCTTTCTAATTTACATCGGAATGAAAACTACATTGTTTAATATCGGCAGATGGTTTGTTATTATAAAGAAGAATTAAGTGTCCTTATGTGTTGACCGCTTTTTAGGAAGGAAAATGTTTTAGGTTCAACCATGGACGTATAAAAAAGTCGGACGGAGTCTCGCTAAACCAAAAACTGTGTCACTAGAGTCGGCCACATTTCCACGTGTGCGTTGTCGTCAGGTTATCACTGATAGGCTGACACGCACACATATACACAAGTAGCGCGTGTAATGGCTCACTGATGTGTGCGTTTCAGCCTGTATGTGACAGCGCACACGTGCATATTATGTGGCCGACTCGATGGACACAGTTTTTGTTTTAGCGAGACTACGTCCGACTTTTTTTATACGTCCATGGGTTCAACACACCGAGATGCGTAATGGCAATACGCAACGATTTCATTTCAAAAATGTGCCCTCACAAGGGCGCACGGAATCATGTCATCGACGAGTGAGCTCACTCTTTCCGTTCTAGTCGGATGCAGGAAGCGGTGGACGCCGGACGTTTTAACCTATCACTATTCGTTGTCAACAACCAAAATAAGTAGAACCACAGCATATCTCGCCGCTAGCGATTCTAGGGTCACGTAGATTGGTTGTTTGTAAACCACTTACGATACATACAGCATACAGAGACGCAGTTTATTGCCAATTTCAAGGTGCTCAGGGCACATCCTTTCGTTTATATCGATGATGAGTCACTACCAAATTTTAACCTATTAAATAATTATAGACGAGTAATTGAAACGATGTTTATTTTTTTTTGATCTTTGGGATGGGTCGGCTAAGTATCAGCTGGAGGCTCTGGAGTCGATGACGAGAGAGACGTGCCAAAAGGCTCATAGGCAATGACACCCTCGTGCGAAAAAGACTGCAAAGTCTTGAACATCGCCGAAAAATCTAGCTTATCGGTTTTTTATCGGATACACTTCGGAGAGTGTGCGACTGATTTGCACGATCTGATACCACCTTGCCCTTTTTTCTATCGGAATGCTCGCAGCTCGAAAAAGCGACATCGTTTCATGGTTGATGTTCAAAAAACACGAACGAAGAGATTTGACTCTACTTTTGTGATAAGAGCGTCAAGACTGTGGAATACGTTGCCTGAGTGGGTATTTCCCGTTAGTTATAATCTTTGTGTCTTCAAATCGAGAGTGAATCGGTTTTTTCTAGGTAAACACGCTCCATCGTAGACCGCTAACATCAGGTGAGATGGCGGTCAAGTGTAAACCTATAAAAAGTAAAAAAAAAAAAAATACGCCAGGCTTGAAGGAGTGTCTGTCTCCTTGGTGTGTATTTTTGGATATTATTATTTTATTTATATTATTATTAGTATTTTTGTATTGTTGGAGTGGATTTTGATGCCCGACCGAACAGAATTTTTTTACACTAAAATCGTATGAAAAATTTAGAACGAAAGTGATGCGTAAAACCTGCCAACTACACAATATTATAATATGTATCTAATAGAACCAGTATTTCCAACTTTATTTATCAGATGATCGTACCTACCTACCTACCTACCATAAATAATAAAATTAAGCAATATTTTTTTTGCAAATTTTGTTGTTTCTCTAGCTATTATACAAAGGAACGTCTGACACCCATTGAACTCTTAAAACACGTTTACTTAGTTTCATCAAAGCTGACACCACATCTTTTATTGTGTTCTAAAATCGCAAGATTATAAATAAGTAAATACTAAATATAGCGCCTACCTAACCTCTCGAAGAAGCAAGTTTAAACCTAGGTATTGGTTACGAAGTAACTATTTTCTGATCTGTGGTATTGGGCCAATTTTAATTCTGAATATTTTGTAATCTGTACCTACCTACCTGTCATGTTTGTTATCTTGCAAACAGTAATAACATTTTTTGTATGTGTTTAAGAATTATTTCAGAATGTCAATAATAAATTGACATAGTTTTTTACCCACACATTTATCAAATTTTATATATTAATTTAAACTGTATGAACGAGAGAACAATATTCATTGCAATAAACAACTTTTTAGAGCGTAAAATCCCACGAGTCAGTTTCAATATCCGTCCATTGCAACGTCTTGTCGTTTCACTCTTATGTACACTGCAGTCCTTAAGCGAGAGCGAGACAAAGCGACTGCAATTGTAATATCAGCTCAGTACCCAGTACCTCAGTAGCTTCTAGTCAGGGATCGACTGCACGCGTATTTGGTCGAGTTTTAAAATGAAAATCGTAGATAATCATTGTTTTATCTGTGTTTAAATAGTTTAATACAGTTTGATCTTTATTTTGCATATATTTACAGTAGATTATTCTGTGGATCGAGTATTATATAACTTAGTTTTTAAACTGTGTTCGTCTTCCTGTGCTGGTGAATTATTTTTGCTACATTGGAATTCACTCATTGCGAATCTTTGTAAGTACTGACACATTGCAAATTGCATTTTGTTCCGTAGATAGATTTCCGTATGGCCATTAAGTACCTGTTTTATGTTTATCATCTATGCACCCTTGCGTGTATTGAATTAAAGATGCTAATATAAACAGTTTGCTTATGACACATCATGGTGAAATATAAATGATTGAAATGGCATTTTTAAGTTGTTGTGCTTAGGTATAGTAAACTATTTATAGGTAGGTATGCAATTTAATATTGTATTGTATAGGTAGTATCAGTAGATAGGTATACAATTGGTGTACCGTAATGTGATGTAGTAATAATAACCTCATTTGACGGCTAATCTTTATTGTGACAACTTAATAAGTAAATGTTAATTAATTAAGTAGGTAAGTTTTTTTTATGGTAGGTACCTCTAGATCTAGAGTGACGAGCAGGTCATGTGCCTGATGGTAAGCAACATAACAGCACGTACCTACACAGTGACATGCAGATATCTGAACATGAAGATCCCAAATCATTCGTTACCTATCACAGCACTGCGCTCGTCGCCCAGAGATAGGTAGGTAGGTACCTATAAGATAATATTATGTTACAAATAGGTAAATATTGAAAGGCGAGATTCATACCTACGACCACAATATAGTGAAGTCGATGTTCTAACCACTGTACATAGCAACTTCTATACGAATACCTATGTCACCGGAAAACTATGAAAACCGACAGTATTTTAACTAACGCGTGAGATTATAATTAACGAGCGACCCGCCCCGACTTCGCACGAGTGCAATGCTGATACTAAATATACTAATAAAAATAGATATAGACGTCTACTATTACAGACCTTTTAAAGGAGTACAATAATACTGCTGTACATTATTTTGATCTAGATCATGCCAGCGTTTGCAGTGTAAGCGCAAAAAATGCGTTTTATTTTCAATTAGTACGGGCTTACCGAATTACACGAATGATAATTACAATTTGATAATTAAAACTAAAGCTAGTTTTAAATATATCAAGGTACATCATTAAAACATTGAATAAAAATTCAAGAACAGTTACACAATATTAAATTAAAATCAAAATAAAAAAAAGTAATATTACTTAATTAAAAAAAAAATCTAATGTCAACGCAATAATGTCAAATAATAATAAGAAGATTAATAAATGCAATAATAATGTCAATATTAAAAAGGAAAACAAAAAAACATTAAATATGTGACATTACATTCGAAACTTTTACAAAATTATCAGTGTTTCTCTACAATTGTATGGACGTGCACGTATTATACATAAAATCCTTCCTCTTGAATTACTCTACCTATTAAAAAAAACCGGATCAAAATCTGTTTGGTGGTTTTAAAGGTCTAAGCATAAATAGGGAAGGCCAGACGCGAGAAGTAACTTTGTTTTATACTACGAGTATGTAGTGATAATCCTACGGCAGGTTAGGCTAGTTTGTACTCTGACCTCATTAGATTGTAATCTGACAGTCTTCAAAGTTTTACTGTGACATAGATTTCACTAAAACACATAATATCCATACATAAATATGTATTGATATTGTATGAATGAAAATAAGCAGTCCTACACATTTACATAAGTACTGTACATATTTTGTACAACGCGTTTCGTTCGTCATATGAACCTTAGCTTGACCTCGCAACAATAATACGTACTTAGTTATAGATATCAATATTATTCTGTACAGAGCAGTTCTCAAATAGCGTGTCTAATAAACGCTAATACAATTAGTAACACCAAAAAACAAATATATATACAGGAAGTAGTCGAGCTAACGCACACATAGACATCGTTCACGAACTCGATATAGGTGCCGGCAAACAAGTTGACCCAATGAAGTTATGTCGCCCTGGTATAGGTGCCGGCAAACAAGTTGACCCAATGAAGTTATGTCGCCCTGGTATAGGTGCCGGCAAACAAGTTGACCCAATGAAGTTAGCTGCGCATGGCTGCGCAGAAACGTTTTTAAGGTCTCTTTGGTGGAAGAGTACATGGGCGAACTTTCCCCTTCCACGTCAATTTTGGGTAAACTTGTTTGCCGGCAACCTATATCTCGGAACGAGTGGGAACAGTGAGAGCCAACAGCTGCAAACATACTGTCCCATAGTCTTTTTTTTTGTAATATTGAGCACCAAAATTTACTCATAGTAACACTTTAACATAGTTTTTTTCCTCACACATCACTAACCAAAACCAAACTACAAAAAAATGGCCATAAAAGATCTAATCAGTTACGTTCCCTGCAATGCTAGTATGTAGGCAAATTGATTTTGTGGAGGAGTGTTTTAAGTGGAGGAGATGGCTGTCTGTCTGTCTGTCTATAAGTCCGCTACTTTTGATGCTCTAGTTCAAACGTGGTTTACTGTAATGTTTATGTTTGTTCATATTATTATGAGTTTTCCTTTTATCTTATGGCTAATAGCGATATTTTTAAAAAACCTTCAGATTTTTATGACATTTTTGGAGTATAAAAGACAGTGGAGTGATTAAATTGAATGTATTTAGAAATAGAAAATAAATATGTACATATCCAAATTTTTAAAATTTTAACGATTTTTTATTTCAGGGAACACAAATGGATGAGTCGCTCGAGTTTCTGGTCCAACAACCGTTAAGCCTCGAATACATGGCACTACAGAAACTAGGAGACTGGATAGTATTAGAAGCAGAAACATTGATATCAAGACTAATAAAACAAAAAGAAATTGTAGAACCAGAACAATACATTCCACGTTTTAACAAAATAATTCAAATAGCACTGGACAATAACGTACCTGCCACATTTCGTGACGATCTCCTACGAAAAGGCTTGCAAGCTCTTTGTGATCTGTCCGATAAATATAAAAAAAATGAAGAAAACGACGAAAACGATAAAAAAATATATGAAAATTACGTCACACAGATGACTGAAATTTTCTGTACTAAAGATATAACCTGGCTGTGGATTAGAGATGTACTAGAAACTTCACTTTACAAGAAACCTAATGTTTTTAAAAACCTAATTTATGTAGATTTACAATCTTATAACACGGCATACACCGATGAAGAAGAGGCTAAAATTATCGAAGTTCTCACAGGATTACCTAAATTTAGATCGTTAACTTACTATGCACCTGATTTCAAATCTGACACAGTTTTGAAGCATATAGCAGATAACTGTAATTTTATTGAAAATCTAGATTTGGTTTATTCACATGAGAAATTTAATGATAACAGCGTAGAAATAATAGTTCAGTTAACTAATCTAAAATATATAGATATTAGCCATACAAGTGTAACAGATGTAGGCATTGCAAATATTCTCATGAAATGTAAAAATATTGAATACATCTTATGTCCCGTTGATGTAGCTACTGCAATAGAAAATATCGCAATTTTGCAAGGAAAAGAAGACACAGAATTCAACTTGAAAGAATATGCTACTTCTGACACGACTACTCCTAATCAGGTGCAAACAATCATTCATACGTGTCCGAAAATCCGAAAATTTACTCTGTCATATACCCATGAAACACCTGTTTTAAAATTAGATAATCTAGTCGATTCTATTCGAAAATTAGATAATCTAGTCGATTTATGTATATATAGTCATAACTTCTATGGAGATCGAATAAACGAATTATTAGAAGCAAAGGGTCAAAATTTAGAGGAACTATCTCTAATAGAAACAGTTAATTTTGATTGGGATGCGTTGTTACACATAGCTAAGACATGTCCAAATTTAAAAACATTACACATTCATAAGAATCATCTTTTACCACTCGCTAAAATAGTTTCTCATAGAGTTGTTTTACCAAAAAATAGTGCATTTAGAAATTTGAAGAAATTAATTTATGAGGATTTTGCTGATATTAACGAAATCCCTGTAGATGAGTTTATGTTTTTAATATTAAACAGTCCTAATGTCGAATTTATTAGTACTAATCTTATTTTATATGATGATATAATGTTAAGCATTTTGAGTAAAAGTAAATTGTCTCGTTTAAAAAATGCTAAAATATTGTGTAATGGGATGACTAGGCCTGTAATAGATATGATGGTCAAAAGTAATTGTGCGGAAATCAGGAATTATTTTGAAAATATTGTTGATCCCACCGTAGAATAAATGAAGTAATAAAATTAAATGGTGTAAATTTTTCAATGAACCCCTTTTAACCAAAATATAACATGATAAATTATACCTAGACTATAGGGAACGCGGCGCGCATCATGGGCACTTTTGCGCCGGGAGCAGTTGGAGGTGGGTTATTCGGAGATTAGTTTTTTAATTATTATTTTAGTTAATACGTAATATATTGGAAATACACATTAATTATTTGCTCAAAACCTTCAATATACCTAGAATAGAAATATTTATAAGAACAGTTTTTTTACTCGTACACTAAGTAATTTAATACAATAATCAAAGTTTACTCTGTAATCTATATCTATACTAATATTATAAAGCTGAAGAGTTTGTTTGTTTGTTTGAACGCAAGGATCTCTGGAACTACTGGTCTGAATTGAAAGGTTCTTTCTTTGCAGGATAGTCCATTTATCGAGGAAGGCTATAGGCTATTTAACATTACGCTACTATCAACAGGAGCCGAGCATAAATGAAAAATGTAACAAAAACGGGAAAAAATATTGCTTATTGAGAGCTTTCGTTGCGTGACAGCATATGTCATATTTTAAAAGGTGCGTCATTAGAACCTAAAGTAACCGAATTTGTTCAAAATTTGAATTGGTACGACCAATTTTCAATAGATGGCGTAGCAACGCGCGCACGGATCAGCTAGTAATTAATATGCGAAATGTGATAAATCGACGTATTGTTACAAGTAATTACACGCGTTGCCTTCAGCTCGCCTGGACACTTTGTTAGACGATGATTCCTTGCGGGTAGCCACGGCTCTCCGCCTGGGCTGCAAAGTGTGTGAACCCCATAGATGCACTTGCGGTACCATGGTTGAAGCCGATGGTCACCACGCGCTAAGTTGTCGTCGCTGCCTAGGTAGGCTCCCGCGTCACCATGCCCTAAATTATATAGTTCGAAGAGCGTTTATTTCGGCAAACGTTCCTTGTGTTCTTGAGCCACCAGGTCTTAGTAGAACCGATGGTAAGCGTCCAGATGGTATGACCTTGGTACCGTGGAGGCACGGCCAGTGCTTGGTATGGGCTGCTACGTGTGTCAGCACTGTCGCAGCTGCGCACCTGAGTCGCACCGTCCACACTCCGGCAGCAGCGGCGGAGGAGGCCGCTAGTAAAAAACGGCAGAAGTACCGCAGTACTTTTTGTTCCAGTGGACGTGGAGACTATGGGCAGTTGGGGAGCCGATGCGAAGGCTAAATTCGCGAAATGGGGCATCGTCTACGTAACCAAGGTGGTGACTCCCGCTCCGGATCGTTTCTGAGGCAGAGGATTGCCGTCGCTATTCAGCGAGGCAATGCGACCAGCGTTTTGGGCACATTTGCACCAGGAACGGTTCGAGGCGGGTTATTCTAGTTGATGTGACTTTGTGGACGTCTATTTTTGTTGACATTTTAAGAGTGGGCCTAGTGCCAGGAAAAAATCAAATTTCACCCGCGCGTCGCCCTTCCCCTCTCCAATACATCGCGTCGCCGCGAGTAAGATAGAAGCTACGATCACTCAAGGTCATCGTTCCCCGAAATCCAGTATATGAAAACATTCAGATTAATCATAGATGTTTTTAAAAAAATACAACAATTTGTTTTTTATTGTCTATATACACACAATAAACCATTTATTGAAAAACAGTCGAATGAAAGAAATGAAAACTAAATATTACTGAATCACAAGATTTAGTCATTTATTTATTTAATATGTAGTCATGTTTTATAATTAAATAAATGCGTGGTTTACGATATCATGTATAAAAAGGGCATCAGTCTATTGCTTAAAAAAAATGTGTGCACTTAGACCGCACAGTAGAAGTGAACTCTTTATTAGGAGTTTTATTTATTTATTCTGTAATATTATAATATGTAACCGCAACTTTGATATATTTTGTAATACTAAATAGCATGACCATGTAAAGCTTTGGTCTGGTGATCATGACGCACAACGCTTCGGTATGCGGTATGCGTTGCCGGACACTCAATCATATGAAAAACGTCGAGTATGTTCTCGTGTTCCGTCGCAGTATGCGTCAGCGGCGAGGGGCAAGCGCGGTGAAGTGAGGAGGTGTACTCCCAAACAGCGCGGCGTCATTCTCGGTTCAACGCTGCGGTGTGCGTCACGGGCCAATATGGAATTTTTCGAAGACAATTTAATAGAATTAGTTCGCAACTATCCTTCTTTATATAAAAATAAAGACAAAAAACATAAAAGTTTGATAGAAATTTACAAGTTTGATAAAAACTTACAGATTTTTTTTCATGTTCACGTCTACCTTGGTAGCTGCAGCAAAATCAACTGACCACCTCTCCGCAGGGACGCTAAATGCTGCGTCGTGACGCTGCGTTGCGGCGCACACCGCAGCGTTGTGCGTCATGATCACCAGACCAAAGCTTTAGTAGGATAAATAGAAAAAAGACATTAATCAAACATTGTATTTTTAAAATTAAATATAAATCAAAATAGAACAGCGACACTGCAGTGAAGAGCAGCTGTATCTTTTTCATTCGGGTACCCTTGGCGGTCCCTAGTTCACCCGATGGAGCCTTTCATCTTGGATCGCAATAGGTCAGCTTCACTTACAGCTCCCGGAAAAAAATCTGGCGCACCGCCAAAAGTAGTTTTTATTCCGAAAAAAGGAATAGATTTCATCCCCACGTCACTCTTCTTCCGCCGCGTTAGCGCTAATAGAAAGATACGAGCTAAGCTCACCTTAGGTCATAATATAACTAAGTACAGTAAGTACACGTAACATTACGATAAATTACAGATACTGTAAGAGTTACTAATGAATGCGCGTGTGGGTAAAATTATTAAGTTTCTATTTTTACATAGTATCTAAATTGAGAACAAAGAACGAAAGATGTTGAAAGAAAGAACGGGTGGACTGATATTTATGAGTTTAGATAAATATGTATACTAGGTTTCTGATTAACCTGTACTCTGCATTTATTTTTGGATAATTCAGGTAACATTGTATGTGGATGCTAGAACTTATAATTATTAGGTAGATAAATATTTAATCATAATGAAATTTACATAAATAAATGTAAGTAATATTTTTCTATTTAACAACCGCCAAACAAACAAACACCACAGTTCAAAATACCAGAAATCAAATTACCTAATGGTTGTTTCACTTAATGTTGTTGTTATTGGTTTAAATATATTTAAACTAGGTAAGTTTTAGTATTTGTAATCATTGTACATACTATTTTGTTGTTTTTTAAAAGCACAAACATGTAGATTATTTACCAATCTATTTACCCGAAAATACGTTTCGTTTTCAAGTATAGACAATGTGTGGTTGTGTCGGTTTCCATCTGTGTAAAAAATAAAATAAAGTGGCTAAGTGCGAGTTGGACTCGCCCATGAAGGGTTCCGTTGCAGCAAGTAACATAAAATACATAGCACATATAGTTCTTGTAGTTCGTTGTAACTTTGATCGAAATTTCAATAATAGTGTATTTATGACGTACTAAAAAAAAACTACTCATCAGATCGAGTTCAAACTAATTTTCGTTGGTAGCTTAAATGGTAATTTACATCATGTATTTTTTTTAGATTTTTCATTCTCTTTAGAAGTTAGAGAGGGGGGACATACATTTTACCACTTTGGAAGTGTATCTCGCGCAAATTATTCAGTGTAGACGAAAATGATTTTCAAAACCTTAACATCATTTTTGAAGACCTATCGATAGACACCCCACACGTGTAGGTTTGATGAAAAAAAAAATGTTGAGTTTCAATTCTCAGTATAGGGGGCAACCCTAATTTTTTTTTTTTTTTTTTTCAAATCTTAATGCGGTTTACAGAATACATCTACTTACCAAGTTTCAACAGTGTAGTTCTCATAGTTTCGGCAAAAAGTGGCTGTGACATACGGACGGACAGACAGACAGACAGACATGACGAATCTATAAGGGTTCCGTTTTACGGAACCCTAAAAAAGTATTGCTGAAGTAATTACCATCAAGACACACCGAACCCCATGTCATCAAAAATAAGTAAAACTTGAAGCCCACTATAGTGATAACATTATATATGTAAATAGAAAACATCTGTAAAAGTATAAACGTCACGTGTCAGAAAACACTTTTCAAACAATCTCGATTTAGGAAAGGATTCTTAACATGATTTTAATTTCCAGATAGATAATGTTATGTATAACTTAACTACCCATTGTTGATATCGAAAAATACAAATATGTCTAAGAGAAAATAAAACCAATCAGAAAGTGAACAAATTCACAGGCAACAGCTTGCTAGTATTATTTATAATTTTAAACCAACAATTTTATAAACAAGAAAGATCACATTGTTTGTAAGGAGTAACCTTCAAAACTACTGGACTTATTTCTTTCTTCATTATATTACTACGTTATTCTTAATTACCGTAGCACCATTAGCCCTTCACGTGCTTTACGCAAAGCATAGTTGCGTAAGCAAAGCTCTCTATTAGAAGACGGATTGTGACATGTATAGGTACGTTTTAACACGTTATAATGTTGATACTAGCCTGTTCGGAATTTCAATTACACGAAATTTACCACTATTACAATAGAAATAAAGGAGACGACTCATTTTTGCCCCACGTCGTTTCAAGTTTAGGTACTTAATTAGCCCCGGAGACCTAAAAAAGTTATTTAAGTAAATTAACATTTAATTAAATAATGCAAACTGTACATTCAAAACTAACGTGCCAAGCGGGGATTGCAAATTGGTGTGATTAAAAGTACTTTAATTACTGTACCTAAAGCCAGCCATGTTTTTTCTCTTTTTTTCTTCTGTTGACGTTTACGTAAAGTGAACGTGCTTGTGTCATTTTGCCCGGATTGCGACATTCTTATCCGCCAACCCGCACTGAGCCAGCGTGGTGGATTATGGCCTTAACTCTCTCCTTGCGAGAGAAGGCCCCGAGTCCCAGCAGTGGGAACGTTTAGTGGGCTGTTGATGTGTTGATGTGCGACATTCTAGTTTTGGCGCCAACGTGAAAAAAACATGTCGCCTCATTCTATTATTTTCTTTAACTTGTGTATTTTCGAGTGGCAACGTGCAATATAATTATTAGGTGGGTTATTACAAATTACTATTTCATGTTCGTGAACGTACTTCTTTGACGGTTTTTAGTAAAACTTGAAAATATTGAAATACGTAATATGGGAAAACATAAAAGGCGTGCGACGCCAAAATAAAAATAAAAAGTGAACAAAATTGACACAACATCCGATTCGTTTGAAACTCGACTCCAACAAGAATGTAAAATATGCTCGATTCGTTCGAAACTCACACATCGCGTTTTTTTTTTTCAACGTTTTAGTTGATATCTTTTAAACCCCGCTATGCAGAATAAAAACATTAACAGTTCCTCAATATAATTATATTTAAAATCCTATACAATGATCCAATTTTGGTCGAGTCTCCTGCACTTTTGCTGTGGGGCAAATGCCCATGGAAAATGGGCCGTCTCTTTTCATTTGGGCTAAAAAAATAAAAAATACGAATGGTACTCCGCCATTTCTGTGTCGCGATCGTCCGACGCCATTTTGCCCCACGACAAAGAACATTTTTTTTTTAACCGAAAAATGTGAATACGTTTTGTATTTTATTGTAATCTACTAAAAAAACTATGCAATGCAAATAATAGGCAAACGTGGTAAATTTAATATTATTTATATGTTATTAAATTTGCTCGTAAAGGGTCTCTTATTGCACCAATTTCTGTATCGTAATGTATCTTATTACGTACTTGTGCGGTAATGTAATGTAAAACGCAAGTTTCAAAATGCTCCGTCTAAAACGAACGGTACCTTTTTAAATCTTAGTAAAGAGTTTTTATGTCAGAAAAGTTGTAAACATTTTATGTATAAAACTAAGTATGAGAAATAAAATATAATGAGAAATATTTAATTTATCAATTTAATTAATTTTGACCATAACTCACAACAATTTATTTATAACAAAACACAAAAATATTCAATTACTTTCTTACTAATGTCTTAATGTCATACTAGCTGGATCAGTGCCCTTACTTTAAAAAAAAGCGCTGATGCGCGCGCATTGTTAATCGGTGAACAAGAAATATGCCAGCCAATGGGAAATGCTGAAAGGGCCTAGCCTCTGCTAATTATATAGCAATATCGCCTCGGCTGTAATTATCAACTTAGCGCACTTATATCATAATGTACTATAGTGTGTTGTGTTCTTTTATTAGTGCTGTGAAATCCAAAACTTTTTTACAACGGGCGTAATAGGTAAACTTTGCATTTCGTGATAGGATTATTTAATGTAGTAAGTACCTAGAAGTTAATATAATAGTAAACTATATTTCAAGGGCTTTCTGGTGATATATACATATATAGATATATAATAATACAAATATATAATAATAAAACAAATATATAACAATATAATATAATATTTAATAAACACTGTGAATATATAATAAGAATATGTGATAATGATCTAGCTGGCACGTACGGACCGTTCCACGAGTTTTCTTCAAACGCGTGCAGGGATAACCAAAAATATATATATAAAGACACATGCTGGAAAGTTTACCATGAAATATACATTCTCCTTTCTCCCTATTTTAATAGATCTAATGCTCAGCAGACGTGCCACGATGGATCGTCTGCTGATAAACATATTCATAATTTTTCATTTCATCAGTTTGCATTTCTTTAATCTGAAAAGTTTATGTTAAAAAAATACTTAAAACATTATTTTCCGCAGACCTCAATTCATAAATTTTTCTGATCGTTTGTTTCAATTGTCACTAGAACTTAAAACTATTAATTTATTCATCATACAAAATTTATTATGTACACAATGACTTGTTTGGGTTTTTGCATGTACTACCATAGATTGCTCTTTTATTAAATTGAATTTTTAAAATTTATTAAATTTATTAAAAACAATGTTGGTAAACTTATCTTTTTAACAATAATAGATACCTACCTACTTTTTTACCTATTATTGTACATACTACGAACCTATTCCAAAACAAAATTTGACTTACCTAACTAAAACATACATTAAGTACCGGACTAAAATTCCAAAATGTTTACGTTTAGTTCTCTTTTTTCGCAGAAAACTTATTTATCGCATTATCCTTTCATCCCATTTTTTAAATTCACGCACGCATTTGCCTGACAGAGCGTCCGTAAACAACCTTCCACATCGAGCGTTGCCCGACAACTGACCAGGACCCAAAGGTCTATTTAATATCTAACCTGGTACGCATAAAGTCGAGAATAGCATGACACAGTTTAGAGTGGAAATTAATTTGAATTCGGGAGTCAGTTTTTGACCAAGTTTTATTTAATTACGCAAAAATTGAACATAAATTCAAAAAACTATTCGGTTACTTAAGTAGAGCGTAAAATTAGACATTTTATTAGGAAAAAATAATGTGGGGTCATCGCTGATAATTTCGAGTACTCGAATTAAAATGGGTTTTTTCGGTGTCATTTTTATTTTTTTATTTTAAAAAAATCTGATCTATTTTTTAAATTCTATTCGGTCATTGTGCTTCTCCTTGGTTGTACCCACACGTCAATATTTTTATTGTTGTAGTTTTATCTTTCTTAACGACGGTGAGGGGCGTCGAAAATGACCTTTTTTGCGTTTTCTGCCTTTAGGCGCGCTCTTAAATTGTGGTTTTATTTATTGATATGTAATCGTTTTATTCAATAAATAATATATATTCTTTCGCCATATAAAAATTATAGTATCACGTCTTAATTCAATTAACAATAATAATTTAGTAATAGTAGGTACATTATGATATAAGTGCGCTAAGTTGATAATTACAGCCGTGGCATTATTGCTATAATCAGCAGAGGCTGTAAATTATCAAAGCACACGTATGGCATACGACGTTTTATAACATATTTGCGAGGAAATAAATAAAGCTCTGACGACATTTTGAAATAAAAACAATACAGCGAAAAAAAAGGGCGCGAAATAATATTTATAACACATTTGCTCGTAATGGGTCTCCTATTGCACCAATTTCTGTATCGTAATGTATCTCATTACGTACTTCTGCGGTAATGTAATGTAAAACGCACGGTTTCAAAATGCTCCGTCTAAATCGAACGGTTGTTGAACGGAACCTTTTTAAATCTTATTAGGTAAAGAGTTTTTATAACATATTTGCTCGTAAAGGGTCTCTTATTGGACCAATTTCTGTATCGTAATGTATCTTATTACGCACTAGTGCTGTAATGTGTAATGTAAAACGCACGGTTTCAAAATGCTCAGTCCACAGACTAGAGAGTATGCTAGGTAGAGAGATATGCTCCGTCTAAAACGAACGGTACCTTTTTAAACCTTAGTAAAGAGTTTTATGTCAGAAAAGTGTTGTCAACATTTTATGAATAAAATTAAGTTTGAGAGGTAAAATATAATAAATAATTATTAAATTCGTTAATTTAATTAATTTCGACCATACATTACTTTAATTTTTCTGTAACAAAACACAAAAATATTAATTTACTTTATTATTAATGGCATACCGGCTGGTTCTGTGCCGTTGTTAAAAAAAAAAGGCGCCGATGCGCGCGCATTGCTAATCTGTGATCCATAGTGATTACGTACTCTGTGCTGTGATCTGTGATCAAGTAAATATTATTCCGCGCGTTTTTATTCGCTGTATTGTTTTTATTTGAAAATGTCGTCAGAGTTTTGTTTATTTCCTCGCAAATATGTTATAAAACGTCGTATGACATACGTGCGCTTTGATAATTACAGCCTCTGCTAATTATAGCTCTCGCCTTCGGCTCGAGCTAGCAATAAAGCCTCGGCTGTAATTATCAACTTACCGCACTTATATCATAATGTACTATTATGTCAGAGAAGTGGTCAACATTTTATGAATAAAATTAACTTTGAGAGGTAAAATAATAAACTAAAGATTTTTTTTTTTTTTTACTTCTCACAAATTTTTATTTAATAATTCAAACAAACACAAATAATAAATAATAAAATTAAAAAACAAACACACGAACACACACTAAATTCCAGAGAATTCAGTCAAAGAGTCCCCCGCGCACCGATCCTTGACCGAAAGTCCCCAGAACGCTAGCCGCATTCCCCCGCTGTACAGCCAATGAGATGCGCTGCATCAAAAACCAGACCGAGCGAGGATCCAGCCTTTAATTCGTTAATTAATTTTAACCATAAATTACATCAATTCATCTGTAGCAAAACACAAAAAATAATAATTTACCTACTTTATTACTAATGGCATACTGGCTGGTTCTATGCCGTTGCTTAGAAAAAAGGCGCGATCCGCGCGCTTTGCTAACTATGAACTATAATAGGGGTCATAAAATCCCAAAGCGATTGATAAATCTCACGAGTCGATTTCAATACATTATGTCCATTGCAATGTATTGTCGCTTCACTCTTGCGTACAGTACAGTCCATAAGCAAGAGCAAGATAAAGCGACTGCAATTGTAATATCGGCTCAGTATCTCAGTAGCTTCTAGTCAGGCATCGACTGCACGTGTCAAAATCGTAGTTGGTCATTGTTTTATCTGTGTTTAAATTAATAGTTAAGTATAGTTTGATCTTTATTTTGCACTGTTTTACAGTAGATTATTCTGTGAATCGAATTTTATTTAAATTTGTTTTGAAATAGTGTTTGCTTTGCCGTGCAGTTGAATTATTTTTGCTACATTGGAATTCACTCATTGCAAATCTTTGTAAGTACTTGTCTTACACATTGCATTTTGTTCCGTAGATAGATTTCCATATGGCCATTAGGTACCTGTGTTACCTATTATGTCATTTTGTAGTGGTAGGACTCTTGGCAGAGTCCGCCTGGGGAAGGACCACACCTTTGCCAGTTATTCTACCGCCAAGCAGTAATGTGCAAACATTACTATGTTCTGGTTTGAAGGGTAATGTTTCTAGAGAAATTACAGGGCTTAGAGATATAACATCTTAGATCTCTGGGTGACGAGCGCAGTGCAGTGCTAGGTAATAATTTGGACTCTTCATGTTCCAATAGCTGTGTGTCACTTTGCTGTTACGTGACAGGCATGTTGCTTACCATCAGGCACATGTCCTGCTCGTCTTGTCACTCTTTATTTAAAAAAAAAACTATTGTGGACGTAGATTTAAATCTTGCCTTTAAATTATTTATCTTTATGTACGAGTTTATCATCGTCTTTAGCTTTAACGGCGTTGGAAAACATCGCGAGGAAATCGGCGTGTTCCAAGAAACACATGTATCCGAGGACATTTGCCGTAGCCATCATAAGTAGGTACTGTATTTTGCACCACGCGTTGGTTCGTCATATGAACCTTAGCTTGACCTTGCGACAATATAGTTATAGATAGCAATATTATTCTGAATTCTGAACAGAGCAGTTCAAAATAGCGTCGTAAACGATAATACAATGAGTAACACCAAAAAGCAAGCCTACCGGAAGTAGTCGAGCTAACGCACACATATACATCGTTCACGAACTCGATATCTCGGAACCAGTGGGAACAGCGAGAGCGCGAGTGGCAACATCTCTGCTTCAAACATACGAACAACAGTGATAATTAAGTTGAGAGTTTTTAGAAATGTCCTTATAATAGTATCCAAATTTAAAATGATTTTCATTTTCAGCCACCTAACAGAAATGGATGATTCGTTCGAGTTTCTGATCCAACAACCGTTAAGCCTCGAACACATGGCAATACAGAAACTAGGAGCATGGATAGTATTACAAGCTGAAACATTGATATCAAGACTATCGAAACAAAAAGAAATTGTACAAATAGAAAAATACATTGCACGTTTTAACGAAGTAATTCAAATAACGCTGGACAATAACGTACCTGCCACATTCCGCGATGATCTCCTACGACAGGGCATTCAAGCTCTGTGTGATCTGTCTGATAAATATAAAAAAACTGAAGATATCGACGAAAACGAGAAAAAAATATACGAAAATTATATCACACAGATGAGTGAAGTTTTCTGCTCCAAAGATATAACCTGGCTGTGGATTAGAGATATACTTGAAACTTCACTGTACAAGAAATCTAATATTTTTAAAAACCTGATTTATGTAGATTTAAAATCTTATAACTCTGAATACACAGATGAAGAAGAGGCTAAAATTATCGAAGTACTCACAGGATTACCTAAATTTAGATCGTTAACTTACTATGCGCCTGATTTCGAATCTGACACAGTTCTGAAACATATAGCAGTTAACTGTAATTTTATTGAAACTTTAGATTTGGTTTATTCAAGGGATAAATTTACTGATGACAGCGTAGAAATAATAGTTCAATTAACTAATCTAAAATATATCGATATTAGCTATACAGATATAACAGATGTAGGAATCGCAAATATTCTCATGAACTGTAAAAATATTGAACAAATCGTAACTAGCCCACTTGATGTAGCTACTGCAATAGAAAATATCGCAATTTTGCAAGGAAAAGAAAACACTGAATTCAACTTGAAAGAATATGCTACTTCACATACCACTACTCCCAATCAAGTGCAAACAATCATTCGTACGTGTCCGAAAATACGAAAATGTACTCTGTCATATTCCTATGAACCACTTATTTTAAAATCTGTTCAAAAATTAGATAATCTAGTTGAATTGTGTATATATAGACATAACTTCTACGGAGATCAAGTAAACGAATTATTAGAAGCGAAGGGTCAAAAGTTAGAAGAACTTTATCTAATAGAAATAGTTAATTTCGATTGGGATGCGTTGTTACACGTAGCTAAGACGTGTCCAAATTTGAAAACGTTACACATTCATAAGAATCAATTTTTATCAGTACCTAAAACAGTTTCTCATAGAATCACCCTACCAAAAACTGGCGCATTTGGAAATTTGAAGAAACTTATTTATGAGGATTTTGGTGATATTGATACAGAACCTTTAGATGAATTTATGTTTTTAGTATTAAACAGTCCTAATATTGAATTTCTAAGTACTAATATTTTCTTACATGATGACATTATGACGAAAATTTTGAATAAAAGTCAATTGTCTCGTTTGAAAAATGTTAAAATCTTATGTAACAGGATGACTAGGCCTGTAATAGAAATGATGGTCAAAAATAATTATGCGGAAATTAAGAATTATATCGAATATATTGTTGATCCCACCGTAGAATAAATAAAATAAAATAGTGTACATTTTCACTGAATCCTTTTTTAACCCAAATATAACGGAAGCCATTATACTTACCTAGAATAGAAACATTAATTTATCTAGGGGTGCATGGCTCCGGAACCTCCACGTGGTGCACCCTGGGCATCACACAACAACTTGTCTCGGTGGCATCTTGTTGTGTGATGGCGAATCCCGCCCGGGGCTGGGAACTTCTACACGCGCTTCTCACCTTGAGCAGTACGTGTAGAGCTGTAGAGGTTGGGGAGAGAGACTGGAAGACTTGGGAGGGTTACTCGCCTGATATATATAGGCCAAGTAAAATTCCTAAGTCTTCCAGATGAGGGTCCTCCACGAGCTCTCTGATTAGCAGAGTGGAAGGCCAAGGGCGATGCGGCTGAAGAGGCGGAACCGCAGCTATCCCTAGCCGTTGTGTTGAGGGCGGATCTCTTGCTGTCGATCGTCATCGCCGTGTGAGGTGAGGTGAAAGGTTTCTCGGCAGTGAGAGGTCCTGTGAGTTAAAGAGAGAGAGTTGGAAACTTCTCACTGCTTCACTGAGGCGGAAGCGGACACGGAGCAAGCCTGGAGAGTTGCCACTCTGGGCTCGAATCCCGTATCTAGGGGAGGACCTACTGGGGAGTTGGGCCGTACGACACCCCACCTAGGGATAAACCTTCGAGGGGGAACTACGCGGGCGCTTTTGTCACTGTACAATTGTAAAAACTGTCAGATTATGTATTGGTAGCAGGACTTTTAGCAGTCCGCCTGGGGAAGTACCACACCTTTGCCAGTTATTCTACCGCCGAGCAGTAATGTGCAAACATTACTGTGTTCCGGTTTGAAGGGCAATGTTTCCAGAGAAATTACAGGGCATAGAGATACAACATCTTAGATCTCTGGGTGACGAGCGCAGTGCAGTTTGCTTACCATCAGGCACGTGTCCTGCTCGTCTCGTCACTCTTTATTAAAACAAAAAATTCACAACTGACGTATACATACGCACGCAACATACCTAAGACCTAAGAGTTGTTTTCTGTCTGTCATTGCCGATTTTTTTTTATTTCAGCTTTTGTTCTTCAAATTGATTTGTACTTATCTATCACTGTAAAATTGCAATCACCGTCAGTTTGCAACACAATTATTTATATTAATACTTGAGATTATATTCTCACTGACGGTAGGTTAGTTTAGTTTACAATATAACGTTGTTAGATTATAATCTGACAGTTTTTACAATTTAACGGTGGCATATCTAACCAGACCATTATTTCAGCTTAACCTTATTTTTCTTTTGAACATTTATAAGATTTTGTCAGCGAGCAACACGGAAGGGAGTAGGCATACACAGCGTTTCCCCTCTGTCAAAGTACAAGTCCGCGTGGACCATGGAGTTTGATAATATACTGTGGCCTGAGCGCGGGGCTAGATTTGTGAATGGTGCTTTATTTTTTATGTGTTAGTGATTTGGTTGTGTGAGTATGATCGGCAATGGATCGGTACAGGTACAATGTATGTAATAGTGCGGCTTTGCGCCAGTGTGCAACTTTCCCCTCCCGCAAGAAATGACAGAAAGATTTGAACAATATTTTTTAGCTATAAGGCTACTCCCTTCTGTGCTTGCGCGGAAGATCGAGTTGCTCGATGGATTTTGATGCGAACATTTTGTTAAAGAAATAAAAGTTGAAAAGCATTGTAGTCTAACTTTTATCGTGACTCGGGAATGCCATTCAAAAGTTTATGATTGATACTTTTTATAAATATTAACAATTGCGGGACGACCGACGTTTAAAAGATTTGTATCTTATAGATTACTAGCTGTTACCCGCGACTTCGTCCGCGCAGTATAAATACTAAGGTAACTCAGGCAGTACCTATTTGTATACCCAGACACATTTACGGTTACTAAAACAGCTTATAATAAAACAACTGTATACAATTTCATCAAAATCGGTTCAGTTGGCTAGATCTGAAAGCGTAAGAGACATTCGGGCCCCATTTCAACTCCAACTTCACCCCCGTATAGTTCGAAATTACAAAATTGCAACAGCAAACATTCATTGGCTCTTCGTGCGTGTCAAGTAAGTATCTATAAGTTTAGTATTCAGAGTTTCATGGTTTTATCTTAAACGGTTGGGAAATTTCATATTGACATTCATCCCCCATTTCAACCCCAATTTCACCCCCGTACAGTTCGAAATTACGAAATTGCTAGAACAAACATTCGTTGGCTTATTATCAAGTGTCTATATACAGAGTTTCATGGTTTTATCTTAAACGGTTGGGAAATTTCATATTGACATTCATCCCCCATTTCAACCCCAATTTCACCCCCGTACAGTTCGAAATTACGAAATTGCTAGAACAAACATTCGTTGGCTTATTATCAAGTGTCTATATACAGAGTTACATGGTTTTATCTTCAACGGTTGGGAACTTCCATGTATTGACATTCATCCCACATTTCAACCCCAATTTCACCTCCGTGCAGTATGAAATTACGAAATTCCTAGAATTAACATTCGTTTGCTTCGTGTCAAGTGTCTAAATACAGAGTTTCATGGTAGGGGTTGAATTTCGCAAAACCCCGTCTTAGCGAGCACCTACGTGCTAAAAGGGACCTCCATGCAAAATTTCAGATTCCTAGCATTTGTAGTTTCTGAGATTCCTTGATGAGTGACCTTTCGCTTTTATATATATAGATAATATCACTGCCAATGAGATCTTTTTCAGGCGAGAGTTAAACTTGATTCAAAAGAATATCAAACCTACTACCTAATGCTAGTGGTTTCTCTCCTGTTATTGTGGCCAAAATATAATTTCAAGTCAAATGAAATCGTGTAATTTTTTTTCGACACCTCCAACCATTGACATACATAAGGGGACAGCAGGTCTTAAACAAAGTATTACAAATTCAAAGCCCCCAGTTCAACTTGCCAAAGTTGTCAAAGTCATTTGACTTTGACAACTGACTCCTAATGAGTGATTGCAATCCGGCGTAATTTTTAGTCCGGCCGGATCCGACTGAATTCCCATCGATCAGGCTGGTTTATGAAATCGGGATGATTTTCGTATTTCAGTTCAAAATGAACTGTGAGTAAGTTGGTCAAGTGTAATACTTATTATAATGAAGGTGTGTTACAAAAACGAAAAGTCACGAGTATAGATTTGACACGGATTTTTTTTTTTTTAAATAAAGAGTGACGGGACGAGCTGGACATGTGCCTGATGGTAAGCAACATGCCTGCCACATAACAGCACAGTGACACGCAGCTATTGGAACATGAAAAGTCCAAATCATTACCTAGCACTGCACTGCGCTTGTCACCCAGAGATCTTAGTTGTTATATCTCTAAGCCCTGTAATTTCTCTGGAAACATTGCCCTTCAAACCGGAACACAGTAATGTTTGCACATTACTGCTTGGCGGTAGAATAATTGGTAAAGGTGTGGTCCTTCCCCAGGTGGACTCTTATTAATACTTAAAGTCCGGCCGCTGAGAGAATGCGTTTCAGACACTTATAGTCCGAGATCCCAGAGCTCCCAGACGTCACCTATTTTCTGATGAATGAAATGTGGACGATTGAGTAGAGTTTAACTCTACTCAATCGTCCACAATAACAGAAAATAGGTGACGTCTGGGGTCTGGGAGCTCTGGGATCTTACTCTATTATCAATCCGTCATGGCTTAGTGACGTGCATAAAATAACATTGTTGGTATTTAGCAAGTAACGTTATTAGATGTATTTATTTATTATGCATATTTGTTCAAGTAAATATGTAAGAATATTTTGTTATGTTTATAATAACTATACGTGTCTGAAATAATGTAAATAAAATTGTTATTAGATAAATGAATTGAATCCTAATTTATTAAAGTAACGAACGGATACAAAATAAAAATGGTTTATTTATTTCAAAATATATACCCATTATGAAATATATACTTTGAAGTCATGTATAAACACTGCATTAAACAATTAAATCCGGCTCAAATTCGCTTGAAGAGTCATTGTCATCTTTCTTCTCTAACATGTATAACCATGGTGTTGTCAATCATAGTGTCTATATCTATAGGTATGGAACGCATTCTCTGAACGGCCGAACTATAATGAATATCATATTATCATAAAATATATTCAGTATCTATTTTAGCCAGTGTAAGTATATAAAAACTTGATAAATTACATACTAAAACCTTCCTTGAGAAGCGCTTTATCCATTGGTAAAAACAGGATGAAAATCAGTGCTGTAGTTTTTGAATTTATTGCAAACCATGGACTTATAAAAAAGCCGGACGTAGTCTCGCTAAAACAAAAACTGTGTCACTAGAGTCGGCCACATTTGCACGTGTGCGTTGTCAGGTTGTCACTGATAGGCTGACACGCACACATATGCACAAGTAGCGCGTGTAATGACCCACTGATGTGTGCGTGTCAGCCTGTATGTGACAGCGCACACGTGCATATTATGTGGCCGACTCGATGGACACAGTTTTTGTTTTAGCGAGACTACGTCCGACTTTTTTTATACGTCCATGTTGCAAACATAAAAATGCAAGATGCAGCATGATGCAGCGGAGTACTTTTATTTATTTATTTATTTTTTGGTGGACAATTCACACACAAACTTTGTTTTATAATATGAAGTGACAGCGTCTACAATACATGACAATACATCAAATACGAGTATGTTTTGATTTTTTATATCTGCTACCGGCCAAACCAGATTTCCGATATTATTCCAGTTGCACTGGATTGGTCACACAGTCACACTGGATTCAAAAGTAAATTGTCAATCCAGTTACTGGACTAGAATGGTAACTGGATGCATTGCTTTCCAGTGCCGGTTTATATTGTTCCAGTAAGCAATCCAGCGCTGGATTGGAACAATGTAACCCGGGCATTACAACGGAGTTTATATTAAAACAACAGATAAGGCCGCAACCAAAAAGTGTTACTAACACCGCCGGCGCCGAAACAAAATAATTCACATTTATCATTGAAGTCTTAAAACACATTTATTTAATTTTATCAAAGACATTTATAGATACAAAATCTCTAAATGCGACAGAAGTGACGTTTTGTCATTTTCATATCACGGGAATATTAATTTAGTTTGGCAGTGCAGGTAAATTCAACAAGATAATAAAATATGCATAGCTTCTAGCGGCAACGTCGCACTGGCACAGTAAAGAACAGTAAAACATCTTCATACAAACGTGCCGCTCTCGGCTTGAATGTGTGCGTGCGCGCCGCGCGCCGTGTCGGCACGCGATTTCACGCACACGCTAGCATAATATATGGCGCGCTATGGCGGCGACAGTAGGGGCCAGTGTTGCCAACTTGACGGATTTCCCGTCATATCTAGCGGATTTGGGTACGTTGAAAACGGGAAAATAACTTTCTAACGGCTAACGGGAAATTTAACGGAAATAAAACCTTCACATTTTTATCAATAAATGTCTACTATTGTGTTTTTCAAACGGTAAGGTAAGTACCTAATATTAACAAATAATATTTATGATGACAACAAGGTTGATCAAAGACTTCTTTTGTAATCCAGACACAAACTTTTCTTTGTTTATAATCGGCACTTGCCTTTGCTAACTGTAACTGCTACGCAGTGAAGCCAGATCACGCGATTTTTAACCCCCATCTTTAGGCTTACAGGTGTTAGATTACGGGGGTTAGGGTTATGGGTATAAGATGGAGCTAAAAAAAAATCGCGAGGTAGGAGTTCACTGCTACATGCTGCTACTAAGCAATCAGCAATCGGACACCAATGTTTAGGTATATATTATTACTAGCACCGCTCCGCAGATTTATCTGCATAGTTCCCGTTCCCTTGGTTGTCCCGGGATAAAAAGTAGCCTATGTGTTCTTCCAAACTATAATCTGTGTTTTAAATTTCAGGCCGATCTGTTCAAACGTTACGATGTGATTGGGCAACAAACATCCAATCATAGACATTTATAATATTAATAGGATACTGAAAGCTGATGAACCTGCAACCTGCAAATATAAACTTTTCGAAATTAAACGGTTATTATTGGCTCATAAAAAATATTTAACGGATTTTTGACGGAAATTCTCAACTGACTTGGCGGATTTTAAAAAATCTTGTTGGCAACACTGGTAGGGGCCGTGCAGCGCGACTGTGAGCACGTCCGTAAGTTACATGACCGCTCGCGTTCGTCAACTCTCGCCGGCCACTTACCATAATATTAATAATTATAACGAGTATCATGACTTCAAAAAGGGGAAAAAGATATTGTGGTGTTTTCGGGTGCCTCAATAACGATTTCGCAAACCCGGATTTATCATTCTTCATGGTTCCTACTGAAACAGAAATGTAAGTACCTACTTATACTTAAATCTTATTAGAAAATGTGGTAGGTATTGTATTATTGTTTATTTCACAGTTTATTTGCTTTATTAATAGCGTAGCCGAGTCAACGAGCAGGGCATGTGCCTGATGTTAAGCAACATGCCTGCCACATAGCAGCACAGTGACACGCAGCTATTGGAACATGAAGAGTCCAAATCATTACCCAGCACTGCACTGAGGTCGTCACCCAGAGATCTAAGATGTTAAATCTCTAAGCCCTGTGATTTTTCTGGAAACATTCCCCTTCAAACCGGAACACAGTAATATCTGTACACATGGACGAAAATCTAAGATTTTGTATCTCTAAGCCCCGTAATTTCTCTGGAATCATTGCCCTTCAATCCGGAACACAGTAATGTCTGTACATTACTGCTTGGCGGTAGAATAACTGGCAAAGGTATGGTACTTCCCCAGGTAGACTCTGCCAAGAGTCCTGCCACTACAAAAATGATTAAGTGACTTATTTATTTGAATAGAGTACCTATAGATGGAAATATTAAACAAACGCAAAGCGGCTCTGACCAAAAGATGGATCGTCACATGTATGGCAGCATTAGCAATGTACTTTATGCTTTGAACAATTAGGTTGCTTTTCCTAAAAATTGCAAATGCAAAGGCGGCTTTGAACAAAGAAAAAGCCGAAAATTAGTTTCGCCTTTCGGCATCGCCATCATTCATGAGTGACCATAGGTTAACCATAGGTGAGTTTTGTGTCTGATTCTGATTCTGACCCGGCACCCGCACGGTGAATCCATGGAATGCTAAGAAGTTCGTCTCTCTAATAAATGTTACGTGAATAAAGGCTTTTTATTTTTACTAAATGTATAAATTGGTAAAATATTCAATCATAATATGCTTTTTGTTGCATAAATTTAGATCAAGTGCTGCTTGTTCGAAAATATTAACTAAAAGTAAAAGTGACAACCCTGGAGATGAACGCAAGAGTAGGCTAAAAACTCGGCGGGCGGCCTTAGATAACCTACTGTTATGTATTTACTGTGGCACTGGTGACGATTTTTTCCCTATAAATTACAATTTTCATCTTGCACTATGCGAGCTGGCAACGTCGCATTTATTGCGTAAAAAGAGCAGAAATGACGAAATAAAAATCCATTTACGAAAACATCTTGAATTCTTTATTATTTCTTATCTTTACTTATTGTGTTTTACTAATTATTAAATTAAACTTTAGGTATATACTGGTTTAGGTTTCATTTTTTTATTTTTCATTTTTTAGGGAACATGAAGAGTCCATTCATTTGGAAGAGAGCATTTTTTTTAAATACTTTTGGGATGAATAAATAATAATATGACATGCACCTGGGAGTAATCCGAGTTATCAACCTGCCGATTACTGCACAATATAAAAACATCAAACTAGGTACTGCCACTGCAACGCTGCACTGCGCGCGTCACCCAAAACCCAAAGATATTTATTAAGGTAATAAAATCTATTTTTCTGGGATACAACACAATGTTTGCACATTACTGCTTGGCGGTGGAATGAATAGTAAAGGTACTTTCCCAGGCAGGCTTCAAAAATCCCTACCACTAGGACTAGGTATCTAATTGAATCAAGTGAAATTCTCTCAAATTGTCTGCTTTAATAAAAAAAATTATCAGTCATAGGAACTGCCGATAGAAGTGAAAACTTATAACTTAGAATTTGATAGCTTACCTTGGAAACTACACGGGTGTAACCGGAGGGTGTGGCCTCGCCATCTTAGCATGGCCAGCTAGAAATGCGTCAGCATTTCCCATTGGCTGATGCGTTTCTAGATGGCCATGCCATGATGGCCTGTCCACGCCCTTTCAGCATTTCCCATTGGCTGACGTATTTCTAGATGGCCAATAGCCATGGTCCCGAGTTTACCCGAAGCTTTCTTATCATACCCGAGGGTGACGAATGAATTCAATTCACAGCCCACGAAAAATCTGTCTAGGCGCGCCTAAAGAAGTTTTCACTTCAAAAAATTGCAGTCTTAGGAACTACCGATAGAAGTGAAAATGTATATCTACTTAATAGCTTTGCCTTTAAATAGCCTTTGATAGCTGACTTTGGAAACTACGCAGGTGAAACCGGAGGGCGTGGCCAATGACCATGGCCATCTAGAAAGGCTGACGCATTTCTAGATAGCCAATGGGAAAATAATCTGACGCATTTCGAGATAGTCAATGGCCATGGCCCCGAGTTCACCCGAAAAATTCTTTTCATTCCCGAACGTGACGCTAGAATTCAATTCACAGCCCATGAAAAATCTGTCTTTGGTGCGTCAAAAGATGTTTTCACTTCAAAAATCAAAAATGGCAGTTGGCGACTCGCACTTGGCCGGTTTATTTGATCTCCCGAACGATGACGTCATCAAACCACTAACTACGAACTGATTTCATGACTCCAAGATCATTGTTCCGTTTCGATAATTTACACGTACGATTGGGAATATACACAACGAAACCTAATTTAAACCCTAACTCCATAACCTTTGAGTTTAAATTAGACAAGCATTGGGTTAACGATAAAGCTGAAAACGAACAAAGTTATTTTGAACGTTAGTGTTACGGAATAGAGTAGAAATTTCTTTGTTTCTCGATCGTAAACAGATGTAGGTAGGTGTCGTAAATTTCGTTCGATAGCCATCGGTTTGATGGTAACGTTTTGTTTACTGTGTTTCGTTTTTTCAGAGTTATTTGTGAATATGTGTGTTTTCGTATTTCTGGTTCGAAATAAGTTCCCTACACCAGCTATGAGTCAGGCACGTATAAAAAAAAAATTGAACGTAGTCTCGCTAAAACAAAAACTGTGTCTATAGAGTCGGCCACATAATATTCACGTGTGCGCTGTCACATACAGGCTGACACGCACACATATACACATCAGTGGTTCATTGCACGCGCAAACTTGTGTTGCGTGTGTCAGCCCAATCAGTGATAACGCACACGTGTATATGTGGCCGACTCTAATGACACAGTTTTTGTTTTAGCGTGACTACGTCCGACTTTTTTATACGTCCATGGTGTCAGGATTCAGTACGTTCGTAACAATAGCAAATGTGTGTATTTATTCCCTTGATGAAAAGTAGCCTTTTCTGTTATACCAGATTATAATCTGTGTGCCAAATTTAATCCCTATCTGAATCGGCTTGTGAGTTTCCTATTCCATTCGCTCCATCCAATCCAAATATTTTACCTCGGCCAAAATACACAAAAGGCAAATTTAAATGGACCGCGCGATACGCGTGAACCCCGCCAGGAAGAACGCACCTCAGCGACAGCAGCCAATCACGGTCGTCGCCTCTCGCATTTCTTCTATCAAGTCAGCGCGCGTGTGCAACTGTGCCAATAACCGAAAACAATTCAAAAAACTTCATCAAACCTTGGAAACTTTCTTACTTATACTTGCACTTTGTGTTGTGAATCTAAATAACCATATACTAGCATAACATAACAAAATAATCAGCGTGAAGTGTGTGTGGACATCAAATCCAGTGCCGGCCGGCATGTTAGCGGTTCCAGAGGAGGCCGAGGTAAGTACCCAACGTTCACTTATCTCCCTCCCTAACTCACAAGCCCCGGTAAAGAATCAGCAATTCACCAAAACCAAAATTATTTTATGTGGTGTCTGACCACTATCAGTCACAGTATAAAGAAATGTTACCAGTAGTTCATCGGCTTTGATCTTGGGAGAAACACCGATAATCTCTAGACACGGGTAGGGTTGTCGCAAACAAAAAAAACGTGGCACTAAAATATAATTACAACATACGGAAGACGTCAGCCCTGAGCCGCGCTCCTGCAATACTAACATTGTAATGTAGGCAATGCAGGAGCGCGCTTCCCGCGTCTCACCCCGCACGATTGCCCCGTCTAGACGGCTTTGTCTAACGACTGTATGATTTAATACATCGATATAAATCAATGGATGTGCCCTGAGCGCCTTGAAATTGGTAATAAACTACGTTTCTGTGTGTATCGTGAGTGGTTTACAAACAACCAATCTACTTGACCCCTAGAATCGCTAGCGGCGAGATTTGCTGTGGTTCTACTTATTTTGGTTGTTGACACCGAATAATGATAGGTAAAAACGTCCGGTGTCCACCGCATCCTGCAACCGACTAGAGAACGGGAAGAGCTCACTCATCCCAACGTTGACATGATTGCGTGCGCCCTGAAGTTTGGGAGGGCCCATCTTGGGTTCTACGATCTATAATTTAATAGACTGCTACCAAGGACGTTTAAAAAAAGATTTTTAAACGTCCTTGACTGCTACCTATAGCGTCACAGATTACACGTTAGTTCAAGTTACTAAGTTAGTTTATTGTTTACAGGTAACAGATTCCCAAGTTAATCTTGTATAACGTAACCTCGCCTCTAACTTGAAATAACTTCGTAACTTGGCCTTATCTTGTTTATAAACAATCGAAATTAACGCGAACTTGGTTCGGAGGTCGCGAAATGACCGGATCATACTGATAAGGAACTTCGTGTGGCCAATGACTTGATAATGATATATAAAAAAAAATTGGTTGCCTGTAAAGTCGGTATACGGGCGAAAGTTTTACGTGACAACGACTTTGAGTGGTAAAATAATTTTACTAAAATAAACTACCTTCACATTATCACTACACAATCGTTTTACAATTAACTGGCAACGTGTAAACTTGTATGCAGGCGCCTAAGCGAATCGGCGACTCGGGCATGGTTAGCCCGCCTAAGAGCGAGCGAGACAGACATAAAAAGTGAAAGGCACGCGTCCCTCTCACTCGCTCTCATTGTGAGCGCATAACGTGAGCGGAGCGTAACGCAGTTTCTTGAAGTGTCACCCGGCAAACCAATTTATAAGACGTTGTCACGTCAATAAGTATGTATATGACGGCGTTGACCATCAACACGTCATGTAAACAATCGGTGCAACGGGCATGACGTCATCGCCCACGCCACGCTACCACCACCGACAACGATGTTATAAGAACACGGTGCTCGTGAGTCGGAAAAGGTTTCTTTAGCTAGTCGATGCTTGCCCGGTGCATACGTTGGAATGTCGGCTGTCATGAGTGTCGAAAAGTAGAAAGAAAGAAAGGCTTTAATATTTTTACATTCATTTGGAGAAATACAGTTGTAAAAGGGATTAAAAGTTGTATATTGAAGCATAAAGTGCCTTTTTAATAACCATGCTAGCTCCTGACTCCTACATATACATAACTACAGATAGCGCGCGAGTTGAATGCAGTCGGGGTCTGAGGTAAGAGCGGGAGCATCTCCCCCCGCTACCCGCACGCCCCACCTCACGCGCCTGCAGTGTATAGTGCTGTCACTGTCGCGGTCACAGCACTCCGCATTCCTAAG
The DNA here is from genome assembly GCA_963693475.1 of Ectropis crepuscularia. Lineage (NCBI taxonomy): Eukaryota > Metazoa > Arthropoda > Insecta > Lepidoptera > Geometridae > Ectropis > Ectropis crepuscularia. Next base: position 14,477,191 of record OY856369.1, on the reverse strand, counting down.
CTCTGCATTCAACTTGCGCGCTATCTATATTATAAGTATTATATCAGCTATTTGACCGCCATATTACAAGCTTTGCTTAGTTTGAGGCCAGATATACAGATACAAGAGTGATGCAGAAATACGCCTTGGATTTGTCAATAGTTATTTTTCACACACTAGCAGTGCCCCGTGATTTTACCCGCGTAGTTCCCGTTCCCGTTATTTTCCCGGGATAAAAAGTAGCCTAAGTGTTCTTCGGTACCGTAATCTAAATCTACTGTGTTTCAAATTTCAATCAGATCGGTTCAGACGTTACGACGTAATTGAGACACCATTTGACCCCAAACTAAGCAAAGCTTGTAATATGGCGGCCAAATAGCTGATATTATACTTATATAGTTGTATATATATACTTATAATACATAGAAACACCCAGACACAGTGCAAACATTTGAATTCATCACACAAATATTTGCACTGGGTGGGAAACGAACTCATGACCCTCGGCCATCGTAACTATTTTCTGATCTGTGCCTCGGCTTCGCAGGCAGAGTTACTAGCCACTAAGCCACGCCAGATTTCAGAGGCTAGATTTCAGAGGCCAGATTTCAGAGGCCAGATTTCAGAGGCTAGATTTCAGAGGCCAGATTTCAGAGGCCAGATTTAAGAGGACGCACATTTTATTTCATAAAATAGAAGTCAAACAAGTGTTGTAGGTTCCTACTTAGTGGTTAGTGGTATGGTTGACTCTTCGTAGAGTGTTTGTCCTGGGAACGTTAGAAGTACCACACCTTTGCCAGTTATTCTGCGCGAAACAGGAATGTGTAACATGACTATGTTCCGGCAGTGCACCCTCACTCGCTCAAGGTCGCGCGGTTTTAGCCTACCGCTAGACCGTTCCTTCCAGGAAACAAGTGACAGTCGGTTGTCGGACGCACGGCTGAGCGCTCGCGCAACACGTTTCCCGCGCATATTGTTATTAGATATGTCGTAAACCCTCCGCGCTAGACAGGGACAGAGTTACGCGTTAGAAAGAGCGCAAATGTTTATTTGAAAATCGCGACAGGTATTGCGAGCTGAATTGAACTTTGTTGTGTCCCAACAAGAGTCGCTATTTATATAATTGTTTTTGGTAAGTGTGGCTTCAGTACTAATATTTATTCGGTGGTTCCGGTTTGAAAGGCCATGTTTCCGGAAAAAAAGACAGGGCATAGAGATAAATCATCTATCCGGGTGACGAGCGCAATGCATTGTTATTGTTTTTATCAGGGCCTGATTAATTAAACCTTGAGCTAATTAGGCTGCAGCCTAGGGCACGAGATTTGTGTCTAAAATTGTGTCTTCGCATGTACTATTTAATGTAGTAGCATTGCATATACCCTAGTATTTTAACTAGACAGAGACGAATCACTAAAAATAAATGCACTGTGGACTGAAAAAGCTTGGGAGTCCCTGAATTTAACACATCAGGGAGGGCGCGTCCTCACAATTAGACTAGGGCGGTCAGAATTCTTGAGCAGTCGCGAGTTCAATTCATTTATTCGAACTATAAATTCACAAGAACACTTTGTAACGTCATTCACAAAAAGACAAAGAATCCATGTACATAATAAGATAAAATGTCAAAATGAATAAAGCAGCTGTAAAGGAGCCTCGTCAATTAAATGCAGCTGTAAAAAGGCTTTGTCAAAAACAAAATAACAAATAATTAATACATACAGTATACAGATACTACATGAGTACAAACAATGTTACATCAAAAGTTTTATAAATCTATTTAATTATTTTACCTTATTACAAGATTCTAATTTCGACACATTTCTCTTCCATACCTTTTATATACGTTCCATACGGTTATTATATTGTTACTAGCCCCCCATCACCGGCGTTTTGAACTCTTCATATTCCAATAGCTCCGTGACACTCTGCTGTTAAGGGAAGGCAAATGAGGGAAATTATCTCCTAATCCCGTTAACTCTTAACTATTGATTAAAAAAACTGGCAGTCATAGGAACTGCCGATAGAAGTGAAAACTTATAACTCAGAATTTGATAGCTTACTTTGGAAACTACACGGGTGTAACCGAAGGGCGTGGCCTGGGCATCATGGCATGGCCATCTTGAAATGCGTCAGCATTTCCTATTGGCTGATGCATTTCTAGATGGCCATGGCATGATGCCGAGGCCACGCCCTTTCAGCATTTCCCATTGGCTGACGCATTTCTAAATGGCCAATAGCCATGGTCCCGAGTTTACCCGAAGATTTCTTATCATATCCGACCGTGACGCTAGAATCCAATTCACAGCCCACGAAATATCTGTCTAGGCGCGCCTAAAGAAGTTTTCACTTCAAAAATCTCTAAAATCATTTCAGGATACCGATGCTATCTAAAGGAATACAGAACCGGACAAAAGTGTCTCTCCTTCCAAATATCAAACTTTAACAAAAGACAATCGTAATTGGGGTCCATATTTCAACGTCGAAACCCAAAATTAGAAAGACCCTAAACTTACTCGAACTTATATCTGGAGACAGTTCTTTATTATCGAAAACCGTAAAGTTTTTACTTGTTTAAACGCCTTACAGATTTACTTTTTGTGCTACTATTTTTGATTTAACCGTTATACTCAGAAATTGCAAGATTGACGGTTGTGGCGATAAACATCGATATGAACTAAAAAATCGCTGTGCCCTGAGCAACTTTCAATTAAAATAAATAAATAAACAAATATTGGTGGACATTCACGCTATCAGCACCCTCCGGTTTCACCCGATTTCGATTTCTGCCAATTTTTTTTTGAAGTATGTGAAATTTCTTTAGGCGCGTCTAGGCAGATTTTTCGCGGGGTGTGAATTGAATTCTAGCGTCACGCTCGGGTATGGTAAGAAATCTTCCGGTAAACTCATTGGCCATCTAGAAATGCGTCAGCCAATGGGAAATGCTGAAAGGGCGTGGCCTGGCATAATGGCATGGCCGTCTAGAAATGCGTGAGCCAATGGGAAATGCTCATGCATTTCCAGATGGCCATGCTATGATGGCCAGGCCACGCCCTCCGGTTACACCCGTGTAGTTTCCAAAGTAAGCTAACAAATTCTGAGTTATAAGTTTTCACTTCTATCGGTAGTTCCTATGACTGCCTATTTTTTTTTAACTACTATTTTTCAATTTATCCATTGTGCTAAGTAATTACAAGATTGACAGTTGTGGCAATAAACATCGATATGAACTAAACAATCGATGTGCCCTGAGCACCTTGAAATTGGTAATAAACTGCGTCTCTGTGTGTATCGTAAGTGGTTTACAAACAACCAATCTACTTGACCCCTAGAATCGCTAGCGGCGAGAAATGCTGCGGTTTTACTTATTTTGGTTGTTGACAACGAATAGTGATAGGTAAAAACGTCCGGCGTCCACCGCTTCCTGCAACCGACTAGAACGGAATGAGTGAGCTCACTCTTCCCAACGATAACATGATTCCGTGCGCCCTGAAGTTTGAGGGACTGAACACGTAGGTACCTAATAAAAAATAATTGTGAAGGTATATAGTCACTCTTTGAAGTACAAATTTCTTTTGGCGCACCCCACACAGATTTTTCGTGGGCTGTGAATTGAGCTCAAGCGTCAAGCTCGTTAATGAAAGTACTCTTCGGGTGAACTCGAAACCATGGCCATTTTGAAATGGGTAGGCATTTCCAGATGGTCATGGCGTGTTACCATGGTTACCATTACACATCTAACAATGGCCGTCTAGTCTAGGTGACCATGCTTAGACGACCTATTTAGTAGACTAGCAGCACGCTCCGGTTTCACCCGCATATTTTCCAAAGTGAGCTGTCAATTTCTGAGTTATAAGTTTTCACTTCTGTTGGCAGTCACTATGAATGCCAAATTTTTTTTTCTTGATAAATGCACCATCACACACAAATTTTTCTTGAGCTGTGAATAGAGCTCAAGCGTCACGCTCATTAATGAAAGAATTATTCAGGTTAACTCGGGGGTATGGCCATTTAGAAATGCTAACGTATTTCTAGATGTCCATGGATGGCATTCTAGTCTAAATGGGCTTGCTTAGACGACCTATTTAGACAACAATGCTTTTAAGATTTATTTTATTCCAGACTAGCAGCGCCCTCCGGTTGCACCCACGTAGTTTCCAAAGTGAGCTATCAAATTTTGAATAATAAATTTTCACTTCTGTCACCAGTCTCTGTGTCTGTTTTTTGAAGTGAAAACTTCTTTAGGCGCGCTATAGACAGAATTTTCGTGGGCTGTGAAATGGAATCATCAATCGTCACGCTTGGATATGATAATGGATCGGATCGGATCGGATATGAAATCTTCGGGTAAACTCGGTAAAAATGGCCAGGTAGGGCAACAGAAACAGTAAAGAGTTTCGATTACCTACCTCCAACAGCCCAGCGTTTATCTCCAGATACCAGGACAACAGAAATATAAAAGAGTTGCGTTTGCCCCTAGGTACCAGTACCAGGGCAACAGCAAGTTTTCACTTCTATCGGCAGTTCCTATGTCTGCCAATTTTTTTTTAAATTTATTTATTTATTTAAACAATTGTGAACTATGCTAACAGCTTAAAGCCAACACGCACAGCAACCAGTATTACTATAAGTACATATAGCAATGTTAATTAATGTTGTTCTTGTTATATTAATTTAGTTACCTGAAGTAATGAAAGTAATTTTATATTTTTGATGTTAAAAATAGTGTTTTGTTGTACAACTAAATACAGCATTAAATGTACGGGAAGTTTCGGACCCGACTGCCCCGAGCTTAGGGGACACAATGTGGGACAAACTTGGCCCATTAATTTTGGGTCGAGTTTTTTGTACTCACCAATTAGAAGTTGGGCCGATATCGTCCGCCGCGAAACTCATGCCATAGAGTCGATAATATTAGATGCAAATCAGTGCTAGAAAATAATATTATGGATGTAACTGACTGTAAAAAAGTTAGGTTCTCAATTTGTTTCATCTACCACCCACGAATTGCAAACATTAATGTGTTCCGGTTTGAAGGGCAATGTTTCCAGAGAAATTACTAGGCTTAGAGATATAACAACTTAGATCTCTGGGTGAAGGCCGCAGTGCAGGGCTAGGTAATGATTTGGACTCTTCATGTTCCAATAGCTGTGTGCCACTGCGCTGTTATGTGGTGGGCATGTTGTTTACCATCAGGCACATGTCTTGCTCATCACGTCACTTGTTATTTAAAAAAAAAACAATTGGCCTTGGCTCTCTCCTTACGAGATAAGGCCCCGGGTCCCAGCAGTGGGAACATTTAGTGGGCTCTCATGCTTATTAGAGTTGCCGCGAATACTCGCTATTATTCGGGTTTCGGCATTACTTTCGTCATTTTTTTTACATTCGTCGAATAGGTACCGTAAAATAGCTAGTATTATTCGGCATTCGGCGAATAGTCGTCGAAAATAAACTTTTAACGAACAAAAGAACTAGAAGTTAAAAATAATCATTTTTTTAATTATTTTCCTTCAGGGCGTACCCCGAGCAAATGACCTTGAGTATTTCTTAGCTTATCGCACACCGCAAGAAAGAGCAAGAGAGAAACAGTAGGATTTGCCGCTGTTTTACGCTCAATTTTTAGAATACACTCTTTATAAAATCAGATTTTTGTCTTTTGAAAAAAATAAAACTACCAAAATGTTCGTAATGGAATTGTCTATCCGTTGGTGTAAGTACAAAATCAAAATAATGGAGGTTTTCCGAGGAGATGCATGATAACTACAATTATTTAATTTTTTCATGGTTTCGTTGTGAGGCGATTATTTAAACAATAAGTCCATTATCAAAAAAATAAAACTACCATTTTGAAGCCAAGAAGTTGTAGAAATTTAATGTATTTTTTACCAGTTGATATATGTTTTGGCTAATGAGTAGATAGCTCTGAAAACTGGTCAAAAAACTCGTTTTGCTGGGGGACGCACCTTAATAAAACAAATTTCTTATGCAATTTGGTTGGATGTTTGTTTATTTTAGTATGTGAGCCGATAACTCCGTCAATTTTGTTAATACTTGTTTAGTTTAGTAAATCATAATTTAAAGGAGAATGTGTTACGTTGCTGTTTCATTGGAAGTATTGTTTAGTAGGTCAAAAGCCTGGTTACCTGGAAGAGATTGCTCTTAGCAATAAGGCTGCCATTTGTGGCGCCAGTTCATAAGTGTATCTCTGTAATACTTTAATCTGTTTGTGTCACAATAAATAGTTTCCATCTACCTAAAAGTCTAAAGGCCGATTTAAACTGAACGAGCATAGAGCTAGAGCTGGAACAAGAGCATTCTTTCTCGATCTTTTAGTGTAAACGAAAGATCGTTCTTAGCGTTTTCCATATTAGATATTCCATAGAATCTTTGCGAACGCAAACAAAACAACGAAAGAATGCTCTACGTTTGTTTTTTTTTTTTTTAATAAAGAGTGACGAGACGAGCAGGACATGTGCCTGATGGTAAGCAACATGCCTGCCACATAACAACACAGTGACACGCAGCTATTGGAACATAAAGATTCCAAATCATTACCTAGCACTGCACTGCGCTCGTCACCCAGAGATCTAAGTTGTTATATCTCTAAGCCCTGTAATTTCTCTGGAAACATTGCCCTTCAAACCTGAACACAGTAATGTTTGCAGGTTTGCACATTACTGCTTGGCGGTAGAATAATTGGCAAAGGTGTGGTCCTTCCCCAGGCGGACTCTGCCAAGAGTCCTACCACTACAAAAATGAATTATTTACACCAAATGAATTTGATATAGTGGGGATAGAATGAGCATTCGCTCGTCTGATGTAAATCGGCCTTTATAAGAGCACATAGTACGGCTCCTGACTTCATTCTCCAAACTAAGCCATTTGATGGCAGAGCTAGTTTCAAGACTACTTCGTAATACGAACAGAATGGATCCGATATCATTCGATATTGCAGTTCCGCTGAAACAACTTTCCTATGATTTGATTTATCTGAGTTCGAGTCTAACAGAAACTCGGGGCAGGCAAAACTGGATTTATTGCGAAACTAGGATTTGTTCGTGACGGCGCTCGCGTTTACAAAATAACTAAGTATGTAATAGCACCCCACGCAGTTTCTTTACCACTTGTTTTTACTACGATAAAATAGTACATTATGATATAAGTGCGCTAAGTTGATAATTACAGCCGAGGCGTATACCTAATTCGCAGAGACTGTAATTATCAAAGCGCACGTATGTCATACGCCGTTGTATAACATATTTTCGAGGAAATTATACATAAAACTCTGACGACATTTTAAAATAAAAACAGTACAGTGAAAAACAAAGCGCGTTATAATTTATACTTGTTCACAGATAAGCAATGCGCGCGCATCAGCGTATTTTTTTTAAAGGAACGGCACAGAACCAGCCAGTATGCCATTAGTAATAAAGTAAATTCATATTTTTGTGTTTTGTTACAGATATATTGTTGTGATTTATCTTCAAAATTAATTAAATTAACGAGTTAAACAATTATTTATTATATTTTACATCTCAAAGTTTATTGTATTCATAAAATGTTGGCCACTTTTCTGACATAAAAACTCTTTACTATCTAAGATTTAAAAAGGTACCGTTCGATTTAGACGGAGAATTTTGAAACCGTGCGTTTTACATTACATTACCGCACAAGTACGTAATAAGATGCATTATGAGACAGAAATTGGTGCAATAAGATATCCTTTACGAGCAAATATGTTATAATAGTACATTATGATATAAGTGCGGTAAGTTGATAATTACAGCCGAGGCTTTATTGCTAGCTCGAGCCGAAGGTGAGAGCTATAATTAGCAGAGGCTGTAATTATCAAAGCGCACGTATGTCATACGACGTTTTATAACATATTTGCGAGGAAATAAACAAAACTCTGACGACATTTTCAAATAAAAACAATACAGCGAAAAAAAACGCGCGGAATAATAATTACTTGATCACAGATTTCATTTCAGCACAGAGTAAGTAATCACTATGGATCACAGATTAGCAATGCGCGCGCATCGGCGCCTTTTTTTTTAAGCAACGGCACAGAACCAGCCGGTATGCCATTAATAATAAAGTAAATTAATATTTTTGTGTTTTGTTACAAAAAAATTTAAGTAATTCATGGTCTAAATTAATTAAATTAACGAATTTAATCATTCTTTATTATATTTTACCTCTCAAAGTTAATTTTATTCATAAAATGTTGACCACACTTTTCTGACATAAAAACTCTTTACTAAGATTTAAAAAGGTACCGTTCGTTTGAGACGGAGCATATCTCTCTACCTAGTCTGTGGACGGAGCATTTTGAAACCGTGCGTTTTACATTACACATTACAGCACTAGTGCGTAATAAGATACATTACGATACAGAAATTGGTCCAATAAGATACCCTTTACGAGCAAATATGTTATAAAGTATCTTATGTGCTATACCAGACTGTTTATTTATAATTGTATTCCAAATTTCAACCTGATCCGTTACACCATTCCGACGTGGTTGAGCAATAAACATTCAAACTTTTGCATTTATAATGTTAGTAAGATTTCTCTTTTTGTCCTATGATTTCTTTGGAAACACTCACATTGCCCTACAAACGGGAATACAATGGTGCAATGGTTGCTACTGCTTGGCGATACAACAACTATATATCATTTAATTTATTCGTTTTATTATTTAATTTAAACGATAGAATAGAATCATATTTATTGTAAAAACTATAGCTATTGTAGAGCAAGTGATACAATTGAGTTCCAACAGTTCTCTATTACGAACATACAATTATTCGTACTAAGTAACTAGTACCCAAGTGTACCTACACTTAGGTACTAGTTAGGTACTTATCATTTACTCTATGAAAATAGTAAACAATCAAAAAATAACATTCTAAACTTACATTAAGGTACACAACGAATTAAATAAAAAATGGAGCTATGTGCTCTCCAGTTAAGGTGGCAGTCTAGAGTGACGCCCAAGGAATTTGTCACATTCACTTCGTTAATTTTTTTAGGCAAAACCTAAAATATACGATGTTATATTTATTATTTCATTAATTTCTGTTTCAAAAGCTGTTGGAGTAAGGTTGTTTCGGGTTATGAACATTGTTGCATCATCAGCATACATCACGCCTATGTGACCTATAACAGATGGTAGCTTATTGATATAGATGAGAAACAGCAATGGCCCTAGGATACTGCCTTGTGGTACCCCTAGGTGTAGGTATTTGAAATACGTTTTGGTATTTTATGTTCAATGGATTTTTTATTTTTGTTACAAAAATTAATAATTGCCGATTGACTTCTGTCTTTTAAATTAGATTCAATTAGTGAAAAAGGTTTCCCACTAATCCCTACAGCTTCTAGTTTTGTTAGAAGAGTTTTGTGAAAAACGCTGTCGAATGCCATTGACAAGTCCGGAAAGAGAGCAATTCCAGTACTTTTATTATTTAATTCATCCCAAACTAGCTTCAGCATTTTGAAAATAACCGAAGTTGTATTTTTACCTTTACGGAAACCATATTGATACTGTTTAAAATGTTGTTCAGTTCTAAGAATAAAACAATCTAAGAAGTTATGAAGTACTTTCTCAAGAACTTTTGAGAAACTAGTTTTCCATTTCTACTTTTGAACCCTTTTTGTGTAATTGTTTCAATGATCAGTTGCAACGTATTGTAAAGAACTGTGGGCAATGGAAACATATCCATAATAAATAATATTAATGCCTTCTGTCCGCTACTTTATTAAGCTATTTTTTAAATGCTATTCCTAAAGCTCTCGAATCTACATGCTATTTTAGACATTAATTCATATAATTTTGACATTTCCAACTGATCCTTTATTCAAGACTTACAATATCATTAAGCAACAAACATCTAAACACCAACATTTTTACATTTATATTAGTAGTAATTAAATAATTAAGCCGATCTTCTACGAGTATTCTAAACCTTTATTTCGTCTCATTAATTAATTATTCAGTATTCTAATCGCTGGAATTACCGCCAACGTCATCAGGGAGGATATTTAAAATGATTGGGAAGTTTGCGTTTTCGGTAATTTTGTCAATGACTGACTCAGTCAATTGACTTTCATACACCGCCAATTCTCTCAAATGAACAAGAGGATTTCTATCCAAAATTGTTAACATTATATCATCAGTGATCGGAACCCAAGTATAAATATCTTCAATGTTCGGACTATTGCACAGCAGAAACATTAATTCTTCGACTAAACTCTGCGACGAATCAAAATTAAAATTTTGAAAATTTAATTTCTTTAACCTTCTAAATATTGGAACATCTGAAAGAGCTAGTTGCAACGACGACATGTCAAAAGGTTCAAGTTCGACGTTCCGAAATAATTCGTCAACAGATAAAGTTTCCAACTTTGGACAGGTTTGACCTATATGTCTCAATGCGTTTAGATCAAAATGATCTATGCATGGTAAACGAAGAGCAATTAAATGATGTCCGCTGAATTCTAATAACTCTTTGACTTTATCACCATAAAAGTCGAAACCAAGAAGCTCCAGTTCATTTAAGTGGTTTAGCTGATAAAGTGTACTGAGATATTCCGGTCCTCTGCTGTAATCCGTAAGATACATTGTTTCAATTTTCGGACACATTGATACCAACAATTTAAATTTTTGGTAACAGCTGTTGACACAATCGGAGTAAACTTTTAAAGTAAATTTTGTGCCGTTACTTGCATCGTTTGATTTTATCTCTTCTATGGCACGTTCTATAGTTAACGTATTAATATATATACGTTCCAGTTTCTTACAAGATTGTAAAATATTCACAGTCTGTTCTGTACTTAAGTAAGTATAATTTAAATTTAATATTTTGAGATCGCTAAATTCAGTAATCATTTCGATATCTCTGTCACTTACATTATATTGATAAATGTCTAAATCTTCGATGAATTTGCAGTTATCTACTAAACATCTTAAAATATTGGTCGTACTAAATGGATGATGACGACAAGAAAATCGTTTGAGATTTGGTAAACCTTTTAGAATTTGAATTACTTTGACTTCATCTTCTTCACGTCCATTATTATACGAAATTATTTCTAAATGTGTTAGACCAGTAAGCAGACACGTTTTAAAACACAGTGCGGACTGAAATATTGATACGTTGACATCTAATCGAATAATTTTTACGTATTTTGTAAATACTGCTTCTGTCATTTGTTCAATTACATTAATTTTACTTTCATCTTTGTCCAATTCTTGAGTTTTTTCTTTCAATGAAGTCAAAGCTCGTATGGCTTCAACAAATAACTCGTCATGTGAACCTCTGGGTGCGTTACATTCTAGGATATTTCGTATTGTTTCGATAGCACGAGTCACGAACGCCTCCTTTTCTCCTGTATCTTTCAGATTAGATATTGTTGATATCACCGCTTTTGCTTGCAAGGCTACCCAATCCCCGAGCTTCACTATCGCTAGTTGTTCCAGGCTCGATGGTTGTAGCACAAGATAGTACGTCACCGTTTTCGGTTCCTGAAATTTGTTATTTAAATATTAAAAAAAAAACATAATATTTGTTTGCCTTACGTTACGATTACGAGTACATTAAATATATTTTCATCGCGTTCATTCGCGTTCATTTCGCGTTTCTTACCCTTTAAGGCAAATATCTCAAACCAACAATAAAGAACTAAGAACCTAATAAGTTCTTTTCTCCGAAAAACAAAACCACATCAAATTAAACTTCACCATCATCATCATCAGCCCGTGATCGTCCACTGCTGGATATAGGCCTCTCCTATATTTCGCCACTCAGTCCGATCCTCAGTCAATCAGAGCGCAGGCCAACGCGAGCGTCGACAAAACGGCACAAGACGAGTGGTACAGTGGTAGCATCCACACACTGGCCGAGCGCAGGCCAACGCCAGTGCATCATCACTCGCTAAAGGTCGCGCGGTTTTAGCCTACAGCTAGACCGTTCCTCCCAGGGAACAAGTGCCAGTCGGTTGTCGGACGCACGGCTGAGCGCTCGCGCAACACGTTTCCCACGCATATTGTTATTAGATATGTCGACAACCCTCCGCGCCAGACAGGGACAGAGTTACGCGTTAGAAGAGAGAGTTGAAAATCGCGACAGGTATTGAGCGCTAATGCGAGCTGAATTGAACTTTGTTGTGTTCCAGCAAGAGTCGCTATTTATAAAATTGTTTTTGCTATGTGAGTGTTCTGTACTTGTACTAATATTTATTCTGTGCCAACGCGAGCGCCGACAAAACGGCACAAGACGAGTGGTAGCATCCATACACTGGCCGAGCGCAGGCCAACGCGAGCGCCGACAAAACGGGACATGGCGAGTGATAGCATCCATACACTGGCCGAGCGCAGGCCAATACGACCTACGAGCGCTTTTGTTTTGTGCACAAAAACCGACACCGGTCACGAGAGACGAGTCGAGGAAAAAGAGCCCTATACACACTGGCCACTTGCCGTCACTCGGCCAGCTAGGCGAGCGACGGCGAGTGATCACAAGTCATGGCAAAACGACGCTCCACACACTGGCATAGAATAGATAATATAGATAGAACGGACACTCCCCACCCCCCGCCAATTTCAAGCTTCCTCCCCCTCGCGGACGCGAGGCGGACTCAACGAAGGGTTATTATTCCCTCCCTTCTGATTGTTGATGAAAGTTATATTTACCTACATTAAAGATCGAACACTAACTAGGTAAGATTGTAAGTTACTTAACACAGGCAGGTGAACTCACGGGTCACAGCTATTCCATAAAATAATTTAGTAACCCTAGATGACACGCACACATGCGTAAATGTGTTCAAACGACATATGCGTAGTTGTGTGAGTGTAGGTATGTCGACTTCACCGTTTGTTTGGAGTTTAGGCCGAGTGTCCGGGGTGTGACACTGGCGTTGGCCTGCACTCGGCCAGTATGTATTGGCGGCATGACGGTGTTGACATTTTGACAATAATTACCTACATCCCAAACAAAACATAAAGGGTATCATTCCGGTTTGCATAACTACGAGTACATCTTAAACAACATTGTAGACACCAGGATATAACAAATGACTAAACATTTATTATGACAACAACTTAAACCTATTATTAATATTATTGTTGCACAATATCATATCTATATTTTAACATAATAATGAATGTTTAACGGAACTAAATAAGGTTCAGCAATAATTGTACCTATATTTGTAATATTTTTTTAAAGTATATCATAAAATGTCCCAAAAGCTGATTTAAATTGGAAGTAAATTACCTATTTAAAGTAGGTACCAAATAAATATGATATTTTAAAATGAGATTTCTTGAAGTAGGTAAACAAAAGAGAGAACATAATATATTTACCATTCTATACTTAATTCTCAATGACAACTATGTTAAAGCACAATTTTGTACTAAACACTTTCAATAATTCACTGTCATTACAAAATAATTACAACAATAATCAAAATGACCGATACACATTAGATTATTCGATATTTAATTTGCGTTAAAACTTGTCGCCTTGCCGGCCACGGCAATACAACAGAGTGTCAGACTACCAGAGACCACAGACGAATTAGATTTGACATCTCTTTTCCTCGCGTTTGCGTTAGACAGAGACAGCGTTACTATGCAAACATATTGTAGCTTTTAAACCGATAAGCGATTCGCGACATATCATGACCATGCCACAGTGTAGCGACGTGGTACAGAATACCGAACTAAACAACTGAATGTAGTTGTTTTAAACAGATTACCTTTATGTAGGTATATAAAAATACGATAATGGCTCCACCTCTCAACTCGCACGCAGATTGATGCGAATTTGGAACGTTTGGCAATGTACAATCGAATTGCGACTCTATTCACAGTTAAACACATTTCAGTTTTTATTGTAATAAGAAATAATTAGTAATTACCTATTTTGCAAATAAAGTTATTTACTAAAAAGTAATACAATTAAATCAATAACAAAACCAAGCAGTGTGCGTTCGCCCGGCAAAAAAGTAACGCCTTTCAACGATCGAATGATGCAAATAATTAGTGCCCTATCTCGTGTAAATTGCCCGAATCTCGTGCCCGAAATTTTAAATTTGTGCTTCCAAAAATTTCCGATTTATTTAAGAAATAGTGATTCTGCTGCAGGAACGTTCGCCCAGCAATTTTTTTTTTAAACGATGGGTTTAGCTAGATATAAAATGTAATAAATATATAAATAAATTTCTTTATTTGCGAAAATGGGTAATTACAATAAGATCTTATATGTTACATTGAGAACTCCATAATCAACCTTACGGCATGCAAATATCAGGTTGTCTATGACAATTTGATAATAGTACATTATGATATAAGTGCGGTAAGTTGATAATTACAGCCGAGGCTTTATTGCTAGCTCGAGCCGAAGGCGAGAGCTATAATTTAGCAGAGGCTGTAATTATCAAAGCGCACAGATCACAGCACAGAGTAGGTACCTAAGTAATCACTATGGATCACAGATTAGCAATGCGCGCGCATCGGTGCCGGTACATTATGGAGTGCGTATGAATATTGAGTTAGCCTTTGATTTATGTGCAAAAAGATAGCTTATATACAGGTATAAATGTGCCGTGACAGCCAAATTTGTGTGTCTTTAAATCATACATTCGTTCGACGAAGCCGTCAATTCAATAATATTAGTAAACAAATATATTTTTTTAGGGACGACGTTTTCTGCCACTCATTTTAAAATGACCTATTACTGACAGAACTAGAAACTAGCAACACGTGAATTTGTGCGAATTAACTTTTTTAGTATATTGTAATGATAGTAAACAACACGCCTGCCCATTACAACATAATTACACGCAGCTATTAGAACATGAAGAATCCAGATCATTATCTAGCACTGCCCTGCGCTCGTCACCCAGATTTATAAGATAATTATATCTATACCCTGTAATTATACTGGGAACATTGCCCTTTAAACCGGAACGCGTTACTGCTAGGTGGTATAATAACTGGCAAAGGTGTGGACCTTTCCTTTGGTTCCTAGGCGGACTCTGCAACTATACTCCATATACTATACTCCATATTTTAGGGAAAAAAGATACACCATATCGTGCTATTTTAGACTATAATCTATAATTGATATAAGTTCAAAATTTTAGACCAAACCATAAAGTTTTTACAACATGTATGAATAACAATATCAAAATTTTCACATTTATAGTTTTAGTAGGTAAGTCTGATTTATTTAAATAAATAATTAAGCAGATCTATCCTTCATCTTCATCATTCTAGTCATAGGGATTGACGTAGTCTTCATCAGGGAGGATTTCTAAAATGTTTGCGGAATTTAAACAGTTATCAGTAATTTTCTTAATGACTGGCTCAGTTAATTGATTTCTATACATCACTAACTCTCTCAAATGAAAAAGAGGATTTTTATCCAAAATTGATAACATTATATCATCAGTGATCGGAACCCAAGTATAAATATCTTCTATGTTCGGACTATTGCACAGCAGAAACATTAATTCTTCGACTAAACCTTTCGACGACTGAAAATTGTCATTTTGAAAATTTAATTTCTTTAACCTCCTAAATATTGGTACATCTGAAAGAGTTAGTTGCAACGACGACATGTGAAAAGGTTCAAGTTTGACGTTAGGAATTAATTCGTCAACAGATAAAGTTTCCAACTTTGGACAGGTTTGACCTATATGTCTCAATGCGTTTACATTTATGTGACCGATGCCTGGCAAACGAAGGACAACTATATTATGTCCGCTATATTCTAATAACTCTTTGACTTTATCACTATAAAAGTCGAAACCAAGAAGCTCCAATTCACTTAAGTGGTTTAGGTGATAAAGTGTACTCAGATATTCTGGACCTCTGCCGTAATCCGTTAGATACATTGTTTCAATTTTTGGACACATTGGTACCAACAATTTCAATTTTTCGTAACAGCTGTTAGGTGAATCGTAGTAAAGTTTTAAATTAAATTTTGTGTCGTTACTCGCATCGTTCGATGTTATCTCTTCCACGGCACGTTCTATAGGTGCCGTATCAAAATATAAATGTTCAAGTTTCTTACAAGATTGTAATATATTCACGGTCTGTTCTGTACTTATGTAAGCATTATTCAAATTTAATATTTTGAGATCCCTAAGTTCAGTAATAATCTCAATATCCCTGTCACTTACATCATATTCACAAATGTCTAAATCTTCAACAAATTTGCAGTTATCTGCTAAACATCTTAAAATATTGGTCGTACTAAATGGATGACTGCGACAGGAAAATCTTTCGAGATTTGGTAAACCTTTTAGAATTTGTATAATTTTGACTTCGTCTTCTTTACGTCCATTATTATACGAATGTATTTCTAAATGTGTTAGACCAGTAAGCAGACACGTTTTAAAACACAGTGCGGTCTGAAATATTGATCCATTTACATCGAATCGAATGAATTTAACATATTTTGTAAATAATGCTTCTGTAATTTGTTCAATTACATTAATTTTACTTTCATCTTTGTCCAATTCTTCAGTTTCTTCTTTCAATAAAGTCAAAGCTCGTATGCCTTCAACAAATAACTCGTCATGTAAAGTTCTGGGTGCGTTACATTCTAGGATATTTCGTATTGTTTCGATACCACGAGTTAGGAATGCTTCTTTTTCCTCTGTAGCGTTTAGTAGTGATTTTGTGGAGATCATAATTTCCGCTTGCAAAGCTACCCAATCACCGAGCTTCACTATCGCCAGCTGTTCAAGGCTCTGTGGTTGGTGCACAAGATAGTGAGTCACCGTTTTCGGTTCCTGAAATTAGTATGTTTACGGGCACATTAAACATATTCATGCATAGACTTATATCTAAGGACATGGCCAAAGGTGCGACAAAATGGCACAACCGCGTTGGGCCTAAAATTGCACTTTTAGGCCCAGTGCGACTCAGTTCACAGCGGTCATTGCAGACAATTTAGTGCTAGAAGTTTTGAAGCATTTGAATTGAATTCATATTTTTATACTTTATTAATTATTCCGATTGCAAGTAAAAATAACAATATGTACCCATGTAATAACGTTTTTTTTTGTACAATGTTACGTCGTCTACATTTGCAACGCGGCTCTGACGTAGTTCGTATGGTTTATAACAGATGTCGCTGTTTTTGCTTGTACTTATTAAGAAATCTACAAATTGTTCAGCAAGGCACGTCCTTCCTTTAAAGTCATTGTATTTATGCAAAAATTGTAAAATAGCTCGGTGAGCCAATCGTTAGCAAAACTCTAGAGATTTTGCAAAAACACGGGTAATTAGACAACCGCTATGACATTTCTCAATCATAGGGTCCGAAAAAATAAGGGTTTTTGCAAAAACGCTAACGACATTTACTGCGTAAAGAATTTTGCGTTTCTTACCCTCTAAAACTCTATGGCAAAAACCTCAAACAAGCAATGAAAAACTAGGAAATCAATAATTTATTTTGTTGATAAAACAAAAACTGACATCAATTTAATATTAACTCGACCAAATTTCATAGGAAGCCATCGATGCCATTTCTAAGTTGTCTAGGTACTTAAGTGAAAGAAAATTTTAGTTTTTGTTCATAAATTTAAACGCGGACAAATTGATTGCAGTAAAATTTGTACTGGACCACTTCTGGACAATGCTCTGTACTACATAATAAAATAATAAACAAATATATTCACAATAATTGGCGGTACTTTCGCGTAACCTACCTATGTAATATGTATATATTACATAGGTAGGTACATAAAAAAATATACAACCGAATTGAAAACCTCCTTTTGAAGTCTGTTAAAAACTCGGTTTATCAAATCTTCTTACGTCATATAAGTAAACTGACTCTATCCATAAAGGAAAACATTGTGAAAAAACTACAATGTTTCAAAAAAGACAAGCTTGGTAAGTTTTTTTTTTTTTTGAAATAAATAGTGACTAGACAGACGAGCAGGACATGTGCCTGATGGTAAGCAACATGCCTGCCACATAACAGCACAGTGTCACGCAGCTATTGGAACATGAAGAGTCCAAATCATTACCTAGCACTGCACTGCGCTCGTCACCCAGAGATCTAAAATGTTATATCTCTAGGCCCTGTAATTTCTCTGGAAACATTGCCCTAAAAACCGGAAGACAGTAATCAAGCAAGGCAGAGTGATCCATCAAAATATAAAGGAAAACATCGTGAAAAAACTACATTGTTTCAAAGAAGACATGACTGGTAAGTAATCAAGTAAAGCAGAGTCATCCATCAAGCAGCATTGCTAGGCCAGCGTTATAGAATATGAAGTTTTTCCGAAGAAGAAGAGTTTTTGACGTGACAACGTCTTATAAATTGGTTTGCCGGGTGACACTTCAAGAAACTGCGTTACGCTCCGCTCACGTTATGCGCTCACAATGAGAGCGAGTGAGAGGGACGCGTGCCTTTCACTTTTTATGTCTGTCTCTCTCGCTCTTAGGCGGGCTAACCATGCCCGAGTCGCCGATTCGCTTAGGCGCCTGCATACAAGTTGTTACTCAAAGTCGTTGTCACGTAAAACTTTCGCCCGTATACCGACTTTACAGGCAACCAATTTTTGAAGTGAAAACTTCTTTAGGCGCGCTATAGACAGAATTTTCGTGGGCTGTGAAATGGATTTATCAATCGTCACGCTTGGATATGATAATAGATCGGATCGGATCGGGTCGGATATGAAATCTTCCAGTAAACTCGTTAAAAACGGCCAGGTAGGTACCAGGGTATCAGAAACAGTAAAGAGATTCGATTACCTACCTCCAACAGCCCAGCGTTTATCTCCAGATACCAGGACAACAGAAATATAAAAGAGTTTGCCCCTAGGTACCAGTAGGTACCAGGGCAGCAGAAACAGTAAAGAGTATATTCTGTATAGTTACGTTGATATAAAACTAGATGGCGCAACCATAGATTTAACTGGCGGTGTTGAAATTATGCGAATGTACATAGACCTACGATGGTAGATAGTCGTCTTGTGACAGGGTAATAAAAACATTTGATAATTCATTTAAAAGCGAAAACATTCGAGTTACAAGTTTTCACTTCTATCGGCAGTTCCTATGACTGCCAAATTTTTTTTCAGAGAAAGTCTGTCAGTCATAAATTGGTCCATAAGTCACAAAACGATTTTTAAGAAAAGATTACAGATACGAATACTTATATACAATAATTATTAAAACCACTTATTCTAACCTAGTTTCGTTATACACACATTTATGTATATTGAAATATAGATGTGATATTGTGCAACAATAATTTTATTGGGTTAAGGTTTGGTCATAATAAATTTGTCATTATCCTGGTGTCTACAAAATTGTTTAAGAATTTAAGATGTAGCTAAGCAAACCAAAATTATGCCTTTTATGTTTTGTTTGGGATGCAAATGTCACCGTGAAATTGTATAATCTGACTGTGTTAAACTGAAACAAAACATAAAAGGCATAATTTCGGTTTGCTTAACTACATCTTAAATTATTAAACAATTTTGTAGACACCAGGATAATGACAAATTTATTATGACCAAACCTTAACCCAATAAAATTATTGTTGCACAATATCACATCTATATTTCAATATACATAAATGTATGTATAACGAAACTAGGTTAGAATAAGTGGTTTTAATACATATTGTATATAAGTAGGTACTCGTATTTGTAATCTTTTCTTAAAAATCGTAAAATGTTTAGAGCGGATTTCAATTTTGGAAGTACGTAAATTATAACATATATTTTAAATATCAGAGTAGGTACACCTATGTTTTTGTAAAATGGCATTTCATGAAGTAAACAAAAGAAAAATATTATATTTACCATTCCAAAATTCTCAATCACAGCTATGTGTGATATTTTAACACAATTCAACCTATAATTTTATAGCAAACTCTCTCAATTATTCACTGTAATAACAACAGCATTCAATATTAAAATAACCGATACACATTAGTTATTTGCGTTATGTCGGAGACAACACCCGGCTAACCGGCCACAGCCCACGGCAATACAACAATACTGCATACAACGGAGTAGGGAGTATAGCTACAGAGTACAAGACAGTGTTACCAACTCATGAAAATGTTTTTCCCTGAGCCTAAGTTAATAAAACCGGCCAAGTGCGAGTGGGATTCCCGCACGAAGGGTTCCGTACCATTAGCAAATAAACGACGAAAACCTCTTTGGCTTTATTCGGAATTCAGTGTAAATCGCAATTTCCGCAGACAGGCAAAAAGTTTTCTTAAAATTTTGATTTTTGCCTCATGATTCTCACGACAGATTCAATATCGCGTTTCATTTTTACTAGTGGCAGAGTGGCACCATCTAGTTTTCTTGGGACGGACTAATCGAGCAAGAAACGGTACAAAATCAAGTTTGTTGTATGGGAGCCCCCCTTAAATATTATTTTAATTTTATTTTTAGTATTTGTTGTGATAGCGGCAATAGAAATACACCATCTGAACGATCAGAACGCCCCATTTTATTAAATTGCATAAAAACTTGATTGTAATTTTGGAATATCTAAGTAACCACACCGATACAATTAGGTTATGTACTTAGGACCCAAATTCGACTCGGAGCACCCCGACTCCGCCTAGTCTTGTCGCTACTACCCCTAGAGTGTATATAAAAATGCGGGAGCTAGAAGCAAGCAGAGCTTCTGGCTACAAATACAATATATTGTATTTCAAACAAATACTCAGTAAATTTAGTAAAAATACTAAATTTAAGTACTATTAGATATTTTTAATTTTTTTAAATTTTCAATTTAACGTACCTATACGAATCGTCTCGCACGCAGGTTTGACGACTTCCAGCCACCCGAACAAGCCGGTTTCCGAAAAGGCTATAGTACCATAGACCACATACATACGCTTCGGCAGATTATACAGAAAACCGAGGAGTATAATCGGCCACTATGTATAGCGTATGTGGACTATGAGAAAGCCTTCGATTCCATCGAGACCTGGGCAGTGCTTCAGTCTCTCCAGCGATGCCGCATGGACTATCGCTATATCGAAGTGTTGAGGTGTATTTACAGCAAAGCCACAATGTCTGTCCGATTACAGGACCAGTGCACAAAACATATCCGGCTACAGAAAGGCGTGAGACAGGGAGATGTTATATCTCCGAAACTGTTCACTGCCGCGCTGGAAGATGTTTTCAAGCTACTGGACTGGAACGGACATGGCATCAATATCAACGGCGAATGCATCACTCACCTTCGGTTTGCCGACGATATAGTCATTGTGGCGGAGTCGATGGAGGACCTCGGTGCTATGCTCAGGGACCTCAGTAGAGTATCCCAACAGGTAGGTTTGAGGATGAATATGGACAAGACGAAGGTCATGCCAAATGTTCATGTCTCACCTGTACCGGTTATTGTTGGGAATACCACACTCGAAGTTGTTGACGAATACGTCTACCTGGGTCAAAAGATCCAATTGGGTAGATCCAACTTCGACAAAGAGGTCCAGCGAAGGATCCAACTCGGATGGGCAGCGTTCGGGAAACTACGGCACATCTTGGAGTCCAAAATACCCCAATGCTTGAAGACGAAAGTCTTCAATCAGTGCGTGTTGCCAGTGATGACTTATGGAACTGAGACGTGGTCCTTAACTGTAGGCCTCATAACAAAGCTCAAAGTCACACAGCGAGCTATGGAGCGAGCTATGCTCGGAGTCTCTTTGCGCGACAGAATCCGTAATGAGGATATTCGCAAAAGAACGAAAGTAGCCGACATAGCTCGAAGAGTAGCTAAGCTGAAGTGGCAATGGGCAGGCCACATCGCTCGCAGAACTGACAACCGATGGGGAAGAAAGGTTCTCGAGTGGCGACCACGAACCGGAAGACGCAGTGTTGGACGGCCTCCCACTAGATGGACAGATGACCTCACAAAGGTCGCTGGAAACCGCTGGTTGCAGGTTGCGCAGGACCGTTCGTTGTGGAAATCTAGGGGGGAGGCCTATGTTCAGCAGTGGACGTCTTGCGGCTGATGATGATGATACGATTTTTGTCATGTCCCCTGTAACCTACATCACAATGTTAGTATTGCAGGAGCGCGGCTCAGGGCTGACGTCTTCCGTATGTTTTAATTTTATTTTGGTGCTACGTTTTTAAAATTGCGTCAACCCTACCCGTGTCTAGACATTATCGGCGTTTCTCCCAAGATCAAAGGCGATGAACTACTGGTAGTATTTCTCTATACCTACTGTGATATTATTATGATATTTTAATACATATACTTGAAGGAAACAAAAGAAAATTAAACAGATATTTACCATTCCACAATTCTCAATAACAACCATGGTGTGATATTTGTACTCATCATCATCAACAGCCCACTAAACGTTCCCACTGCTGGGACTCGGGGCCTTCTCTCGCAAGGAGAGAGTTAAGCCCATAATCCACCACGCTGGCCCAGTGCGGGTTGGCGGATGACACATGACTTCGAAAGATTCTAGGTACATGTCGGTTTCCTCACGATGTTTTCCTTCACCGTTTTAAGTTAGCGGCATTACGCACATGACTTCTAAAAGACAGTGGTGCGAGTGGGGTTTGAACCCGGGGTCTCCGGATCGGCAGCCGCCGTTCTCCCGACTAGACCAGCCGTAACTTCATATATTTGTACTAAACACTTTCAATAATTCACCATAGTAACTATAGAAACAGAACAACAATCAAATTAAGCAATCCAAGTAACTTATTTAATTATTTGTGATAAAAGTTAGGTTACGTCTGAAGTACCCGTCCACGGTAAGACAAAACAATCACAATGTCAGACGCCAGACGAAAATGAGTTGCCGTCTCTTTTCCTCGCTTACGTTTGACAGAGACAGCGTTACTACGCAAAAATATCGTCGCTCTTATCGGTATTCGCAACATCGTGAACTTTGATTATTTACTTGTCTGTCTAGATAGACCGCTAGAGCGTAGAAACGCCAAAATCTATATCAGCCAACTGTTGGCTGATAAGCTCGCCCCGTCGGTTTAGTTGCGACAATGACGTTGCGCAGTAAACACGTGTTTTGTGACATTTGAATATGACGATTTGCGCTATAAAAGTCTGCAGAAATTACAAAGTACGATTGAAAACAACTAAAAATGTTAGCTATCATCATGTAACGTAAATAACCTTTATAACATATTTGCTCGTAAAGGGTCTCTTATTGGACCAATTTCTGTATCGTAATGTATCTTATTACGCACTAGTGCTGTAATGTGTAATGTAAAACGCACGGTTTCAAAATGCTCCGTCCACAGACTAGGTAGAGAGATATGCTCCGTCTAAAACGCACGGTACCTTTTTAAATCTTAGTAAAGAGTTTTTATGTCAGAAAAGTGTGGTCAACATTTTATGAATAAAATTAACTTTGAGAGGTAAAATATAATAAAGAATTATTAAATTCGTTAATTTAATTAATTTAGACCATAAATTACTTTAATTTTTCTGTAACAAAACACAAAAATATTAATTTACTTTATTACTAATGGCATACCGGCTGGTTCTGTGCCGTTGCTTAAAAAAAAAGGCGCCGATGCGCGCGCAGCGCGCATTGCTAATCTGTGATCAAGTAAATATTATTCCGCGCCTTTTTTTTCGCTGTATTGTTTTTATTTGAAAATGTCGTCAGAGTTTTATTTATTTTCTCGCAAATATGTTATAAAACGTCGTATGACATACGTGCGCTTTGATAATTACAGCCTCTGCTAATTATAGCTCTCGCCTTCGGCTCGAGCTAGCAATAAAGCCTCGGCTGTAATTATCAACTTACCGCACTTATATATTTATATATTATATTTATATTTTTTTATTCACCTTATAACCACTTATGTTACACTGGGCACGTCAATCATACAAGTTTATAAGAAAACAAAGCACATAATACCTATTACACCTTAAACATACTGAATTTAAACATAAAAAAAAACTATTTCAATGCCAATTTTTGAAAGTCAGATGAACAAACTAAAATTATAATTTCATAGTAGACAAATGAGTAGAATTAAGTCAGATAAATTTTCACAATTATATCAAAAGGTCAAAATAAAATTAAAACAAAATAAATGTCAATATATGTATACAAATAATAATAAATAAAATATCAATAGCAAAAATATGTCAAATCACATAAATGT
Source organism: Ectropis crepuscularia (assembly GCA_963693475.1). Lineage (NCBI taxonomy): Eukaryota > Metazoa > Arthropoda > Insecta > Lepidoptera > Geometridae > Ectropis > Ectropis crepuscularia. The sequence goes on along the minus strand of OY856369.1, from coordinate 14,453,050 downwards.
CCATTTCATGAAAAAAAAAATAAAAAAAATAACCAACATATAAAATAATTATAAAATTGATGTACCCAACTATTAATATAAATGTAGTTTGTGTACCTAACCTGTATCATTGGGTTCAAGCAAGAATGAAGATTCTGTCAAACGCATTCCCATAAATTCATTTATTGAATAAAATGGATTGTATTCAAAAAAGTATTTAAGTTTTCGCTTGAAATCATTTGAATGCAGTTTAGTTAAGCTGCGAGGTAGCTTGTCAAACATTAACATTTTATTTAAGATTCCCTGTTTTCTTACTTTGGTTAATCGCACGTTAGGCATGTACCAGTCGTCTCCGTTTCTCAATTTCATTTTTAAATTATAATGATCTTTTTTTGTGACTAGCTGTTTTCCTATTTCATCGTACATTTCAAGCAAAGAACTGTAAATGTATAGTGATATGACTGTCATCATTCTATTTTTCTTGAAGTGTAATTTTGCAGACGAACGCTTACGAAGTCCAAACATTACTCTTATCGACTTCTTTTGTGATTTCAACACTCTATTTATATCAGGACTGTTACCCCAAACTGTAATAGCATATCGCAATCTTGCCTGTACGTAAGCATAGTAAACAGCGACTAGTGCGTTCTTATTTATTAGAGGTCTTAATTTTAGTAGTGCGTAATTTGCGCTTGATATTTTCTTGCATAATTTGTCGATATGAGCTATGTGAGTAATAGTGTAATCAACGGTGTATCCCAAAAATACATTTTCCTTAACTGTGGGATTCGTATCATTACTTTTTCTTGTTTGATATTCCATAACTACACTCTTATCTTCGTTCAAAATTATACCATTGGCCTCAAACCAGTCCTTAATACTCTTCATAGCTGTTTGTATCTTATCTTTCATTCTAGTCTTACATTTATCTTTTACACCGATATGGGTGTCGTCAGCAAATAAACTAATACTTGCCCACTCAGGCACAGCATTCACAAGATCATTAATGTATATCAAGAATAGTATTGGTCCTAATATTGAGCCTTGTGGTACACCTATGTCCATATATTCATTATCTGACCTTACTTCGTTGATTGACACTCTTTGCATCCGTTTGTGTATGTAAGTACGCATAATATTTAATGCCGTACCTTCAAAGCCGTAGTATTCTAATTTTGATAAAAGTATGTCATGTCTCAAACAGTCAAACGCTTTGGATAAATCACAGTAAATGCTTGCACACTTCTGTGATTCATCCAACGATTCTAAAATATAATAAATAACTTTTCTAATCGCCATTTCAGTTGACCGGCCTCTTCGAAACCCAAACTGTGATACCGTAAATAAACTGTGTTCATCAAAAAATTTAATTATTCTATTTTTTATGACAGTTTCCAAAATTTTAGAGATTGTAGGTAATATACAAATTGGTCGATAGTTACCAAGATCTAAACTATCCCCTTTTTTGAATAATGGAATAACCTTACCTAGTTTTAGACAATCTGGAAATGTACCTTTCTCCAAGCAATCGTTAATCGTCAAAAGTAGTAATTCCAAAAGACATCCGTTTTCCAAGATAAGTTGTCTCAAAGTTTTACAATTCATGTCATAAATGTCCGGGGTAGTTTTAGGTTTCATGTCCCTCACAATCGTCAATAATTCATCAAGATCTATTGGATGAAATTGAATTGATTTCGGTGGTTTCCTGGTTTTATTTAAATATGTCATATATTTGTTGTAGTCAATTTTAGAATTAGATGTCAATTTATGCGCAATATTTTTGAAAAAATTGTTAAATAAATTAGCTATACGTTTACAATCGGTTATTTCGAGCCCGTCCTCATTATTTACTGATCTTATATGACAATGATCTTTTTGTCTATTACCAAATCTAACTTGCTCATTTATGATTTTCCAAGTTTCTTTAACCTTATTTTTTGATAAATGTACTCTTTGGCTATATTGAAATCTTTTTGATATAACAAATACTTTACGCAGTATTTTTCGGTATTTTTTAATCTCTACTTCCCTTTCCTTACTCGGATGGAGCTCTTGTAACAATTCCATGTTAATCAGTTTTTGTTTAGAGACTTCTATGCCTTTTGTTGTCCATTTCTGTCTGATTTTGTTAGTTTTTAATTTACTTTTTGGAAAAGCGGTATCATAATAAAATTTTACTGCGTTTTGCAAAATATTCATCCTTGCATTGGGATCATTGCAATTGACAATTTGATATTTTAACCTATCGTAATCTTGACTAAATAAACAATGAAAATAAAAACAATTATTTGGAGACATGTTTCTTAAAAAGCTAGACGCAACACTATCTTTGTTATTACAATTTCCGTTCGATTCGTCAGAAATAACCAATTTGATTACCTTATGATCAGACAATTTGTGGTCCATAACAAATCCCTTACAATTATCAAAATTAACTATAAAATTGTCTATACAGGTTGCACTGTTTCCTTGCACTCTTGTAGGTTTATCGAGAACAAATCGAAAGTTAAAATTATTCACAATTTCAAGAACTTTTTTGATATTTTTATCTACTTTTAATAAATTCAGATTGAAGTCTCCTGCTAGGACAACTCTTTTCCCTTCATGACATAGTTTATTCAATATTTTTTTAAATAAGTCAAAAAAGAGATATATATCTTTATCTGGCCTATACACCGCAATTATAACAAGCTTAACCTCTTTTAACTCTATAGCCGAAATTTCAAAATTCATTTCGAACGAAATCCTATTAATATCATTTCGTATTTTATATTCTAGACAATTTTTTACAAATATAGCGGTGCCCCCATGGATAAAAAATTTCCTATTAAAATAAGCAGCCAATTTAAAATTAGGAATAACCATACTAGGCACTCTTTCGTCTTCTCCCCACGTCTCAGACAAGCAAAGCACATCGCAGTCACAGTCATCTAACAGATCTTCGATGGCTAAATACTTGTTATTTATGCACTGTACATTGGCATGTAGGATTATTTGTTCCCTAGTATTTGTGGTCTTGCTGGAAAATTTGAGTCGCAAGAAACTAATGGGACGTCATCAGCTATACACTTTATGAACTGAAGCGTAGATGACCCTGAAAATTGTTTCTGTTTTGCAGACAATATTATTGTATTTGTCACTATGTCTTTAGATTTGTAATATTCTATAAGCTTTCCTTGATCGTCTCTTAAATTAGGATCTATAAATTTTACATTCTCACTTGTATTGGCTAAGTGTGCTATTTCGTCATTTATTTTATGAATTATTTTGTCATTCAATTTATCATACTGTATTCCGGTGATTATTACATTGAAAAGTCTGTTTGGTTTGTTTATTATATCTCTAATTGTATTTGTATATTCTTGCTTCTTTGTCTTGTTATTTATGGTTTCATGATAATTAGTAATAAGTACAATGACGATATCGTTTTTGCTGAAGTTCTTTGTCATCTCTCCAAAATTACTCAATATTATACTACAGCTGGCTTCTGGTTTACAAATGTTCATAATTTGGTTGCCATTTTTTAAGTAATTATTCAATTTTGGTGCTAATCCTTGACCAAATCTATCGGAAAAAATTACAATATTTCTTCCACATCTATCCATAACATTCTTATTTAGTTCCCCATCTATTCTTAAAACTTGATTAGTTTTGACCTCTTGACATTTTTCTTGCGTGATATCATTATCTTTATCTGTGGTTATCTTTAGTTTTAATTGTAATTCCAAAGCAGTGTGGTGTAATGCTTTATTCTCTTGTTTCAGTTTAGTACATTCTCTTTCCATTTTGAATATCTTTTTTGAGAGTTTTTTGTATTTTTTTTGTGTATGTTTAGTTGCTTTGTGTTTATTCTTTGGTGGTAAAACAATTTTTCGGTGAAATTTAGGTCGTATATGTTTAAATTCTATTTCCATGTTTTTATTTTTTAATTTTTCCTCTTCAAGCCATTGTTGCAATTGTTCCATTTTTACATTCAATTCGTTAATAGTCTTTTGTTGATTTTCGTAAACAAACGGAAGAATATTTTTAGTCGAAGAAGAAGATGACTCTCTTCCTGGAGTCATACCATCCTCAACATCCAAAAATACACGCGCTCTTTTTCTTTTGCTATTCATAAGAGGAGTGTTTTGAATGTTACTGTAGTCGATTTTCTTGTATATATCATTTAATTTTCTGCAACGTTCTAGTTCTTTTTTTAATTGCCCGTTGTCCAGTAATAGATCTTCTATTTCCATGTGAGCAGATGCAAGCTGATTCTCTAAATCGCAAATCTTTTGCTTTGAAGTACAATTTAGGTCACTTCGATCCAACCCCACGTCTGGTAGACTAATCCTTGTGGATTCGAACAATGAACTGTCCGTGAGATTTCCCATTGAACTGGCTCTTTGCCTTGGGCGAAACCTGACTGTTACATTGTCAGTATCCATTAATTCCATCTTACAATTTTTGTTGTGTTTTATAGAAGTTTCAAGGCAACTTAGTAAATAATACAAAATAATATGAGCGTTAGGGAAATAACAAACGCAAAACCATGATAGTTATTCTGATTTTGGCAAAATCCATCAAAAGACGATGTCATAAACACAAAGAAAAAAAAAAATATGTCGGCTGTTTCTTGATTATCTGTGGCAAAGTTTCTTTAAGAAATATTCGATGTCAGATGTCAAAATTTACCTTCACTGTCTATGTCAAAAACAGGTTAGCTGCTGGTCGAATTAAATCAGATGTCACGATCAGCTGTACTTTCGACTTTTCTAAAGTGTCACTTATTACTATGTTCGTTAAAATTTGTCTTGAGTTTTTTCCAAATAGTTTAACAAAATTTAAGTGCGGGTGCCAATTTCTCTTTAGAAAGTTATGTGTGATGTAATTGGTTGCTGCAGACATGTGTTTACATCATGTCGTTTGCATGTGTGATAAAAAATCCTCTTAGATATGTGACAACAATACTTTCAACACAAAAAAAATGCTTCAAAAATGTACTTGCCAGCTTCAACAATATCTTGAATTCACTGCCAGTTAGCTGATCTTCAAGATTCAAGACTCCACATTGAGCGCACAGTGTTATAATACCAGATATTTCCAATTTTCTTCGGAGGATTCACAATAGCGTGTAAGTAGAAAGTAGTTCACACACACTGTACTATTACTATATCATAATGTACTATTACTAATACCATTTAGTTAAAGAAACTGTTGTGGACTGTAGTGATGATGGTTCGCGTTCAGGGTGCTTGGTTGTTGAAGTAGGCAGGTGAAGAAAAGACTTGTTCCGTTGTCGAGTGATGACTGTGTACTGCCTTTATTTCAAAATATGGGCGACTCTTATTCTATTTACAACTACGGGACTTAGGTACTAAGTGCGCTAGTAGCGCGATGCGCAGCGCTCAGTCGCCGCCGACGCGCGCCCGCACGGCCGCTCCCTCTCCTTGTCCCGCTGCTCGCCCCGCTCCTCGCCCCGCGCCTCGCCCCGCCGTCGTCTGCCGCCGAAGGACTTGTCGTCCTCAACATCCTCCCCTCGGCGCAGCTTGCGTAGCCATCTTTTTCTTGCTCCAGGACGGCGAGTTTGTAGGACGGACGGCGGAAGATCCCGTTCTTGGTCTTGATGTCGACGACCCGCACGCCGCCATCGGGCCCGGGGAATGTTTTTTTTATGACAATTCCCATTGGCCAGACGTTGCGGGGCATCGTGCGCTCTATCACGACGACGAAATCTCCTGGTTCAATGTTCCGATTAGCTCGATCGGCTCCTCCTCGTAGTATGAGTGTTGGTAGGTACTCTCGTACCCAGCGCCGCCAGACTGCGTGGCGCTCGTTCAAAATAATCGGGCGCTTGGTCTCGATTGGTGCGTCCGAGGCATTGATACGGCCTCGTACACGCAGCGAGCCGTCCTCGACGACTGGATCGAGCTTGTAGAGGCGACTCGTCTTCGGTATGGGACGGGAGGCTCGTACATAGCGTAGCTCGTCGTCGAAGCTCTCTTGCTGTGCCCTCTGGAGTAGAAGCTGTTCCGCTCGTTCGACGTGCTCCAACTCGAGGCGCGTAGCTCGGCGCCGGCACCTATCTATAAACGCCAGGACGCGTGCTACTGTGCGGACTAAGACTTCGTATCGCGAGAATCGTGTGGCGTCAGGCAACCAGTCGGAGCTCGTCTTGTCGCTCTCTGTTAAGTGTAGCACTTCGTGCTCGCTGTCTTCAAAGCCGATCTTCCTTGACGGCCAATGGTCCTCTGGTTGGTGGAGGAAGCTCGGCCCATGGAACCACCGATCGTTTGATGTGATAGGTGTGTTCGTGAGCCTTGTCGCGTCGTCGGCCACGTTGTACTCTGTCGGTAACCATCGCCATTCGTCTCGATGCGTGAGTTCGGCTATCTCGCCGAGTCTGTGTTCTACGAAGGGCGTATAGCGTCGTCTGTCGTTCTTTATCCACTGTACCACGGTCGATGAGTCGGTCCAGTAGATGGTGCGTGCCACCTTGACGCGGTGTTCTCGCTTGATGGTGTCAGCGAGCCTCGCGCCGATGACTGCCGCTTGTAGTTCCAGGCGCGGGATTGGTTGCGCCCGCCTCGGCGCTACCTTGGCCTTGGCGGCGACCAGCACGACGTTTACTTCTTCGTCTTGTGTAGCGCGCCAATACGCTACGGTCGCGTATGCTTGCTCGCTGGCGTCGCACATGATGTGAAGCTCGATGTTCTCGTAGCCTTGTAGTGCGTAGCTTCGTTGTAGTCGCAGTCTAGATATCTCGGTTAACTGCTCGATCCAGGTGGCGAATTGCTCGGCTTCCTCGGCGGGAATCGGTTCGTCCCACGGTATTTGTAACCGCCATAGGTTCTGTAGAATTATTTTCGCGCGGATTGAGTAGAGGCTGATCAGGCCCAGTGGGTCATAAATGGACATGACCGCACTGAGCGCCTCTCGCTTCGTCGGTGCGCGGCTCTGCAGGCGTACTTCGCTCGGTACGCGGCTCATGGCTGTGTTGAACCCGAGCTCGTCTTCCTTTGGGTTCCAACATAGCCCAAGAATCTTGCTTTCGGGGCTCGCTCCCCCCAGTGTGGTGGGTTCAGTCGCGTGTAGCTCGCGAGGTATGTCGTGGAGTACTGCCGGGTCGTTCGTGTTCCAGCTCCGCAGCGTGAAGCCGGCGTTTTCATGGACTTCGCGCAGCTCGTGAATTGTGCGGCGGGCCTCGTCTTCGTTATCGTAGCTGTCTACGAGGTCGTCCATGTAGTGGCTGCCCGTGATGGCAGCTAGTGCTCGTGGATGTGACTTGGCGTGGGCGTGCGCGTTGTGGTTACGCACGCTGTGTGCCAAGAACGGAGAGCTTGCGGCGCCGAAGATCATACTTGTCATTTTGAAGGCGCGTGGCGGGCTGGTACGGTCTCGGCCTCGCCATAAAAATTGCTGCGCAGGTTGGTCTTCCGGGCGGATCTTGATTCTCAGGAACATTTCCTGAATGTCCGCTGTCACCGCGATAGGTTTCTCTCGGAATCGGAATACGATTCCCTGTAGTGACAGCAGCAGGTCAGGCCCGTCAACTAGTCGGTCGTTCAGGCTCACTCCGTAGCTGCGATGTGCCGCGTCGAAGACTATGCGCCGCTTTCCGGGTTTGTTCGGATTCTCGACGGCGAAGTGCGGTAAAAACCAACTGACGGCGCTCTGTTTTTCTGTGCCGTCGCATGGTACCGCGTAGCCTTTCGCGATCAAGTTTTCTACTTGGCCTGTGTAGTCGGCAGCAAGCTCGCTGTCTGAGTCCAGTTTTCGTTCTAGATTTTTCAATCTATTCAGGGCCGACTTGAAACTTGGCGGCATGGTGACGTCGTCGCTGCGCCATGGTAGACCTACTTCGTAGGCACCGTCGATTTTTCTCACGGTTTCTTGAAAAATTCTTAGCGCTCGTTCGTCCTCTTGGCTAACTCGTGGCTTGAGTGATACGCCAAGCGAGTCCAATTGGAAGTGTGCTTCTACGAGGTCGTGTAGTTGCTGGTCGTGCGCTTCGCTCGTTCGTAAGCGCCGGTTGGGTGTGTAGATGTGTAGGACGCTATCGTTCCCGTAGATGATGCTGCGTGGCGCGGTTCCGTGCACCACCCAGCCCAGCTGTGTTCGTGAAGCAGCGGGTTCGGTCGTTGCTCCGATGCGTAGCTCCCTTGATACTATGAGCTCCCAGTGGTTAGCGCCTACGAGAACGAGCGGGCGTGCTTGTTCGTAGCACACGTCTCGTTCCTTTAAGTCTCGCAGGTGCTCGTGTTGTAGTAGCGAGCTCGGTATCTTCTGTCTTCGCAGCTGCAGATCTCGAACCGTGCGCGCTTTTAGTTTGTAGCGCGCACTCTCGTTCTTGCCTTGTATGCTAAGGGTGACGATCTTGCTATCTCGTTCGCGTTGTGACATGTTGACTCCGCTCATCAGTAGGGGTTCTGAGGGACCATCTGCGCCGATGATTTTCGCTAATTTTTCGTCGATTAGCGTGATGGTCGCTCCTTCGTCGAGCAGCGCGTATGTTTGCGCTTTGCCGCGAGGTCCGGACACGACGACAGGGCACACCTTCAGTAGTACGTTGCTCGGTTCGGTAGCGGGTTCAGTGGCTACCGATAGTACTACTGCGTCGCTGCGGTTGCTCGCCTCGTTGCGTTGCTGCTCTGGGTGCTGTGGCTCGGGCTGGTTATCATGCAAAGTCGCATGATGCGGTCGGCGGCATTGATTTACGCCGCATGGCTTCGCCTTGCATTGGAATCGTCGGTGCTTATGTTCGACGCACTTGAAACACAGCCCCTTCTCTCGCACGATGTTCCATCTTTTCTCAATGTTAGCTGCTCGATATTCTGGGCAGCGGTGTAATACGTGTGCATTGTTGCAGTTCGGACAATGCACGACGTCAGGCTCCTCGACGGTGTACACGGGGTTCTTCTTCTTTACTATTGGCGCGCTCTTGTATTCCCGTGCCGCGGTAGCGTTCGATGTCGTTGACGCGTACGTGTATCGCAGCGCTATGTCAGCTTCGCGCATTAGAAACTGCGATAGCGTTACTATTTCAGGTTCAGTCGTGTCCCTGTTTTCGTAGGCGTATTCGCACCATTTTGATTTGATGTGCGGGCTCAGCTTCTCGATGACTTCTCGTGCTATCTGCGGTGTATGTAGATAGCCTCGTCGATCCAGGCTCTGTAGTGTACATACTACGTTTTGGACCTTGACCGCAAATTGGTTTAGTTCGGATGCGGTCGGTCCCGGCTTCGGTTGTTTCTTCAGGTCTTCCAACAATTTGTCGACGATAATCTCTGGTCGACCGAAGCATTGTTCAAGTGTTCGCATGATGGTGTTCGGATCTGTTGCGCTGTATAGTAGCACGGCGACGGCGTCGCGTGCTTCTCCTTTCAGGCAGCCCCGGAGTCGTAGCAAGTTCTCGGCCGCCGGAATCTTGTAGAATTGTGTGGAGTCTCGAAACGCGGCTTTGAATGGTAGCCATTCGTTCGGGAAACCGCTGAAGGCCGGCAGGTCGCAGTTGTATCTTCGTTGAGGCCGCGCCATTTTTTCGAGTGCTTCGGCTAGTTGTATTCCGACGCTGTTTCTTGCTCGGCCCGGAGTCGGTGATCGCCCTCGGTTATATTGAACCGTTCGCTGAGGTCGCTCTTCTCTTGCAGTGTGACGCGGTGTTTCGTCGCGCTCCCCTCGTGTTAACGATGTGTTCTTCAGCCAATCGTTGACTCTGTTTAGCTCGTCCGTGGTAGTGATCGGTTCTCCGCGGACGCTTTCTTCGTCTTCGATGGCGGCTACTTGCGTAGCGAGTCGCTTCTTCACAAGGTCGGTCTCGATCTGTAGTTCCTTGCGGCGTATCTCGGCGAGCTTCTCCGCAGCCTCCAACTCTGCCAAACGTAGCCTCAGAGTGGAGTTGTTCGTTCGCTGGGAGAGCGCCGGAGATTTCGGCCGCGCCGTAACCGCCGCGGCGGCAGCGCCCGATGACTCGCCGATCGGCACCGACGGTGATGCCGGAGGTTCCATGGAGAATCTTCGACGACGTTCTTGCTCGAGGTGTCCTCGTTCCAGACGTTCTTGCTCGAGCCGCTGTTCTTCGCGCTCCGCAGTTTCGCCTTGGCTTCGGGTCACAACCATAGTCGTATATTGACTAGACCCTTCGTTGTCTTGATCCGGCTTCGTAGGACCAGCGTTGATGTTGTGGACTGTAGTGATGATGGTTCGCGTTCAGGGTGCTTGGTTGTTGAAGTAGGCAGGTGAAGAAAAGACTTGTTCCGTTGTCGAGTGATGACTGTGTACTGCCTTTATTTCAAAATATGGGCGACTCTTATTCTATTTACAACTACGGGACTTAGGTACTAAGTGCGCTAGTAGCGCGATGCGCAGCGCTCAGTCGCCGCCGACGCGCGCCCGCACGGCCGCTCCCTCTCCTTGTCCCGCTGCTCGCCCCGCTCCTCGCCCCGCGCCTCGCCCCGCCGTCGTCTGCCGCCGAAGGACTTGTCGTCCTCAACAGAAACGATAGATTTTTAGTAAATGTAACTTCGTCTCAGGATGGCGTCGTTTTTTTTATTTGTAAATTTATTATTGTACGGTGGTTCTTAGTTACGTTTGGTTAATATCGATTCAAGATGGCGGCCTCCACAAAATGGCGGACAAAATATTTTTTCACAACCTCCCTCAATAATGATAAATGGGTATCAAATGAAAGGGCTTAAGAGTGCGCCTAATGCCAGGGAAAAATCAGTTTTCACCCGCGCGACGCGTTTCTTAATGCGATATACATAAAGTCGAAAATAGCATGACACAGTTTGGAGGAAAAATCAATATTAAATCTCTCAATAATTAAACATAAATTTAAAAAAGGGTTCGGTTACTTTACTAGAACGTACAATTAGACATTTTATTATCAAAAAATAATGTGGAGTCATCGCTTATAATTTCGAGTACTCGAATTAAAACGGGTTTTTTCGGTGTCATTTTTATTTATTTATTGTAAAAAACTCTGATCTATTTTTTAAATTCTATTCGGTTATTGTGCTTCTTCTTGATTGTACCCACACGTCAATTTTTTTTTTGTCATAGTATTTTTTCAAATAAGTATGCACAAATTTACTGTATCTGTATAAAAAAATCATGACTGTGGGTCCAACCGTTTCCGATATAATATAGCAATCGCCAAAATGTTCGCCCAGCAAAAAACGAAATATCTCTGAAACCTTCAGAGGCAGAAATTTAAGTTTCAGGGCACATTTATGCTCGTTTATAAGCTATCTTTTTGCATATTTAATATCCAGCTAAACCCAACATTTAAAAATTTTTTTGCTGGCCGAACGTGCGTGCATCGAAATGTCTTTTTCTAAATCTGAAACCGTGGGAGGCACAAATTTAAAATTTCGGGCACATTTACACGAGCTTAGGCACTAATTATGTGCATCATTAAATTCTTGAAAGGCGGCTCTTTTTTGCTGGAAGAATTAAATACTAATCCGGTCAAACAAAGCGATCTCTTTGCTTTTGTAAAACAATCTATCTTTGTGTCTTCAAATCGAGAGTGAATCGGTTTTTTTCTAGGTAAACACGCTCCATCGTAGACCGCATCGTCGCTTAACATCAGGCGAGATGGCAGTCAAGTGTGAACCTATCAAAGTTAAAAAAAAAAAAAAAAAACATTGCTTAAAAGTCAGCTCACAACGCCTTACATAGATAACTCGCGTGTTAGTGCCGATTTCCATCCACTAACTTCCAGCTTTGGCGCCAAGGGGGCCCTCATGACCGGGGGGTCATGACTGAGGGTTGGACCCGGCCTTTTCTGGCGGTGGCCCGAGACGAGGCCGTGCCGTGCGCGTCGCCCTTGCACTAGCCATCGTAACGCGACAGTGCTCGCTATGAGAGTACGCAGTAGCAAAGCATTGTTAACTGTGCACAATAGAAACAGCCATAAATATATTATCAATAGCATTTGTCTACACGGCTATTCCTTAGAAACTCGACCCTATATTCAATTCTAGACAGCAGCATATATATATATGATCTGCATAGTGCAGCAGTGTGGCAGATCAACGGGCAGAATTCCTCCAATCTCCATCGTCTGTTCCGGATGCCTGTCGCAACCTTAACAGGATGCTTGCCTTCTGGGACAGCCTGGGCTGGTTGGAGTAAAGGGAAGTATGAGTCACGCACAATGGCCCAATAAAGAGGCTAGGTGCGGAAAAGGCCCCGCTAAACTAACTAACTAGGAATTGACGTCATTGTCATAAGGAAGAATTTCCAAAATATTTGGGAAGTTTATACAGTTATCAGTAATTTTTTTAATGACTGACTCAGTCAATTGATTTTCATACACCGTCAATTCTCTCAAATGAACAAGAGGATTTCTTTCCAAAATTGTTAACATTATATCATCAGTGATCGGAGCCCAAGTATAAATTATATCTTCTATGTTCGGACTATTACACAGCACAAACATTAATTCTTCGACTAAACCCTGTGACGAATCAAAATTAAAATTTTGAAAATTTAATTTCTTTAACTTTCTAAATATTGGAACATCTGAAAGAGTCAGTTGCAACGACGACATGTCAAAAGGTTCAAGTTCGATGTTCGGAATTAATTCATCAACAGATAAAGTTTCCAACTTTGGACAGGTTTCACCTATATGTCTCAATGCGTTTAGATCAAAATGACCAATGCAGGGTAAACGAAGGGAAATTAAATTATGACCGCTGAATTCTAATAACTCCTTGACTTTATCACGATAAAAGTCGAAACCAAGAAGCTCCAGTTCATTTAAGTGGTTTAGCTGATAAAGTGTACTGAGATATTCCGGTCCTCTGGAATATTGGGTAAGATACATTGTTTCAATTTTCGGGCACATTGATACCAACAATTTAAATTTTTCACAACAGCTGTTAACACAATCGTAGCACACTTTTAAATTAAATTTTGTGTCTCTACTAGCATCGTTCGATTTTATCTCTTCCATGGCACGTGCTACAGTTAACGTATCAAAATATAAATGTTCCAATTTCTTACAAGATTGTAAAATATTCACGGTCTTTTCTGTACTTAAGTAACTATAATTTAAATTTAATATTTTGAGATCGCTAAGTTCAGTAATCAATTCGATATCTCTGTCACTTACATTATAATGATAAATGTCTAAATCTTCGATGAATTTGCAGTTGTCTGCTAAACATCTTAAAATATTGGTCGCACTAATTGGATGATTGCGACAAGAAAATCGTTTGAGATTTGGTAAACCTTTTAGAATTTGAATTACTTTGACTTCATCTTCTTCACGTCCATTATTATTCGAAATTATTTCCAAATGTGTTAGACCAGTAAGAAGAAACGTTTTAAAACACAGTGCGGACTGAAATATTGATACGTTGACATCTAATCGAATAAATTTTACATATTTTGTAAATAATACTTCTGTTATTTGTTGAATTACATTCATTTTACTTTCATCTTTGTCCAATTCTTCAGTTTCTTCTTTCAATGAAGTCAAAGCTCGTACGCCTTCAACAAACAACTTGTCATGTAAAGCTCTGGGTGCATTACATTCTAGGATATTTCGTATTGTTTCGATAGCACGAGTTACAAACGCCTCCTGTTCTCCCGTATCTTTTAGATGTGATATTGCTGAGATCACAGTTTCCGCTTGCAAGGCTACCCAGTCCCCGAGCTTCACTATCGCTAGCTGTTCCAGGCTCGGCGGTTGTAGCACGAGATAGTGTGTCACCGTTTTCGGTTCCTGAAATTGATTATTGTAATATCAATAAAATACATTTATTATATTTGTTTGCGTTACGCTATAATATATTTAATGTACCCGTTAAATAAATTCAATTTGCCTATACATAATATCATAGGATGATTTGGTGAGCCAATTATTTGGCCAGATTTTTAATGCCTAATACATTGAACTCTTAAAACACTTATAGTGCGTTCCAATAAGCTGTGTAGAAAACCAAAACAAACCAAAAAAAAGGTGATACCATAACATAAACATCGTTTAATCTTAGTATTTTTATGAAATTGCCTTAAAATATTTTTCACAAATAGGATTCGACTTTATTGCGATCTTAAATACCATATACTTAGATTTGTATTGATCAAATAATTCTATACTATCTTATTTTAAAAGTTGTAGAAAGTAATGGTAGGATGATAGAAATATGATTTTAAGTACTAGCAATTTGATCTGTGTTTCTCAAACTCTCAATGTTGCATTCAAGACATTTATACTTCTTTTCATCAAATTATTCTTATTAAGACGCGCCTATTTTTCTAACATACCCCTCTCCTGCCCATATTGTAAAAATGCCCATTTCCATTATATTCAAGTATGGATTAATTTTACTCTATTTATTTTTGTCATTAATTTGTAATTTTTAATTGTAATGTAATTTGATTTTAATGTAATGTATTATTTGATTTTTATTGTAATGGGATCTTAAATTGACGTCTGTTTTTTTTAAATTATTGACTTGTATTGGTAATATTTGAATATCTTGAATATTATGACATGTAACTACTCGTTATCAATAAAAGAGTAAGAGTATGACTAAAGAACTCCGAGAAAAAGGTTTCTTGTGTCGTAACGAGTTGAGAGAAAATCGCAAATCTCTAAATACGTGTTCCAAATTACGCTGTTTACTATCAAAAGCTTGTATAATTTTCACTCTAAAATGCCATAAATTTTGTGTTATCTTGATCGAAACTTTTGTATGTGTTTCCAGAATATTACATCATAGTGTTATGATCAGTTTTGGGTAATACGAGGACAATTTGAATGAGATTTAATTATTGTTAAAAATAAAATGAACGTTTTCATATAAGGACACATCTAAATTACTTTTCTAAGTCACTGGTTCTAGTGTTACATTCTTCTCCGAAATCAAATGCTTTGCCTTTCCTTTTTTTACATGGGGGAAATAAATGTACGTATGTCCGCCATACTCTCATTATGAAATGAGAGGAGATCTCCATCTACCCTCATTTGGGCTTCAAAAATCGCAGGGTGACCAACACTACACACAACACTAACCATATCAGGTTTCTCAGTGCGCTATGCACACATTTATTTATTAGAGGATTCCGCGACGCCGATAACCGTAAACCGGGTAGTTTTCGGTTATTGGCATCGTGATCATCGCGTCGTAGTTGAAATATATACCTATGTTTTTTATTTTCCAATGCTTCCCGAACCATTCTTGCGTAGTAATGACATTTGGTAGATAGAACCTTCGGGTCGTGGATCTCGATCCAATGACCAGTTTTAGCATCAATCAGATGTTCAGCAATTGCAGATTCTTGTGTCTGACGATTTTTTACAGCGGCAATGTGTTGATTGTTCCAAGTCCCAGCAGTGGGAACATATATTTGGGTGTTTATGATATCCATACATATATATTTAGCCTTGTTTTGCGACGAAAATTTAAAAGGGCAAGCAATGAAAGGTACTGCAAACTATCTTGTGAAACAAAGGTTGAGAAATGCTGGTCTGTCATATTGAGAGTGACATTGGTTTGTTTACCTTTTATTCACAGACATTTGGAATGAGGTATAGTTTCATTAAAGGCCTAATATGTAGTTATGCAAACCGGAATGTTACCATTTATGTTTTATTTGAGACTAGCTGTGCCCCGCGGTTTCACCCGCGTCTATTTGAGGAAAATCCATACTAAAATATCCATTGCTGGCCACTTTATTACGTTTTACGGAACCCTAAAAATACGTAAATAAGCAACAATGCATTGTTGTAGAACAAATTTGATTACTTCAAATGACACAAACTTCAAATGTAGACACGCGCCGTCACAGACTTCAGCGACCAAAGAGAATTTAAATTCACGGAACTAAACCTCTCGAAGAGAAATATTTTTCCCCGTTTTCTTTACATTCTTCACTCATACTCCGTACCTATTGATAGTAGCGTAATGTTATATACCCTATAGCCTTCCTCGATAAATGGAGTATCCAACAAAAAAATAATCTTTCGTATCGGTCCAGTAGCTTCCGAGATCCTAGCGTTCAAACAAACAAACAAACAAACTCTTCAGCTTTATAATATTAGTATAGATGTATTTGTCACCGTAAATATGTCAACAGCGCCAGATTATAAAATTATTATCTAGCGTCTAGCGCGAAAGGTTATAACCCCAGAAATACAAATACAAACATTTGTTCATCCCACCAGCTCGGAAAGAGTACTTTTGCTCCTCGATATCAGGGCGCAAAAGTCGTTTTTACCCTCTAGAGGGTAAAGTAAATTTGAATTTAGAACATCGTGTGTACTGAGGTTTTGAATTCAAAACATAATTTAACCTACTTATTTCTACCTCCTTGGTGCCGAATTCATCATACATTTATTTTTAACTTGTTAAAAACTCATACTCGGAACCTCCTTGGTGTATTTTTTTTAATGCTTTGCGCGTAATTTTCTTTTCACGTATGGAGGATAGAGGTAAAGAATGTTATTTCATATCGCAAAACATTTTAAAATGCTATGAATGCGAATTGAAGTATGCCGAGTTGCCGATTTAAATAATTAAATATTATTGTCTACTAAAATAGTAACTAATAGATAATTTCAACTACTTGTGCAGTACAAAATAATGTAGTAAATAATAACATCAAATATTACTATTTCGAGAAAACATGTAGGGACAATATATTTTGAGTCAAAACTTCTTTTGGCGCGCCAAAGACAGATTTTTCGTGGGCTGTCAATTTAATTCTAGCGTCACGCTCGGGAATGATAAGAAATCTTCGGGTAAACTCGGACCATAGCCATTGGCCATCTAGAAATGCCTCAGTCTTTTCATTGGCCTTTTAAAAATGTGTCAGCATTTCTAGATGGCCATGCTCATAGCCACGCCCTCCGATTTTACACGCGTAGTTTCCAAAGTAAACAATCAAATTCTGAGTTATAAGTTACCACTTTTGTCGGCAGTGTCTATGACTGCCAATATTTTTCTTTCATGAATTCTGAATAATACTTTTATAAATTTCCTTTAAAATGTACCCTGCTGCAAAATTGGCGCTACTATAATTTTTGCTTTTCACTCGTTCACATCATGTATTTTTGCATCAGGAATACTGATTACTTGTTGAGGATGTTAATAACATAATGGACAATGTCATCGTCACATTTTTTCTCTATTTATCTATTCTTTTTTTTTAATACCATTGACATTTTATACAAATTTCACTGACTCAATTAAGCTATTTTGACATTTATCATATTGTTTTTGACATACTAGCATGGAGTTTATTAACGGATGTTTGTTAACTTACAATACGATACGATTTTATATTTTTCTGTTTTCCGATGACATATAAATATGTATTTGAAATTATGTTTGTACCTTCTGACATTTGAATTGTTTTGTATGTGGAATTAATTAGTTGATTTAATTTGAAATATCTGTGTACTAAATTGTTATAATGTTAATAACTTCTGGTTTGTAATTTTTTTGCCTAATTGTATACTTTATTTGTTTTTTTTTCCATTGATTATAAATTTAATTTTAATGTACCTGTGACTTGCCCAGTGTAACGATATTGTTATAAGGTCAATAAATAAATCTAATCTAATCTAATGCATTTGGGCGGACATTTTTTCATGTACACATTTGAAACTCCTTACCTCAATCGGTCAACTCTCCATATTTTCACGTCATATTGTTAAAACCATGGCTAAATAAACTTAAAGTTTAAAACTTATAAAATTGAATACAAGTGAAAATCCGAAATAAGTACCATAATAATAAGTGATTCTAGCGACCAAGAAGTTTATTTGACGCCAACAGAATCGAATGAAACTGAAAATGCGCAAAGTGTTTAGTAATTTCCTAGGGGGGGATGAAAAATTACGTGTTACACTCGAGTGCAAAGTTTTTTCACCTTGTGCCCTTTTGATTCCCTTGCTACGCTCAGGATTCTAATTTTTGAATCCCTCGCTACGCTCGTGATTCAACTTTAGAATCCTTCGCTTGCTCGGTCATCAAAATTGAGCACGCGGTTAAAAAGCCACTTTGCACTCTTGTACAACAAATAACTATTATTGCTGTTTTAAGTTGACCCATTTAAACTGGTTTCTTCTTTTAACATATTTTGTAGACACCAGGATATTATAACAAATGACTAATCATTTATTATGACAGAAATTTTACCTTATACCTAATTAATGTTATTGTTGCACAATTCACATCTATATTTCAACATAATATATAGGTATTTGCGGAACTACCTAATTAAGGTTCAGTAGCTTTAATAATTGTATAAGTATTTGTAATACTTTTTTAAAGTAAATCGTAAAATGTCTAAAACGGATTTCCATTGTTAGGAAATTATAACATATAGTACCTAATACGATATTTTAAAATAAGATTTCTTGAGGTAAACAAAAGAATAAAAACAGATATTTACCATTCTATAATTCCCAATGACAACTATGTTAAAGCTATAAATGTTACGTGATATTTTAACACTATTCAACTACAATTTTGTACTAAGCACTTTCTATAATTCACTGTCATAACAATAGAATTAAAGCAGTTATCAAAATAACCGATACACATTAGATAATATTACGATATTTGCGTTAGAACTTAGGTTATGTCGAAGACAACACCCGGCTCTGGTTAGCCAGCCACGGCAATACAACAGATTTCCAGAGACCAGAGACCACAGACGATTTGCCGTCTCTTTTCCTCGCGTTTGCGTTAGACAGAGACAGAGTAACTATGCAAACATATTGTAGCTTTTATTCCGATAAGCGATTCGCGACATCATGACCATGCCACAGTAGCGACGTGGTACAGAATATCGAACTAAACATCTGAATGTAGTTGTTCTGAATAGATTGCCTTTATGTATAAAATAACACGATGATGACTCCATCTTTCAACTCGCACGCAGATTGATGCGAATCTGCAACGTTTGTCAATGTACAATCGAATTGCGACTCTATTCACAGTCGAAAACATTTCAGTTCTTATTGTAATAATAAATAATTAGTAATTACCTATTTTGCAAATAAAGTTATTTATTTACTAAAAAGCAATACAATTAAATCAACAACAAAACTAAGCTTTGTATGTAACTGTGTATTACATTAGATCTATACTACTAATATTATAAAGCTGAAGAGTTTGTTTGTTTGTTTGAACGCTAGGATCTCGGAAACTACTGGACCGATACGAAAGACTCTTTTTTTGTTGGATACTCCATTTATCGAGGAAGGTTATAGGGTATATAACATTACGCTACTATCAATAGGTACGGAGTATGAGTGAAGAATGTAAAGAAAACGGGGAAAAATATGTCTCTTCGAGAGCTTTAGTTCCGTGAATTTAAATTCTCTTTGGTCGCTGAAGTCTGTGACGGCGCGTGTCTACATTTGAAGTTTGTGTCATTTGAAGTAATCAAATTTGTTCTACAACAAAGATTTTTAAACAATGCATTGTTGTTTATTTACGTATTTTTAGGGTTCCGTAAAACGTAATAAACTGGCCAGTTATGGATATTTTAGTATGGATTTTCCTCAAATAGACGCGGGCGAAACCGCGGGGCACAGCTAGTAACTAGATATTTGTGATCAAACCCCGTCCATAATAATAATCAAAAACAGACTAGATAGATTATTTGTCGTCTCTTTTTCTCAATTTTGTTCGACAGAGACAACGTAATTACGCAAAAAAGCGAGGATTGCTTGCTTCTAACTTGCTTTTTAATTCAGTCGACTAACCTTGCTTCTCAAGTTGCTTTCTAATTCAGTGACTCAATTCAGCCAAGTGTTATGAGCCTTTCTGACATGGTACATAATAAAGAACTACACAACTGAAAAATATAGTTGCTTATTCTAATGAGGCGTTTTCCGACGAGACAAAGAGATCATCATCATCAGCCGCACGACGTCCACTGCTGAACAAAGGTCTCCCCCCTAGATTTCCACAACGAACGGTCCCGCGCAACCTGCAACCAGCGGTTTCCAGCGACCTTTGTGAGGTCATCTGTCCATCTAGTGGGAGGCCGTCCAACACTGCGTCTTCCGGTTCGTGGTCGCCACTCGAGAACCTTTCTTCCCCATCGGTTGTCAGTTCTGCGAGCGATGTGGCCTGCCGATTGCCACTTCAGCTTGCTTAGGTACTCTTTGAGCTATATCGGCCACTTTCGTTCTTTTGCGAATATACTCATTACGGATTATGTCGCGCAAAGAGACTCCGAGCATAGCTCTCTCCATAGCTCGCTGTGTGACTTTGAGCTTTGTTATGAGGCCCACAGTTAAGGACCACGTCTCAGTTCCATAAGCCATCACTGGCAACACGCACTGGTTAAAGACTTTTGTCTTTAGGCATTGGGGTATTTTGGACTCAAAGATGTGCCGAAGTTTCCCGAACGCTGCCCATCCGAGTTGGATCCTTCGCTGGACCTCTTTGTCGACAAAGAGATATGGTTCAATAAAACGATTATAGGAGGCGCTTGTAGGTCTTTCACTTAGTTGTCAAAAGCGTTAGGCATAATGGGACTCAATTAATTCAATTTGTGAAAGCACGACTTTTTGTAATAAATATTAAACTACTTTACCCATGTACGCATTTTATTCGAATGAAAACGATATCAAAACATACAAATTCGTAAACCTGATGAAAGACAAAATATATACTTATTTAAATTTATTCTTGGCTATGGATACTAGTCCTTCAGCCGAGAGAGAATCTCTCTACTTAGTCTGTGGTTAAAATATTGTCGTATTAGTGTTGCTATTTATATCTTTTAATTTTCCTTCTACTTTGGCTTAGTTGGTGTTTACTGCATCGGGAGTTCTAAAGATTTTTACTGAAAATAGATTGTGATCAGTAACGGTTTTTTATTACATGATCAGCTTAATTGGCTATTTTTATTCCCAATATTTTAAGAGTTTAACACAATAGGTAAGAAGAAAATTTGTTTTAGTATAAAATTCCTTCATGTACCCATTTAGGGTTTATAGAAGGTAGACATACCAAACTAATCAGCTGAGCTAAGAAGAAAATTATAATTTAAGTATCTAAAATAAATAATTTATGCGTTTACGAAACCTCTAAAATTTTAAATTATCACAAATAATTTAGATGATACTTTTTCCTTGAAAATGGGGAGGGGTTTCTTTGTGATTACACTTTTGAGAGTCTATAGTAGAGACAGATCTTGCTGAATCTACACTATCGCCATCTAGTGCGTACGGTAGAACTATTTTTGTCTCGTCGGAAACCCCCTCATTGGATTCCCTTTAAACATGTCGTAGGATGATTTGATGAACCGTATTTACGCAAAAATCCTAAAAATGTGCGAAAACACGGATAGTTAGATAATTGCTCTTTTTTTAGTAGGTACAGAGCAAAGAGACATAACAGCACAGCGCCCTACAGCTATTGGAACATGAAGAGTCCAAATCATTACCTAGCGCTGCACTGCGCTCGTCTCTCATAGATATTAGACATTTTTTATCTCTATACCCCGTAATTTCACTGAAACCCTTCAAACCGCAACACATTACTGCTTGGTGGTAGAATAACTGGTGCAGGTGTGGTACTTCCCTAGCCGGGCTTTGCAACTATACCTACTTTACAATACTCCATGTTTTTAAGACAGAAAAGTACCCCATATGCTACTCGTATTCTAGAATATAAATTAATCTTAGTTCTAAATTTTAGGCTAATCCGTTTTTTTTTAATAAAGTGTGACGAGACGAGCAGGACATGTGCCTGATGGTAAGCAACATGCCTGCCACATAACAGCACAGTGATACGCAGCTATTGGAAAATGAAGAGTTCAAATCATTACCTAACACTGCACTGCGCTCGTCACC
Source organism: Ectropis crepuscularia (assembly GCA_963693475.1). NCBI lineage: Eukaryota > Metazoa > Arthropoda > Insecta > Lepidoptera > Geometridae > Ectropis > Ectropis crepuscularia. The sequence continues at coordinate 14,431,248 of OY856369.1, read as the reverse complement.
CAGAGATCTAAGATGTTATATCTCTAAGCCCTGTAATTTCTCTGGAAACATTGCTCTTTAAACCGAAATACAGTAATGTTTGCACAGAATAACTGGCAAAGGTGTGGTACTTCCCCAGGCGGACTCTGCCAAGAGTCCTGCCACTACTACACACTATTTGTGTCACAAACATCTAAATTTTCACATTTATGGTATTGGTAAGCTTTATTTATATGATAAAGCAGACCTATAGTTCATCTAGTTCATAATTCTAATAGTAGGAATAAGTGTCATCATCATCAGGGAGGATTTCCAAAATGTTTGGGAAGTTTATACAGTTATCAACAATTTTCTCAATTACCTGCTCAGTCAATTGATTTCTATACATCACCAACTCTCTCAAATGAACAAGAGGATTTTTATCCAAAATTGTTAACATTACATCATCAGTAATCGGAACCCAAGTATAAATATCTTCAATGTTCGGACTGTTGCACAGGAGAAACTTTAATTCTTCGACTAAACCTTTCGACGACCGAAAATTGTCATTTTGAAAATTTAATTTCTTTAATCTTTTAAACATTGGATCGTTTGATAGTGCTAGTTGCAACGACAACATGTCAAAAGTGTCGAGTTCGACGTTTAGAATTGATTCGTCTACAGATAAAGTTTCCAACTTTGGACAGGTTTTACATATATGTATCAATGCACTTAGATTTAAATGACCGATTGCTGGCAAACGAAGGACAAGTATATTGTGTCCGCTAAATTCCAATAACTCTTTGACTTTATCAGCATAAAAGTCGAAACCAAGAAGCTCAAGTTCATTTAAATGGTTAAGGTGATAAAGTGAATTCAGATATTCTGGCCCTCTTGTATTATCAATAAGATACACTGTTTCAATTTTTGGACACATTGATACAAACAATTTAAATTTTTCATATGAGCTGTTAACACAATCGTAGAAACCTCTTAAATTGAATTTCGTGTCATTATTTGCATCGTTAGATTTTATGCCTTCCATGGCGCGTTCTATGGTTAATGTATCAATATATATGTGTTCAAGATTCTTACAAGATTGTAGAATATTCGCGGTCAGTGTCGGACTTATGTAAGTACAATTTAAATTTAATATTTTCAGATCGCTAAGTTGAGTAATAATCTCGACATCTTTGTCAGTTACATTATTATTAGAGATGTCTAAATCTTCGATAAATTTACAGTTATCAGCTAAACATCTTAAAATATTGGTCGTACTAAATGGATGACTGCAACAAGAAAATCGTCTGAGATTTGGTAAACCTTTTAGAATTTGGATAACTTTGACTTCATCTTCTTTATGTCCAATGTTATAAGAATGTATATCTAAATGTGTTAGACCAGTAAGCAGATACGATTTGGAACATAGTGAAGAATGGAATATTGATACGTTTACATCCAATCGAAGAAATTTAACATATTTTGTAAATAATGCCTCTGTCATTTGTTGAATGGTATTCCTTTTACTTTCATCGTTGTCCCGTTCTTCTGTTTCTTCTTTCAATGAAGTCAAAGCTCGTATGCCTTCAACAAACAGTTTGTCATGTAAAGCTCTGGGTGCGTTACATTCTAGAATATTTCGTATTGTTTCAATAACACGAGTTAGGAACGCGTCCTTTTCCTCTATATCGTCTTGTTTTTTTTTTGCTGAGATCACAGTTTCCGCTTGCAAGGCTACCCAGTCCCCGAGCTTCACTATCGCTAGTTGTTCCAGGCTCGGCGGTTGATACACAAGATAGTACGTCACCGTTTTTCTGTCCTGAAATTTGTTATTTTAGTATCAAATTAATTATTATTTTTGTAGTGACAGGACTCTTTGCAGACGTAATTGTGGCACATTCCCAGGGAGACCTGGGGATGTGCCACAATTACGTCAGTTATTCTGCCGCAAGCAGTAATGTGTAAGCATTTCTGTATTTTGTTTTGAAGGGCAATATTTCCAGAGAAATCACAGGGCATAGAGATGATACATCTAAAAAACTTATATCTCTGGGCAACGAGCGCAGTGCAGTGCTAGGTAACGATTTGTTGCAATATCTGACCACTTACTTACTAGAGGAAAATAAATAGATTTCCGTAAAAAAAACGAAATCTAAAAACGTGGGTGAAACTGTGGGAATAGCTAGCTAGTAACATAATAAATATGTCGAGTAGATTAAAATAAAAGACGTACATTTTTTAATTGAAAATAAAATAATAGATTTCGATTTTTTTTTTGCTTACGACATTTGATATCTTTGGTATTATTAATCAAAATATTAAAACTATCCTATCTCTCAAGTTGGACAATGTAATCAATTCAATTTAATGTAAATGATTTTTTGGAAGGGGGTCATGTAGTCTGAGAAGCCCCCCCCCCCCTTTCGGATCTGGTTAGAGAAGATCTAGAGCTCCAGGGTACCAGTGGAAATACAATATATTGAGCTTAACTAGTAGAGCCCCCCGATTTTACCCGCGTACCTAGTTACCGTTCAAAGACAAAGTCAAAATGTCAAAGTTACCTATTCATAAATGTACAATTTACACATCAATTTAAAAAAAAAAACAATAAAGTGGCCAAGTGCGAGTTGGACTCGCTCATGAAGGGTTCCGTTGCAGCAAGTAACATAATATACATAGTACACATAGTTCTTGTAGTTCGTTGTAACTTTGATCGAAGTTTCAATAATAGTGTATTTATGACGTACTAAAAAAAAACTACTCACCAGATCGAGTTCAAACCAATTTTCGTTGGTAGTTTGCATGGTAATGTACATCATATATTTATTTTTAGTTTATTCATTCTCTTACTTTAGAAGTTAGAGGGGGGGACACACATTTTACCACTTTGGAAGTGTCTCTCGCCCAAATTATTCAGTGTAGACAAGATTTATATTAGAAACCTCACTACGCAAAAATATCGTTGCTCTTATCGATATTCGCAACATCGTGACCATGCCACTGTAGCCTACAACGTAGTAAAGAACATCGAACTAAACAATTGAATGTAGTTGTTCTAAACAGATTCCCTTTATGTATAAAACACACGATGGTGGCTCCACCCAAAATGGCGTAAGATAAAATGGCGACACTATTCATTGCCCAGATTAGCTTAAAATGTACTTACTGTAATTAATAATTATGAGAATCAAACACGGTTAACCAGAAGTTAAGGTACGTACACTATGAAACCGGCCAAGTGCGAGTCGGACTCGCGCACCGAGGGTTCCATACAAACCTGTAGGTCCATGGTATAAAAGTAAAAGTTATGGTATTTTTATGGTTAATTTTTTATTATTAGGTATTATGATGTAACCACAGAAATCTAAATAATATTATTATTTAGATTTAAAAGGAAATCTCACTAATATTATAAATGTGATTTTTTAAAGTTTATGTGTTTGTTATGCCTTTTTTGATAAGTACCATCATCCATAATCAGGTCTCAGAATCTTGAATCTGGTACAAAGCAACGTCTTATAGCACAGATAAAGTAAAAATTGCAAAAACCGTATATTTTTAGTTACATCCACAGAAATCTAAATAATAATATTATTTAGATTTCTGTGGAAAATAGGCATAACAAACACATAAACTTTAAAAAATCACATTTATAATATTAGTGAGATTTCCTTTTATAATTAATCAGGCCATGGTACCATGGCGGCCAGATAACTGATATAATACTTATGTATATAGTTATAAATGCATACTTATTACACATAAAAACACCCAGACACATGTCTGGGTGTTTTCCAGTCCAGTAGGGATGGAACCTACGATCCTCGACTTCGCAGGGACAGTTACTATCCACGAAGCCAGTCTCATCAATAATAGGAATTGACGTCATCGTCATCAGGGACAATTTCCAAAATATTTGGGAAGTTTAAACAGCTATCAGTAATTTTCTTAATGACTGACTCAGTTAATTGATTTTCATACACCGTCAATTCTCTCAAATGAACAAGAGGATTTTTATCCAAAATTGTTAACATTTTATCATCAGTGATCGGCACCCAAGTATAAATATCTTCAATGTTCGGACTATTGCACAACAGAAACATTAATTCTTCGACTAAACCTTTCGACGAGTCAAAATTTTCATTTTGAAAATTTAATTTCTTTAACCTTTTAAACATTGGATCGTTTGATAGTGCCAGTTGTAACGACGCCAATGACGCCATGTCAAAAGGTTCTAGTTCGACGTTCGGAATTAATTCGTCTACGGATAAAATTTCCAACTTCGGACAAGTTTTACCTATATGTCTCAATGCATTTATATCAAACTGACCAATTCCTAAAAAACGAAGAACAATTAAATTATGTCCGCTAAATTCTAATAACTCTTTGACTTTGTTATCATAAAAATTGAAGCAAGTAAGCTCAAGTTCACTTAAATTTTTTACGTCGTAAAGTGGGCTGACATACTCTGGCCCTTTGGAGGCATCAGTAAGATACACTGTTTCAATTTTCGGACACATCGAGACGAATAATTCTAATTTCTCATAAGAACTGTTAATACAATCATAGAAAAGTCTCAAATTTAATTTTGTGTCGTTACTCGCATCTTTCGATTTTATGGCTTCTATGGCACGTCCTATAGTTAACGTATCAATATGTATACGTTCAAGTTTCTTACAAAATTGTAGAATATTCGCGGTCAGTGCTGGACTTATACCAGTATAATTTAAATTTACCATTTTAAGATCGCTAAGTTCAGTAATAATCTCGACATCTTTGTCATTTACATTATTATGAGAGATGTCTAAATCTTCAATAAATTTGCAGTTATCAGCTAAACATCTTAAAATATTGGTCGTACTAAATGGATTATTGCGACAGGAAAATCGTTCGAGATTTGGTAAACCTTTTAGTATTTGCATAACTTTGACTTCATCTTCTTTACATCCAATCTCATAAGATCGTATTTCTAAATGTGTTAGACCAGTAAGCAGATACGATTTCAAATATATAGAGGAATAAAATATCGATAGGTTTACAGCTAATCGAATGGATTTAACATATTTTGTAAATAATGCTTCTGTCATTTGTTCGATGACATCCCTGTTACTTTCATCTTTATCCTGTTTCTCAGTTTCCTCTTTCAATGAAGTCAAAGCTCGTATGCCTTCAACAAACAACTCGTCATGTAAAGTTCTGGGTGCGTTACATTCTAGGATATTTCGTATTGTTACGATAACACGAGTTACGATCGCCTCCTTTTCTCCTGTATCTTTCAGATGTGATTTTGTTGCTATCACTGCTTTCGCTTGCAAGGCTATCCAATCCCCGAGCTTCACTATCGCTAGCTCTTCCAGGCTCGGCGGTTGATGCACAAGATAGTAAGTCACCGTTCTTTCTTCCTGAAATTTGGTTATTTTAATATCAAATAAATTCATAATCTTTGTTTGAGTTTACGGCCACATTAAATATATTTATCGCAGGATGACTTGTTAAGCCAATTATTTGCAAAATCTCTGGAGATTTTGTGAAAACACGAATAATTAGAGCACTGGTACGACATTTCTCAATTATACCTCTAATTATTATCATAAGTACTACAAACTTCACTAGTCTTCACTACTACAAATTTTACAAGAAACTGTAAAAAAATCAAGTTTGTTGTATTATAGTATATTAATTATTTAAATATTTATTTTATTTTATTTTTAGTATTTGTTGTTATAGCGGCAATAGAAATACATCATCTGTAAAAATTTCAACTGTCTAGCTATCACCGTTCTTGAGATACAGCCTGGTGACAGCCTGACGGACGGACGGACGGACAGCCAAGTCTCAGTAATAGGGTTCCGTTTTTACCCTTTGGGTACGAAACCCTAAAAACTAGGAAACCATTAATGTATTTTCTCCGACAAAACAAAAAGAAGTTTCAATTTAAAACTAAGGGACACAATTTAAAACTAAGGGACACAATTTAAAACTAAGGGACACAATTTAAAACTAAGGGACACAATTTAAAACTAAGGGACACAATTTAAAACTAAGGGACACAATTTAAAACTAAGGGACACAATTTAAAACATAAATATTTTTCCTAATTCATTTTATCACAATGAATGTACCTAGTATAATTATAAATATTATAGTGTCATAATATAACTTTTGCATAATCGGTAAATTCAATTCGAGTTCGAGTTCTATTAAAGTAACCGAACACTTTTTAAAATTTATGTTTAATTATTGAGTAATTAAATAAAACTTGGTCAAAAATTGACTCCTGGCTTAATATTGATTTCCCCTCCAAACTGTGTCATGCTATTCTCGACTTTATGCGTATCACATTAAGAAGGGCGGGCGTCTTGCGGGTGAAATCTGTTTTTTTCCTGGCACTAGGCGCCCTCTTAAGAAATACTACCAGTAGTAGTTCATCGCCTCTGGCCTTGGGAGAAACGCCGATAATGTCTAGACACGGGTAGGGTTGTCGCAATTTTAAATTCGTGGCACCAAAATAAAATTAAAACAAACGGAAGACGTCAGCCCTGAGCCGCGCTTCTGCAATACTAACATTGTAATGTAGGCAATGCAGGAGCGCGCTTCCCGCGTCTCACCCCGCACGATAGCCCCCTCTAGACGGCTTCGTCGAACGACTGTATAGGTTTACGTCCCTAAGCCGCGAACATTTTTGTTTTAAGTTATTTTTTGTTTAGGTAAGTATTGTTATGATTTTCTCTATGTGTGCCTTTAAACATTATACTAAGTTATCTTTATGCTGCTTTATGCCATCAGGGACAGAAATGCAGCCGTAGTGGAGGCTCTGGCATAGAATAGATAATATAGATGGCTCTGGGCCGGGAGGAGGCGGCTTAGGCAAATGGCAATTAGGTAAAGAATCGATGTCGAGTCGATTACATGCGGAATCCCAACCGGTAGTGATCGGCTCAACAGACGAGCACTAGTATTAGGTTTAAAATGTTCCCAACTCCCCCCTTATTTTCCTCTTCTTCTGCTAATCCAAGAAATATGTAAAAATATATTAGATTTGAAATGACAAAAGTCACGGACCCCGGAGTTAGTAGACTCCACAATGTGGAGTGGCAAATATAATTAAAAAAAAAAAAAACTTTACGCTTTAGGTACATGGTATGCTAGTAAAAAATATGCGAAAACAGCTATGCATTTAGTTGATATGGTAAATTATCATTAGTCCTAAAAACGTTATGCGTACTTAAATCAGTGCAAAAATTGTAACGCTACTACATTTAGACCCTAAAATTAATTCTATCAAATTTATATATCTGTATCAAATCAAGAAGTCATCGAAGCCATTTCTAAGTCGTCTGTCTAGATAGATGAAAGTACATTTATTTTTTTGTTCACAACCCAAAAACTGCCAAAGAAAAAAAACCATCAAAATCGATTCATATTAAATACTATTACTATTTGTGTTCTATGCTTCTGGGTGTTTCTGTGTATCTTATGTATGTATTTACAACTATATACCTATGTATAATACCAGCTATCTGGCATCTGACCACCACAGTGCAAGCTTTGCTTACAGTTACAGCTTACAGATAGTGTTGTTTGTGAATAATTAATGTATTGTCCTCCACCAATATTTATTATTATTATTTAGTATGACACAAACTTGAAACTAATTTTAAAATCAGTGTTGCACAATATCAGATCTATATTTCAACATTTATAACAGAACTAAGAATCAGTGCTTTTAATAAATATTTTTTTTTTAATAAAGAGTGACGAGACGAGCAGGACATGTGCCAGATGGTTAGCAACATGCCTGCCACATAACAGCACAGTGACAAGCAGCTATTGGAACATGAAGAATCCAAATCAGTATCTAGCACTGCACTGAATTGAAGTAGGTAGGTATCAGTGGATTTAATAATTGTGTATTTGTACCTACATGATAAACTTTTTTAAACTAAGTACCTAAATCGTAAAATGTCTAGACTTGATTTCAGTTCGTATACAAATTAAAACTATCTCATAAATACTATTTTAAAATTACATTTCATGATGTAAACAAAAGAGAAAACAGATATTTACCATTCTAAAATTCTCAATGACAGTCTATGTGTGATGTTTTAACACTATTCACCTATAATTTTGTAGTAATCACTCTCAATAATGCACTGTTATAACAATAGAATTAAAACAATAATCAAAATAACCGATACACATTAGATAATTCGATATTTGTGTTAAAACTTAGGTTATGTCGGACAACACCAGGCTAGCCGGCCCGGGCTAAGAATACAACCAACAACCAACCGAGTATCAGACTAACGAATTAGATTTGCCGTCTCATTTCCTCGCGTTTACGTTAGACAGAGACAGCGTAACTATGCAAAAATGTCGTCGCTCTTATCGGTATTCGCAACATCGTGACTCATAGGTGCTTATTATAATAGTGAATGACGTGTTAAGAGTATGGAATTAAATCATTAATGTATTTACTTAATTTACTTCTGTTGATCTAAATAATATTGGCTTCTCTATAAATCCGTTAGTGGTTCTTTCTCGCTTATATAATGCGACACTATTCTACGTTGAGGTAAGTTGAATATACCGTAGTTATAAGTTATAAAAAGTTACGGCTGGTCTAGTGGGAAGAACGGCGCCTGCCGATCCGGAGACCCCGGGTTCAAACCCCACGCACCACTGTATTTTCGAAGTCATGCGCGTAATGCCGCTAACTTAAAAACGGTGAAGAAAAAACATCGTGAGGAATCCGACATGTACCTAGAATCTTTCGAAGTCATGTGTCATCCACCAACCCGCATAGCCTTGACTCTCTCCTTGCGAGAGAAGGCCCCGAGTCCCAGAAGTGGGAACATTTAGTGGGCTGTTGATGATGATGATGATAAGTTATAAGCTCATACACGTTTATCCTGAAGTTTAAGCCTCCGGTCGTAACAGCAGCAAAAACACGAAAGTAATCAAAACGATTTTTTTTTGTCCCTTTCAGTATTTCTGTACTGGTCTGTTTTATCGAGAGAACGGCGACTCACGATCCGAAGCCCCTGGGTTCAAATCCCACGCGTACCAACATGTTTTACCTATAATAATTATTATAACATTATAATCTTTCGATTATAGGAATATGGCGGTTATTGTATGATGTGTCTTGGACATTTGTCTAAATATTTTTTTTACATAAAATAAACGTAATAAGTAATAAAAATCTTTACCCATCAGAAAATAAGTTTATTTTGACGAAAACTTAATTAAATTACAAACAGCTCACACACTTGAAAAAACCACAGAAATTGCATCAAACACAGGTCATGTTGCACATTTCTATTTTACCTTTCGTACAGGATTGACAAAGACTAATTGACAATGGCAATCTATATTATAATTTTTTATTTAAAAATGTATCGTTATTTTCCTTAGTCTTTGATCATGATCATATTTTTTTTGTTGTATTTATTATTGTGAGGATAAAATTTGTATGGATTTCTTTTGAACTGGAATGTTATGTTACATTTTTTTTTTTCGTGTTTGTTGTATCGTCTATAAATAATTAATTGTATATACCATCTTAAAGTTACAAAACCGTCAGATTATAATCTAACACGTGAGATTACAGTCCTAGTAGGTTTATTAGATTATATTTATAACTATGACGATGCTATTGCTGACTAGTTTTATAATATACTAGGTGAATCGTGCGCGCGTTGCTACGCCATCTATCGAAAATTGGTCGTACCAATTCAAATCTAGAACACATTTGGTTACCTTATATTCTAATGACGCAACCTTTTAAAAGATAGACACATGCTGTCACGCAATGAAAGCTCTCAAAAAGCAATATTTATTCCCGTTTTTGTTACATTTTTCACTCATACTCCGCTCCTGTTGGTAGTAGCGCAATGTTATATGGCCTTCCTCGATAAATGGACTATCCAACAGAAACACCAATCATTGGCTCGGAACACATCATGCCAAACTTTGACACGGCGTAAAGACCGTTACTCATACACGAGACAAGTAGTACGTGGAAGTGGCACTTCAGATGCAGAGTTAGAAGCAGTCGAACGAGTGAAAAAATACACGTCTGCTTCTTGAAATCTACAACTACTCCAGACATTTAAAAAAAATTATATGAACAAAAAAAATCCATGTGACGAGTATCACTTCGAAAAAATTGAATTGAAGCATACACACTACGCATCCTTTGCTGTAACCGTGCCAAGCAGCAAATACGAGTACTTCATGAGCGCTGATAAATGGCCAAGTAGAGTTGAAGTCAGTCCTTGGTTTCGACGCGGCGACCGACGGGCGACGCGCCCGTCCTCAGACGCTGCGGGCAACACCAGTAATAGCGGAGCGACCACAGCTGCAGGCACAGCGCAGCGGCCGCAGCACCGGCACCGCCTCCGCCACTCCACCGGTGCCTCCTCTGCAGCGCCAGCTGGCGGCCGTAGTGCAAAACTCAGCGCTTAGTTTGGACGCGCAATGCTCACCTCTGAGACAGTTAATAATATGCCACCAAAATATAAACTCTCTTAATGATAAAACTCAACGATTAGACGTTCTCTTAGAAACGGACCTTAAGTGCGATGTTCTTGCTTTAACAAAACACTGGCTTACCGCCCCGAATCTACAATGTATCCATTTAAAAGACTATAAATTAGTGTCCAGTTTTTGTAGAAATAATATTATTCACGGCGGATTCTGTATCTTTGCAAATGAAGCACTAAAGTGTGTCGAAAACGTTGGGTTATCAGCATTATCAGAAAAAAGATTTTGCGAAATCTCCGCGATTGACATCATAGATTTTGACATTACCATAATTTGCATTTATCGCACGGGCCTAGCTCATGTCAGAGGTTTCCTAAGTGGCTTGGAAGGTTTACTCGATAAGCTCTGTGAAACCGAGAAAAAATTTATGATTGTCGGTGACATAAACATAAATGTCTTAGACAACATTACACTAGCGCTGACTTTAAAAATTTGTTTGATTTACTCAACTCCCATAATGTGAGCTCTATTGTAGACTTCCCTACTCGTATAACAGAAAAGTCACAAACGGCGATAGACCTTATTCTAACAAATCTACCGCGAGAACATACATCTGCGAATACAATAAAAACGCTCCTGTCAGATCATTTAGCTGTACGCGGTGTAGTGACGTTTGGTCACTCAATGCCAGTTCAGCATACTCACCTCGCGCGTGATCTGTCGCAAAGCAATCGCGCAAACTTTGTTTTGTCTATCGACAGCATAGATTGGTCTGAAGTAGGTGAGAGAAACAAGACTGCTCAAGCATTTGTGGTAGCACTGATCAACATCTTAGCGAATAAGTATGATATGATGAATATAGTTGTTTCCCAATAAAACGAAAACCAAATAACAAGCGTGACGCGTCGTGGGTTACACCAGACATACTAAATCTTAAATCGTTATTGTTTGACATTTCTAAATTAATTGATACATTTCGTGAGGAAGAAGACTTAATATCTATGTTTGACAATCTCAATAGGAAATACAATTCGACTTTGAGGATGTCTAAAACAAACCATTATCATAATATAATACACGGAAGTACGAATCCATCTAAAGCTATGTGGAGCATCGTGAACACAGAGAGGGGGAAAAATAATACCCCTAGATTGAATTTCACAGATATTGTAAAAGATTCTAACGGCAGGAAGTTTAGTTCACCAAAAGACGCAGTAAATGCTATGAACGTTCAGTTCCTAAATGCAGCTGCTACCTGTGGGGCGCCTAAAGCTGATGCTGCTATCGTTGGTAAAATTCTAGTATCAGCGCGGCAACCAACGGATCGTTCTCTCAGACTAACTAGTTTCTCGGCTGATGAGGTATTCCGCATAGTGTCCTCCAGAATATCGCCAAAAAAGTCAAAAGACATATACGGTATGTCGATGGAGCTAATAAAACTAGCAATTTTGCCTCTTGCTCCAGTTCTCACTACACTGTTTAATAAGTGCCGAAGAAGGCTCGTACCCGTCGCCACTAAAAATATCAAAAGTATCCCCGATATTTAAAGGCAAAGGTAAAAGGGACGACATTGATGGGTACAGACCAGTGTCGATTATACCAGCAATAGCCAGTGTTTGAAAATGGCTTAAGTTCGCGACTAGTGGCCTACCTAAGTGAAACCGAGGCGTTGTGTAAACAACAATACGCATACCGCGAAGGGAGGTCTACGACTTCTCTAACGCGTGAAATGGTTCGTAGCGTGTTGGCTGCTCGTGAACGCAGACAGCAAGTAGATGTCTTGTGCTGTGACTTATCGAAGGCCTTCGATGTCGCTGACCATGAGATATTAGCTATAAAGCTGAAACACTATGGCATAGCTGGAAAATCATACGCTGTGTTGACTGATATGTTACGAGACCGATCTCAAGTAGTAGATTCTGGTGATGGCGATAATAAATCAGACCCACTGTCTTCGTCTATGGGAGTACCGCAGGGTTCGTCAGTTTCAAACATCATGTTTTCATTACTATTGAACGATCTCCCTGACGCTATAAAGGGTGCAGACATATTTATGTATGCAGATGATGTTGCTGCTATAGTAACAGCCCCTTCAATAGAGGCATTAGAAGATAAATTAAATGCTGTAATCAACGGTTTAAACACATGGTTTCGTGCCAACGGTTTATGGTAAATTAAAAAAAAACTCATTTTATTCACTTTTGTCTGTCGGGCCACTATACAAAATCGCTAAAAGTTGTGCTTAACGGTGTCCGGATAGAGCAGGTACAGAACACAACATTCCTAGGTTTCGAGATTGACCGCTGCATGACATGGGAACACCACATCGATAAGATGTGTGCTAAAGTAGGCAGTGCGTGCTTTGCACTAAGACGGGTATCTCGAGTGGTGAGTACGGATGTGTCTCGTGCGTGTTACTTTGCCACGGTGCATTCCCGGTTACAGTACGGCGCCGAACTATACGCGCGCGCTGCAGACTGGGAGCATGCGTTCCGCACCCAAAAACGTGCCGTACGTGCATCGTGGGTGTCTCGCGATGCACATCCGTCAGACCTTTTTTCAAAGAGCTTGGCATACTTAAGTTACCTGCTATGTTGATCTACCAAGTGGCTGTATATGTTAGAAATAATTTGGACTCATACCACACGCGAGGAGAGAGACATTCATGCAATATACGCAACGCCGACAAGCTGGATGCTATACCACACTCTCTCACGAAGTCACGGAAGCTGACTCACAATATGGGACCGGAAGTATACAACACTCTTCCTAATATCATTAAATCAACCTCAAGTCTCGGTAGTTTCAGAAACAGATTAAATTATCGATCAAACATTTTATAGTTACAGCGAGTTTTTAGAGAGTAATGGTAAGGTTATGATCAAGTGGTAAAAAAATTTAGATTGTTCATTACAATAACTGTAACAAATAAATATATTTATATAGTTTGACACTTATCTGTACGGTAATTGTTATCGTACAGTGAAATGTTAATTTTAAACTTTGAAAATGTATACTATTTGTATGCTATTTCCTTTGTTTTTTTATTTCATTAATATTTGACGTGTAAATTGTACATTTATGAATAAAGAACTTTGACTTTGACTTTGAAAAATAATCTTTTAATTCGTAACAGTAGTTCCCGAGATCCTTGCGTTCAAACAAGCAAACAAACTCTTTACCATTATAATAAATATAGATTAGAGTATAGATTTTTTACTGTCAAGTCAAATTAACGAAGTTGTATAGTCAAAATAACTCCTAAAGCGATTTAAAAAAAATAATAACAAGGGAAATCCTCACTTAAATTAAATCATCAATCATTTCAGCAGGTAGTGTATGAGTGTACAGTGTGATATAAATATGTGATCTTTTTTTTTAAATCGTACATTCATAACACTAGCTGCACTTGCAAAAATATGGACGCTTTTAATGAATATATTGGTCATCAGAATCGTACGAAGGGAAATTAAGAATGTTTACAATCTCTGGGAAATTTATACAGCTTTGAGTAATTCTATCTATGATTTGTCTGGATATGTTACATTGATATGTTTCAAGTTTACGTAAATAAAGTAATGGGTTAGCGTCCAAGACTGCGGATATAATATCGTCGGTGATCGGAATATAAGTGCAAATAAATTCTATATTAGGACTATTACAGAGTAAATAAAGCAATTCTTCGACAATGTTCTGTGACAAGTCGATGTCTTCGTCTTGAAATGTTATCTTTCTTAATTTGCTGAATGTAGGTGTTCTAGCTTTCGAGCCTGTTGTAAGTGACGTGTGCGGGTTCATCCGCTCATATCTATCTGATTTGTTTATTGTAAGACTTTCCAAATTGGGGCACGTCCGAGCTATATACATTAGTTCATTTAAACTCATCGGTACCACTCCGTGAAATGTCAGAACTGTCATATTCTGTCCTCGCATTTCTAATATATCTTTCACTCGATCTCCATAAAAATCGTGATTCACCAATTCCAATTCCTGTAAATATTGTAAGTCAAGAAGAGGACTTAATGAAGAATTGTTTTCGATGAATTTATTGAGATTAATCTTTTGAACTTTTGGGCACATTGAGAGACATAACTGAAGTTGTTCAAAACTCGTCCACATACTATTGTGATAGGATTTTAAATTGAACTGTGGTTTTGTGTTTTCTGCAGATGTTGTTTTAATTTGTTTTAAAGCTCTTTCTAAGCTGTTTGAATCATTGAAAATATGTTCTATACTTTTACAAGAATTAAGAATATTAACAATTCCTATTTCGGGTATAGATGTATAGTCAAGATTTATACTTACTAAGTTACTTAATTTACTAATAACATTAGCCCGTTCGATACCGATTATAGAACTTGCAACATCTAACTCTTCTAGTAATTTACAATTGTTCACAATACATGTTAAAATTGTATCGGTAGAAAAAGGATGGCCACGATATGATAGTCTTTTAAGATTACGCAGTTCCTTAATAATTTGAATAACTTTCAATTCACGTTCTTTGTACGAATATCCTTTGATTATTGCGTTTATACGTAACTCCGTTAGACCAACAAGCATGTGTGATTTGTGACACAGGGAGTTCTGAAATATTGAAGTGTTTAAGTTAACATCTAGGACAGACAAATGTTTGGTGAATAAAGATTCTGTCATTCGACAAACTATATTTTCTTTATCTGTTTCTGAGACATCAGCAGACGGTTTGTTGTTAAGTTCAGTCAGCGCTCGTATTCCTTCAACAAACAGTTCATTATGTAGCAATCTGGGAACATTACCCTCTATTATAGATCGAATGTTTTCAATGTACCGAGATAGTAGTTCCTCCCTGTCTCCTGCGCGGCGCATCAATGTTCCCGCTTGTAGCGCTATCCAGTCCCCAACTCTCTTTATGGACAAATTTTCTAGTCTTTTTGGTTGTCGTACCAAGTATTCCATCTCCATTATGATTACCCTGTAAATTAACATTGGAATATTTTTTATCAGAACAGTCTGAAGTTTAGTTCATGAACACATGTTATGTGCTTATTCTATGCTCATGTTATTTTAAAACTATAAAGAGAGGTATGATATACACAGTGACAGCATGAGCAAGATTGTAAGCACACACCTGGCCATAAAGCAAAATAGTATGCAGTTAATTGAAAATGAAAAGTCCAAATCAGTTGTCAATCTGCGCTCCTTACCCAGGTTTATAAAAAAAAAATCTCTTTGTCCCTATGGGTTTGGCTCGAAATTTCTTTGGATTTCCAAAGAATTTTTTTTCCATAAGAAACATTTTGTCTTTTCATATTCAAATAGTACCTAAGTGACTGATTGGCGTTGTGATTTTATTAGGTAGACGTGTTGTTTATCATCAGTTGTTTTTCTGTCTCGCCAGTCGTCACTCTATCTGTATCTAAATTACTGGACGTACTGAAGTAAAATTTCTGTTTTTCCTTATACGTACCAAAATCACACAGAGATAATGTTATAAAAGTTATTCAATCACAGGGCTTCGAGAATATATGGGTAAATATATAAGAGAGACTACACTGAACTGTATGTTTTTTTTTAAATTTACATAAAAAAATTAATTAGACTACTTGTTCGTTGTCAGCAAGCAAGCTTGTGACGAATCCACGAGATCGTATTAACCAGAATAAATGTGGGACTGTATTATTGTCTCTTCCTTTCCGTAATGTGTAAGCGAGTCAGACCTATCGAATGATATCATTGTTTTGCTTTTAATATGTTGGAACATAATTTATTTTATCTAAGGCCCCTAGCATACGGTATATTTAAAAAGCGCAGATTTTAGGAAAGCGCGTACTCTGCGTCGAGGATGCCAATTTTTACGCTTGTTCTATGATAAAATAAAAAATAAAAATTGGCAGTCATAGGAACTGCCGATAGAAGTGAAAACTTATGACTCAGGATTTGATAGCTTACTTTGGAAACTACACGGGCGTAACCGGAGGGCGTGGCCTGGTCATCATGGCGTGGCCATCTAGAAATGCGTCAGCATTTCCCATTGGCTGACGCATTTCTAGATGGCCATACCATGATGGCCAGGCCACGCCCTTTCAGCATTTCCCATTGGCTGACGCATTTCTAGATGGCCAATGGCTATGGTCCCGAGGTTACCTGAAGATTTCTTATCATACCCGATCGTGACGCTAGAATTCAATTTACAACAGCCCACGAAAAATCTGCTTAGGTGAGCCAAAAGAAGTTTTCACTGCAAAAATCTTTGTTCTATGCGTTGATTTTTGCAAAATATATTTTATGTATACCAGCGGCCCGCTCTAGCTTTGCTCGGATGTCTTATTACAATTATAAAAGTCTAGCGCCATGATGTTTGTTTCCCGTAAACTCTTCACAAATTCAATGAATACTCACGCAAGTTGGCGTTTATAAATAATTTGTTCCAGCTTGAGAGATAGGATAGTTTACAGCTCGATAACAGTCAAATGAAGAGAGCCCTGGCAGCTAGTGTTTCTTTATAGTGTAGAGTAGGGGTCGGCAACGTTTCAGGAGCCATGGGCCACAAGGTGAAAAAAGTAGATAAAAGCGGGCCGCACTTCTGAAAGTTTGTAATTCACTTGCACCCCCCAGTGTTTCTGGAGTCGCTAATATAATCACATATGAGCAGTCTGTGAGCCAAGAATTAAAAACCGTCGCGGTCTCGCGGGCCGCGCGTTGGCGACCCCTAGTGTATAGTGACAGGACGGGCAAGACATGTGTCTGATGGGAAGCAGTAGTACGTCTGCCCCTAACAACACAGTGCCATTATTCCGAGAGTTGGCAACTAATATTGGGTAGCTATTCGAGGAAAGTTGAAAATTTGTCACATAACTCTACCATTATACCCCAATACGGAGGTAGACCTGACTGGTATGTAGCGGGGTAAAATGAAACCATACCTTTTTATTTCTATTTGTTTAATCAATAAATATTTTTGTGGCAGATCCTCACTTTACCTATCCCACTGATATTCTATATCCCAGTATTTTGAGGGAGAAGCCCTATCTGTGCAGTAAGCGTGGCGAAGGCATTCGTGTAAATTAAGCGCGACAAATTGGTCTGTGTCTCCCGACTCCTTTTCAAAATCCAGTAAACTGACTCACGTTAAGGAAACAGCAGTATACAATAATAGGTAACCAGATGCGATTGTAGCAGCACCAAGATTGAACAGCTTTAAGAGTAAGCTCAAACGAGGTGGCTTATCGAACAGACGTTTTATAGTTATGAAGATTTCTAAGAGAGCAATGGTAAAAAAACAACTTAAATTGTAATTAGTTTGATTTTTCTTTTCGATTTCAGATTACATTTTTCAATATAATTATTTTTGTCGTCATGATATAGAAATATCATACCGTAGTATCATAACGTAGACAAATAAAAAGAATTTTATAACATATTTGCTCGTAAAGGGTCTCTTATTGGACCAATTTCTGTATCGTAATGTATCTTATTACGCACTAGTGCTGTAATGTGTAATGTAAAACGCACGGTTTCAAAATGCTCCGTCCACAGACTAGGTAGAGAGATATGCTCCGTCTAAAACGAACGGTACCTTTTTAAATCTTAGTAAAGAGTTTTTATGTCAGAAAAGTGTGGTCAACATTTTATGAATAAAATTAACTTTGAGAGGTAAAATATAATAAAGAATTATTAAATTCGTTAATTTAATTAATTTAGACCATAAATTACTTTAATTTTTCTGTAACAAAACACAAAAATATTAATTTACTTTATTATTAATGGCTTACCGTCTGGTTCTGTGCCGTTGCTTAAAAAAAAAAGGCGCCGATGCGCGCGCATTGCTAATCTGTGATCCATAGTGATTACTTACTCTGTGCTATGATATGTGATCAAGTAAATATGATTCCGCGCGTTTTTTTTCGCTGTATTGTTTTTATTTGAAAATGTCGTCAGAGTTTTGTTTATTTCCTCGCAAATATGTTATAAAACGTCGTATGACATACGTGCGCTTTGATAATTACAGCCTCTGCTAATTATAGCTCTCGCCTTCGGCTCGAGCTAGCAATAAAGCCTCGGCTGTAATTATCAACTTACCGCACTTATATCATAATGTACTATTATTTGTCTACGTTTATTTGTAAGTCGTTTAATTCTATTGTACGATTTTCAATTTTATTAAAGCTAACTTGTAAATGTAAACTTACCAATAAACAACTTTGACTTTGACTTAACTTTGATTGTTTGTAATCTCTGGGAAATTTGTACAGTTTAGAGTAATCCGTTCTATGACTGGTCTGGATAGGTTACTGTGACAAGTTTGTAATGTTTGTAAATAAAGTAATGGGTTGAAGTCCAAGACGGTAGACATTATATCATCGGTGATCGGAACCCAAGCGTGAATAATTTCAATGTTGGGACTATTACTGAGTAAGAAAATTAATTCTTCGCCGTTGCTCTGTGAAAAATCATCAAAGTCATCATGAAACATTAACTCTCTTAATTTAGTGAATGCAGGATTTTCGGTTTTCGAGCCTGTACTAAGTAGTGTAGTGTTTTGCGGCATTGTCCACTCAAAACTTATTGATTTGTTTATTGTTAGACTTTCCAAATTGGAGCACGTCTGAGCTATACACATTAGTTCATTTAGACTCACGGACTTACTCCTTCAAAACACAAGACCGTCAAATTGGGTCCTCGCATTTCTAATAAATCTTTCACTTGGTCTCCATAAAAATCATAATTCACTAATTCCAATTCCTGTAAATACTGTAAGTCAAGAAGAGGAATCAGGGAAAAAGGAGAGTCATTGGATTTGTAAAGATTAATTCTTTGAAGTTTTTGGCACATTGCGACAATTAACTGAAGTTGTTCAAAAGTAAACTGCGTACTATTTTGAAAGATTTTCAAATTTAATTTTGGTTTTGGCTCTTCTGCAGATGCTGATTTTATCTGTTCTAAAGCTGTTATTAATGTATCTTTATCATCGTCATTACTATTGAAAATATGTTCAATATTTTTACAGAATTTGAGAATATTAACAATATCTTTTTCAGAAATAGTCGTGTTCACACACAGATGGATCTTTTTTAAATTCCTCATTTTACTAACATTATTTGCCAGTGCCAAATTTGTTCGAACACCTTTAACATCTAACTCTTCTAATAATTTACAGTTGTTCACGATACACGTTATAATTTTATCCGTAGAAAAAGGATGATGAAGCAAATTAAAGTTTCCAGTGATGTCTAATTTTTTAAGTTTGCGTAATCCTGTTAGAATTTAAACGACTTCAATTTCATTTTCTTTAAATAAGTTTAGAGACAGTTCTGTTAGACCAACAAGCAAGTGTGATTTATGACATAGGGAATTGTAAAATATCGCATTGTCGAAGTTTACATCTAGGACAGATAAATGTTTCGTAAACAATGATTCTGTCATTCGGCAAATCACGTTTTCTTTACATGTTTCTGAGACATCAGCAGACGGTTTTCTGTTAAGTTCAGTCAGCGCTCGTATTCCTTCAACAAACATTTGATTATGTAGCAATCTGGGAACATTACCCTCTATTATAGATCGAATGTTTTCAATGTGCCGAGATAGTAGTTCCTCCCTATCTCCTGCGCGGCGCAGCAATGTTCCCGCTTGTAGCGCTATCCAGTCCCCGACTTTCTTTATGGACAAATTTTCTAGTTTCTCTGGTTGTTGAACCAAATATTGAGTTTCCATTTTGAATTACCTGCAAATTAATATCAGTATAATTTTAAACAACACAGTAAAGTTTAGTTCATGAACAGATCAGTCAACTCTGTGAATATGTATTATTGCGTTTCAATATCCTATAGAGATACATGTTAAATGCAGTGGCTGTCCTAGTAGGTTAGTTGGTAATAAGTTGGCAAGTCTGCTTGCAAAGCCGTGGGTCTTGGATTCGTTTTCCACCCAGTGAAAATATTTGTACTGTGTCTGGATGTTTCTATATATACTAATACATACTTATTAACTTATAATACACTAGCTGTGCCCCGCGGTTTCACCCGCGTCTATTTGAGAAAAATCCATACTAAAATATCCATTGCTGGCCACTTTATTACGTTTTACGGAACCCTAAAAATACGTAAATAAGCAACAATGCATTGTTGTAGAACAAATTTGATTACTTCAAATGGCACAAACTTCAAATGTAGACACGCGCCGTCACAGACTTCAGCGACCAAAGAGAATTTAAATTCACGGAACTAAAGCTCTCGAAGAGAAATATTTTTCCCCGTTTTCTTTACATTCTTCACTCATACTCCGTACCTATTGATAGTAGCGTAATGTTATATACCCTATAGCCTTCCTCGATAAATGGAGTATCCAACAAAAAAAGAATCTTTCGTATCGGTCCAGTAGTTTCCGAGATCCTAGCGTTCAAACAAACAAACTCTTCAGCTTTATAATATTAGTATAGAAGTATAGATAGCAATACCCAGACATATAACTATTAAAGTGTTATATCAGCTATCTGGGCGCCATAGTACTTTGCTTAGATTGGAGTCAGATGGTGTTGTGCGTGAATTGTCCACAATATTTTATATTAAAAAAAAAAAATTGGCAGTCATAGGAACTGCCGATAGAAGTGAAAACTTATAACTCAGAATTTGAAGCCTACTTTGGAAACTACACGGGTGTACCGGATGGCGTGGCCTGACCATCATGGCATGGCCATCTAGAAATTCGTTAGCATTTTCCATTGGCTCACGCATTTCTAGATGGTCATGCCGTGATGGTTAGGCCACGCCCTTTCAGCATTTCCCATTGGCTAACGCATTTCTAGATGGCCAATGGGTGTGGCCCCGAGTTTATCCGAAGATTTCTTATCATACCCGAGCGTGACGCCAGTGACGCTAGAATTCAATTCACACCCCACGAAAAATCTGTCTAAAAGCGCGCCTGCGCGCCAAAATATGTTTTCACTTCGAAATACTTGGGAGGTGTCAAGGGACATTCTGATGGAACGTTGTACAAAATATTGCAACTCTTTACTGTTTCTGTTGCCCTGGTACTGGTACCTAGGGGCAAACGCAACTCTTTTATATTTCTGTTGTCCTGGTATCTGGAGATAAACGCTGGGCTGTTGGAGGTAGGTAATCGAAACTCTTCACAGTTTCTGTTACCCTGGTACCTACCTGGCCGTTTTTACCGAGTTTACCCGAAGATTTCATATCCGATCCGATCCATTATCATATCCAAGCGTGACGATTGATGAATCCATTTCACAGCCCACGAAAATTCTGTCTATAGCGCGCCTAAAGAAGTTTTCACTTCAATAATTGCGTAGCTTCATTTTGAAAATGAAGAGTTCATTAAAATCACTGAGCTCATTATCCTGATATTTAAGAAGACAAGCAGCGATTACCCATCAGACTTGACAGACAAGACACGCATGTGTCATCCACCAACCAGACGATCCAACACCAGGCTAGCGTGGTAGATTATGGGGTTGTTCTCGCCGTCTAAGAAGGTCTAGAGTTCAAGCAGTGTGAACGTACATTGGTCTACCCATTTCAAACAAAACAAAAACAGTGCCAGTGGTACTGATGTATTTTGGTGTGGATAACTGCGTCTTAAACGTAGATATAATATTTTTATTTCCAAAATACATAAGAACGTCAGTGCCTTTAATTAAGTACATTTAAATAAGATTGAAATGGTTTTTTTTTAATCGATAACTTTTTCATTAAGATAGATAGATAAACTCTTTATTGGACTTACTTAATAAAACAATCTTAAAATATAGAAGCAAATGGCGACCTTGTCGCTAAAAGCGATCTCTTCCAGGCAACCAAAGTGGGATGGAATAGAAGTTAAAATATAAAATGACGGGAGTAATTAAGCTACCCATGATACATTTAGTCATTCAACTATTAATGCCCTTGAAAGAAAATAAACGAAAAATATATTTGTATTTAACATACCATTTAAAAATGTAGTTGTGAGTGATATTTGAACACTATCCTCCAACGAAGTATTACTCATTGCTATCCTCCCATTGTTTTGTAGTAAACAATATCCTTGATTCACTGTACTAAGTAGCTAAACTATTGTTATTTAAATATATTATGTGTTAAAAGTTAGGTTATGTCTGAGACAACACCCGTCCCAAACAAAAAAACAATAGCAGACTAGACTTAGAGTATATATAAGTACTTATTTATTCTCTAAGAGACTAGAGTTGTCGTCCCTTTTCCTCGCTTACGTTAGACAGAGATAGCGTAACTATGCAAAAATAAATTCGCTGCTATCGGCGTTCACGACCTTGTGACCATGACACTAGCTTATAGGTATGACGTGGTACGGAATATGGAACTAAATAATTTTATTTAGTTGTAGTTAATCCAACATATGCATATGAAACACGAAGGTGGCTCCATCTTTCAATTATTTTCACGCAGAATGATGCGAATTTGGAACGTATGTCAATATATAACGGGGATCTACCGCCGAACGAAAACTGTCTTAGCATTGATGTTTCTCTTTCTTTTCTTTTTGTTTGAAATGATAGAGATGACAATAGCAAAGCCAAAACCAATTTAATTAGCCGGTAGAAATCCGGGTCAGAATAGCGACAGAATTCACGGTCGAGATAAGCTTAATGTACCTACTACTGTAGTTAAATAACTACAGTGAATCATACCTAAAGCTGCCTATACACACTGGGCCAGTGCAGGCCAACGCCAGTGTGTGGAGGGTCGTTTTGTGATGACTCGCGTCGCTCGCCTCGCTGGCCGAGTGACGGCAAGTGGCCAGTGTGTATAGAGCTGTTTTGCCTCGACTCGTCTCTCGTGACCGGTGTCGGTTTTTGTGCACAAAACAAAGGCGCTCGGCGAGTAGCGTCCTGTTCTCCTATTGGCCTACCGCGCTTTTGCCAGCGCTGGGCCAGTGTGTGGATGCTACGTTTTGTCTCGTGCTGTTTTGTCGGCGCTCGCGTTGGCCTGCGCTGGGCCAGTGTGTGGATGCTACGTTTTGTCTCGTGCCGTTTTGTCGACACTCGCGTTGGCCTCCACTGGACTAGTGTGTATAGGCAGATTAATATTATTGTATAATGGTGACCTCTTAACAGAGTCCGCCTAGAGAACCAGCAGGTCTACTACGAAGTCCGATAAACGATATATCGAATTTATGGACGTTTATTACTACGAAACACAATCAGTCGGTTGATCGGATCGGGCGTTTCGTTCATTTTGAATTCCGACCGACATAGATTTGACAGATTTTTGTGTCGTAAACCTCACTCCGAAAGCGTTTAATTACTTACCTACCTTACCGATTATTCGGACAGCTGTCGGTCAGATCCGATTATTCGGAGGTTGTTTTCGTAGTACCTGCAAGTCTATCACAACTTTGCCAATTATTCAACCGCCAAGCAGTAAGCAGTAATGTGCTAAAAAACTGTGTTCTGATTTAACGTGCAACGTTTCCAGAAAAAAAATCAGGGCGTAAAAGTAATTCATTCCACATATCTGGTTGGTGACTGCAATGCTAGTTAATGATTTGGTATACATACTTTTTTTTTTGTAGATACCTACAGACAAAGAGTTCCCAGTTATAGATTTTCTCAAAAACAAAAAAGAACTTGAAAGAAAAGAGAAGCCATCTGGATTCGAACCTGGGTCTACTACTTCATGTCCGCCCGTCTTATCGGCTAAGCTAATATACTGTCGCGCAGTGCCGCGAAATTTACAGTCGCATTCTAATGTTAATGTTATAGTTTTTCATTGTTTAAAAAACGCGCAAAAATGCTTTCTTTTTAAATGAAACCTAGTTAGATCGATTTATCGTCCCCGAAACCCTCTACATCCACAATTTCATGAAAATCGTTCGAGCCGTTTCCGAGATTCAGATTCTGTAGATATATGTACATATAATATATATAAATACAAAAAGCTGAAGAGATTGTTTGTTTGTTTGAACGCTAGGATCTCGGAAACTACAGAAAAATTATCTTTCATATCGGTCCAGATATGAAAGATTATTTTTCTGTTGGATAATATATATATATGTATAAAATATATATATTTACAATAATTGCTCGTTTAAAGGTATAAGATAAGATTTATCAAAGAGCGCAATGATAAAAGGAGTAGAGGAAGACCAGCGGCAGTGGGCCTACTGCCCAACTTAATCTGCTTTAGCTTTTCTATTGCTGTCTCTTTTATTTCAAGCGAAAAGAAAAGAGACAGTATTTGTTAGGCGGTATACTCTCCGGAGAAGGTTAGGAGGAACAAGGTATTTGATGGGTATATTCATTTATTAATGCAAATAAAGTCGAAATTGTGATGGTGCAGTATTGGATAATACTTAAATAATGATAAAAATCGTTACTCATCAGATAAACAGGTAAATTTACATGGGATAAATAAAACTTCACGTAACAACTAATTGGCTAGTATAATATATTTGAAGAAAACATAGGAATCATGTCAAACAAAGCTTAATATTTACAGGTTTCTATACAGTGTGTCAAATCACAGATCGTAAGAAATAAACAAGGTTAAAAAAACAATTGTAAAAATGTTATAATAGTTATTTGTTGTACAAGAGTGCAAAGTGGCTTTTTAACCGCGTGCTCAATTTTGAATCCCTCGCTACGCTCGTGACCTTTAGAACGTCGTCAATCTCGTCTCGTCAACTTTAGAACCCTGAGCGTAGCAAGGGAATCAAAAGGGCACAAGGTGAAAAATCTTTGCACTCGAGTGTAACACGTAATTTTTCATCCCCCCCTAGCGAGGAAATTACTAAACGCTTTGCGCATTTTCAGTTTCAGTCGATTCTGTTGGCGTTAAATAAACTTCTTAGTCGCTAGAATCACTTATTGTTATGGTATTTCGGTTTTTCACTTGTATTCAATTTTATAAGTTTTAAACTTAAGTTTATTTAGCCATGGTTTTAAAAATAACAATATAACGTGAAAATATGGAGAGTTGACCGATTGAGGTAAGGAGTTTCATGTGTACATGAAAAAAGTGTCCGCCCAAATGCATTAAATTATAGTAGCGCTAAATTTGCATCAGGGTACATTTTAAAAGAAATTAATAAACGTACTATTCAGAATTCACGAAAGAAAAATATTGGCAGTCATAGGCACTGCCGATAGAAGTGGTAACTTAAAACTCAGAATTTGATTTTTACTTTGGAAACTACGCGTGTGAAACCGGAGGTCGTGGCTATCAGCATGGCCATCTAGTAATGCTTACACATTTTTAAATGACCAATGGGAAAGGCTGAGGCATTTCTAGATGGCCATTGGCTATGGTCCCGAATTTACCCGAAGATTTCTTATCATTCCCGAGCGTGACGCTAGAATTAAATTGACAGCCCACGAAAAATCTGTCTTTGGCGGCCCAAAAGAAGTTTTGCCTTCAAAATATATTGTACCTACATGTTTTCTCAAAATAGTAATTATTTATTTGATGTTATATTAACTTCATTATTTTGTACTGCACAAGTAGTTGAAATTATCTATTAGTTACTATTTTAGTAGTCAATTATATTTAATTATTTAACTCGGCAACTCGGCATGCTTCAATTCGATTACAATTGATTCATTCATAGCATTTCAAAATGTTGTGCCATTTGAAATAACATTCTTTACCTCTATCTATACGTGAAAAGAAAATTGCGCGCAAAGCATTTAAAAAAAGTACACCAAAGAGGTTCCGAGTATGAGTTTTTAACAAATTAAAAATAAATGTATGATGAATTCGGCACCAAGGAGGTAGAAATAAATAGGTTAAATTATGTTTTGAATTCAAAACCTCAGTACACACGATGATCTAAATTCAAATTTACTTTAACCTCTAGAGGGTAAAAACGACTTTTGCGCCCTGATATCGAGGAGCAAAAGTACTCTTTCCGAGCTGGTGGGATGAAAAATAAATTGTAAATTGTTTATATAGAAAAGACGTTTTTACAAACTTAACAATTCATTTGAACGCGATAATTCTAGATTTTCATCCTGTAAAAGCTGTTTTGGTAAATTCGAGGAAACTTCAATGTTTGTAAATTAAATGTCAAAAGCTCGATAGTATCAACAAATGTATTATGTTTGTAATACATAATTACTAGCTGACCCGGTGAACTTCGTACCACCATGTATTTTTTCGTCTACATTTTCTAGACTTTCTGCTGTACAAATCTTGTCCCGACAATAACAAACAAAGAATCATCCTATTTGCTGCAGTCATTCAAAAGTTATGAGCGTACATACCTTTCGAAGATCTATTTTTACGGTTCCGTAAAACGTACTAACTGGACCTTTATGGGTTTGTTATGTCTGTCTGTCTGTCCATCCGTATGTCACAACCATTTTTTTCAAAACAATAAGAACTATACTGTTGAAACTTAATACAGTTAATAACATTTTACTTCAACGTATATAAGCATTTAAAAGCACGTAATCCCTTTATGCAGAATACAGAAGACCGCACCTTGTGGCATTCATTAGGACATTAGGAGAGGCCTATGTCCAACAGTGGACGAATATTAAATAGGCTGATAATGATGATGAATCCCTTTATTGTTAATAAAGTCATTACCAAAAATCAGTTTTATTTTCATTGTAGTGCTTTGTGATATACGATGTTTTTTGTTTGATTACCTGGCACATGGACAAACAAATCTGATGGTTTTCGAACACGGGAGGGAATATGCAACATACAATTGATCATGTGAGAATCATGGGTTTTCTAGATTAATACCACAAACACTATAACACGCTCAGCGCCTTGTATATCGTTTAGGATACACAATGTCATAAGGAGTGTGTATAGTTTATGATACACACTCCCCATTTCAGTTAAAGCAGTATGTATCCGAAAGGCGCACGCTTTCTACACATTTTCCCAGTGGTTTTGGGTTGGGAATCGGACAATCAGTTAAGGAGGTATTAAGAGAAAAATAAAAATCATCTTGAAATAATTTTATTCAAAAAAAGAACGTTACTTAGAAACTAAATAATCAATTTCATAAGTTCAAAATAAATCAGTGAATATTATTGAAACATTTTTGACACAGAAAACTTTCACATACAGAGCATTTTGTAGTTGTTTGAGCTGCTCTGAAAGTCTTGCCACCAATAAATTTCCTGTCATACTTTTTATAGCACCTCTGCACATCTTCAGCGTACAATTTTTCTCCAACTTTGTTACTTTTGAGATAATGTTTTCTATTAGACGGTCTTCTTGTCATAATAGGGGCTGATGGCACTTCATCTTCATCATTCTAACTGAACAGATCGTTTTAGTAAAACTACAATTATTTGTTCCCTGAATGGAGTGATAGTAAGTTTCTTGAGATAATATTTGGTTGAATAATAAATTAATAAATGTGCATTCAAGAGAGAAACACAGAGAAATAATATCACGAAATGTGTTTCTTTATTGATACACATGGCCTGGGGAATAGTTTATCTATATACCTTAAAGTATTTCCCAGGCCACGTGTATAAAAAAATATACACACCGGTAAAAATAGGGTTGACGGGGGAGTGGGTGTGATTATTTTCTATACTATTTTAACACTTCACAACTCACAACACTAAAAAAACAAAAATTAAAAGTTGTCAAAATTTAGTAGTATTTCCATATAGGGCTTGGCGCTGAGCGTGTTAAGGTTTGCCCCTGGGACTTGTTAATGATCATAGAAAAAGCAAGCCGCACTGGAAACTGTAGTCGTTTAAACTCAAATGGTGCATCAATCGGAATCATTGGGATACGTGGTATCAAAACGTCTTCTCCTTTATACTTTCCTTTCAGTATAGTTGCTTCTATCACGTCGATCAGTATTTTTTATAGCTAACCGTGTGCCGTTGCAAAGACGCGGTTCGTTCATATTTCACAACATTTTAACTACCGATCCAACTTGAAGATTAGGTATGAGGTGGCAATCCTGGAAAATCCAGCGAGTTCGAAAATTCCGGTGGATAGGTAGTTGTTGACGACATCATCTTGAATCGAATCAACTGATATATAAATCCTCAGTTCACCTGTAATTTGTTCTTGAATTTTGAAATTTAATTAATTTGCATCTATCTCATTTACATAATAGGTATTAATATTAATTTATCATGTGGCTGTCTTGTCCCAATATTGGGCAACGGCTTCCATACCCTCCTTCCACTTTTTCCTTTCTATGGCTAATACAGTCTAGTCTTTCCGATATTTGTGGAGGTTGTCTTGCCATCGTTTCTTTGGTCTGCCGCGTCGTCGTTTGCAATCTGGCTTCCTCCGCGTAGTAATTTTGGCCCAATAATCATCCGACATGCAGCAAACATGTCCAGCCCGATCCCACTTTCAAATTGGCTGCTTTTTGAGTCACATCGGCTATTCCGATTTTGGAACGCAATATGGTGTTTCGTATTCTGTCCGTTAGTTTTACTCCAAAAATGTTGCACTCCACAGCACAAACGTGTGTATTCAAATCATTTTGGCAGATAGGGATATTAAATCAATAATTCCAAATAATATAAAACACTTTTTTTTTTAATTAATGGCTCTACGTGGATTAGTCAATAAACACTTTTGGTAATGCGGTTTGTGTTTGACTGACACTTGATTGATATAATGACGTAAAAACTGACGGATTTTATATCGCGTGCCGAAACTAAATCAAAGTAAATAATATCGTGAAGCCGACCAAATTGAAAATCAGTACTAATGAGTCTTACGATTTTTGATTATTCAATTTAATTTATATAATAAGCGAGTGCTTGTTATTTAATATGAACTTTATTTCATAGCAATAAAGCTCAAATTGCCTTTACATTTTAGTTAGAACACGTTTGTATGGGAAAAAGAAAAGGGCTGTTTTTAGAGTTTTCCCGGCAATTATTCAATTTTTGTTCGCCGTAAAAACCATTTTTGGACTTCAACGAACATTTAAAAAAAAGAACTGTCCAAATTGGTCCATGCGTTGTTGAATGATGTTGAATGACGGTTACCAACACATATTGCGATTCATTTTTATATTATAGAATTTAGATTTGCCATAAGCTCCGGGAAATTTTAATCGAAATAGAGTGAAAACATTTACAAATAAAAACAGCCAAGTATTTATGATGTACTAAAAAAAACTACTCATCAGATCGAGTTCAAACCAATTTTCGTTGGTAGTTTGCATCTACATCATATATTTTGTTTAGTTTTATCATTCTCTTATTTTAGAAGTTAGAGGACACACACACACACACACATTTACACATTTTACCACTTTGGAAGTGTCTGTCGCGCAAATTATTCAGTGTAGACAAAAATGATTTTAGAAACTTTTACAATATTTTAAAAGACCTATTGATGGGGTGTTTACCCCACACGTGTAGGTTTGATGAAAAAAAAATGTGGAGTTTCAGTTCTAAGTATAGGAGGCACCCCTTATGTTTATTTTTTTATTTTTGTCCAAATCTTAATGCGGTTCACAGAATACATATACTTACCAAGTTTTAACAGTGTAGTTCTCATAGTTTTGGCAAAAGTGTCTGTGACATACGGACGGACAGACAGACAAACAGACAGACACGTTGAATCTATAAAGGTTTTTACGTTTTACGGAACCCGAAAAAGACTATAAGTGATCAGTTATCGAGCGCGATGAAAAATGCTTAAATTACTAAAATGGTTATTAAAAAATAGAGGTTAGTGATAAAAGAGTAAAAATTTAGGGTTGTATGTATTTTTTAACGTCACATTATAAAAAAATAAAAACAAAAAATTTTGTTCAAAAATTAAAAAAAATTTTTTTGGGGTGAACAACCCTTGTCACTTAGGGGTATGAAAAATAGCTAGTAGCCGATTCTCAGACCTACTGAATATGCATATAAAATTTGGTTATAATCGGTAAAGCCGTTTCGGAGGAGTAAGGAAACAAACACTGTGACACGAGAATTTTATATATAAGATTATTTTTTGTAATTAAAATAATTCGGAAGCTTTAATAGTTATTTCTTATTTTAGTTTTCATTTCGGTGCGGTCTTAAGCACACTCATTTTTTTTATTCTTATTTGATTCTTTTTTTCAGCATCAATAACGATTTAATAATATAATATGAGTAAACTGTAAGAGAGTAAGTAGGTTGTTCAATAATTTATCCAGAAATTACCGTCTCGGGGCCCATCAGCGAGAATTTTAAAACATTAATAAACAGCTATACCGATTTTAAAGTTTACCCCCTAATTGCAAACAAAGTACCGAAAAGAAATCACTTACGTAGGGTTCCCGGCGTCGTCCAAAGCCCAGTTTGGTCTGACAGGAAGAAGGAACGGGGTCAGAAAAGGGAATGTGGAATAACCAAACCAGACAGATTCCGTAGACTTCCAGAATTCCCGTTCCAGCAGTAGCAACGGTCCGGCGTTGTAGAAAAGGGCCAATCCAGGGGCCCACTTTCACACAAATAGTCCAGCACTACTCCAGTAGTAATTATTAACGTATTCCCGCACAATAATAAAGCTTTTATCCCGAAAAACACCAGGTTAGAAAGAAAAAAAAGAAAAACGTGACTAGTCGTTCCCGCGAACAAAGACAACGTTAAAAGTGACAGCCGGCTGTCAACCATAGATCCGCTATGATTTCGATGGCCGATATAATGTTGCCCGATTATACGGAACAAAACCCCCGACCAATTGAACTCCAGGTCAATTTTAGAAATCAGTATTTAGTAGTATCCGGACCCCAAATAAAACGAAATTCCCAACTTTGACCCGAAAGTGGAAATCAAACCAAAAAAAAACTTTACCAAAAATAGCAATAAAATTAAATAAATTTTTAACCATGAAAAATACGTATATCTAATAAAGAGGCAGGCGTGCCAGAGAGGACACCGCGCGCTGAAGTCTGGAACCAGAAACCAGAATCTCCGCCACGCGGGGTGTGCCATCAGTACCAGATATCAATTTTAAAATACGTCCCCTACGCCAGAGTAGGGGGGCCAAATTTGACTCTTTTAATAATACTAAGTCCCCTTCCCGAGGGGCCTCCGTCCTATCTGTCCATTTTACCCGTTGTTGCAACAGATGCAAGTACTCGGCCGACCAGCGCCTCCAGAAGTCTTGACTTATTTGCTGCAATAACTGAAAACGGGACAGGCGTCCGGGGCGCTCATCCTTCCAGGGATACTCCGGCAACGCGGTTAAAGGCTGACCGATCAAGAAGTGACCCGGCGTCAAGACTTCTAGATCGTTAGGGTCAGGCGAGATTGGACAGAGAGGACGGGAATTAAGCACTGCCTCCACGCGGCATAGTACCGTGACTAACTCTTCCCAAGTTAACACGGTCTCCCCGATGACACGGCGGAGATGGGTTTTAGCAGACTTCACCGCAGCCTCAAAAATTCCTCCCCAGTGAGGACAGGCTGGCACACTAAATTGCCAGCTGATTCCCCGCTGGGCGAGAGCCAGACTTAAACTATTATTACCAGAATTTAAAAAATTATTAACTTCGCGTAAATAATTCGCCGCTCCTCGATAGTTTGTGCCATTGTCCGAACGTATTAAAGAGGGTACTCCTCTTCGCGCTACAAAGCGATCCAGCGCCGCGACAAAGGCCTCCGTAGACAGCGCAGAGACCAGCTCCAGGTGGACTGCTTTGGTGGCCAAACACACAAAGACGCACAGGTAGACTTTAACGACCTTGGCGTTACGCAACGTCGATGACTTGACCGAGAAGGGCCCAGCGAAGTCCGTTCCGACCCCGTCGAACGGCCTCGAGGGAGAAATCCTATCCGGAGGAAGATCTCCCATCATGGGCTGCATGGTAGACGCATTGAGCCTATAACAAGGGACACATCTGAACAGCACCTTTCGGACCGCCCTGCGAGCCGACAAGATCCAGAATTCACGCTGCAACACAGCGAGAAGCGCGCCACATCCCGCGTGCGCGTTACTGATATGCCGATCGGAGATCAGCAGGTCCACCAGAGGACCTCCTTTAGGTAGCAACAAGGGGTGTTTGCTGCCGTACGGCAGGTTGGCTTTCCGCAGCCGACCTCCTACGCGCAGAAGACCATCCTGATCTGTGAAAGGATTCAATTTAGCGACCGCACCCTTCAAGCGAGCGCGACCGCAGCGCAGCGCCTCAAGTTCCGTCGGAAACCTCTCACCCTGCACCAGCCGAATGAGGTGCAGCAAGGAACTCCGACGCTCCTCCACAGTGGCGATCTGGTCACACATCTTCTGACGAGGGTGACGACAGTTGTGGATGAAGCGCTTAATCCAGCTAGTTACCCCCAACAGTTTATCCAACTTGCTGTAACGACCCGTCAACCAATCAGGGTCTGGGGGCACTTCCGCCACAATCGCATGCACGCGGACTCCGGGCAGCTCCGCTCGCTCCGAGTCCGCGCCGAGAGCTGGCCAGGAAGCTTCTGGCTCCCGCAGCCAGTCCGGACCCCACCATAAGGGGTGATCAACTAGCTCCGGCGCGGAACAGCCGCGCGAAGCACAGTCAGCGGGGTTCAACTCACCCGGGACATGTCTCCAAACCATGTCCAGTCCAATGTTTTGGATTTGGGAAACCCGATTTCCCACAAAAGTCTCCAAGGTGTGAGGGGCTGCTCTTAACCAGGCAAGTACGACCTGACTGTCTGACCACGCATAGACATTCCGGATGTCTATCGAGGTGGACAGTTCCTGATATACGTGCTTAAGCAGCCGAGCAAGTAATGTGGCTCCGCTCAATTCCAATTTCGGAATAGTGAGTCGTGTCCTGATAGGAGCTACCTTGCTCTTCCCCAATAAGAGCGTGACATTAACCTGGCCTCCAGCATCAACTGTACGTAAGTACACAGATGCGGCATAGCCCAGCTCGGACGCATCACAGAACCCGTGCAGGCTGATCCGACTACAGCCTGGTGGCAGAATGCGCCGGGGCAACGCCACTCGATTGACCGTTTCGAGGTCAGATATCAAACGAAGCCAAATGTTAAGCGAGTCTCCGACCAGGGGGTCGTCCCATGAGACCTTCAGAGTCCAAAGTCGCTGTAACAGACACTTGGCTGCGAACAGAACCGGACTGATCCAACCGTTTGGATCAAACATCCTGGCGATGGTGGACAAAACCGTCCGTTTTGTCCACGCGCGTGTGGCTTCCAGTGCCACCCGAAAGGTGAAGATGTCAGCAACCGGTTGATACTGCATGCCCAGAACCCCAATCCCGTGCGGATCGTCACCTTCCTCGAAGAGCCCCGGATCCTGTTGGTGATCGTCCGGGATACCAGCCAGGACGTTGGGGTCGTTAGAGAGCCATTTCCGAAGCTCATAGCCTCCAGATGCGAGAAGCTCTGTAAGCTCATCCCGGAGCAACAGAGCGTCCTCCACCGTCTGCGCGCCAGTGCAAACGTCGTCCACGTACAGGTCGCGTTCCAGAACTGCGGCTGCACGTGGGTACCGAGCCCGTTCTTGCTCCGCCAACTCCAGCAGTGAGCGGATTGCAATGAAGGGGCTTGATCTCAACCCATAGGTGTTGGTGTTCAACTCATACACCATCATAGGGTCCTGAGGACTTTCCCGCCAGAGGATTAACTGGAACCTCCTGTCCTCGGGGTGTATGACCGTTTGTCGGAACATCATACGGATGTCCGCTCCCAACACCACCTGATGCCTACGGAAATTCAGGATGATGTCTACAATATCCCGATGTAACTTCGGTCCAGCGTGGAGGCACTGGTTCAGTGACACTCCTGTCGAAGTCGGAGCGGATCCATCGAACACCGTCCTGAGTTTGCCCGTCGACGCCTTCAAAACGGCGTGATGAGGCAAAAAGTAGTGGTCCATGGTCGACCAGTCGTCGCGAGCCGGAGACATGTGGCCCAGTGCCTCATACTCCCTCATGAACTCGATGTACTTTTCCCGAAGTACCGGATCTCGAGCCATGCGTCGCTCCATGGACCTGAGCCTTTTCTCGGCCAATGATCGAGACTGGCCCAGACGCGGGGGGTTATGCCGGAAGGGCAGCCTAGTCTCCAATCGCCCAGAAACCATTCTCCGAGTGTGAGCCTGATAAAAGTTCTCACACTCCACGTGCTCGGGATCCAGCCGAGACACGGTAGGCGGCTCTTCGATCTCCCAGAACTTCTGCATGATCTGAGCGAGGGCCGTTCCCGTAAAGGAAGCCTGATTCGACTGCTGCCACTCATCCACCATTCCCAAAATGGCGTTCCCGTAGATGGTGGGCAGCGCCATCAGCGAAGACTGGTCCAACAGTCTAGGCTTCCCGTTCATGATGTAACCCAGTACATCAGAACCCAACAAAAGATCTACCGGACCCGCCATCCCAAAGCGGGGATCCGCCAACCTGAGACCCTTAGTACAGGACAAAAGATCCGGATCTATGTCCGCCTGAGGAAGCCAACCGACAACCGAATCCATGACGGTGGCCCTGACCGCAATCCTTTCCGAATAGGAATGTACGGACGAGAAGGAGAGGCGGGTCTGTCCAGCCGACCGCACCTCTGTGTTCCCGACTCCCCGCAACGGAGTCGGTGACGGAAACCTAGCCAGGCCTAGGCGATGAGCAACCCGGGTTGTCAAAATGCACCCCTGGGACCCTGTGTCCAAGAGCGCTCGTATCCGGACGTAGTCGCCTCTTGGACCCCAAACCCTTAACCAGAGGGTGGGCAGCAGGACCACCGGTTGATCCTGTGCCAAGGGAACGGAGGCTAGTCAATCCCTCCGAGGCCCGTCCGAACCCGTCGGACTACAGGGCCCAGCCCAATATGGCTGCCGAGTGTAAAGGGCCATCGGAGGGGGGGCATATCCGGCCGCCCTGCCATACCGAAAGTAGGGCGGGTGGTATTCCAGCCTCGGATGTTCATGGAGGGGAGGCGTGTACGCCCTCCATTCCATCGGTCGCGGATCCAGCGGCGGAGAAGGGTAACGCTGGGGAGGTGACCCCAGTGGTGACTCCGGTATCACCCTTCCATCCCTCCAATTCGCCCGCGTCCGCGCGGGCTGTGACCGAGGTGACCGAGCCACGTGAAGGACGCCCCTTGTTGGGCTGCCCGGTGCTGCCGGGAGTTGGGGTGGAGGGGGTGTGCTCCACGCTGTAGCCACTTCATTGTTGTACAATGCGTGGCTCTGCGTGGGAGCGCCCCCGCCCGTGGAGGGCCCCCTCCCTGAGGGCTGTCGACCAGCACCATCGCTCCTGGTGCACAAGAGCTGGTGGTGTGGTCCCCCACACCCAGGACACGGCCGTGCCGTGGGGCAGTCATTGTACAAATGACCCCCCAGGCACCCGTAGCACCGACGCAACCGCCGAACGATGCCTCGTCGGTCGGAAGTCGTCCTCGCAAGCAGGGCCGGACACTGCACCAGCGCGTGAAGCTGGCCACAGTTCGGGCACTCCTGCTCCGACGCAGTCGTCACCGTCGCCGTCCGCTTTACCCCACCCTGAGTGCGGGGATTGGTAGGTCGCGGTCCTGTTCCGGCAGGGCCACGAGCTGAAGCGGCGGGCTGCGCCTCCTGCGGCGCCGACTCGACCATCCTCGCCTCCCACTCCAGGACCCGAAGCAGCTCGTCGAACGTGGGGAAGACCTTCGGGTCGCCGTGAAGGCCCCTTTCCCGCTCGAACCGGGCGCGCAACTCCAGCGGCACCTTGCCCAGCAGAATGTGGACCAGCAGAAACGACCAGTGTTCTACTGGCAGTCCCAAGCTGCGCAAGGCGTTGTACGCCACCTTCACGGGCGTGAGGATTAGTGGCCGCAACTGAGACCTCTCAGTCACCTTCGGCAGCCCCAGAATTTGTGACACGTGAGCGTCGGCGAGGAGCCGAGGATTTTGAAACCACGTCTCCAGCAACTCCATCGCCGTGCCGAAGTTGTCGTCGTCCAGCTCCAGGTGCTGGACCAGGGAGAGTGCCTCACCCTCCAGTGACGTGCGGAGATAGGCCAGTTTCTCCGCCTTCGTCAGATCCGTGCGTGAATCCACGAGAGAGGCGAACATACTCCGGAAGCCGCTCCACTCTCGCAGGTTACCTGTGAACCTGGGCAAGTCCAGGGTGGGAAGGCGTCCCACTACACCCGAACCCGCATTCCTGATGACGGGTCCCGAGTTCGCCCTTCCCTGACAAGACCTCTCCAGCTGGCGAACCCCTTCGGAGACCTCGTCGTACAAATCCAGGATGCGCCGCATGTCCGCGTCGATCCTCTCCATCTGCTCCTCAGGTGGAGGCGGCCTTGCATCCCGCAGCAATCCTGTGCTCCTCTCAGCGACCTCCAGGCGCCTGTCGAGGTGCTCTGCCCTGTTTAGCAGCGCCTCCTCCCGGTCTCTCCTGCCGACCAATCCTTGCAAGGATTCAAACCACCGGAGCTGGTTGGCCAAATCCGAAGCCATTTTAAATTTAAATTTAAATTTTAAATTAACCTAAAGTTCGGACAATGTCACAACAATTATATCCGCAACCTATTAAGCCGGATACCACTTAATACCAATTTCCCGACAGTTTGGGGAGAAATTATAAACTGGGAACCCCCAAATATCTGACCTACCCGATATATTTTCCCAGAAAACTAAAAACAAAAAAGGGGTATTTACGGCTAACTACGCTCTGCTACCAGAAAATGTTCAATAATTTATCCAGAAATTACCGTCTCGGGGCCCATCAGCGAGAATTTTAAAACATTAATAAACAGCTATACCGATTTTAAAGTTTACCCCCTAATTGCAAACAAAGTACCGAAAAGAAATCACTTACGTAGGGTTCCCGGCGTCGTCCAAAGCCCAGTTTGGTCTGACAGGAAGAAGGAACGGGGTCAGAAAAGGGAATGTGGAATAACCAAACCAGACAGATTCCGTAGACTTCCAGAATTCCCGTTCCAGCAGTAGCAACGGTCCGGCGTTGTAGAAAAGGGCCAATCCAGGGGCCCACTTTCACACAAATAGTCCAGCACTACTCCAGTAGTAATTATTAACGTATTCCCGCACAATAATAAAGCTTTTATCCCGAAAAACACCAGGTTAGAAAGAAAAAAAAGAAAAACGTGACTAGTCGTTCCCGCGAACAAAGACAACGTTAAAAGTGACAGCCGGCTGTCAACCATAGATCCGCTATGATTTCGATGGCCGATATAATGTTGCCCGATTATACGGAACATAGGTAATGTTTTTATAATGTAGGTACCTTTATTATCCACCCATACCGCATATCTCAAAATTGGCCGTCTAAGCAAGTTAGCATGTGTTTTTGGTACGTACTAACTCTACTTTCGTACATCAGAAAATATGTGACCTCTGTCGGCTCTGGGGATATTAATAATACACAACTTTAACTCTGTCTTAATTTAAATTTCGAATGTTTCTAATGTATGGAAAATTTGTACAGCTTTGAAGAATCCGTTCTATGACAGGTCTGGATAGATTACTGTCACATGTTTGTAATGTTTGTAAATTAGTTAATGGGTTGGCGTCTAAGACAGCAGACATAACGTCATCGTTGATCGGACCGAAAACGTTAATAATTTCAATATTAGGACTGTTACAGAGCAAGAAAATTAATTCTTCGCCGATGCTCTCTGAAGAAAATTCAAAATAATCATAATACTTTAACTTTCTTAATTTGGGTAACGAAGGATTTACGTCTTTCGAGGCTGTACCAAGTAGCGTAGTGTTGTGTGGCTTTGTCCACTTGTAACCAAATGGTTTCTTTATTGTTAGACTTTCCAAATTGGGGCACGTCCGAGCTATATGCATTACTTCGTTTACACTCATCGGTTTTACTCCTTTAAAGAACAGGGCTGTCAAATTCTGTCCTCGCATTTCTAAAATATCTTTTACTTCATCTCCGTAAAAATTAAAATTAGTCAATTCCAATTCCTGTAAATACTGTACATCTAGAAGAGGAATTAAGAGTGAATGGTTGTCGATGTGTTTAGTAAAATTAATTTTTTGAACTTTTGGACACATTGAGACAATTAACTGCAATCGTTCATCAATCGTCCACTCGCTATTTTGAAATACTCTTAAATTGAATTCTGGTTTTGATTTTTGTGAAGATTTTGTTTTAATTAGTTCTAAAGCTTTTACTAATGTATCTGTATCATCACTGAGAATATGTTCAATATTTTTACAAGATTTGAGAATATTAACAATTTCTGTTACGGGTATAGATATATACTCAAGATTGATCCGTTTTAAATTTCTCAATTTGCTAATATTTTTGGAACGTACGAAATTTTTTTGTGAATTTGTAACATCTAACTCTTCTAATAGTTTACAATTCTTTACAATTTTTTTTCACTCTATCATTTTATCTACAGAAAAAGGACGACGCACAGAAAAGTTATCACGGATGTCTAATTTTTTAAGTTTTTTTTGTTTACTTAATCCTTTGAGAATTTGAACGAATTCCATTTCATGTAGTTCGCATGAGTTAAGTAGGTGTAACTCTGTTAGACTAACAAGCAGGTGTGATTTGTGACACAGGGATTTCAGAAATATTGAACTATTGAAGTCTACATGTAGGGCAGATAAATGTTTGGTGAATAAAGATTCTGTCATTCGACAAACTATATTTTCTTTATCTGCTTCTGAGACATCAGCAGACGGTTTGTTGTTAAGTTCAGTCAGCGCTCGTATTCCTTCAACAAACAGTTCATTATGTAGCAATCTGGGAACATTACCCTCTATTATAGTTCGAATGTTTTCAATGTGCCGAGATAGTAGTTCCTCCCTGTCTCCTACGCGGTGCATCAATGTTCCCGCTTGTAGCGCTATCCAGTCCCCGACTCTCTTTATGGACAAATCTTCTAGTTTCTTTGGTTGTCGTATCAAGTATTCAATATGCATTATAATTTTCCTGTAAATTAACATTGAAATAATAGTCAGAACAGTCTCTAGTTTAGTTCCTGAACATATGTGCTAATCTATGCTCATGTTTTTTATGATTTAGCTCATAGAGTAAGCAAGCTGAAGTGTCAATGGGCAGGCCACATTACTTGCAGAATTGATTATAGATGAAGAAGAAAGGTTCTCGAGTAGCGACTACGAACCGAAAGATGCAGTGTTGAACGGTCCTCCATTAGATGAACAGATGACCTCACAAAGATCGCTGGAAACCACTGGTTGCAGGTAGGTTGTGCAGGATCTGGCGTTGTAGAAATCTAATAAATAGATGCATGCGTTCTTTGTACATACTAACACTACTCAATCATGCACATTTCGTTCATCAGAAAATGCGTGACGTCTGGCGGCCCCGGGATCTTACTCTATCAGCCTTACAATATTAGCATGGATATAAATGAATGAAATTAAGTTAATTTGGGTCAAGAGCACAGACAGTTACTTAAAAAACAGGTTAGTATTTACTTAAATTATAAAAACATAATATATTGAGGCACATTTACACTGGTACCCACACTAGGGCACCTGTGTCGTGGGCACCAGGCGATTAATACTTATACAACATTTTTGAAAGTCAAAGTCAAAGTCAAAGTAATTTATTCGCTAAAAATTGTGGTTACAAATAAGTTCTTAAAATAGTATGGTATGGTGCTGCACAATTTCAGTCTAAAAGGCATGCGAAATTTAAAAATTGTTACACAAATATTAAACTTTCGAAACATCTTAATTTATAATATCAATAACTTTTGACACGCAAACACATTTATTCTAAACAAAGACGGTATAATTCGAAAAATAATACTGATGTTGTTAGTTAAGAATATGAATTTTTACTTGACATGAAGGAAATAACTCGTACCTCCTGCTAATAGATATTATATGATATGCTGATAGACAAGACGAGCAGGTCATGCTGGTAAGCAACATGCCTGCCCATAACAGCACAGTGACACGCAGCTATTGGAACATGAAGAGTCCAAATCATTACCCAGCACTGCAGTGCGCTCGTCACCCAGAGAAATAAGATGTTCATCTCTTAGCCCAGTAATTACTTTATCCTGAAAACATTGCCCTTCAAACCGGGACACAGGAATGTTTGCACACTTTTGCTTGCTTTCACTAAAACTTTTACATATTCTAAAGTACTGTTAAATAGACACTATTCGCCCAAAAATCCGCAGTAAACAATCTCAAAAGATCACTAAATTAATAATATTATAATTAAAATAATAATCAAATTACTCACTTGTTATTTCGATATTTGTATTAAAACTTAGATTATGGACATCACCCGTCCACCACAAAAAACAAAAACAGACTAGAGTTGTCGTCCCCTTTCCTCACTTACGTTAGACAGAGACAGCGTACCTATGCAAAAATAACTTCCCTCTTATCGGGAATCGCGACCTCATCACTAGATAAAGATAAGACAAAGATTATATTATATTTCCAAAAAACACGAGAAAAAAGCATTCACAGTTTTCATATATATGTAATCGAAGTATTGTGTTGCATCGTTACATCTAAAGCCACCTATACACACTGGCCCAGTGGCGGCCAACGCCAGTGTGTGGAGGGTCGTTTTGTGATGACTCGCGTCGCTCGCCTCGCTGGCCGAGTGACGGCAAGTGGCCAGTGTGTATAGGGCTGTTTTATCTCGACTCGTCTCTCGTGACCGGTGTCGGTTTTTGTGCACAAAACAAAGGCGCTCGGCGAGTAGCGTCCTGTTCTCCTATTGGCCTACTTCGCTTTTGCCTGCGCTCGGCCAGTGTGTGGATGCCACCTTTCGTCTTGTGCCGTTTTGTCGACGCTCGCGTTGGCCTGCGCTGGGTCAGTGTGTGGATGCTACCTTTCGTCTCGTGCCGTTTTGTCGACGCTCGCGTTGGCCTGCGCTGGGCCAGTGTGTGGATGCTACCTTTCGTCTCGTGCCGTTTTGTCGACGCTCGCGTTGGCCTGCGCTGGGCCAGTGTGTGGATGCTACATTAGACACGCGGCAGTGTGGCCAGCCAAGTTCATTCAAGTAAACTGGCGAGCCGCACCATGTGTAATAAAAATAAATACTACACGAACCATTTGGAGCTACTTTTGCACGAAGTAACTATTTTCTTATCTGTGCTTTAGGGATGGGAGGGTCCCAAGTTATTAATAAAAAGTGTTTTCCTGTGTGACTAGTAAGAGTAAAGTGTCTCAAACTTAAATGTATAAACGTTGAATATACAATACATATATGCACTAACGACTAAAGTTGTGAACTGACTAACAAACACAAAACGCAATATGCTCAAGAACTAAGGCTATTCTTCGTAATTACTGTGAACTGCATATTATGATAACTTTAGCAGCCACTTCGTCGCAGTTTTTTTTTGTAAGTTGTGAGAGACAGTTCAGAATGCAGTCCAATGGCGATTTAGTTTATCGTAGACACATGGTAAAGAATATACGCAGTAGTACGTTTAGCTAACGTAGGTCGTAATCGAGAGAAAATCGTTTTTGTAGTGAAAACTTCTTTAGGCGCGCCTAGACAGATTTTTAGTGGGCTGTGAATTGAATTCTAGCGTCACGCTCGGGTATGATAAGAAATCTTCGTGTAAACTCGGCACCATAGCCTAGCATAGCCATAGCATTGGCCATCTAGAAGTGCGTCAGTCAATGGGAAATGCCAGAAGGGCGTGACCTGCCCATCATGTCATGACCATCTAGAAATGCGTCAGCCAATGGAAAACGCTGACGCATTTCTAGATGGTCATGCCATGATGACCAGGCCACACCCTCCGGTTACACCCGTGTAGTTTCCAAAGTAAGCTATCAAATTCTGAGTTATAAGTTTTCACTTCTATCGGCAGTTCCTATGACTGCCAATTTTTTTTCTAGGTAAACACGCTCTATAATAGACCGCATCGTCGCTTAACATCAGGCGAGATGGCGGTCAAGTGAGAACCGGATTCTGAATGAGAAGCCCCGTTTAAGTTGTAGATTGTCGTAGTCAGGGCGAGATTTTAAGTCCAGGTGGGTTTTGATTGCAGCATTGTATAGAAAAAGTAGCCAGACCCGCATCACTTCGAACTCACCATACAGCAAATCAGTACTAAAACTGAAAGGTTTACGGAGAATAACTTTGATAAATGTTCTTTGTGCTCTCTCTGCAGACCCAGCATCGATATAAACCAATGGATGTGCTCTATGCACCTTGAAATTGGTAATAAACTGCGTCTCTGTGTGTAGGATAAGAGATTTACACACAACTAATTTACTTGGCCCCTATAATCGCTGGCGGCGAGATATGCTGTGGTTCTACTTATTTTGGTTTCTGCAGCCGATCGTCGTCGTCAATCAAAGAATACCCAGGAAAAAGAAAGATGAAAAGAAAAAAAATATATATTATTTGTTCAAAACATGAGTAAATTACAAACACACATAATGCACAAAAAGTAAAGCCTGATATGGTAGGCATACAAATATTTTTCCAATTCTTGAACGATTTATGACATTCATGGTTTACATATAAAGCCGCCTATACACACTGGCCGAGTGGAGGCCAATACGAGCTACGAGCGCCTTTGTTTTGTGCACAAAAACCGACACCGGTCACGAGAGACGAGTCGAGACAAAACAGCCCTATACACACTGGCCACTTGCCGTCACTCGGCCAGCGAGGCGAGCGACGGCGAGTGATCACAAGTCACGGCAAAACGACCCTCCACACACTGGCGTTGGCCTGCTTTCGGCCAGTTTGTATAGGCGGCATAACAAAACACGAGTATAGCGCGAGTTCTCCTTCCAACACGATGCTAACTTCGACAACAATATTCTACGACTTTTTTAACACGCTTACATTAGCTTCACTTGTAAATTAACTATGTATGTAAGAAAATCTTGGAATCTTAATTTGACCCACTTCCCGGTATTCGATTAGGATGACATTTTGCCCACGCCCTGAGTTCTGATGACAATACATGACTAGCTAAGAAACGTCATTACAAATCCAATATGGCGGCCTCCCCAAGATGGCGGACTGGCTGTTTGAAATCAACTCCCATGATATGGGTATCAAATGAAAGGGTTTTCTGTCAGGAATACGAAAAAAATAGTCACGTGACTTAAATCTAATATGGCGGACAGGTTATTTGATAGGCACCCCCATGATATGGGTATCAAATGAAAGGGTTTGCTGTCAGAAATACGA
Organism: Ectropis crepuscularia; assembly: GCA_963693475.1. Classification (NCBI taxonomy): domain Eukaryota; kingdom Metazoa; phylum Arthropoda; class Insecta; order Lepidoptera; family Geometridae; genus Ectropis; species Ectropis crepuscularia. The sequence goes on along the minus strand of OY856369.1, from coordinate 14,387,790 downwards.
AAAATAAAGTCACGTGACTTAAATCTAATATGGCGGACGTCCAAGATGGCGGACAGGCTATTTGATAGGCACCTCCATGATATGGGTATCAAATGAAAGGGTTTGCTGTCAGAAATATGAAAAATAAAGTCACGTGACTTAAATCCAACGTAACGGCCGTTCCAAGGTGACGGAAACCTATAGTAGCTGACTAGAGAGCCTCTACTACCTATCTGACAATAGGATATCGGACTGGGTCAAAAATACACCATTCTAATTGGTTCGTCAGCAAGATCATGGAAAAATATGGGACACGTGTTTTTTGTTTTTTCAAAATATCAAAAATCGACAAAGATATAGATCATCAAACTTCGAGAGTGGAGGGTCGCGACGTCACTCGAGGGTAGAAATTGTACCCACGCGTGACGTCACGCGAAACTAAATCTAAGCGCTGTATCTTCGTCATTTTTTGTTTGTGAACCAAAAGAAAAAATACGTGTACAATATTTATTTTCAATCTAACTGACGGACTAATTAGATTTTTTGAGGACTGTAGCCTATTGTGTCAAGCAAAGCTTACATTTGTAGGTTTCTATTTTCTATACAGTCTCAAATCACTAATTGTAAAGAATAAACAAGGATACAATGACAATTGTAATAATTTTATAAAATTAAGTGGAAATTTTACAGAAGGAAACGTTTTCAGTAAACGTTAACAATAATAATATTATTATAACACATGATTCAGGGCTTAGTCACGATATAATTCATTGTTTAAATATAAATAACTCGACGAAAACATTATGTGTACAAATCGCGACAGTTCAAAAACCACAATTATTCATATCAATCATTAATTGTAGTGGTAGGACTCTTGGCAGAGTCCGCCTGGGGCAGTACCACACCTTTGCCAGTTATTCTACCGCCAAGCAGTAATGTGCAAACATTACTGTGTTCCGGTTTGAAGGGCAATGTTTCCAGAGAAATTACAGGGCTTAGAGATATAACATCTTAGATCTCTGGGTGACGAGCGCAATGCAGTGCTAGGTAATGATTTGGACTCTTCATGTTCCAATAGCTGTGTGTCATTGTGCTGTTATGTGGCAGGCATGTTGCTTACCATCAGGCACATGACCTGCTCGTCTCGTCACTCTTTATTTAAAAAAAATTATATATATCACAGCACTTTCAATATAAAGAAAGTTTAACTGGTAATTGTTTGTATCTTTTTTGTATGAATTATTTTTTTATTTTGTGATGTATGAGACGTTGGCATTCTTCTTTATATAAAAGGAAAAACTATGATAATAAATTTTAATTATCATAGTTTTTCCTTGGTGTGGTCAATCATACCATTGTAGGTTGTAGGTAAGTATGTAGAGAGAGTAGAGATTGATCTGTTGAGAGTAGAGTGTTGCTTATGATGATTATGATATTGTACGTACATACGCTTGATGTATCCTCAGAAATGAAATCCTTAACCATGAATGTTTACAATCTCTGGGAAATTCTTACAGTTTTGAGTTATCCTATCAATGACTGCTCTGGATATGTTACTTTGAAATATTTCTAATCTTCGCAAATACAATAATGGGTTTGCGTCTAAGACAACATGCATAACATCATCGGTGATCGGAACCCAAGTGTTGATCACTTCAATATTGGGACTGTTACAGAGTAAGAAGATTAATTCTTTGACATCGATCTCTGAAAACTCGTAGTATAGATTTTTAAAAGTTAACTTTCTTAAATTGTTGAATGTAGGGTTTCCGGATGCGGAGCCTGGGCCTGTACCGAGTGGCGTGGCGTCCGGATTGCTTATTTTTAAACTCTCCATATTTGGGCACGTCCGACCTACATACATTAATTCATTTAAACTGAAGGGTTCCACTCTTTGGAAATCAAGAACTGTCAAATTTTGTCCATGCATTTCTAATACGTCTTTCACTCCATCTCCATAAAAGTCATGATACCCTAATTTCAATACCTGTAAGTACTGTAAATCAAGTAGAGGACTTAATAAAAAAGGGGAATTTCTGTATTTCGTTAGGTCTATTTTTTCAACTTTTGGACATATTGAGATGAATAACTTAAATTGTTCATAAGTCGTCCACTGGTTATTTCGATAAGATTTTAAATTGAATTCTATTTTTGTATTTTTTGCAGATGTCATTTTAATTTGTTCTAAAGCTCTTTCTAAATCGTTACGATCGCAGACCAGATATTCAATATTTGTACAAGATTTAAGAATATTAACAATACCTGTTATCGGTATGGATGTACCTGTAAGATTTAAAGTTACTAAGTTGCTTAATTTACAAATAATATTCGATGTTACGAATTTGATTGAACAACCTAAAACATCTAACTCTTCGAATAATTTACAATTGTTTTCAATACACATTAAAATTGTATCTATTAAGAGAGGATAACCACGATACCATAACTTTTTAAGTTTTGGTAATCCTTTTAGAATTTGAACAATTTTCAATTCATGTTCCTTTTGTTCTTCCAAACTAGTAAATGCGTACAGACGTAACTCCATTAGTCCAATAAGCATGTGCGGTTTATGACTCAGGGATTTCAGAATTATTGCACCATTATAATTGATATCTACATGATTTAAAACAGATAAATGTTTGGTGAATAAAGATTCTGTCATTCGGGAGATTATTGTATTTTCTGTGCACGCTTCTGAAAACTCAGCAGACAGTTTGTTCTTAAGTTGAGTCAACGCTCGCAGTCCTTCAACAAACAGTTGATTATGCAACAATCTGTGAACATTACACTCTATTATAGATCGAATGTGTTCAACGTAACGAGATATAATATCCTCCCTGTCTCCTGCGCGGCGCACCAATGTTCTTACTTGTAGCGCTATCCAGTCCCCGACTCTCTTTATGGACAAATCTTCTAGTTTCTCTGGTTGTCGTAGTACCAAATGTTTCCTCATCATTTTGATTAACCTGTAAATTAACATTGAAATTTTTTTTGTCAAATGTGCAAATTGTATGCTCAAGTTTTTAAACATTGTAAAGCGAGGTATGATTTGTAATCATAATGACAGCGCAAGCGACGTAGTTTTCGTTCCCGTTTTATTCCCGGAATAGAAAGTATCTGTTCCCTATGTATTATTGAAGTGAAAACTTCTTTAGGCGCGCTATAGACAGAATTTTCGTGGGCTGTGAAATGGATTCATCAATCGTCACGCTCGGATATGATAAGAAATCTTCGGGTAAACTCGGTAAAAACGGCCAGGTAGGTACCAGGGCAACAGAAACAGTAAAGAGTTTCGATTACCTACCTCCAACAGCCCAGCGTTTATCTCCAGATACCAGGACAACAGAAATATAAAAGAGTTGCGTTGCCCCTAGGTACCAGTACCAGGGCAACAGAAACAGAACAGAAAGTAAAGAGTTGCAATATTTTGTACAACTTCGTTCCATCAGAATGTCCCTTGACACCTCCCAAGTATTTTGAAGTGAAAACTTCTTTTGGCGCGTAGGCGCGCTTTTAGACAGATTTTTCGTGGGGTGTGAATTGAATTCTAGCGTCACGCTCGGGTATGATAAGAAATCTTCGGGTAAACTCGAGGCCACGGCCATTGACCATCTAGAAATGTGTCAGCCAATGGGAAATGTGAAAGGGCGTGGCCTGCCCATCATGGCATGGCCATCTAGAAATGCATCAGCCAATGGGAAATTCTAACGCATTTCTAGATGGCCATGCCATGATGGTCAGGCCACGCCTTCCGGTACACCCGTGTAGTTTCCAAAGTAAGCTATCAAATTCTGAGTTATAAGTTTTCACTTCTATCGGGAGTTCCTATGACTGCCAATTTTTTTCCAGACCTACGTGTGTTTTAAATGTATCCCGATAGGTTAATAAGTTACGGCGTAATAAAGAAGTTTCCATTTTTAAGCTATTGCATAGCTTTTATCGCGGGCCTGGAGACCGAATGTAAGACAGCGTGCATCTCTTTCTTGTGTTCACAAGAAATAGAGATAGAAGACCGTCACGCCGGCGCCGTCCTCCCCACTCGGTCATTCGACTTTAAACCTTATTTTTATGTAGTTTACAGACTAATGCTCTTAGCAGTGTTGCCAACTTAACGGATTTCCCGTGATACGTAGCGTATTTGAGTACGTAGAGAACGAGAAAATATGAAAATAACTTTCTAACGGCTATTATCATAGCATATTTTGGAATAGTATGATTTATATATATGTAGTATCATAGTATGATCCATAGATTTGGAATGAAGCAATAATGTCATCGTAAAACCTTACTAGCTGTCCCTATTTGTTGTATTTACTAAAAGTGTATCATATTTAATCAATTTTAGGGGTTTTTAACTTAGGTTAAATATTTTCAGGAGATGGTAACACTAATTTCGCGGCGTTTAATCTATACTATACTATAATATACTATAATATTATAAAGCTGAAGAGTTTGTTTGTTTGATTGTTTGTTTGTTTGTTTGAACGCAAGGATCTCGGGAACTACTGGTCCGAATTGAAAGGTTCTTTCTCTGTTGGATAGTCAATTTATCGAGAAAGGCTATAGGCTATTTAACATTACGCTACTATCAACAGGAACGAAGCATGAATGAAAAATATAACAAAAACGGGAAATAATTTTGCTTTTTGAGAGTTTTCGTTGCGTGACAGCATGTGTCATTCGTCAAAGGTTCGTGAAAGGTTGCGTCATTAGAACCTAAGGTAACCGAATTTGTTTAAAATTTGAATTGGTACGATGAATTTTAGATAGATGGCGTAGCAACGCGCGCGCGAGTCAGCTAGTATTTTTGTATGTACAAAAGTAAATAATTAATAAACAAAGTGCCTTTATTATTTTATTAATGAAAAAAGCAAACCTAGTGAAAATCTTCATGTTCCATGAAGCGTGTTATAAGTAATTGAGAGTTGAGAGATGTTTTAGCTTATTAAAAGCAAAAATTCTTTCGTAGTGTTCAGTCATGTTCAGTGTAAATTTCGACTAATTGAAAATGGTGAAAACTTTCTCAGACGATCAATGCGAAGAAAGAATTAGTGGATGTTGCTAATCTTACTGATGGTGTGTACTGCGTACAGATTAGACTTACATGTAAAACGACTTCACAGATGTTTACTTGCTAAAGTAAATGCATTGTGGCATAGAAGAACAAATTCGATGGCGGAGATTGGGAAGTGTTTGAACAACATATACAATGTATTATATTATTAGAGTGCAGCAAGCAGGGCCACATATTCAAGATGTACCTAAAGAAAAATGGTTCTCATTGTAGTAGATAGCTATTCGAAATGGGCTGAAGCTTTCATAATGACAAATCTAACCACAATATCAACCTTAGATATTTATAGATATGGTTACACACACCAATTAGTGACAGATAATGGAACTAGCTTCACTAGTTCACAGTTTCAAGATTATTGTAAAAAGTTAGCATACAACACACATACACACCACCTTATCACCCGGCTACAAACGGTGCAGCTGGAAGATTTGTAGAAACATTTAAATCTCACATCACTAAGATTATGGAGAATGGTCACGATATGAGTTAAGCTATGAATTTGTTTCTATCAGATTACCGTAGCACTCCTCACAGTACCAGTGGTGCCACACCAGCTAAATTAATGGGTTGGTGAGTTGAGGAGTAGGTTCTCATTATAGCAACCACCGCCCATTACAAATAATTTTCAGGACATGCGCACTAAATAAAATAACTACACTGCTGGTGATAGAAAAAAACATAATTTACAGTGGGTCAAAGTGTCATGGTTAAAGATTATCGCAAGGGATCTGATCCATGGATTCAGGGAATTATTGTTAAGGGACCAGTTCCAGGGGTGACTTACTTAATTGATGTCAATGGTACAATTTGTAAAAGACATGTAAATCAAATTATGTCAGTGGGTGATACATTGCTCACAAGCAACGGGTAGCAACTTATACACAGGTAGTTACAATAAATGTAGATTAAGCTATATAATGTTAATTAGATTTGTTAATAGTTCTACCTTGTAAGGATGTCATATTATAAGTTTCTTTTTTAAACTTTGAAAATGTATACAATTTGTATGCTCTTTCTTTTGTTTTTATTAACTGACGTGTAAATTGTACATTTATGAATAAAGTACTTTGACTTTAATATGTATTGTGATGATCAAAGAGCATTGAAGATGGCCACAAACCATCAATGCCACAATAGGTCAAAGCATATTGATGTAAAATACCATTTTGTATGTGAGACAATTGCTAGCGGAAAGATAAACATTAGTTATTTGTCTACAAATTAAATGCCAGCTGACTCAAAATATACTACTAGTGACATCTATGTTTATGGTGTGTAGTATGTAATTTATAATCCATAGATGGTACATTGGAATGTTGTGTAAAATGTATGAAGGTACTTCAATAAAAGTTTAGTTTGCACTGAATAACCGACTCGTTTACTTTGGCAACATGCATTAGCTTTACCGCGGCAGTCCCCGAGTGCCACACATCTTTTTTTTTTTAGTTTTATTTTTAAAATATCACACTAAGGTTACAATAACACCCAGTGTTTTTATATTTTAAATATCTCAACAAATGACGAAGTTATGAAGCTTTTCCTTCCCATTTTAAAATATAAATCGCGCGGACGGCCAAACACCGCGATGACGTCACAAAGCACGGTCGGCTCGCGAACGACGCAGCGCCCAGGCGGTTGTTTGCTGCAGCTCGTAGTTAATACTCGTTAGCTCAACAAAAAAGCAGGTATTATCATGTAAAATAAAACTACAATACGTTGTAAGTACTGCATCGTGCCTAAATGTACATGCAAAACGGCGACAACGTCCGAAAACTATTATTTTACGTCGTCAAATCAGAAAAAATACGAGATACATAAGTGGTCGGAAAAATCAGTAAGTAGGTACGGTACTCATACGAATAGAAATTAGATATAAGTATTTATCTAAATCTACCGATAGAAATAATATATTAATGTGGTGAAAATGTTATTATGTTCCGTGTTTATTTATGTTCGTTTTGTTTGTTTGATTTTACTGCTTGACCCGTTGATATTTAAATAGACATATTATGGATTTATTTTAAAAAATGTAGTTTACCCAAATGTCAACTGCTAGCTTTTACTTATAAAGGCTTACTGGCAAGTATTTGGTAGGATTTAGGTTTTGTTAATTTTTTTAAAGATGACGTATTGTTTCTGAAAAAAGACAAGTGTGATTGCCAAATAATCGAGATAGATACATAAGAATGGTCTACTATATAGTGCAAAACCTCTTCAAACAGAGTATTTTGAAAAAGTACTTTAGTTACTCTTGCCCAGCATCCCGTACCTATTATTTATTTAATGTGTTCAGAGTTATGAATCGTATGAGTTAGAAATCTAAGATTCTAAAAGTCCTATGTGTTTCAGTATCAATGGACTGTACTGTATCTACACATGTATATTGAATAAATTATGGCCGGTCTCACACGCCACACCCACCACTGCATTTTTGAAGCCATGAGTGTAATGCCACTAACTAAAAAGTGATGAAGAAAAACATCGTGAGGAAACCGACATATGCCTAGAATATTTCGTGGTCATGTGTCATCCACCATCCCGGACTGGGTCCGCGTGGTGGATTAAGCCCTGGACTCTCCTTGCGAGATAAGGCCACGAGTCCCAACTGTGGGAAAATTTAGTGGGATGCATATACTATGTCAAGTTTAGTCATAAGTGTTACGGCTAGTCAAGATAACGCCAACTGCTAATTCAGAACCCCTCGTTCGAATCCCACGCCCACCACTATCTTTCAAATAGCCGAGGTAAAACAAGAACGGTCTACTGGTACAAAGCATGTGCGTACGGCTCGTCTAGTCGTACACGCCATACGCCCCACTGTAAAAAAAGGTGAAGGAAAACATCGTGAGGAAACCGACATCTGGCTAGAATTTTTCGAGGTCATCCACCAACCCGAAATGGGTCCGCGTGATGGATTAAGACCTGGACTCTCTGTGCGAGATAAGGTCCCGAGTCCCAACTGTGGGAAAATTTAGTAGGTTGCATGATAGTGTTACGGCTAGTCGCGATAACGGCAACTACGGAGCCCCTCGTAGACTTGTATACCTAGTTGAAAAGTCCAAACATTCTCCTGTCGACTTTTGGTAAATTTCATTAGACTATCCGCGCAGTAATCCTCGGTCATAGTCTAAACTTAACGTATTTTTAGCTTAAAAAGCTTATTATAAATACCAGTATAATATAAAATATGATAATAATCGCAATGCTACATCAATCATCAATCATTAACAGCCCACTAAACGTTCCCACTGCTGGGACTCGGGGCCTTCTCTCGCTAGGAGAGAGTTAAGGCCATAATCCACCACGCTGGCCCAGTGCGGGTTGGCGGATGACACATGACTTCGAAAGATCTAGGTACATGTCGGTTTCCTCACGATGTTTTCCTTCACCGTTTTAAGTTAGCGGCATTACGCACATGACTCCGAAAAGACAGTGGTGCGTGTGGGGTTTGAACCCGGGGTCTCCGGATCGGCAGCCGCCGTTCTCCCGACTAGACCACCGTAAAATGCTACATACATCACCACATTCGAGATAGTATTAGCACGAAATTCTAGTTTCTCTGCGAAATCAGATTCTATTGCGTCCTTTCTAACCTACAGCGCGACCGCGACGTAATTCGTGACGTCACACGGCGAAAGCGCCGCGCGGCTTTTTGATTTTTAGTTAGTAATTTTAAAATGTTCACAGATTCCTCATTTATTGAGATATTCAAGTAATTTTTCAGTATGTATAATTTATTTCTATTATCTTTAGCCACTGTAGTGGCGGACCTCCAAAAACGTCGACCCCAATCGTGGCAGCCGATTTTGGCGCGCGTCGCGGCTGCACTGCACTACCTCTGCTCGAAAAACCCAGATTTCTCCTATTTCTTTTAATCAAACTACTTATATAAGTGTGGCATATTTTTAGAAAGAGTATTAAATTTTCTAGCTATTTTTAATAAATACAATCCGAAAAAAAGAGTTTAATAATGTGATTGAGAGTAGAGGGATTCCGAAAGCGGCGAGTTACTTATCAAATCAGGAAATCCAGGAAATACAAATATTTACACACAATCATGGAATTAAAGCGTTATCACAACAAAGATAATTAAATTTCCTACACACCTTGTGAAAACCAGCTTAAAATAATCACTATTTTGAAAATTATATCACAACAAAACTTCACAATAAACAAACGAGTCATGGACCGGTTGCAGAGTGCAGACTGACGTGGACTGACGCCGAGGTCGCCGAGTCAGTGTGACCAGATTTAGTTTGACAAATCTACTCATGGAAAGACCGAAATCTACTGAATTCTACTACCCAATATGCAGAAATCTACAAAAAATGTACTCATAACCAAACGTATGTGAAAACGCTTATGTGTGAAATAAAAACGCATTTTATTTCAATATACTTATTTAATGTAATAATTTACAATATATCCTAATTAAATATTAAATTGACAATAAAGTAATTATTATATATGTAGAGTAGGAATAATCAAAATGATTAATTTTTATTTTAGTATAGTAGAGGTTACTAGTGAATCACTGTTATCTTTTTCACAATTAAAATTAAATAAATGATAGAATTTGTGGCTTCCAAAAACGTGTCTGATTGATTTCGGGGTAGGTGCACTTAGCTATTCTGAATCTCTATCATCTTCAGCTCCATCATACAGATTTTAAGAAAAAGGAAAAGGACTCCAAAAATTGTTCAATCTAAATGCTCTAATTTTACTAAGCCATTATTGTAAGTGTTTTAATAATATACCTATTACTAGTCCACTAACAGGTATATGCTACGGCTGGTCAAGCGTATATAACAGCGACTGCCGATCCGGAGCCCGTGGTTCAAATCCCACACGTACCTCCGTCTTTTCGAAGTCGGGTTATCAGAGATTATCAGATATAACGCAACACGTTATATCTGATAATTTAATAACGATGAAGGAAAACATCACGAGGAAACTGGCATGTTTCAAGAATCGTTTGAGATCATGCGTCATCTACCAACCCGCACTGGGCCAAAGTGGGGGATTACGACCTCGACCGTCTCCTTGCGAGAGAAGACCCTTAGTCTCAGGAGTGAGTAAATTTACTAGGCTGCATTTGCTATAGTTATAATAAATATGGATAATATGTAATGGAATTTACCTGAGAGGTTCCCGAAAATCCATTAATGTTCTTCGCATGCTTTGAAGAGGCCATATGCTCTTTCAAAGAAGCAACTCTGCTCAATATATCGCAATTGCAAGCTTTGCAATGAGCACTTAATACATTGGTTTTGGATTTTGTAATCCAATTTTTGAACAAGGGGTCTTGTTCCCATTCTATACGGTATCCTTGTGTACGCCTTCGTTTCATTTTTAATAATTAATGTACCTACTAATAGTTAATGGTGCAATACGCAAGGACGTTTAAAAAACACGGACAGAGCCCATCCTTAGACAAGACTGAGGCACTCAAATGGCGGCGGATATTCATGTGTGGAATGAATTCTGGGTTGCCACGTTAACCAAATTTACACCACAAAAAACAAGTACCTAATCAATACAATTATTTCATTTCTTAATCGTTTTGCTGGTCCATCTTAGAGAATTCGAGCATTTAGGCATTGTCATATATGTCATTAACTTCGAAATGCTTACTTACTGCACTTCGAACGACACACTGACACTGATATTTGGGATCCAATTGTTTTCACAGTTACAATTTTTAACCGTTTCGATCCAGTCGTCGTCGTTTTCGTTTGCTTAATTTTCTTTTGGAAATCTAGCACACAGAATATTAAAATACGTAGTGACAATGGCAACCAAAATCATCTGTGTGCTTAAGACCGTGCGGCAGAAGCGAACACTAAAATAAGAAACAACTAGTAGAGAAAACGATTTAATAATTTTAATAGTAAAAAATAAAAATGTAATATAGTAAACTTAGGCTCGGGCACAGTCTGCGGTCCCATTTCACCTGAACGAATCTTTTACTTCCAAACGTGACTATGAGCTTCATTCACATCTCTAACAAAAAAATCTGTGTGGTGCGCAAACAGAAGTTTTCACTTCAATAATATATTATAATATAATCATGTCATTAAATATCAACTATCTCAATACAAAAATGTGCCCTCTCAAACTTCAGGGCGCACGGAATCATGTAGGAAGAGTGAGCTCACTTTTTCCGTTCTAGTCGGTTGCAGGAAGCGGTGGACGCCGGACGTTTTTGAAGTGAAAACTTCTTTAGGTGCGCCTAGACAGATTTTTCGTGGGCTGTGAATTGCGTTAATTCGTCACGCTTGGGTGTGATAAGAAAGCTTCGGGTAAACTCGGGACCATGGCTATTGGCCATCTAGAAATACGTCAGCCTGTGGGAAAAGATGAAAGAGTGTGGACAGGTCATCATGGCATGGCCATCTAGAAACGCTGACGCATGGGCCAATGGGAAATGCTGACGCATTTCTAGATGGCCATGCCAAGATGGCGAGACCACGCCCTCCGTTTACACCCGTGTAGTTTCCAAGGTATGCTATCAAATTCAGAGTTATAAGTTTTCACTTCTATCGGCAGTTCCTATGACTGCCAATTTTTTTCCTATCACTATTCGTTATCCACAACCAAAATAAGTAGAACCACAGCATATCTTGCCGCTAGCGATTCTAGAGGTCAAGTAGGTTGTTTGTAAACTACTTACGATACACACAGAGACGCAGTTTATTACCAATTTCAAGGTGCTCAGGGCACATCTGTTGGTTTATATCGATGTTATATGAATTATTAAGTTACGCCTGGTCTAGACGGGAGAACGGCGACTGCCGATCCGAAGTTCAAATCCTTGGCGCACCACTGTATTTTCGCATTCGTATGCATAATGCCGCTTAATTAAAAACGCCGAACGAAAACATCGTGAGGAAAACGACATGTACTTATCTAGATGGCCTTGACTTTCAATACAATAAGTGAACATTTAGTGGGCTGCTTATAATATGCTATTGATATAATTTACGAGTACCATATATTTTGGGTAATTATCACGCGGTAATATTGGCAACACTGGTCTTGGGATTCCCTATTTTGTGTTAGGAAATAAAGATTTGTTTTAATATTTAAAATGGGGAAATAAGTGATTAAATTATTCAATCACTTATGAAACATGATTCCTGGAGGTTTATTGCGTTGGTCACTACGGCTTTTACAGGATTTCAAGGCGCAAGACGTTCTGTGTGTCAAGATTTGTATTTATCGCGAAACGTGTTGGCTGGCCTAGTTTTGCACGCATAATGGCCGACTAGTGTGCGAATGTGTGCGTGTTAGCCTGTATGTGACAGAGCTCTGGCCGACTCAATATGACACAACTTGTTCGTTAGCCAGACTCTGTCCGACTTTTTTTAAACGTCCTTGGACACAACTTGTTCGTTAGCCAGACTATGTCCGACTTTTTTTAAACGTCCTTGTAATATTAGTATAGATTTCAAACCAAACTAACCTCAACCATAGAATAGACCTCAACATCGACTAAAGGCCGGTTTGCATTTTGATTAGTGCGAGTGCGATTGCGAGGGCGAGTGAGTAATCGCGACTGATTACTATGAACTCGCAATTATCAATCGGTGTCCACACGTGTTTCCTACTAATCACTCAACCTTCACTACTCACTCGCACTCGTACTAATCAAAATGCAAACCGGCCTTTACATATAACTGCGTAGGTAAATTCTGCGTTATCATTTGAAGTCATTGAACCTCAACATAACAAACTTCAGTTTAACAAATTACTTGATGTAACGAAATTTATTTGTCCCTTCCGATTTCTTATATCGAACTGTATTTAAAAAAAAATTCAAACCACTCACTTGTCGTTCCGATATTTGTCTTAAAACTTTAAAACTTGGATTTTAGATCCTATGATCTACAACACCCGTCCGTAACAAAATACAATAACAGACTAGACCAGTGGTGGGTAAACCTTTTTTAATGGGGGGCCACAAAGTTTAATCAATTCTAGAGGAGGGCCAGAGTTATAAAAAATGCATTTTGTGTTAAAGCTTTTAATCATAATATATTAAAAACATTGCAGTGCACACACAAATGTTACAAATTAACATTTGCCTTAAATAATAATTAATTTTATTTTTATTCAAAGGCCCCGCCATGTTAGGCGTGTGAGACATATGGAATTGTTTTTGATTTTCCATAATATTTTCGAAAGCAGGTTCCAGCTGTGAAGATGAAACTTTCAGCAGTGCGAAAAGATGTTCATCAGTCAATCGGTTTCTGATTGAATTTTCCGCAATTTCATGGTCGAAAAAGTCTGTTCGCAGACATAAGACGACGCAAACATCGCCATAATTTTCTGGGCGTGAGCAATCATCTTTGGGAATTCAGCTTTCGGCAGTGCTCTATAAAAATCTAGTTTTGTGGAATTCAAGAACAATTGCTTTAAATGGCTACTGCACTGCATTTCAATAATTTCCAACTGCAATTCTGCAGATACATTTTCCGGGTCTACATTAAACGGCATCGAGAAAACATCTAGCGATGATTGAATGTTCTTAAAATCTTGAAACCTAGTTTCAAATTCTGTGTGAAGCTTTTTCAACGCCTGACTGAATTCTTTTAATTTGTTCTCACTCACAGGTGACATGGATTTTAAACGCGGAAAGTGAGTTAAATCGTTCTTCGCCATGCAGTAATAAAACAGAAAAAGCTGAGTTTTAAAAAAATGATTTCAGACAACCCCAAGTCTCATCTATAAATTGGTTCTTTCCTTGCAATTTTTATTATTTAATTTTTTGATAGTGTTCGAGCAAATCGGTAAAAAATGCAAAATCGGTTCGCCAATCTTTGTCTTCGAAAATTTGGAAATCAGCATAGTTATTCTGAAACCAGTCGGTTGCAGTTAGGGATTGCAATCCAGCGGCGTTTTCAATCCAGCTGGATTCTTGCTGGATTGACCCGAATCCAGCTGGATCCAGCGCGGATCCAGCAAAATGTGGTACGAAAATAAAAAGACGACATTTTTAAGACTTTTTTTTATTAAATAATTTGTACTTCTTACGATAATCTAAATCTTTCACTCATTAGTGATACCTAATATCTATTTGCTTTGGTTTCTTAACCATTTGAGATCAAAAGAATCAAATTAAAATTAAATAACATGTAACCTGATATAACATTTAAGATAATGTTTCTAAGTAAGCAATAATTCGGCTTATCAATAGCAATCAGTCTTACAAATTCTTTAAAATTAAATTTCAAATTCAAAATTATTTATTTGTCAGAACATTGTCCTAGGATGAAAAAATACAATAAATGTTTCAAATGTTCTACCTTGTGTACAAATTTGTACCTGGTGTACAAATTTTAAGAGTTCAAAATTAATAATTACATTTGGTCCATACATTCAAAATTACTATAAAGCACTAATTATTATTATAACTTGTCTTTCAAAAAAGACAAAACTACAAATAAAGAAAAAGAACTAACTACAATAAAGAAAAAGAACTAACTACAAAAAAGACCGTAATAATAATACTGTTAATCTGCAATCTATTTTTTGTACAAAAGATGTCTTTGATTTATAAAATAAACAAACATAAGTGGTACAGGTGGTAAGAGGGAGAAGGGGCGGCGTTGCCGTTCATTATCATATACGGCACATGCTATGGTGACAAAGCGGCAACGTCTCCGCGCCGTTTTGAAAATGGCGCCAATTCGAAACTAAACAATAGAAATTGATCGTAAAAATCGGCTTCGTAGATATCTCGTAGACGAAACAAACATTTTGTTCCGCAAAGTTCTATGCTCTAACATAAACCAATTAAAATCTCAAATTAAAATCGCCATACAATCTTATAACGATAGACAATGGGACAAAAAGTTGAAACGTGTCGATAATCCTAGCGCTGACCTGTGGCGCTTAGCAAAGTCAGTACAAACCACAAAACTCGTGACCATCCCGACACTAAGAAAGGATGATGGTTCTTTAACCACCAGTCAACAGGAGCAATGCGACGTCTTAGCCAAAGGTTTCATGAACAATATGAAGCTGACGGATTCTTGGGATAGCGATATGACCCCAGCAGTAATTCAAACTATGTCCTCATTAGGCGAAACCCCGATAATTGATTACTCCCTCATAGTTCATCCAGCTGAAGTAAAGAAATGCATCCTTAGCCTTAAGCCTCGAAAAGCCCCTGGCCTCGACCAGATATCAAATTTGCTTATTCGAAACTTACCGCAAAAATGTGTGGTACTGTTGACAAAAATTTTTAATGCTTGCTTCATGTTAAACTACTTCCCTGAGCCGTGGAAGACAGCTAAAGTGATTGCTATACATAAACCTGGAAAGAAGGCAGAAGATCCTACCTCCTATCGCCCGATCAGCCTTTTGCCCAGCTTTGGTAAACTGTTTGAAAAAATTATTCTCAAGCGACTATCCAAGTCATCTGACCATCTACTAATTGATGAACAATTTGGCTTCCGTCGCGGACACTCTACAGTACAGCAGCTAGCTAGGGTTGCCGAAAATGTCTCGCATAACCTAAACTTACAACAATCCACTGGGATGTTCCTGTTAGACGTCGAAAAAGCTTTCGATACGGTCTGGCATGCGGGTCTGATCCACAAGCTTGTCACACTCGGAATTCCTACTTCTCTGGTGAAACTCATGAAATCGTACCTGTCGAATCGCAGTTTTCGTGTGCATATTAAAGAAGTCTCATCTCTCCTACATCCAGTACCGGCGGGAGTGCCGCAGGGATCGATTTTAGGACCGTACCTGTTTGTGGACTACCTAAATGACATCCCCTTTCAACCACGTACCCAATTGGCTTGCTTTGCTGACGACACTGCCTGTTTTACGTCATCATCGGACATCGACTTAATTATAAGCCGTCTACAATTGGCAATAGATCTCTACTTAAATTATTTCAACGTTTGGAAACTAAAAATAAATGAATCTAAAACTGAAGCGATACTATTTACGGGTAAACGAATACTCCCGACGCGTAAGCTAAGCATAGGTGGGCATGTGATCCCATGGAGCAGATCAGTTAAGTATCTCGGGACAACCCTGGATAGTAAACTAAACTGGACCGAAAATACCTCCAAACTATGCCTCAAAGGTATAAAAGCTATGAACGCTTTAATACCCTTATTAAACAAACGTTCTAAACTGAGCAGCAAAACCAAGCTACATATATACCGCACCCTAGTCCGGCCCTGTATCACATACGCATGTCCCGTGTGGAGTAGCACGTGCCATACCAATATTAATAAACTACAAACAATACAAAACAAGGCGCTAAAATATGCATATAATACCCCCTTTCGAACCAATCTCTGTAAATTACACTTACGTATAGGTTTACCGCGAATAAATGTCTTCATTTATAAACTCTCAGAGAAATTTTATATCGAGAAAAATCCTACCAGTAAAAATAAATTAATAAAAAAGATGTGTTCGTCCCGCAAGAAAAATCTCTCATATATCGATAAATATTGCAAATACAAATTGCCCCATCACTTATTCCTTGAGTGCGATGACTAGTCTCAGCGCGCTACCTGCAGGCGCCGTGAGTGTGAGCGAGACGGCGCGCGCTGCCTGCGAAGTCGCCGCGAGTGAGCGTGACAGCGCGTGTCGCTGCATCCACCTGTTGCTGCTGCGATTGTCCCGGCGCGGCCGGCCGGTCGCCTGCGTCGACCGCCGGTCCGTTCTTATAAAGTTTATTCGGCTTACCGTCTTTTAATTTTTATCATTCGAACTTGATGCCTAAAATGTAATACATCCTCATAGCATTACATACGTTTAAAAAAAAAAAAAAAATTGCATACTTGTTAAGTCATTCCTATTGTTACTATTTTTATTTGTATTAATCATGTTTTTAAGTTTTTAAATGAGCCTATGGCTTGTAAAACAATGTTAATTATTACTAAGCTGTACTACTAGGATTTAACTTACACTAGTATTTGTACATGTTGTTATTATTTTGATGTTTTAATAAAGATCTTTTGAAATTGAAACAATAGAAATTGATACGTTTGCGGATCCGCATCGCTGGATCCAGCACTGGATGATGGAACCAGCGTGTTTAAAAAGGCGCTGGATCCAGCTGGATTGCTGTATGCTGGATCCAGCAATTGCAATCCCTAGTTGCAGTCGTCTCAATCAGTGACAGCTGGCGACTAGCGACTGAGTTCACCCTGTTCTCCGCCCCCGCCGCCCGCACCTCTCATTTCGCCACGCTTTGCGCCCCGTATTACGCAACACAGGAACTACGCGGCTAGTTTAGCTTCACCTATAGGTTATCCATATATCCACCATATATCCACCATCATGTTAATCTACTAAGTAAAATCTACTTTATACTTCTTGACCGTCAACACGTAATTATAGCGGGCCATATACTATCCATGTCGATGGACCCTTGGCGGGCCGGATTAAATACTTTCGCGGGCCGGAGTTGGCCCGCGGGCCGTACTTTGCCCATCACTGGACTAGACGAAGACGACTAGATGTAGATAGAGAGGTAGAGTGGTCGTCTCTTTTCCTCGCTTACGTTAGACAGTGACAGCGTTACTACGCAAAAATACTTTCGGTCCTATCGGCGTTCGCGACCTTGACCATGACACTGTAGCTGTGTAGCTTGTAAGTGTGTTATGTGACGTGGGATTTGGTTCAGGCAGGACGTGGCTTACTGAACATTTTTAGGGTTCCGTACCCAAAGGGTAAAAACGGAACTCTATTACTGAGACTTGGCTGTCCGTCCGTCCATCCGTCTGTCACCAGGCTGTATCTCAAGAACGGTGATAGCTAGACAATTTAAGTTTTCACAGATGATGTATTACTACCTACTGCCGCTATAACAGCAAGTAATAAAATAAAATAAGTATTTAACGGGGGCTCCCATACAACATACTTGATTTTTACCGTTTCTTGGTCGATTCGTCCGTTCCAAGGAAACTAGATGGCGCCACTAGTATACTAAAACGCGCATTCGACCTCGTCGTTAAATTCGTAAGAACTTTTGGTTGAAAGGCCTGTCTGTGGAAACTGCGATGGTTTGTGTATACGGAATGCAAATAGAGCCAGATGTTTTCGCCGTTTAGGTATTTGCTAATGGTACGGAACCCTTCGTACGGGAGTCCCACTCGCGCTTGGCCACTTTTATTTGGCATTTTAATGGCCAGCAAAGCCTCGTTCACTCCCGTGCACTGACTGCTGTGAACTGTCGCATGGCCCTAAAAATGCAATTTTAGGGCCAACGCGGTTGTGTCATTTTGTCGGACCTTTGGCCAGGTCCTTATGCATAAGTCTATGGGTTTAGGTTATATTTGAAGAGCTGGTAGCAAAATTTGGATAAGTTTTTGAGGCAAACTGAAAATTTTGTCACATATAGCTCTCCTATTTATATCCCAACACGGAGGTGCAGACCTGGCTGCTGAGTAGCGGGGCAAAATTAAACCCTACATTTAGATCACCAGGTAGATATTCCACCCAAAATGATGTCTATTTTTGAGAATCTCTATTTTTTAGTTCATCATCATCAACAGCCCACTAAACGTTCCCACTGCTGGGATTCAGGGCCTTCTCTCGCAAGGAGAGAGGAGGATTTTTAGTTACTTAAGTATAAATAACAACCAATTTAAATTTCAAACTGCCTCAAACCCAGTTTTTGTATTTTTTGCAAAACATATTTGCACTTGCCTGGCTATGTTAAAACCCCGACTAAAACGTCTGGTTTTAAAAAAAAACTTTAAACATTATAACATATTAAAATGGCATATTGCCTCAAACATATTCACTAAACAGATGAATGGGCAGTCTATCGGAGGATACGTGCTTACAACAAACGTGGAGTCAAATCTCTTCGTCCGTATCTTTGGAACATCAACCATGAAACAATATCGCTTTTTTGAGATACGAGAAGTCCGATAGAAGAAATGGCAGGGTAGTATTAGATCAAATCAAATCAAATCAAATCCTTTTTGTTGCCAATTTATAATACATAATGTGGATCCACCGTCCCCGAACTAATTTTAAAAACTGTATTTCGGGGTCCGGTGGCCTCCTCCCAAGATGCCAAGATGTATTGCAATAAATACGAGTACTATATAACAGGAAGCTAACAAAATCAAATTTTCATCAAATTCAAACCAAAAATAAATAATTAATTAATAATAATAATTTCTTAAACTAGAATTAAATCTACATTATTAAATTTCGGGTACATAAAATAATAGTTGTTATGACGTACGCAATTACAGTGCTTATTGTGCTCGTTGTATGTACATTTCCGTTGTGTGGTAATCCATTTCTCCAAGAATCTTTGTTAGTGTTAGTTTGCAATCAAAATAATTTAATTTAAATATACTCCTGTAATCATTAGTTTTGTTGTATAGATACGGCCCCAAATAATAGCCAAATCGCTCCGCAAATTTAGAGTGAGTTTGGGTAAGTTTGAATATCCTTACGCTATTCCTATTATTCCGTTTCTGTGTTGGGTTATCTATTCTATGCCTGCAGCTCCGTTTGTGGCTTTTTATGCTGATTGAGAATAGTTTGTTGGATAAACAGTTGTCGAACCGTCAAGACATATATATAGATCATGCAGTTCAGTTGCACAGTTCTGAAGTGTATCCGATAAAAATCGATAAGCTAGCAATTTTGCGGCGATGATCAAGACATGTAATCAGTCAAGATGTTGTAATTACAAGAGTGGAGTCAAATGTCTTAGGAATGTCAACAACAAAACGATGCCGCTTTTTCGATGCGTATTTATGACCACATCGAAGCTTAATAACAGGTAATTCGGTAACGGCCGATTAAGTTAAGGTATTAATAATTTGTGAAAATCAAAGTTGATTCCACTCCATCGTTTAGAGTATTTACCTATTTCTTTGTTTTTTATTACCTAATACAACTAGCTGAACGCGTTGCTACGCTATCTATCGAAAATTGGTCGTATTAATTAAAAATTTGAACAAATTCGGTTACCATAGGTTCTAATGACGCAACCTTTAAAAGATACACACATGCTGTCACGCAAGTAAAGCTCTCAATAAGCAATATTTTTTCTCGTTTTTGTTACATTTTTCATTCATGATCCGCTGCTGTTGATGTTGATAGTAGCGTAATATTAATTTGCCTGTACCCTTCCTCGATAAATGGACTATCCAACAGAGAAAGAATCTTTTAATACGGACCAGTAGTTACCGAGATCATTTTATTGTTAACATTACACACACATTTGTTGCTCTTATTTAAACATATCGTATGCAATAGTTTTCCACAATGACCCCGATTGGATATGGCAATATAATTAACGTCATGTGGTTTGGATCGATTGATTTTTCAGCAAGGTATTTTTGTATTGTGTAGTATGCTTGTAGTAGTTAATATATTAACGTTTTGATACATTTTTCATCAGAATTAATTTCTATCATTTTATAGTGCAATTTGTTCTTTATTTTAAATGACATTGAATTTGGATCTCAGCTATGCAATGTTAATTTTGAACAATGAAAATTTAGATTGTGTTTGTGGTTTGATCTAGTTGCGTAATTTCGTCTATCTATCAGTTTTGTGAAGAATTACGGATTTCTACGGTCAAAATTTGAAATTTCACAGAACGTTGTTTATATTCTACAACATAGCTAGAATATTGCATTCATGTTGGGGAGTTTAATGTTTGCCAGGATACATTTTTTCAAGATAACGAAAAGATCACTAGCATTGACGCTGTTTCCCCACAGGATTATTCCATAATTGAGCCAGAAGAAGGCATACGCGTAGTAGTAGCGTGAGTATTATCTTCGACTAAATTAAATTAATTAGCTGCAACATAGTCAATCAAAGAATATCCCGGAAGCCTTGCAGTCTATACAGCAGGGTTCTTCCAACACGATGACAGCTTCTACATCAGATATCTGGCTTCCTATACAAGCTTTAAGGCGAGATTGTGTTGTGTGTGAAATGTCCACTTATGTGTATAATTAATAAATAATAATAAATAAATATTGGTGGACAATTCACACACAACACCATCTGACCCCAAACTAAGCAAAGCTTGTGTGATGGCGGCCAGATAGCTGATATAATACTTATATAGTTTTAAATACATACTTATTATACATACACACCCAGACACAGTGCAAACATTTGAATTCATCACACAAATATTTGCACTGGATGGGAATCGAACCCACGACCCTCGATTGTATGATTATTGTGTCTGGTGTGTGATGCTATGCTGTTTTCGACAGGCGAGTTGGTTAGAATGATTTAGGCTTAGGCCATGGACGTATAAAAAAAATAGGCAGTCATAGGAACTGCCGACAGAAGTGAAAACTTATAACTCAGAATTTGATAACTTACTTTGAAAACTACACGGGTGTAACCGGAGGGCGTGGCCTCGGCATCATGGCATGGCCATCTAGAAATGCGTCAGCATTTCCCATTGGCGGATGCGTTTCTAGATGGCCATGCCATGCTGGCCTGTCCACGCCCTTTCACCATTTCCCATTGGCTGACGTATTTCTAGATGGCCAATAGCTATGGTCCCGAGTTTACCCGAAGCTTTCTTATCATACCCGAGCGTGACGAATGAATTCAATTCACAGCCCACGAAAATCAGTCTAGGCGCGCCTAAAGAAGTTTTCACTTCAAAAAGTCGGACGTACTCTCGCTACAACAAAAACTGTATCACTAGATTCGGCCACATTTGCACGTGTGCGTTGTCACGTTGTCACTGATAGGCTGACACGCACACATATACACAAGTTTGCGCGTGTAATGACTCACTGATGTGTATATGTGTGCGTGTCGGCCTGTATGTGACAGCACACACGTGATTATTATGTGGACACAGATTTGTTTTAGGGAGACTACGTCCCACTTTTTTTATACGTCCATAATCTTAGGCAGGATCACATGAAATAAGATTATAGAGCTTTCCTTCCTAAACTTATTTCTTCAACGCCCATTTTGAGAATGAACATGTTCCTAGACCCACCCACGTAGTTTTTCAATAATACCTATCTATACTAATATTATAAAGCTGAGTTTGTTTGTTTGTTTGAACGCTAGGATCTCGGAAACTACTGGACCGATACGAAAGATTATTTTTTTGTTGGATACTCCATTTATCGAGGAAGGCTATAGGGTATATAACATTACGCTACTATCAATAGGTACGGAGTATGAGTGAAGAATGTAAATAAAACGGGGAAAAATATTTCTCTTCGAGAGCTTTAGTTCCGTGAATTTAAATTCTCTTTGGTCGCTGAAGTCTGTGACGGCGCGTGTCTACATTTGAAGTTTGTGTCATTTGAAATAATCAAATTTGTTCTACAACAATGCATTGTTGCTTATTTACGTATTTTTAGGGTTCCGTAAAACGTAATAAAGTGGCCAGCAATGGATATTTTAGTATGGATTTTCATCAAATAGACGCGGGTGAAACCGCGGGGCACAGCTAGTCTGTTTATAACTATGGTATCACCACAGTATAAAGAAATACTTTCAGTAGTTTATCGCCTTTGATCTTGGGAATAATGATCGTGTGCGATGAGTGCGTGTGATTTTATAATATTCCATTCATTTTGTCGTACATTGATAACAAATTTTGTAAAAAGATTAAACAGTGTAACTGTCCTTTTATGTGTATATTATGTACGTATAAAAAAAGGTGTGTGTGCGATTCACACGCGATAGAAGTGAAACTTCAGTAAATCGACAAAAGAATGAGATGAATAAATATAACAAGGGTAGGATAAATATGTGAAGATTTGCTTGATTGACGATTGGCTTGCCAGTGACACAATATTTTTCTTAATTTTTAAACTCAGAATTTGATAGCTTACCTTGGAAACTACCGCCTAAAGAAGTTTTCACTTCAAAAAGCGTGCAAAACAAAAATCTTAATACAGGCCTTGGTAAGGATCGAACCCGGCACTCAACAATCGTTAAGCCGAGACCGTAACAATTGCGCTAAACGCCGTTTGAGAGATGTGTCGACAATGACGCTTACTTGCAGTATGGGCAGGCCCCGGACACTCGGCCTAAAATCCATACAGACGGTGCAGTTGACATACCTACACTCACACAACTACGCATATGTCGTTCGAACACATTTACGCATGTGTGCGTGTCACCTAGGGTTACTAAATTATTTTATGGAATAGCTGTGACCCGTGAGTTCACCTGCCTGTGTTAAGTGACCTATAATCTTACCTAGTTAGTGTTCGATCTTTAATGTAAATATAACTTTCATCAACAATCAGAAGGGAGAAGATTTAAAACAAAATAGGAGATAATAAAGGTACCTACCATGGACGAATTGATTTTTAGTTAAGTACACTTACCCAAAGAGAAAACTTTAATCTGACAACATATTAATTAATCACTCCACATATCGTGTATTTCACATTAGATGGTAAAACTACGTCCATAAGTTGCATTTACACACAGTTCACTATAAACAGAGTATACACTGCACAAACTAATTATTAATTATTTCCATCGCATGTCTCACCACAGTAAAGAACAACATAATTTTTCAACTCTAATTCTTCAAAACTACAATTTAATTTTGTAAAAAACATTACGAATTGTTGTTACTATGGCCGCCTTGTGTCTCGCGGGATAATGTTGCTAGTTCCGGATTTATTTTTTTACTAATTGCTTAAAAAAATATAACTTTTGTATGTTGATAAATAGTGATTTATTTATTCGCATTATAGTAAGGATCGCATAAAACTTTAAATATTGTGAGAATAGTGAGTGAGTCTATTATACTCAAATCACATTTTAAGGTTGAAGTCATTACTTAATAATTTATTTGCGCCGAATAAACAAAAATCAGTTTTAATTTCAAATTAAATTCAGAAACTTAATTGACCAAATTTCAACGACGCGACGGTAATAAAAAACTTGAACAAAAATAAACGAAAGTAATTTTTAGTTTTGTTTTCATGTTTCAAAACTATGATCTACCAAAAAAAAAGAAACATCAAAGGAGACATGGCCCAAATCGTACCCTGACCTCGGCACAAAATAATTGTATCTAATCTCAAAAAAATCTAATAACTGTATGTAAATATATTTTAGGAAAAAAAATTACACCACTCCCATAACCCAAATTAGTGGCTAACATGTTTTTTTATTAGTGTAGTTTTGTAGGCGTTTTTTTTTTAAAGTTCACCAATACTTATTGATTAGGTAAACGGACGCGGCCGAAACTCGAGTCGGATTGACCGACCTCATTACACGTGAGTTACCCGTTTACCTAATCAATATGTGTAACAACCACGTTAATTTTAATACTAAAATTCACCAATACTGTTTGCAATCCGATGTAATCATCATCATCATAACATCTTAGCATATACCTACCTCTCTTCAAGTACGCCTCATATCCCAGGCCTATGCTAGTGCTGTGCTTGTGCTAGTACTTGTCCAGATTTGACCCGCGATGTAAGCATACTGATAATTGAATACAAAGTCCAAAGTACATTACCAAAAATAAGCGTATTATCATGAATTATTTTACTTAAACTCGTTAAATTTGAATTCAATTCCAAGGCCACCCATCGCAAAAAGAACCTAAGCATATTCGTGCATTGTTTGATATATATCTTTATGACTCAGCCGGTATATATTATTTTTGTATCATTAACACCAAACTATACAATATATTTTGTTCCATAAAACGAGCTTTTGACACGAACTTCTACAAAACTTCTACAGGCAAAAAAACGCAGGTTAGCCACTCAAACGGATGATGATGATAGTTTAGAATATTATTACTAATAACTTAAAATCCGAGGTATATCAAAAAACCCAGGTGTGGCACCTGGGTTTTTTCAATGTGATTTGGGCTTATGTCCTTTGTTTCACAATAAATGGAGCTATCACGTAACAAACATATAAACGAATTGAGATCCGTCTCCTTTTTTGAAGTTGGTTAAAAATTAAACTAAATCGTAGTAGTACCGGTAGTACTAGAACCGGTAAAGTTTATAAGTCAATGTCAAAGCCGTTAATTACTGAATAAGTTTTAGTTTAAAAATATCGTTAATTTTTTTTTGGAACTATCCATTCCAATAGTCAATGTACTCGTATCCTCTTACTGCTTTTAATGAACGGTTTTTGCGAAATCTTAAATAAGCATACTACTAGATGAAATCCTATATTCATTGTTCACTATTGACCGACATAATATATATATGGACGCACATAAAAGTACAGATAGTCTAATATAGAACCTCTTTCTTTTTTTTGAGTCGGTTGAATGCTAAGAAATAATCACTTACCAATAAATCTGAATAGTAGCAATCTTAGTACAAAAATCCACTAAATTGGCAACACTAGTGACTAGTGACTTCGTGAATTCCGAACTATTCTCCGCGCCATCACTCGTTACCATACGTTATTGGCGCCACTGACGTATTTCACAACGATTAACGAAAGCCGCAGTTTGAAAACAACGAGTTTAATAATTTCGTCACAGCACTTCAGTGTTGGCGCGTACTTCTAACCAGAATAGCTAACACAGTTTATAAAAATGATTCAATCTTTGTAGAAAATCTTATGAAATCAAAAATCTCTTATTCTTGTTTCGTATAATAGACGAAAAATTTGGTACCATTTTGTTAAATAATACAGCATCATGGTCGTATTCTCATAGAAAATTATCGTCCGATATAACCCTTCGTTGAGTGCTTCTCGCGGTGCTTGCGGGGAAGGAAGCTTGAAACTGGCGGGGGGTGGGGAGTGTCCGTTCTATCTGTATTATCTATTCTATGGTATGGGACAAAATAGTATGTATATTTCTGTCTCATTCTTTCATGCACATTTTTGTATTTGTGTCTCTTACCTGCCGTTTTTTCCGTTGCATCCGGTTTGAAATCACATCGATTCTAAAGAAGTTTCACTTCAAAAAAGTCGGAAGTAGTCTCGCAAAACAAAAACTGTGTCACTAGAGTCGGCCACATTTGCACGTGTGCGTTGTCAGGCTGTCACTGATAGGCTGACACGCACACATTCATATACACAAGTTTCCCCACTGATGTGTGTAAGTATATGTGCGTGTCATCTTGTATGTGACAGCGCACACGTGCATATTATGTGGCCGACTCTATGGACACAGTTTTTGTTTTAGCGAGACTACAACCGATTTTTTTATACGTCTATGGTGTATATTGGAAGATGTCATTCCGAAACTCAGTTCTGAACTAGCTCGAGGCCTGTAGTAGATCCTGATCTTGTCTCTGTATCTCATTTATTATGTTCCAAATATATGTCCTTATTTGTATTTAATTTGTTAAACTCCCTAAAATCCCCTCCATAGCCAAGATCTGTACATTCTGTACAGAGGCAGGGCGCTGGGATCCCCGTTGGAACGTACTGGAATCGTCATCCTGGCCCTTGTCTGCCCTGGGTTTAATTTCATAAGGAACCAAGCCTCTGCTCTCGTCTTCTAGACCGTTTTAAGGCCCCTTAATTCCTTAAGGCTTGCTGATTTAAATGCTGAGCTGAAAATACACTCCTAAACAAGACATATCAGAGGGATCAAATACATAGTTTTCTGATATTTCAGAGAGACACAAATATCGACTCCCGAAATTATGGAT
Source organism: Ectropis crepuscularia (assembly GCA_963693475.1). Classification (NCBI taxonomy): domain Eukaryota; kingdom Metazoa; phylum Arthropoda; class Insecta; order Lepidoptera; family Geometridae; genus Ectropis; species Ectropis crepuscularia. Next base: position 14,361,120 of record OY856369.1, on the reverse strand, counting down.
TAATTGTATTGTAATATTGTTGAGGTAAGGAAGGATCTATCTAGATACAAAACGTGGTACCTTCTCAATAGACATGTAATTTAGTTTGCAGAAATTGTCGTATGGGATTTAATTCGCGTTGAATGTCAAAAGTTGAGTATGGTAAGTACATAAAATGGTTTTAGATTTTCGTCGCATAAAAATATATGCTTTACGTATCTGTGTATGTATACTTGGTAATTTAATTTAGTAGGGTAGAAGTACGTCTTCTGTCCCTGTCAAAGTTCGTTAAGCAAAAGATTCTTTAAAACCTACTGCCATAAGTCCCTGGTATTGTCACGATTTTTAGTCTTTATTCATAATTTAGTCGATTTTTGTCGATTGATAACTTAGTCGATACCTCTACATTGTAAAATTCTGTGTTGGATTCCGGTATTAACGCCAACCTACCAACTCTTCGTTTCAACGGTACTAAACCTGGAAACTATCGTTATCAAGAGTACCATCCTGCAAACTGTAATTTTGCCAATGTATCAATCTAAGACCTTAAAATAAATAGTCTGGTGGTTGGCCTATAATGCATGATGCTCGTTCGAGCCGAAAAGTAGACGGCAACAATAGGTATACTTAGAGATCAAACACTAATTATTTTGATACTTAATCTAAATCTTCGTTGGATTTTAATAATGTGATAAAACAAACCAAACGTGGCACATATTTTTTCACAATTTACCGGACGGACGAATTAGACCCAATTTTTCCCTTTTTTTGACCCAATCACTCCAATTATTATTTATAATCACTGCAAGGAAGTAACCGCTGTAAAACAAATGTTTCTGTGTAATCGAAAATAAATGTAATCCACACACGAACAAAAGAGTTTAATTAGTGGCTTCACTTACCTCAGCGTTGACCGTTGGCGGCATGATGATCTTCTTCTGCGGCGGAGACCGAAGCACCACGTTCTCATCCCTGATGATAATCTGAGGCTCCATAGCCAACAGCTTCTTCTTACACTCCTGCATCTGCAGACACTCCTTGTCCTTCTTCGACAACACGGACTCTGAAGACGCATGTTTAGAAGAACTCAGCGAATTGTTCTTGCTGGAAAGTTTTAAACTGTCTATGCTTGTCGTCACTTTAGAACTCGAGTCTTTGCCGTTCGACGCCATTTTGTTTTGTGTCACTGTTCACGCCATTTTGGATTCGAAAATTGATTTGAAGTTTTTTGTTTTATAAATGTTTTCTTTTGTTATGATTTCATATTTATTTTAAATTCTAAGGGCACTGGATCAAAGATAAGTAATAATATATACTTATAACTTAAGAAATAGAAAGCCAGAGAGAGAGACAGCCGAGATTATATAATAGCGTTTGATTAAAAAGGTGTTTGAAACAAACAAAATAATTAGTAAAATTGAGGTGCCTATATTTATGTGTGATTGTGCTTTCTTTTTGTTTGTAAGGTGAAGGTGAAGGGAAAATCTGTTCAGTCATTCCAAAGTTATCAAAAATTATTGCTGCAGTAAGAATCTTCGGATAATGAGTATTTTTACTTTATTTGCAAATAAATATACTTGTGACTTTTTCAAACAATTGCGTTTGGGGATTTTTAATTCAATGTAATTTATTTGTTGTTTACAAGTGAACAAAGCGCAAACGTGTACCAGGAAATTCAGATTCGTGGAAAGTTTTAACAATACCAGGGGCACAATACTGATAGGAACAACAGGACCCGGTGGAAATCAGTCGCCGTGCAGCATTTACACGACTGTTACAAAAAGAGGGTTATGTTTAGTATTTATGTAAAAAAAAATTGTTGTCTGTAAAGTCGGTTTACTGACGATAGTTCAACGTGACAACGTCTTAAGAAAATACTGATGGAATGGTAGCATTTTTCAAAAGAAAATTTTAATTTCATTTGTTTAATAGATTTGTATGTAAACAGTAATCAGTAGAATTTAGTCATTTTCAATCAAAACAATGCAAAAAAGCTTTTAGATGCCGGGGATCGAACCCGGGGCATTTCACATGCAAAGCGAACGCTCTTCCACTGAGCTACATCCTCGCTTGAACTACTGGTCGAAATAATTAATACAACTCTGTAACAAAGTAACGACCGTCGGTAACGTTACATGACGTCATGTTTTGCGGGCGTGCAGCCGGCTTCATCGAATTATAAGACGTTATCACGTCAAAAACTTCTTCAACTGCAGCATTTTTTGGTAGGAGAAATCTTAATTGTGATTTCACGTCATCAACATGCTAACGCGACTTTATCTCCATGACCTGTGATTTATTAACTGTAAGTAAGCTATGTAATCAATAACTAGCAGCTCCCCGCAGGTTCACCTATGTGGTTTCCATTCCCGTTATTTTCTCCGTATAAAAACGCATTCCTAATATTGGATTGAGTTAAAAAGATAGATAGATTCTTTACTGGAATCAATTAAAAAATAAATCTTAAGAGCAAAGTAGCAATTGGCGACCATTTTTCGAAGAACGATCTCTTCCAAACAACCGCCGGATGCAAAAGAAGAAATGAAGAATAAAGACAGGAGAACAAATAATTGTTGAGATATACAATTATATAATACTAGCAGCACCGCGGTGTTACCCGCTAAGTTCCCGTTCCCCGTTGTTCCCGTTGTTTTTTTTTTGGGATAAAAAGTGTGTTAAAAAACCTATGTGTTCTTCCAGACTATAATCTATCTATGTTCCAAATTTCAGCCCGATCCGTTCATACGTTAGGACGTGATTGAGCAACAAACATCCAAACATCCAAACATCCATACATTGACATTTATAATATTAAGTACCTAGGATGACACAAGCAGTTTGTTTTGCCCGGGGTTTTACCTACGTATTTCCAGTCTCCGTTTTTTTTGGGGATAAAAATTAGCCGACCTATGTGTTCTTCCAGACTATAATCTGGTACCCGAAGATTTCATATCCGATCCGATCCGATCCGATCCATTATCATATCCAAGCGTGACGATTGATGAATCCATTTCACAGGCCACGAAAATTCTGTCTATAGCGCGCCTAAAGAAGTTATCACTTCAAAAAAAGAAAAATTAGGGTTGCCCCCCATACTGAGAACTGAAACTCAAAAATTTTTTTTTCATCATACCTACACGTGGGTTGTCTATCGATAGGTCTTCAAAAATGATGTTGAGGTTTCTGATGTCATTTTTGTCTACACTGAATAATTTGCGCGAGAGACACTTCCAAAGTGGTAAAATGTGTGTCCCCCCCCCTCTAACTTCTAAAGTAAGAAAATGAAAAACCTAAAAAAAAAATATGATGTACATTACCATGCAAACTACCAACGAAAATTGGTTTGAACTCGATCTGATGAGTAGTTTTTTTTTAATACGTCATAAATACACTATTATTAAAACTTCGATCAAAGTTACAACGATCTACAAGAACTATGTCTACTATGTATATTATGTTACTTGCTGCAACGGAACTCTTCATGGGCGAGTCCGACTCGTACTTGGCCACTTTATTTTAATGCTAAACGAAGCGGGCAAGGCGTAGTGTTTGTAAAACACAAAGCTGTGTAAACTTGTATCGGCCATGAAAGTCAGCCTGTAATGTTTATGTTGGTTATGATATAACAGATAATGTTGTAAAACAAGAATATACAGTTTGTGTGATGGACGGCCTGTAAACAAGAAAGTTTCGTGCGGAACTTTAACAAGGGCGTGGATACTATGTAGGGCTGTCCACATCAAAATAGCTAATATTTTTTTCGACACAGGACGAAGGTTTCTAGAAATCCGAAAGCCAGTAGTAAATTTTGGGTAGGCATTTGAGGCAAGCTGAAAACTTATCACATTACTGTGTTCCGGTTTTAAGGGCAATGCCTACATTCCGAAAGCTGGTAGCAAATTTTGGGTAGGCATTTATGGCAAACTGAAAACTTATCACATTACTGTTTAAAAGGCAATGTTTGGAGAGAAATTACAGGGCTTAATCTTAGATCTCTAGGTGGAGATCGCAGTGCAGTGCTAGGTAATTATTTGGATGATTGATGTTCCAATAGCTGCGTGTCAGTATGCTGTCATGTGGTTTACCATCAGGCACATGTCCTGCTCGTCTCGTCACTCTTTAATAAAAAAAAATTGGCAGTCATAGGAACTGCCGATAGAAGTGAAAACTTATAACTCAGAATTTGAAGCCTACTTTGGAAACTACACGGGTGTACCGGATGCCGTGGCCTGACCATCATGGCATGGCCATCTAGAAATGCTTTAGCATTTTCCATTGGCTCACGCATTTCTAGATGGTCATGCCGTGATGGTTAGGCCACGCCCTTTCAGTATTTCCCATTGGCTGACGCATTTCTAGATGGCCAATGGGCGTGGCCCCGAGTTTATCCGAAGATTTCTTATCATACCCGAGCGTGACGCCAGTGACGCTAGAATTCAATTCACACCCCACGAAAAATCTGTTTAAAAGCGCGCCTGCGCGCCAAAAGAAGTTTTCACTTCAGAATACTTGGGAGGTGTCAAGGGACATTCTGATGGAACGAAGTTGTACAAAATATTGCAACTCTTTACTGTTTCTGTTGCCCTGGTACTGGTACCTAGGGGCAAACGCAACTCTTTTATATTTCTGTTGTCCTGGTATCTGGAGATAAACGCTGGGCTGTAGGAGGTAGGTAATCGAAACTCTTTACTGTTTCTGTTACCCTGGTACCTACCTGGCCGTTTTTACCGAGTTTACCCGAAGATTTCATATCCGATCCGATCCATTATCATATCCAAGCGTGACGATTGATGAATCCATTTCACAGCCCACGAAAATTCTGTCTATAGCGCGCCTAAAGAAGTTTTCACTTCAAAAACCTTTCCTATTATACCTGGCTGATGAGTAGCGCGGCAATATAAAAAGTCTGTCGTGTTGGGGTATTATAATAGGAGAGGTATATGACAAGTTTTCAGCTTGCCTTAAATACCTACACAAAATATGCTGCAAGCTCTCGGAATACTACAACAAATAAAAAAACTTAGATCCATTTAGTTATAGAACTATGTAAAAAGACACCATTGAACATAATAAACGGACACAACAGTTTGGGCGTTTCGGGCGTGCAATATCCATTTTGCTGACATCTATATATATGTATATAAAAGCGAAAGGTCACTCATCACCGAATCTCAGAAACTATAAATGCTAGGAGTCTGAAATTTTGCGTGGAGGTGTGTTTTAGCACGTCCTCGCTCGCTAAGACGGGGTTTTGCGAAATTCAACCCCTAAGAGGGTGAAAAACAAGGGATGAACGGTTGTATGAAAATTCGTGATTTTCAAAGTTATCAAATACCCAATCACCAATAGTATTCAATATAGTTATAAATATTCTAGTAGATAAATTAATATCCCGTGAGAAGAAATGGGGCTACCGGTTTAAAATCAACAATAAGTACACTGAGTCAAGTTTAGCCTTTGCGGACGATCTTGCAATACTTACACGAAATCCCAAACAGTGTCAAGAATTGTTGAATGATGTTGATGAGTTCTGTACATGGACGGAGGGAATGAGGACAAAACCAAGTAAATGTCATTGTTTATGTCTGGGTAGACGAGATACCAAATATACTTCGTACGATCCGGGACTCTCCATAAGTGGCCAAAGAGTTGCCACAATTGCAGAGGCAGTGCCTTTCAAATTTCTTGGTAGAAAGATAGACTACAAAGGACGTACACCATCATTAGAGGTAGTTGTTGGAAACTTCATGAACGACCTCAATAAGGTAGACCAACAGCCTATCAGCAATATCAAAAAAGCATGGATATATGACAACTATCTCACATCACGTCTCACTTGGCCTTTCCTAGTATATGACATCGGTAAAACCCTCCTGGCAAAACTAGATGCTAATGTCATAAAGATATTGAAGTCATGGTTTGGATTGGCACAGCCGGCTGATCCCTCTACTCTCTTTAGGGATCACAATAGTTTTGGGCTGAAATTAAAAAAACCATCCGAACTCTACAAACACCTAAGAGTTACAAAAACGCATGTTTTGGGAAAGTCGAAAGACGAATTAATTGCATCTCTCCCAAAAGACAAAAGTGCTTCGGACCTTGAATCTAGACTTCAATTCCACAAACAATTTATGGCAAGTAAATACAGCTGGGTTGGGTGCGAGTAAGAAAAGGGAAGACCGAGACATGGTAAAAACCTTTCTACAACAAGACGAAAATGATAGTTACAAAGTGCACGCTATGAATTTAGAAATGCAAAGTGAGTGGTTAACCATAGGTGAGTTTTGTATCCCATTAGCTCTGAAGTGGCGCACCTTGCTATATGACTGGTCTCCTGCCTTATTAAAATTTTATCTGAACGCTTTCCAAATGACCCTCCCTGACCAGAGTAACTTGGTAAGGTGGGGAAAAGCCTCTGAAAAATGTTGCTATACTTGTGGTGAGGCGATATGTACAGCAAGGCACATATTGGTGGGATGCAAGGTGCTCCTTCATAGGGATCATTACTCACAGCGCCATGACAGAGTACTTGAAATCATACGTGAAGCCGTAAGCCTTTCGGTAGCTAGAGCCCAAAAGGGATTGACGATAAACAAAAGACAAATTAACTTTGTAAAAGAGGGCTCAACTTCAAACTCCAAGAACAAGCCTTACTCAATCCTGGGTTCAGCACCTGATTGGACTATTTTAATGGACACGTATGAAAAGCACTACAAAATCCCAGAGGATGTGGGTGTTTCGTCATCTAGACCGGACATTTTCCTTTTTTCTAGGGCTACGAAACGGATAGTCCTGGTAGAACTTACCGTACCGTGGGAAACTAATATACCTAAAGACCACGCGATGAAACAAAATAAGTATTACGACCTTCAAAATGAATTAACAAAAAATGGCTATGTAGTTAATTTATACGCTGTAGAAGTAGGAGCGAGAGGTATACCAGCAAAATCTCTCTATAACCTGCTTAAAGACCTTGGATTGTCCAGAAGTGCAGTAAGTTCTATACTAGAACGAGTATCTAAAGCTGCACTAGTAGGATCATATCGGATTTGGCTGGGCAGGGAGAGAAATACGAGTAGTGAAGGTGAGTGTTGACGTACGTCAATATAAGGGGCCCCTTTTAAACCTACGACCCGAGTCACAAGTCTTGGGGTCTATTCGATATTTCTCTCTCTGCCACACGATGGACCCGGCACCCGCACGGTGAATCCATGGAATGCTAAGAAGTACGTCTCTCTTGTATCTAGACACTTGACACGAAGTAATTAAATGTTAGTTCTATCAATTTTTTAATTTCGAACTGTACGGGGGTGAAATTGGGGTTGAAATGGCGGATGAATGTCAATATGGAAGTTCCCAACCGTTGAAGATAAAGCCATGAAACTCTGAATATAGACACTTGACACGAAGCAAAAGAATATTTGTTCTAGCAATTTTGTAACTTCTAGCTGTACGGGGGTGAAATTGGGGTTGAAATGGGGGATAAATGTCAACATGGAAGATCCCAACCGTTGAAGATAAAACCATGAAACTCTGTATATAGGCGCTTGACACGAAGCAAATAAATGTTTGTTCTAGCAATTTTGTAATTTCGAACTGTACGGGGATGAAATTAGGGATGAATATCAACATGGAAGATCCCAACCGTTGAAGATAAAACCATGAAACTCTGTATATAGGCGCTTGACACGAAGCAAATAAATGTTTGTTCTAGCAATTTTGTAATTTCGAACTGTACGGGGATGAAATTAGGGATGAATATCAACATGGAAGATCCCAACCGTTGAAGATAAAACCATGAAACTCTGTATATAGGCACTTGGCACGAAGCCAATATAAATGTTTGTTCTAGCAATTTTGTAATTTCGAACTCTATGGGGATGAAATTGGTGAAATGGGGGACGAATGTCTCTTACGCTTTCACACTTAAACAAAATTGTATAAAATTGTTCTATTATAAGCTGTTTTTAGTAACCGTAAATGTGTCTGGGTATACAAATAGGTACTGCCGAGTTACCTTAGTATTTATTTATTTTGCGCGGACGAAGTCGCGGGTAACAGCTAGTAATACATATATCTGAGCATAGTCAATTCGGGACAAAACTTTTCGATATTTGCGACGTCGAAAGATTTTTTTTTAAATAGACATAGGTCAGTACCTACTCAGTACAATTTTATTGTAATAAAAAGATATTATACTCGTATAATGCTTGACAGTTTTCTGTATGATAATTATTACAATTTGTAATACATTGAAGTGAAGTAAACTTTGAAAACGTTTATAATTTGTAGGCTCTGTCTTTTGTTTTTATTACTTGATGTACAAATTGTAAATTTATCAATAAATAACTTAAATTGAATTTTGAAATTGCGATTTCACAATGATGATTTTGGTGAGTAACCCGCATTGAATCTGTAGGTGTTACTGGTACTGGAGAGGAAATGAAACCACGTCCCTGTATAAACTGCTGGCTATATTGATCTTAAACCATACAAGTGACGCGGGGCGAGAGACTAATCGCTCGACCGCTGTCATCCGTTTATATACTAAATCTGACACGTACATACGTGCTCCTCCTAGAAGTCTCTCCTTGTCAGAGACTACGGGGCCTTCTTTTATGCTTAAAAACGATCGAATATTGATAAATAAAATTGCTTCATAAACATATTTTGCTAGCCCTGAGAGAGGCATTAATAACAATGAGTGATCGATAGAGGGCGCCACTGTTGCGAAAACTTCCAACACAGACACCAACATCACACGTGTGGGGCACACACACTAGTGGAAGAGCCTTAAGGCTGAATTCTCGAGGAAGATGTATTTTTATTATATCTTTACACTTTCTACCCGTGGCTCAACAACCACTAACTTTTATAGGATAAAAAGTAGCCTATGTGTTCATCCAGATAATTTACTTTTAATACGGTAATTTCACTGAAATCTGTGTAGAAGGTATGTTAATTTTCACGTAATTCTGTGACAGCTGAATCGATTTTAATGAAATTAATTACGTAGTAAATAAATTACAAGGATTAACGGTAATGATTATGGAAACGGGATTAAATGCAGGACTGACCTCGGCCTCGTGGCTTAGTGGGTAGTAACTCTGCACGCGAAGCCCAAAAACAAAATTACTAGGATTTGATTAGTTTAGCTTGTATTCCATACAATTATTAACACTATATAGCATTACACCCACTCTTAATAATGTTGAAAAAAATGGTTGTCTGTAAAGTCGGTTTACTGACGATAGTTGAACGTGACAACTTCAACTACGCCTTAGAGCGAGGTAACGCCGCATGACGTCATGCGGCGAGGTAACGGCGGTAACGGCGCATGACGTCACGCGGCGAGTTAACGGCGGTAACGGCGCATGACGTCATGTTTTTTCGTGAGTGCAGCCGGCTTCATCGAATTATAAGACGTTGTCACGTCAATAAAACAACAAAACTGCATATTCTTTTGTAGCTTTATTATCGGCCTCGTGGCTTAGTGGGTAGTAGCTCTGTCTGCGAAGCCGAGGGTCGTGGGTTTGATTCCCACCCAGTGCAAATATTTGCGTGATGTCCGAGTGTTTATATGTATGATAACTATGTATTTAAAAATATATATATGTATTATATCAGCTATCTGGCGATCTGGGATAGATCTGGTTTGGGGTCAGATTTTGTTGTGTGTGAATTACCAATATTTATTTATTTAAATGAAACGATTCAATGGTGAAATGTTCAAATATGGAGTGTCATATTTATTCATATGTACCTAATCAAAACCCTAGTGTCAAGACTCTAGCTTTTAAAAATGATGAAACTTTCATAGTGTACTAAACACTTTATTATGCCACAAAACAATACAGAGCAACGGTATTTCAAAATATAATAACATTTTGGGCCTTGTAGGGATGGTACCTACTCGCGTAGCTTGTAGTGGACGCTCAGCGTTACCCGACGTTGCGGTTCAGCGAAAAACGATATCTTAGGAAAACTTTTGTTTTGTTTATTGGTAATAGTTTTATAGTAATAAAAGAAGAAAACTTGTATAATATTACAGGGTCACGGAGGGCAGAGCAATAAACGTCTGATAGTCTTCAAAATAAAAGGCTATTTCGGATATTTGGAAAATACTCACGAATTATTCTACTCGCATTATACCTATCAGGACGTCTACTCTCTTTCTTCGAAAACGTAATTTCGAAATAAACTCGCGACTTTTCAACTGCGATTCTACTTCGATCCATCGTTTTGTCCGATTAAATATTCTTAGCCTACTTTTATTAGAGTAAGCTTAGAACATTTAAACGAATGAATATTGTTGTTGTATCGGACGAAACGAAATAGAAAGGGAGTAAGAAAATCGCGTTTTTTTTTTTTCGAAATTACGTTTTCGTAGAATGAGAGTAGATGTCCTGTACCTACTGTCCAATCGGAACGGTTATTAATGTGTGTAGTAACATTAAGTAGGGTAACTGTTTCGAGTGCATTATTTTTTATTTATTACTGGTCCTAATTAGTATCCGACCGAAACAAGTATTTCACTCTTTTTTTTTAAATATAGAGTGACGAGACGAGCAGGACATTTGCCTGATGGTAAGCATCATGCCTGCCGCATAACAGCACACTGACAAACAAACAGTTATTGGAACATGAAGAGTCCAAAAGTCTCTGACAAGACTGAGAAAGAGAAGGACTCATAGGCGTTATTTTACCCTGGTAAGACACAGGAACGGGAACTATGCGGGTCAAATCGCGGAGCACTCCTAGTAAGACTGTAAAGTGTAAAGTGTAACTGAGGCTACTTTTTATTTCAGAAAAAGTGTATGTGTACGTACGAATACATAATATGCACGTACGCAAGAAGCTAATACTTTTTCTCTTTATTCCGCAAGCTAAGAAACCTAATTTCAACGATAGATATAATATACTACTAAATTCTCAACTGCAATACGTATTAACTAAAGTAAGTTATAATATAAGTATAAAATATTGTTAGACAATTCACACACAACACCATCTGACCCCAAACTAAGCAAAGCTTGTATGATGGCGGCCAGATAGCTGATATAATACTTATATAGTTTTAAATACATACTTATAATACATAAAACACCCAAACACAGTGCAAACATTTGAATTCATCACACAAATATTTTCACTAAGTGGAAATCGAACCCACGACCCTCGACGTCGCAGGCAGAGTTACTACCCACTAAGCCACGAGGCCAGTCAAGTTACAATATTTACTAAGATGTTGCTTAGCTATATTCAGGTTATCGGTTCTTCGTGACTGTGGGTCCGCGTATCTTAAAAATATACTTCTTTTTCCCTAAAGAGCCAAAAGAAATGACACTTCAATTTAAAAAAAAATTGGCAGTCATAGGAACTGCCGATATAAGTGAAAACTTATAACTCAGAATTTGACAGCTTACTTTGTAAACTACACGGGTGTAACCGGAGGGCGTGGCCTCGCTATCTTGGCATGGCCATCTAGAAATGCGTCAGCATTTCCCATTGGGTTACGCATTTCTAGATGGCCATGCCATGATGCCCAGGCCACACCCTTTCAGCATTTTCCATTGGCTGACGCATTTCTAGATGGCCAATGGCTATGGTCCCGAGTTTACCCGAAGATTTCTTATCATACTCGAGCGTGACGCTAGAATTTAATTAATACCCCACGAATTATCTGTCTAGGCGCGCCAAAAGAAGTTTTCACTTCAACACATTCAATAGGTAGTAGTTTATTTACTGCCGGGGTGCAATTAGCGTTAAAATGAAATATAGGTGAAAACTCTCACGGGCAGTTCATCAATTTAACAATTTTTGTACAAATAAAATCCATTTGCAACCCTCATGGGGCACAGATTGGAGAGCAATCAGTTTGATTGAGCGATTGTTAATCGGTCTCCGATCATTATCGCAATCACAAACGCGTTGCGACTGCTTTCATTTGTAGAGATTTTATCCGCATCAATTGATGGAAAAGTACTCTTGTTGACGGGAACAAATGATGTAAATACCACTTTTAAACTCTCGGGATTTGGGCTCATTCTTTAGGGGATGATTGCCCCCTTAGATTGGTCTGTCTAATTGCAAAAAGCTTTATAATAGTTGTCTGACGAACATATTTACAAATGGAGCATGAGAATTTAAGTAAAGTTAAATTATTATTTTGGAGTTGTTAAGCAAAACGGCCGACGGAAAGTGTCTGGGAGTATTATTGGGACCTTGTTTTTAAGGATATTGCCTACAACATACGTGAAAATCACTTATTAGAAAATACGTGAAGTAAGTAATGTTTGTATGTACCTTCATTACCCCATATCTCAAAATTGGCCGTCTAAGCATTAAGCAAGTTAGCGAGTAAGCATGTGTTCTTAGTACTTACTAACTCTACTCAATCGTCCACATTTCATTCATCAGAAAATAGGTGACGTCTGGGAGCTCTGGGATCTTACTCTATAAGGTATATATCAGCTTGGAATCATTGTTCTGTTCAATTTTTGTTCGTAGACTAAAACAATGTATCAGTAAGCACAGGTCTAAACATACGAGTTTCAGTTTACGTCTGTTTTCCAGCTGAATATAAACGCTTTAATTATGTTTTATATTCGTATTGCGTTTAGCGTTAATTCGGCTTTGAAATATGTTCACGATTTCGTTCATTTCAATTCTGTTGAAAGAGATATTATATATAGGTTTGAATTTAATATGCTAATGCTTTTATAAATGTGTTTATTTGTAAATTATAATAACATGCAAAGATAAAACAACGTTTATTTGGACAAATATTGAGTTTCTAAATGGATAAGTTAATTTATTTGTTTTATTCTAAATGAAAAACGGCATAAACAGTCCACTAAATGTTCCCACAGCTGGGACTCTGGGCCTTCTCTCGCAAGGAGAGAGTCAAGACCATGATCCACTACGCCAAAAATTTTAGTGACATTTAGTGGGCTTATATACCTACTCTACTTACAGGAACTCTACTATATTGTATATTGCAGGTATTTTACCTCGGATTGTTCTACAAAGTTAAGAAGTACAAGTTTTAATTATCACTGTCTAGGTAGGTATATTAGAATAGGTTGTTTGCAAGTGTGATTGCCCCTTGATGCTGTTAGTCGAAATTGTTTAATTAAATTTTAAAGCATTAACTTTTAATTAATACCTAGTCGAGTTTCTGAAACTAATCCCCCGCTATACATGTTCATTTTATTTAATGTAGGTTCTATTTGATGAAGTTCTATAGACAATGACTTTCATGTTTAGATTAAAATGGTTTTATGAATAGGTATGCTAGATGCAACATAGGTAGGTATTTGTTTCAAGTTACCTACATAGTTACTCGTAAATGTACCTTTATGATTTTTACCCCAAATAGGTAAATACTGTCGGTTTACAATCTAGTACTACCTATCTAGTATACCTAGTACTTTTTTTATTTTTTTAAATAAAGAGTGACGAGACGAGCAGGACATGTGCCTGATGATAAGCAACATACCTGCCACATAACAGCACAGTGACACGCAGCTATTGGAACATGATGAGTCCAAATCATTACCTAGCACCGCACTGCGCTCGTCACCCAGAGATCTAAGTTGTTATAATCTCTAAGCCCTGTAATTTCTCTGGAAACATTACCCTTCAAACCGGAACACAGTAATGTTTGCACATTGCTGCTTGGCGGTAGAATAACTGGCAAAGGTGTGGTACTTCCCCAGGCGGACTCTGCTAAGAGTCCTACCACTTTGTAGTTGTAGGACTTTTTGCATTATTCCGGTAAAATAACGGGAACGTGAACTAAGCGAGTACAACCGCGTAGCGCTACTAGTACCTATGTCATATAATTAATTCCCTAGAACTAGGTAGGTAGGTAGGTAGGTAGGTAGGTAGGTAGGTAGGTAGCTAGGTAGGTAGCTAGGTAGGTAGGTAGGTAGGTAGGTAGGTAGCTAGGTAGGTAGGTAGCTAGGTAGGTAGGTAGCTAGGTAGGTAGGTAGCTAGGTAGGTAGGTAGCTAGGTAGGTAGGTAGGTAGGTAGGTAGGTAGGTAGGTAGGTAGGTAGGTAGGTAGGTAGGTAGGTAGGTAGGTAGCTAGGTAGGTAGGTAGCTAGGTAGGTAGGTAGCTAGGTAGGTAGGTAGCTAGGTAGGTAGGTAGCTAGGTAGGTAGGTAGCTAGGTAGGTAGGTAGGTAGGTAGGTAGGTAGGTAGGTAGGTAGGTAGGTAGGTAGGTAGGTAGGTAGGTAGGTAGGTAGGTAGGTAGGTAGGTAGGTAGGTAGGTAGGTAGGTAGGTACATACATTTAAATAATTGATTGCAGACAAAGTTACAGGCGGATGCTAGTAACAATTCTTTCGAAAACCATTTCGTCTTCTATGTATATTTATATGTATGTATATGTAACCATTAATACTTATTGTTTATCTATAATAATAGATTAGGTTTACACTTGACCGCCATCTCGCCTGATGTTAAGCGACGATGCAGTCTACAATGGAGCGTGTTTACCTAGAAGAAACAGTTTCACTCTCGATTTGAACCCAGGACTTCTTGGACAGAGGTAACCCAGGTTACCTCTATCCAAGAAGGGCGATCATCCTCACCCACACGCTCAGGCAACGGATTCCACAGCTTAGGTGATCTTAGTAAGAACTTCTTATCACGAATAACGAAGCCCAATCTCTTTGTTTTACTTTTCTACCTACCTACCTGAGTATTAGGACTTTAGTATTATGTGCTTGTGTTATGTTGTCTTATGTTATTGGAAAAATAAATAAAATAAATTAGTTTGTATTAAATTAATAATATGATCCCAGTACCCTGAATGTACAAATCAACACTTAAATAGGGTAACACTTAGGGTATATTTTCGTTTTTGTATCACTTTATCACTGTCACTTTTTACTATTCATATAATTATATTTTTGTGTTTACAATTTAACAGATATTTCTCTAAGTACACTATTTTAAAACAAGGTTCATAAATATTTCTATGTTCGCTACCTATAATGTTCACTAAGTATTTTTGTAGATTTATTTTAATGCTCACTATTTTTTGTTGCACTAGATTTTTTATTGTGAATACTATATTTTTATTTTATGTCTAATTTACTCTACAGAATTACGTTTTTAATTTATAATTTTGTTTATTTAGGTAACATAGTGCACACAATTATTTACTTAAGTTATTTTGTTCTAAATTACCTACTAGGTAGATACCTAGTTAAATATTGTTTTAATTATCAATCTTTAGATGTAAGTTTTTGGTTTTAGTTTTAACGTATTCCATCATTTTATTAAGGTTCTTACTAGGTATTTGCGCGTTATTATTACCTAGGTATATTTGTTTTGATTTTCTCACTCAACGTCACAGCTGAAACTGTATTTGACACTAGATATTTTCATTGCACTAGAAATATTAAACAATTATCACATATTGTTTTATGATATTATAATTGTGTTTCTTAGATACGTAGTGGTAATATGAGTAGTATACGTGGCGGTCGCGACAGTGCCAGTACCATCGACGCGTACGTGCGCTCGGCCGACCGGCGACGGACTGACGACTGACGGCGCCGCCCGCCCAAGCGCCCGCCTAACGCGCCGCCCGGGTAAGGGTTGCGAAGTCGCCTGGGCTTGTATTCTCTAAACTCTAAACCCAACAACCAAAACATATATGCAATGTTTGGAAAAGGAATATGTCAAAACTAGAACTCTTGAGTAATGTAAAATAATACTAAACATAACTATACATTTGTTTTAATACTGTATGTATTAATTATTTGGATAATTTGTTTTTCACCACGACAGCTTTTTTACAGCTGCACCTAAATGACAAGGCTCAGACAAGGCCCTCCCTCTACAGCAGATTATTTTTTATTTCACATTATTCTTTGGTATTATTTTATTATGTACACTGATTTTATTTATGTATAATTTTATTGTAAGTGACGTTACCAAGTGTTCTTTTGAATTAATGGTTTGAATAAATGAATAATAAAAAAAACACATTTCCTTCTAGAAGGGTTAGAGCATTTTTTTGTACCTACTATAGAGTGACGAGAGGAGCCATCATCATAATAGACTGATATTTCGAATCTTTGCCTCCAAATCCTCGGTGGATTGCCGCGCTCTAGCAAGTTGTAGAAACAATGAAGATGACCATGACCAAACATTGACGCTTTAATAATGGAAGAGAACCTTTTAGTACGAGCTAGTAGAGCGACCACAATGTAGGGATAGTATTTGTGAGTTCTACTTGTCTAATTAAACAATGAAGATGATGTAGCCTTTGACTTATAAGAATCTGCTAGATATCAGTTCTGTTAAAATTTGACAGCACTATCGCGTTTAACAACACAGATTTTTAGGCTGGTAATTTTTTGATTCAATATCGGATTTCCCTACTATAATACGGATAAATAATCTTAAGAGAATATTTTTTTGTACGACAAAGCCTTTTAAATGAATAAAAAACTGAACGAATAAAATATTTTTTATGTTACAATTGCGCAAGCTTTTATGTATGACTGGATGGTGTTCTACTCTTTCAAGCAAAATTAAAGAATGGATCAAATTTGGTATAAATAAATAAATATTGGTGGACAATTTACACACAACACCATCTGATCCCAAACTGAGCAAAGCTTGTATGATGGCGGCCAGATAGCTGATGTAATACTAATATAGTTTTTAAATACATACTTATTATTCATATAAACACCCAGACACAGTGCAAACATTTGAATTCATCACACAAATATTTGCACTGGGTGAGGATCGAACCCACGATCCTCGGCGTCGCAGGCAGAGCTACTACCAACTAAGCCACGAGGGCAGTCATATAATCTGGAAACTAGACTACTCTTTACCGCGAAAAACTTACAGGAACAGGAACTACGCGGCTGAAACTGCGAGTATTAATGTTTCATAAAAGCTTCGAATAACCACGTTATAGAGGTAATCACAATCACGTTATCTGTATCTACCGATAACAAAATCATATTCCACGAAATAACAGTTTCACCTATAAATAGCTCCAAGCTGAATACTGATTGATTCGCGTATTTTTTCAGGTGTTATTAAACCCCGAGACTTTTATACTTCGCGCGATTATTCGCAGTCACAGTTCGAGTTATAGAGTTATTAGTTCGAGTTGGTGTGTGTGCGTTTTGGTCGTTGGATGCCGAGAATCGCGCCCCTGAGTGATGGAGTCAGCTGACGACACAAAATTCAAATGCCGTTCAATGCTCTTTATTATGATGTTGGAATGGAAAAATTAAGTATCGTTCCTTTATGACTCTTTTGCGTATTCTAAAATGCTGTATGACCCAGTGGAGAATTTTTTTTCACTATTTGGCACATTTTTACCGCCGTCTCGTCTGATGTTCAACTGTTTACTTTTTAGGCTTTTTGGGGATTTTTTAAAACTTTTATAGGTTTACACTTGACCATTATCTCGCCTGTTGTTAAACGACGATTCGGTCCACGATGAAGCGATGGAGATGGAAACAGTCATATTGAAACCATTGAACTTGTCATACCTATGTTACCTTTGCCGACTCTTTGATACTTACCTATTTATATACTTACGTTTGGATAACCACGAAATTCCGTGGTTTCGTGCAAAATTAAAAAAAAACTTCACAGTTTACATGATAAAAATTCAAAATTTACATTTAGTATTCTACTAGCCAAGCCCTTTCATTTGATACTCGCATTGATATAGGCTATACAAATATTGGCGTAAAATATAGCCTATATAAATATAATCTTGAATTCTTGAATATAGCCAAGAACCACCGCAAGGACAAATAAAATAAAAACTGGGCAGTCATATGAACTGCCGATAGAAGTGAAAACTTATAACTCAGAATTTGATAGCTTACCTTGGAAACTACACGGGTGTAACCGGAGGGCGTGGCCTCGCCATCTTGGCATGGCCATCTAGAAATGCGTCAGCATTTTTTCCCATTGGCTGATGCGTTTCTAGATGGCCATGCCATGACGGCCTGTCCACGACCTTTCAGCATTTCCCATTGGCTGACGTATTTCTAGATGGCCAATAGCCATGGTCCCGAGTTTACCCGAAGCTTTCTTATCATACCCGAGCGTGACGAATGAATTAAATTCACAGCCCACGAAAAATCTGTCTAGGCGCGCCTAAAGAAGTTTTCACTTCATAAACCCGTATCTCTGATTTCGATTGAGATTTATAGCACTGAATAGATGGTTATGGTGCCACAGACAGACAGACAGTGATCGATGTTAAACTTATAACACCCTCTTTTTGGTCGGGGATTAAAAATAATATAATAATCCGTAAAGTTCTCTAAAATTGTTCAAACGAAACTTTACCTAAATACACAGCAAAATCATACAATAGTGGGATAAGTTCCCGAACCAGCCCTGTGTGTAATTACAGTTGGAAGTTTTTGCTTTCATCTTCAGGCGGGTTTTTGTGTGAGTTAACTTAGCGATGAATATTTAACGACGCGTTAACATTTCGACAGCTTGTTTAAATTACCGAGCTTAAAAGTTTAAACTCTCTATGTGTGATTCTATTACTTGTAATGGGAGCCTATTAAAACGCATAACTTTTGACGTAATAACGTCTTATAATTCGATGAAGCCGGCTGCACGCCCGCAAAACATGACGTCATGTAACGTTACCGCCGTTACCTCGCCTTATTACTTTTCGCACCATCTAGTGAGTGAAATGTGTATAACGTTCAAGGAGTCTGTCCATGTTTTAGAAAAGCGACGATATGAAGTTAAGAACTTGTGCTAGTACAATGATGTACCCAGAGATGGCGCTTTGAACAGCTTTTCAAAAAGCTTCAGAATGTTTTACCTAGATGGCGCTTAACACAAATTCCATCAGTATTTTCTTAAGACGTTGTCACGTTCAACTATCGTCAGTAAACCGACTTTACAGACAACCATTTTTTGTTCCTAATTTACTTTGTCATAATTAATGTAGCATAATGTATAGTGTCATAATGCAACTTTCGCATAATCATTTTTTGGCGTCATGTGTTTTAAGCATAACAATCTATTGTACCTACTACATTTATTTATATATTTCATTTTTCTATAATTTCACTATTGATGAGACGCATAATAGTGTTTAGGCATTTTTTTATTTGTTATATTTTTTTAAGGTGCCGTTTAAATCGCATTTTTTCCCCTAATTTACTTTGTCATAATGAATGTAGCATAACATATAGTGTCATAATGTAACTTTTGCATAATCGTTTTTTGGCGTAATGTGTTTTAATCATAAAAATCTATTGTACTACATTCAATTCGACTGTTGCTCAGACGCATCAGAAGGCATTTTTTTATTATTTGTTGTGCTACGTAATATATGACCAGGTTATATAGGGTCCAGATCCGACTCGGAGCACCCCGACTCCACATAGTCTTGTCGCTACTACCCCTAGAGTGTATTTAAAAAATGCGGAAGCCAGAAACTCTGCGGTCAGCCTTAAGTGTCGCTTCTCCATACTCGGCCTGCGCTCCACTACAGAGGTCGCCGACTCGCTTCGCTCGCCACCTCCCCCCTTCGCTACTCTTGGCCTCGCATGGATCACTCCACTCAGGACCTCCCTTGAGCTTCTGGCGGGAGCCCACCCGGAGTCAAAAAGTGCACCATATGTCTTAGGTGTTGTAGGTTTTTAAGTCCTAAAAACGTTATACGGCATAAAGACCTTTTATTGTACCTACCATAAAAACGCAAGGCAGATTTAATATGAAAATAAAGCTCAATTGAAATATTCATATGCTGTTATTAAAATTACTTTTTATATAACATGCAAAATTTAATACTGCAATTTAATATAAATATATGAAATTTGTCATCCGCCAACCCGCACTGGGCCAGCGTGGTGGATTATGGCCTTAACTCTCTCCTTGCGAGAGAAAGCCCCGAGTCCCAGCAGTGGGAACGTTTAGTGGGCTGTTGATGTTGTTGTTGATATGAAATTAATTAAATATTGTCCTCGTATTTGACGAGGTTACATTTTTATTTCAATTTTAAATTACTAGCTATCGCTAGTAAAAATGCTGTTTTTGATGTATAATTTTCTTTATTCTTGATGATGTCATCAACCTAGTAGATACTTACATTACGAATAATATATATTGTTGTCAAAGTACCCACCCGCATTTCACACACCCACGTATTTTATTTAAATTATGTTGCTACAGTCCGCTCTTTGGACTTGTTTTTTAGTTAGGCGCTTAAAGTTTATGCCGTTGATCATTATGTTTAAGTATTGTTATGCTTTTCTCAATGTGTGTCTTTAAACATTATCCTATTTATAGTTATGCGTCAAAACATTATACTAAGTTATCTGTATGCTATACAATATGGCTATGCGTTTAAACATTATGCTAAGTTGATTAAGTTATCGTTATGTCATATATGGATATGCTAGTTAACATTATGCGAAGACAGTTATGCGTTTAGTTGTTATGGTAAATTATCATTTTAGTCCTAAAAACGGTATGCCTACCTAAAATAGGACAAAAAATGTTATGCCACCCCATATAGACCCCTTGTATATATCTTACTTGTTATCTCCCACAGTTGCGCCCACACAAATAGTATTCTTTTTTGGTAGTGGTAGGAATCTTGGCAGAGTCCGCCTGGGGAAGGACCACACCTTTGCCTGTTATTCTACCGCCAAGCCGTAATGTGCAAACATTACTGTGTTCCAGTTTGAAGGGCAATGTTTCCAGAGAAATTACAGGGCTTAGAGATATAACAACTTAGATCTCTGAGTGACGAGCGCAGTGCAGTGCTAGGTAATGCTTTGGACTCTTCGTGGTCCAATAGCTGCATGTCACTGTGCTGTTATGTGGCAGGTATGTTGCTTACCATCAGGCACATGTCCTGCTATTAAAAAAAATTGGCAGTCATAGGAACTGCCGATAGAAGTGAAAACTTGTGACTCAAATGTATTCACTTTTAATTGAATCGTCTAATTTATTTATCACTTTGTCAGAGGACAACTTATTTGTTAAACCATCGTAGGTCTATGTACATTCGCATAATTTCAACACCGCCAGCTAAATCGATGGTTGCGCCATCTAGTTTTATATCAACGTAATTATACAGAATATTGCAACTCTTTACGTCTTTACTGTTTCTGTTACCCTGGTACCTACCTGGCCGTTTTTACCGAGTTTACTCGAAGATTTCATATCCGATCCGATCCGATCCGATCCGATCCATTATCATATCCAAGCGTGACGATTGATTAATCCATTTCACAGCCCTCGAAAATTCTGTCTATAGCGCGCCTAAAGAAGTTTTCACTTCAATATTATCGACTAGCAGCGCCCCGCGGTGCTACGCGCGTAATTTCCTTCCCCTTATTTTGCCGATATAAGAAGTACTTATATTAAAAGATGTGTAGCCTATGTGTTGCTCCAGACTATAATCTACCTGTATTCCAAATTTCAGCCCGATCCGTGCATACGTTACGACGTAATTGAGCAACAAACATTGACATTTATAATATTAGTAGGATAGTAGAATAAACAGGCCTTTTTTAGGATTCCGTAGCCAAATGGCAAAATACGGGACCCTTATTATAGATTCATCATGTATGTCTGTCTGTCTGTCCGTCCGTATGTCACAGCCACTTTTCTCCGAAACCATAAGAACTATATTATTATTATTGAAACTTGGTAAGTAGATAAGTAGATGTATGTACATTTGTACAGTCCGCGAGGTATAAGCTGAGCTTTGCATTAGTGTGAGTGATCACCAAAAGTACAGTCAGACGCAGGACGCTGTGACCATGTTCTCTTAATAAGGTGTCAATTTTATATTCAATAAATCGTTGTTTATTATGCAGTATCAATTGTATATTGGTATAAACGATAGGCCTGCCCTGAATACGGTATTCGGAAATTTTAAGTAAATAAGTTATACGTAGGTGACGGATCTCATGCTTTTTCATTAAAATTTTTCTGTTATTCTCTGTCCTTGACCATTTGAATCCTAAAAGAGATACTTCTTTTCGCAATGACCATATTGATCCTGGATAGTTAATGTCAGCTTGTTGTTTAAGAGTTTGTTGTCTGACTGTACTTTTGGTAATAGATGCGTATGCATGTGATTACTCACACTAATGCAAAGCTCAGCTTATACCTCGCGGACTGTACATAGATATATTATATTACACTACACTAATACAATACAATTTGTCTAATACCACCTTGCCGTTTTTTCTATCGGAATGCTCGTAGCTCGAAAAAGCGACATCGTTTCATGGTTGATGTTTCAAAGACACGAACGAAGAGATTTGACTCTACTTTTGTGATAAGAACGTCTGGGCTGTGGAGTCCGTTGCCTGATTGGGTTTTCCCTGTTGGTTACAATCTTTGTGTCTTCAAATCGAGAATGAATCGGTTTCTTCTAAGTAGACACGCTCCATCGTAGACCGCATCGTCGCTTAAAATCAGACGAGTCAAGTGTAAACCTATAAAAGTAATAAAAAAAATGGTTGTCTGCAAAGTCGGTTTACTGACGATAGTTGAACGTGACAACGCAACGTCTTAAGAAAAGAAAATACTGATGGAATTTGTGCTAAGCGCCATCTAGGTAAAACATTCTGAAGCTTTTTGAAAAGCTGTTCAAAGCGCCATCTCTTGGTACATCATTGTACTAGCACAAGTTCTTAACTTAATATCGTCGCTTTTCTAAAACATGGACAGACTCCTTGAACGTAATACACATTTCACTCACTAGATGGTGCGAAAAGTAATAAGGCGAGGTAACGGCGGAACGTTACATGACGTCATGTTTTGCGGGCGTACAGCCGGCTACATCGAATTATAAGACGTTATCACGTCAAAAACATAATATACAAGTGTTGGCTTCAAATAAATAATATCCATACTGCGCGCATGCAACTGACATCTACGACTGTCCCTTCATTAGCCGGGAGATTTATCACAGCGCACGTCACTGAATGGCCGGGGTTGCCGGGACAGCTAACATACTGCCCGGCAGGTCAACTGGACAGCGGAGCGACGACATTTTTAAGTAATGAATCGTTTTTATTATACTAACTAGCAGGGCCCCTCGGGTTTTCCCGAGTGGTTCTGATTTCTGTTATTTTTCAGGGATAAAAAGCAACCTTTTCGTTTTTCCAGACTATATTCTGTGTTCCAAAATTTGGGCCCGATCCGTTCATAAGTTACGACGTGTTTAAAGTTGCTCAATCACATACAAATATCCAAACATTGACATAATCTATAGGGGAAGTACGTCCAAAATGACACGTATGGACAAAACGACACATTGGCGATATTTAAAAATTTGCGCGGTATAGACAGTCATAAATAAGGCAATTAGGAAGCGCCCCCACCGGAAATATACCATTGGATTTCTCAGAGTCATTTAAAACACGTAACGGACGCCATGTTGACATTTGTGTTTCGCGCTTGGAGAAAAGTATGTTAGTGGTCGTCAGTTTTTTGTTTTTCGGTAAGTTTTCTTTTGTTATTTTACTGTGTAATAGTTTTTTATATTCATGCATCTTGTGCTTGAGGTGATCGTGTAGATTATACAACATTATTGTCGCTGCAATAAGATTATTTTTCGGATCGTTATTTTTTTGAGGTTATGTACAAAATTACATACAACCAATACGGACAAAACAACATAGTGTGTCGCTTTGTCCGTAGATATGGTGAATAGTACCAATGGCTTCCACAGCTGATAATCCAGACCAAATCCAGGATGATGACCTTCTTCTTCGTTGCCAATTGACCTGTAGGCTAGTGAGATTATGACACAGATACGGAATATGGCCCCTGAACCTTCATTAGAGCCGTCCACTAGTTCTTCTAATCCATCTAAACCATCGGATTCTTCAGTCGCAATAGTAGTCACTATTGATATTCCTAACTTATTGACTGGCCACTCAGACATTTCCCAACCATCTACAAGTTCCTTTCCTATGACAAGTCCTCTACAAGACAAGACAAGACAAGACAAGTTCCTTTAGCAGTTCCAGTTAATGTCATTTCTCCAGTTCCCAGGTAAATTTGGAAGTGGTCAGGGTAAAGCGGAACGTTGCGGACGTGTAAACGAAAGCCAAAGAAACGAACTACAACATTCCTTTTGACATCATCACCAAATATGGTAGAATTAAAACTCAAAGGAGCTGAGACTGAAGCTAAAAAACCAACTCGTAAAAGAATCCAGGCAATTACTAAATCTCTTTATGTTAATGAAGACTCAGATGAAGATGGTCTTGATCAAGAAGTCGAAGAAGACGATTGTGCCTGTATATATTGCAGCGATCTTTACTCATGTTCAAAGCCTGGTGAGGGGTGGTTGAGGTGCATGAAGTGCAGTCGCTGGGTTCACGCGGCCTGTGCTGATTTGCCAAAGCGTACCAAAATATTTGTTTGCGATTTGTGCAATTAATTTTTGTTATTTACTATTGTATTCATGTTGATGGCTGTGTATGTCATTTAGTCCATACGGTTTGTGTCGTTTTGTCCATACGGTATGGACAAAACGGATTTTTCTTGATCTCCATTTAAGACTAAATATTTCTGTAAGTGTTGATTTTTGTGACAAATCCTTTAAGGTACGGGTAACCAATTAATATAAGCAGAGTTTTATAAAAAAAATATGTTCCTAATACAAATAATAAAAAAGTTGTTGATTATTAAAAAAACACTGTGTCATTTTGGACGTACTTCCCCTATATATAAAAGCGAAAGGTCACTCATCACCGAATCTCAGAAACTACAAATGCTAGGAATCTCAAATTTTGCATGGAGATGCCTTTTACCACGTAGGCGCTCGCTAAGACGGGGTTTTGCGAAATTCAACCCCTAAGAGGGTGAAACAATGGATGAACGGTTGTATGAAAAGTAGTGATTTTGAAAGTTATCAAATTTTGGATTTGAACACTTGACACGAAGCAATCAAATGTTTGTTCTATGAATTTTGTAATTTCAAACTGTAGGGGGGTAAAATTGGGGTTGAAATGGGGGATGAATGTCAATATATGGAAGTTCCCAACCGTTGAAGATAAAACCATGAAACTCTGAATATAGACACTTGACATATTTGTTCTAGCAATATTGTAATTACGAACTGTATAGGGATGCAATTGGGATTGAAATGGGGGATGAAAGTATTCATGGAAGATCCCAACCGCTGAAGACAAAACCATGAAACTCTGAATATAGATACCTGACACGAAGCAAACGAATGTTTGTTCTATCAATATCGTAATTTCGAACTGTACGGGGGTGAAATTGCGGTTGAAATGGGGGATGAATGTCAATATGGAAGTTCCCAACCGTTGAAGATAAAACCATGAAACTCTGAATAAAACATGAAACATCATAAAACACTTGACACGAAGCAAACGAATATTTGTTCTATCAATTTTGTAATTTCGAACTGTATAGGGATGAAATTGGGATTGAAATGGGGGATGAAAGTATAGGTACATGGCAGCTTCCAATCGTTGAAGATGAAACTATGAAACTTTTTATATAGGCACTTGGCACGAAGCCAATAAATGTTTGTTCTATCAATTTTTAAATTTCGAACTGTGTGGGGATGAAATTTGAGTTGAAATAGGGGACGAATATCTCTTACGCTCTCACACCTAAACAACTGAACCGGTTTTGATGAAATTGTTCTATTATAAGCGGTTTTTAGTAACCGTAAATGTGTCTGGGTATAAAATAGGTACTGCCTGAGTTACCTTAGTATTTATTTCGCGCGGACGAAGTCGCGGGTAACAGCTAGTTATATATACATTTATCGTATAGAGTGACGACACGAGCAGATCATGTGCCTGATGGTAAGCAACATGCCTGCCACATAACAGCACATTGACACGCAGCTATTACCATAAGACTCCAAATCATTAGCTAGCACTGCACTGCGCTCGTCACCCAGAGATCTAAGATATTATATCTTTAAGCCCTGTAATTTCTCTGGAAACATTGCCCTTCAAACCGGAACACAGTCATGTTTGCACATTACTGCTTGGCGGTAGAATAACTAGAAAAGGTGAGGTACTTCCCCAGGCGGGCTCTGCCAAGAGTCCTACCACTACTAAACTACTACTCACTACTATTTTAGGATATGAAAAATTAAACACTATACAGGAACACAAGATACCTGCTGAAACACTAGACGTTGGCGTAATTGTGCTCACCGAACATTTCTCACTATAACACAACTGAACAGAAGCTAGAAATTAATAAATATGAAGAATCAGATGACATACGATACAACCGAATAACAGCTAAAAATGAAAAGAAGAAGAGTTTTATCAGCTGACTATTATTGAAGTGAAAACTTCTTTAGCCGCGCCTAGACAGATTTTTCGTGGGCAGGCTGTGAATTGATTTCATTCGTCACGCTCGGGTATGATAAGAAAGCTTCGGGTAAGCTCGGGACCATGGCTATTGGCCATCTAGAAATACGTCAACCAATGTGAAATGCTCAAAGGGCGTGTACAGGACATCATGGCATGGCCATCTAGAAACGCATCAGCCAATGGGAAATGCTGACACATTTCTAGATGGCCATGCCAAGATGGCGAGGCCACGCCCTCCGGTTACACCCGTGTAGTTTCCAAGGTAAACTATCAAATTCTGAGTTTTAAGTTTTCACTTCTATCTGCAGTTCCTATGACTGCTAATTTTTTTATCACTATAAATTGAGACCAATAGAAACTGATTTGCCAGACATATTACATGCCTCTCGAAGAGGCCAGTTTGTATGGGTCAACTGTTAAAATGTTTTGTAATATCTTATCCCACCTGCAAAGATCAATAAAGATTTTTGTATTCGTAAAAAATAAGAACACCCATTTAGTAATTGCCAGTTATTCTACCGCCAAGCAGTAGGTACCTAATTTGCAAATATTATTGTTACTACAGTCGAGATAGACATAAAACAACCCTGAAATAGAAAAAAATCCGGGGAGCGATTTTTTTTTATGAAACGTCGGGGAAGTATTAAATCTCGATTTTCTAACTAATTCCGCTAGAGGGTTCGCCGCTATCTTGTTTTAAAGTTTTTGTGAAATAACTCGTTAATTTTCAACTTTAGAGCAGAAATGATAGGGACCAAAGTTGTTGGAAATTTAATCTTCTCACAAGTTTGCTTCATATAGTTTTTACGCTAGGATCAATATTTGCAGAGTTATACTATCAAGTTTATCGAAAAAATCGTAATGGGTGCAATTTCATTTTCTTCAACTTTGGTTCTCGCACTTTGTTTACTTATTTTATTTTTACCCGACTGCGCGACGCAAAGGAGTGGTAATGTGTTTAACAGTCTATGTATGTATGTATGTATGTATGTATGTATGTTTGTATGTTCCTTTGAGGCACTATACAGACCAAACGCCTGGGCCGATTTTTATGATTCACACGTCAATCGATTCCTCTTAATCTGGCGAGTGACACTAAAGACATGACATTAGTGTAAATCCAATATGGCGGTTACCGGACGCCATATTGTCCAAATAAAAAAAATGAAAATCACCAAACTATGTCAAGAGGGGTATCGTTGAATAGATATTTAAAAATAATGTTTAGCTTTCTTTCAATGTTTTTCGATTTGACTGACCGTTTAGGATATATATCGATTCAAAGTTTAGTAACAACCATTCTCACATTTATAGGTTTTTAGGTAGCAGAAAACTTCGTATAACTAACTGTACGTGTGAATGTGGATGGACATTATATGTTAATGTATCTAGTAGGCATCGATATAAATCAAAAGATATGCCCTGAGTACCTTGAAATTGGTAATAAACTGCGTCTCTGTAAGTATCGTAAGTGGTTTACAAACAACCAATCTACTTGACCCCTATAATCGCTAGCGGCGAGATTTGCTGTTTTATTCTTTTCAGTTTTTTAGTATGCGAGTACGTAGTAGTAGTTTGGTTCACTTTTGACGCAGTCGGGTTTTTGAGTTTTTAAATTAATTTTTTTATTAGTATTTGTTGTTACAGCAGCAATAGAAATACATCATCTGTGAAAATTTCAACTGTCTAGCTATCACCGTTCTTGAGATACAGTCTGGTGATAGACGGACGGACGGACGGGCTGATGGACAGCCAAGTCTCAGTAATAGGGTTCCGTTTTTACCCTTTGGGTACGGAACCCTAAAAAGTGCGAGAACCGAAGTTGAAGAAAATAAAATTGCACCCATTACGATTTTTTTGATAAACTTGTATAACTCTGCAAATATTGATCCTAGCGTAACAACTATATGAAACAAACTTGTGAGAAATTAAATTTCCAACAACTTTGGTAACCATCATTTCTGCTCTAAAGTTGAAAATTAACGAGTTATTTCACAAAAACTTTAAAACAATATGGCGGCAAACCCTCTAGCGGGATTAGTTAGAAAATCGAAATTTATACTTCCAACAACCCTCCCCGACGTTTCATAAAAGAAAATCGCTCCCCGGATTTTTTTCTATTTCAATGTCTGCCCCTACTGCGCTATGTAGGTAGATTATACGCGCGTGACCGCTGCCCGTTTGGCAGTTTTAGGTCTCACTGGCACTGGACTGACATATCACACGTGAGTGAATCAGATAAATATACCACCACAAAACACCTATTTAAATAAATACCACCACACCACAAAAGATAAAAACCACCAGGTTAGTTTATGTACTTACTAAAAAAGTTTGTCAGTCATAGGGACTGCCGATAGAAGTGAAAACTTATAACCCAGAATTTGATAGCTCACTTTGGAAACTAAGCGGGCGAAACCGAAGGGTTCTGCTAGTCTGGAATAAATGTTCAAAGCAATATCGTGTACATAATATTGAAAAGGTCTTCTAAAGCTGCCTATACACACTGGCCCAGTGGATGCCAACGCCAGTATGTGGAGGGTCGTTTTGTGATGACTCGCGTCGCTCGCCTCGCTGGCCGAGTGACGGCAAGTGGCCAGTGTGTATAGGGCTGTTTTGCCTCGACTCGTCTCTCGTGACCGGTGTCGGTTTTTGTGCACAAAACAAAGGCGCTCGGCGAGTAGCGTCCTGTTCTCCTATTGGCCTACCTCGCTTTTGCCAGCGCTGGGCCAGTGTGTGGATGCTACGTTTTGTCTCGTGCCGTTTTGTCGACACTCGCGTTGGCCTCCACTGGCCCAGTGTGTATAGGCAGCTTAAGAGGTTAGATGTGTAATGGTAACCAATAACCATGGTAACACGCCTTGATGGGTCATGGCTATCTAGAAACGCTGACTCATGTCTAGTTCGACCCAAAGATTTCTTTCATTTACAAATATGACGCTTGAAGTCAATTCACAGCCCACGAAAAATCTGCATGGGGTGCGCCAACAGAAGTTTTCACTTTAAAATCACTAATAAATTAGGCTAGATTGTAATAAGTATTAGGATCCAAGGTGACTTAGTGAATAATTTTAGAAAAAAAAAACTTCAAAAATCCTTTCACTTGTCAAATATACAATGATGAATTACAATTTAAAATACAATTTTCAAAAATACAAATTGAAATACAATTTTTTTAATAAAGAGTGACGAGACGAGCAGGACATGTGCCTGATGGTAAGCAACATGACTCCCACATAACAACAACACAGTGACACGCAGCTATTGGAACATGAAGAGTCCAAATCATTACCTAGCATTTCGCTGCGTTCGTCACCGAGAGATCTAAGTTGTTATATCTCTAAGCCCTGTAATTTCTCTGTAAACATTGCCCTTCAAACCGGAACACGTAGAATAACTGGCAAAGGTGTGGTCCTTCCCCAGGCGGACTCTGCCAAGAGTCCTACCACTACAACAGTGTAATTATGTGCATCGTGTTTTTTTTTTAATTCGTAGATAATGAAGAACGTATATTTACTTACGTACAGTGAAACAGTATACAGCCGCAAGGAACTTACCTGAAATATAAAACAAACATAGTTAAATATTTAAAAACTAATATTTGCTGTAAAATTATATCTAAGTAATTGAGATTATAACTGGGTTAAAACTTTTCCATTCTAATTAGGCCGCCAGGTAGATCAAGCAAAATTATAATTATGATACCTACGTATTTTTTTATTAAATTGGTTAAAGTTCGCACTTGACCACCATCTCACCTGATGTTAAGCGACGATGCGGTCTACGATGGAGCGTGTTTACCTAGAAGAAACCGATTCACTCTCGAATCTCGATTTGAAGACACCAAGATTGTAACCATCGGGGAAACTCCATTCAGGCAACGCATTCCACAACCTAGACGTTCTTATCACAAATGTGGAGTCAAACCTCTTTGTTCGTGTCTTTGGAACATCAACCATGAAACGATGCCGCTTCTTCGAGTTACGAGAAGTCCGATAGAAAAAAGGGCTAGGTGGTATGCTGGTATGGATCATGCAGATCAGATGCACACTCTCCGAAGTGTATCCGATAATAAACCGATAAGCTAGCAATTTTTCGGCGATGTTCAAGAGTTTGCAGTCTTTTTCGCACAAGATAATTATTGCCTATGAGCCTTTTAGCACTCCTCTCGATCGATTCCAGAGCCTCAAACTGATACTTAGCCGATCCATCCCAAAGGTGCGAACAGTACTCCATACAAGACCGAATCTGTGCTTGATATAACAAAAGCAATTGTTCAGACTTGAAGTACTTTCGCACCTTTGAGAGGACACCTAGTTTTTTGGCAGCTAATTTAGCCTTGGACTCGATATATACAAGGTGTTGCAGAAAGGTGCAACAATATTTATGGTAGTTCATCTACATTAAGTTTTGAATCATGTATGTGAAAATTAGGCATGAAAGCTCAAAAATTTTTTTCCATAAAAAATATATTTGTTTTGGTTGTTATTTCATTTGACATACCCCTAATGGCCAGATCTCCGCACGGATTTTTGTACGATGTCACGGCACACCCTCACCACTCGCTATACGGCGCGAGATTTTAACCTACTCTTTCGGGTCCACCCGGGTGTTCTAAACTTCTAAAATCACAGGGGCGCCGGCCGCTTGCCCGAGTTGACGTGCGAACGAACGCCGAGTGCGCGCATAAATAATGTTGCGGCGTTATTGTATTGTGGATGGCTGCAATAGCAATACACTAAAATGTAGTAATTTATCTTATTTCAAATTACCGAAACAGGAAGCAAGGTAAGTGTTTTTATTGTTAATATTTATTTTTGAGCATCATTTTGGTAGGTTTCAATGGCACAGAACATGGAAACAGTAGTGTGTAATATGTATTTTGTATAGGTAATATCTATTTAGAATAGATACAATAGAGATTATGCGTAAAAAATATTTGGTCTGAAATACCTTTTTATCCCATCTTTATTATGTCTCAATAAATTTAAATGAGATTTTGAAGACATACTTTTTACTAGCGTTCCGTACCCAAAGGGTAAAGGGTTTTGCTCGATTAGTCCGTCGAAAATAAACTAGATGGCGCCACTAGTAAAAATAGATCGCGATGTAGACTTCATTGTGATTATCATGAGGGAAAAGTCAATATTCTAGTAAACTTTTTGCCTGTCTGCGGAAATTGCGATGTAAAAGAAATTTCGTATAATGCCAAAGAAGTTTTCGCCGTTTATTTGCTAACTAGCAGTGCCCCGTAGTTCCCGTTCCCGTAATTTTCCCGGGATAAAAAGTAGCCTGTGTGTTTTTCCAGACTATAATCTAACTGTATTCCAAATTTCAGCCCGATCCGTCACGGCGTGATTGAGCAACAAACATCGAAACATCCAAATATCCAAACATCCATACTTTCACATTTATAATACCTATTAGTGGGATGGTACGGAACCCTTCGTGCGGGAGTCCCACTCGCACTTGGCCGGTTTTATTTGAATATTCATGTACATACTGAATGATACTAATTTGTAACAACTTACAACTAGCTACATTGTATAACTAAAATATACTTCAGCATCAATGAACTATAATACGTACCTACCTGAAAAAGCATTAGAATTTTTAACCGGATTCAAAGAAGGAGGAGGTTCTGGTTTTAAGTTTTTTAGTATGTATTAAGTATGTTTCGTGATAGATCAGCTAATTGTGAATTAATTTTTAACCTCCGACCAAAAAAAGGATGTTATAAGTTTGACGTCGATGTCTGCCTGTGTGTGTGTCTGTCTGTAGCACCGTAGAGCTCAAACGGACCGATTTCGATGCGTTTTTTATAAAAGTTTATTTTCGTGCGGTGGTTCTTAGATGTTTGGATAATATCGATCCAAAATGGTCCCATCCACAAAATTTTTTTTTCAAAATCAAAAGTTTTTTTATCATCTATCTATATTATATAAAAATCAATGCCACTTTTCGTTGTTAATAAACTCCTCCTAAACGGCTGAACCGATTTGAACGAATTTTTCTGTATGCGTTTGGGTAGGGCCCTCGATGGTTTAGATTTACAAAACAGCCCGGCGATGGCGCTGCAGTTGGTGTCTAGGTTATTATTCGAGCGAAGCCGGAATGGGCCACTAGTCTTATCATATTTCGTACAACCCTAGCACGTTTGGTCAGTGACGTAAGCAGACGACAAGTCACACGGGGCGCACGGTATTCTCAACTCTGCGTGCTTGTACAAAGGTGTATTTTTGCTTGCAAGTAACAGTAGGTAAGTAGTTTTGTATGGCAGTGATGCATCTGTTACGAAGTAACTATTTTCTGATCTGTGGTCACGGCGTCGGCGGCAAGGTCGTTTGTCTGCTGTACATGCTTTAGGGTTGAAGCTGGTGATTTGTTGGGAATTTTACGTCAAACTTTGATTCGCATTATCTCGTGATCTACCGTGCTGAGGGGAAAGCGACCTTGGGTGATGAAGTGTACATCAGTGTTAGAATGGACTGTTAAAATATTGTTGGGGGTAAATCCACCACGTTGTATATGTATGTATGTCAATTCTTGTGTAATGTTTTAAGAATGAGTCCAAATCCCGAGAGTTTAAAAGTGGTATTTACATCATTTGTTCCCGTCAAAAAGAGTAGGTACGTTTCCATCAATTGACGGGGATAAAATCTATACAAATGAAAGCCGTCACAACGCGATTGTGATTGCGATAATGATCGGCGACCGATTAACAATCACTCAATCAAAGTGATTGCTCTCCAATCTGTGCGCCATGAGGGTTGCAAATGGATTTTATTTGTACAAAAAATGTTGGATTGATGAACTGTGAGTTTTTACCTACATTTTATTTTGTCACTAATTGCACCATCAACCTACTGAATGTATTTTTGAAGTGAAAACTTCTTTAGGCGCGCCGAGACAAATTTTTCGTGGGGTGTAAATTGATTTCTATTCTACCGTCCCGCCCGGGCATGATAAGAAATCTTCGGGTAAACTCGGGACCTTGGCTATTGGGCATCTAGAAATGCGTCAGCCAATGGGAAATGCTGAAAGGGCGTGGCCTCGCCATCATGGCATGGCCATCTAGAAATGCGTGAGCCAATGGGAAATGCTGACGCATTTCTAGATGGCCATGCCATGATGGTAAGGCCACGCCCTCCGGTTACACCCGTGTAGTTTCCAAGGTAAGCTATCAAATTCTGAGTTTTAAGTTTTCACTTCTATCGGCGGCAGTTCCTATGACTGCCAATTTTTTTTTATCTTAAATATTTATTTATTATAGTTAGGTAGGTAATTTAGCTATCTAGTTGTTTGCTGGCAACTTCATCAAAAATTTGATAAAAATCTTCGTCTAAATTTTTGCGCTATTTGAATGCAAATGACCTTTTCATCCCACCAGCTCGGAAAGAGTACTTTTGCTCCTCGATATCAGGGCGCAAAAGTCGTTTTTACCCTCTAGAGGTTAAAGTAAATTTGAATTTAGAACATCGTGTGTACTGAGGTTTTGAATTCAAAACATAATTCAACCTATTTATTTTTACCTCCTTGGTGCCGAATGCATCATACATTTATTTTTAATTTGTTAAAAACTCAGACTCGGAACCTCCTTGGTGTACTTACTTTTTTTTAATTTGCTTAGCGCGAAAATTACTTTTAACATTCAAGTAAACAATAAACTTGAAAACAAGTGAAAATGAGTGATTCTAGTGATGAAGAATAGTTATTTGTTGTACAAGAGTGCAAAGTGGCTTTTTAACCGCGTGCTCAATTTTGATGACCGAGCAAGCGAAGGATTCTAAAGTTGAATCACGAGCGTAGCGAGAGATTCAAAAATTAGAATCCTGAGCGTAACTAGGGAATCAAAAGGGCACAAGGTGAAAAATCTTTGCACTCGAGTGTAACACGTAATTTTTCATCCCCCCCCTAGCGAGGAAATTACTAAACGCTTTACGCATTTTCAGTTTCAGTCGATTCTATTGGCGTTAAATAAACTTCTTGGTCACTAGAATCACTTATTATAATGGTATTTCGGTTTTTTACTTGTATTCAATTTCATAAGTTTTAAATTTAAGTTTATTTAGCCATGGTTTTAATAATAACAATATGACGTGAAAATATGGAGAGTTGACCGATGGAGGTACGGAGTTTCATGTGTACATGAAAAAGTGTCCTCCCAAATGCATTAAATTATAGTAGCGCTAAATTTGTATCAGGGTACATTTTAAAGGAAATGAATAACCGTACTATTCAAAATTCATCAGAGAAAAATATTGGCAGTCATAGGCACTGCCGATAGAAGTGGTAACTTATAACTCAGAATTTGATTTTTACTTTGGAAACTACGCGTGTGAAACCGGATAGCGTGGATATGAGCATGGCCATCTAGAAATGCTGACACATTTTTAAATGGCCAATGGGAAAGGCTGAGGCATTTCTAGATGGCCATTGGCTATGGTCCCGAGTTTACCCCAAGATTTCTTATCATTCCCGAGCGTGACGCTAGAATTAAATTGACAGCCCACGAAAAATCTGTCTTTGGCGCGCCAAAAGAAGTTTTGACTTCAAAATATATTGTAGGTACCTACATGTTTTCTCAAAATAGTAATTATTTATTTGATGTTATATTTACTACATTATTTTGTACTGCACAAGTAGTTGAAATTATCTATTAGTTACTATTTTAGTAGTCAATAATATTTAATTATTTAACTCGGCATACATCAATTCGATTACAATTGATTCATTCATTCATAGTCATTCATTCATAGCATTTCAAAATGTTTTGCCATTTGAAATAACATTCTTTACCTCTATCCTCCATACGTGAAAAGAAAATTGCGCGCAGAGCATTTAAAAAAAAGTACACCAAAGAGGTTCCGAGTATGAGTTTTTAACAAATTAAAAATAAATGTATGATGAATTCGGCACCAAGGAGGTAGAAATAAATAGGTTAAATTATGTTTTGAATTCAAAACCTCAGTACACACGATGTTCTAAATTCAAATTTACTTTAACCTCTAGAGGGTAAAAACGACTTTTGCGCCCTGATATCGAGGAGCAAAAGTACTCTTTCCGAGCTGGTGGGATGAAAATGTATTTGACGCCAACAGAATTAACTGAAACTGTTAAAAATGCACAAATGAGCTTTCTCCCTCAACAATCACGTGAAAAGTATTTAAACCAGTACGATATGCTTAACACGTGGCGAGTCTGTGCACCCATGCGAAGCCGGGGCAGGTCACTAGTTTGTTATAATTCAAAGGCTATTCTGTACTACTTACCTATAATAATTTAATAGTTAATACCTAAACTGAAATAAAGTTATATTGTGATTGTAAATGTTTTTTTTTGCATTTAGTCATTTCCTCGCTGAGGTGGAATGAAAAGTTACGTGTTGCACTCGAGTGCAAAGATTTTTCACCTTGTGCTCTTTTGATTCCCTTGCTACGCTCAGGATTCTAATTTTGAATCACTCGCTGCGCTCGTGATTCAATTTTAGAATCCTTCGCTTGCTCGGTCATCAAAATTGAGCACGCGGTTAAAAATCAACTTTGCACTCTTGTATAACAAATAACTATTTTCGGTCATATTTCTTTAGACTCACTGCGACAACGTCCATTACCCAGATTTACGGTCCACGGTATCTCTGTCGTATGTATTCAAATATACTAACATAAAATACTAGCACCATCCCGCGGTTTGACTCGCCTTTTCCTATTTACATAGTTCCTATTCCCTATATTTTTTAGTAGTGGTAGGACTCCTGGCAGACTCCGCCTGGGGAAGGACCACACCTTTTCCAGTTATTCTACCGCCAAGCAGTAATGGGCAAACATTGCTGTGTTCTGGTTTGAAGGGCAATGTTTCCAGTGAAATTACAGGGCCTAGCGATAAAACATCTTATACCTCTGGGTATCGAGCGCAGTGCGAGGTACTGATTTGGATTCATCGTGTTTCAATAGCTGCGTATCACTGTGCTGTTATGTGGCAGGCATGTTGCTTACCATCAAGCACATGTCCTGCTCTTCTGGTAACTCTATACTTAAAAAAAAATAACGAAAGTAAGTTATACAAGCTGTAACTCAGAAACACTGATGTTGATGACGTTAGGTACGTCGTTCCGTTTGGTTGTGTACAGAAACTGTTTCGTCCCACAACGAACCCAGAGATTAAAGGATTCCCATCCATTACTGATGAACGTAAACTACACGCTGACGGCAGCCACACACGGGCCGTAACACCAGCGGATAAATCACCGAACAAGCTCGGCAAACATAATTAAGTATAGTAAAGTAATAGTACATTATGATATAAGTGCGGTAAGTTGATAATTACAGCCGAGGCTTTATTGCTAGCTCGAGCCGAAGGCGAGAGCTATAATTGAGCTCTATAATTGAGCTAATTATAGCTCTCGCCATCGGCTCGAGCTATAATTAGCAGAGGCTGTAATTATCAAAGCGCATGTATGTCATACGACGTTTTATAACATATTTGCGAGGAAATAAACAAAACTCTGACGACATTTTCAAATAAAAACAATACAGCGAAAAAAAACGCGTGGAATAATATTTACTTGATCACAGATCACAGCACAGAGTATGTAATCACTATGGATCACAGATTAGCAATGCGCGCATCGGCGCCTTTTTTTTTTAAGCAACGGCACAGAACCAGCCGGTATGCCATTAATAATAAAGTATATTAAAATTTTTGTGTTTTGTTACAGAAAAATTAAAGTAATTTATGGTCTAAATTAATTAAATTAACGAATTTAATAATTCTTTATTATATTTTACCTCTCAAAGTTAATTTTATTCATAAAATGTTGACCACACTTTTCTGACATAAAAACTCTTTACTAAGATTTAAAAAGGTACCGTTCGTTTTAGACGGAGCATATCTCTCTACCTAGTCTGTGGACGGAGCATTTTGAAACCGTGCGTTTTACATTACACATTACAGCACTAGTGCGTAATAAGATACATTACGATACAGAAATTGGTCCAATAAGAGACCCTTTACGAGCAAATATGTGATAAAAAATATGTATTTGCCATAAAAAATTACAATCATAAATTTACTCTAGACTAGGTTTACATACAAGAAAATAATCTAATGGTATATGGCTTTTACAATGGGTCCCAAACTAGGCATAGCCTGTATTTTGGGCACCCTTCGTCCAATTAACAAAAACAGTTTGCGCTCGGCTTATATTCGGGTGACGCACACAATAAAGTAAAAAAAAATAATAATAAAAAATAACACAAATATTAAATTAATCAAATGTACAGATTTCTTCAGAACTTTAGGCCACAGATTCATATGTGGTGGAGATTGGAACGCCAAAAATGTCCTCTGGGGTTCCCGATTGACATCACCCAGAGGAAGAGAACTGAAAAAAAGCCTTGACGAAAATAAACTACATTTCCTGAGTACGGGCAAACCTTCATACTGGCCAACAGACCCCAAAAAACTCCCTGACCTACTAGATTTCTTTGTGTATAAGGGACTTTCTAACATGTACCTTAGTGCTGAAAGTTATCTGGACAGCAGCTCAGATCACACCCCTCTGATAGCAACTATTAGCACAACAATAATAGAAAGGCAGTTCAAAGAAAAGCTCTACAATAAGAAAACTGATTGGGTTGAATTCAGACAGTACATCGAGACAAACGTGAACCTAAAAGTACCATTAAAGACAAATGATGACATTGATAAAGCTGCTATAAACATCACAAACCTCATCCAAACAGCTGCATGGAAATGCACTCCAGCACCCACAAGACCAGGTTACAAAAATATCTCCAAGGAAATAAGAAGTAAGGTCCTGGAAAAAAGGAGGCTCAGAAGGGTTTGGCATACCAGCCGTCATGCCTCTGATAGACGAGCTTTTAACAGAGCCGCCGCTGATCTGAAGCAATATCTGAAGGACATCGAAAGTGATACCTTAAAAAATAGACTGGAAAATCTGGACGCCACAGCTAAAAACGAGTACTCGCTTTGGAACACCGTAAAGCATAGCAAAAATGCGCCACAAACTGCTCAGAATCCTTTAAAACTGGAAAATAATACATGGGCAAGAAAAGACGACCAACGTGCCGAGGCCTTTGGATGTTTCTTGGCCGATGTATTCACTCCTAATTCCGGCGACACACCAAGCGAAAAAGAGATAGAAAGCTACTTGGAGACGGATCTACAACTCAGCCTACCGCTAAAGCATTGCTCACCACGCGAAATCTGGAAAATTATAAAAGGTCTGAAACTAAATAAAGCTCCTGGGTACTGCCTTATAACTGCCGAAGTCCTACGACAACTGCCAAGAAAAGCCATCGTCTTCATAACACAGCTCTTTAATGGAATTTTGAGGACTGGATATTTTCCTAGATTATGGAAAGTGTCAGAAATTATTATGATCCCAAAACCTGGAAAACCACCGCATCTTGTGTCGTCATACAGGCCAATAAGCCTACTACCTATTATTTCCAAACTATTTGAGAAAGTCGCCGCACGTAGGCTTAATGAAATTCTCACAGAAGGTAACATCATCCCACAACACCAGTTCGGATTCAGAATAGGGCACTCAACCGTGGAGCAGGTCCATAGAGTGGTGAACAAGATACGAAATGGCCTGGAACGAAAGGAGTACTGCTCGGCAGTATTTCTGGACGTACAACAAGCATTCGACAAGGTTTGGCACCAGGGCTTGTTATTTAAGATAAAAAGGCAACTGCCACATAACTTTTATGTACTATTAAAGTCGTACTTAGAAGATCGATTTTTCCGGGTAAAAGTTAATGACTCATACTCGAAATTCTACAACATACAGGCCGGCGTACCCCAGGGTTCCGTATTGGGTCCAATCCTCTACCTTATCTACACCGCAGACATACCAACGTCAGAAGAAGTTCTCTCAGCCACCTTCGCTGATGATACGGCCGCTTTGTGTAATAATAAAGACCCTCACGTGGCCTCACTAACGCTACAAAAGCACCTTGACAAATTCTGTAAGTGGATGAGAGAATGGAAGATAAAAGCTAGTGCCAACAAGTCGATGCATGTGACATTTACTCTCAGAAAAGATGACTGCCCACCTGTCAAACTCGGAGATAATACACTTCCACACGGGACAACTGCTAAGTACCTTGGCGTACATCTTGACAGGAAACAAACGTGGAGATACCACATAGAGAAAAAACGTGACGAGCTTAACATCCTGCTCCGACGACTGAACTGGCTCTTAGGTAGAACATCACACGTATCACTGGAAAACAAAATTCTCATCTACAAAGCAGTATTAAAGCCTGTCTGGACGTACGGAATCGAGTTGTGGGGCTCTGCTAGAAACTCAAATGTTGAAATTCTCCAGCGATTTCAAAATAAAGCTCTCAGAACTATTTCAAATGCTCCTTGGTTCATGAAGACGACAGAATTACACGAGCATCTACAAATCAGAACTGTAAAAGAGGAAATAGAACACAGGATACATTCATATAAACAACGAATAACGTCACACACTAACACCTTAGCAATAGCCCTAAGTGAACCTATATCAACGAAAAGGCTCAGACGCCACCATGTATGGGACCTTACTGAATAAATTTTGGAGGCAGATTCTTCACTGGAAGAATGGACCTTAGCAGTCAATATCCGCTCAACACATCTGCCAAAGGTTTACAACCGATTGCAAGAAAACTGATAAAAAAAAAAAAAAAAAAAAAAAAAAAAAAAAAAATTGTATGCAAATCTATAATAATTCTTATGTATGTTCCTGCTGGGACTAGGAGCCTTTTCTCACAAGGACAGAGTCAAAGCCACTACACTAGCTAAGAGCTAAGCTACGCTAGCTAGCGAGTTGGTTTAAAACGTATCATCCTCAAAAGATAACTTTCCTGGAACAAGCCGGTTTCTTCACAATGTTCTCCTACATCTTTGAAGCTAGCGGTGATGATTACTTAGGTGAATATCTACACTTAGAGGTGAAGGAAGGATTCGAACTTACGACCTCTCGATTATCAAACCGGTGTTTCGGCCACTAGGCCGCTACGGCTTTTAGTTTGTGAATGCAGAACGTAATTATGTATAACTTTTGAGGACCGCAGCTAATTCATTGATGATTGATTGATTTAAATCTAATTTCCAAAAGAAACTACACACCACACGTAACGACTACAATACACCGTACAAAAACATTTTATCACTCAACAAAATACAATGCAGTATCATCAAGCAGTAAACTAAAAGTTAATAAAAATAATAATTACTCATTACAGAGTTTCAAGAAACGTAGTACTACGTTCTTTGAGTACCACTTTTTCTTAAGAAAAAAAAACGTAAACTCTACGTTCTTGTTCATCAACAATATATCTTGTATTTATCTATTAGCAAAATAGTATACAAA
The DNA here is from genome assembly GCA_963693475.1 of Ectropis crepuscularia. Taxonomy (NCBI): domain Eukaryota; kingdom Metazoa; phylum Arthropoda; class Insecta; order Lepidoptera; family Geometridae; genus Ectropis; species Ectropis crepuscularia. Next base: position 14,320,378 of record OY856369.1, on the reverse strand, counting down.
GAATCAACAACGCAGCAGACCAAACCAGGAAAAACTTTTTAGTTGACTGTAATTTGTCAAAACTTAACAATCAGCCCGATTTTCTTTTGCAGAACTTTAGATTTCGATAATTAATGACAATTTTCAAAGTGAAGACTCGCTAAACTGCAATTTCGTGTGTATCAAATTCAACAAGATCGGCAACAAACATTCGACATCCATTCGACGCTGTTTACAGACGGACAAACAAGACGAACGCGTTTCAATGTTGTTTTAGCCGACTTCAAAAGAAGAAGATGCTCTGGGTTTTGTGTACGTTACTCGAATTATTCACCTTATCTGAGTGCTGTGCCTACATATCGACGAAATATGTACATGACAAAGTCTGCTGTTAAGAAAATGATTTTATTCAGCAATTTTTGTAGAATTATTTCTCAAATTACTAAATTACGACTGAGTACAAGAACTTATGATGTCATGTTGAAAATGTGACGTATGCTCATGCAAACATAACTCTCTAGTGTGTTGCAGAACGATTTCGCTGAAATTACAACCCCTTGTCTCACGCCTCAACACAAAAGAATATGCTTCGTCTGCTAGATTTGCACTTGGATCGTCATCGTAGCGGCGTCATATAGACTTCTTACCTCGATTTAGGTACTTATAGTTAGTCAACTTGTCATCCCTGACGACTCCAAAATACCCCCCAGGTTTCGACGGAGTCAAACACGTTCTCAAAGACCACAAACGCTCAGCAAAGGCCCCGATTGTACAGAAGACAAAGGAGTACAGTTTGTCTTCTGTACAATTTGCCACACCGAGTGGATGTGGTCTATGGTGCTGTACCTTCTTCGGAACCAGACCAGGACGTCTACGCTCTTTCTCAATCATCATCAACATCAACAAACGTTCCCACTGCTGGGACTCGGGGCCTTCTCTCGCAAGGAGAGAGTTTAGGCACTAATCCACCACCACGCTCCACCACGCTGGCCCAGTGCGGGTTGGCTTAGGACATTTAGACGTCAAACAATGTTCGATCGGACGAAACCGGAGTACTAAAGTCGCTAGTTTATTTCGAAATTACGTTTTCGTAGAAAGAGCGTAGACGTTGCGTTCTGGAGGCTGAAACTCATCAAGCCTTCCGGCGAGACGATTCGTGATGATCTTGAGAACAACTTGTACACAATATATAGATATAGGTACTAGCGGCCCGTTCCAGCTTCGCTCGGATAATAACCTAGATACCAACTGCAGCGCCATCTGTCGGCTGATTTGTGAATCTAAACCATCGAGGGCCCTACCTTAACGCATACCGAAAAAATCATTCAAATCGGTTCAGCCGTTTAGGAGGAGTTCACTAACAACGAAAAGTGGCATTGATTTTTATATCTATACTAATATTATAAAGCTGAAGAGTTTGTTTGTTTGAACGCAAGGATCTCTGGAACTACTGGTCGGAATTGAAAGATTCTTTCTTTGTAGGATAGTCCATTTATCGAGGAAGGCTATAGGCTATTTAACATTTCGCTACTATCAACAGGAGCCGAGCATGAATGAAAAATGTAACAAAAACGGGAAAAATATTGGGTTTTTGAGAGCTTTCGTTGCGTGACAGCATATGTCATATGTTAAAGGTTGCGTCATTAGAACCTAAAGTAACCGAATTTGTTCAAAATTTTAATTGGTACGACCAATTTTCGATAGATGGCGTAGCAACGCGCGCGCGTTCAGCTAGTATATAGATGTAACTTGGCTCTTAACAAATATACCTATGTGGTGTATGATGAATACAAACATTCATTTTGTGTTTGTCTTTAAAATTAAACTAGTATTATGTCAGCTATCTGGCTCCCATTACATAACCTTTGTTTAGTTCGGGGCCAGTTTTGTGTGTAGAATTTACACCAAAATATTTAGTAGCCCCCGGCGAGTTGGTACGTTGAGTATTCACAAAAGGACTATTATGGAACTCTGCGGTTAAAATACAATTTAGCCTACGCTACAATTACTAGTTGCGGCCCGCGTTGTATCCTGCGGCATATCTAAACCAATAGGAATTTTAACCTAAAAGATACTTTTACTTACAAAACAATAGATATGAATGTCATTGTTTATTTACATGCAAATAAAAGCCTAAGGCTGACCTCGTGGCTTAGTTGGTAGCAGCTCAGCCTGCGAAGCCGAGGGTCGTGGGTTCGATTCCCACCCAGTGCAAATATTTGTGTGATGAATTCAAATGTTTGCACTGTGTCTGGGTGTTTCTATGTATGATAAGTATGTATTTAAAACTATATATAAGTATTATATCAGCTATCTGGCCGCCATCATACAAGCTTTGCTTAGTTTGGGGTCAGCATTAGTTTCAAGGTTCTAGTTCGAAGCTTCCAGATAAACTTCCATGCTCTTTCTAACCCTCACAACCCTTTTTTTGTACCTATATAAAAGTATTTAAATCTGTTTTATAGTTAAGGTATGAAAGTGTAACAAACATAGGAAAAGACAAATCGTTAGTTTCGCAAATATCATATTACTAGGGATTTTAGACTTCCTAATAGTTAGATGACCAATACTTATTTCCAAATTCAGCTATTAGATACGCCGTGTTTGAACGACATACATCCATAATCCACAACGCTGGCCCAGTGTGATTTAGCGAATTATGCATAACCTTTGAAATTGTTTTTTAGGAAAATACCTACCGGTTTCCTCACGATGTTTTCCTTCACCGTTTTTTGTAATAAGTGGAATTACGCACATGACTTCGAAAAGACTGATGCTGCTGGGATCGAACCAGGGTCTCCGGATCGGTAGTTGCCGTTATGCCAATTAGACCAGCCGTAATTTTTACCCGACTGCGCGACGCAAAGGAGTGGTAATGTGTTTATTAACAGTCTATGTATGACTGTATGTATGTATGTATGTATGTTTGTATGTTCCTTTGAAGCACTATACAGACCAAACGCCTGGGCCGATTTTTATGATTCACACGTCAATAGATTATTCTTAATCTGGTGAGTGACACTAAAGACATGACATTAGTGTAAGTCCAATATGGCGGATTCAGGACGCCATATTGTCCAAATTAAAAAAATGAAAATCACCAAAATATGTCAAGAGGAGTATCGTTGAATAGGTATTTAAAAATAATGTTTAGCTTTCTCTCAATGTTTTTCGATTTGACTGACCGTTTAGGATGTATATCGATTTAAAGTTGAGTAACAACCATTCTCACATTTATAGGTTTTTAGGTAGCAGAAAACTTCGTATAACTAACTGGTACGTGTGAATGTGGATGGACATTATATACTAATATATCTAGTAGGCATCGATATAAATCAATAGATGTGCCCTGAGCACCTTGAAATTGGTAATAAACTGCGTCTCTGTATGTATCGTAAGTGGTTTACAAACAACCAATCTACTTGACCCCTATAATTGCTGTGGTTCTACTTATTTTGGTTGTTGACACCGAATAATGATAGGTAAAAACGTCCGGCGTCCACCGCGTCCTGCAACCGACTAGAACGGAAAGAGTGAGCTCACTCTTCCCAACGTTGACATGATTGCGTGCGCCGTGAAGTTTGGGATGGGGCCCTTGGGTTCTACGATCTATGCTAGTAGGTATATTGGACTACCTTTTTTTCGTACGTGCAGGAAATGTATTTACGCATACCCTACTGCCCCGCCCGGGAGACACAGCCGGGTTATGTTGCACTCTATATCATGTATGGATATGGTGCCCCTATCTACTAATAAACCTCCATGGGGTTTCAACTCTGCCGCTGATAGTGGGAACACGGAACCGCTCTCGGATTGCTCCGCCTCGGTCGCCCATCTCCAACTTCAAACGATTTAGTAGGTACTCAACGTCAATCGAAAACCTATACTAACACAAAACTATAAATATGAATTACATGCAGTAGAAAATCCTACATATTATATCAGTAGAAACGAAGACATTTGGTCAACAACCAAAAGATGCATATTATTATGTTGAGCATATTAACATTCACAACATTGTTCATAACTAAAAAGTATAAAATAAAAATATGTAATTTAAAAACTCAAAAACCCGACTGCGTAAAAAGTGAACAAAACTACGTACTCGCATACTAAAAAAAACTGAAAAGAATAAAACAAGCACTTAGATTTCTGGTGGTCTAGAATTCTTTAAAATGTTATTGTATTAATACTATTGAAATATATACAATATTTTCTAATAAAAGAACATTACAACTGAACAGTCGGGATCCATTGAACAATTACATTGTATGTCGAATAATAATATCGAATCCATTGAACAATTAGATTGTATGTCGAATAATAATGGATCCCGACTCTTCAGTTGTAATGTTCTTTTATTAGAAAATATTGTCTATATTTCAATAGTATTAATACAATAACATATTACAGAATTCTAGACCACCAGAAATCTAAATGCTTGTTTTATTCTTTTCAGTTTTTTTTAGTATGCGAGTACGTAGTTTTGTTCACTTTTTACGCAGTCGGGTTTTTGAGTTTTTAAATTATATATTTTTATTACTTGTATAGAACCGTTTAAAAACAAGGTTGGCTCGTTCTATCACTAGCGTTCTTAAAATAATCATTTTCTCGAATCTCGAGTTAAAATACGTAAAACGGAACAACACGAATGCAACACGGCAATTACCGAAGAAATACTTCCTTATAAATAAATCTATAAATAGATTTGTCGTGGATTATGAAATTATGATCTTCACTTTGTCCTTATGAGAGAAGGCCCAGCGTCCCAGCCGTGGGAGCACTTAGTGGGCCGCTTATGTTATGATTATGCTATAAATTTAACTTTGCTCAAAACTTTGCCAGTTATGGGCAGCTTATTGAGCAAATGTTTCCAATATACCGGCTACATGTGTTAGTTTATCAGACAGACTGGTTGGTTTTATTAATTTAATCCGCGCTGTTGCTTCTCTGTAGGGTTGAGCGACTCGCAATCTTCTTTTTGTCGAAGGTTTGTTTGCGGTGCTAGTGATAGCGGAAAGCAGACATTGTATATTAATGTAGACAGTTACACAGTTTTGTATTGGTAGGTCTCTCTGCAGAGTACGCATGGAGAACTAGCACTTCTTTGGCAGTTATTCTATCGACAATCAGTAATGTGCAAACATTATTTTTATTCGGTTTGAAGGGATATTTCGAGAGAAATTACAGGGAAAAAAATGTCATTCGTTTTATATCTCTAGGTGATGAGCGCAGTTAGTAAAGTGTTGGGTAGTGTTTTTGACTCTTCAAGTTCAAATAATAATAATATAGCCCTTTATTTCCAGAACTGACAGGTTAATTTAGTTTGGCTTAATACTAGTCTGTGCGGTCATATAATGTCCCTCAGTTTGGTGTGTCTTTTGACATAGGCCTCCTCCAACTGTTTCCACTGCACTCTATCGGTTGCTACTCTCAAATAGTTGAGTAGTAATGTGCTGGTATGAGCAGACGTATTGACTGCCATCGGTCGCATGTCTAGGTCGTCCCGCCACATATTAAGGAAAGGTCAATACCTAAATTATGAAGAGAGAACACTAATTTTGCTGGTTGAGTCTATATTTTTAAGTTTTTCGGTACTAGTTTCTAGGTACATGTCGGTTTCCTCACGATGTTTACCTTCACCGTTTTTAAGTTAGCGGCATTACGCACATGACTTCGAAAAGACAGCGGTGCGCGTGGGGTTTGAACCCGGGGCGTCCCGAGGCGTCCGGATTGGGGGTCACCGTTCTCCCTACTAGACCAGCCGTAACTTTTTGAGCAGTCCGATAGAATAATAGGTAAGGTGGTACTTATTAAATCATGCAGATCAACTGCACACTCTTCGAAATAAACCATTATTCTTTGAACTTTGTGGTAATGTTCAAGACTTAGAAGTCTTTTACAAACAGACAGTCATTACTTAAGCCTTTGGCACGACTCTCCATTGAATCCAGAGCCTCCAGCTAGTAGTTAGTAGTTACCTACTTAGCTGAACTATCAATATATCCAAACTATCCAATACCGACATCCAAAATACTATTGATGATGATAATGGAATGAAAACTTTGATAGTTTTTTGTATAACAAAATATTTCATTTATAGTTGTCAATACGAACGTCAATAAAATGCTCGTTGCTCATTTTCCATCGACATTTGACGTACGATGTGGTGCGAATGACTGTTCAAGATTATAAGAAGTCTTCTTCAAACAGGTCAACCAGATACGGTGTATGCTCCTGATAGCACTGAAGAGCAATGAATGCAGTCTCCCGAGGTGAGCTTCCCATGTGTTTCCGCAGTTCGTAAAGACTCGCCTCATCACTCCATGGTCTGGGTATACGGAGGCAGACTGCTCCACATCTATACTCCCATCTTCGTGGAGAAACCCTGCCGACTTCAGCACACAGTACGAAAATTCTTGGAAATCAGTGTCCCTGGATTTAATTGGGACTCCTTTGGCGATGACGCTGTTCAGTTCTTCTGTGTACAAAGCATTGGACGAGCATTCTAACATTGCAGCTTTAAATCTGTGTACGATTTCTTGTTCGAATTTGATTGTTTTCTGTAAAAGAAGAAAGTCGAACGTGTAGATCACATAAAGTATCTAGGGTTAATCGTAGATGAAAATCTATCATTTAAACAGCATGTACTACACGTAGCAGGACGAACGCGGAAACTGATATATGTCCTGAAAAATCTCCGAGGTTGTGCCTCAGTTTCACTCTTGAGACAAGTTTACTTTGCGCTGTGTCAATCAATAATACAGTACTGTATTGTTGTTTGGGGCAGCGCTGGTCAAACTATATTCTTGACGGTAGAAAGGGCACAGAGAGCTCTTATCAAAGTCATACTCCGAAAGCCCTTCCGATTTCCTACGGACCTACTTTACTTTATAACGAGTTTAAAGTGCTCCGGGTCCGACAACTCTTTCTGTATTATGCTGCCTCGAAGACTCACGGAAGTTTGAGATCTCGCCCAGACTTTAGCATACTAAAGGACAAGCGTGCACTCTCACGCAGGATCCCAGTGCCGCGGGTCAACTCCCTGATCGCTAAGCGAAGCCCAATTTACTCTTTCCCTTGTGTGTATAACAATATCTGTAGAAAGCTAAAGAAAGACCAACATGACCTACCTCTGTATTCTTTTAAAAAAAACGTAAGGGACTTACTCCTAAGAATGTCATACCACGAGACTGAAAGTTTGTTCCACGGCATGTACAGCGACAAGTGGACACGGTACTGAGTAAGGCGGTGGTAATTATTTCTTGTAATTTGGTCCTTCAGACACTCATATTCGATTTTAAAAATGTTAAACTGTATTTTTAGCACTTCTTTTAATTACTCCACTGTAGTATCTAGTAATATAATTAATTATTTAATAATAGGGTAACGATTCTGAATTCGAATATATGGTAACTGTTGCATTCTTACACAGAACACTGTATTTAAGCACTCGGACCTCAAGATACAAGCTATGTGCTTAGTTTGGGGTCCACCGAAAATTCTTGTACCACACGTACGGACGGACTAGGTATATTTATGTAAGTTAGACTTTAATTTTTTTATAATGTATGTGTTAGTTTCTCTGTGTGTGAAATAAAATTTTCATATTTTTCATTTTCAAAGAAATTAGTTATATATAAATGCGGTCTATGATGGAACGTGCTTACCTAGAAGAAATCGATTCACTCTCGTATTGAAGAAACTACATTTCACCGTTACTGAACCATTTTTGATTCAACTTCTTACCTTTTCAGCCAGAGCAGTAAGAAAACAAAAAGCAAACATTAAGAATACTAAACAAAACATTGTATTTAATTTTAAAAATTAATTTAGTTAAGAATTTACATGTTACAAGTAGTTTACAGTTTTTATTGAAATAAAATACATGAAATACATATTTTAAAAATATCGTTTGAGTTCTGGTGTATTTTCACTTGAAAATACTTTTAAACTGAGTATAACAAGATCTTTTATATTACCCGATTGTATGTTATAAATGTAGTAAAAAAATAAAAATAATGATATGCATACTTCAGTCAGAGTAACAATAGTCCAACTCTCAGAAGATCTCAGTCCTCATTGTTTTAATTTGTATGTAAATGTTTTGATAAAAAAACTAGACTTAATTTGGGTCTTTGTCTTTGAGCATTTTTTTCAGTTATATTAGTTAATAGCTAAATTCCATTCGAAATTTCCCAAGTAAAGTGTAATTTTATTATTAGCCAAATTATTGTTGACAAAAAAAAACTAATACTGCGTCTTTGGTATTTAGCTTTCGTCATAGTTCCTGAAAAACAAATAATCGCTAGACACTAAAACCAAATCAATTTTAGTGGTAGGACTCTTAGCAGAGTCCTCCTGGGGAAGTACCACACCTTTGCCAGTTATTCTACCGCCAAGCATTAATGTGCAAACATTACTGTGGTCCAGTTTGAAGGGCAATCTTTCCAGAGAAATTACGGGGCTTAGAGATATAACAACTTAGATCTCTGGGTGGCGAGCGCAGTGCAGTGCTAGGTAATGATTTGGACTTTTCATGTTCCAATAGCTGCGTGTCACTGTGCTGTTATGTGGAAGGCATGTTGCTTACCATCAGGCACATGTCATGCTCGTCTCGTCACTCTTTAATAAAAAATAAAAAACACTTTATTTTAAATACATAATTATGTGGGAAAAAACAAATCGTCTCGCTCGTAGGCTTGACGACTTCCAGCCTCCCGAACAAGCCGGGTTCCGTAAAGGGTTTAGTACCGTAGACCACATCCACACGCTACGGCAGATTATACAGAAGACGGAAGAGTATAATCGGCCGCTCTGTCTAGTGTTTGTGGACTACGAGAAAGCCTTCGATTCAGTCGAGACCTGGGCAGTGTTACGGTCGTTACGGCGCGGCGGTGCCAAATCGACTATAGGTACATCGAAGTGTTGAAGTGTTTATACGATAAAGCCACCATCTCTATCCGTCTTCAGGAACAAAGCACAAATCCGATCCAAATGCAAAAAGGGGTGAGACAAGGAGACGTTATCTCTCCGAAACTGTTCACATCGGCACTGGAGGATATCTTTAAGCTTTTGAACGGATATGGCATCAACATGGCGAATACATCACCCATCTTCGATTTGCCGACGATATAGTCATTATGGCTGAATCGCTAGATGACCTTGGCTCAATGCTCAGAGACGTCAATGCTGTCTCCCAACAGGTAGGGCTAAAAATGAACACGGGTAAGACAAAAATCATGTCCAATGCCCATGTTGCACACATACAAGTATCAATGACAATTGATGCCTTAGCCTTAGTCCATGGGGGACAAACAAAATGTTGTTGTTTGTCCCCCATGGACTCCTAAACTTACTAAACTTAGCCTATTTCAATCAAATTTGCACAATGTATGCAGTTTGACGCGCGTTGCTCCAGTTCCCGTTAATTTGGTGGGAGCAAAAGTAGCTTAAGTGTTCTTCCAGACTACAATCTAACTACAAATTACATTACAAATTTCAGCTCGATCCGTTCATGTGTTTTAGGAGCAACGAACATTCATACCTACATTGACATTTATAATATTAGTAGGATTATGCGATCGAAACCGGAACGGGCCGCTTGTTTATTTATACTCGTACATTATTCTGTATTATTTATTTCTGTTTTGTATTAATTGTTTTTTTTGTATGAAAACTAACGTGATTATTACACATCTATACTAATATTATAAAGCAGAAGAGTTTGTTTGTTTGTTTGAACGCTATGATCTCGGGAACTACTGGACCGATATGAAAGATGCTTTTTCTGTTGGATAGCCCATTTATCGAGGAAGGCTATAGGCTATTTAACATAACGCTACTATCAATTTTAAATTTCTAGGTCATCAAAATTGTCTTGAAAAAAATCTTGTAGTTTGTAATAGCATTTATTCTCTAATAATTATATTCTTTAGACATTCAATAAATTGGTCACTTATTTAAAATAATTGTTTATTTTTTGTGCTGTGTAACATTTTAGTAAAGAGTTATTGTATTGTATTTGATGGTGCGTTTACCGAATTCCGATACCGATTCGGTGGGTATCGTGCCCTCCTTTCCGTTCGGGCACTGAGTGCCAAACCTCGTATCCTTGTACTTCCCGGCGGCCCGAGCCGAGACCGTGCCGTGTCGTCAGGCTCCCTTGCGCTAGCCGTCGTTATGTGACATTGCTCGCTATGAGAATAGGTACGCTCCGATAGCATTTGACACAATCGATATAAACCAGATCGTTGCTTGACACAGTCTATTAATAAATAGTTACCGTGACACAGTGCTTAGCGCTCGGTATGTAAGTAGTAAGTGCCTATGTATAAGTCGCAGTGCGTGCAATCAACAGCCTAGCCTCTTTACTAAACCATAATATGTAGACTGTGACTAAATGGCACCGCTTAACTAGGCTCTAAGTCAGATGTTTCTCTCTTACCTAGGTATCAATTGTATGCTAAATAGCGTAAATATGGTAGTTTATAATCTAGTCTTAGGTTTCTCGGGTTCTGCGACATCTGCAACCCAGAGTCCGTTAGGTAGTTGGGCCAAATTAAAGCCAGATACGGTCCTTTTAAAAAAATATGATGTTAAAATTAATATCATAGAGAAGACCTTAATAGTTTGAACGCGCTAATCTCAGGAACTACAGGACGATTTAAAAAAATATTTGATTGTTGGATTATTACGTGACCCCTGAGTGCTACTATAGCTATGCTACTACCCACTGAATAGTATTTATCATTGAATCACTGATATTATAAAAATGCTAATGTATGGATATTTGGATGTTTGTTGCTCAATCACATCGTAACGTATGAACTATGTAGGTATGTATTCTCTAATGTATTCCGCCTGGGGAAGTACCACACCTTTGCCAATTATTCTACCGCCAAGCAGTAATGTGCAAACATTACTGTGTTCCGGTTTGAAGGGCAATGTTTCCAGAGAAATTACAGGGCTTAGAGATATAACATCTTAGATCTCTGGGTGACGAGCGCAGTGCGGTGCTAGGTAATGATTTGGACTCTTCATGTTCCAATAGCTGCGTGTCACTGTGCTGTTATGTGGCAGGCATCTTGCTTACCATCAGGCACATCATGTCCTGCTCGTCTCGTCACTCTTTATTAAAAAAAAAATATGTCAAAACGTGCCTTTTACTTTTATCCTTTACTAGCAGCGTTCCGCGGTTTCACTCGCATAGTTCCCGATCCCGTTATTTTCTCGGGATAAAAAGTAGTATAGCACTAGTAGGATCATATCGGATTTGGCTGGGCAGGGAGAGAAACACGAGTAGTGAAGGTGAGTGTTGACGTACGTCACTAAGGGGGCCCTTTTAAACCTACGCCCGAGTCACAAGTCTTGGGGTCTACTCGAGATTTCTCTCTCTGTCACACGATGGACCCGGCACCCGGCACGGTGAATCCATGGAATTCCAAAGCAGCCTATACACACTGACCCAGTGCAGGCCAACGCCAGTGTGTGGAGGGTCGTTTTGTGATGACTCGCGTCGCTCGCCTCGCTGGCCGAGTGACGGCAAGTGGCCAGTGTGTATAGGGCTGTTTTGTCTCGACTCGTCTCTCGTGACCGGTGTCGGTTTTTGTGCACAAAACAAAGGCGCTCGGCGAGTAGCGTCCTGTTCTCCTATTCGCCTACAGCGCTTTTGCCAGCGCTGGGCCAGTGTGTGGATGCTACGTTTTGTCTCGTGCCGTTTTGTCGACACTCGCGTTGGCCTCCACTGGGCCAGTGTGTATAGGCAGCTGAAGAAGTTCGTCTCTTTTACAGACAATTACCTATCAATGTACCAAATTTCATTCAAATACCTTCAGTAGTTTATATGATTATATGTGAAAAAGTAAAAAGTATAATAAACTTTCCAATTTTTAATATTAGTAAGATGCGGTCGAATGATCGCTACATGTGTAGCCACCGCTTAAAAAGTGATTCTTTCGAGGCCAGGATTAGCGAGGTATTTAATTAGAGCGGTGTAGCCCGGCCCTTACTGGGTTGATTAAAATAATTCGGATAATTTGCAGCTTGCGGCTGTAAAACATTCATACGAGGCGGCCTTGTGGCCTTGTGGCCGTGTGGCCTCTTCTGATACACGAGCCTGTACATCATAAATATATATATATTAGGTATTTGCAGAATCTATTTATATAAAAGCGAAAGGTTATCACAAAATAGCATTACAAAAGGTCATAACAAAATCTCAGAAACTACTAATACAATGCAATGAAAGGGCTGTTTGCATTTTCATTAGTGCGAGTGCGAGTAAAAAATAGAACACGCTACTAATCACTTCACTACGCAAGTTACTACACATTCGCACTAATCAATCGGTGTCCACACGTGTTTGCTACTATTCACTAAACACCTGCACTAATCACTCGCACTCGTACTATTTTTTTTTTTTTTTTTTAACTTCTATAGGTTTACACTTGACCGCCATCTCGCCTGATGTTAAACGACGATGCGGTCTACGATGGAACGTGTTTACCTAGAAATAACCGATTCACTCTCGATTTGAAGACACAAAGATTGTAACCATAGGGGAAAACCCACTCAGGCAACGTATTCCACAGCCTAGACGTTCTTATCACAAAAGTAGAGTCAAATCTCTTCGTTCGTGTCTTTGGAACATCAACCATGAAACGATGTCGCTTTTTCGAGCTACGAGCATTCCGATAGAAAAAAGGACAAGGTGGTATCAGATCATGCAAATCAGTCGCACACTCTCCGAAGTGTATCCGATAAAAAACCGATAGGCTAGGCGTACTAATCAAAATGCAAACAGGCCTTTAGAGTCTCGATTTTTGCAACGAGGTGCCTTCTTTTAGCACGTAGGCAGGCGCTCGCTAAAACGGGGTTTTACGAAATCCAACCCCTAAAGCTGGGTACTCACTTAGCAGTGTTGCATGTAACGTATCAGATACTGTATCAACCTGCAAGTGGGTACGGCTCGTCCACGGTCCACCGCGTATCTAGCTACGAGCTGCCGGGTCCGCAGTGCTCACGACTGCAGGGTCTGCAGTGATACCAGCACTCGGCGGGTCCCTGCGAGCTCACACCGCTCCGCCCGCGAGCGCCTCGCAGCGGGCTCGTGACTACGTACTCACTTGATACTGTATCTGATACATTACATGCTACACTGCTAAGTGAGTACCCAGCTTAAGAGGGCGAAACCAGGGATGACCGGTTGAATGGTAATTTTACGCGGACGAATCCGCGGCTATAAGCAAGTATTTTATGCAATGGTCAACGGCTGGTCTAGTTGGAAGAACGGCGACTACCGATCCAGAGCCTTAGCTTCAAATCCTACGCGCACCACTGTCTTTTCGAAGTAATTTGCGTAATGCCGCTAACTTAAAACGGTGAAGGAAAACATCGTGAGGAATCCGACATGTACCTAGAATATTTCAAAGCCATGTGTCATCCACCAACTCGCACTAGGCCAGCGTGGTGGATTATTATACCCTTGTCTCTCTCCTTGCGAGAGAAGGCCCCGAGTCCCAGTAGTGGGAACATTTAGTGGCCTGTTGATGCCATGCTATTATAATAATGGTCAAGGAACTTTATAAACTGACGGTGATTGCAATTTTACAGTGACAAAAAAATCTGCTACATTGAACATGCGGAGTTATAGAAAGAGCCATCTAGCTAACCGAATCAGAATCATTTTCAGAATTAGTTTCTTTGGAACTCAACACTGCCATCTAACGCAACATTGATGTACTATGACGACAACTCGCAGCGGAAGTTTTAGTGGACTTCGTGGTACAAGTGTTTCTCAGTAGATGGCGCTGATATTGTCCAGGCTCTAATATGGCGCTCTTTTTTTAGCAAAATATGCAAGTAATCCTCGCTTCTGAATTTAGCATGCTAGCTTATTACTGCATGCTATTACGCTGCACTGAATTCAGTAGCGACTAAATTAAGCCAAGTGTAATAAGCGCTTAAGGTGCAGTCATATTTATTTATTTTTATTACCTACTAACAGCGCCCTGAAGCTTTTTTTTTTAATAAAGAGTGACGAGACTAGCAGGTCTTGTGCCTGATGGTAAGCAACATGCCTGCCACATAACAGCACAGTCATAGAATAGATAATACAGACACAGCGTGGCACAGTGACACGCAGCTATTGGAACATGAAGAGTACAAATCATTACCTATCACTGCACTGCGCTCGTCATCCAGAGATCTAAGTTGTTATATCTCTAAGCCCTGTAATTTCTCTGGAAACATTGGCCTTCAGACCGGAACACAGTAATGTTTTCACATTACTGCTTGGCGGTAGAATAACTGGTAAAGGTGTGGTCCTTTCCCAGGCGGACTCTGCCAAAAGTCCTACCACTACCATATAATAGATAATACAGACACTCCTAAAAATCTACTTTCTTGAATAGTATCCGATCCCGTTCCTTTCAGTAAAAATAACCTATTTTTAATATTTTATAGCCTATGCATAGGACACGGCCAAAGGTGCGACAAATTGCATTTTGCCGGCCCTCACGCACGAACGCGGCACTCACGTAGTTCGTATGGTTTATAACAGATGGCGCTATTTTTGATTGTATTATGAAATTTTCTACAGTTCAGTTCAGTAAGCCACGTCATTCAGGTCACGGGGTCAGGTGGTGTTGTGTGTGAATTGTCCACCAATATTTATTATTATTTATTATTTATTATTTATTCTTTCTTTCACGTCCTTTGAAGTCATGGAGCCTATGTGTTATTCCCGACCATTATCTATCTGTGTACCAAATTTCATCGAAATCCCCTCAGCAGTTTTTGGGTGAAACAAACATACATCCTTACAAACTTTAATAATATTACTAGGATTATTATAAATACTTACCTAAGTGGTACGCACTAAATGTTCCCACAGCTGGGACTCTGGGCCTTCTCTCGCAAGAGACAGTCAAGGCCATACTCCACCACAAACATAACCTGGAACGATTTTGTGTGCATGGCGGTTTTCTCGCGATGTTTTCCTTCACCTTTCTAAATTAGCGGCATTACGCACAAACATGACTTTTTTTTGCTTTTTTTATAGTACAGACCTATAGAGTGACAAGACGAGCAGGACAGTACCTAGTTGTAGTGGTAGGACTCTTGGCAGAGTCCGCCTGGGGAAGTACCACACCTTTGCCAATTATTCTACCGCCAAGCAGTATTGTGCAAACATTACTGTGTTCCGGTTTGAAGGGCAATGTTTCCAGAGAAATTACAGGGCTTAGAGATATAACAACTAAGATCTCTGTGTGACGAGCGCAGTGCGGTGCTAGGTAATGATTTTGGCTCTTCATGTTCCAATAGCTGCGTGTCACTGTGCTGTTATATGGCAGGCATGTTGCTTACCATCAGGCACATGTCCTGCTCGTCTCGTCACTCTTTATTTAAAAAAAAAAAGGACATGTGCCTGATGGTAAGCAACATGCCTGCCCATAACAGCACAGTGACACACAGCTATTGGAACATAAAACACGAAGAGTCCAAATCATTAGGTACCTACCACCGCACTGCGCTCGTCACCCTCAGATATAAGGTGTTTTATCTCATAGCCCGGTAATTTCTCTGGAAACATTACCCTTCAAACCGGAACACAGTAATGTATGCACATTAAGTACTGCTTGGTTGCTTGCTTTATGACTTCCAAAAGACAATGGTGTCCGTGGGTTCCGGATCGGCAGTCGCCGTTCTCCCGACTAGACCAGCCGTTACTTATTGAGCATAAAAATATGAAATATATAAAGGTGAAATAATAAAGGTGACGATAGATAAAAATATACCATTGTGACATTTTTGACGATTTACCCTATTTATGAGTTAAAAAAATTGTCAGTCATAGGAACTGCCGATAGAAGTGAAAACTTATAACTCAGAATTAAATTTGATAGCTTACCTTGAAACTACACGGGTGTAACCGGAGGGCGTGGGCTCGCCATCTTGGCATGGCCATCTAGAAATGCGTCAGAATTTCGCATTGGCTCACGCATTTTTCTAGATGGCCATCCCATGATGTCGAGGCCACGCCCTTTCAGCATTTCCTATTGGCTGACGTATTTCAAGATGGCCAATCGCCAAGGTCCCGAGTTTACCCAAAATCTCTTGTCATACCCCAGCGTGACGAATGAATTCAATTTACACCCCATGAAAAATTTTTCTAGGCGCGCCTAAAGAAGTTTTCACTTCAATAACTGTAATAACCTTGCCAACTTCTTTTGGCACGCTACAGATTTTCCGTGGGCTGTGAATTGAATTCTAACGTCACGCTCGGGAATGATAAGAAATCTTCGGGTAAACTCGGGACCATGGCTATTCGCCATCTAGTGGCGTGGCATTGGCGTGGCCATGAGCATACGATCATCAGCCAATGGGAAATGCTGACGCATTTCTAGACGGCCATGTATGCTCATGGCCACGCCCTCCGGTTTCACGCGTACTTTCCAAAGTAAGCAATCAAATTCTGAGTTTATACGTTTTCACTTCTATCAGCAGTTCATATGACTGCCAATTGTTTTTTTTTGTCAATAGGGTTTTGGGTTTTGACAATGATTTGAAGATTTTATTTTGATATTTGTGACGTTAAATGGGTTCAGGAAAACAAAATTGAGCTAAATTATAATTTTGTACCACGCGTTTAGTCAAAAATAAGATCACATAGGCTCATTGTATGTAACGTTATGCGGAGGATAAAATGGGTTCCATTTAAACTGTGCATCTGTCAATACGGGATCCAATAAAATGGTGAATATTATTGAATCTAGCTTCCAGTATGTTAATGCGTCAGGGTTGTCACTCAATTATAACATGACAGTTTTGAAGTAAAATAGTAGATTATTCACGAAGGGAGTAAAGCACTGTCATGTGTCATGGGCGTCATATTGGATCCTAAGCGCAGCGAGGGGCTCGAGTCAACTCCCGAGCGAAGCGAGCGAGTTGTAGAGTCCTGAGTGCAGCGAAAATTGCACCTGTCGAAAATTGCACCTGTCGAAAATTGCACCTGTCGAAAATTGCACCTGTCGAACATTGCACCTGTCGAAAATTGGTCATAACAACTTAGAAACCCTCTTAGGCTCTTGCACAACAACTACTTTACATCAAAACACTACATCATCATCACATGATCAAATGCATAGTTTACGATTCTACAAAAGATATACATTTTTATACATAACTAGCGGCCCGCTCCGGCTTCACTCGAATAATAACCTAGATATCAACTGCAGCGCCATCTGCCGGGCTGATTTGTGAATCTAAACCTTCCAGGGCCCTACCCAAACGTATTCAAAAAAAATCATTCAAATCGGTCCAGCCGTTTAGGAGGAGTTCAATAACAACGAAAAGTGGCATTGATTTTTATATATATACTAGCTGACCCCGCAAACGTTGTTTTGCCTTAGTGAACAACCCTTGTCACTTAGGGGTATGAAAAATAGCTAGTAGCCGATTCTCATACCTACAGAATATGCATATAAAATTTGGTTAAAATCAGTAAAGCCGTTTCGGAGGAGTAAGGAAACAAACACTGTGACACGAGAATTTTATATATATATATAGATGAAGATTTGTATAATGTGTAAGTGGCAGCCCTATCAGCTACGTTCCCGCGCAAACTAGATTGAACCGGTTCGAATTCGATTTAACTTTTTCCATTAGGGTCCGTCCACACGACATCAATCTAATGATCAGCCGCTGTCAGTGTGGCCGGAGCCTTCGAGCCGCTAACGATGTTAGGGAACTTTGGGATTCTTTGAACAGTTTATTTTACCTTTCGGGTAAAGTTTAGCTCGTATTAGAGGCTTTGGTAGTCACGAGGTAGGCTTCGATTACAAAAATCTGAGGGTACGTAAGTTCTATTTAGGTTTTGGGTAGGTCTTAGAGTGAAAACTTTATACTTTAGTCGTTGAAGGGTTGAAGGGTTGATGGGTCTTAGAGTAAAACTTAATACTTTAGTAGTTAAGCGCATTTTGACTGAGGTAAATCTTCCGCAGCACCAACTTTCGAACGAAGCGTAGCGTCGAAGCGGCGTTGAGGGTGGTGTTCGTCAGACGAATTTTGATAAAGCTTTGTTTAATTTTCGTGGATTTGGACCCAAATAGTAACTTATAATGGTAATATATTTATGAGAGAACAGAAAATGGATACCTCCTACTTTCCCTTACCTCCTTCTATTATTATTATGCACTCACATTTTCTTAGTCTCTAACTTTTGTACAATAGATATAAAACATATAAACACTGTAAAAACTGCAGGACCGTTCGTTGTGGATATCTAGGGGGAGGCCTATGTTCAACAGTGGGCGTCTTGCGTCTGATGATGATAAAAAACTAGAGTGCCGCCAGCAGCGGGTCAGGGCCCAAGCTACCGGTGGTTAGGGCTGCAGAGAGAGGAACCTCCTGACGATGCGCGCTGTGTCGAGGATGATCGCCGCGTGCATCTGACCCTTGATCCAACCGTCTAGCGAAAGTCTCTTGAGATGTTGGTCGAGACTTTTCGCTACAAGGCCGTTTGCCGACACGACTATTGGGACTATGATCGTCGAATCAACATCCCACATAGCGGTAACCTCGTGAGCCAAGTCAAGGTACTTGCTAAGCTTGTCCTTCTCGCCTTTCACGAGGCTCTCGTCATGTTATTATTATTATTATTCTTATCTCCTTATTCCATTCTCGAATACTTACATTTTATTCTCCAAGGATAATAAAATTTTAAGAACTCGAGAAAAATAAATTGTGTTACTTATTTGACCTTTAAAAAGACACTAGGCAAGCTGAAATGGCAACCAGCTTTCACGTATTTTATGTTGCAGGGTTCCTGACAAGTTTAAATTCTTAAAGAATTGTATTTGCCTTGAATAAAACCACTTTATTAGGGTTCCCTGTGCCGCATCATGGATCTGCACCGCAGACGCACAGAAACGAAAGACGCAGATACTCAACTTTGTAAAGTGACTTAGAACAATTGATCTTAAAATGTTATAAAAGTATTACTATTAAGTAGTATTATTAAAGTACTTATACCTATGTTCATTTTCTGGTGCGCGTAATAAGGTCTTTTTATATGTTTATGGAGTGACGAGACGAGCAGGACATGTAGGCCTGATGGTAAGCAACATGCCTGCCTCATAACAGCACAGATGCGAAACTATTTTAACATGAAGAGTCCAAATCATTACCTATCAGTACTGCGCTCGTCACCACGAGATCTATGATATTATATCTGTAAACCGCTGGTTGCAGGTTGCGCAGGACCGTTCGTTGTGGAAATCTAGGGGGGAGGCCTAAGTTCAGCAGTGGATGTCTTGCGGATGATGATTTAATATACGAGTATATATATGCCTTTAAGATATACATCTTAAAGGTTATCTGGAAGAGATCGCTATGAGCGATAAGATCGCCTTTTGTTCCCAAAATGCTTTAAAATTAAAGTTTAATCACTGTTTTCTGTACTGTTTTGTGGTGTAATAAAGTGTTTTTGTGGTGTATTATATTGTATCTAAGCCTTGTAATTTTTTTTGGACATTGCCCTTCAAACCCGAACTCTGTAATGTGCAAACATTACTGCTTGGCGGTAGAATAACTGGCAAAGGTGTGGTACTTCCCCACGCGGACTCTGCAATAGTCCTACCACTACAAAATATCTACCACTAATCCTACTACTTGCTGTCTCTTACATTCAATATTCGTTCAAAGTTATCCCTCTGCGCCTGCCTGCTCCTCTGGTATAATTTGGCGCAACCACGTAACTCTAGCCCCGGTGGGACCGTCGAAGCAACCCTATTTGTAAGGATCCCTCTACCCCGATAGTGGAGGGTAGTTTTTTATTCTATTTTACAGGGAAATAAGGTACATTCAGAGTAAGTGGAATATATTTGTATCTCCTGGCAAATTTTGTCGAATTTCTGAATAAAATACCAAGTCTCAGTAAGAATATTTATTGCTACCTCTTCTTAATACCCGGAGAAAATTATTTGTTTTGTTTCATAATCTTTTCATTTATAAAATCAAGAGACGAACTTCTTAACATTCCATGGAATGCTATAAGAAGCTACACCATGCGGGTGCCGGCGCTTCTACCGCCTAACGAAAAACGCTTTGATGCTTTGATATTGCTGTCTCTTTTCTTCTCGCTTGAAATGAAAGAGACGGCAATGCCAACGCGTCAAAGCGTTTTTCGTTAGGCGGTAGACCCCCGGGTCCATCGTGTGGCAGAGAGAGAAATCCCGAGTAGACCCCGAGACTTGTGACTCGGGCGTAGGTTTAAGGGGTCCCTTAGTGACGTACGTCAACACTCACCTTCACTACTCGTATTTCTCTTCCTGCTCAGCCAAATCTGATATGAACCTACTAGTGCAGCTTTAGATACTCGTTAGAGGTAAGTTAACATTACCGGAAACGTTACACAGAAAACAGATATTCTAACTCAGGCGATGAGCGTAGCGTTGGTCAGTTTTTAGTGGCACTTTTTTTTTCAACTATATTAGGTTCGCACTTGACCACCATCTCGCCTGATGACGATACGGTCTACGATGGAACGTGCTTTCCTAGAAAAATAACGATTCACTATCGATTTGAAGACACCACGATTGTAGCTATCGGGAAAAACCCACTCAGGCAACGCATTCCACAACCTAGACGCTCATAACACAAACGTGAAGTCAAATCTCTTCGTTCGTGTTCTCGGAACATCAACCATGAAACGATGTAGCCCTTTTGAGATACGAGAAGATAGAAAAAAGGGCAAGGTGGTATTAGATCATGCAGATCTGTTGCACACTCTCCGAAGTGTATAAATCCGATAAATGCACTTGGCACTTTCTGGAACATTCCATTTTGTGACTGGATACACCAAATTTGATTTACATTTGTACCAAAGTTGTCTGTCAATCTGTATGTATTGTTTCAAAACAAATGTTTCTACTGTATAACAAATTAGGTATTAAATCCGGTCACAAAATAAAATGTTCCGAAAAGTGCCAAGTGCCAAGAGCAGTATACATTTTTGTGACAATGCCCTTTAGATTTTGTCATACATTTATGTAGCTTCATGTAGTTACATTGAAATGCGTAGGGTATTAGGTACTTATTATCAAGAGAACGTCTTGATCGACCCGTCACTCTACGAGTACTTTACAAAATATAATAATTAAGAATCGCTCGTGTAAACGTCCCCTTACTGGTGCATCGTGTACAGTAATTGCCGCGTTGTTGACGCAGGTGCAGTGGTTGTTTGCACGCGCGATTCACGTAACGAAGCCGCTCTCTGAAACCGCGTAATTGGATCCGCGAGTTTATTATTCTTTGTTGTTTAAAATGACAGCCATATGGCTGATAATAAAAATAAACAATAAAGTTGGAAGCTACATACAAATTTCATATTTGTACTTTATGTAAAAGTTTGGATGTTTGTTGCTCAATCACGTCGGAATAAAAATAAATAAATAAATATAAATATTGGTGGACAATTCACACACAACACCATCTGACCCCAAACTAAGCAAATTATTGATTCTACGGATAAAGTTAAAATTACTATTGAGCATGGTAATTCCGCCAGCGTGCTAGACATGCTTCCCACTGGTAGTTCACCCGCACAGAGTCCCGTTCTCATTATTTTCATGCGTGAAAAGTAGCCCGTATTTTATTCCAGACTATAAGCTGTGTTCCAATTTCAAACCCATGCGTTCAGCTTTTCCGACGTAATTGAGTAAACAACTGAATAAAAAACTCTCGCATTATTAAGATTACTTATTTAAAATCATCATCATCATCTGCAGCCTGCAGACGTCCACTGCTGGACATAGGGCTCCCCCAAAGATGTCCACAATGACCGGTCTTGTACCGTCTCCATCCACCGACTTCCCGCGACCGAGACAATATCGTCGGTCCATCGTGTGGGGGGCCGTCTTACACTGCGTCTGCCGGTTCGTGGTCGCCATTCGAGAACCTCTACCTCCCAGCGGTTTTTTTTTAACTTTTATAGGTTTACACTTGACCGCCATCTCGCCTGACGTTAAGCGACGATGCGGTCTACGATGGAGCGTGTTTACCTAGAAAAAAACCGATTCATTCTCGATTTGAAGAAGGTTATCGGTTCATTTAAAATAAGTATATTTAATTTCAACTAAGGCATAAAATAAAAATACAATGACAAAGAGTTCCAATTACTCGAGGACTCGTACCTATATCGAATAAACGTTATTCTAGAACACTTTATTATATTGATCTGAAGAGCCCTTAGTAATTTTGCGGATCGAATTACTGTTCTCGGAATCTAGTCTGGGTCTATTTATAGATGACATGGGAGGCTGGTAGTTAGTGGAATATCATTGTTATATTGTTATCAGTAGGAATATTACTATAACGTATACATTTTGGCAGATCCGTGGGAAAAAACTAGATAAGGGAACATTTTTGCCACACGGCAAATTGGTAAGATTTCTAATCAGCATGATTTAAAAAAAAAATTATATAAAAAAGAAAAGGCAGTCATAAGAACTGCCGATAGAAGTGAAAACTTGTAATTCAGAATTTGATTACTCACTTTGGAAACTACGCGGTTGAAACCGGAAGGCGTGGCTATGTATTTATTTAATTAGGCGTACATAACATATTACAGTTAATGTATCTACAAAACAGATACATTATTCTATTGTAATGTTCTAAACTATTATCCAAAGCATGCACACACAACTTAACTAGAATATTGAGGCAGTGTCTAAATTAAATAAATAAATATTGGTGGACAATTCACACACAACACCATCTGACCCCAAACTAAGCAAAGCTTGTGTGATGGCGACCAGATAGCTGATATAATACTTATTTAGTTTTAAATACATACTTATTATACATACACCCAGCCACCCAGAAATACATACAATATAAATCAATAACTTTAACTTAACTCATTTTCATTCATTCATTCATCAGCCGCAAGACGTCCACTGTTGGACATAGGCCTCCCCCCTAGATTTCCACAACGAACGGTCCTGCGCAACCTGCAACCAGCGGTTTCCAGCGACCTTTGTGAGGTCATCTGTCCATCTAGTGGGAGGCCGTCCAACACTGCGTCTTCCGGTTCGTGGTCGCCACTCGCGAACCTTTCTTCCCCATCGGTTGTCAGTTCTGCGAGCGATGTGGCCTGCCCATTGCCACTTCAGCTTAGCTACTCTTCGAGCTATGTCGGCTACTTTCGTTCTTTTGCGAATATCCTCATTCCGGATTCTGTCGCGCAAAGAGACTCCGAGCATGGCTCTCTCCTTAGCTCGCTGTGTGACTTTGAGCTTTGTTATGAGGCCCACAGTTAAGGACCACGTCTCAGTTCCATAAGTCATCACTGGCAACACGCACTGATTGAAGACTTTCGTCTTCAAGCATTGGGGTATTTTGGACTCCAAGATGTGCCGTAGTTTCCCGAACGCTGCCCATCCGAGTTGGATCCTTCGCTGGACCTCTTTGTCGAAGTTGGATCTACCTAATTGGATCTTTTGACCCAGGTAGACGTATTCGTCAACAACTTCGAGTGTGGTATTCCCAACAATAACCGGTACAGGTGAGACATGAACATTTGACATGACCTTCGTCTTGTCCATATTCATCCTCAAACCTACCTGTTGGGATACTCTACTGAGGTCTCTGAGAATATCACCGAGGTCCTCCAGCGACTCCGCCACAATAACTATGTCGTCGGCAAACCGAAGGTGAGTGATACATTCGCCGTTGATATTGATGCCATGTCCGTTCCAGTCCAGTAACTTGAAAACATCTTCCAGCGCGGCAGTGAACAGTTTCGGAGATATAACATCTCCCTGTAGCTGGATATGTTTTGTGCACTGGTCCTGTAATCGAACAGACATTGTGGCTTTGCTGTAAATACACTTTAACACTTCGATATAGCGATAGTCCATGCGGCATCGCTGGAGAGACTGAAGCACTGCCCAGGTCTCGATGGAATCGAAGGCTTTCTCATAGTCCACATACGCCATACATAGTGGCCGATTATACTCCTCGGTTTTCTGTATAATCTGCCGAAGCGTATGGATGTGGTCTATGGTACTATAGCCTTTTCTTTTTACTATAGCCTTAACGTGGCTCAGAAGTGAGATGGGTCTGTAATTCTTCAACAAGGTGTTGTCACCTTTTTTGAAGAAGAGCACCACCACACTTCTGCTCTACGCTTCTGGCGTATTACCGTCAAGTATGACGGAGTCGAACAGCTTCTGGAGGACTTTAAGTACCGGTTTTCCACCCGCTCTCAGAAGCTCAGTCGTAATTCCGTCGTCGCCAGGTGCCTTGTTGTTTTTAAGTTGCTTGAGGGCCATCCTAATCTCGTACAGGCTGACTTCCGGGATATCTTCGGTAAAGTGTCGGGTCAGCTTGGCTCTGGGGTCTTTAGCCATATTAACGACAGGTTGTGCTTGCGCAGAGGTGTATAACTGTTCATAGAACTTCTCGATCTCCTCTAAAATCTCGGGCTTCGACGAGGTGACGTTGCCATCGTCGGGTCAATTGACTTTGCCCAAGAGACAGATTTCTTGCGAACACTTTCGAGCCTTTGTTCCGCTTAATCGCTTCTTCAATACTCATAGTATTGTAGCAGCGTATGTCGCGTCGCACACAAGTAGAAATCTGTCTATTGAGCCGTCTGTAGACCGTCATGTCTACCGAAGACTGCAACCGCATACCTCGCCTAACCGCCATGAGATTCAGAGTATGATCGGAGAGTTTTTGTGTTCTATTTTGGCGTCGGCTCTTGTAGAATTTTCTGCCAACCGCGTGAACAGTTTCCACTAGCCTGTCATTAATTTCATCCGCCGTTACGCACTCATTTAGGGACTCGAAGCGGTTTTGAAGTTCGAGTTGAAAGTTATCGGGATTCTCAATTTGAGCAGAACTTGGTCGGAGCGTGGACTTCATTAGACGTGACCTTTCGAACTTAATGTTTAGATTCAGCGTGCCTCTTACAATACGGTGATCGCTGCCGGTTTTGACCTTACTGATCACAGAGACATCGCTGAATATTTGCCGTTTAGTCGTCATAATGAAGTCGATCTCATTTTTTGTGGAACCATCTGGGCTAATCCATGTCCATTTTCGTTGTGGCTGTTTCTTGAAAAAGGAGTTCATCATAAAGGGGCTCTCCCTTTCCAAGAAATCAGCTAGACGTTGCCCTCTTGGGTTCCGCTGCCCATATCCGAATTGCCCTACTCTCAACTCATCACCGCTACGTTTCCCCAGTTTTGCGTTCAAGTCTCCCATCACAACTGTGAAATGTGTTGCCAAGACATGTATGGCTTTGGAGATGTCCTCATACATGGCTTCAACCTCTTCGTCGGGATGTGTCGAGGTCGGTGCGTATACCTGTACTACCTTCAATGAGTATCGGTCGGTAATTTTAAGTACAAGGTATACAACCCTGTTCGACACACTCTCGATCATTATCACGTTGTTAACAAGAGACCTGCGGACGATAAACCCGGTAGTAGAACAAGTTGCCGGAATCGAGGGTTATCCTGCCCTCGCCCTGTCTTCGGACTTCGGATAACCCTATAATATCCCAGCGCAACTTGTCCACTTCTTCTTCCAACTCCA
The DNA here is from genome assembly GCA_963693475.1 of Ectropis crepuscularia. Classification (NCBI taxonomy): domain Eukaryota; kingdom Metazoa; phylum Arthropoda; class Insecta; order Lepidoptera; family Geometridae; genus Ectropis; species Ectropis crepuscularia. The sequence goes on along the minus strand of OY856369.1, from coordinate 14,294,791 downwards.
CAATCTTTTCGTCAGCCCTCAGCGTCCGTGCATTATAAGTTGCCAGGTCGAGTCGTGGGGTTTGGTGGCGGGGCATCTGCCGGAGATTCTTTGCACCCCATGCTCTGCCGGAACCAAGGCTGCCACCAGTGCCTGGAATAGCGGAGCCGCCGGGGACTAGGGGCCGTTTCTTATTTGTGTCTTTCATAAGGGGGGTGTTTGCCATAGTCACCACGCTTGGCAGGCGGGTTGGTGACCGCGGGGCCAGCCCTTTGCACCAGTGACGCCGCGGCCCGTCACTGGCCTGGTCAATTTAGGACTGGCTTTTAAATGGATATACCGCCATTAGTTCGGTCGTCAGAGCCTCGTTAGTTGGCAGCAGGGTGCACCACGTGCAGGGGAGGTTGACATTTGAGGAAACTAGATGATATACGCTTCCCCCTTACACCCCCTCATACCAACTTAACTCATACCGACGTGCAACTAAAACTATAACAAAACTAAAAATATATAAACGCAACCAAGAAATACTTTATAATTTACTAAACAACATAGATAATGAAACTCAACTTAAGCGAACATACGACGTAAACACTATCTTCCTAAGTTCATTTTTAAATTTATACATTTTGTTATGAAATACATCAATTGTGTCGTAGCCAATGTCCATGGACGCGAGTTCACCCGAAAATTTCTAATCATTCCCGAGCGTGACGCTAGAATTCAATTCACTGCCCAATTCAATAATCTTTTAACATACACAATTACTTACTATCAACGGCCCGCGGTTTTACACGCACTATACCTATTCCAGACAAAAATGTACAACCAGTGCGTTCTACCCGTTATGACCTACGGTGCTGAAACGTGGACACTGACAGTGAAAATGGTCCGAAAGCTCAAGGTTGCTCAGCGAGCTATGGAAAGGGCTATGCTTGGGGTTTCTCTGAGGGATTGCATCCGCAATGAGGCAATTCGTCAGACAACTAAAGTCACCGACATAGCTCAGCGTATTAGCAGACTGAAGTGGCAGTGGGCCGGTCACATCTGTCGCAGACCCGATAACCGTTGGGGTAGACGGGTTCTGGAGTGGAGACCGCGAATCGGTAAACGTAGAGTAGGACGCCCTGAGACTAGATGGAGTGACGATATACGAAAGACGGCTGGTGGCGGAAATAAAGATTTAAATACTTATATAATGAACTTCTAGGTTATTAATCTGGGTACTAAAATAATGCATTTATTATATTTATTAAAAAAATCAACAAATCTTTTGACAAAATGAAATTATCAAGAACATTTTGTCCACGGATAGCCCATTTTGAACAAATTCCTTTCAATCCGATCTGTTCATACGGTTCGACGTGATTGAGCAACAAACATCGACACTTTTACATTTATAATATTAGGGGATAAATAAAATTGTAGTATAAATATGTTTGGTAAGATTATCAGCTTCTCACTAAATGCATATGAAAGTAGGTCTGGTACGATACTACGTACAAACATCAATTCTAATTATTGTTAATATGTATTACCATTGAACTCCTAAAATATTTATATCAATAGTTTTTACCTGTTTATCTGTCTGTTTGTTCTAATTTAAAAGTCACAAAACTTAACATGCAACAAAAGTTTATCGTTACAATTACAACAATCAACATATTTTTATGTTCATCATTATAAAAGACATTCAAAATCACAAAATACTCATAAGCCATTTTAGATTACGACATGCAACAAAATTAATTGTTCAATGCAAAAATAAACAAAATTAAAATGACAAAATCTGATATTAAACAATAATTCGACTTACATGACTTTTTGCATATATTAAATTACATACAAGCAAAGCAAACGCAGAGTACAATAGGGTACCGGACTGGGTCAAAAATACACCATCCTAATTAGTCCGTCAGCTAGATCATGGAAAAATATTGGACACGTATTTTTTGTTTTTTTTCATAATATTAAAAATCGTCAAAGTTATAGACCATCAAACTTCGAGAGTACTCACAAGTGACGTCACACGAAACTTCGAAGCGCTGTATCTTCGTAATTTTTTGTTTGTGAAACAAAAGAAAAAATACGTGAACAAAATTTTTTGGCAATCTAACTAAAAAACAACTTTTTTTTTGAGGATTGTACCCTATTAATTTGAAAAAATATACCTAGCCGTCTCGTTGGGCTTTCAATAACGCCTACATTGCCAAAAGTAGTTGATTCCCAGAATTCGCACATACTAAATACATTAAAAAGTTTTTCTTTTCATGTTTTCGCACTACGCAAAACTTTCCTCATCCTAGTAAACAGTAGTTACAGTCAGTAATGTGCGGCGTGCGGCGCCCGCTCGTAACAAAGGGACTAGGGATGAAACTTGAGTTTTTTTTTCTTTGACATTTCACACACAACACCATCTGACCCCAAACTAAGCAAAGCTTGAACTATAGAAGCCAGAAAGCTGATATGATATATCTTATACCTTTAAACGAGCAATTCTTGTAGGTATATACTATATATATATCGAACCTGAATCTCGGAAACGGCTCGAACGATGTTCATGAAATTATGTATTCAGGGGGTTTCGGGGACGATAAATCGATCTAGCTAGATTGTATAACTAAATAAAGTAGCCAAGTGCGAGTTGGACTCGCCCATGAAGGGTTCCGTTCCAGCAAGTAACATAATATACATAGTACACATAGTTCTTGTAGTTCGTTGTAACTTTGATCGAAGTTTTAATAATAGTGTATTTATGACGTACTAAAAAAAAACTACTCATCAGATCGAGTTCAAACTAATTTTCGTTGGTAGTTTTCATGGTAATGTACATCATATATTTTTTTTAGATTTTTCATTCTCTTACTTTAGAAGTTAGAGGGGGGGGACACACATTTTACCACTTTGGAAGTGTGTCTCGCGCAAATTATTCAGTGTAGACGAAAATGATTTTAGAAACCTCAACACCATTTTTGAAGACCTATCGATAGACACCCCACACGTGTAGGTTTGATGAAAAAAATTTTTTTGAGTTTCTGTTCTCTGTATGGTGGGCAACCATAATTTATCTTTTTTTTTAATTTTTTTGTTCAAATCTTAATGCGGTTCACAGAATACATATACCTACCAAGTTTCAACAGTGTAGTTTTCATAGTTTCGTCAAAAAGTGGCTGTGACATACGGACGGACAGACGGACAGACAGACAGACAGACAGACAGACAGACATGACGAATCTATAAGGGTTCCGTTTTTACGTTTTACGGAACCCTAAAAAGCGACATCGTTTCATGGTCGATGTTCCAAAAACACGAACGAAGAGATTTGACTCCACGTTTGTGATATGTTGTGGAATGCGTTGCCTGAGTGGGTTTTCCCCGATAGTTTTTATTTTATTTTATTTAATTTAAACACTCCACAGACTCCGGGGTCCGTGACTTTTGTCATTACAATAATCTTTTTTTATTTACATAGTTCTTGGATTAGGAGAAGAAGAGGAAAATAAGGGGGGGAGTAGGGGGGTGGTGAACATTTTAAACGTAATTCTAAAGCTAGTCAGTCCGATTTCGTCTGTTGAGCCGATCACTACCGGTTGGGATTCCGATAGTAATCGACTCGACATCGTCTTTTGCCTAAGCCGCCTCCTCCTGGCCCAGAGCCTCCACTACAGCCGCATTTCTGTCGAGATCCCGGTTCGAATCATGATGATTACTTTCTTTGTCTTTTCTTTGGTTTTTTTAAATGTAATATTTTAAACTAAGTGATATTTCATGGGAACGTAATTTGTATCTGTCGAAATGTAATAAAAAGAAACCGAGCAAAGCTCGGTCATCGTCATCATCATCATCAGCCGCAAGACGTCTACTGCTGAACATAGGCCTCCCCCTAGATTTCCACAACAAACGGTCCTGCAACCTGCAACCAGCGGTTTCCAGCGACCTTTGTGAGGTCATCTGTCCATCCAGTGGGAGGCCGTCCAACACTGCGTCTTCCGGTTGTGGTCGCCACTCGAGAACCTTTCTTCCCCATCGGTTGTCAGTTCTGCGAGCGATGTGGCCTGCCCATTGCCACTTCAGCTTGCTTACTCTTTGAGCTATGTCGGCCACTTTCGTTCTTTTGCGAATATCCTCATTACGGATTCTGTCGCGCAAAGAGACTCCGAGCATAGCTCTCTCCAAAGCTCTGTCAGCCAGGTACTAATATTTATGTATTTTAAATACATAGGCAAAAATCATAGTGCGTAAAAGACTTCAAATTTTTGAACATCGCATCGCCGCAAAATTGCTAGCTTATCGGTTTTTTATTAGGTTGGTACACTTCGGAGAGTGTGCAACTGATCTGCATGACCTAATACCACCTTGCCCCTTCTTCTATCGGACTTCTCGTATCACAAAAAAGCGACATCGTTTCATGGTTGATGTTCCAAAAACACGAACGAAGAGATTTGACTCCACGTTTGTGATATGTTGTGGAATGCGTTGCCTGAGTGGGTTTTCCCCGATATCTGGTATCTGGTATCTTCAAATTGAGAGTGAATCGGTTTCTTCTAGGTAAGCACGCTCCATCGTAGATCGCATCGTCGCACTCACATTCGCAATAATCAAAATGCAAGCCGGCCTTAACGCGGAATTACCTACCTCGTTCAATGCTGGACGAGTAGACCGGATATACTTTTGATTATCAACACCAGTAAAGATATCAATACTAATAAATAATAAAAATATTGACTGAATAAAATTTGTTACAAGGTGCCCGACATCTTACATACTTACCTAATTATCTGCTCGGATTTTGCTAAAATGTATTTGATGCCTACACACAGTATACAATGGATAGGTACAACGAAAACTATTTACCAATTTAGTGAGACTCATTTTATACAGTTTTTTTATAAAGATTGACAAGACGATCAGGACATGTGCCTGCTACATAACATCAGAGTGACACGCAGGTATTGGAATGGATGGATTGGATGTTTCTTTTAAATAATGGCTAAAATTTTCTTGTGTTTATCATTACTATTTTCGTTTACTCAGAAAGTTAGCTGTCTCATTGGAACAGTGTGTTTTGGAATAGATGATTTCACATTTTTTTCAAAAAAACTAAGTAGCCCGTTAGTTAGATTGCCAAAAAATATTGTACACGTATTTTTTCTTTTGTTTCACAAACAAAAAATGACAATGATAGAGCGCTTCGAAGTTTCGTGTGACGTCACTTGTGAGTACGATTTTTACTCACGAGTGACGTCGCGACCCCCCACTCTCGAAGTTTGATGGTCTATATATCTTTGACGATTTTTAATATTATGAAAAAACAAAAAATACGTGTCCAATATTTTTCCATGATCTAGCTGACGGACTAATTAGGATGGTGTATTTTTGACCCAGTCCGTTACCCTATTAGTGTCTGAATTTCGTTTTTAATAGAAGTCAATGTTGCTAAGAAGACACAATTACTAGAAAATGTATTAATAAACTGAAATAAATATTTATTTGAGTTGAATTATACATTTTCATTGAATATGAAAAACTGTTTTGAATAAAGTGTAACAAAACATTTGTGTTATCTCTACCCGACCCCGGGTTTATGAGCTGCAGTGCGGCGCTTGCAATAAAATATTACTGCTCTTTACAACTAGGTATGTACTAGTTTGGAGTGCTCAGATATTGTTCCATATGTATTTAAAACCTGTTACATTGTTGAGTGAAGTGAGAAGTGAGTCAGTCGATCTAGAGACGGGAGAGCTAGATCGGAAACTTTACAATACAATGATACAAATCAGCCCCCAGTTTGGGCAGCTTCAAGAACCGATTAAAAAGCTGGCTAATCGATCAAACTTTTTATAGTTACAGCGATTTTTTAAAGAGCAAGAGTGGTAAACTCACAATAAAATTGTAAAAAATTACATTGTTAATTACAATTGTAATAACTACATTTATCATATTTTAATGGTTGACACTTAATACTTATTGTTGTACAATAAAATGTTAAATTTAAACTTTAAAAATGTATACTCTTTTTTTGTTTTTTTTTTAATTGACGTGTAAATTGTACATTTGTGAATAAAGAACTTTGACTTTAATTAATTCGTATTGAGTAAAAAGTTATGGCTGTTCTTAGTCGGGAGAACGGCGACTGCCGATCCGGAGCCGCGGGTTCAAATCCCACACGCACCACTGTCTTTTCGAAGTCATGTGCGTAATGCCGCTAACTTTAAACGGTGTAGAAAAACATCGTGAGGAAACCGACATGTACCTAGAATCTTTCGAGGTCATGTGTACCGTACGCATTGGGCCAGCGTGGTGGATTATGGTCTTGACTCTCTCGTTGCGAGAGGTGTGAACATTTAGTGGGCTGCTTATGCTTATCCGTACTTATTAAAGATTGCAATTTTTTTCAAGTAAAATCTTCTTTAGTCACTGGTAATGGAACAGGTACAAGTTCGCGCTGAGACCGCGAGACGAGACCGCGACAGGCACGACGTACAAACATCAATTCTAATTATTGTTAATATGTATTACCATTGAACTCCTAAAATATTTATATCAATAGTTTTTACCTGTTTATCTGTCTGTTTGTTCTAATTTAAAAGTCACAAAACTTAACATGCAACAAAAGTTTATCGTTACAATTACAACAATCAACATATTTTTATGTTCATCATTATAAAAGACATTCAAAATCACAAAATACTCATAAGCCATTTTAGATTACGACATGCAACAAAATTAATTGTTCAATGCAAAAATAAACAAAATTAAAATGACAAAATCTGATATTAAACAATAATTCGACTTACATGACTTTTTGCATATATTAAATTACATACAAGCAAAGCAAACGCAGAGTACAATAGGGTACCGGACTGGGTCAAAAATACACCATCCTAATTAGTCCGTCAGCTAGATCATGGAAAAATATTGGACACGTATTTTTTGTTTTTTTTCATAATATTAAAAATCGTCAAAGTTATAGACCATCAAACTTCGAGAGTACTCACAAGTGACGTCACACGAAACTTCGAAGCGCTGTATCTTCGTAATTTTTTGTTTGTGAAACAAAAGAAAAAATACGTGAACAAAATTTTTTGGCAATCTAACTAAAAAACAACTTTTTTTTTGAGGATTGTACCCTATTAATTTGAAAAAATATACCTAGCCGTCTCGTTGGGCTTTCAATAACGCCTACATTGCCAAAAGTAGTTGATTCCCAGAATTCGCACATACTAAATACATTAAAAAGTTTTTCTTTTCATGTTTTCGCACTACGCAAAACTTTCCTCATCCTAGTAAACAGTAGTTACAGTCAGTAATGTGCGGCGTGCGGCGCCCGCTCGTAACAAAGGGACTAGGGATGAAACTTGAGTTTTTTTTTCTTTGACATTTCACACACAACACCATCTGACCCCAAACTAAGCAAAGCTTGAACTATAGAAGCCAGAAAGCTGATATGATATATCTTATACCTTTAAACGAGCAATTCTTGTAGGTATATACTATATATATATCGAACCTGAATCTCGGAAACGGCTCGAACGATGTTCATGAAATTATGTATTCAGGGGGTTTCGGGGACGATAAATCGATCTAGCTAGATTGTATAACTAAATAAAGTAGCCAAGTGCGAGTTGGACTCGCCCATGAAGGGTTCCGTTCCAGCAAGTAACATAATATACATAGTACACATAGTTCTTGTAGTTCGTTGTAACTTTGATCGAAGTTTTAATAATAGTGTATTTATGACGTACTAAAAAAAAACTACTCATCAGATCGAGTTCAAACTAATTTTCGTTGGTAGTTTTCATGGTAATGTACATCATATATTTTTTTTAGATTTTTCATTCTCTTACTTTAGAAGTTAGAGGGGGGGGACACACATTTTACCACTTTGGAAGTGTGTCTCGCGCAAATTATTCAGTGTAGACGAAAATGATTTTAGAAACCTCAACACCATTTTTGAAGACCTATCGATAGACACCCCACACGTGTAGGTTTGATGAAAAAAATTTTTTTGAGTTTCTGTTCTCTGTATGGTGGGCAACCATAATTTATCTTTTTTTTTAATTTTTTTGTTCAAATCTTAATGCGGTTCACAGAATACATATACCTACCAAGTTTCAACAGTGTAGTTTTCATAGTTTCGTCAAAAAGTGGCTGTGACATACGGACGGACAGACGGACAGACAGACAGACAGACAGACAGACAGACATGACGAATCTATAAGGGTTCCGTTTTTACGTTTTACGGAACCCTAAAAAGCGACATCGTTTCATGGTCGATGTTCCAAAAACACGAACGAAGAGATTTGACTCCACGTTTGTGATATGTTGTGGAATGCGTTGCCTGAGTGGGTTTTCCCCGATAGTTTTTATTTTATTTTATTTAATTTAAACACTCCACAGACTCCGGGGTCCGTGACTTTTGTCATTACAATAATCTTTTTTTATTTACATAGTTCTTGGATTAGGAGAAGAAGAGGAAAATAAGGGGGGGAGTAGGGGGGTGGTGAACATTTTAAACGTAATTCTAAAGCTAGTCAGTCCGATTTCGTCTGTTGAGCCGATCACTACCGGTTGGGATTCCGATAGTAATCGACTCGACATCGTCTTTTGCCTAAGCCGCCTCCTCCTGGCCCAGAGCCTCCACTACAGCCGCATTTCTGTCGAGATCCCGGTTCGAATCATGATGATTACTTTCTTTGTCTTTTCTTTGGTTTTTTTAAATGTAATATTTTAAACTAAGTGATATTTCATGGGAACGTAATTTGTATCTGTCGAAATGTAATAAAAAGAAACCGAGCAAAGCTCGGTCATCGTCATCATCATCATCAGCCGCAAGACGTCTACTGCTGAACATAGGCCTCCCCCTAGATTTCCACAACAAACGGTCCTGCAACCTGCAACCAGCGGTTTCCAGCGACCTTTGTGAGGTCATCTGTCCATCCAGTGGGAGGCCGTCCAACACTGCGTCTTCCGGTTGTGGTCGCCACTCGAGAACCTTTCTTCCCCATCGGTTGTCAGTTCTGCGAGCGATGTGGCCTGCCCATTGCCACTTCAGCTTGCTTACTCTTTGAGCTATGTCGGCCACTTTCGTTCTTTTGCGAATATCCTCATTACGGATTCTGTCGCGCAAAGAGACTCCGAGCATAGCTCTCTCCAAAGCTCTGTCAGCCAGGTACTAATATTTATGTATTTTAAATACATAGGCAAAAATCATAGTGCGTAAAAGACTTCAAATTTTTGAACATCGCATCGCCGCAAAATTGCTAGCTTATCGGTTTTTTATTAGGTTGGTACACTTCGGAGAGTGTGCAACTGATCTGCATGACCTAATACCACCTTGCCCCTTCTTCTATCGGACTTCTCGTATCACAAAAAAGCGACATCGTTTCATGGTTGATGTTCCAAAAACACGAACGAAGAGATTTGACTCCACGTTTGTGATATGTTGTGGAATGCGTTGCCTGAGTGGGTTTTCCCCGATATCTGGTATCTGGTATCTTCAAATTGAGAGTGAATCGGTTTCTTCTAGGTAAGCACGCTCCATCGTAGATCGCATCGTCGCACTCACATTCGCAATAATCAAAATGCAAGCCGGCCTTAACGCGGAATTACCTACCTCGTTCAATGCTGGACGAGTAGACCGGATATACTTTTGATTATCAACACCAGTAAAGATATCAATACTAATAAATAATAAAAATATTGACTGAATAAAATTTGTTACAAGGTGCCCGACATCTTACATACTTACCTAATTATCTGCTCGGATTTTGCTAAAATGTATTTGATGCCTACACACAGTATACAATGGATAGGTACAACGAAAACTATTTACCAATTTAGTGAGACTCATTTTATACAGTTTTTTTATAAAGATTGACAAGACGATCAGGACATGTGCCTGCTACATAACATCAGAGTGACACGCAGGTATTGGAATGGATGGATTGGATGTTTCTTTTAAATAATGGCTAAAATTTTCTTGTGTTTATCATTACTATTTTCGTTTACTCAGAAAGTTAGCTGTCTCATTGGAACAGTGTGTTTTGGAATAGATGATTTCACATTTTTTTCAAAAAAACTAAGTAGCCCGTTAGTTAGATTGCCAAAAAATATTGTACACGTATTTTTTCTTTTGTTTCACAAACAAAAAATGACAATGATAGAGCGCTTCGAAGTTTCGTGTGACGTCACTTGTGAGTACGATTTTTACTCACGAGTGACGTCGCGACCCCCCACTCTCGAAGTTTGATGGTCTATATATCTTTGACGATTTTTAATATTATGAAAAAACAAAAAATACGTGTCCAATATTTTTCCATGATCTAGCTGACGGACTAATTAGGATGGTGTATTTTTGACCCAGTCCGTTACCCTATTAGTGTCTGAATTTCGTTTTTAATAGAAGTCAATGTTGCTAAGAAGACACAATTACTAGAAAATGTATTAATAAACTGAAATAAATATTTATTTGAGTTGAATTATACATTTTCATTGAATATGAAAAACTGTTTTGAATAAAGTGTAACAAAACATTTGTGTTATCTCTACCCGACCCCGGGTTTATGAGCTGCAGTGCGGCGCTTGCAATAAAATATTACTGCTCTTTACAACTAGGTATGTACTAGTTTGGAGTGCTCAGATATTGTTCCATATGTATTTAAAACCTGTTACATTGTTGAGTGAAGTGAGAAGTGAGTCAGTCGATCTAGAGACGGGAGAGCTAGATCGGAAACTTTACAATACAATGATACAAATCAGCCCCCAGTTTGGGCAGCTTCAAGAACCGATTAAAAAGCTGGCTAATCGATCAAACTTTTTATAGTTACAGCGATTTTTTAAAGAGCAAGAGTGGTAAACTCACAATAAAATTGTAAAAAATTACATTGTTAATTACAATTGTAATAACTACATTTATCATATTTTAATGGTTGACACTTAATACTTATTGTTGTACAATAAAATGTTAAATTTAAACTTTAAAAATGTATACTCTTTTTTTGTTTTTTTTTTAATTGACGTGTAAATTGTACATTTGTGAATAAAGAACTTTGACTTTAATTAATTCGTATTGAGTAAAAAGTTATGGCTGTTCTTAGTCGGGAGAACGGCGACTGCCGATCCGGAGCCGCGGGTTCAAATCCCACACGCACCACTGTCTTTTCGAAGTCATGTGCGTAATGCCGCTAACTTTAAACGGTGTAGAAAAACATCGTGAGGAAACCGACATGTACCTAGAATCTTTCGAGGTCATGTGTACCGTACGCATTGGGCCAGCGTGGTGGATTATGGTCTTGACTCTCTCGTTGCGAGAGGTGTGAACATTTAGTGGGCTGCTTATGCTTATCCGTACTTATTAAAGATTGCAATTTTTTTCAAGTAAAATCTTCTTTAGTCACTGGTAATGGAACAGGTACAAGTTCGCGCTGAGACCGCGAGACGAGACCGCGACAGGCACGACGTACAAACATCAATTCTAATTATTGTTAATATGTATTACCATTGAACTCCTAAAATATTTATATCAATAGTTTTTACCTGTTTATCTGTCTGTTTGTTCTAATTTAAAAGTCACAAAACTTAACATGCAACAAAAGTTTATCGTTACAATTACAACAATCAACATATTTTTATGTTCATCATTATAAAAGACATTCAAAATCACAAAATACTCATAAGCCATTTTAGATTACGACATGCAACAAAATTAATTGTTCAATGCAAAAATAAACAAAATTAAAATGACAAAATCTGATATTAAACAATAATTCGACTTACATGACTTTTTGCATATATTAAATTACATACAAGCAAAGCAAACGCAGAGTACAATAGGGTACCGGACTGGGTCAAAAATACACCATCCTAATTAGTCCGTCAGCTAGATCATGGAAAAATATTGGACACGTATTTTTTGTTTTTTTTCATAATATTAAAAATCGTCAAAGTTATAGACCATCAAACTTCGAGAGTACTCACAAGTGACGTCACACGAAACTTCGAAGCGCTGTATCTTCGTAATTTTTTGTTTGTGAAACAAAAGAAAAAATACGTGAACAAAATTTTTTGGCAATCTAACTAAAAAACAACTTTTTTTTTGAGGATTGTACCCTATTAATTTGAAAAAATATACCTAGCCGTCTCGTTGGGCTTTCAATAACGCCTACATTGCCAAAAGTAGTTGATTCCCAGAATTCGCACATACTAAATACATTAAAAAGTTTTTCTTTTCATGTTTTCGCACTACGCAAAACTTTCCTCATCCTAGTAAACAGTAGTTACAGTCAGTAATGTGCGGCGTGCGGCGCCCGCTCGTAACAAAGGGACTAGGGATGAAACTTGAGTTTTTTTTTCTTTGACATTTCACACACAACACCATCTGACCCCAAACTAAGCAAAGCTTGAACTATAGAAGCCAGAAAGCTGATATGATATATCTTATACCTTTAAACGAGCAATTCTTGTAGGTATATACTATATATATATCGAACCTGAATCTCGGAAACGGCTCGAACGATGTTCATGAAATTATGTATTCAGGGGGTTTCGGGGACGATAAATCGATCTAGCTAGATTGTATAACTAAATAAAGTAGCCAAGTGCGAGTTGGACTCGCCCATGAAGGGTTCCGTTCCAGCAAGTAACATAATATACATAGTACACATAGTTCTTGTAGTTCGTTGTAACTTTGATCGAAGTTTTAATAATAGTGTATTTATGACGTACTAAAAAAAAACTACTCATCAGATCGAGTTCAAACTAATTTTCGTTGGTAGTTTTCATGGTAATGTACATCATATATTTTTTTTAGATTTTTCATTCTCTTACTTTAGAAGTTAGAGGGGGGGGACACACATTTTACCACTTTGGAAGTGTGTCTCGCGCAAATTATTCAGTGTAGACGAAAATGATTTTAGAAACCTCAACACCATTTTTGAAGACCTATCGATAGACACCCCACACGTGTAGGTTTGATGAAAAAAATTTTTTTGAGTTTCTGTTCTCTGTATGGTGGGCAACCATAATTTATCTTTTTTTTTAATTTTTTTGTTCAAATCTTAATGCGGTTCACAGAATACATATACCTACCAAGTTTCAACAGTGTAGTTTTCATAGTTTCGTCAAAAAGTGGCTGTGACATACGGACGGACAGACGGACAGACAGACAGACAGACAGACAGACAGACATGACGAATCTATAAGGGTTCCGTTTTTACGTTTTACGGAACCCTAAAAAGCGACATCGTTTCATGGTCGATGTTCCAAAAACACGAACGAAGAGATTTGACTCCACGTTTGTGATATGTTGTGGAATGCGTTGCCTGAGTGGGTTTTCCCCGATAGTTTTTATTTTATTTTATTTAATTTAAACACTCCACAGACTCCGGGGTCCGTGACTTTTGTCATTACAATAATCTTTTTTTATTTACATAGTTCTTGGATTAGGAGAAGAAGAGGAAAATAAGGGGGGGAGTAGGGGGGTGGTGAACATTTTAAACGTAATTCTAAAGCTAGTCAGTCCGATTTCGTCTGTTGAGCCGATCACTACCGGTTGGGATTCCGATAGTAATCGACTCGACATCGTCTTTTGCCTAAGCCGCCTCCTCCTGGCCCAGAGCCTCCACTACAGCCGCATTTCTGTCGAGATCCCGGTTCGAATCATGATGATTACTTTCTTTGTCTTTTCTTTGGTTTTTTTAAATGTAATATTTTAAACTAAGTGATATTTCATGGGAACGTAATTTGTATCTGTCGAAATGTAATAAAAAGAAACCGAGCAAAGCTCGGTCATCGTCATCATCATCATCAGCCGCAAGACGTCTACTGCTGAACATAGGCCTCCCCCTAGATTTCCACAACAAACGGTCCTGCAACCTGCAACCAGCGGTTTCCAGCGACCTTTGTGAGGTCATCTGTCCATCCAGTGGGAGGCCGTCCAACACTGCGTCTTCCGGTTGTGGTCGCCACTCGAGAACCTTTCTTCCCCATCGGTTGTCAGTTCTGCGAGCGATGTGGCCTGCCCATTGCCACTTCAGCTTGCTTACTCTTTGAGCTATGTCGGCCACTTTCGTTCTTTTGCGAATATCCTCATTACGGATTCTGTCGCGCAAAGAGACTCCGAGCATAGCTCTCTCCAAAGCTCTGTCAGCCAGGTACTAATATTTATGTATTTTAAATACATAGGCAAAAATCATAGTGCGTAAAAGACTTCAAATTTTTGAACATCGCATCGCCGCAAAATTGCTAGCTTATCGGTTTTTTATTAGGTTGGTACACTTCGGAGAGTGTGCAACTGATCTGCATGACCTAATACCACCTTGCCCCTTCTTCTATCGGACTTCTCGTATCACAAAAAAGCGACATCGTTTCATGGTTGATGTTCCAAAAACACGAACGAAGAGATTTGACTCCACGTTTGTGATATGTTGTGGAATGCGTTGCCTGAGTGGGTTTTCCCCGATATCTGGTATCTGGTATCTTCAAATTGAGAGTGAATCGGTTTCTTCTAGGTAAGCACGCTCCATCGTAGATCGCATCGTCGCACTCACATTCGCAATAATCAAAATGCAAGCCGGCCTTAACGCGGAATTACCTACCTCGTTCAATGCTGGACGAGTAGACCGGATATACTTTTGATTATCAACACCAGTAAAGATATCAATACTAATAAATAATAAAAATATTGACTGAATAAAATTTGTTACAAGGTGCCCGACATCTTACATACTTACCTAATTATCTGCTCGGATTTTGCTAAAATGTATTTGATGCCTACACACAGTATACAATGGATAGGTACAACGAAAACTATTTACCAATTTAGTGAGACTCATTTTATACAGTTTTTTTATAAAGATTGACAAGACGATCAGGACATGTGCCTGCTACATAACATCAGAGTGACACGCAGGTATTGGAATGGATGGATTGGATGTTTCTTTTAAATAATGGCTAAAATTTTCTTGTGTTTATCATTACTATTTTCGTTTACTCAGAAAGTTAGCTGTCTCATTGGAACAGTGTGTTTTGGAATAGATGATTTCACATTTTTTTCAAAAAAACTAAGTAGCCCGTTAGTTAGATTGCCAAAAAATATTGTACACGTATTTTTTCTTTTGTTTCACAAACAAAAAATGACAATGATAGAGCGCTTCGAAGTTTCGTGTGACGTCACTTGTGAGTACGATTTTTACTCACGAGTGACGTCGCGACCCCCCACTCTCGAAGTTTGATGGTCTATATATCTTTGACGATTTTTAATATTATGAAAAAACAAAAAATACGTGTCCAATATTTTTCCATGATCTAGCTGACGGACTAATTAGGATGGTGTATTTTTGACCCAGTCCGTTACCCTATTAGTGTCTGAATTTCGTTTTTAATAGAAGTCAATGTTGCTAAGAAGACACAATTACTAGAAAATGTATTAATAAACTGAAATAAATATTTATTTGAGTTGAATTATACATTTTCATTGAATATGAAAAACTGTTTTGAATAAAGTGTAACAAAACATTTGTGTTATCTCTACCCGACCCCGGGTTTATGAGCTGCAGTGCGGCGCTTGCAATAAAATATTACTGCTCTTTACAACTAGGTATGTACTAGTTTGGAGTGCTCAGATATTGTTCCATATGTATTTAAAACCTGTTACATTGTTGAGTGAAGTGAGAAGTGAGTCAGTCGATCTAGAGACGGGAGAGCTAGATCGGAAACTTTACAATACAATGATACAAATCAGCCCCCAGTTTGGGCAGCTTCAAGAACCGATTAAAAAGCTGGCTAATCGATCAAACTTTTTATAGTTACAGCGATTTTTTAAAGAGCAAGAGTGGTAAACTCACAATAAAATTGTAAAAAATTACATTGTTAATTACAATTGTAATAACTACATTTATCATATTTTAATGGTTGACACTTAATACTTATTGTTGTACAATAAAATGTTAAATTTAAACTTTAAAAATGTATACTCTTTTTTTGTTTTTTTTTTTAATTGACGTGTAAATTGTACATTTGTGAATAAAGAACTTTGACTTTAATTAATTCGTATTGAGTAAAAAGTTATGGCTGTTCTTAGTCGGGAGAACGGCGACTGCCGATCCGGAGCCGCGGGTTCAAATCCCACACGCACCACTGTCTTTTCGAAGTCATGTGCGTAATGCCGCTAACTTTAAACGGTGTAGAAAAACATCGTGAGGAAACCGACATGTACCTAGAATCTTTCGAGGTCATGTGTACCGTACGCATTGGGCCAGCGTGGTGGATTATGGTCTTGACTCTCTCGTTGCGAGAGGTGTGAACATTTAGTGGGCTGCTTATGCTTATCCGTACTTATTAAAGATTGCAATTTTTTTCAAGTAAAATCTTCTTTAGTCACTGGTAATGGAACAGGTACAAGTTCGCGCTGAGACCGCGAGACGAGACCGCGACAGGCACTTGACACTATGGAATTGTATGGGCGCCAGTTCGCGCCGAGACCGCGACAGGAGACCGAGACAGGCCGCGGTCTCGGCACGAACTGGCACCCATACAATTCCATAATGTCAAGTGGCTGTCGCGGTCTCCTGTCGCGGTCTCGCGTCGCGGTCTCGCGTCGCGGTCTCAGCGCCAACTTGTACCTTTACTTTATGGAATTGTATGGACGCCAGTTCGCGCCGAGACCGCGACAGGAGACCGCGACCGGAGACCACGACAGGCACTTGATACTATAGAATTGTATGGACGCCAGTTCGCGCTGAGACCGCGACAGGAGACCGAGACAGGTCGCGGTCGCGGTCACGGTGTCAAGTGCATGTCTTGGTCTCCGGTCGCGGTCTCGCGTCGCGGTCGCGGCGCGAACTTGTACCTTAAGGGTTGGCGTAGGCGACACTGGCATGCGTATCGTCGAAGCGTGCCCCTTCGCTGGCTAAAGAAGATTTTACTTTTAAAGCCCCCTATACACATTGGCCCAGTGGAGGCCAATGCGAGTGTCGACAAAACGGCACGAGACGAAATATAGCATCCACACACTGGCCCAGCGCAGGCAAAAGCGAGGTAGGCCAATAGGAGAACAGGACCTATGACAGGACGCTACTCGCCGAGCACCTTTGTTTTGTGCACAAAAACCGACACCGGTCACGAGAGACGAGTCGAGACAAAACAGCCCTATACACACTGGCCACTTGCCGTCACTCGGCCAGCGAGGCGAGCGACGCGAGTCATCACAAAACGACCCTCCACACACTGGCGTTGGCCTCCACTGGGCCAGTGTGTATAGGTGGCTTAAGGTGCGTCCCCCACCAAAACGAGTTTTTTGTCCAGTTTTCAGAGCTATCTCATTATACTCATCAGCCAAAACGAATAGCAACTAATAAAAAATACGTTAAATTTCTACAACTCTTTGGCTACAAAATGGTAGTTTTGTTTTTTTTGTGAATGGACTTATTGTTTAAATAATCGCCTCACAACGAAATCATGAAAAAATTAAATAATTGTAGTTATCATGTATCTCTTCGAAAAACCTCCATTATTTTGATTTTGTACTTACACCAACGGATAGACAATTCCATTACGAACATTTTAGTAGAAATATTTTTTTCAAACGACCAAAATCTTGATTTTATGTAGAGTGTATTCCAAATGTTCCGTATAATCGGGCAACATTATATCGGCCATCGAAATATAGCGGATCTATGTTGACAGCCGGCTGTCAAGTGACGTTGTCTCGTTTCGCCGGTACGTTCGAGCCACTCCTTGTTTTTTTTCTAACCTGGTTTGCTTTTCTGGATAAAAGTGTTATAGTGCTACGGGAATAGACTATTGGCGTGAACTGTGTTAATTACTACTGGATTAGTGCTGGAATATTATTTGTGAAGTGGCTACTGGATTGGCCCTTTTCTACAACGCCGGACCGTTGCTTCTGCTGGAACGGGAATTCGGGAGGTCGCCTCGATATCGCCTGGTTTGGTTCTTCCCACATTCCCATTTGATCCCTACCTACATTCCTGTCGTATCAAACTGGGCTTTGGACGACGCCGGGAACCCTACGTAAGTGATTTCTTTTCGGTACCTTGTTTGCAATTAGGGGGTAAATATTAAAATCGGTATAAAAGCTTAATAATAATGTTCTAGACTTGCTATGGGCCCCAAGTCGGTAATTTCTGGATAAAATACTATACACCAAAAAATTGAGCGTAAAACAGCGACAGAGATCCTACTGTTTCTCTCTTGTTCTTTCTTGCGGTGTGCGATAATGTAAGAAATACGCAAGGTCATTTGCTCGGGGTACGCCCTTAAAACGTGCGTGAGTGCTAAGACGCTTATGGGTTAATTCTAGTGGGTTAGTGTTCCAACATATATCATAAAAGTACATCTGTAGTTACACTGGACGTACTCATATTGTGCAATGCACGCACGCTCCGTAGACCGCATCGTCGCTTAACATCAGTCCAGATGGCGGTCAAGTACTAACCTATAATTGCAAAAAAAATAATTATAAAAATATGTTCTGAATGGTTTGTTCGGCTTCGTGTTAGAATGTGTGTCCCATCAAAAACATAAAAGTAAAATGAGAGCCAAGTTCAATACTATGATACATGGCTTGATTGTTGCCTTCAACAACAAAAGAAGTGAGATGTAAATGAGTGCCAAGTTCAATGATCAGTCCTGCAATTGATTAAAACCACATATAATATGCCTAAAGACAAAAGCCTTTTACCAGTGCGTGTTGCCAGTGATGGCTTATGGAACTGAGACGTGGTCCTTAACTGTGGGCCTCATAACAAAGCTCAAAGTCACACAGCGAGCTATGGAGCGAGCTATGCTCGGAGTCTCTTTGCGCGACAGAATCCGTAATGAGGATATTCGCAAAACAACGAAAGTGGCCGGCATAACTCAAAGAGTAAGCAAGCTGAAGTGGCAATGGGCAGGCCACATCGCTCGCAGAACTAACAACCGATGGGGAAAAATGGTTCTCGAGTGGCGACCACGAACCGGAAGACGCAGTGTTGGACGGCCTCCCACTAGATGGACAGATGAGCTCACAAAGGTCGCTGGAAACCGCTGGATGCAGGTTGCGCAGGACCGTTCGTTGTGGAAATCTAGGGGGGATCTATGTTCAGCAGTGGACGTCTTGCGGCTGATGATGATGATGACATAGAATATTATGTAAGAATTTAACATTTGTTGTTTTCTTTAAATTTAACATAACATCCTAAAGCCTTAGATTTTACTTGGCTTTTTGTTTGGATTTCATTTTGAGCACATATTGATATCCTGCAAGTCTCAATGTGTGACCAATTTAACAAGTTAATGTGTTTTTAAGTTATGAGGAGGACAAAAGTAGCTCCAAATGGTTCGTGTAATATTACACACGGTGCGGCTCACCAGTTTACTTGAATGAACTTGGCTGGCCACACTGCCGTGTGTCTAGATACTTACAGTGAAACTCTAAATAGCCGACATAGCCGTGAGGAACTTACCTGAAATAAGAAAAAAAAACACAGTCAAAATATGCACACGAGTATGTTATTGTAACTTTGTAATTGTAATTTTGTAGTGGTAGGACTCTTTGCAGAGTCCGCCTGGGGAAGTACCACACCATTGCCAGTTATTCTACCGCCAAGTAGTAATGTGCTAACATTACTGTGTTCCGATTTGAAGGGCAATGGTTCCAGTGAAATTACAGGGCATAAAGATAAAAAATATCTTGTATCTCTGGATGACAAGCGCACTGCAGTGCCAGGTAATGATTTGTACTCTTTATGTTCCAATAGCAGCGTATAATTGTGCTGTAATGCGGCAGGCATGTTGCTTACCATCAGGCACATGTTCTGCTCGTCTCGTCACTCTTTATTTGAAAAAAAAAAAAATACTGCTATAGGTACGTATCGGGTTGAAATTTGGAAAACAGGTAGATTATAATCTGGAAAAATACAGAGGCTACTTTTTATTGCGAAAAAATAACTAGAACTGGATCTACGCGTGAAAACCTCTTAGTTCTGTTAGTGGTTGCATTTATATATGTATGTAGGTAACTGAGTTTTATTTAACTGTTTGAGTAAATCACAATATGCAAGGTTTGGTTAGAAATTACTGGCCCATAAGTCACGTAATGTTCGACAACATGCGTCATCAACCAACACGCACTTAGCCAGCGTGGTGGACTATGGCACTGGCTCTCTCCTTGTTGGAAGACTTGAAGAAGGTCACGGCTTTCAGCGGCGAAACAGAAAGTGGACTCTACACATCGATATAAATCAATGGTTGTGCCCTGAGCACCTTGAAACTGGTAATAAACTGCTTCTCTGTGTGTAAAGTGGTTTACAAACAACCAATCTACTTGACCCCTAGAATCGCTAGCGGCGAGATTTGCTGTGGTTCTACTTATTTTAGTTGTTGACTACGAATAATGATAGGTAAAAATTATGCAAAGATTAGGCAAAATGTCAAAAGGATGCCGGTGCGTTCCAACGGAGATCCCGGCGTCCTCTTCCTAGGCACAGATGTAGGCCACCGAGGGGTTTTTAGTGAGTAAGCTCTCACATAACCTGGCTGCACCCCAATACAGCTGGGTATCTGCAAAGGATTTCCCCCCCGATAAAAAAAAAAAAAAAAAAAAAAAAAAAGGTAAAAACGTCCGGCGTCCACCGCATCCTGCAACCGACTAGAACGGAAAGAGTGAGCTCACTCTTCCCAACGTTGACATGATTGCGTGCGCCCTGAAGTTAGGGAGGGCCCATCTTGGGTTCTACGATCTATGGTTTTGGGTGCTATTGCGACAAAGGTCTCCTATAATATTTTTGAAGTGAAAACTTCTTTTGGCGCGCCTAGACAGATTTTTCGTGGGGTGTAAATTGATTTCTAGCGTCACACTCGGGTATGATAAGAAATCTTCGGGTAAACTCGGGACCTTGGCGATTGGCCATCTAGAAATGCGTCAGCTAATGGGAAATGCTGAAAGGGCGTCGCCTCGCTATCATGGCATGGCCATCTAGAAATGCGTGAGCCAATGGGAAATGCTGACGCATTTCTAGATGGCCATGGCATGATGGCGAGGCCATGCCCTCCGGTTACACCCGTGTATTTTCCAGGGTAAGCTATCAAATTCCGAGTTATACGTTTTCACTTCTATCGGCAGTTCCTATGACTGCCAATTTTTTTCTCATGTATCTGTCACGATGTACAGACAGCGATTCGTTACATTTTTAGTATAGTATGTATTTATATACGGTAGGATAGTAGGACCTTAGCATTTTCTTAAAAAGGAAAGAAGCTCAAATAAGGCTCATAAATATTAGCCCGGGTAAACTGGCAATCTCCGAAAAACCCGCGATCGTGTGTGTTGGACCCTTAACACCGCCATGACTATTTAATAAGGATATAACACTGTCGCAATGCGGGGTCGAGCGTTTTGTGTAATGGCGGCTTCAGACGGACGTGCATGATTGATGATGACATAGGACATATTTTAACCCCTATAAATGAAATATGGAAATGAAATATACAAATATAATAAAAATGGAACTTTGTGTGTGACGTGTGCCTGAATTAATAAATGAGTGACTGAATGAACAAATAGCTGTATGAGTGAATGAATGAGCGAGTGAGTGAATTAACCAATATAAGAATGAGTGAATTGATGAACGACTGAATGAGCGAAGGAATAACTAGGCGACCATTATTTATTGTTCACATTTAAACATACGAAAATGATACATACAATGTCGTTGCATACAACATAGGAAAACTGCAGTAGCTCTAGTGATATAACTGGCGGCCTTACCGCTAAAAGCAATTTCTTCTAGACAACCTTTTAAAAAACCCCTGGAAAAACGCATAACGTGAGGAGCAACAAAGCCAATTGATGATACATTTTGATTACACATTAAAAATGTACTTAAATTAAACAATAGGTAAAGTAAGTAAAATAATTTAGACATGACGTAACGGGTAAATGCTAGAACCATAGAACTATAACTTCGATGTTGACATCAAATCATTCCATTTATGTACGTTTAAACTTTCTTCTTTCTTTTTCTTTTTCAGCCCGTTATCGCCCACTGCTGAGCATAGGCCTCTCTTCGTGTACGCCACTTGTCTCGATCCTTTGCTAGTCTCATCCATGCATGACCTGCGACAGTTCGAATGTCATC
This sequence comes from Ectropis crepuscularia, assembly GCA_963693475.1. Taxonomy (NCBI): domain Eukaryota; kingdom Metazoa; phylum Arthropoda; class Insecta; order Lepidoptera; family Geometridae; genus Ectropis; species Ectropis crepuscularia. The sequence continues at coordinate 14,272,676 of OY856369.1, read as the reverse complement.
AACCCATCTAGCCGGTGGGCGCCCAACACTTCTCCTGCCCTCCATTGGCCACCAATCTGTAACCACTTGAGTCCACCTCCCATCACTCTGCCTGGCAATATGTCCACCCCAATTCCACTTGAGTCCACTTTCACTTCCATTCCACTTAAACTTTCTAGTAAAAAAAATCAACTTGAGTCAGTTTGCTCGAACGAATGCTCGTCGAGCATGTCCGCAAGTGTAGAGCAACCTTTAATTTGTAACGCTAGGGAAAGCTAATCCTCAAATGCGGTCACAAGGACCACTTTGCTTATTAAACCAATTAAATTAAACTTCTTTGAGGTCTCCTTTGATATTATCGTAGTGATTAAACGGATCCTAGTTTTTGAAATAAAACTTTTGCCATCTTTTGCCAATGCCAAAGTCTGTGCTTTTTGTCAGGGTATGGTCTCATATCAATTTTATTGAAATCGAAGAAGCGATTTATGAAACATCCACAAATAGGTAGGAACCTTAGCAGAGTCCGCTTGGGGAAGTTTGACACCTTTGTCAGTTATTCTACTACCAAGCAATACATTTTTTGTTCCGGGTTGAAGGGCAATGTTTCCAGAGAAATTACAGGACTTAGAGATATAACAACTTAGATCTCTGGGTGAGAAGCGCATTGCAGTGGTAGGTAATAAGTTGTACTATTCATGTTCCAATAGCTGCGTGTCACTGTGCTGTTATGTGGCAGGGTGTTACTTACTATCAGGCACATGTCCTGCTCGTCTCGTTACTCTAAGCTATAAAAAAATCTATTACAGGTAGGTGGGTTCGATCCCCACCCAGTGCAAATATGTTTGTGATGAATACTTTAACTGTACTGTTGTACTGTACCTGGGTGTTGTCTATGTATCAAGATAAACTATCTTATATGCCTGAGTAAAGAGCACACAGTAATAAAACAAAATTTGCTGTGCTCCAGTTTGAAGGTCAATGTTTACAGATAAATTATAGGGAATCGAGATTATTCATCTGATATATCTGCTAAGACATGAATCTATGTATCTCTCCTATATAATGTTAAGAGGGCGCCTAAAGCCAGAAAACGAAAAAAGGACATTTTCGACGCCGCTCACTGAAGTTAAGAAACTAAAAACTATGACAAAAAAAATATTGACGTGTGGGTACAATCAATAAGAAGCACAATAACCGAATAGAATTTTAAAAATAGATCAGAGTTTTTTACAATAAAAAAATAAAAATGACACCGAAAAAACCCGTTTTAATTCGAGTACTCGAAATTATCAGCGATGACCCCACATTATTTTTTGGTAATAAAATTCCTATTTGTACGTTCTAGTAAAGTAACCGAACACTTTTTTTTTAAGTTTTTTTAAAGTTTATGTTTAGTTATTGAGTAATTAAATAAAACTTGGTCAAAAATGGACTCCTGATTAAATATTGATTTTTCCTCCAAACTATGTCATGCTATTCTCGACTTTATGTACATCTCATTAAGAAACGCGTCGCGCGGGTGAAATCTGATTTTTTCCTGGCTTTAGGCGCACTCTTAACATCTGGCTCCCATAGTACAAGTTTTTCTTAATTAGTAGTGGTAGGACTCTTAGCAGAGTCCGCCGCGGGAAGTACCACACTTTGTCAGTTATTCTACCGCCAAGCAGCAATGTGCAAACATTACTGTGTTGCTTACCATCAGGCACATGACCTGCTCGTCTCGTAACTTATTTAAAAAAAAAAATTGGCGTAGGATGGTGCTGTGTACGAAATGTCCGCCAATATTTATTTATTTATCTGAAATGGCTAACCTCAATGATAAGTATTTATATTTGCACGATCTGATACCACCTTGCCCTTTTTTCTATCGGAATGCTCGCAGCTCGAAAAAGCGACATCGTTTCATGGTTGATGTTCCAAAAACACGAACGAAGCGATTTGACTCTACTTTTGTGATAAGAACGTCAAGACTGTGGAATACGTTGCCTGAGTGGGTATTTCCCGTTAGTTATAATCTTTGTGTCTTCAAATCGAGAGTGAATCGGTTTTTTTCTAGGTAAACACGCTCCATCGTAGACCGCATCGTCGCTTAACATCAGGTGAGATGGCGGTCAAGTGTAAACCTATAAAAGTTAAAAAAAAAATAAAACATATATATATATATATATATATATATATATATATATATATATATATATATGTGTTTGTACTACCTTGCTGTTTCATTGCAATAGTGTTTAGTTGTTGTCACGCGCTGTTTTTGAAGTGAAAACTGCTTTTGGCGCGCCATAGACAGATGTTTCGTGTGAATTTAATTCTAGCGTAACCCTCGGGAATCATCATCATCATCATCAGCCGTAAGACGTCCACTGCTGGACATAGGCCTCCCCCCTAGATTTCCACAACGAACGGTCCTGCGCAACCTGCAACCAGCGGTTTCCAGCGACCTTCGTGAGGTCATCTGTCCATCTAGTGGGAGGCCGTCCAACACTGCGTCTTCCGGTTCGTGGTCGCCACTCGAGAACCTTTCTTCCCCATCGGTTGTCAGTTCTGCGAGCGATGTGGCCTGCCCATTGCCACTTCAGCTTAGCTACTCTTCGAGCTACGTCGGCTACTTTAGTTCTTTTGCGAATATCCTCATTACGGATTCTGTCGCGCAAAGAGACTCCGAGCATAGCTCGCTCCATAGCTCGCTGTGTGACTTTGAGCTTTGTTATGAGGCCCACAGTTAAGGACCACGTCTCAGTTCCATAAGTCATCACTGGCAACACGCACTGATTGAAGACTTTCGTCTTCAAGCATTGGGGTATTTTGGACTCCAAGTTGTGCCGTAGTTTCCCGAACGCTGCCCATCCGAGTTGGATCCTTCGCTGGACCTCTTTGTCGAAGTTGGATCTACCCAATAGGATCTTTTGACCCAGGTAGACGTATTCGTCAACAACTTCGAGTGTGGTATTCCCAACAATAACCGGTACAGGTGAGACATGAACATTTGACATGACCTTCGTCTTGTCCATATTCATCCTCAAACCTACCTGTTGGGATACTCTACTGAGGTCCCTGAGCATAGCACCGAGGTCCTCCATCGACTCCGCCACAATGACTATATCGTCGGCAAACCGAAGGTGAGTGATGCATTCGCCGTTGACATTGATGCCATGTCCGTTCCAGTCCAGTAGCTTGAAAACATCTTCCAGCGCGGCAGTGAACAATTTCGGAGATATAACATCTCCCTGTCTCACGCCTTTCTGTAGCCGGATATGTTTTGTGCACTGGTCCTGTAATCGGACAGACATTGTGGCTTTGCTGTAAATGCACCTCAACACTTCGATATAGCGATAGTCCATGCGGCATCGCTGGAGAGACTCAAGCACTGTCCAGGTCTCGATGGAATCGAAGGCTTTCTCATAGTCCACATATGCTATACATAGTGGCCGATTATACTCCTCGGTTTTCTGTATAATCTGCCGAAGCGTATGTATGTGGTCTACGGTACTATAGCCTTTTCGGAAACCGGCTTGTTCGGGTGGCTGGAAGTCGTCAAACCTGCGTGCGAGACGATTCGTGATTACCCTCGAAAACAACTTATAAACGTGGCTCAGAAGTGAGATGGGTCTGTAGTTCTTCAACAAGGTGTTGTCACCTTTTTTGAAGAAGAGCACCACCACACTTCTGCTCCACGCTTCTGGCGTATTACCGTCAAGTATGACGGAGTCGAACAGCTTCTGGAGGACTTTAAGTACCGGTTTTCCACCCGCTCTCAGAAGCTCAGTCGTAATTCCGTCGTCGCCAGGTGCCTTGTTGTTCTTAAGTTGTTTGAGGGCCATCCTAATCTCATACAGGCTGACTTCCGGGATGTCTTCGGTAAAGTGTCGGGTCAGCTTGGCTCTTGGGTCTTTTGCCATGCTAACGACAGGTCGTGTTTGCGTAGAGGTGTATAACTGTTCATAGAACCTCTCAATCTCCTCCAAAATCTCGGCCCTCGACGAGACGACGTTACCACTGTCGGTCTTCAGTTTGGTCAATTGACTTTGCCCAAGAGACAGATTTCTTGCGAACACTTTCGAGCTTTTATTCCGCTTGATCGCTTCTTCAATACACGAAGTATTGAAGCAGCGTATGTCGCGTCGCACACAAGTAGAAATCTGTCTATTGAGCCGTCTGTATACCGTCATGTCGACCGAAGACTGCAATCGCATATCTCGTCTAACCGCCATGAGATTCAGAGTATGATCAGAGAGCTTTTGGGTTCTATTCTGGCGTCCATTCCCTCGGGAATGGTAAACATCAATTAGTATTTTTTTTTTTTTATATAAAAAGTGACGAGACGAGTAGTATATGTGCCTGATGGTAAGCAACATGCTTGCCACATAACAGCACAGTGACACGCAGCTATTGGAACATGAAGAGTCCAAATCACTGCCTAGCACTGCACTGCGCTCATCACCCAGAGATCTAAGTTGTTAAATCTCTAAGCCCTGTAATTTCTCTGGAAACATTACCCTTCAAACCGGAACACAGTAATGTTTGCACATTACTGCTTGGCGGTGGAACAACTGGCAAAGATGTGGTACTTCCCCAGGCGGACTCTGCTAAGAGTCCTAATCGGGTAAACTCGGGAAATGCTCATGGCCACGCCCTCCGGCTACACCCGCGTAGTTTCCAAAGTAAGCTATCAAATTTGAGTTATAAGTTTTCACTTCTATCAGCAGTTCCTATGGCTCCCAATTTTTTAAATAGTTTATGTGCTGTTTGTTTCAGCCATTGCTCTCGTCGCCCGTATTCAAGGAAAGATGGCCGCCGCAAGGAAAATCTTATAATGAACATTGCTCGAGGCACGCACGCAATCTCTACCTATTTACATGTTACCTTAATTAAACTCCTTTATATTACCGAGAGTCAGATACTGGCTCATGTTAAAGACGAGAAATAACTGGATAATGTAATTACAGGTGAATATAATAAAGAGTTCGGTACACGGTACCGTTATTGAAGTGTAAACTTCTTTAGGCGCGCTATAGACAGAATTTTCGTGGGCTGTGAAATGGATTCATCAATCGTCACGCTTGGATATGATAATGGATCGGATCGGATATGAAATCTTCGGGTAAACTCGGTAAAAACGGCCAGGTAGGTACCAGGGCAACAGAAACAGTAAAGAGTTTCGATTACCTACCTCAAACAGCCCAGCGTTTATCTCCAGATACCAGGACAACAGAAATATAAAAGAGTTGCGTTTGCCCCTAGGTACCAGTACCAGGGCAACAGCAAATTTTCACTTCTATCGGCAGTTTCTATGACTGCCAATTTTTTTATAACTTTTAATGTGATACCAAAGTTGATATAGTGAAAAAAAAATTAAAAAAAAAAAAAAAAAAAAAATTTTTCTTTGATTTTACAGTATCGAGTGAAAAGACGAGCAGGACATGTGCCTCATGGTAAGTAACATACCTATATAAGCACAGTGACACGCAGCTATTGGAACATGAAGAGTTCACATCATTATCTAGCACTGCACTACGTTCGCCAACCAAAGATATTAAAAAGACTAGCAGCGCCCCGCGGTGTTACCCGCGAAGTTCCCGTTCCCGTTATTCCCGTTGTTTTTCCGGGATAAAAAGTAGTCTATGTGTTCTTCCAAACTATAATCTATCTGTGTTCCAAATTTCAGTTCGATCCGTTCATACTGTAAGGTTATCCGGGGTGTTATGGTTGAGAACTCAATTGGTGAAAATTGAATTCCCAAACCTCCCCGGAAAAAAGTTAAAGTTTAAGTATAAAATAAAAAATTAAGACTTTTTCAAGCGTTTATTTGCCTAAACAAATTTACAAGTTTACCATATTAAGGGTAAAAGGTTAAAAGGTTAAAAGGGTCAGGGGTTGACCGTTGAGTCGCTGTTACCCAGATGTATAGAAGGAATTATAGGAATTCCATCAACCTCTTTGAGTCCAAAACAAACTAAGATTCTACCATACAGGGTCCCTGAGTAAGGGTCGGTAGATGGCAAATATAAAACCGGTAGAAGTGAGGGGTTAAGCCCCGGGCCAACTCTCCCGGTTAGGTTTAAGAGTTAATTAGAAAGTCACCACCTCCCCGTACTCCCGGAACCTGTAGGGTTAAAAATGAAAAGCTACAATTAACAAAACTAAAGGCCAATATGCCTTCTATAGGGTGGTAAAAAGACCACTGAATTTACCATATAATAACTCTAGACAAGAATTTAACTACCACTTCGAACGCTTAAGGTTCCATACAAAAATCACCAGGTTTACTTAAACATGGGAAAGATAATACCGCTTAAATTACCCCTGTCAAACAGTAGGGTTAGACCTTTAACATTAGAACAATAAAATTATAATAACCGAGCTGTACTCGATTAGGGTAAATACAATATGTTCCCTTTCTAAGTCCCATATACAGAAAGGCTAAGTATGGTTACTCAGAATAACATCAGTCCTGACTAACTCATAAACAAGGTACAGGAAGTATGGATTACAAAGTTTTACACAACCATCTCATACCTTCACATTCACAACGCTATAGTTGAAGTATTACCATCGGTTAACGGATGGGAAAGTAGATATCCAGGGAGTAGGTTCCTCTGGGGAAATTAAACTGGAGTCTATATTACTTAAACAATAGGTAATCTACATGAGTGGTGACACCTAACCGACACTAATCAGCCGCTAACGGTGTCCACCGGTTAACTAAAGTACTTAATGACTGTAAGCCCCTAGGAAAACTAAGATTATCTAGATTAATTCAGATAACCACGGAAAAAATATAAAAGGTTGAACCTATATCCAGGTCTAAACAAGACCTTCATTAATTGGCGGCAGGTCGGAGGGAGGGAGACATTCCTACCCTTCTGCTGACATTATAAGACGTTAACTCCTCGGGGGAAATATACCACTATAAATACTAACACCACATAAGAAACACTATCAGATTATCGGCTAAAACACAAACACAAACAAAAACCTGTTGAGACGCGGCCGCAAGCCGCGGTTGAAGGTCCCGAGGTCTCACTGCTAACTGTCGAGCCTCGGACGGCTCCGCAGCTCACGCCGAACCGAGCACACCACGTGACAGCCCACGCGTAAAGGGCTCCCGGCCCGTACTGGACATCTCCCAAAAGATAGGCGCCTCAAAACCAAACATAGGCTCACCAAACACCTCCTTTTGAAGGAGGCAACAAGTTCTCCACAACTTCCACACCAGGCTTCCACACCAGGTGAACGGCGTCACCCGCGGACCCAGCAAACCACACGTCCAACGATCAAACAATTCAGCACAATCTGCACAATATACATTAATTAATAACAGAGCGGCGGTCCGAGACCGCCGCCCGTGACACGAAAAAAAAAATGGAAGCCCATGACGCTCGTTTCCGCCAACAGCCAGCTAGTGACGCGGTAAAGAGGAAACGACTTTTTTAAGTGATGTCCGTATATCGCTCGGCCGCATAGAGAATCGATGCGTTCCGATTCACGGAAAAAAAAGTGTTACAATACGTTAGGACGTGATTGAGCAACAAACATCCAAACATCCATACATCCACATTTATAATATTAGAAGGATAGTAGGATTTTTCCCTTATATTGGGCAATATAAAATATTGCCCTTTAAACTGGAACACGGTTATACTATGACTGCCTGGTGGTAGAATAATTACCAAAAATATGCTACTTCCCCAGGCGGACTCCGCAAAGAGTCCTACCACTACATCAACATCATCATCAACAGCCCACTAAACGTTCCCACTGCTGGGACTCGGGGCCTTCTCTCGCAAGGAGAGAGTTAAGGCCATAATTCATCACGCTGGCCTAGTGCGGGTTGGTGGATGACACTTCGAAAGATTCTAGGAATGGTGGAATGGTGGAAGTGGTGGTGGTAGGAAAACATCGTGAGGAAACCGACATGTACATGTCGGTTTCCTCACGATGTTTTCCTTCACCGTTTTAAGTTAGCGGCATTACGCACATGACTTCGAAAAGACTGTGGTGCGTGTGGGATTTGAACCCGGGGTCTCCGGATCGGCAGCCGCCGTTCTTCCGACTAGACCAGCCGTAACTTAATACGGTATAGCATAAATATCGAAAAACAACTGCATCATCCTGTCCTTTGTTTTGTACGTATTCAATTTATATAATCGCTCAGTTGCAGAGCTTTATAAACAGTGTTACCTAATAATCAGTTAATTTCGCTGTAAATTGGTCTTTTGTTTCCGGAACGAGGCAAACAATGCCGAAATCTCCCGAATACGTGGGAGGCTGGTTTTAATTGGCAACACTGAATATATTTGAGTATTTCCTGTCATTACGAGAATGAGTAATTGGTACCTACTTCACTTTAGCATTATTAATTAAAGTATATTTGCCGTTGTTTATATGGTAGGGTAAGTTCCCGCTATTTCGACGCAGGCTGGCTGGGGAAGTACCACACCTTTGCCAGTTATTCTACCGCCAAGCAGTAATGTGCAAATTTTACTGTGTTCCGGTTTGAAGGGCAATGTTTCCAGAGAAATTACAGAGCTTAGAGATCTAAACATCTTAGATCTCTGGGTGACAAGCGCAGTGCAGTGCTAGGTAATGATTTGGACTCTTCATGTTCCAATAGCTGCGTGTCACTGTGCTGTTATGTGGCACATGTCCTGCTCGTCTCGTCACTGTTTAATAAAAAAACAAAAGATTTTTTTTTTCAGCGGAAAAATAACAATAAGTACCTACTGGAAACTACGGGGGTAAACCATGGGGCGCAGCTAGTATTACATAAAACTCTCAACCCTATACTTTTAATCTGTCTCAAGTGTTTAAATTCCTCTTCCGTTTGAGTGCACCGGCCTCCAATACTCCGAGAGGAAGCACTCCCTCAATAGCGGTGTAATGAAGCATTCGTGTTGTTCCGATTTACGTATTTAAAAATTCCGGAGTCGCCATTATAATCTTGGGGACGCTAGTGATGGGACGAGCGAGTCTTGAAATTGAGGGGGTTTAAATGGTCTTGTTTGAAAATGTATAGCTAGTCTAATAAATTACAGCTGGTCGAAACAGCAGTTGCCGTTGTTTCTTGGTTGATCAAAGATTCGGACGACGAGGTTTGACTCTGCATTTGTGATAAGAACATCTAGGCTGTTGAATGCGTTGCCTGTGTGGATGTTTCCCGATGGTTAAAAGCTTGGTGTCAAAAGTGAGAGTGAATTGTTTTCTTCTAGGTAAGTACGCTCCTCAGACTTAATCATCGCTTAATACCTATCAGGCAAGATGGCGGTCAAGTGTAAGCCTGTGCGTAATACCGCTAACTTAATAATATGATGGCGGTACCTACACTAGGAATCTAACATGAACCTAGAATGTTAATTTAAGGTGAGTTATGTTGCATGCGGTAGTCTTTTTTTGATAAAAAAATTGACATAGCGACTGCCGATAGAAATGAAAACTTATGACTTTTAATATTAGTAATAAACAACACAATTCGTCACCAGTTTATAAATATTGAATATTGGTGAACAATTCACACAACACCATCTGACCCGAAACTAAGCAGAGCTTGTACTATGTCGGCCAAATAGCTGATATAATTACTTATATAGTTTTAAATTCACAGTGCAAACATTTGAATTCATCACACAAATATTTGCACTGGGTGAGAATCGAACCTACGACGCGACGTTCGGTTTCGCAGGCAGAGTTACCATGCGGCCTGTCATTATTATAATTTGACGACGTTAAATGAATAATCTGACGGTGTTGACCATTTTACTTTGAGTTGTTTTTTCTTACCGTTTTAGCCTCACAAAGTTTTCAGTTCAGTCTCGCAGCAAAATCTTTATCCTCATCAAGCCTGAAGTAAAGAATTTCGTTCGAAAAAAAATTTGTAACTTCAGTACGATCCCATCCCTATCACTAAAGACCGAGCGTTAATATCGGAAAATGTAAATTTCGTACAGAAACCGCGTCCGTGTTTCCGGAAGGACCGCTCGTGAGAACCTGCCTGATCATATTAAAATGGCGGCAGAAGAAATCTATTCGGACCTTCAGACTGGGATATTTTATTGTATTTTTCTAAGAAAACCATTACAAACAAATTCGATTAAAAACAGTATTACCACCATGGACGTATAAAAAAAGTCGGACGTAGTCTCGCAAAAACTGTGTCTATAGAGTGCCAGTGCTCTGTCACATACAGGCTGACACGCACAATAGCCGGTCATTACGCGCGCATACTTGTATGTACTTGTACTTGCATGTTAGCCTGTCTCATACACAGCGCACTGGCCGACTCTTTACACAGTTTTAATTTTAGCGGCACTACGTCCGACTTTTATACGTCCATGGTTACTACTAAATAAACCCAAAATTAATATTTTATGAATCCGGACATACATACATGTATGTTTTGTCCATAAACATTTTGAAATACTGGAATACACCTTGCCGCTTTTTCTATCGGACTGCTCGTAGCTCGAGAAAACGACATCGTTTCATGGTTGATGTTCCAAAGACACGAACAAAGAGGTTTGACTCTACTTTTGTGATAAGAACGTCTAGGCTGTGGAATGAGCTACCAGAGTGGATTTTTCCTGATAGTTATAATCTTGGTGTCTTCAAGTCGAGAGTGAATCGGTTTCTTCTAGGTAAGCACGCTCCATCTTAGACCGCATCGTCGCTTAACATCAGGCGAGATGGTGGTCAAGTGTAAACCTATAAATGGTAAAAAAAAGGATATGTAATTAGCCGTACTTATTAGTATTTTGTGCTTAGTGTTGGACGGCCTTCCATCTAGTGGACTAGATGGACAGATGACCTCACAAAGGTCGCTGGAAACCGCTGGTTGCAGGCTGCGCAAGACCGTTCGTTGTTGAAATCTAGGAGGGAGGCCTATGTTCAGCAGGGGACGTCTTGCGGCTGATGATGAATATGATGATTAGTATTTTATGAATTCGGACATACATACATGCATTAAAATTTTGAATTACTGAAGTCAACTTGTGGAACTTGTTGACTGGCCTCGTGGCTTAGTTGGTAGTAGCTCTGCCTGCGAAGCCGAGGGTCGTGGGTTCGATTCCCACCCAGTGCAAATATTTGTGTGATGAATTCAAATGTTTGCACTGTGTCTGGGTGTTTCTATGTATAATAAGTATGTATTTTAAAACTATATAAGTATTATATCAGCTATCTGGCCGCCATCACACAAGCTTTGCTTAGTTTGGGGTCAGATGGTGTTGTGTGTGAATTGTCCACCAATATTTATTATTATTATTATTAACTTTTTGGATCGTTGCTTTTCTTTGGACAAGATAATAGGTTTCTTATCCTCAGTAAAATTTACCATAATCTGAAGAGTGGCAAATAAAACTCGAAGGCTAGCAACATAAAATCGGTTTCTGAAAAAGCCCATTGTCGGATAATATTAAAAAGGTTGGAATATTTCCACTCGATTACCATATTTTACGGGGGATGTAATTTTGAAGGCACCTACAGATCCGTAGATAGGGAGGCCATTGTGGGCCATTGTTGGGAGGTCCTCTACATGAATAAATTATCATTGCATAATTCATTAAATCATTGCATCGGGCATCGGGCTGAATGGCGAGTCTTAAGAGCGCAGAGACAGCCTCCTTCAAAATTCCGTGTGAGGATGTGCTATTCATTTGCGGTCATACCCTTTCTTTCCTGACGGATTTTTCGTCCTTTGCAGCGTTCTTGACAGGGAAGTTGTCACGCTTAACGGTTTTGGGGCACGCTGTGTCAGGGTTTTGAAGTGAAGAACTGTTTTTGTCAATAAAAGCAGTAAACTTAGGTCTTGGGCCTTGACCGGAACTTCTTAGGTCCTTGTTTTCGGCTAAACCACAGCCAAATCCGCTCATATATACTACCTGTGTTTTTCAAGTAAGTCTGTCATTGACATAAGCATATAAGCAGCCCACTAAATGCTCCCACTACTAGGACTCGGGGCCTTCTCTCGCAAGGAGAGAGTCAAGGCCATAATCCACCACGCTGGCCAAATGCGGGTCGGTAGATGACGCATGTCCGCGAAAAATTCTAGGAACGTGTCGATTTCCTCACGATGCTTTCTTTCACCGTTTTAAGTTAGCGGCATTACGCACATGACTTCGAAAAGACAGTCGGTTTTGTCCGGGGTCTCCGGATCGGCAGTGGCCGTTCTCCCGACTAGACCAGCCGGGATTAACTAGTCCAGTCGTTACTTAGCCTATGTCCAATAGTGGATTTAGACATGATGTTTAAAAAGCATGATGATTTTTTGAAGTGGTAGGACTCTTGGTAGAGTCCGCCTGGGGAAGGACCACACCTTTGCCAGTTATTCTACTGCCAAGCAGTAATGTGCAAACATCACTGTGTTCCGTTTTGAAGGGCAATGTTCCCAGAGAAATTACAGGGCTTAGAGATACAACATCTTAGTTCTCTGGGTGACGAGCGCAGTGCAGTGCTAGGTAATGATTTGGACTCTTGATGTTCAAATAGCTGCGTGTCACTGTGCTGTTATGTGGCAGGCTTGTTGCTTACCATTAGGCACATGACCAGCTCGTCTCGTAACTCTTGACTTAAAAAAAAAGATAGATTCTGCTTCTTCTTCAACAAGGAAATAAGATTAAAAGTAACGGTCCGATCCGAAAGATTAGATTGAAATGTTTCGATCCATTAAGATTCACAAAACGCCAAACGACTTAAAATTTTGTGGTCGCACTGTTTCTAGTTATGTCATAAACTTTTTGTTGTCATAAAAAAAATGTTGCTTACCATCAGGCACATGTCCTGTTCGTCTCGTCACTCTTTATTATTACAAAAAAAAAAGAAATTTTCACTTCAAAATAAAAACTTCGCCCCTACTTCTAGTGCCTTAAAACAATGACTCTAGCTGCGCCCCTGTTGAAGTCTGTTGGTACATCTGTTCAGAAGTACAGTAAGCTCAGGATATTGTGATATTGTTCACGTAAGGACCCCGGGTTTGTGCCCAACGAGTCACGTAGGTACTTAATAAAATGGTCACGCCGGTACGTTCGTTCGTTGTATACGGGCTGTGTTGTTAGAACTCTTAAATCCTTAGGATTTGTTTGAATTTTTTACCTGGATAGGGTTTAACGACTTTACCTTGATAAGTAACTGAGGGTATTTTAATTCAGATTGTTTTTGTTTATAGGTATACATAAGAAGAGTGCCTATAGCTGCGGCTCTCTCTCTAACAAAGTAGGGAGGTTTAAGTCAGGGTCAAGTTGAGGGACGGTTGACTTCACTTGTCTTTGAATCAACTATTCAAAGACAAGTAAGTCTTTGAATAGTTGATATCTCACATAATATAAAAATATTTGCGGCTTTAAACGGGTTTCTGTGAACTGTGTGCGGCTGTAAAGGTCAGTACTCACATACGGTATTACTCGATCGAGCTAAATTGTCGAGTAAAACCCATGGCATGGGCTTTCGTCCACACATTGAGCATTGATCTATCGAGTAAGTTGCATAGTAATGTAGTGTGCACAGTATACAATATTTCATAGACAATGGTATCTAGTTTCGTCCAACTGAATCGATATCAGTGGTAAGTGAGCCGCCGGGTTATCTGCCGCCCCTTCACTACCTCGGCGTGTAGCTTTATACGTCTCATGAAACTAAAGCCGGACGACAACTACAGCACAGAATAATGAGACAGATTCACAACTATCGAAAATATTATTCCGGAAAAAATGTTTTTACACTTTACCGCCATCTTGCCTGACGCTAAGCGACGATGCGGTCTACGATGGAACGTGCTTAACTAGTAGAAACCGACTAATTCTCGATTTGAAGACACTAGGCTTGTGTCCATAAGATAAACCCACGCAGGTAACTTATTCCACAGCCTAGACGTTCTTAACACAAGATTAGAGTCAAACATTATTATAATCGTTGGAAAGTCAACCAGGATACGATAAAAAATGTAAAGTTATATTGTCTAATATGTTCTATTCTACTAGATGGCCTAATGGCTTAGTTGATAGTAAATCAGCCTGCGAAGCCGTAGGTTGTGGGTTTGAAAAACACTTGATGCTACTATTTGTGTGATAAATAATAATATTTGTTTTGTGTCAAGTGTTTCTTTGTTTTTTGACGTGATAACGTCTTATAATTCGATGAATCCGGCTGCACGCCCGCAAAACATGACGTCATGTAACGTTACCGCCATAGATTAGATAATATTTACCGCCGTTACCTCGCCTTATTACTTTTCGCACCATCTAGAGAGTGAAATGTGTATTACGTTCAAGGAGTCTGTCCATGTTTTAGCAAATCGACGATATGAAGTTAAGAACTTGTGCTAGTACAATGATGTACCCAGAGATGGCGCTTTGAACAACTTTTCAAAAAGCTTCAGAATATTTTACCTAGATGGCGCTTAACACAAATACTAGACGTTGTCACGTTCAACTATCGTCAGTAAACCGAGTTTACAGACAACCATTTTTTTTTACAGTACAGAGTGATAGAACAGGCAGGACAAGTACCTAATAGTAAACAATACACCTACCCATAAAAGCACAGTGTCCACGCAACTATTGGAACATGATGACTTATCAGAACTTATGCACCTACAGTTTTGACTATTTAGCGAACAATTCGTAGGTAGTTAAGTTTCTGCATCATCAATATTCTATCCGCCGGATAAGTGTGCTGGGCAACAGGTATTTCACATTTAGAGCATCCGCTTTATATTACCGGGGCTACGGCCGGGGGTCTACCGCTTAACGAAAACTGTCATAGCTTTGATATTACCCTCTCGTTTCTTCTCGCTTGAAGTGATAGAGACGGCAATAGCAATGCTAAAGCGGGTGTAGTTCGGCGGTAGAAGGGCCGGGCTCGCGGAAGGAACCATTGTCCCCGGAGACATATAAAAGCTATTCACTATGTCTTTGGAGATTTCGCTTCGGTAGTTCCTTAATGGCCGCTTCCTATCGTTGAAGTGGATACGATGGTCCATTGTCAATTAAGTTTGTTGTATAAGGTAAATGGTTTGTTTTGTTATTTAACCAATAATAATTTTATTCTTTGAAAGTATGTTTTGAATGTACTACAATATAAATAATTTGACGATATCTCTGATATTCCTCATCAATGTTAGTGTAACGATATTTGTATAAATTTGCAATATATGGCGTACTACACATAATTTTTCATTTCTCATACTCGGAAAGTAGAGTTGTTTTAATCTGATTATTGGGTGGGAAATGCTGCTTCCCTCCATAGAAAGGGAAAAACTCATTCAAATTACTACCCACCTAACGGCCGGCATGAACTTTAAAAATAGAACTACTGTCAGCTGTAAAGAGTTTTACGTAAAATGCTAAAAATGCTGCGGCCATATGAGTTCCTATACAGCCAGTGTGAACTTCTTGGAGTGGAATAAGCGGCAACAAATACGCGGTAAGCTCCATATTTAAATTTAAAAAGTTGACATAAATTGGCGGGATACTAATCTGTTATGAATCTGTGACGGAATTCAAAATATAGATAATAAATAATTGAGCTAAGATAAAAAATGCACAAACATAATGCACAAACGGAAAGTTTATGGACACAGATTACCCGTAATCTGTGTTTATGTAACTTTTACAGTCTTACAAAATATGTAATTTTTTTCCAATGTCATGGGCGTTATATTGGATCCTAAGCGCAGCGAGGGACTCGAGTCTACTCCCGACCGAAGTGAGGGAGTTGTAGAGTCCTGAGTGAAGCGAGAGATCCAAGCCGCCCATGACACGAGACAGTGCTTTACTTCAGAGGTGATTATATGATACTCTACTTTTCACATCTTGTGCGAGGCAATTAAAAGAAAAGGATATGTATAAGGTAGGACACATTGCTAGATGCTGTCGCTCAAAAATGGTAAAGAAGGACAATTTTGTACAAAGAAGGAAAAGAACAATAATCACTAGTTTTTAAAACATAGGTAATTAAAACCAAGTACACTTCACTGTGTATTACCCAAACAACTAAAATTGATTTAAATGATCGCCTATTCGTATTTCCCCTTCTGCGTTCGATTTCGCTCGATAAAATCAAAACGCGGGGTCCCTCAGGGCAGAGAGCTTATAGCAATTTCCAATATTCATTGAGTAATATCAGGCCGAATGGTCGGGCGATGCGTGACCGAGTCGTTGGCATTTTTGGGTCATTGCAATGCTGCGTAGTTCCACGCAATGCGGGCTTTGGATATCCTACAAATATATATTACAGCTAGCAGCGCCCCCCTGCTTTTGCTCACGTGGTTCTCATCCCCGTAATTTCGCGATCAAAAGTAGCCAATGTAGATTTTAAAATTATGTTTGTTTTAAAGTAAAGAGTGACGAGCAGGACATGTGCCTGATGGTAAGCAACATGCCTGCCACATAACAGCACAGTGACACGCAGCTATTGGAACATGAAGAATCCAAATCATTACCTAGCACTAGTGCGCTCGTCACCCAGAGATCTCTAAAGGCCGGGTCACACAGAGGCGATCCGATAGCGATAGCGATGGCGATAGCGATCCGAAATGGGATTTTTTGTAATGTTCGAATTTGTATGCAACCTGACACACAGCAAGCGGGCGCGATCCCATACTCGGTATCGGTTCGCTATCGCTATCGGATCGCTATCGCTATCGGATCGCCTCTGTGTGACCCGGCTTTAAGCCCTGTAATTTCTCTGGAAACATTGCCCTTCAGACCGGAACACAGTAATGTTTGCACATTGCTGCTTGGCGGTAGAATAACTGGCAAAGGTGTGGTACTTCCCCAGGCGGACTCTGCTAAGAGTCCTACCACTACTAATGTGCTCTAAATTTAAACCTGGAGCGTTTAGCCATGGCAACTTTTGAATTCAATGATTGTGCAACAGATGTCCAAACTTTGAAACTTTTGTGACAATTAGAATAAAGCCTTTAAAAGCACAAGGACTACTTTTTATAGCGGAAAATACTACGGGACACTACTAGTGAGTTAAACACATACATAACTCAGTTATGTGTATGCTATTCACTATGGACTCAGCAAAACTGTTCTCCACAAAATCAGCGATAAGAACGTCTAGGCTGCGGAATGAGCTACCTGAGTGGATTTTCCCTGATAGTAGTAATCTTGGTGTCTTCAAGTCGGGAGTGAATCGGTTTCATGGGCACGCTTCATTGTAGGCCGCATCGTCGCTTATCATCAGGCGAGATGGCGGTCAAGTGTAAACCTAGTCAAGTAAAAAAAATTGGCAGTCATAGGAACTGCTGATAGAAGTGAAAACTTATAACTCAGAATTTGATAGCTTACTTTGGAAACTACACGGGTGTAACCGGAGGGCGTGGCCTGGGCATCATGGCAGGGCCATCTCGAAATGCGTCAGCATTTCCTATTGGCTGACGGATTTCTAAATGGCCAATAGCCATGGTCCCGAGTTTACCCGAAGATTTCTTATCATATCCGAGCGTGACGCTAGAATCCAATTCACAGCCCACGAAATATCTGTCTAGGCGCGCCTAAAGAAGTTTTCACTTCAAAAAGAAACTAAAATTACCTACTTAGCTTAACCCTTAGATCAAACTTAGGTATAACTTAGCACACTACCTACTCCAGTGTCTCTTATCTACCGGAGCCCGCAGCTTTATAACTGCATAATTTGTAACCGCCACTTTGCGACTTCAACTTATAATTCCACCAACTTTATCTATACAACGGCTGAAAGCGGAACTATCAAGTTACGAGTATTAAAAGAACACAGAAGTTATCTAATTTTGTAATATGTAGCACTTTTCGATAGTGGCACCATCGCTACGGTCTACAAATAAGTTGGCCGTACTTTAAAGCCATAAATCCAGCGGTTCTCAATCTTGTTATCGCCCCCGTGATGGGTGACGGATGGTGAGGGCATTATAGAACGTTTAGGGAATTAGATTTATCCCAGACTTCGTCCATGTAATGTTGAAATAGACCTCGCTTTATTGAACCCAAATTTAACCTTTATAGGTTTAAACTTGACCGACATCTCGCCTGATGTTAAACGACGATGCGGTCTACGATGGAGCGTGTTTACCTAGAAAAAAAACCGATTCACTCTCGATTTGAAGACACAAAGATTGTAACTATCGGGGCAAACCCACTCAGGCAATTTTACTTGACCGCTATCTTGCCTGATGTTAAGCGATGTGGTAAACGATGGGACGTCCTTATACCTAAATAAGTCGAATCACTATCAAATTGAAGACACCAAGTTGGTCACCATCGGCAAAAACTGATGGAAACCATAGTCACAAAACTGGCATGTTCCAAGAATGTTTCTAGGTTATGCATTGTAGTGGATTATGGCCTTGTGTCTCTTTTTACGAGAAAAAACTCCAAGTCCCGGTAAAAGTAGCCCACTAAATATTTCCATTGCTGGGATTCGGGGCTTTCTTTTGTAAGGATAAAGTTAAGGCCATAATTCACCACGTTAGTCCAGTGTGGGTTGTTGTATGACGTGTGTCATCGAAGGGTTCTTGTTGTGATGACACGATGTTTTCTTTTGCCGATTTTAAGTTAGCGACATTACGTACACATTCGAATAGAAATTGCGTAGGATTCGGACGAAGTTCGGTGAATGCCGATCCGTAGATCGGCAGTCGCCAGTCTCCCAACTAGATCAGTAACTAGACTAGATTAGTGGGCTGATTATATTTATCATGTTTTTTTATAATACGGTGTGACTAAACGATCTTTGTTGATAAGCAACATACCTGCCCATAACAGCACAGTGACTCGCAGTTATTGCAACATAAAAAGTCCGAATCCTTACCTAGCACAACATTGCGCTCGTCACCCAGATATATCTATAGATTATCTCTATGCCTTGTAATTTTTCAGGAAATATTGCCATTCGAACCGGGCCACAGCGATGTTTGCGCATTGCTGCTTGGCGATAAAATTGTAGGTGTTGTATTTCCACAGGACTTATGTTATAGTGGTAGGATTCTGTAATGAGAACTCTGTTAGAGTACTCGGATTGCGATGTACAGGGCATTTATTTTTTATTTTTATTGTATTGAGTGACAAGACGAGCAGGACATGTGCCTGATGGCAAGCAACATGCCTGCCACATAATAACACATTGACACACAGCTATTTGAACATGCAGAGTCCGAATCATTACCTAGCACTACACTGCACTCGTCACCCAGAGATCTAAGATACATTTAAGCGCTTTAATTTCCCTGTAATTTTTGCATATAGCAGTATAATAGCTAATAGGTTGTCAAACTTTAACTACCCACTTATACTTAAAGTTTGACAGCCACTATACCTAATACTTGTTCCACAAGGTTAGCTTTCCCTAGCATTGTTTAAAATTCGCCGACGATTCTCGTTACCTCCAGAGAAATAGTTGTTAGTTTAACAATCTTCCCGAGCGAAGTAAACGTATAACATATTACCTATGTTGTTGTAGGGAAGCGGTGAGAAAGTTTGAAGGTTGTAGCCTGCGCTGAAGCTAATAATACTACAAGGCTCCACAAAACAGCGACTTGAAGCTGAAAGGTTGCTATAACTTTAGTTAGCGACAAATAAGAAATAGTTTTTGAAGTGAAAACTTCTTTTGGCGCGCCTAAACAGATTTTTCGTGGGGTGTGAATTGAATTCTAACGTCACGCTCGGGTATGATAAGGAATTTTCGGGTAAACTCGGGACCATGGCCATTGGCCATCTAGAAATGCGTGATCCAACAGCCAATGGGAAATGCTGACGCATTTCTAGATGGCCATGCCGTGATGACCAGGCCACGCCCTCCGGTTACACCCGTGTAGTTTTCAAAGTGAGCTATCAAATTCTGAGTTATAAGTTTTCACTTCTATCGGCAGTTCCTATGACTGCCAATTTTTGACGTGACAACGTCTTATAATTCGATGAAAAAACATGACGTCATGCGGCGTTACCTCGCCGTTAACTCGCCGCATGACGTCATGCGGCGTTACCTCGCTCTGAGGCGTTCCATTTAAGGCTTGGAGTTGAAGTTGTCACGTTCAACTATCGTCAGTAACTTTACAGACAACCGATTTTTTTTTAGTGTTTGGATCATTCGTTATTGGTGGATCACCCAGCTCGGTTTGACTAGTTCTCTGCAGACCACTTGTTCTACTGTTTTACTCTGTATTGTTGCTATGTCAGTTTTTTTAAGTAACAATTTGTTTATAAGCTCGCGAGTCCCAACACACAAGCTTAAGCTTAGTTTGGGGCTCACTGGCAGGCTATTGTACGTAGGCGTAATTTTGGCAAATAAAGTAGTATTTATATTGTATTGTATTAACTATACAATACAATAAAGCGGTTGGAAACGTAAGACCGAGGATCGGGCTGAGTGGCGTTTTATAGGAGAGGCCTATGTCCAGCAGTGGACGAACACAGGCTGATGATGATGATGATGTATTAACTATAAAACGTTCGTACTTGACCACCATCTCGCCTGATGTTATGCGACGATGCGGTCTACGATGGAGCGCGCTTACCTAGAAGAAACCGATTCACTCTCGATTTGAAGACACGATTGTAACCATTGGGGAAACCCATTCAGGCAACGCATTCCACAACTTAAACGTTCTTATCACAAACGTGGAGTTAAAAAAAATCTTTCGTTTTTAGGTAGGATTCTTTGCAAAGTCCGCCTGGGGAAGTACCATACCTTTGTCAGTTATTCTGCTGCCAAGCAGTAATGTGCAAACATCACTGTATTCCACTTTGAAGTGTGCAATGTTTCCAGTGAAATTTATTATGTCTGTGTGGCGAGCGCAGTGCAGGGCTAGGTAATGATTTAGACTCTTCATTTTCCGATAGCTGTGTCACTGACGTCGCTGTGCTGTTGTGAGCAGGCATGTTTTTACCATCAGGCACGTGTCTTGGTTGTCCTGTCACTCTGGTTGTGTACACTGTAAGTGATTTACTAATCAGTATTTTAAATGTACAAATACGCATAAGCCCCACTCAAGTAACGCGTTCCACAATGAAGACGTTCGTGGAACAAGAGTAAAATAGAACCATTTTGTTTGAGTCTGTGGAACGTCAACCATGAAACGACGTAGAGCTACGAGCAGTCCGATAGAAAAAAAATGCATGGTGGTATTTGGTGTATTTTGCAAGGGTGACTATGACATAAATGATTGAGTGTGTGAATGTTTATTTTAGTGTATGTATGTAAAATGTTTGGCTGTATAATGTAAAATTTAATAATTTAATTAATATTCAGTAATAATAATGTAAAATTTAATAATTAATAGGTGTAATTAATGACTGTTGAATATTTGTAATGTAATGTGACGTACTTAATTAATTACATCATGTAGATTAGTCGCTCACTCTCCGAAGTGTACCCGATTACCGCTATGCCATAACGATTTCACTATTACAAGATTTCCATTTAAAATGTAATCTTTTTCCTTATCTTCACGTCCCATAGGCATTTTATAACCAACCACATATCTTTCGAGTCCCGAGGGGATTCCCGGACAAATAACAACTCGGGGAGTGTGGACAGGTGATATACGGAGCACCTTGTTACTGTCGGCTGATACCGCGGACTTATCGAGCCCCGGGCAATTAGATCCCGGGGGATATGTACCGGAGTTCCAGTTAACGACATGTATACGCTGACAAATGTATTGAAAGAAGGAAAAATAGCACACTTCACTTCTCTCTTAGTATAAAACAAAGTCGCTTTCTCTGTCCCTATTTCCCTATGTATGCTTAAATCTTTAAAACTACGCAACTGATTTTGATGCGGTTTTTTTAATAGATAGAGTGATTCCTAATGATATATGGAAATAAGGGAGGGTCGAGGTGCTTACTAAATTTCTCCATAAGTAAAAAACAAATTGCACGCTAAGCAAATTAAAAATAAAGTGGCCAAGTGCGAGTTGGGCTCGCCCATGAAGGGTTCCGTTGCAGCAAGTAACATAATATACATAGTACACATAGTTCTTGTAGTTCGTTGTAACTTTGATCGAAGTTTCAATAATAGTAATAATAAAAATAATAAAAATATCTTTATTCATCACATACATAAGCCAATTAACATGAAACACATTTAAACATTATTCCTTAAAAAAAAAAATTGACTTATACAATTAAAAGATCACAGAACCTGCACTAAGCAAAGCTTGTGTTGCAGGTTTCTGTATCCCTTCAAATGACTTTTCTAACAGTCTGAACAAAGACAAAATTACAGTTTTTATGAATATTATGCAGTAAAGTGAATTTTATAATGTGAAAAATAAAATAACAGTCACATTCTTTTATAGTTAGGGGTTAGTAAGTAGTGTGCATGTGTAGAATTTGAAGGTATGATATAGTTACATATACAATGAGTAGTTGATAGGTATGTTGAAATGTATTGTTTGTGCGTATAGTGTGAAATGTGTGTGAGTGTATTGTTGTGTGTTTTGGAGTATATACTTTGGTATGTGTTTTGTAGTATGTGCTGGGCTGTGGTGCAAAGTAGTTAAGAACCCATGCATGATCCATACATGGGTTCCCACCCACTTCACACCACAACCCAACATTATTATATACTGGCATCATAAGTGGTAAGTTCCCCAAGGTATCTGCGTAGGAGTTCGCTCAGTAGATATCGAGAATTGTTAAGATATTCCTTTTCTTTTTCATAGTGTATTTATGACGTACTAAAAAAAACTACTCATCAGATCGAGTTCAAACCAGTTTTCGTTGGTAGTTTACATTACGTTTAATGTATATGATATATTTTTTTTTAGATTTTTCATTCTCTTACTTTAGAAGTTAGAGGGGGAGGGGGCACACATTTTACCACTTCGGAAGTGTCTCTCGCGCAAATTATTTAGTGTAGACAAAAACTATGCTACAAACCTCAACATCATTTTTGAAGACCTATCGATAGACACCCCACACGTGTAGGTTTGATGAAAAATTTTTTTTTGAGTTTCAGTTCTCAGTATGGGGGGCAACCCTAATTTTTCTTTTTTTTAATTTTTTTTGTTCAAATCTTAGTGCGGTTCACAGAATACATCTACTTACCAAGTTTCAACAGTGTAGTTCTCATAGTTTCGGCAAAAAGTGGCTGTGACATACGGACGGACAGACAGACAGACAGACTTGACGAATCTATAAGGGTTCCGGTTTTACGTTTTAGGGTTCCCCTAAAAAGGGAAGAATAGTAAAAACAAAGGAGGTTCTCAATTAGGTTGTGTTATTTCGTTTCTGTATCTGGTACGCAATAAAAAAAGTATATCCTATGTCATTTTCCAGACTACATTCTAACTGCGTTCCAAATTTCAGCTCGATCCGTTCATAGGTTACGACGTGATTGAGCAACAAACATCCAAACATTGATATTAATAATATTAGTAGGATGGATACTTGGTTTTTGTGACATGGTCAACAAGGCAGTGGAATGTGATGCCAGAGAGAGGTTTCCCTATTGATCTCCAATTGGAATGTTCCCACTGCTAGGACTTGGGGCCTTCTCTTGCATGGAGAGAGTCAAGGCCATAATCCACCATGCTGGCATAGTGCGGGTTCGTGACACGACATGAACTCGAAAGATTAATGAATATTGGTGGACAATTCACACACGACACCATCTGACCCCAAACTAAGCAAAGCTTGTAATAGGGCGGCCAAATAACTGATATAATACTTGTATAGTTATAAATACATACGTATTATACCTACATAGAAACACCTAGACTTAGTTCAAATATTTGAATTCATCACACAAATATTTGCACTGGGTGGGAATCGAACCCACGATGCTCGGCTTCGCAGGCAGAACTACTACCCACTAAGCCACGAAGCCGGTCATCAAGAGACAGTGGTGCGCGTGGGATTTGAACTCCTGGACTCTGGATCGGAAGTCGCCGTTCTCCCAACTAGACCACTCGTAACTTGGTCATAACCCAGCCGTAACTGGCATAGTTTAAGCATGTTTATTTTAAAACGACATAGCGTTTAACCCACAGAAATCTAAATAATAAGGTAAATTATTTAGATTTCTGTGGTTTAACCCTACGCCTATAAAAGACATAAAATGTACTCTAGAGAACTTCCCATGACTTATTGTCCCGTACGATCCAATTTCGTTCATGACAACTGGATAACGTATCTATTGAACGGCACGGTGTTCCCATCGGAGACTATCGTCTTACAAAATTGCTGATGGGATTGCTTTCAACAGCGATGCAATATCTTCTGACTTGTACGTCGAATTACAACTGGGTATAAAAAGCTATACGTTTTTTGACGGTTCCAGAATGACAGATTTGAGTGATAAATTATTGAAAATTTAGGAGCCGTCTCATCTTTCTCGGACACAAATTAGAGCTGGCGCGGCTGCTGAACAAGCTGAAGACCTCAAAATGCGCAAATATAGCTGTATTGATAGCGGATACATGTTTGAGCCTTTTGGGGTCGAAACTTTGGGACCGTGGGGACCGAGTGCCAAGAGAGTTTATAAAAACGTATCCAAACGTCTTTGTGATGCAACTCGTGACCAAAATGCAGGCCTTTACTTTGCTCAGCGAACAAGTATCGCCATTCAACGTGGCAACGGGGCCAGCATTTTGGGCACGATTCCCACTGGCACTGGTTTTCTAGATTAAGTTCGTGTACATTTTATAAATAAATATATATGTATTTGTATATATAATTGATATTTTTTAATCGTATGTTACTTTTAATATTATTTTGTAAATTCTTCTTGTTCTAGTATAAGTTCATGTAATGACAAAAAGGGAATAAATATATTAAGGTGAAAATATATGTGAAGATAACGTTGAAGTATTTTCAAACAGAAAGTAACAGAGTCATCTCATGTCTCCAAGCGACAAGTTGTATTATAACAACACATTGCCACCATTGAACTCTTAAAACATTTTCTTACTTATATCAATGAGTTCCACGTAACTATTTGAACAAGCAAAGTCCGGTAATATGATTATCTTTAAACCAGAAAACAGTAATATGATAATTTTGCACTTGCATTGCCATGTAATATAATATAATTACATGGCAATGCAAGTGGAACACTCTAACACTGCTGTAATTACCTACTCTGTAGTAAGTGTATGTCGTAGCACCACTAATTCTTCTTTATTTTTAAATCGGTAATTTCAATAAACTTTGTGTTATTTTAACCGAGTTTAAAAAAGATGAAGGTTCTCAAATCTGTTGTATGTTCTTCTTATGTATGTCCTCCGTTTTTTAATTCGATTAAAATGACACAAACTTAATTGAAATTATTGAAACCTGTACGGTTTCAATTTCAAACTAAGTAACCAAAAAATAAAAGCGGTCAAGTGCTAGTCGGACTTGCCTATGATGGGTTCCGTAGCAGCCACTACCTTATTACATAAGTTCTTGTAGTTCGTTGAAAGTTGGATCGATGTTTAAATAATAGTGTATTCAATATGACGTACTAAACAATTGATTTACAATTGGCGGGGTTATCTAGTAACATACATAGGTACATTCAAAACAAATTACAAGTGAATTGAAAAACTTCTCTTTTTTGCAGTCGGTTAAAGAATATCCGTAATATATTAAGCGACAATACGATTTCTTTTTAATTTTTTTTAACTTTTATAAGTTTACACTTGACCGCCATCTCTCCTGATGTTAAGCGACGATGCGGTCTAGGATGGAGCGTGTTTACCTGGAAAAAAACCGATTCACTCTCGATTTAAAGACACAAAGATTGTAACCATCGGGGAAAACCCACTCAGGCAACGTATTCGACAGCCTAGACGTTCTTATCACAAAAGTAGAGTCAAATCTCTTCATTCGTGTCTTTGGAACATCAACCATGAAACGATGTCACTTTTACGAGCTACGAGCATTCCGATAGAAAAAAGGGCAGGGTGGTATTAGATCATGCAAATCAGCCGCACACTCTCCGAAGTGTATCCAATAAAAAACCGATAGGCTAGCAATTTTTCGGTGATGTTCAAGACTTTGAAGTCTTTTAGTAGATACTTTCAGTAGCTGCAGAGATGTCTTGTAGCAAAGTTAGACATTCTCAAGTATTGCAGCTTTAGAATGGCTTTGTCAGGTAATAAATCGTTTTAATCGCTAGGTCTTCATCAACAGCCCACTAAACGTTCCCACTGCTGGGACTCGGGGCCTTCTCTCGCAAGGAGAGAGTTAAGGCCATAATCCACTACGCTGGCCCAGTGCGGGTTGGTGGATGACACATGACTTCGAAAGATTCTAGGTACATGTCGGTTTCCTCACGATGTTTTCCTTCACCGTTTTAAGTGAGCGGCATTACGCACATGACTTCGAAAAGACAGTGGTGCGTGTGGGGTTTGAACCCGGGGTCTCCGGATCGGCAGCCGCCGTTCTCCCGACTAGACCACCGTAACTTCTTAGGTCTCTAGCTTAGGCCGCTAGGTCTTATTTTAAATAAATTTAGATTGTTATCACAAAAATGTCTAATAACTAACATGAGGTATAACAAAGTTTAGTTCAAAACTGTTCGCAATATTTTCCGATAATCTCGTATTGATATAGCGGAGGCAATTTGCATATAAAGCGCGGACCCCACGACCCCTCGACCCCTCGCCGAGGGTCACCGCCGATCCCATTCGGTAGCTTCACGCCATTCTGCGAATAAATCGATTGACGGTTTGTAAGTCTTGGGAAATGAGCTAAAAGATATTATATCACCACCTTCTTGTCCTTTTCGAAGTGAAAACTTCCTTTGGCGCGCCACAGACGGATTTTTCGTAGGCTGTAAATTGAATTCTAGCGCCAAACTCCGGAATAATAAGACATTTTCTGGAGAACACTGGTTCCATGGTCATGACTACGCCCTCCGGTTTCATCCGCGTAGTTTCCAAACTAAGTAAGCTATCAAATTCTGATAAGTTTTCACTTCTATCGGCAGTTTCTATGACTAAAGGCCGGTATGCATTTTGATTAGCGCAAGTGCGAGTGCGATTGCGAGTGCGAGTGAGTAATCGCGACTGATTACTATGTACTCGCTATAATCAATCGGTGTCCACACGTGTTTGGTACGAATCGCTCTACACCTGCACTACTCACTCGCACTCGTACTAATCAAAATGACAACAGGCCTTATGACAGGAAAATGATGAGGTACTTGCATCTTGAGTAAGGGCCGGTTTGCATTTTGATTAGTGCGAGTGCGAATGCAAGTGCGATTGCGAGTGCGAGTGAGTAATCGCGACTGATGACTATGCACTCCCAATAATCAATCGGCGTCCAGACGTGTTGCTACTAATCACTCGCACTCGCACTAATCAAAATGAAAACAGGCCTTTAGTAATTACGCAGGCGTAAACATAACTAGCAGCAAGATCCGCGGTTTCGCTCGCGTAGTTTATCTTCCCATGTTCCCATTATTTTCCCGGGACGAAACATAGTCTGTGTGTTATTCCAGACTATAATCCAACTGGGTTCTAATTTCAATCCGTTCCAGCCATTCAACGTGATTGAGCAACAAACATGCAAACTTTGAGATTTTGATTTTTGAAGTGAAAACTTGTTTTTGCGCGTCACAGGCAGATTTTTCGTGGGCTGTGGATTGAATTCAAGCGTTACGCTCGGGAATGAAAAGCGGATAAACTCGGGACCATGGCCATGCTCATGGTCACGCCCTCCGGTTTCAGCCGTATAGTTTTCAAAGTAACCTATCAAATTCTGAGTTATGAGTTTCCACTTCTATCGGCCGTTCCTATGACTGCCAATTTTTAAATTAACTCCAGTTGCCCTACTACTGCTGGGCAAAGGCCTCCCCCAATTCCTTCCACTTTTTCCTGTCGTAAACTTCTATCGTTCGATCTTTTTTAAACGCTTCGAGTTCGTCCTACCATCTCGTTGGAGGACCCTGGGGTCGACTGACCGATGGCGTCATTATATTGAGCAGGATAGATAATGTAACTTAAATTAATTCTAATCCTACCATATCCTGTTCAGTGATGCAACAGTCGTTGCTTCACGCCTCTCAGCTATCAAAGCCCAAAATAATTGACATATCTATAAGTTCCTATAAGCAAGTTACGGCTGGTCTAGTCGGGAGAACGGCGGCTGCCGATCCGGAGACCCCGGGTTCAAACCCCACACGCACCACTGTCTTTTCGAAGTCATGTGCGTAATGCCGCTAACTTAAATCGGTGAAGGAAAACATCGTGAGGAAACCGACATGTACCTAGAATCTTTCGAAGTCATGTGTCATCCACCAACCCGCACTGGGCCAGCGTGGTGGATTATGCCCTTAACTCTCTCCTTGCGAGAGAAGGCCCCGAGTCCCAGCAGTGGGAAAGTTTAGTGGGCTGTTGATGATGATGATGATAAGTTCCTATACCCTAATCCAAATTAACTCGCGCCCTCTCTGCCCAATCGCTCCGATAGATAGAGAAGGCCAATCAACCGGTCGAGTGCTCCCGCCAATATAGACAACAAAGACTCGCCCTAATGAGAATTCCAACCTTGCTTCAATTTGACGACAGCACACTGTCGGCTTGAGAATACTTTCGCGACATCGCGACGCATCATGGAATAAATTTCTGATTGTGTAAATTGTTATTAGTTATTTAGAATCGAAACTCATGTAATCAATAAAATTAGACACAAAAAATAGTTATTTGTTATACAAGAGTGCAAAGTGGCTTTTTAACCGCGTGCTCAATTTTGATGACCGAGCAAGCGAAGGATTCTAAAGTTGAATCACGAGCGTAGCGAGGGATTCAAAAATTAGAATCCTGAGCGTAGCAAGGGAATCAAATGGGCACAAGGTGAAAAATCTTTGCACTCGAGTGTAACACGTAATTTTTCATCCCCCCCTAGCGAGGAAATTACTAAACGCTTTGCGCATTTTCAGTTTCAGTCGATTCTGTTGGCGTTAAATAAACTTCATGGTCGCTAGAATCACTTATAATTATGGTATTTCGGTTTTTCACTTGTATTCAATTTTATAAGTTTTAAACTTAAGTTTATTTAGCCATGGTTTTAACAATAACAATATGACGTGAAAATATGGAGAGTTGACCGATTGAGGTTAGGAGTTTCATGTGTACATGAAAAAGTGTCCGCCCAAATGCATTAAATTATAGTAGCGCTAAATTTGCATCAAGGTACATTTTAAAAGAAATTAATAAACGTACTATTAATCAGAAAGAAAAATATTGGCAGTCATAGGCACTGCCGATAGAAGTGGTAACTTATAACTCAGAATTTGATTTTTACTTTGGAAACTACACGTGTGAAACCAGAGGGCGTGGCTATGAGCATGACCATCTAGAAATGCTGACACATTTTTAAATGGCCAATGGAAAAGGCTGAGGCATTTCTAGATGGCCATTAGCTATGGTCACGAGTTTACCCGAAGATTTCTTATCATTCCCGAGCGTGACGCTAGAATTAAATTGACAGCCCACGAAGAAATCTGTCTTTGGCGCGCCAAAAGAAGTTTTGACTTCAAAATATATTGTACCTACATGTTTTCTCAAAATAGTAATTATTTATTTGATGTTAAATTGACTACATTATTTTGTACTGTACAAGTACCTAGTTGAAAGTATCTATTAGTTACTATTTTAGTAGTCAATAATATTTAATTATTTAACTCGGCAACTCGGCATACTTCAATTCGATTACAATTGATTCATTCATAGCATTTCAAAATGTTTTGCCATTTGAAATAACATTCTTTACCTCTATCCTCCATACGTGAAAAGAAAATTGCGCGCAAACCATTAAAAAAAAAGTACACCATAGAGGTTCCGAGTATGAGTTTTTAACAAATTAAAAATAAATGTATGATGAATTCGGCACTAAGGAGGTAGAAATAAATAGGTTAAATTATGTTTTGAATTCAAAACCTCAGTACACACGATGTTCTAAATTCAAATTTACTTTAACCTCTAGAGGGTAAAAACGACTTTTGCGCCCTGATATCGAGGAGCAAAAGTACTCTTTCCGAGCTGGTGGGATGAAAAAGTTATTTACTATAGATTACATACAAAAAGTTGTCATCTATAAATGCCCCGTGATGTTGAGCCCGACATACTCCGCTGTATGTCAACGGTCAATGCCTAAACGCATACACACAAAAAAATAAAAAATAAAAAAATGGTTGTCTGTAAATAAGTCGGTTTACTGACGATAGTTGAACGTGACAACGTCTTAAGAAAATACTGATGGAATTTGTGTTAAGCGCCATCTAGGTAAAACATTCTGCAGCTTTTTGAAAAGCTGTTCAAAGCGCCATCTCTGGGTAGGTACATCATTGTACTAGCACAAGTTCTTAACTTCGTATCGTCGTAAAACATGGACAGACTCCTTGAACGTAATACACATTTCACTCACTAGATGGTGCAAAAAGTAATAAGACGAGGTAACACGGTAACGTTACATGACGTCATGTTTTGCGGGCGTGCAGCCGGCTTCATCGAATTATAAGACGTTATCACGTCAATAAGCAGTATGCAATACTACTAATATTATAAATGTGAATGCTTCGATGTGTGGTTTTTTGTTGACGGATCGGGTTGAAACATGGAGCACAGTTAGATTATAGTGGGAATATCACATAGACTATTTTTATCACGGAAAACGGGAATGGCGACTGTGTGATACAACAGCAGGGCGCTTCGATTACTAAAGTACATATTATGTACATTAGTAATCGAAGCGCCCTGCTGCTGAAGAATAAGTTTAGTGCTAACACTTAATAAAGAGTGACGATACGAGCAGGACGTGTGCCTGATGTTAAGCAACATGCCTGCCACATAACAGCAAAGTGACATTCAGATATTGGAACATGAAATAAAAAAAATATATATAAAAAAAGCCCATTTATTTCCAATCATCAGTAGTAATTTTTACATGCATGATTATTACGTTTAAACAAAACTAAAGTTTAACTAAGGTAACACATTAAATTCTTTCCTAATATCTATTTTTTTCCTTTGGTCTATCAATTTTCATTATAATCACTGTCTACACTTTCTTTACTTTCACTGATTGGAACGTCTTCTCGGGTGTAGGCCTCCTCCATCTTGTTCCAGACCTCTCTATCTTTTGCTTTTGTTCTCCATTCGTTTCCTGCTATAGCCTGTATAATGCTATAGCATTGGGACATGAAGAGTTCAAATAATTACCTAGCACTGCACTGCGCTCGTCACCCCGAGATCTAAAATGTTATATCTCCAAGCCCTGTAATTTCTCTGGACACATTACCCTTCAAACCGGAACACAGTAATGTTTGCACTTTACTGCTTGGCGGTAGAATAACTGGCAAAGGTGTGGTACTTACCCAGGCGGACTCTGCTAAGAGTCCTACCACTACAAAAGTACGTAAATTTTTAATGATGTACTCGTATATAATAATTGACTAATAAGCCTTCCGTCATAAGGATTGTCCAGGCTTTAATTGACCATACCGTCAAGACTGCGCCGTTTTTAAGTTATTCAAAGGCGAGATTGATAGTAATCACCATCAACAGCCCACTAAATATTCCCACTGCTGGGACTCGGGGCCTTCTCTCGCAAGGAGAGAGTTAAGGCCATAATCCACCACGCTGGCCCAGTGCGGGTTGGCGAATGACACATGACTTCGAAAGAGTCTAGGTACATGATGTTTTCCTTCGCCGTTTTAAGTTAGCGGCATTACGCACATGACTTCGAAAAGACAGTGGTGCGTGTGGGGTTTGAACCCGGGGTCTCCGGATCGGCAGCCGCCGTTCTCCCGACTAGACCACCGTAAGTTTCATATTTTGACCAGATATTGATAGTACATCGACGTTATTGCAAAAGTTCTTCTTATTAATCCCTAAAAATACAGGTTTTGTAAGAGAATAGTCGTTTCACTACTATTCAAAACACACAATTTATCAATCGCCGAAAATGCAAGCCACGATCCGCGATCGCAATTCGCCACCGTAAGTGTGCTAACGCCTTTACTTAAAAATTCAACGAAAGCTGGTCTGAATTTCGCGCAGACGGATATTTGCAGGCAAATTGGCAAATTGGGTTGAAGTTGTTGAAATTCATCATCGTAGAAATGTTGATGGCTGAGAGGATTGAATTTTGTAAAGTTGCAACTTTGACGGCAGCTTCTTGAAAAGCGAAAAGCCACGCCATCTTGGCAACATTTTAGTAAAACATTTTTATCCTTATAATGTAAGAAACTAGCATCGCCTTCGGTTTCATCCATGTAGTTCCCGTGATAAAAAGTAGCATAGGTATGTATCCTACTATCCAATCCTACTAATATTATAAATGTATTGTATGGATGTTTGGATATTTGTTGCTCAATCACGTCCTAACGTATAAACGGATCGGGCTGAAATTTGGAACACAGATGTCAGGCAACATGCCTGCCACATGACAGCACAGTGACACACAGCTATTGGAACATGAAGAGTCCAAATCATTACCTAGCACTGCTTTGCTTTCCGCTCGTCACCCAGAGATCTAAGATGTTATATCTCTAAGCCCTATAATTTCTCTGGAAACATTGCTCTTCAAAACGGAACACAGTAATTTTTGCACATTACTGCTTGGCGGTAGAATATCTGGCAAAGAGGTGGTACTTCACCAGGCGGACTCTGCCAAGAGTCCTGCCACTACAAAAAGTTCAAATTACACGTCATTCTTCGTAACTTAGGAAGTCTCTTAATCTAAGTAAATTACTTTACACTAAAGGATATAATTATAAATACCTGCAAATAACTTTTTGAATTACCTAAATCGGACATACCATTCAAAAGTTATCATGAGTGTATGAATTAACAACATTGAAATTTAGCCGCGTTCCAAGTCAGTCGAATCTACGAGTACAACGTTTACTATGCAGGCGAACTAAAAATGCATGAATAATTTATTGATATAGATAACCTTTGATAATCCGAAAGTGGCGCTATTTTGTAGTTTAATTACTCACCAAAAATGTTATAATAAGTTTTATTTTAAGGTGCGTCCCCCAGCAAAACGAGTTTTTTGTCCAGTTTTCAGAGCTATCTACTCATTAGCCAAAACAAATATCAACTGGTAAAAAATACATTAAGTTTGGAGAACTTCTTGGCTTTAAAACGGTAGTTTTATTTTTTTGTTAATAGACTTATTGTTTAAATAATCGCCTCACAACGAAACCATGAAAAAAAATATGTAGTTATCATGCATCTCCTCGGAAAACCTCCATTATTTTGATTTTGTACTTACACCAACGGATAGACAATTCCATTACGAACATTTTGGTAGAAATATTTTTTTCAAAAGACCAAAATCTGATTTTAAAAAGAGTGTATTCTAAAAATTGAGTGTAAAACCGCGGCAAATTCTACTGTTTATCTCTTGCTCTTTCTTGCGGTAAGGTAAGAAATACTCAAGGTCATTTGCTCGGGGTACCCCCTTAATTTATTAGAACCAAACAAGAGTACAGTTGTCAATGAGCAAACCGTGCCTCTTATTTGTTCTATTACAATCCTACATAATAATTTCTAATGTCTTGTTTCCTTATACAACATAACGCATATATAGTTCGTCAAAACGATAACAGATGGCGCTAGGTGGTATTTTAAATATCTTAAATCGCGGTAACGACATTTTTCGTCAATGTTTATAGCTATTTGTAATACCACCTAATCACCTAATACTTAATTTATTCTACTTAATAAAATGAGTTAATGTTCCTATATTTAATATGTATTTTTTGAGAGGTTATGGCACGTGACATAACCTCACATAATAATTAAATATAAATAAAAAAAATGTTATGTTCGCTGCTAAGTCTATACACTGTTGGCCCCATAGTAACAAGCAGCCTACTAAGCGTTCCCACTGCTGGTACTCGATTTCTTTCACAAGAATCGCGCCAAATAAACCGTCACAGTAATCCACCACGCTGGCCCAGTGTAGCTTCACAAATGAGTATTGACTTTAAAAGATTCTTGAAACATGAATTCTTTGTGATGTTTTGTTTTTAAAAAGAGTGACGAGACTAACAGGACATGTGCCTGGTGGTAAGCAACATGCTTGCCACACACAGTGGTCAGCACCACTGTGTGTGGCAAGCATTATGTTAGTGACACGCAGCTATTGGAATATGAAGAGTCACAAATCATTACCTGCAGCACTGCATTGCGCTCGTCACCCAGAGATCTAAGATGTTACATCCGTAAGCTTTGTAATTTCACTGGAAACAATGCCCTTCAAACCGGAACACAGTCTCCTTTCACCGTTAAAACCACTAAAAAAAAAGACGACAAATATCAGAGGTGTATAATATCGCGTTTTATAAAGTGTTTCGTAGATGTGTGCATATTTTGTTTAGGCGTGTTGTATTAGTCTTAGTACAAACATAGATTTGTTGCTCTTGTGTGAGTTCAAGTTTACAAATGTATGAAATATACGTTCCCCCCGCGCCCCGCAAAAAATGTGAAAAAGTTTGTAAAAGTTAGCAAGCCAAATGTCTTGCGTCTTCCTGTGGTAAATCCTCAAAAGTTTTAAAGTACATGTACTACGCAAACGAAACAAAAATGCGTGAGTAATCGATTAATATAGATAACCATTGATAAACCGAAAGTGGCGCTATTGTGTGGTATAATTACTCACCAAAATTGTTTTCATAAGTTTTTTTTTTACAAATGTATTAGAACCTATCAAGTAGTAGGACTCTTAGCAGAGTCCGCCTGGGGAAGTACCACACCTTTGCCAGTTATTCTCCCGCCAAGCAGTAATGTACAAACATTACTGTGTTCCGGTTTGAAGGGCAATGTTGCCAGATAAATTACAGGGCTTAGAGACATAACATCTTAGATCTCTGGGTGACGAGCGCAGTGCAGTGCTAGGTAATGATTTGTCATCATCATGTGTCAATAACTGCGTGTCACTGTGCTGTGGCAGGCATGTTGCTTACCATCAGGCACATGTGCTGCTCGTCTCGTCATTCTTTATTTAAAAAAAAACCGTGCCTCGTTTTCGTTCTGTTACAACCCTACATAATGATTTCTATTGTTTTGTTTACTTAAACAACGCAACGCATAATTAGTTTAACAAAACGACAACAGATGGCGCTAGGTGGTATTTCAAATATCTTAAATCGCGGTAACGACATTTTTCGACAATATTTACAGCTATTTGTAACACGACCTAATCACCTTATACTTAATTTATTCTACTTAATACTACTACTTAATAGTTTAAAGTTCGTATACGTATTTTTGTATGGTTATGGCAAGTGACATAACCGCACATAACATTAAAATACAAATTAAAAAAATATTATATCCGCTGCTAAGTCTATACATTGTAGGTCGCATAGTATCAGGCAGCCCACGAAGCGTTCCCACTGCTGGGACTCGGGGACTTTCCTTCACAAGAAACGCGCCACAATCACAGTAAGCCACCATGCTGACCCAGTGTGGCTTGACGATTGAGTAATGACTTTAAAAGATTCTTGAAGATTCTTGAAACATACTCTCTTTGTGATATTTTTTTCACGGTTAAAACCAGCAGTGACGACAAATATGAGAGCCATTTCATGTCATTTCGTATTTCTATTTATGCAATGGGCAGGCCACATCGCTCGCAGAACTGACAACCGATGAGGAAGAAAGGTTCTCGAGTGGCGACCACGAACCGGAAGACGCAGTGTTGGACGGCCTCCCACTAGATGGCCAGATGACCTCACAAAGGTCGCTGGAAACCGCTGGTTGCAGGTTGCGCAGGGCCGTTCGTTGTGGAAATCTAGGGGGGAAGCCTATGTCCAACAGTGGACGTCTTGCGGCTGATGATGATGATGATAATTTATGTATATCGTATATTTTTACCTTAAAAACACCAACTAAACTTTACATTTTCTTTCCACAAAATAGCATAGTATAATTTTGTTGAGTCCCAAGGACATTTTTGTAAGGTTCTGCGTAGGTGTACAGACGTACCGAACCATTTATTGTTAAATATAGTTATTTGAAGAAATCTTACGAAAAACTCAAGAGTTTTTTCTTTGAAAAATTTACTGAAGTTACATTCTATCTCTATCTCAGTAAGTTACGCGACGAACGCTGAATACCTTATGGCGGATTTAAGTTGCCGTCTCCACGAGCGGTTTTATCGATGATAAAATTATATTATCATGGTTAAAATTTTTCAAGTTGACATGTCTCGAAATACTTTCTTAAATGATCACTAATATTTATTTTATAAAATACTGGATACAAAGTTAACGCCGTATTTTAGATTTCTATTCAAAGCTTTAAGTTTACTTAAATCTTGTAAAATTTTGAAGCAAAGTCAAACATTTTGTTTTCACCGGCGAGGCCTGACTGTTTGTTGGCGTATGTTAGGGACAACGCATCTTTATCAGCACACTATGGCACACGCAAGGCACGC
Organism: Ectropis crepuscularia; assembly: GCA_963693475.1. Lineage (NCBI taxonomy): Eukaryota > Metazoa > Arthropoda > Insecta > Lepidoptera > Geometridae > Ectropis > Ectropis crepuscularia. Next base: position 14,236,332 of record OY856369.1, on the reverse strand, counting down.
TGGGATCATTTCAAGACTAAGCTAGTGGGTGCTAGATGACCCCACGCCTGAACACCCCGTGACTCCGGTATACGCCCTTGTCACCTACGTCCATTGGGGTATAGAAGACAAGAAGTAAGGCGAAGGAAAAATAGATGTACTTCTATATAATGAGAAGGTCAACTCTGACAACGTTTTCAGAACTTCAATGTTTATTTCCTAAGGAATACAGCATTTTATGTTGGTTGAAACTTGAAACGTAGTCTCTGTGTTATTCCAGAGAACAATTTATTTTAGTTCCGAATTCCATCTTGATCCCTTCAGTTTGGACGACGTTGTTGATCATCAGACTTTTTTTTTTTAAATAAAGAGGACGAGACGAGCAGGACATGTGCCTGATGGTAAGCAACATGCCTGCCACATAACAGCACAGTGACACGCAGCTATTGGAACATGAAGAGCCAAAATCATTACCTAGCACCGCACTGCGCTCGTCACCCAGAGATCTAAGTTGTTATATCTCTAAGCCCTGTAATTTCTCTGGAAACATTGCCCTTCAAACCGGAACACAGTAATGTTTGCACATTACTGCTTGGCGGTGGAATAATTGACAAAGGTGTGGTACTTCCCCAGGCGGACTCTGCTAAGAGTCCTACCACTAAAAAAACATACACAAACACATAAACAATACTAGTAGCACCCTGTGGTTTTACACGCGTAGTTCGCGTTTCTGTATTTTTTTGCGATAAAACCTTCTGTTCTAGACTATAAACTAACTGTTTCTAATTTAAATTTCATCCGTTAAGCTCTTCTGACGTAATTGAGCTAGAACATCTAAGTTTTGACAATCATCAGTAGGATTAAAATAATTTCTATATTTTCTTTATAGTGTGCCGCACCAAAAATCAATATAGGTAACATCTAAGAATTTTCTTTATAACAGTCTTTTTTATAACAGTCGACGTAACAAAAGAATTTCTTTCACGAATTTTCTTTCTAATAACGCTCGCAAAGACGGCTTCTTACTTTTATCAACGGAACGGTACCGTGTCATGCTCGTTAGTAAAATAAATGTGTAATCCCAGCGTGGACGTTTCTCCAACGATCTCTATACAAAGATGTGCCCTCCCAAACTTCAGGGCGCACGGATTCACGTCATCGTTGGGAAGAGTGAGCTCACTCTTTCCGTTCTAGTCGGTTGCAGGAAGTGGTGACCGCCGGACGTTTTTACCACTATTCATTGTCAACAACCAAAATAAGTAGAACCGCAGCAAATCTCGCGGCTAGCGATTCTAGGGGTCAAGTAGATTGGTTGTTTGTAAATCAGTTACGATACACACAGAGACACAGTTTATTACCAATTTCAAGGTGCTCAGGGCACATCTACTGGTTTATATCGATGCGTCTTTCGTCCACCGCGGACCAGCTGTTTGTCTAGACACGCTACAATATAAAACTCCATTTTCTTTGGCAAATTCATTTCGCTGTCTCATTGTTCTGCTTTGTTCACGAAATCTGATAATTTAACTTACATGTCAAGAAAATGTTTGTTTAGCAAAGAAATATAACCATTTTATTGTGACAATATAACTATATTAGTTTTGTGATAAGGGTTGATTTTTAAAACGAATAAACGCAGATGTTGTATTGTATGTTTGTAGTGGTAGGACTCTTAGCAAAGTCCGCCTGGGGAAGTACCACACCTTTGCCAGTTATTCTACCGCCAAGCAGTAATGTGAAAATATTACTGTGTTCCGGTTTGACGGGAAATGTTTCCAGATAAATTACAGGGCTTAGAGATGTAACATCTTAGATCTCTGGGTGATGAGCGCAGTGCAGTGCTAGATAATGATTTGGACTCTTTATGTTCCAATAGCTGCGTGTCACTGTGCTGTTATGTGGCAGGCATGTTGCTTACCATCAGGCACATGTCCTGCTCGTCTCCTAACTCTTTATTAAAAAAAAAAAATGTATGTACTGTACTCGTAGGTCGTAGGTATATTACGCGATAGCTCTGCCAACTGTGAATAGGCAAGACGACTAAAATAAAATGGCCAAGTGCGAGTTGGACTCGCCCATGAAGGGTTCCGTTGCAGCAAGTAACATAATATACATAGTACACATAGTTTTTAGGGTTCCGTAAAACGTAAAAACGGAACCCTTATAGATTCGTTATGTCTGTCTGTCTGTCTGTCCGTCCGTATGTCACAGCCACTTTTTGCCGAAACTATGAGAATTACACTGTTGAAACTTGGTAAGTAGATGTATTCTGTGAACCGCATTAAGATTTTTACAAAAGTTTAAAAAAAAAACAAAAATTAGGGGTGCCCCCCATACTGAGAACTGAAGCTCAAAAATTTTTTTTTCATTTAACCTACACGTGTGGAATGTCTATCGATAGGTCTTCAAAAATGATGTTGAGGTTTCTAATATAATTTTTGTCTACACTGAATAACTTGCGCGAGAGACGCTTCCAAAGTGGTAAAATGTGTGCCCCCCCCCCCTCTAACTTCTAAAGTAAGAGAATGAAAAAGCTAAAAAAAAAATATGATGAAAAATATGTGAATTTCGCATTTCTGACAGCAAACCCTTTCATTTGATACCCATATCATAGGAGAGGATTTCAAACATCCAGTCCACCATCTTGGGGAGGCCGCCATATTGGATTTGTAATGACGTTTAGGTAGTCATGTATTGTCATCAGAACTCAGAGCGTGTGCAAAATTTCATCCTAATCGAAGACCGGGAAGCGGGTCAATTTAAGATTCTAAGATTTTCTTTCATACAAGTGAACGTAGTTCCTTTATATCACGCGTTGTACGGAGTACAATGTGATCAACCGCCTCGAAGCGTCGCTGGCGTACGGCCAGACAGTCTGTTCCAACTACTACTGTTCAACAACTTCTCACAGATAAGGGATGCCAGGCTGGGGGAGAGCTAACACTTACATTCTTACAATTGAGATAGTGGTGCTTCAACGACGATAGAATTAAAATTTTGAACTAAAAGGGAATGCCAAGCTGGGCGAGAGCTAACACTTAGATTCTTACAACTAAGATAGTGGCGCTCTACTTCAACGACGATAAAGTTTAAATTTTGAACTAAAAGGGGATGCTAAGCTGGGTGCGAGCTAACACTTAGATTCTCAGAATTGAGATAGTGCCGCTTTATTGCAACGACGAGAAACTAAAAATTTTGAACTAAAACAAGTTTACAGTGAAATTAACTAAAAACTATTTTAAAATGGCAGGGTTGCGTTACATACGTTTTATCAGTTTGCGGATTTATAATTGTACTGGCAGCCGCCCCGCCGCTGAACCACCTACTTCCTGCTATTTTACCGGGTTAAAAAGTAGCCGATGTGTTCGTCCAGACTATAGACCCATGTTCTCAATTTCAATCCGATCCTTTTATATGTTACGACGTGATTGAGCAATAAACATCTAAATATTCACATTTATAATATTAATAGGATTATGCAGAGTCCGCCTAGGGAAGTTCCACACCTTTGCCAGTTATTCTACCGCCAAGCAGTAACGTGCAAACATTACTGTGTTCCGGTTTGAAGGCCAATGTTTCCAGAGAAATTACAGGGCTTAGAGATATAACAACTTAGATCTCTGGGTGACGAGCGTAGTTCAGTGCTAGGTAATGATTTGGACTATTCATGTTCCAATAGCTGCGTGTCACTGTGCTATTATGTGGCAGGCATGTTGCTTACCATCAGGCACATGTCCAGCTCGTCTCGTCACAATTTGTTAAAAAAAAATTGATTATAAATACACGAAACTAACTCAGACTAACTATTCTTAGGTGACGAGCCTAGTAAAGTTCTAACATACCCCTTTCGTGCCCATATGAGTGTCAAATGATCTTTTTTTGTCAAAAATGGTCAACCGCGTTTTGTAGATGTGTGCATGTTTTGTTTAGGTGTCTAGCATTTGTCTTAAGGCCGATTTAAACTTACCGAACATAGAGCTAGAGCTGGAACAAGAGCATTCTTTCTCGATCTTTTAGTGTAAACGAAAGACCGTTCTTAGCGTTTACCATATTATATATTCCATAGAATCTTTGCGAACGCAAACAAAATAACGAAAGAATGTTCTACGTTTGTTTACACCAAATGAATTTGATACAGTGGGGATAGAATGAGCATTCGCTCGTCTGATGTAAATCGGCCTTTAGTTTCTGTTTATACAAACAGGGTTTGTTGCTCTTGTGCGAGTTCAAGTTTACAAATGTGTGAAATATACGTTCCCACCGCGCTTCGCAAAAAAAGGGGAAAAGTTTGTTAGCAACCAAATTTCTTGTAATTGTCGTCCTCTTATAGTAAATCGAGAGTGAATCGGTTTCTTCTAGGTAAACACGCTCCATCGTAGACCACATCGTCACTTACCATCAGGCGAGATGGCGCCCAAGTGTAAACCTATAAAAGCTAAAAAAAAAAAAAATTGGCAGTCATAGGAACTGCCGATAGAAGTGAAAACTTGCTGTTGCCCTGGTACTGGTACCTAGGGGCAAACGCAACTCTTTTATATTTCTGTTGTCCTGGTATCTGGAGATAAACGCTGGGCTGTTGGAGGTAGGTAATCGAAACTCTTTACTGTTTCTGTTACCCTGGTACCTACCTGGCCGTTTTTACCGAGTTTACCCGAAGATTTCATATCCGATCCGATCCATTATCATATCCAAGCGTGACGATTGATGAATCCATTTCACAGCCCACGAAAATTCTGTCTATAGCGCGACTAAAGAAGTTTTCACTTCAAAATCAAAGGAAACTAATATATCCGCCTTGCGGTCTTACCCTGGTAGCTTTTGTTTCCGTTAGATTAAGGCAATGAAAAGTAGCCTAATGTTATTCCAGTCTATTATCTATCTCTGTCCTCAATTTCAATCCAATCTGTTCAGCTATTCCAATTTGATAAAACAAGAAACATACAAATCTACTATTATTATAAATGCAAAAGTTTCTGCACATGTTGGAATGTTTGTTGCTCAATGGCTGAACAGAACGGGTTGAAATTCGGATCAGATAGTTTAAGATATGCGCTACTTATTACCGTAGAAAAAGTACCGCAATCCTTATAATTCGGGTTTTCCTACGTTCTATCAATGTTTTGGTATGACGTTGTTACGTTAAACTATCATCCGTAAACCAACCGACTTTACAGACAACCAATTTTTTGATCAATAAACTATAACATAAACCTACCTATTACAAACATGTTTTTTGGAAACGCCAAACCACAAGGTTTCAACATTGCCGTGGTTTCACCCATCTAATAAGCACCTATCTGACTACTCTGCAGCCGCTCCAACGCAACGTCGCTACCCGAATCTATACGCTTTCTCCCTAATAAAAAGTCCTTTTTTTTGAAGTGAAAACTTCTTTAGGCGCGCTATAGACAGAATTTTCGTGGGCTGTGAAATGGATTCAAAAATCGTCACGCTTGGATATGATAATGGATCGGATCGGATCGGATATGAAATCTTCGGGTAAACTCGGTAAAAACGGTCAGGTAGGTACCAGGGTAACAGAAACAGTAAAGAGTTTCGATTACCTACCTCCAACAGCCCAGCGTTTATCTCCAGATACCAGGACAACAGAAATATAAAAGAGTTGCGTTTGCCCCTAGGTACCAGTACCAGGGCAACAGAAACGAGTTGCAATATTCTGTATAATTATGTTGATATAAAACTAGATGGCGCAACCATCGATTTAGCTGGCGGTGTTGAAATTATGCGAATGTACATAGACCTACGATGGTTTAACAAATAATTTGTCTTCTGACAAGGTAACAAATAAATTAGACAATTCAATTAAAAGTGAAAACATTTGAGTCACAAGTTTTCACTTCTATCGGCAGTTCCTATGACTGCCAATTTTTTTTTTTTTAAATAAAGACTGACGAGACGAGCAGGACATATGCCTGATGGCAAGTAACATGCCCGCCACATAACAGCACAGTGACACGCAGCCATTGGAACACGAAGAGCCCAAATCACTACCTAGCACCGCACTGCGCTCGTCATCCAGAGATCTAAGTTGTTATATCTCTAAAAGCCCTGTAATTTCTCTGGAAACATTGCCCTTCAGACCGAAACACAGTAATGTTTGCACATTACTGCTTGGCGGTAGAATAATTGACAAAGGTGTGGTACTTCCCCAGGCGGACTCTGCTAAGGGTCCTACCACTACAAAATTCTCAGTCACAAAGTCCTCAGCGCACATAATTAAGTTATGACTTGAAAAAGATTTTTTTTAAGAATATCCGCTCCACTCTAACGTGATATTTCATTGGTTTCCCAATCAATTTACGCACGGAACCATGATACAGAGGAGCTCTCGTCTCATCAAAAAGTCAAGATGTGCTTGAGGGTGAAAAATTGTGGCTTTATTCTGAGCCTTAGCGCCCTCGGGTGATGGGGGCGATAAGCCGAGTCGCAGCTTATTAGCGGGGTCGATACATCCCTGAGACGATTTATTTATTACTCTCATCATCATCATTTGCAGCATGCACAAGTCGCCATAGGTTTGCCACAATGAGTTCCACAATGGCCGGTCTTCTGCCGCCTCCATCCACTTCCTACGACCGAGACAACATCATCGGTCCATCGTGTGGAGGCCATCCCACACTGCGTCTGCCGGGTCGTGGACGCCATTCGAGAACTTGCTTGACAGCTGTTTAAAGCTGTGTTTTGAACTACCCTTATGTTAGCCCGTCGCAAAATTAATAAAACGATAGTGAGAACGATACATACTTACTATATTTAGAAAATTAAGTAGCATGCTGCAAGTATAGGATATTTCTCAAATTTCAAAATGGCTCTTATGTTTCTGAAGACTACTGTGAACCAATAACTGCTGAGCTGTACTCCCCAGTAGTGAGAGGACCTGTGAGTTGGAGGAGCGAGTAATAGCGCTCCTAGGGGGCGAGCCTAGAGAGTCGACCCTCTGGGCTTGCACCCCGTCTCCACAGGAAGGCCTGGGGCGTCAGACATTTAGGGCCGTCCGACACCCCACCCCACCCCTCAAGGCATATCCTTAGATAGGCCTTCGAGGAGGTGACGCGCCGCTGATTTCTGGCGCATCGCTCGAGCCAAATGCGGGGGTACTGACGCCCCCCGCGAGGCGGGTCCGCAAGGGCGGTGGCAAGGGTCAGGGTTGTTGATGGGAGTACAAAAACTGACCCCGCGACCCTGACCCCTAACCATGCAGGAGAAATCTGTGGGGGTTTTAGTCAGTAGGGGCACCATGTCTATCGGCGTCATAGTGTCGAGCCCGACGTACCTCACCATGTCCCTGCATGGTGGGGATATGTAAATGTATTTCCCCCAAATAAACAATAAATAAAAAAAAGGCCCCGAGTCCCAGCAGTGGGACATTTAGTGGGCTGTTTATGCTTGCTGGGTGGTATCTGCTTTATATAACGTAGAACAGTTGTACTTACGGTTAAGCTTTATATAGACGCTAGGAACTTACCTGAAATAAGAAAAAAGTAACAGTCAAAGTTTGCACACAACATTGCAATTACTTATTTGTAATTTAATTCTAACTTATAGTAACAATCCTCAAAAAAACTTAGTAGCCCGTTAGTTAGATTGCCCAAAAATATTGTACACGTATTTTTTCTTTTGTTTCACAAACAAAAAATTACGAAGATACAGCGCTTCGAAGTTTCGTGTGACGTCACTTGTGAGTACGATTTTTACTCACGAGTGACGTCGCTACCCCCCACTCTCGAAGTTTGATGGTCTATATCTTTGACGATTTTTAATATTATGAAAAAACAAAAAATACGTTCCAATATTTTCATGCAAACATTGCTGTGTTCCGGTTTGAAGGGCAAGGTTTCCAGAGAAATTACAGGGCTTAGAGATATAATAACTTAGATCTCTGGGTGACGAGCGCAGTGCTGTGCTAGGTTTGGACTAGTATTTGGACTCTTCATGTTCCAATAGCTGCGTGTCACTGTGTTGTTATGTGGCAGGCATGTTGCATACCATCAGGCACATGTCCTGCTCATCTCGTCACTCTTTAGTTAAAAAAAATATCTAAAATTTGAATTCATGTATTTAGACGACGTTGTGATAAATTCCTTATCACAACGTAATATTGCCATTGTAACGTGGTTAGTTGTTTGAGTAAAGAGAGAGAGAACAATTAGCCACGCTAACATAAGTAGAAGTTAATTAAAAACAACAAGTTCACTTAATTTGATTTTATTGTCATATAAAATCTTACACAAGCCAACCAGACGGATGGCCAAAATTAGTAGGTGATATCCAAAGGTAGTAGTACGGGGTAGTCTAAAGTAGAATTTAAAGAGAGGGTCGGGGTCGTTTGCAAATCGAGTGCGGAATTAGCTTGCTATTCGTGAAACTGGCCTGTGTTAGTCGCGGAGAGCCGTGTCACAGTCCTTCTGGGGCAGTTCAGGGGGCGTCAGCTGGTCGTGATGATTTCCGCTGGTGCTCCGATGTCCGGAATAGAGGAAGCTTCTCCGTTCCTCACGTGGTGGACTGCTGCCGTAGAGGTGTGGTTCAATAGTGGTCGGCCGGTAATACCCAGACCGTAAGGGATGGACCGTTAGGATCCCAAGCCCCGGTGATTGAACCCTGAAATTGGTCGAAGGTGACCATTAGAACGTATCCCCAATACGAAGATGTTTTACTTATTGTTTGTACTTCCCCGTCTTATAATTCTTCATTTCTCCTTTTCCATCCAGCGGTTGCCTGGAAGAGCTCGCTTTTAGCGATAAGGTCGCCTTGTTACTTTATTTTATTAAGTGTTTGTAACTTTGTTTACTTTTTAAGTGCAATAAAGAGTTAGCCTATCTATCTATCTATTTTGTGTTATATATAATATACTTATCACTCTTGTCCCCCGAAAATCTACGTCAGATATTTAATCTAATTCAAGATTATGCAGGCGAAACCGATATTATACTCATGTAGGATACAAAAGTATAAAATTGTTTGTTACAAAAACACGGCAGCCATAAACTTATTTTTATTACTTTATTTACTACGCCAAATGAAATAAAAATGTATCGAAAATATTATTGGAAATTTAAAACAGCATACGTAATATTTTCATATAATAGTTAAGACATGTAGGAAAAATCAATTTTAAATTTAATTTTATAATACTGAAATTATGTTCTTAGATAAAGTTGGGTTTTTAATTATTATAGCTTGTATTTTCGTTGTTAAATCTCGAGCGCTTGAAAAAATGACTTCGAAAGAAGACGATGTCATCTTGCTAACAGAATCTATTCTACGCAATATAACAAACAAACTGTTTTTAGAACTTGGCTTAAATAAACGAGGGAACCACAAGATCAAACAGGCTTTGTTGGCGCATCACTTTTTTACAAAAATCACTTTAAAAGATCAGCACACTCTGAATTCCATCGTCAAATTATCACGCGTCGATAAACATAAATGGAGTAATGAATCTGTGCAATGTATGAAAATATTAAACGAACTACTAAACGAAGACTGGAACGGTAATGACGTTGATCTATTTCTAAATAATGAAGGCATTATAGATTACATCGATGATTTTCTCTCCAATCTCAATGAAGTTAAAGAAAAAAGTGACTATAATAATGGATATGGAAAATTAGACATAAAAGATGAAATAATTCACATTCTGAAAAGCGAAAATCCATTACAATTTAATCCAACTCAAAAACATAACGCGACGGGTATAGACGATGATGATAGCCTAACTGATGATGAGTTTTGGGGTGAGTACGTAAAAGTTAAAAAAGTATTAATAGCACTGTCTCTTGGGCTTACACGTGCTATTACTAGAGAAAACTGCCAAGGCATGAAATTTCTTTTCTGGTGAAAGTAGTACAATAGTTAGTTAAAGTCCATTTAGGGAAGTACGACACTTACGTAAGCTATTTATTATATCGATCTCCAAAGATTGTTTTAGTTTCCAAGGGCAATATTTCGAGAGATCACAGGGCTAATAGATAAAGTATATAAAGACCTTAAAATATATAAAGACCGCAGCGCTTATCACTTGTAAGCTGTCCAACTGAGTGCAGTTGAAGAGCGAGGGGTGGCAACCCTCGATCATTTCTTGGCGTGGCGGAATAATAGATTAGAAGACGTATTGAAACTATAAAAATTATAAATTAAAATTTTTGAATTATTAGTTTGTCGGTAAAAACAATGATTTTTCGATGATTTACAGAGTAAATTTGGTAATTTGATTTGGTTATGTACGGCTTTGGTTCCATACAATTTCAATACCTCTTTTAATCCATTATTTCGCAATGCCGTACAAAAATCATGGTGGTCGTTCACCAACCAGATGGACCGTGCAAGTGAAAGATTCATCGTCTTCCAAATTTTACGCGATCGTGAGAGACGCGCTGGACCGAAACCGCTGGAGGCAGATCATTCGCTCCAGATATAACCCCGATGCTGACCACGATCCTCTGACATGAGGGACCGGCCATACAGAGAGGTCTCCTGGTGGTTTATTTGACCCTTACATTTTGTTCACGGGCCTGTAGCCTATTACACTTTGCCGATTTGCCCAGACGTGTTGCTTACTACCTGGCACATATTATGCTTTTCTCTTTACTAAATATTATAAAAATAATATCCAGGGACAAATTTTGGGGTCAGTTTTTATTTGAAAAAGTTTTCAATATGCTTAGTAATAAAAAACATTTTGTCATTTCAGTACCGCAACCATCGAGACGCATTTATCGAGGGGACAAGACTAAGATAAGGAATTTTCCATTCATGGCGAGCATTCAAATATTTGGAACGTTCTACTGCGCTGGCTCCATCATAAAATCTGATTTAGTTGTTACAGCGGCTTCGTGTTTGCAACTGTAAGATGTTTTATAGTCTTAGTTTACAAAGTATTGTTAATCTATATCTATACTAATATTATAAAGCTGAAGAGTTTGTTTGTTTGTTTGTTTGAACGCTAGGATCTCGGAAACAATGACTTCTTCGAAAAAATTGCAGACAAACCTCGGAAGACTCCATGGAATATCAGATCTCAATACAGGCACAAAATTGTAGAACCTAAATCTCGATTACAAATGCATAGCGCTGGCCCACACTCAATGGCTATAAAAATATATAATAAGCTGCCAAATGACATAAAGGACTTGGAACAAAATTACACTTTTATAAAATGTCTAAAGAATATACTAGAAATCAAGTGTTACTATAGATTACATGATTTTTTTAACGACAAATTTGACGACTTGGAAATGGAACGTTCCGTTGCCACTTTTGCCATGCCCTTACAGGGCCATATGTAATAACCACAATTTTTTTTACCACCACATGCATGTACTGTACATATGACGCAATAAACATTTGAGTATTGAGTATTGAAACTACTGGACCGATTCGAAAGATTCTTTTTTTGTTGGATACTCCATTTATCGAGGAAGGCTATAGGGTATATAACATTACGCTACTATCAATAGGTACGGAGTATGAGTGAAGAATGTAAAGAAAACGGGGAAAAATATTTCTCTTTGAGAGCTTTAGTTCCGTGAATTTAAATTCTCTTTGGTTGCTGAAGTCTGTGACGGCGCGTGTCTACATTTGAAGTTTGTGTCATTTGAAGTAATCAAATTTGTTCTACAACAATGCATTGTTGCTTATTTACGTATTTTTAGGGTTCCGTAAAACGTAATAAAGTGGCCAGCAATGGATATTTTAGTATGGATTTTCCTCAAATAGACGCGGGTGAAACCGCGGGGCACAGCTAGTTGTTATATAACCACCAAACATATGCTGTCTCTTTTAAGTGAAAACTTCTTTTGGCGAAAACTTTGGTGAAAACTTATTTTCTTCTCTTTCCTAACTTAATCCTTTTGGCGCACAGCACTCAGATTTTTTCGTAGGCTGTAAGTGAGCCTGACCCATCGTGCTCGATCGGGTGACCTCGGGACCGACGGGTGTACCCGAACGAGAAATATAGGTACATGCGGCTTTTCACTGCTGTATCGCTGTGTTCGCTATATTCAATTTATTTGTAAAATTAATAATTCAAAACTGTTTAATGAAGAAGAAAACATGAAGTTAAAGTACCTTATAAATTTGATTAAAAACGATGTGTTGATTTTTGGAAAATTAAGAAAAAAATAATCAATGAAATATTCGCTTATGCTCTGGTTTCCTAGGATTACGTTGCCGTCACATAGCGGACGTAATGTAGCGGTGAATAACGTCACGAGAACGTTGTCTATGTTAACACTATGGCGCGGTTTGTTAGAGGACGGTGATTAACAACGTAACGTAAAGAAGCGGTGACGCTATTTGAAAGACGGCCGTCTTGACGGTGTTGAATAGTTCGTGAACGTTTTTTTCGAACGTAAGGTTATATCGGTGAAGCCATATTTTGAGTTTTTTTGACTGGACCGACGCGACGTCCGTACGACGTACAGAATGGGTTTTAATTCCAACTAGAGCTGCGACGACGTACTAAAATTTCTAATGCGCCTTCTATACCACTCGGTTTGAATAAATTATCTTCTACCCTACGATTATTTTCCTCTTTTAATAGTTCATCCTCCAAGTAACTGATTAAAGCTATATTAAAACCATTCTTGATTAAATCAAGGTCCTTCTTTTTCTCTCCTGCTTGTTGAGGTTGCTGGCTGACGACGTAATATAGCGGCAGTGGAACTTTCCACATGTCATCGCCGTAAAGACGGCCGTAGTTTTACGTCCGCTATGTGACGGCAACGTAATCCTAGGAACCCAGAGCATTACTCCGAAACGTCATTGTCTCATTAGAACAGTGTACCTATGTACATTGTACATATACCTCTATGATATTTAGTTGGTTTCACATTTATATAATTTAGTCAAGCGTCTGAGTTTAATTCTAAATTTGAAGTCCATGTTTGTAATTTTGGAGAAATATTTAAATATTTTATGGGACTAATTTGCTTTTTATACTGTATGTTTTACGTAATACTTTTACACTCTAATGTGTATTTGGTAATCTATAATTACCAAATTACTTTCAGACACTATCAAATGATTATTAACTAGCTGATCCGTGCGCGCGTTGCTACGCCATCTATCGAAAATTGGTCGTACCAATTCAAATTTTGAACAAATTCGGTTACCTTAGGTTCTAATGACGCAAACTTTAAGTTAGACACAAGCTGTCACGCAACGAAAACTCTCAAAAAGAAATATTTTCCCCCGTTTTTGTTACATTTTGTATTCATGCTCCGCTCCTGTTGATAGTAGCGTAATGTTAAATAGCCTATAGCCTTCCTCGATAAATGGACTATCCAACAGAGAAGGAATCTTTCAATTCGGACCAGTAGTTCCCGAGATCCTAGCGTTCAAACAAACAAACAAACATACAAACAAACTCTTCAGCTTTATAATGTTACTAGCTGTGCCCCGCGGTTTCACCCGCGTCTATTTGAGGAAAATCCATACTAAAATATCCATTGCTGGCCACTTTATTACGTTTTACGGAACCCTAAAAATACGTAAATAAGCAACAATGCATTGTTGTAGAACAAATTTGATTACTTCAAATGAGACAAACTTCAAATGTAGACACGCGCCGTCACAGACTTCAACGACCAAAGAGAATTTAAATTCACGGAACTAAAGCTCTCGAAGAGAAATATTTTTCCCCGTTTTCTTAACATTCTTCACTCATACTCCGTACCTATTGATAGTAGCGTAATGTTATACTCGTATACCCTATAGCCTTCCTCGATAAATGGAGTATCCAACAAAAAAATAATCTTTCCTATCGGTCCAGTAGTTTCCGAGATCCTAGCGTTCAAACAAACAAACAAACAAACTCTTCAGCTTTATAATATTAGTATAGATATAGTACCTATAGATGTATCAAATCAAATCAATTTATTGAGCTTGAGGTCCTGGGTTACAAAGGTGGTACATAATAGTACATTATGATATAAGTGCGGTAAGTTGATAATTACAGCCGAGGCTTTATTGCTAGCTCGAGCCGAAGGCGAGAGCTATAATTAGCAGAGGCTGTAATTATCAAAGCGCACGTATGTCATACGACGTTTTATAACATATTTGCGAGGAAATAAACAAAACTCTGACGACATTTTCAAATAAAAACAAAACAGCGAAAAAAAACGCGCGGAATAATATTTACTTGATCACAGATCAAAGCACAGAGTAAGTAATCACTATGGATCACAGATAAGCAATGCGCGCGCATCGTCACCTTTTTTTTTAAGCAACGGCACAGAACCAGCCGGTATGCCATTAATAATAAAGTAAATTAATATTTTTGTGTTTTGTTACAGAAAAATTAAAGTAATTTATGGTCTAAATTAATTAAATTAACGAATTTAATAATTCTTTATTATATTTTACCTCTCAAAGTAAATTTTATTCATAATTTGTTGACCACACTTTTCTGACATAAAAACTCTTTACTAAGATTTAAAAAGGTACCATTCGTTTTAGACGGAGCATATCTCTCTACCTAGTCTGTGGACGGAGCATTTTGAAACCGTGCGTTTTACATTACACATTACAGCACTAGTGCGTAATAAGATACATTACGATACAGAAATTGGTCCAATAAGAGACCCTTTACGAGCAAATATGTTATAAAATATATAACAGTTCTCCAGGTCCCGCTTTTAGCATGCAAGCAGGTATACAGTGAGTTTAACAAAACTAAATTCATAGACAATGGATAAAAGTTATTACTAAATTAAATCAAATAAAAGTTTTCGTTGACACCAAACTTTCAAGTTACTGCAGCAAAACAGTGTCCATTTCATGAAAACATTTCTTATAAGATTAGTAAAAAATAATATTAAAACGTATGTCAGTATACAATTAAAGTCATAATGGTAAATTTCAGAAGCACCACACTAAATCAAATAATTAAAGCAATGTCAGCGAAATAAACTAATGTCAAATAAAAATCAAATTACAATGTTTGCAAGTCAATCAAATAAAGTAAAACAAATACTCGTACACAATTTAGTCAAGCATACCCATTAATAAAAACCTAGAATCCAAACACTCTTGGTAAGTAAGTAATTATAGATAGCAGAAACAAAGTGCATGGTGCGTCTCAAATAATTACAATAAGTCAATTTGCACTAGTTACTTTTATTCTTCTCCGTGAGAAAATCATTCAGGGAATAGTATGCTTTCGATATCAAATATTCATTGAGCTTATGTTTGAAGCTGGCGACGTTATCCCATTCTCGGATGGTCTGTGGAATTTTATTATAAATTCGTGGTGCCATGCAGAATATACTTTTCAACAGAAATGTCGTTTTAATTTTCGCGGGGAATCGTATCATATTTTCGCGTCTGCTTCCGTGTTCAAATTTTGGAAATAAATGTTGATTCTTTTTAATGAATAAGGCCACTTCGCTTATGTACATACACGGAAAAGTTAACAATTTGAGCTCTGCAAAATATTTTTTGCACGATTGGCGTCGCTTTAGACCACATATTGCTCTTACGCACTTTTTTTGGGCTCTGAAGACCTTAATGTTTTCAGTAGCATTGCCCCAGAATATTATGCCATATCTCAGTATGGAAGCTACGTGCCCGTGATATGCTGTTAAAAGTGTTTCTCTGATGGCGATTTTACGTAATTTATATAGTGCAAATGAGAATTGTATCACCCGTTTTGATACTACAGAAATATGTTCATACCATGACAATGTATTGTCTATATGTAGTCCGAGAAACTTTGTGGTTTTCACTTCTTCAATTATTTGGCCAAGGTAGTTGATATTTAATTTTTGATTTTGCGTCCTATTTTGTTTTAATTTGAACCGCATTAACTTGGTTTTTTCAAAATTACCTATTAAGGCATTGTTGTCCAACCAATTGACCGTAGACACCAATGAGTCGTTAATAGATTTTTCCATTTCGGTTATGTTTTCCTTATCACCAAAGAAAAGAAAAGTACTATCATCTGCGAAAAGTGTGACTGAATGTTGTGTTGTACTTGGCAGATCATTAATATGTACTAAAAATAGAGGTGGACCAAAAATACTACCTTGTGGTATACCAGACTCAATTTTTCTCAGAGCAGATTGAAATTCTTTTTCGATTTTGGATTTTGGACATATCCGTTTAATTTGAGTTACTTGAAATCTGTCTGAGAGATATGACCTAAATAAGTCGTTTGCCATGCCCCTTATTCCATAGGCATCCAATTTTTTTAGTAAAATTTCATGATTTACGTGGTCGAATGCTTTAGTCATATCCATAAAAAGAGCTACAACCAATTTTCCTTTGTCCAGGGATTGGCAGATTTTGTAAAGAAAGTCATAGATTGCCATATTTATGTCTTTATTTTTACGGAAACCATATTGACTAGAGGAAAAAATGTTGTGCATTTCCATGTATTTATATGTTTTATTGTTAATAGCTTTTTCTATTATTTTAGAAAATATAGGAATAAGTGCAATAGGTCTTTAATTACCCAAGTTACACCTATCACCTTTTTTGAATAGCGGTTTTATAACCGATATTTTCAATTTATCTGGAAATACGCCTCTTTCCATACATATGTTTACAATGTGTGCTATCACAGGAGCTACTACAACTTTAACGTACTTAACAACTTTTGTAGTGATATCGTCGTAGCCAACACTTTGTGTAGATATTAGAGAGTCAATTATTTCGGAAATGTCTGAAGGAATTACTGGGGTTAAAAAAATAGAATTTGGCTTGTTATAATTAATTTCAGTGAATACATTTTGTCGTTGTTGAGATTTTACAATGTCAATAAAATAGTTGTTGAATGATTGTGCTATGTCATAGGGGTTGGTCACAGGATGACCATCAACGTTGATCTTTTCCACTTGTGGTTTTGGGAAATTAGATTTAAGTTTATTGATTATGGTCCAAGCTGCTTTTGATTTTATTTTAGAAGTCTTCATAAAATTATCATTTCGTGCTTTTTGGGTGAGGTGTACAATTTTCTTATAACTGTCAGAATACTGTTTGAACTGCATTTTGTTTGCTTTTGTTGGACATAATCTAAATTTCCAGAGCATCTCTCTCCTTTTCTTTGAACACAGTAATATTCCCTTAGTTAACCAATTTGGACGTTTTTTACTTAATATTTTAATTGTTTTTAATGGGAAGCATAAATTGTATAACAATAAAAAGGTTTCGTGGAAATTGTTAAACGCGATATTAGGATTTTCACTATCGTAGACATCTTTGAAACCAAGTTGACACAGGTGCTTTTTAAACAATTCAAGATTATCAATACAGTAATCTCTCTTTTTGACATGCCAGAATTTTAACATACATGATTTTTTCACTGGGATTTGAATGTGTAGACCTGAATGGTCTGATAACGCTGTTTCAATTATTTCTCCTTTACAATTAGTAAAATTGTGGACAACATTGTCAATGCAAGATTTACTCATAGCACGTGTCACTTTTTTAAAACATAACTACATATTGTAATATTGTATAAGAGTTTCAAAGTCTTTTTTTATCTTATTATTTTTCAAAATGTCAATGTTAAAGTCACCGCATATTAATATTTTATAACTAGTTCGTCGAGATAATATAATTATAATTTTTTTAAGAATGGAGTGGAATCCGTCGTAAGTTTTTCTATTATATACGGATGGTCTATAGATGCATACAATGTAAATTTTATGTTTGGTTAGTTCAATTGCGGCACACTCCGCCATGTCAGGAACTGAATTTTTTTCAATATTAACTAACCTTTCAACGTCATGGCCATTTGTAACCAATATACATGAACCCCCGTGTCTATTAGCCCTACAATAATAAGATGTCAGTTTAAAATTTTCAATGTTTAACCTGTCAAGGTCGTCTATTGTCATGTTGTGTTCTGTGATACACAGAATATCAATGGATTTATTTTTGTTGCTCAATTCTTCCAAGCATACCATTAACCTGTCTGACTTACTAAGAAGGCCATCAATGTTTTGATGTAGAAAGGATATGTAATTAATTATACACGAAATAAATGATTACTGTCACTATTTTGAGTCATGGATTTATTGGTTTTAACACAGTCTTCAATCGTACTTGTGCTTAAAGAGATGCATTTATCACTTATTTGCACAATTTCATTGTGGTTTTCACTACTTAAATTAGGATTGTGTTGTTTGCTTGTCTGAGTACCAATATCTACATATTGTTTGGGTGATTGAACATTATTATTATTATTACATGAAAGCTGATTTTTAATGTAGCTTTCCATTTTACTTTGATATTCAGAGTGTAAAATTTCTCTCAGTAGTGAACGACACAAGTGTAGTGTGAAGAAAGTATGATATTTTATATTACTCCTATAATTCATGTCAACAAAATTTACATGAGTATACCTTTCGCATATATATCTTAATTCATAATTTAGTTTGTGTTCTCTTAAATATTTATTATAAGGGACCTCTGATAATATAACATTTGTATGGGTGGTGTGTGTTAGCCAAATGTTTAAGTTTAATAGGAATTCAAAGGGATCTTCGTTATGTGTACCACCGATAACAATAATATAATCATTTTTCGTGAACTTTGAAATATCATAGCCGGTTGAGAGAACAATTTCATGAAGTGGTGCATTTGTCTTCCAGAAGCTCGAAACAGCGAATTCATCTCCTAATAGCTTTTGCAATGTAAACCTAGTACCCCTGCCCTGCTCATCAGCCAAAATCAAAATGTTTTTCTTTGCTTTGATAAGTTTGTTCTGGGTTAAACTTTTGTCTCCTTGGTCAATTGTGGGGGTGGGTAAAATCACTTTTGTAGTTTTCTTGAAATTATCCTGATATCCGAGGTTTGGTACATCCTTTTTAGGATCAGCATGATTTGGTATAATGCATTTTCCTGTGATGTCGTTGTCAGATTTTTGTGAGTGTATTTTGTTGTGATGAAGTTGCAATGTCTTGGAACACACAGTTTGCGTTTTTATTGATGTATCCGAATGATTAAGTGACTCATTACTCATTGGAAATTGTGTATGCAAAGATGTAGGTTCTTTAGATAGTGTGGAAATGTTGGAGTTATGTAGCATGATATCGGCACTTAGAGTGTGTGAGGCTGCGGTAAGAATCAGTGATGTAGGATTTATTGACTCTAATCCAATAGTTGTTGTAGGTGTAGTTTCTATGATTTCATTTGTATGGCAGGTTGATCTTGAAGTCTGTGGAATTTGATCAATTTCCATGGAATTAAACCTACAGAAAGACTCCTTTAATTTAAATAATGTCATTCGCTTACGTTTTTTCGCCTTCTTTGTACCTGTAAGCGGGCTGTCACTATATCCCGGTTTATTAAGCTTTTGCATGAGATTTTTTTGACGTAGCAAATCCAATTTTAATTGTTTAATTTCGGATTTTAGAGATTCAATTTCATTTGTCGATGAAAAAAGTTGGTTATTTAAAGTTTCGATCTGATTTTTATATTCCGTTAAACGTTCATTGTCAAGGTCATCATATTCAGGTAAAGTCAGTTTGGTCTCCTCAAATAACTGTGAGCTCGACCCCGACACATCCAGTGAATTTGCTTTTCTATATTTAGTAAATAATAGAGTGTCCTCATTTTCCATCATCAGTATTTTGTGACGGAACGTGATTTCGGAACACTTTTATTACAAATATTGTTTTTATGTTGGCCCTACCACACTAACATCAAACTCTTTTATTTGTCTTTGTCAATGCAGTAACTGCCAGGTAGTTTAGATTTTTATGTTGGTATTGTCACAACTTCGTCAGTATCCGTCAAAGTCAATAGTATTGTTGACGGTCGCGGTTTAGAAAACCGGGTATTTTTGAGTAAACTTGTGTTTGTGTACCGTCAATCTGAGTAATCTTATTTATTTGTCCTTGCATACGGGTTGCAATTCAAATCATCACTATTCGTTAGGTATATGAACTAAGTGATAATTATAAAGATACGGCTTACCGTTGTATAGTGAAGTGTGTGAAATGTGAGCACTGATTCTCTTCACTTGTGATTTAGTAATTTTGAGCAGAAAGGTTCGTAATTACTATTTTAATTGTTAATTTTACGACGGAGTAATTCAAAACACTTGTTACTTGGACCAGGGTTACCAGCCCAAAAAAGTATGTAGTATCTTAAGTAGTATATCTTATTGAAGTCCCATTTGATACATTAACAGGGCGTGGAACAACCGTTTCTTCCGCGAGAACCCCGCGTTCCTGTCCGTACGCGTCGGGAGTAACTTCTACAACATCGGCGGTGAAGAGATCCCGGTGATGGAAGTCTACTTCCACCCTGATTACAACCCCAAGAACCTCAGGAACAACATCGCTGTTATGAGGCTGCTGCGGCATTTGAAGTTTAGGAAGAAAGCGAGGAAAATCAAGAAGATCACCATCGACGAACAGAGATCTCCGCTTTCGATGAGGACACCTGGCATCACTATTATTGGTTGGGGAGCTAAAGGGGTAAGATAATTATATACTAGATAAGATAAGTAATTTATTCACTAAAACATAAGGTTAAATTTTTTGTTATCCTTAAGTTTTGTAGTGTTTTGTAGTTTTGTAGTGGTAGGCCTCTTAGCAGAGTCAGCCTGGGGAAGTACCATACCTTGGTCAGTTATTCTACCGCCAAGCAGTAATGTGCAAACATTACTGTGTTCCGGTTTGAAGGGCAATGTTTTCAGAGAAATGACAGGGCTTAGAGATTTAACATCTTAGATCTCTGGGTGACGAGCGCAGTGCAGTGCTAGGTAATGATTTGGACTCTTCATGTTCCAATAGCTGCGTGTCACTGTGCTGTTATGTGGCAGACATGTTGCTTACCACCAGGCACATGACTTGCTCGTCTCGTCACTCATTATTTTAAAAAAAAAGGGCAGTCATGGGAACGGCGTACTTGAAAAGTACGTTATACTTTGAAGTCCGTGACGGCTTGTGACTATCTTTTAAGATTGCGTCATTACAATTTTTTTTATGTTATTAAAATCGTGGATAAACAACGTGGTACGTAATTATATCGTTTTTGTTAAATGTTTCATTCATGCTTTAATAGCCTTCCTGATGATGAAGATGAATGGACTTTCCTCTAGAAAAATAATCTGTCAATTCGGACCAGTAACTCCCGTGATCCTTGCGTTCAAATAAATAAACAAAATCTTCAGCTTTATTTTATTTCCAGTTTCAGTACACAATCTTTCGATAAACGCAATGTTTCGTTGAGACGAGTAGGACATGTTCCCGATGGTAAGCAACATGCCTGCCACATAACAGCCCAGTGACACGCAGCTATTTGAACACGAAGAGTCCAAATCATTACCTAGCATTGCACTGCTGCGCTCGTCACTCAGAGATCTAAGATATTATTTATCTAAGCCCTGTAATTTCACTGCAAGCATTACCCTTCAAACCGAAACACAGTAATATACTACTTTACTATTTGTCGGCAGAATAACTGGCAAATAAGTTTTTGTTAGAGAAATTTGAAAATATGATACATCACCACCATCTCTGGTAAAATTGATGATATTATATAACTTGCATATTTGCATCCTAAAAGCGTCTTTTGAAATAAAAGAAGAAGAAATCATTATTTACCCTGACCCTGGTGGTTATTGAAATTACATGCACATGTACTGGTAATTAAAGTTGAAACTTATTTTTTTAATTCAGATTATCTACAAGGATACATGTGATTCCGTTCTTGTTTCAATTCAGTAGCTAGAGAGACGAACTTCTTAGCATTCCATGGATTCACCGTGCGGGTGACGGGTCCATCGTGTGGCAGAGAGAGAAATCTCGAGTAGACCCCAAGACTTGTGACTCGGGCGTAGGTTTAAAAGGGGCCCCTTATATTGACGTACGTCAACACTCACCTTCACTACTCGTATTTCTCTCCCTGCCCAGCCAAATCCGATATGATCCTACTTGTTCAGTAATTTATCCAGAAATTACCGTCTCGGGGCCCATCAGCGAGATTTAAACATTATTAATTAAGCAGATATACCGATTTTAAAGTTTACCCCCTAATTGCAAACAAGTTACTTAAAATTACTTACGTAGGGTTCCCGGCGTCGTCCAAAGCCCAGTTTGGTCTGACAGGAAGAAGGAACGGGGTCAGAAAAGGGAATGTGGAATAACCAAACCAGACAGTTCCGTAGACGATCTCCCGTTCCAGCAGTAGCAACGGTCCGGCGTTGTAGAAAAGGGCCAATCCAGTAGCCACTTCACAAATAATATTCCAGCACTAATCCAGTAGTAATTAACACTTTTAATAACGTATTCCGACACAATATTAAAGCTTTTATCCCGAAAAACTCGTCGTTCCCGCGAACAAAGACAACGTATCAATTAGAAAAAAAACAAGGAGTCGCTCGACGTACCGGCGAAACGAGACAACGTACAAGTGACAGCCGGCTGTCAACCATAGATCCGCTATGATTTCGATGGCCGATATAATGTTGCCCGATTATACGGAACAAAACCCCCGACCAATTGAACTCCAGCTCAATTTTAGAAACCAGTATTTAGTAGTATCCGGACCCCAAATAAAACGAAATTCCCAACTTTGACCCGAAAGTGGAAATCAAACCAAAAAAAAAAAACTTTACCAAAAATAGCAATAAAATTAAATAAATTTTTAACCATGAAAAATACGTATATCTAATAAAGAGGCAAGCGTGCCAGAGAGGACACCGCGCGCTGAAGTCTGGAACCAGAAACCAGAATCTCCGCCACGCGGGGTGTGCCATCAGTACCAGATATCAATTTTAAAATACGTCCCCTACGCCAGAGTAGGGGGGCCAAATTTGCCTCTTTTAATAATACTAAGTCCCCTTCCCGAGGGGCCTCCGTCCTATCTGTCCATTTTACCCGTTGTTGCAACAGATGCAAGTACTCGGCCGACCAGCGCCTCCAGAAGTCTTGACTTATTTGCTGCAATAACTGAAAACGGGACAGGCGTCCGGGGCGCTCATCCTTCCAGGGATACTCCGGCAACGCGGTTAAAGGCTGACCGATCAAGAAGTGACCCGGCGTCAAGACTTCTAGATCGTTAGGGTCAGGCGAGATTGGACAGAGAGGACGGGAATTAAGCACTGCTTCCACGCGGCATAGTACCGTGACTAACTCTTCCCAAGTTAACACGGTCTCCCCGATGACACGGCGGAGATGGGTTTTAGCAGACTTCACCGCAGCCTCAAAAATTCCTCCCCAGTGAGGACAGGCCGGCACACTAAATTGCCAGCTGATTCCCCGCTGGGCGAGAGCCAGACTTAAACTATTATTACCAGAATTTAAAAAACCATTAACTTCGCGTAAATAATTCGCCGCCCCTCGATAATTTGTGCCATTGTCCGAACGTATTAAAGAGGGTACTCCTCTTCGCGCTACAAAGCGATCCAGCGCCGCGACAAAGGCCTCCGTAGACAGCGCAGAGACCAGCTCCAGGTGGACTGCTTTGGTGGCCAAACACACAAAGACGCACAGGTAGGCTTTAACGACCTTGGCGTTACGCAACGTCGATGACTTGACCGAGAAGGGCCCAGCGAAGTCCGTTCCGACCCCGTCGAACGGCCTCGAGGGAGAAATCCTATCCGGAGGAAGATCTCCCATCATGGGCTGCATGGTAGACGCCTTGAGCCTATAACAAGGGACACATCTAAACAGCACCTTTCGGACCGCCCTGCGAGCCGACAAGATCCAGAATTCACGCTGCAACACAGCGAGAAGCGCGCCACATCCAGCGTGCGCGTTACCGATATGCCGATCGGTGATCAGCAGGTCCACCAGAGGACCTCCTTTCGGTAGCAACAGGGGGTGCCTGCTGCCGTACGGCAGGTTGGCTTTCCGGAGCCGACCTCCTACGCGCAGAAGACCATCCTGATCTGTGAAAGGGTTCAACTTGGCGACCGCACCCTTCAAGCGAGCGCGTCCGCAGCGCAGCGCCTCAAGTTCCTTCGGAAACCTCTCACCCTGCACCAGCCGAATGAGGTGCAGCAAGGAACTCCGACGCTCCTCCACAGTGGCGATCTGGTCACTCCTCCTCTGACGAGGGTGACGACAGTTGTGGATGAAGCGTTTAATCCAGCTAGTTACCCCCAACAACTTATCCAGCTTGCTGTAACGACCCGTCAACCAGTCAGGGCCTGGGGGCACTTCCGCCACAATCGCATGCACGCGGACTCCGGGCAGCTCCGCTCGCTCCGAGTCCGCGCCGAGAGCTGGCCAGGAAGCTTCTGGCTCCCGCAGCCAGTCCGGACCCCACCATAAGGGGTGATCAACTAGCTCCGGCGCGGAACAGCCGCGCGAAGCACAGTCAGCGGGGTTCAACTCACCCGGGACATGTCTCCAAACCATGTCCAGTCCAATGTTTTGGATTTGGGAAACCCGATTTCCCACAAAAGTCTCCAAGGTGTGAGGGGCTGCTCGTAACCAGGAAAGTACGACCTGACTGTCTGACCACGCATAGACCTTCCGGATGTCTATCGAGGTGGACAGTTCCTGATATACGTGCTTAAGCAGCCGAGCAAGTAATGTGGCTCCGCTCAATTCCAGTTTCGGAATAGTGAGTCGTGTCCTGATAGGAGCTACCTTGCTCTTCCCCAATAAGAGCGTGACATTGACGTGGCCTCCAGCGTCAACTGTACGCAAGTACACAGATGCGGCATAGCCCAGCTCGGACGCATCACAGAACCCGTGCAGGCTGATCCGGCTACAGCCTGGTGGCAGAATGCGACGGGGCAACGCCACTCGATTGACCGTTTCGAGGTCAGATATTAAACGAAGCCAAATGTTAAGCGAATCTCCAACCAGGGGGTCGTCCCATGAGACCTTCAGAGTCCAAAGTCGCTGTAACAGACACTTGGCTGCGAACAGAACCGGACTGATCCAACCGTTTGGATCAAACATCCTGGCGATGGTGGACAAAACCGTCCGTTTTGTCCACGCGCGTGTGGCTTCCAGTGCCACCCGAAAGGTGAAGATGTCAGCAACCGGTTGATACTGCATGCCCAGAACCGCAATCCCGTGCGGATCGTCACCTTCCTCGAAGAGCCCCGGATCCTGCTGGTGATCGTCCGGGATACCAGCCAGGACGTTGGGGTCGTTAGAGAGCCATTTCCGAAGCTCATAGCCTCCAGATGCGAGAAGCTCTGTAAGCTCATCCCGGAGCAACAGAGCTTCCTCCACCGTCTGCGCACCAGTGCAAACGTCGTCCACGTACAGGTCGCGTTCCAGAACTGCGGCTGCACGTGGGTACCGAGCCCGTTCTTGCTCCGCCAACTCCAGCAGTGAGCGGATCGCAATGAAGGGGCTTGATCTCAACCCATAGGTGTTGGTGTTCAACTCATACACCATCATAGGGTCCTGAGGACTTTCCCGCCAGAGGATCAACTGGAACCTCCTGTCCTCGGGGTGTATGACCGTTTGTCGGAACATCATACGGATGTCCGCTCCCAACACCACCTGATGCCTACGGAAATTCAGGATGATGTCTACAATATCCCGATGTAACTTCGGTCCAGCGTGGAGGCACTGGTTCAGTGACACTCCTGTCGAAGTCGGAGCGGATCCATCGAACACCGTCCTGAGTTTGCCTGTCGACGCTTTCAAAACAGCGTGATGAGGCAAAAAGTAGTGGTCCATGGTCGACCAGTCGTCGCGAGTCGGAGACATGTGGCCCAGTGCCTCATACTCCCTCATGAACTCGATGTACTTTTCCCGAAGTACAGGATCTCGAGCCATGCGTCGCTCCATGGACCTGAGCCTTTTCTCGGCCAATGATCGAGACTGGCCCAGACGCGGGGGGTTATCCCGGAAAGGCAGCCTAGTCTCCAATCGCCCAGAAACCATTCTCCGAGTGTGAGCCTGATAAAAGTTCTCACACTCCACGTGCTCGGGATCCAGCCGAGACACGGTAGGCGGCTCTTCGATCTCCCAGAACCTCTGCATGATCTGAGCGAGGGCCGTTCCCGTAAAAGAAGCCTGATTCGACTGCTGCCACTCATCCACCATTCCCAAAATGGCGTTCCCGTAGATGGTGGGCAGCGCCATCAGCGAAGACTGGTCCAACAGTCTAGGCTTCCCGTTCATGATGTAACCCAGTACATCAGAACCCAACAAAAGATCTACCGGACCCGCCATCCCGAAGCGGGGATCCGCCAACCTGAGACCCTTAGTACAGGACAAAAGATCCGGATCTATGTCCGCCTGAGGAAGCCAACCGACAACCGAATCCATGACGGTGGCCCTGACCGCAATCCTTTCCGAATATGAATGTACGGACGAGAAGGAGAGGCGGGTCTGTCCAGCCAACCGCACCTCTGTGTTCCCGACTCCTCGCAACGGAGTCGGTGACGGAAACCTAGCCATGCCCAGGCGATGAGCAACCCGGGTTGTTAAAATGCACCCCTGGGACCCTGTGTCCAAGAGCGCTCGTATCCGGACGTAGTCGCCTCTTGGACCCCAAACCCTTAACCAGAGGGTGGGCAGCAGGACCACCGGTTGATCGTGTGCCAAGGGAACGGAGGCTAGTCAATCCCTCCGAGGCCCGTCCGAACCCGTCGGACTACCGGGCCCAGCCCAGTATGGCTGCCGAGTGCAAAGGGCCATCGGAGGGGGGGCATATCCAGCTGCCCTGCCGTACCTAAAGTAGGGCGGGTGGTAATCCAGCCTCGGATGTTCATGGAGGGGAGGCGTGTACGCCCTCCATTGCATTAATCGCGGATCCAGCGGCGGAGAAGGATAACGCTGGGGAGGTGGCCCCCGTGGTGACTCCGGTATCACCCTTCCACCTCTCCAGTTCGCCCGCGTCCGCGCGGGCTGTGAGGTCGGTGACCGAGCCGCGTGTAGGACGCCCCTTGTTGGGCTGCCCGGTGCTGCCGTGGGTTAGGGTGGAGGGGGTGTGCTCCACGCTGTAGCCACTTCATTGTTGTACAATGCGTGGCTCTGCGTGGGAGCGCCCCCGCCCGTGGAGGGCCCCCTCCCTGAGGGCTGTCGACCAGCACCATCGCTCCTGACGCACAAGAGCTGATGGTGTGGTCCCCCACACCCAGGACACGGCCGTGCCGTGGGGCAGTCATTGTACAAATGACCCCCCAGGCACCCGTAGCACCGACGCAACCGCCGAACGATCCCTCGTCGTTCGGAAGTCGTCCGCGCAAGCAGGGCCGGACACTGCACCAGCGCGTGAAGCTGGCCACAGTTCGGGCACTCCTGCTCCGACGCAGTCGTCACAGTCGCCGACCGCTTTACCCCACCCAGAGTGCGGGGATTGGTAGGTCGCGGTCCTGTTCCGGCAGGGCCACGAGCTGACGCGGCGGGCTGCGCCTCCTGAGGCGCCGACTCTGCCATCCTCGCCTCCCACTCCAGGACCCGAAGTAGCTCCTCAAACGTGGGGAAGACCTTCGGGTCGGCGTGAAGGCCCCTTTCCCGCTCGAACCGGGCGCGCAACTCCAGCGGCACCTTGCCCAGCAGGATGTGGACCAGCAGAAACGACCAGTGTTCCACTGGCAGTCCCAAGCTGCGCAAGGCGTTATACGCCACCTTCACGGGCGTGAGGATTAGCGGCCTCAACTGAGACCTCTCAGTCACCTTCGGCAGCCCCAGTATTTGGGACACGTGAGCGTCGGCGAGGAGCCGAGGGTTTTGGAACCTCGTCTCCAGCAACTCCATCGCCGTGCCGAAGTTGTCGTCGTCCAGCTCCAGGTGCTGGATCAGGGAGAGTGCCTCACCCTCCAGTGACGTGCGGAGATAGGCCAGCTTCTCCGCCCTCGTCAAGTCCGTGCGTGAGCCTACGAGAGAGGCGAACATGCTCCGGAAGCCGCTCCACTCCCGCAGGTTCCCTGTAAACCTGGGCAAGTCCAGAGTGGGAAGGCGTCCCACTACACCCGAGCCCGCATCCCTGATGACGGGTCCCGAGCTCGCCCTTCCCTGACGAGACCTCTCCAGCTGGCGAACCCTTTCGGAGACCTCGTCGTACACATCCAGGATGCGCCGCATGTCCGCGTCAATCCTCTCCATCTGGTCCTCAGGTGGAGGCGGCCTTGCATCCCGCAGCAATCCTGTGCTCCTCTCAGCGACCTCCAGGCGCCTGTCGAGCTGTTCTGCCCTGTTTAGCAGCGCCTCCTCCCGGTCTCTCCGGCCGACCAATCCTTGTAAGGATTCGAACCATCGGAGCTGGTTGGCCAAATTCGAAGCCATTTTTAAATTTAAATTTAAACCAACCTAAAGTTCGGACAATGTCACAACAAATATATCCGCAACCTATTAAACCGGATACCACTTAATACTAATTTCCCGACAGTTTGGGGAGAAATTATAAACTGGGAACCCCCAAATATCTGGCCTACCCGATATATTTTCCCAGAAAACTAAAAACAAAAAAGGGGTATTTACGGCTAACCGCGCTCTGTCTACCAAAAAATGTATAGTAATTTATCCAGAAATTACCGTCTCGGGGCCCATCAGCGAGATTTAAACATTATTAATTAAGCAGATATACCGATTTTAAAGTTTACCCCCTAATTGCAAACAAGTTACTTAAAATTACTTACGTAGGGTTCCCGGCGTCGTCCAAAGCCCAGTTTGGTCTGACAGGAAGAAGGAACGGGGTCAGAAAAGGGAATGTGGAATAACCAAACCAGACAGTTCCGTAGACGATCTCCCGTTCCAGCAGTAGCAACGGTCCGGCGTTGTAGAAAAGGGCCAATCCAGTAGCCACTTCACAAATAATATTCCAGCACTAATCCAGTTGTAATTAACACTTTTAATAACGTATTCCCGCACAATATTAAAGCTTTTATCCCGAAAAACTCGTCGTTCCCGCGAACAAAGACAACGTATCAATTAGAAAAAAAACAAGGAGTCGCTCGACGTACCGGCGAAACGAGACAACGTACAAGTGACAGCCGGCTGTCAACCATAGATCCGCTATGATTTCGATGGCCGATATAATGTTGCCCGATTATACGAAACACTACTAGTGCAGCTTTAGATACTCGTTCTAGTATAGAACTTACTGCACTACTGGACAAGCCAAGGTCTTTAAGCAGGTTATAGATAGGTTTTGCTGGTATACCTCTCGCTCCTACTTCTACAGCGTATAAATTAACTACATAGCCATTTTTTAATCGAAATTATAATTGAAATTAAAAAATCTGAATGTTTGTTATTTCAGACGAGTAATATAATAAGTAATCCTTGGAAAAACCAACTAGCCTTTGCTGTGCTGGACGTCTACCATCTTCAGGAGTGTCGGGAGATATATTCAAGGTTAAATACTTTCGTATATTTATGTAAATATAATAACAAGCTTAAATGGGAGTGGGCGGGTCATGTGACCAGAATGCACCCCGATCGGTGGGCCCGGGTTTCTACAGAGTGGACACCATCGGCCAGTCGACCCCAGGGTCGTCCTCCAACACGACGGAAGGACGAGCTCGGAGCGTTTAAAAATGATTGGACGATGGTAGCTCAGGACCGGATTAAGTGGAGGGAATTGGGGGAGACCTTTGCCCAGCAGTGGGACAACTCAGGTTAAACTAAAAAAAAATAAAAAAAAAATAACATCCACTTCAATTATATTTTTCGACTCGCTACTTACAAACTTATGTGCCAATTCGATAATCTAATCTAGCACTGGCTTCAAATGTTGCATTTTGTAATAATCATGCAGAAAATCTATTTATACAGAGTTACTGATAATCAACCTGCATCCTTTGAAGGTGATGTTAAGTAAATATTGGTGTACAATTCACAAACAACACCATCTGACCCCAAACTAAGCAAAACTTGTACTATGGCGGCCAGACAGCTGATGTAATACTTAATGTAGTTTTAAATACATACCTATTAATAATAATAATAATAATAATAAAAAAAAAAAAAAAAAAAAAAAAAAAAAAAAAAAAAAAACCGCTGTCACTACTGCACGTCTTTTTTCGACCGTATTTTAATTTTATTACGTTTCTTCCATTCTCCTTAGTTTTATAGTTCATATTTTTGAAAATCTAATACGAAAAACCTCGAAGAAATATACGAAAAACATAAAGAATAGTTTAAACCTAATTTTCCTCAACAAAATAGAAAATGCATTTTGACAATAGTCTGTCAATCAAGATCCATCATAAACACTACAATGTAAACAAATATTAAGAAATGGAATGTGAAAATAATGATTACACGGTTAAGAAGACGGAATGAAGCGGAAACACGTAGCGCACAACCAACACCAGACCGTGTCCCGTCACCGCCAAGCCTGTCGTCGGAGGATGAAGCTTTCTTGACTCCCCGCGACACGAGTGCTAGTTCGAGTGACGAGGACGCGGTGCGGACCCCGCCGCCCAGAAGAGCAGGACGTCGTGGCCGTCCGCCGCTGCCGGCATGCTTGGGGCCTGTGAGGCAATCTGCCTCGCGCCCGGCCCCCGCTACCGGTGGTGTAGTGCGTCGCATGCGATGGACTCAACAAATGAATGAGAACTGCATGCGCGCCTATTACAGGGCTACAGAGGGAGGAACCCACCTGACCGCGTACTGTGCCAGGATGCTGCTTCTGTTTCAGGCCCTTGAACCAACCGTCGTCGCCGTGTCTGCTCAACGACTGTCTGATCAAGTGAGAGCAATCCGGCGGTGCAAACTGCTGGATGACTCGGCACTTGATCGGCTACGCCTGGAAGAACAACATACTCGCCCAGCTTCTGCCTCGTCGCGGGATCCGCCCGCCGCGTCGTCGACCCTGACACTGGCCTCAGTGCCACCGTCAGAGGTGACACTTGCGGCACCGGTCGACCCCGACTACGAGGAGGAAGACTCAGCGAGTAGTAATGTATCTGACCAGGTAAGAGGGCAACTGAGGAGTGCTTTGGAAGACGCGATCTTCCAATATCGACTCACACCAAACTCTAGGCCGCGCTTACCACGTTTGCCCACTCATAAACGGAATTTGGCTTTGATGGGAGCCCTGAATACTTTGCTGGTGCCCTATTTGGGTACTAGCAAAGATTTGACTGATACCCATTCTATTCTGTACTGCGGTGCTATCGCGGCGTGTCGCGTTGCACGTGTCAAGTTTCCAGACACTGACCGTACAACGCGAACCGCCAGAGATGCACCCGCATGGCAAATGCGAATAGAACGGCGTATCAGCACATTCAGGACTCTTATAGCAAAGCTAATCTGCTTCAGTCAGGGGAACAGTCGTCCCCGAGTCATGCGTTTCGTGACCCAGGCATTCGCTGGGACTGGTATCAGTCCCCAGCACTATCTAGCCAATGTTACGGAACGCATTGACTATCTGAAGCAGAAAGTTTATGCGTGGGCAAACCGTATTCGCCGCTACAGAGAGCGTGTGAATCGATATCGGCAAAATCGCGACTTCCAAAGTGATCAAAGGAAGGTGTACCGAAACTGGGAAGGAACTAGTCGACATGTGAACGATGGGCAGCTACCGGATGCCAACGCTATGAAAAACTTCTGGCGCAGCATCTGGTCGGTGCCTGTCGAGCACACGGAGGGAGCTTGGATGCGTGTTGTTGAACGTGCGTGTGAGTCTATCGAAACCATGGAGTCTATTACAATAGACTTCGAAGACGTTAGTTGTGCTATCCGGACGACTCAGAACTGGAAAAGTCCTGGGCCGGACGGATTGCACAACTTCTGGATTAAGTGGTTTCGATGCTCACATGAGCGCTTGGCAACACAATTCCAAGAAGCCCTCGAGACGGGTTCTCTTCCCAGTTTCATGACCACCGGAGTCACCTTCCTGCTCCATAAGTCTGGTAGTACCACGGAACCAAAGAACTACAGACCCATCACGTGCTTGCCTACCATCTATAAGCTGCTTACATCCATTCTGAGAGCAAAAATTAACGCGCATATTGTCGCAAATAACGTTTTGGCCTCCTCTCAGAATGGATGTAAGATTGGGTCCCGTGGTACTAAGGAGCTGCTCCTCATTGACACGACCATTTGCCAACAAGTCAAACGAAACAAAGGAGCCCTCTCCGCTGCTTGGATTGACTATAAGAAGGCCTATGACGCGGTGCCCCATTCGTGGCTAGAAAGAGTTTTAGAGTTGTACAAAATAAATCCAACTCTAAAAAATTTTCTAAGCAAATGCATGGGACAGTGGGTCACAGTCCTTCGTCAACCAGGTAGCGTAGACAGCTCGTTTGTTTCGGAGGACTTGATAAAGATTGAAAGGGGAATATTTCAGGGAGACAGTCTGAGTTCCCTATGGTGGTGCCTAAGTCTGAATCCTCTCAGCACTCTGCTGAAAGATTCAGAGTTAGGCTATCGTCTTCGTAGGGGAGGTGAGGTTATATCTCATTTGCTGTACATGGACGACCTCAAACTCTTTGCACCGAAACGCCAAGACTTGTTGGAGCTATTAAAAACCACAGAGGTTTTTAGTAACGCCATCAAGATGGAGTTCGGTGTCGACAAGTGTGCGGTCATGCATGTACAGCGAGGGAAAGTAGTAAATTCAGAGAATTTACAACTTTCCGAGACTATAACTCTCAGAACCCTCTCCGAAGACGAGACCTACAAATATCTCGGTATGTCACAGTCGTTGGGTATATCAGCAGATGACATTAAGAAATCGGTGAAGGAGCGTTTCTTTTGCCGGCTGACAAAAGTACTTAAAAGTCTTTTGTCAGGCGGTAACAAGGCGCGAGCCTTCAACGGTTGGGTAATGCCTCTGCTGATATACTCCTTTGGCATACTGAGATGGACTCAGACTGAGCTCGATGCCCTGGATAGAAGGGTCCGTCAACTGCTCACAACACACCGCATGCTACATCCGCGCTCGTCTGTTATGAGACTGTACATCCCGCGGAAATGGGGGGGTCGAGGCTTTTTAAATGCCAAGAACCTCCACAACCGCGAGGTATGCAGTCTCAGGGATTACTTCCGAAACAGCGAGTCCGGGATGCATCGCGATGTTGTGGCAGTTGACAGGAGCCTCACGCCTCTTTCAATGGCAAACGAGAACTGGCGCAAACCATCGGTGCTCAGCACTGATGATCGCAAGGAAGTATGGAAGAGCAAGGAGCTGCACGGGCGATTCTATCGGGCCCTGATGGGACCCGATGTGAATCTGCTCGCGTCGGTGAACTGGCTGCGCTTCGGGGACCTCTTCGGAGAAACCGAGGGTTTTGCCTGTGCAATTGCGGACGAAGTTATCAAGACGAACAATTACCGGAAATACATAATGAAGGACGGTACGGTCGATATTTGTCGGGCATGCCGCCGTCCAGGCGAATCGCTTCGTCATGTTATTTCCGGTTGTTCGCATCTTGCTAACGGCGAGTACTTGCACAGACATAACCTAGTAGCCAGGATCATCCACCAGCAACTTGCTCTTCGGTACTGCCTTGTCGAGTCCGAGGTGCCGTACTATAAGTACGCACCTCTGCCAGTTCTCGAAAATGGTCGTGCGTTGCTCTACTGGGACCGCTCTATCATCACGGACAGGACTATTGTCGCCAATAAGCCTGATATCGTGCTGGTAGACCGGTTTCAACGCCGGGCTATGATCATCGATATCACCGTTCCACATGACGAGAACCTCGTGAAAGCCGAGAAGGACAAGCTTAGCAAGTACCTTGACTTGGCTCACGAGGTTACCGCCATGTGGGATGTTGATTCGACGATCATAGTCCCAATAGTCGTGTCAGCAAACGGCCTTGTAGCGAAAAGTCTCGACCAACATCTCAAGAGACTTTCGCTAGACGGTTGGATCAAGGGTCAGATGCAGAAGGCGGTCATCCTCGACACAGCACGCATCGTCAGGAGGTTCCTCAGTCTGCAGCCCTAACCACCGGTAGCTTGGGCCCTGCCCCGCTGCTGGCGGCAAACTAGGTTTAGGTTTTTATAATGTTTTTATGTTGTTTTATATATAAATATTGTAAAAACTTAGGCTTAAGAAAGGAAATAAATACGTACATAATAATAATAAAGTTTATTGGTACCAAATTGTGACTTAACTAATCTTACAAAGTTCAATTATTGTATTACAATTCCAAAGTAATTAATAAATAATAAGTAGAACAACTTAATACAATATAAATTTAAAAAAATAAAGAAACAAAATATGATATACATCCAAAAACGTTGTAATTAATCTAGCATCTTAATCTAAGGAATTAAGCATAAGTACTGGGTGTGTTATAAGTAAGATGTACCTAGCTCCCACACTAGGATTCCCTGTGTCTGTGGGAGCTAGTTCTCTTCCAGGGTGTATAATATTTAAAGTGCGCAGGTCTGGTGCTTGGTTAAGTTCAACAACTTTTATAAATCAATACATTTAATAGTAATACGTATATATATATGTGTGTGAGGGATGTGTGTGTGTGTGTGTGTGTGTGTGAGGGGTGAGGGTGTGTGTGTGTGAGAGTGTCTGTGTGTGCGTGGGGGTGTGTGAGGGTGTGTTCGTGTATGTGTGTGTGAGGGTGTTTATGTGTCTGAGGGTGTGGTTGTGTAAGTGCGTGTGTGTAGAGAAACGATTTCTTTTTTACTTTTAAACAGTTGGCCTTATTAACTCTTCGGAATCTTTATAATTTAGTGTTATAAGGAATTCTTTGATCTTTCTTTCACAAATGTTTTTAGTATCGCCTATAATTTCAAGTTTTTTGTTCATTGTTCCATATAGATAACAGCCTAAGAAGTTGTAACTTCTTTGGCCAATTTTCGTTTTAGTTTTAGGTAGGTCCCACCTGTGGGTTCTTTTGGATTTACTGGTTACAAGTGCAGATTTATGAAATTTTAAGACACATGCATTTACAAAGAGCTGGCGTATGCGCAATTGTTTGGTGTCCTGATATAGGTCATCAGTAGGATATCTGTAGGTTTTTTTATGAGCTATTTTTAATATTAATCTTTGTGCTCGTTCAGCTTTGATGAGGTGTGTAGAGCATGCTGAACCCCAGGAAGTGATGCAGTAGGTTAATATTGACTTACAAAGGGCGTTATAAACCAAATTGATTATCGTTATGTCTCCAATAGTTCTTAATTTTTTAAAAATAAATATTAGTTTTCTAAGTCTGCTATGAACCGTTTGTAAATGTTTAGTCCAGGTTAGGGCCTCATCAATGTATATTCCCAGATATTTTATATTGCTAACCTGTTCAAGTCTGGGGCAGTTACATAGGCATTGTTGGTACAAGTCCACATTGCAAGTATGCAAGTTGATTGAAAGGGAGTGCTTAGGGGCAGAACGTCGAGAAATGCGGAATGCTATAAATTTAGTTTTTAGCTATTATACATAGAAATAGCCAGACACAGTGTAAACATTTGAATTCATCACACAAATATTTGCACTGGGTGTGAATTGAACCCACGACCCTCGGCTTTGCAGGCAGAGCTACTACCCACTGAGCCACGAGCCCAGTCATTACATGTATGTTTATTAATGATACAGATATTTACGTCTAAAACTTATTTTAGAGGTTAGTTTAGGATTTTTCTTGATTTCGAGATATGGGATCCGAGGTGAAGATTTTTATGTAGTTTTAGGTTAATCAAATTAGGTTGAGTTCTCTGCGTCATAGATAATGTCATGTATTTTGTCTTCAATGTGTTCAGGGTCAACAAGTTACTGTAAAGCCATAGCGCCACTAATGACAATCTCAATTCAGCTGTTTCAACCACTGCAGCCCAAGTCTTAGCATTAAAGACAATGGCTGTGTCATCAGCGAAAGTAAAAAGTTTAGCGTTTTGTAAATTGAGCTGACAAAGACTATTGATGTAAATCAAGAAGAGGGTGGGTCCAAGGACGCTTCCATGTGGAACTCCAAAAGACATAAATTTATTTAATTGAATTGAAATATGTTCAAGAATAACAAACATTTTTTCATCATCTCAAACCATATACATTTTGATAAATTTGTGTTAAAAAGTGCCATTTGGGGTCTATTCAGCGCCTTAAGTACATACGAGCAATTTTGTTGTACAGTATACAAAAATAGTTTTTTTTTTCATACAAAATAAAAAAGTGCATTTCCCGGGTATAAAAGCGTCGAACTCTTCGTAACGATTCGTAAAAAAAACGCGCGCGCTCTTTAACGCTCGATAAATGATGATCCGAAGTGAACCCATTCTAAACAGCCCAGCCGCTAAACAATGCTGGAAAGGACAACAAACACATTTTTTTTGAAGATTTTTGAGTTTTAACAAATGTTCTTTGTTTAAACATACAGAACATGCCCTTAAACGGATGTAGGCTGGTAGCCAGTAACCCTGTATAGTATTATAGTATTGTTCCCGGTGTAATTTAGTTTTGTTAATAAATACTCTTTGCTGCAGTAGAGGTTCAAGTTTTCGCTATCATTTCGGCTATACCATTCACTGACTGATACACAAATGAGATGGAGATGATAAGATGTTCTTACTGTACATAGCACAATAACTAACACTGTCTAGTGCGTACTTATAACTATGTTTCTTCTTCTACAAATAAATAAATAAATATTGGTGGACAATTCACACACAACACTATTTGACCCCAAACTAAGCAAAGCTTGTACGATGGCGGATAGATAGCTGATATAATACTTAATATAGTTTTAAATACATACTTATTAAACATAGAAACACCCAGACACAGTGCAAACATTTGAATTCATCACACACATATTTGCACTGGGTGGGGATCGAACCCACGACCCTCGGCTTTTAACATTTTTAACTTTTTTATTTTAAATTATAACTCGTATTTTATTTCAGTCAATACGTAACACGTACAAATTTCTGCGCTGGGTTTATCTCGAAGGGAGGAGGAGCTTGTAACGTAAGTTGATCTGTTCATGGTTGTAGACTATTCAAAAACACATTAACTTACATTCTGGTGATTGGAGCCTAAGATATAATTTTATTACCTATTTTGGTACAATTATGTGATGCAATGACCCAATTATTTCAAATGTAACCCGCATCTAGAAAGTCGTAGTGCTTTGTAAATAATCTTGTAAAATCGGAATGATTCGCTCTTGTATGGAGTACTGTTCGCACCTTTGGGATGGATCGGCTAAGTATCAGCTGGAGACTCTGGAATCGATCGAGAGACGTGCCAAAAGGCTCATAGACAACGACACTCTTCTGCGTTGAAGACTTCTAAGTCTTAAACATCGCCGCAAAATTGCTAGCTTATCGGGTTTTTATCGGATACACTTCGGAGAGTGTGCCACTGATCTGCATGATAATTTTTCTATCGGCCTTCTCGTATCTCAAGAAAGCGACATCGTTTCATGGTTGATGTTCTAAAACCACGAACGAAGAGATTTGACTCCACGTTTGTGATAAGAACGTTTATAGTTGCCTGAGTGGGTTTTCCCGATAGTTACAATCTTGGTGTCTTCAAATTGGGAGTGAATCGGTTTCCTCTATTTGAAAGTGAATCGGTTTCTTCTAGGTAAGCACGCTCCATCGTAGATCGCTTTGTCGCTTAACATCCGGCGAGATGGTGGTCAAGTGCGAACCTATAATAGTTAAAAAAAAGAGATCGTGGTAAGGTCCAAGATCATATTTATGTTTAGTTCTGTTGTTGTGTAGCACGACGTGGGCGGCCCCGGCGTGGTGAATGGCGTCCTCACCGGCATCGTCAGCTTCGGTGCCCCGGTGTGCGGCACACCAGACTCTCCCACTGTCTTCACCAAAGTCGGCTACTATGCCTCTTGGATCGAGGATATCATGGATCAGGTCAGATGACTCGCTTGCCACTACTAACGCAGCTTATCTTAAATTAACCTCATCATAAAAATACAGTATCGTTTTTGGGAACGCACGTCAATTTTCTTTAGCAAAGTGGCAACCCTATCTTTGTTCTATTTTATTTTTGCTTAAATTTTGCTATTTTTCAGGATGTACCAAGAATGTACAAGAAAACAACACATAAGATTCCAACCCTCCCGTACTCTCCACCATTACCACAAAGTACTTTTCAAATACTCCCAATTCAGCCTACTAAAACTACTGATCATCAAGAAACAAATGCAGAAAACTTAAGGTTATTGGAAGAGCAAGATCTTTTCAGAGAATTCTTGGCAACAATTTTCAACAGCAATGAAGTCAAAGAATTTGACGAGTTGTTTGATGAGATTCCAATCCAAAAATCTTACAACTCAAGCATACAAACACGAGAGAATACTCGCAAGCCAAATAATAAAGATGACACACTTTTTAAGGAACATTTTGGATCAATTGTTGCCCCAGAACTTGAGATAAATAATATACTTGATAATGTTAATGCAGATAAAAGCGAGACAAGCAAGGAAACTTCCGTAGAAACAGACTTAAAGCTTGGCAAAGACGAAAAAATTCATGAATTAGAAACAGATCAAGGTTACCATACTGAAATAAGTAAATATAGTAAACCAAGTTATAATATTGATAGGAACAAAATTAAAAGGTTTACAATATTCGACTTGAACATGGTCGTTGAAAAGGAAAACAATGATAAAAAGCAACAAGAAAATATGCCGAAAATAGCCAATAAAATAAACACACATCATTCAACAGATACATCAAGCTCCAGTGGATCAAGTGATGATAGTATTGAAACAGAAGTAATAAAAAATGATTATTTAGCTATTGAAGACAACAAGGTTGTTCCCAAACGAGACATCGGCGTCACACAACTCGATACTGAATTCAGAAGTAAAGCAAATAATTTTAAAGAAAAGAAAGCACTTGGATTAAAAAGTGGCAACGTTTTAACTCTGCTCTATATGACCGATAATGAGAAAAGCAACAGCACTCTTGAAAATACAGTTAACGTAGGCAATGATATTAAAAATCTCGATGACTACATCAGAGAAGGTCTCACAATAGAAGGCAGTGGCCAGGTGAATGGAGAATTCCGAGATTTAACTTTCAGGAACTACGCATCTCGTAACTCGAAACATACATCAATCATGGATTTTTTGTCGAAAAATGATATTTATGATGTTTTGACTGAGGCTTTAGATGAATTAGTGACTAATAAAAAGCTTGAGAAGCATTAAATATGACTGTTCTTATCTACGACCTTATATACGTTAACAAGAACAATTTTTTTGAATTGACGACAGCGTATTCGTTTTCAAGTTTTTAATTTTAATTTTGTTAGTTTAGCCTTTAACTTCCGAGCGTGACAATCAGCCTCATTCACAGCCCACAACAAAATAAGTGTATGGTGCTAAAAGTATAAGTTGTATTAGTTTTTGTGTGAATAACCAACTGCACTTTCCAAAGCATACATCGTTATCTGTCTCTCAGTTATGTTATGTATAATTATTTATTAGAAATCAATCCCTAATTTTATCCGATTATTTTGTAACCTCGTACCAAAGATGCTTTACATGCCCGCAAGGGGTAAAGCTGTTGTTTCTATATATATTCAGTATAATATCATTGTACACAGTGTACGGAATAAAAAAAAATCTAATTCTCTCCATTCAAGTTTCGTAGTACAACCTACAGCGTACAACTGACAACAACTTTCCGACCAACTATCAAACTAGCGACCCAGTTAAACTCGCAATGTATAACAGCTCACTTCCGGTATCGAAAGGGTAATACTAGTTAGGGCTGTTTTCAAACTAGTTAGTTGGCTGTTAGTTTTGTAATTATATTTTTAAGGCTAGTAAAATAAAAAACATTATTTTATTAAAAAAAACTTTATTGCTGAAACATACATTACCAAAAATAGATTTAACAGCCAGCCCCGAACTAGGCGATAAACCTGTGTCTCAGGGCTCAGAGTACGGAATACCTTAAATAAATGTACAATGTTTTGCAAGTAATTCATGAGCAGTCAACAAATTCTACTGTTAATCAGTATAATACATACAATTTCCCAACAATCAGAACAACAAAACAAACAAGGATTTTGAAAGTGGACATTAAGTAAAAAAAGGTGCAATAAATGCGCAAAGTGTACAGGAGAGTTGTACTGTGGTATTGTGTATGTTTGTGGGTGACTATTTGTCTGTAGTGTATTATGCGCGTGTGTGTAATTATGTGTTGTTGTTGTGTGTGTACATTTTGTAACGTGTGTATAAATAAAAAAAAAAAGAGGAGTGTTTTAAGTTTCACCTATTCGGTCTGTGTGCATAAGAAACACCAAACTGCGTTCCTGGACTTAAACAGCCGATGTGACCCAAAAGTCCTGTTTGTTGTCTACTCTCTTTCTACGAAAAATGTAATTTCGAAATAAATTCGCCACTTTCTTACTCCGGTTCTACTTCTTACTGGACTATTTGTTTCGTCCGATCGAACATTGTTTGAAGTTTAAATGTTCGAGGATAAAAGATTGAGGGTTGCAACCTCCCTTCTTCCCCTGCACTCAGTTGGACCGCATATAAGTATTGGTGGACAATTCACACACAACACCATAGTAACGGCATAGTATTGAATCTTTTTATTTTATACCCTCCTATCATTCTAGATAGGTCTCCTGGTGGTTCATTTGACCCATACATTTTGTTCACGGGTCTGTAGTCTTTACGTCGCCTGTCGAAAATTGGTCGTACCAACCCAGAAACCTTTCTTGGCTCATACACAACAACTTTGTAAAAGTTCACACACGATCAAATGCATAGTTATGATTCTATAAAAGACGTAGGTACAGACTAACATTCATTTTTATACAGGGTTATTGGTAATCAGCCTGCATCCTTTTAAGGGGATGTTAGGTACATTCAATACGTCAACTTTTGTTGTACAGTTTTAAAAAAAATGAGTTTTTTTTTTACAAAAAAAAATAAAAAAAATATTTGCACGGTCTAAAAGCATCGAACTCTTCTTAACAATACGTAACAAGAGCGCGTACGTTATTTAACGCGCAAAAAATGATGTACCTAAGTGAATAAACACTAAAAAGTCGCTAAACAGTACAAAAAAGGGCAACAACACTATTTTTTTTTGGGTTATCTATTGAGTTTTAACGAAAGTTGTAGAACAAAAGTTGTTTGTTTAAATATACAGAACATGCCCTTAAACGGATGCAAGCTTTACCAATAACCCTGTATATTAGAAAAAAAAAATTTCCTCTATTCGGAGATGTTAACAATTCCTTTGTTATGACAGATTCGCGGAAATCAATATTACTCCCAATAATTTACCAATTTGACAGATCTTTGGAATATGTTCACTATTACGGGTACTTCCGGTCGGGATAACAATGGCCGCTCTATTTCCGGTCGTGGAAACGGATGCTATGTTATTTAGGACAATCATGATTCCGAGGGTGCTTTGATTAGAGGGCTTATTTTTGATTTATTGGGATTTGATTTTGAATGTAAAAGCGTAGAGATCGGAGTCATTTGTAATCAAATTAAGCTTCTCGAAACTTTCTGTAGAACTAGCGTACCCGTCCCGGCTTTGCCCGTAGTTCATTATATTGTGTAACATTTAGCATTCTGGGGTCACGTACATGTCCAATGGTCAAAGAATTTCTGAAATAATTGCAGTATTTCCTGAGATTAACGCGTTCACACATAAAACCTCTTCAGTCAATAAATAAAATACCTAATAAAATAAAAAATTGACAACCAAATAATCTCCAACCCCACTACGATTGCAAATACTCTAAATAATCACTTCGCACACGTTGGCTCGAGCGGCGGCCGCGCGGCGCCGGCGCGCGGCCGCCGCCCCGGTGTCACACTACGAGTATAAATACAATGTTTCTAGCCCCGGTGCAGCCACACGAAATACATCAAATAGTTAAGCGGTTAAAAGGCAAATACAGCTACGGAATAGATTAATTACCACCGGTGCTGATAAAACAATGTGCGGAAGAACTAACCCTCCCTTATTATTTACTCATAAATCAATCGTTCAACGAGGGCAGTTTTCCTGACGAAATGAAAATCTCTCTAGTGAAACCAATCCACAAGAAATCTTCTAAACTGGATCCTAATAATTACAGACCGATAGCGCTTTTACCTATATCTTCTAAAATATTTGAAAAGGTTATGCAAAATCGTCTAAATTCATTTTGTGAAAAATTTGACATATTTGACGACGCTCAACACGGCTTTCGAAAAAATCGATCTACAGTCCTGGCAGTATACAAGTATGTTCAAGAAATATTAAACAATTTAGATAGTAAAAATTACGCAGTAGGAATCCTACTTGACATGTCAAAGGCATATGATAGGGTCAAATTTGACATACTGTTAGACAAATTATATGACATGGGAATACGAGGTATAGTTCATGACTGGTTTAGATCCTATTTAAAAAACAGAAAACAATACGTAGAAATAGAATATTTTAACTTTGATAGCAAGACAATTGACAGAATAAGATCAGCGCCTATTCAAATTAACCACTCAATCCCCCAAGGTAGTGTAATTGGATGTATACTGTTTTTATTTTACATTAACACACTACCAAATATTTTGACTGAATTTAGTGTTCTTTTCGCAGATGACATTTCAATTTTGACATCATGTAAAAATAATTCTAATCTTAATAAAATATTAACTGACATATATAATGGTATAAATAATTATATGACCGACCACTGTCTTGACTTAAATTTTGCAAAAACTAAAATAATACAATTTAGACCCCCACAAAAAAACCCCCTTGACATTGAATTTTACTTTAATAATAATAAATTAGAATGTGTGAGTTCGGCGACACTATTAGGTTTAGAGCTTGACACGCATCTGAATTGGAAAAAACACATAACCAAAATAAAATTAAAATTATCCAGTTTTACTTATGCATTAAAAGAACTAAGACGGGCGTCTGACTTAAATACAGCAATAACAGCTTACAATGCGTTTGCTTCATCTTGGCTGAGATACGGTATTACCCTTTGGGGAAATAGTGTGGATGCAGGCAATCTCTTTGTGGCCCAGAAAAAGTGTATCCGTATCCTGGCCAATATAAAAAATCCCGACAAAAATATAGAACAATTTCACAAACCATACTTTGTCAAATTTAAAATACTTTCACTTACTTCATTATATATTTTGGAATGTTGTAAATTTGTAAGAAAATACAATGACTTCTTCGAAAAAATTGCAGATAAACCTCGGAAGACTCCATGGAATATCAGATCTCAATACAGGCACAGAATTGTAGAACCTAAATCTCGATTACAAATGCATAGCGCTGGCCCACACTCAATGGCTATAAAAATATATAATAAGCTGCCAAATGACATAAAGGACTTGGAACAAAATTACACTTTTATAAAATGTCTAAAGAATATACTAGAAATCAAGTGTTACTATAGATTACATGATTTTTTTAACGTCAAATTTGACGACTTGGAAATGGAACGTTCCGTTGCCACTTTTGCCATGCCCTTACAGGGCCATATGTAATAACCACAATTTTTTACCACCACATGCATGTACTGTACATATAACGCAATAAACATTTGAGTATTGAGTATTGAGTACCTACATAAAATAAAAAATGGCAGTTATAGGAACTGCCAATAGAAGTGAAAACTTATTATAATCCACCATCACAGAATATATATTAGTACAGAAGCCTCACTTACCGAAAACAATTATATAAATAGCGACTCTTGCTGGGACACAACAAAGTTCAATACAGCTCGCAATACCTGTCGCGATTTTCAAATAAACATTTGCGCTCTTTCTAACGCGTAACTCTGTCCCTGTCTAGCGCGGAGGGTTGTCGGTTGTCGACATATCTAATAACAATATGCGCGGGAAACGTGTTGCGCGAGCGCTCAGCCGTGCGTCCGACAACCGACTGGCACTTGTTCCCTGGGAGAAACGGTCTAGCTGTAGGCTAAAACCGCGCGACCTTGAGCGAGTGATGATGCACTGCCACCATGCTGACCCAGTGCGGGTTGCTGGATGCACGAATAGTGGTAGGACTCTTGGCAGTACCACATCTTTGCCAGTTATTCTACCCTCAAGCAGTAATGTGCAAACATTACTGTGTTCCGGTTTGAAGGGCTTTGTTTCCAGAGAAATTACAGGGCTTAGAGATATAATAACATCTTAGATATCTGGGTGACGAGCGCAGTGCAGTGTTAGGATTTAGATTTGGATAGTTAATGATTTGGACTCTGCATGTTTCAATAGCTGCGTGTCACTGTGCTGTTATGTGGCAGGCATGTTGCTTACCATCAGGCACATGTCCTGCTCGTCTGGTCACTCTTTATGAAAAAAAATATAGTTCCGAAAGATTCCAGGAACACGTCTATTTCCTCATTGTTCCGTATAATCGGGCAACATTAAAAATCATAGCGGATCTATGGTTTTGACAGCCGGCTGTGAAGTGACGTTGTCTGTTTTTCGCTGGAACGAAAAAGACGCGTTTTACTGTTATCTATATAATCTGGTTTGCTTTTCTGGTTAAAAGTGTAATATTGTGCGGGAATACATTATTAACGTGAACTGTGACCTTGGATTGGTGCTGGAAGACCACACAGTGAAAGCGGCTACGGGATTGGCCGCTTCTAGAACGCAGGATCGTTCTTGGGCGGAGGAAGTCTACGGAATTTGTCTGGTTTGGTATTCCAAATTCCCCTTGCTCCCGTTCCTTATTCCTTGACGACCAAACTGGACCTTTGGACGACGCCGGGAACCTCAGGTAAGTCATTTCTTTGCACTACTCGGTTTGCAATCAGGGAAGTAAATGTTAAAAT
The DNA here is from genome assembly GCA_963693475.1 of Ectropis crepuscularia. Classification (NCBI taxonomy): domain Eukaryota; kingdom Metazoa; phylum Arthropoda; class Insecta; order Lepidoptera; family Geometridae; genus Ectropis; species Ectropis crepuscularia. The sequence continues at coordinate 14,191,743 of OY856369.1, read as the reverse complement.
CGGTATAACGGCATATATAATTGTTTAAGTCCTGATTATGGGCCCCAGGACGGTAATTTCTGGATAAAATACTAAACATTTTTTGGTAGACAGAGCGCGGTTAGCCGTAAATACTCCCTTTTTGTTTTATTTTTCTGGCAAAATATACCGGGTAGGCTGAATATTTGGGGGTTCCCAGTTTATAATTTCTCCCCAAACTGTCGGGAAATTAGTATTAAGTGGTATCCGGTTTTTTAGGTTGCGGATACATTTGTTGTGACATTGTCCGAACTTTAGGCTAATTTACAATTTAAATTTAAATTTAAAATGGCTTCGGATTTGGCCAACCAGCTCCGATGGTTCGAATCCTTACAAGGATTGGTCGGCCGGAGAGACCGGGAGGAGGCGCTGCTAAACAGGGCAGAACAGCTCGACAGGCGCCTGGAGGTCGCTGAGAGGAGCGCAGGATCGCTGCGGGATGCAAGGCCGTCTCCACCTGAGGAGCAGATGGAGAGGATCGAGGCGGACATGCGGCGCATCCTGGATGTCTACGACGAGGTCTCCGAAAGGGTTCGCCAGCTGGAGAGGTCTCGTCAGGGAAGGGCGAGCTCGGGACCCGTCATCAGGGATGCGGGCTCGGGTGTAGTGGGACGCCTTCCCACTCTGGACTTGCCCAGGTTTACAGGGAACCTGCGGGAGTGGAGCGGCTTCCGGAGCATGTTCGCCTCTCTCGTGGACTCACGCAAGGACTTGACGAGGGCGGAGAAGCTGGCCTATCTCCGCACGTCACTGGAGGGTGAGGCACTCTCCCTGGTCCAGCACCTGGAGCTGGACGACGACAACTTCGGCACGGCGATGGAGTTGCTGGAAACGAGGTTTCAAAACCCTCGGCTCCTCGCCGACGCTCACGTGTCCCAAATACTGGGGCTGCCGAAGGTGACTGAGAGGTCTCAGTTGCGGCCGCTAATCCTCACGCCCGTGAAGGTGGCGTACAACGCCTTGCGCAGCTTGGGACTGCCAGTAGAACACTGGTCGTTCCTGCTGGTCCACATCCTGCTGGGCAAGGTGCCGCTGGAGTTGCGCGCCCGGTTCGAGCGGGAAAGGGGCCTTCACGGCGACCCGAAGGTCTTCCCCACGTTTGAGGAGCTACTTCGGGTCCTGGAGTGGGAGGCGAGGATGGCAGAGTCGGCGCCTCAGGAGGCACCGCCCGTCGCGTCAGCTCGTGGCCCTGCCGGAACAGGACCGCGACCTACCAATTCCCGCACTCAGGGTGCGGTGAAGCGGACGGCGACGGTGACGAGTGCGTCGGAGCAGGAGTGCCCGAACTGTGGCCAGCTCCACGCGCTGGTGCAGTGTCCGGCCCTGCTTGCGCGGACGACCTCCGAACGACGAGGGATCGTTGGGCGGTTGCGTCGGTGCTACGGGTGCCTGGGGGGTCATCTGTACAATGACTGCCCCACGGCACGGCCGTGTCCTGGGTGTGGGGGACCACACCATCAGCTCTTGTGCGTCAGGAGCGATGGTGCTGGTCGACAGCCCTCAGGGAGGGGGCCCTCCACGGGCGGGGGCGCTCCCACGCAGAGCCACGCATTGTACAACCATGAAGTGGCTCCAGCGTGGAGCACACCCCCTCCACCCCAACCCACGGCAGCACCGGGCAGCCCAACAAGGGGCGTCCTGCACGCGGCTCGGTCACCGACCTCACAGCCCGCGCGGACGCGGGCGAACTGGAGAGGTGGAAGGGTGATACAGGAGTCACCACGGGGGCCACCTCCCCAGCGTTATCCTTCTCCGCCGCTGGATCCGCGACCGATGGAATGGAGGGCGTACACGCCTCCCCTCCATGAACATCCGAGGCTGGATTATCACCCGCCCTACTTTAGGTACGGCAGGGCAGCTGGATATGCCCCCCCTCCGATGGCCCTTTGCACTCGGCAGCCATATTGGGCTGGGCCCTGTAGTCCGACGGGTTCGGACGAGCCTCGGAGGGAATGACTAGCCTCCGTTCCCTTGGCACAGGATCAACCGGTGGTCCTGCTGCCCACCCTCTGGTTAAGGGTTTGGGGTCCAAGAGGCGACTACGTCCGGATACGAGCGCTCTTGGACACAGGGTCCCAGGGGTGCATTTTGACAACCCGGGTTGCTCATCGCCTGGGCCTGGCTAGGTTTCCGTCACCGACTCCGTTGCGGGGAGTCGGGAACACAGAGGTGCGGTCGGCTGGACAGACCCGCCTCTCCTTCTCGTCCGTACATTCCTATTCGGAAAGGATTGCGGTCAGGGCTACCGTCATGGATTCGGTTGTCGGTTGGCTTCCTCAGGCGGACATAGATCCGGATCTTTTGTCCTGTACTAAGGGTCTCAGGTTGGCGGATCCCCGCTTCGGGATGGCGGGTCCGGTAGATCTTTTGTTGGGTTCTGATGTACTGGGTTACATCATGAACGGGAAGCCTAGACTGTTGGACCAGTCTTCGCTGATGGCGCTGCCCACCATCTACGGAAACGCCATTTTGGGAATGGTGGATGAGTGGCAGCAGTCGAATCAGGCTTCCTTTACGGGAACGGCCCTCGCTCAGATCATGCAGAGGTTCTGGGAGATCGAAGAGCCGCCTACCGTGTCTCGGCTGGATCCCGAGCACGTGGAGTGTGAGAACTTTTATCAGGCTCACACTCGGAGAATGGTTTCTGGGCGATTGGAGACTAGGCTGCCTTTCCGGGATAACCCCCCGCGTCTGGGCCAGTCTCGATCATTGGCCGAGAAAAGGCTCAGGTCCATGGAGCGACGCATGGCTCGAGATCCTGTACTTCGGGAAAAGTACATCGAGTTCATGAGGGAGTATGAGGCACTGGGCCACATGTCTCCGGCTCGCGACGACTGGTCGACCATGGACCACTACTTTTTGCCTCATCACGCCGTTTTGAAGGCGTCGACGGGCAAACTCAGGACGGTGTTCGATGGATCCGCTCCGACTTCGACAGGAGTGTCACTGAACCAGTGCCTCCACGCTGGACCGAAGCTACATCGGGATATTGTAGACATCATCCTGAATTTCCGTAGGCATCAGGTGGTGTTGGGAGCGGACATCCGTATGATGTTCCGACAAACGGTCATACACCCCGAGGACAGGAGGTTCCAGTTGATCCTCTGGCGGGAAAGTCCTCAGGACCCTATGATGGTGTATGAGTTGAACACCAACACCTATGGGTTGAGATCAAGCCCCTTCATTGCGATCCGCTCACTGCTGGAGTTGGCGGAGCAAGAACGGGCTCGGTACCCACGTGCAGCCGCAGTTCTGGAGCGCGACCTGTACGTGGACGACGTTTGCACTGGTGCGCAGACGGTGGAGGAAGCTCTGTTGCTCCGGGATGAGCTTACAGAGCTTCTCGCATCTGGAGGCTATGAGCTTCGAAAATGGCTCTCTAACGACCCTAACGTCCTGGCTGGTATCCCGGACGATCACCAGCAGGATCCGGGGCTCTTCGAGGAAGGTGACGATCCGCACGGGATTGCGGTTCTGGGCATGCAGTATCAACCGGTTGCTGACATCTTCACCTTTCGGGTGGCACTGGAAGCCACACGCGCGTGGACAAAACGGACGGTTTTGTCCACCATCGCCAGGATGTTTGATCCAAACGGTTGGATCAGTCCGGTTCTGTTCGCAGCCAAGTGTCTGTTACAGCGACTTTGGACTCTGAAGGTCTCCTGGGACGACCCCCTGGTCGGAGACTCGCTTAACACTTGGCTTCGTTTAATATCTGACCTCGAAACGGTCAATCGAGTGGCGTTGCCCCGTCGCATTCTGCCACCAGGCTGTAGCCGGATCAGCCTGCACGGGTTTTGTGATGCGTCCGAGCTGGGCTATGCCGCATCTGTGTACTTGCGTACAGTTGACGCTGGAGGCCACGTCAATGTCACGCTCTTATTGGGGAAGAGCAAGGTAGCTCCTATCAGGACACGACTCACTATTCCGAAACTGGAATTGAGCGGAGCCACCATACTTGCTCGGCTGCTCAAGCATGTATATCAGGAACTGTCCACCTCGATAGACATCCGGAATGTCTATGCGTGGTCCGACAGTCAGGTCGTGCTTGCCTGGTTAAGAGCAGCCCCTCACACCTTGGAGACCTTTGTGGGAAATCGGGTTTCCCAAGTCCAAAACATTGGACTGGACATGGTTTGGAGACATGTCCCGGGTGAGTTGAACCCCGCTGACTGTGCTTCGCGCGGCTGTTCCGCGCCGGAGCTAGTTGATCACCCCTTATGGTGGGGTCCGGACTGGCTGCGGGAGCCAGAAGCTTCCTGGCCAGCTCTCGGCGCGGACTCGGAGCGAGCGGAGCTGCCCGGAGTCCGCGTGCATGCGATTGTGGCGGAAGTGCCCCCAGACTCTGATTGGTTGACGGGTCGTTACAGCAAGCTGGATAAATTGCTGGGGGTAACTAGCTGGATTAAGCGCTTCATCCACAACTGTCGTCACCCTCGTCAGAGGAGGAGTGACCAGATCGCAACTGTGGAGGAGCGTCGGAGTTCCTTGCTGCACCTCATTCGGCTGGTACAGGGTGAGAGGTTTCCGACGGAACTTGAGGCGCTGCGCTGCGGGCGCGCTCGCTTGAAGGGTGCGGTCGCCAAGTTGAACCCTTTCACAGATCAGGATGGTCTTCTGCGCGTAGGAGGTCGGCTCCGGAAAGCCAACCTGCCGTACGGCAGCAGGCACCCCCTGTTGCTACCGAAAGGAGGTCCTCTGGTGGACCTGCTGATCACCGATCGGCATATCGGTAACGCGCACGCTGGATGTGGCGCGCTTCTCGCTGTGTTGCAGCGTGAATTCTGGATCTTGTCGGCTCGCAGGGCGGTCCGAAAGGTGCTGTTTAGATGTGTCCCTTGTTATAGGCTCAAGGCGTCTACCATGCAGCCCATGATGGGAGATCTTCCTCCGGATAGGATTTCTCCCTCGAGGCCGTTCGACGGGGTCGGAACGGACTTCGCTGGGCCCTTCTCGGTCAAGTCATCGACGTTGCGTAACGCCAAGGTCGTTAAAGCCTACCTGTGCGTCTTTGTGTGTTTGGCCACCAAAGCAGTCCACCTGGAGCTGGTCTCTGCGCTGTCTACGGAGGCCTTTGTCGCGGCGCTGGATCGCTTTGTAGCGCGAAGAGGAGTACCCTCTTTAATACGTTCGGACAATGGCACAAATTATCGAGGGGCGGCGAATTATTTACGCGAAGTTAATAATTTTTTAAATTCTGGTAATAATAGTTTAAGTCTGGCTCTCGCCCAGCGGGGAATCAGCTGGCAATTTAGTGTGCCAGCCTGTCCTCACTGGGGAGGAATTTTTGAGGCTGCGGTGAAGTCTGCTAAAACTCATCTCCGCCGTGTCATCGGGGAGACCGTGTTAACTTGGGAAGAGTTAGTCACGGTACTATGCCGCGTGGAGGCAGTGCTTAATTCCCGTCCTCTCTGTCCAATCTCGCCTGACCCTAACGATCTAGAAGTCTTGACGCCGGGTCACTTCTTGATCGGTCAGCCCTTAACCGCGTTGCCGGAGTATCCCTGGAAGGATGAGCGGCCCGGACGCCTGTCCCGTTTTCAGTTATTGCAGCAAATAAGTCAAGACTTCTGGAGGCGCTGGTCGGCCGAGTACTTGCATCTGTTGCAACAACGGGTAAAATGGACAGATAGGACGGAGGCCCCTCGGGAAGGGGACTTAGTATTATTAAAAGAGGCAAATTTGGCCCCCCTACTCTGGCGTAGGGGACGTATTTTAAAATTGATATCGGGTACTGATGGCACACCCCGCGTGGCGGAGATTCTGATTTCTGGTTCCAGACTTCAGCGCGCGGTGTCCTCTCTGGCACGCTTGCCCCTTTATTAGATAAACGTGTTTTCAAGGTTACAATTTTATTTAATTTTAATACTATTTTTGATAAAGTTTTTTTTTGGTTTGATTTCCACTTTCGGGTCAAAGTTGGGAATTTTGTTTTATTTGGGGTCCGGATACTGCTAAATACTAGTTGCTAAATACTGGTTTTCTAAAATTGAACAGGAGTTCAATTGGTCGGGGGTTTTGTTCCGTATAATCGGGCAACATTAAAAATCATAGCGGATCTATGGTTTTGACAGCCGGCTGTGAAGTGACGTTGTCTGTTTTTCGCTGGAACGAAAAAGACGCGTTTTACTGTTATCTATATAATCTGGTTTGCTTTTCTGGTTAAAAGTGTAATATTGTGCGGGAATACATTATTAACGTGAACTGTGACCTTGGATTGGTGCTGGAAGACCACACAGTGAAAGCGGCTACGGGATTGGCCGCTTCTAGAACGCAGGATCGTTCTTGGGCGGAGGAAGTCTACGGAATTTGTCTGGTTTGGTATTCCAAATTCCCCTTGCTCCCGTTCCTTATTCCTTGACGACCAAACTGGACCTTTGGACGACGCCGGGAACCTCAGGTAAGTCATTTCTTTGCACTACTCGGTTTGCAATCAGGGAAGTAAATGTTAAAATCGGTATAACGGCATATATAATTGTTTAAGTCCTGATTATGGGCCCCAGGACGGTAATTTCTGGATAAAATACTAAACATTTTTTTTTGTTTTTTGTTTTGATTGTTTCCTTCGTTGTTTTTAAGTTAGTGGCAGTACGGACATGACTTCGAAAAGACAGTGGAGTGGGTTTTGAACCAGGACCTCTGGATCGGCAGATCGATCTGATTTTATATGACACATATTTAGACTCAAATCCCAGTATTAAATATAATACTATAGTGAAATATACTACAAACAAATACAGGTGACAACACTAACTCGACTATTTCGATCCGTCGTTTTCGTTTAGTCCGTTTAAATGTTCGATCGGAGAGTAAAAAAGAGAGAATTAGAACCGGAGTAGGAAAATCGCGAGTTCATTTCGAAATTACGTTTTTCGTAGACAGAGAGTAGACGTCCTGACTTCTGTTATCAATTGAGTAAAAGTAAACCAATTAAATAAATTTAAGAATTTATATCGACAACTGTTCGATCTTTCCCATATAAAATTTCACAAAGGAATGCCCTTCAACGGCTTAGCTCCATCTACTTATAGCGCCAACCTCTCTAAAACTCTTTTGAGATGGCGGGTAGAAGTGAATGGTATCCCACCGGCGCCCTCTACACTAAATGACACATATTTAGACTCAAATCCCAGTATTAAATATAATACTATAATGAAATACACGGTAAACAAAATAGGGGTGATAACACGGCCCTCCTGCGTACGCTGCCAACCTTGGCAGTGTCACAGTCTGGTGTAGTTGCTGCGAACAAAATGTACAATTTATTTATTTTATCAAAGATCCACTTAAGATGAGTAACTTTCCCAAGCAGTTGCGCTGTCACATTGTCGCAACTCAAGGTACGTCATTACATTACCACATTCTCCATAAATCCACTTAAGATTAGTAATGAATAGCTTTCCCAAGCAGTTGCGCTGCCACATTGTCGCAACTCGAGGTACGTCACTACATTACCCACATTCTCCATAAATCTCAAACATACACCTTTCCCTAGCTGCCGCCTGGTAACTCTAGATACGCGGCATTAAAGTCATAGTCAAAGTCAAAGTCAAAGTTCATTATGTTCACTCTTAATGCTTTCTCTAGCAGTTACACTCGTAGGCCGACACCAGGTACTTCAGTTTATGTCCAAGGTATTACGGTTTCACACTAACGCTTACTTTGTCAATGGATCGAAGCCATTGCACTTCACTACGTTATTCAAACGTTAACTCATCAGCAATCAATCATAATACCTGACAACATCCTAGAGCCATTGCACTGCTCGATTGGGTTTGACTTTCAATTACATATATCTCCAAGTCTACATATGTCTACTAATCGTACCTATTCAAGGTTTCATATTTTTCTCACATATCGCCTTCTATGTAGTTTTTTATAAACGCTCCCAAGTGATATTTATAGCGAATTAAAGGGTCTCATTTTTTTTAAACAATACCAAAACAATTCATTGGTAACGTACATAGCTCGGCATCATCTGACTAAAATCTTTCTAATTTCAACCATAAGGGTATCTTATAACTGCATTGAATATAACCACTTTGTAACCCAACTATGGTAACCAAATTCAAATCAAAGATGTAACACTTTCTATTACTGTATTATGTTTTAATGCATGACCTTTTTCAAACAGTTTCCTTGAAAGATATTTAAACCAATATCTAACACTTTAACACTTAGATTTACACTTTTTATCTATGGTTGCTGTGCCTCGCAACAACTCGTCCACAAAATAAGTTACCCTCTCATAAAGTTTCGTAAAACAGTATCCACAAACTTTAAAAAAAAACCGAATATGTTTCATTCTACGAAGTGTTCTGATTGCAGTTCCCGGAATTGAAGGTTATTTTACTCTCACACGATAAAACTCCTTTACGAGATAATAATTAAAATAGTTTTTACTTGTCGCCGATTTCAATTGAAATGCAATGTTAGATAACAAGGTTAAAACAATTTTTAAAATCATTTCTTCAAAGTAATCGCAATATTAAACTATTGCTTACTCACGTGTACATGAAACCACTGATCCAAGAATAACATTTTTAACTAACTGCGGGCGACGCTTGCTTTTCCGATTATTTCTCATCACCTTTGTGATTTTCAGGCGTGGTGTTCATAGCACTTCTGATGTTATCAATTGAGTAAAAGTAAACCAATTAAATAAATGTAAGAATTTACATTGACAACTGTTCGATCTTTCCCATATAAAATTTCACAAAGGAATGCCCTTCAACGGCTTAGCTCCATCTACTTATAGCGCCAACCCCTCTAAAACTCTTTTGAGATGGCGGGTAGAAGTGAATGGTATCCCACCGGCGCCCTCTACACTAAATGACACATATTTAGACTCAAATCCCAGTATTAAATATAATACTATAATGAAATACACGGTAAACAAAATAGGGGTGATAACACTTCAATTTCATGAACCTTATAACTGATGTTATCACCTCTATTTTGTTTACCGTGTATTTCACTATAGTATCTATTATATTTAATATTAATTATATTTAATACTGGGATTTGAGTTTATATATGTGTCATTTAGGGTAGAGGGCGCCGGTGTGATACCATTCACTACTACCCGCCATCTCAAAAGAGTTTTAGAGGGTGTTCCGTATAATCGGGCAACATTAAAATCATAGCGGATCTATGGTTTGACAGCGGCTGACAAGTGACGTCTCGTTACGCCGGTATCGTTCGAGTGACTCGTTGTTTTTTCTAACTGGTGTTTTTTCGGGTTTAAAACGTTAATATTGTGCGGGAATGCGTATTGACGGGAACATATCGCTACGGGATTAGTGCTGGACTATTTACTCGTGAAGGGGCTACTGGATTGGCCGTTTCCAGAACGCAGGATCGTTCTGGGAATTCTGGACCGGAGTTCGCCTGGAGATCGTCCGGTTTGGGTTCCACATTCCTTTTTTGTCCACTTCCCTTATTCCTTCGACCAAACTGGACTTTGGACGACGACGGGAACAATAGGTAAGTGGTTAACTTGGTTTGCAATTAGGAAGTAACGTTAAAATCGGTATTCGGCATTTAAGAATGTTTGAAAGACTTGCAAATGGGCCCCAGGTCGGTATTTCTGGTATAATACTAAACATTTTTTGGTAAGCAGAGTGTAGTTGGCCGTAATTACTCCCTTTTTGTTTTTATTTTCTGGCAAAAAATACCGGGTAAGCCGAATATTTGGGGGTTCCCAGTTTATAATTTCTCCCCAAACTGTCGGGAAATTTAGTATTAAGTGGTATCCGGTTTTTTAGGTTGCGGATATATTGTTGTTTTTGATATTTGTTGTGACATTGTCCGAACTTAGGTTAATTTAAAGTTTAAATTTAAATTTAAAAATGGCTTCGGATTTGGCCAACCAGCTCCGGTGGTTCGAATCCTTGCAAGGATTGGTCGGCCGGAGAGACCGGGAGGAGGCGCTGCTAAACAGGGCAGAACAGCTCGACAGGCGCCTGGAGGTCGCTGAGAGGAGCGCAGGATCGCTGCGGGATGCAAGGCCGTCTCCACCTGAGGAGCAGATGGAGAGGATCGAGGCGGACATGCGGCGCATCCTGGATGTCTACGACGAGGTCTCCGAAAGGGTTCGCCAGCTGGAGAGGTCTCGTCAGGGAAGGGCGAGCTCGGGACCCGTCATCAGGGATGCGGGCTCGGGTGTAGTGGGACGCCTTCCCACTCTGGACTTGCCCAGGTTTACAGGGAACCTGCGGGAGTGGAGCGGCTTCCGGAGCATGTTCGCCTCTCTCGTGGACTCACGCAAGGACTTGACGAGGGCGGAGAAGCTGGCCTATCTCCGCACGTCACTGGAGGGTGAGGCACTCTCCCTGGTCCAGCACCTGGAGCTGGACGACGACAACTTCGGCACGGCGATGGAGTTGCTGGAAACGAGGTTTCAAAACCCTCGGCTCCTCGCCGACGCTCACGTGTCCCAAATACTGGGGCTGCCGAAGGTGACTGAGAGGTCTCAGTTGCGGCCGCTAATCCTCACGCCCGTGAAGGTGGCGTACAACGCCTTGCGCAGCTTGGGACTGCCAGTAGAACACTGGTCGTTCCTGCTGGTCCACATCCTGCTGGGCAAGGTGCCGCTGGAGTTGCGCGCCCGGTTCGAGCGGGAAAGGGGCCTTCACGGCGACCCGAAGGTCTTCCCCACGTTTGAGGAGCTACTTCGGGTCCTGGAGTGGGAGGCGAGGATGGCAGAGTCGGCGCCTCAGGAGGCACCGCCCGTCGCGTCAGCTCGTGGCCCTGCCGGAACAGGACCGCGACCTACCAATTCCCGCACTCAGGGTGCGGTGAAGCGGACGGCGACGGTGACGAGTGCGTCGGAGCAGGAGTGCCCGAACTGTGGCCAGCTCCACGCGCTGGTGCAGTGTCCGGCCCTGCTTGCGCGGACGACCTCCGAACGACGAGGGATCGTTCGGCGGTTGCGTCGGTGCTACGGGTGCCTGGGGGGTCATCTGTACAATGACTGCCCCACGGCACGGCCGTGTCCTGGGTGTGGGGGACCACACCATCAGCTCTTGTGCGTCAGGAGCGATGGTGCTGGTCGACAGCCCTCAGGGAGGGGGCCCTCCACGGGCGGGGGCGCTCCCACGCAGAGCCACGCATTGTACAACCATGAAGTGGCTACAGCGTGGAGCACACCCCCTCCACCCCAACCCACGGCAGCACCGGGCAGCCCAACAAGGGGCGTCCTGCACGCGGCTCGGTCACCGACCTCACAGCCCGCGCGGACGCGGGCGAACTGGAGAGGTGGAAGGGTGATACAGGAGTCACCACGGGGGCCACCTCCCCAGCGTTATCCTTCTCCGCCGCTGGATCCGCGACCGATGGAATGGAGGGCGTACACGCCTCCCCTCCATGAACATCCGAGGCTGGATTATCACCCGCCCTACTTTAGGTACGGCAGGGCAGCTGGATATGCCCCCCCTCCGATGGCCCTTTGCACTCGGCAGCTATATTGGGCTGGGCCCTGTAGTCCGACGGGTTCGGACGAGCCTCGGAGGGAATGACTAGCCTCCGTTCCCTTGGCACAGGATCAACCGGTGGTCCTGCTGCCCACCCTCTGGTTAAGGGTTGGGGGTCCAAGAGGCGACTACGTCCGGATACGAGCGCTCTTGGACACAGGGTCCCAGGGGTGCATTTTGACAACCCGGGTTGCTCATCGCCTGGGCCTGGCTAGGTTTCCGTCACCGACTCCGTTGCGGGGAGTCGGGAACACAGAGGTGCGGTCGGCTGGACAGACCCGCCTCTCCTTCTCGTCCGTACATTCCTATTCGGAAAGGATTGCGGTCAGGGCTACCGTCATGGATTCGGTTGTCGGTTGGCTTCCTCAGGCGGACATAGATCCGGATCTTTTGTCCTGTACTAAGGGTCTCAGGTTGGCGGATCCCCGCTTCGGGATGGCGGGTCCGGTAGATCTTTTGTTGGGTTCTGATGTACTGGGTTACATCATGAACGGGAAGCCTAGACTGTTGGACCAGTCTTCGCTGATGGCGCTGCCCACCATCTACGGGAACGCCATTTTGGGAATGGTGGATGAGTGGCAGCAGTCGAATCAGGCTTCCTTTACGGGAACGGCCCTCGCTCAGATCATGCAGAGGTTCTGGGAGATCGAAGAGCCGCCTACCGTGTCTCGGCTGGATCCCGAGCACGTGGAGTGTGAGAACTTTTATCAGGCTCACACTCGGAGAATGGTTTCTGGGCGATTGGAGACTAGGCTGCCTTTCCGGGATAACCCCCCGCGTCTGGGCCAGTCTCGATCATTGGCCGAGAAAAGGCTCAGGTCCATGGAGCGACGCATGGCTCGAGATCCTGTACTTCGGGAAAAGTACATCGAGTTCATGAGGGAGTATGAGGCACTGGGCCACATGTCTCCGGCTCGCGACGACTGGTCGACCATGGACCACTACTTTTTGCCTCATCACGCCGTTTTGAAGGCGTCGACGGGCAAACTCAGGACGGTGTTCGATGGATCCGCTCCGACTTCGACAGGAGTGTCACTGAACCAGTGCCTCCACGCTGGACCGAAGCTACATCGGGATATTGTAGACATCATCCTGAATTTCCGTAGGCATCAGGTGGTGTTGGGAGCGGACATCCGTATGATGTTCCGACAAACGGTCATACACCCCGAGGACAGGAGGTTCCAGTTGATCCTCTGGCGGGAAAGTCCTCAGGACCCTATGATGGTGTATGAGTTGAACACCAACACCTATGGGTTGAGATCAAGCCCCTTCATTGCGATCCGCTCACTGCTGGAGTTGGCGGAGCAAGAACGGGCTCGGTACCCACGTGCAGCCGCAGTTCTGGAGCGCGACCTGTACGTGGACGACGTTTGCACTGGCGCGCAGACGGTGGAGGAAGCTCTGTTGCTCCGGGATGAGCTTACAGAGCTTCTCGCATCTGGAGGCTATGAGCTTCGGAAATGGCTCTCTAACGACCCCAACGTCCTGGCTGGTATCCCGGACGATCACCAGCAGGATCCGGGGCTCTTCGAGGAAGGTGACGATCCGCACGGGATTGCAGTTCTGGGCATGCAGTATCAACCGGTTGCTGACATCTTCACCTTTCGGGTGGCGCTGGAGGCCACACGCGCGTGGACAAAACGGACGGTTTTGTCCACCATCGCCAGGATGTTTGATCCAAACGGTTGGATCAGTCCGGTTCTGTTCGCAGCCAAGTGTCTGTTACAGCGACTTTGGACTCTGAAGGTCTCCTGGGACGACCCCCTGGTCGGAGACTCGCTTAACACTTGGCTTCGTTTAATATCTGACCTCGAAACGGTCAATCGAGTGGCGTTGCCCCGTCGCATTCTGCCACCAGGCTGTAGCCGGATCAGCCTGCACGGGTTCTGTGATGCGTCCGAGCTGGGCTATGCCGCATCTGTGTACTTGCGTACAGTTGACGCTGGAGGCCACGTCAATGTCACGCTCTTATTGGGGAAGAGCAAGGTAGCTCCTATCAGGACACGACTCACCATTCCGAAACTGGAATTGAGCGGAGCCACATTACTTGCTCGGCTGCTCAAGCATGTATATCAGGAACTGTCCACCTCGATAGACATCCGGAATGTCTATGCGTGGTCAGACAGTCAGGTCGTGCTTGCCTGGTTGAGAGCAGCCCCTCACACTTTGGAGACCTTTGTGGGAAATCGGGTTTCCCAAATCCAAAACATTGGACTGGACATGGTTTGGAGACATGTCCCGGGTGAGTTGAACCCCGCTGACTGTGCTTCGCGCGGCTGTTCCGCGCCGGAGCTAGTTGATCACCCCTTATGGTGGGGTCCGGACTGGCTGCGGGAGCCAGAAGCTTCCTGGCCAGCTCTCGGCGCGGACTCGGAGCGAGCGGAGCTGCCCGGAGTCCGCGTGCATGCGATTGTGGCGGAAGTGCCCCCAGACCCTGACTGGTTGACGGGTCGTTACAGCAAGCTGGATAAGTTGTTGGGGGTAACTAGCTGGATTAAACGCTTCATCCACAACTGTCGTCACCCTCGTCAGAGGAGGAGTGACCAGATCGCCACTGTGGAGGAGCGTCGGAGTTCCTTGCTGCACCTCATTCGGCTGGTGCAGGGTGAGAGGTTTCCGACGGAACTTGAGGCGCTGCGCTGCGGACGCGCTCGCTTGAAGGGTGCGGTCGCCAAGTTGAACCCTTTCACAGATCAGGATGGTCTTCTGCGCGTAGGAGGTCGGCTCCGGAAAGCCAACCTGCCGTACGGCAGCAGGCACCCCCTGTTGCTACCGAAAGGAGGTCCTCTGGTGGACCTGCTGATCACCGATCGGCATATCGGTAACGCGCACGCTGGATGTGGCGCGCTTCTCGCTGTGTTGCAGCGTGAATTCTGGATCTTGTCGGCTCGCAGGGCGGTCCGAAAGGTGCTGTTTAGATGTGTCCCTTGTTATAGGCTCCAGGCGTCTACCATGCAGCCCATGATGGGAGATCTTCCTCCGGATAGGATTTCTCCCTCGAGGCCGTTCGACGGGGTCGGAACGGACTTCGCTGGGCCCTTCTCGGTCAAGTCATCGACGTTGCGTAACGCCAAGGTCGTTAAAGCCTACCTGTGCGTCTTTGTGTGTTTGGCCACCAAAGCAGTCCACCTGGAGCTGGTCTCTGCGCTGTCTACGGAGGCCTTTGTCGCGGCGCTGGATCGCTTTGTAGCGCGAAGAGGAGTACCCTCTTTAATACGTTCGGACAATGGCACAAATTATCGAGGGGCGGCGAATTATTTACGCGAAGTTAATAATTTTTTAAATTCTGGTAATAATAGTTTAAGTCTGGCTCTCGCCCAGCGGGGAATCAGCTGGCAATTTAGTGTGCCAGCCTGTCCTCACTGGGGAGGAATTTTTGAGGCTGCGGTGAAGTCTGCTAAAACTCATCTCCGCCGTGTCATCGGGGAGACCGTGTTAACTTGGGAAGAGTTAGTCACGGTACTATGCCGCGTGGAGGCAGTGCTTAATTCCCGTCCTCTCTGTCCAATCTCGCCTGACCCTAACGATCTAGAAGTCTTGACGCCGGGTCACTTCTTGATCGGTCAGCCCTTAACCGCGTTGCCGGAGTATCCCTGGAAGGATGAGCGGCCCGGACGCCTGTCCCGTTTTCAGTTATTGCAGCAAATAAGTCAAGACTTCTGGAGGCGCTGGTCGGCCGAGTACTTGCATCTGTTGCAACAACGGGTAACATGGACAGATAGGACGGAGGCCCCTCGGGAAGGGGACTTAGTATTATTAAAAGAGGCAAATTTGGCCCCCCTACTCTGGCGTAGGGGACGTATTTTAAAATTGATATCGGGTACTGATGGCACACCCCGCGTGGCGGAGATTCTGGTTTCTGGTTCCAGACTTCAGCGCGCGGTGTCCTCTCTGGCACGCTTGCCTCTTTATTAGATATACGTTTTTTTCATGGTTAAAATTTAATTTAGTTTTATTACTATTTTTGGTAAAGTTTTTTTTGGTTTGATTTCCACTTTCGGGTCAAAGTGGGAATTTCGTTTTATTTGAGGTCCGGATACTGCTAAATACTAGTTATTAAGTACTAGTTGCTAAATACTGGTTTTCTAAAATTGACCTGGAGTTCAATTGGTCGGGGGTTTTGTTCCGTATAATCGGGCAACATTAAAATCATAGCGGATCTATGGTTTGACAGCGGCTGACAAGTGACGTCTCGTTACGCCGGTATCGTTCGAGTGACTCGTTGTTTTTTCTAACTGGTGTTTTTTCGGGTTTAAAACGTTAATATTGTGCGGGAATGCGTATTGACGGGAACATATCGCTACGGGATTAGTGCTGGACTATTTACTCGTGAAGGGGCTACTGGATTGGCCGTTTCCAGAACGCAGGATCGTTCTGGGAATTCTGGACCGGAGTTCGCCTGGAGATCGTCCGGTTTGGGTTCCACATTCCTTTTTTGTCCACTTCCCTTATTCCTTCGACCAAACTGGACTTTGGACGACGACGGGAACAATAGGTAAGTGGTTAACTTGGTTTGCAATTAGGAAGTAACGTTAAAATCGGTATTCGGCATTTAAGAATGTTTGAAAGACTTGCAAATGGGCCCCAGGTCGGTATTTCTGGTATAATACTAAACAGAGGGGTTGGCGCTATAAGTAGATGGAGCTAAGCCGTTGAAGAGCATTCCTTTGTGTAATTTTGTATGGGAAAGATCGAACAGTTGTCAATATAAATTCTTACATTTATTCAATTGGTTTACTTTTACTCAATTGATAATATCAGAAGTGCTATGAACACCACGTCTGGAAATCACAACGGTGATGAGAAATAATCGGAAAAGCAAGCGTCGCCCGCAGTTAGTTAAAAATGTTATTCTTGGATCAGTGGTTTCAGTAAGTGCGTAATGTACACGTGAGTAAGCAACAGTTTTATATTACGATTTACTTTGAAGAAACGATTTTAAAAATTGTTTTAACCTTGTTTGCATTTCAAATGAAATTTTTGCATATCACCGACAAGTTAAAACTATTAATTATTATCTCGTTAGGGGGTACTGTAAAAAAACCTTCAATTCCGGGAACTGCAATCAGACCATTTCGTAGAATGAAACACCTTCGGTTTTTTTTTAAGTTTGTGGATACTGTTTTATTTATATTCCTTATTCTAAGGTTTTATGAAACTTTCTGAGAAGAAGCTTATTTTGTGGAAGAGTTGTTGCGAGGCACAGCAACCACAGGTAAAAAGTGTAAATCAGTTGGATATTGGTTTAAATATCTTTCAGGGAAACTGTTTGAAAAAGGTCATGCATTTTAAAACATAATACAGTAATAGAAAGTGTTACATCTTTGATTTGAATTTGGTTACCGTAGTTGGGTTACAAAGTGGTTATATTCAGTGCAGTTATAAGATACCCTTATGGTTGAAATTAGAAAGATTTTAGTCAGATGATGCCGAGCTATGTACGTTACCAATGAATTGTTTGGTATTGTTTAAAAAAATGAGACCGTTTAATTCGCTATAAATATCACTTGGGAGCGTTTCAAAAAACTACATAGAAGGCCAGTAATATGTGAGAAAAATATGTAACCTTGAATAGGTACGATTAGTACACTTGGAGATATATGTAATTGAAAGTCAAACCCAATCGAGCAGTGCAATGGCTTTAGGATGTTGTCAGGTATTATGATTGATTGCTGATAAGTTAACGTTTGAATAACGTAGTGAAGTGCAATGGCTTCGATCCATTGACAAAGTAAGCGTTAGTGTGAAACCGTAATACCTTGGACATAAACTGACGTACCTAGTATCTGCCTAAGAGTGTAACTGCTAGAGAAAGCATTAAGAGTGAACATAATGAACTTTGACTTTGACTTTGACTATGACTTTAATGCCGCGTATCTAGAGTTACCAGGCGGCAGCTAGGGAAAGGTGTATGTTTGAGATTTATGGAGAATGTGGGTAATGTAGTGACGTACCTCGAGTTGCGACAATGAGACAGCGCAACTGCTTGGGAAAGCTATTCATTACTCATCTTAAGTGGATTTATGGAGAATGTGGTAATGTAATGACGTACCTTGAGTTGCGACAATGTGACAGCGCAACTGCTTGGGAAAGTTACTCATCTTAAGTGGATAATACTGGAAGAGTAGAATTAACTTTGATAAAATGAATAAATTGTGTATTTTGTTCACAGAAACTACACCAGACTGTGACACTGCCAAGGTTGGCAGCGTGCGCAGGAGGGCCGTGTTATCACCTCTATTTTGTTTACCGTGTATTTCACTATAGTATTATATTTAATACTGGGATTTGAGTTTATATATGTGTCATTTAGGGTAGAGGGCGCCGGTGTGATACCATTCACTACTACCCGCCATCTCAAAAGAGTTTTAGAGGGGTTGGCGCTATAAGTAGATGGAGCTAAGCCGTTGAAGAGCATTCCTTTGTGTAATTTTGTATGGGAAAGATCGAACAGTTGTCAATATAAATTCTTACATTTATTCAATTGGTTTACTTTTACTCAATTGATAATACTGACTATTATGAGATCCAATGTTCTCTACTTGGCTCCCCGGCTTCAGATAAATAAGTAGCCATCATAAAACTACCCTCCATCGAAGCACACAGCCAGTTGGCGTGGCGCGGCCGTCCCGAGCGTCACTTCCGGTGATGGCGGACGTTACACCGGAAGTGTCGACACAACGCTTGAATATCTGTCTCTCGATCGTTTTGCTTTGTACGACTGGAACTTTTGATATTTATTTTGATTCTTTTTAGTGGGAAAAGTCGTGCTATGGAGAGCAGAATAGTCCTCCTGTCCTCTCTCTATCATTAACTACTACGCTAGTATTAAGTGCCTCCGACTAATATGATATTTATATATGACAGTTTAGGTGTGTGTTGCTCAATCACGTTGTAACGCAATCCAGTTTGAAGAGCAATGTTTTCAGAGAAATTACATGGCTTAGAGATATAACATCTTAGATCTCTGGGTGACGAACGCAGTGCAGTGCTAAGTAATGATTTGGACTCGTCAACTCGTCATGTTCCAATAGCTGCGTGTCACTGTCCTGGTATGTGGCAGGTGGCAGGCATGTTGCTTACCATCAGGCGCATGTCCTGCTCGTCTCATCATTAATTATTAAAAAAAAAAACATTTTTGGTGGATCTGAACTAAACTTAGCCGTGGACTGAAATCAAATATTATTATTGTGTATTTCTTCCTAGTCTATAAGTATATGGTGTAGTAAAAATAGCCTGCGTTCGCGTCAACAGTCTACAACGAACATAATTAGCTTCACTTGAGCAAACAACTCGTAGCCGGCGCGACGAATCGTTGAGACAATGTTTTTAACAATGTCGATGTTTATTTTGCTTATTTTACAAATGACTCCTTTGACATGGAACAAACATTCATATTCATCACCCAAATGTTCGTCTCGGGTGAAAATTGAAGCCACGACCCGGTCCAGTAAACAAGCTCCCTACTCACTGATCCTCGAGATCAGTTCATGGGCATACCTATCAATAAACAGTCCTCTAAATGTTCCCACTGCTGGGACTCGGGGCCTTCTCTCGCAAGGAGAGGAGAGTCAAGGCCAAAATCCACCACACTGACCTAGTGTGTGTTGGTGGATGACACATGACTTGAAAAGATTCTAGGTACATGTCGGTTTCCTAACGATGTTTTCCTTCACCATTTTAAGTTAGCGACATTACGCACATGACTTCGATAAGACAGTGGTGCGCGTGGTTTTGAACCCGGGGTCTCCTGATCGGCAGTCACCGTTCTCCCGACTAGACCAGCCGTAACTTTAACCTGGCAATATAAAAAAAGACATTTTCCCCACCAAAAAGCGACCGCAATATTAAGTTTGCTTAAGGTTTTTTAATTATCTGTAACTTTTGGAGCCAAAGTACTTCCTTGGTGGTAGATTTATAATGAAGGTCGTCTGGCGCCAAACATTTCCTGCCATTTGCAATGTGGCAAACAGCAGAAAACAGGTGTCGTTGTGGGACTATCTGCGCCGCGCGGCTTCGCTTAACTACGACTAGGTTGCACCACGTGGAGGTTATTACATGGAGAAATTGCATTTTGGGCATAGCTTTCCGCCTAAAGAGATTTTGTCATCCCTCTACACCACGAATGGTGCTCCTACCGACTAAAACCTACTAAATACAGCTTTCGGTGGGAAATTGGAGACACTTTGTAATTTTTCCCCGAACCCGCTGTGGTTTGGTCGTCGCCAAACCTTCCTCTGGGGAATACTCCCGTCACAGGCGCACCTAAACCCAAGATATACTGTGACTACCTTGGGGACCTACTGAGTGCCAGACTCATCCACGTCTAGGCATCCTTAGTCCTCGGCATCGGACCATGTCTGCGGTCCCACTGCTTACCATATTGCCACTCGTTCGCTATCTAACGTTGGCGACCTCATCAAGGTTGGAGAGCAGAGAGAGTGGCGCACAGTAATACCGACGCCCCACTGCGGCCTCCATCCCTCAGCTGCGATGCCTACTCCCAATACCGCGGTCCACTACCATTGCACCGACCTACATAACTACATCATCGCCGCCATGGTTGTAATTTTCATTGAGGCCCCATTGCTAGTTCCTCTTCGTTTCGCCGTAGGTAACCAAGCTACGGCTACTGAGCTCCCAGCTAAAAGCCGGGTCACACAGAGGCGATCCGATAGCGATAGCGATCCGATACCGAGTATGGGATCGCGCCCGCTTGCTGTGTGTCAGGTTGCATACAAATTCGAACATTACAAAATCTCGGATCGCTATCGTTATCGGATCGCCTCTGTGTGACCCGGCCTTAACAATGCAAGAAAGCAGAGGAGAGCGGGAGAGCTTGTGGGGGAAGCCCGCTGCTCCATTTTTTCCAAAACTTTATAATATTTTTTTCTTTTTATACGTTACCTTTTTTTATATATTAAAGAGTAACCAGACGAGCAGGACATTTGCCTGATAGTAAGCAATACGTCTGCCACATAACAGGACAATTACACACATCTATTGGAACATGAAGAGTCCAAATCATTACCTAGCACTGCACTGCGCTCGTCACCCACAGTTCTAAGATTTTAGATCTCTAAACCCAGTGATTTCTCTGGAAACATTGCCCTTCAAACCAAAACACAGTAACGCTTACACAATACTGCTTGGCGGTAGAATAACTGGCAAAGGTGTGGTACAGTCCGCGAGGTATATGCTGAGCTTTGCATTAGTGTGAGTGATCACCAAAAGTACAGTCAGACGCAGGACGCTGTGACCATGTTCTCTTAATAAGGTGTTTCTTCAAACCAGAAGTGCTGCCATCTGAATATGATTTTGATGAAGTGTGAGTGGTGTCAATATATGTTTCATCGGTATAAACGATAGGCCTGCCCTGAATACGGTATTCAGAAATTTTAAGTAAATAAGTTATACGTAGGTGACGGATCTCATGCTTTTCCATTAAAAATTTTCTGTTATTCTCTGTCCTTGACCATTTGAATCCTAAAAGAGATACTTCTTTTCGCAATGACCATATTGATCCTGGATAGTTAATGTCAGCTTGTTGTTTAAGAGTTTGTTGTCTGACTGTACTTTTGGTAATAGATGCGTATGCATGTGATCACTCACACTAATGCAAAGCTCAGCGTACCTATACCTCGCGGACTGTACTTCCCCAGGCGGACTCTGCCAAGAGTCCTACCACTACTACCTTAAGTCCTGTCTCAGATTCATTACTAAATCCGTATCGAATTATTTTATGTAAACCGGTTCATTCATTTAGGCGTGAAAGCGTAACATAAACATACAAACTTACTTTCGCATCGATAATATTATTAGTAGTGATTGCCAATTATATGTTATGACGGTTTTTTTTGTAGCAGCGATATTATTATACTTAATAAATTATTATTACTTTATCAATGCATCGAACCTTTGTTGTCAATATGTTCTATTCACTGAAAATACGTACAATACGTATAAAATACTATTTACATGCTAATATAGTTAGTTTATAAAACACAAGTAGTGCTAGTGAAAGGTTTAATTTCAACTGCAATGGCTGAAACAACCCCGGCAGCAATGAAAGTTTTAATTGGTAAGTTATTTATTTTTCCGTAAATAATATGAAAAAAAGATTAGATTTTTAAGATCTTCGCTCTGGTCAATGAATTACCTGGTTTAAAATATTTCCCTGGTTTGTACTATACAGCTCGAAAATGCTGAAAGACTAATGGGAACATTATGTTGGTCGTGGAGTTGACGTTCGCGGGGTTATTGTTTGTTGTGTGTTATTGTCCGCCAATATTTATTTATGTAATCACATTTTATTATTTTCTGTCATGTTAATTATTTAGTTTTGTAGGTTAAGTTTTTGAAGTGAAAACTTCTTTAGGCGCGCCTAGATAGATTTTTCGTGGGCTGTGAATTGAATTCATTCGTCACGCTCGGGTATTATAAGAGAGCGTCGGGTAAACTCGGGACCATAGCTATTGGCCATCTAGAAATACGTCAGCCAATGGGAAATGCTGAAAGGGCGTGGACAGGCCATCATGGCATGGCCATCTAGAAACGCGTCAGCCAATGGGAAATGCTGACGCATTTCTAGATGGCCATGCCAAGATGGCGAGGCCACGCCCTCCGCTTACACCCGTGTAGTTTCCAAGGTAAGCTATCAAATTCTGAGTTATGAGTTATCACTTCTACACATCTTCTTACACACCTTCTTACACAACTGAACCGATTTTGATATAATTGTATGAAATTGTTTTATTATAAGCTGTTTTAATAACCGTAAATGTGTCTAAGTATAAAAATAGGGTCTGCTTGAGTTACCTTAGTACTTATTTCACGCGGACGAAGTCGCGGGTACCAGCTAGTTATAGATATTCCTACATAGATTGAAGTCGGTTTTTGTTTTCCAGAGTAAGTAAATGATTGTCTACAGTATCTTGTAATATTTGTTTCAGTTCTGTTCGTGCTATCAGCTAACGGCTTGGTTTCCTGTCGTTCATTGCTTCCACAACCAAAACCAGCTAAACCATCCACTAGCTCAATTCTAAATCCTCTAGTGAGCGATCTGTTGGCGAGGGTAACATCCCCGCAGCTAAAAGCAGCGGTCCTGAACGTTTGCCGTTGCCCTCCAACCCCGTCTGTTCGAGGAGTTGTGTGCCAGCCGACACAACTACCTGTAGACCAATGCGTGTGAGTATTTGACGGGTGCAGGCAAACTCGTTGAAAAAAAAAATGTTTGTCTGTAAAGTCGGTTTACTGACGATAGAACGTGACAACGTCTTAAGAAAATACTGATGGAAAGGTAGCATTTTTCAAAAGAAAATTTTAATTTCATTTGTTTAATAGATTTGTATGTAAAAAGTAATCAGTAGAATTTAGTCATTTTCAATCAAAACAATGCAAAAAAACTTTTAGATGCCGGGGATCGAACCCGGGGCATTTCACATGCAAAGCGAACGCTCTACCACTGAGCTACATCCCCGCTTGAACTACTGGTCGAAATAATTAATACAACTGTAACAAACATGCGGCGAGGTAACGACCGACGGTAACGACCGACGGTAACGGTACATGACGTCATGTTTTGTGGGCGTGCAGCCGGCTTCATCGAATTATAAGACGTTATCACGTCAAAAACTGCCAAGATAAACTCCGTTATTCGTTGTACGTATATTCAATTATATATTTCATTTCCACTTAGGTACTTAGGTACAACAATTATGATTTAACAACGCTATGAATTATTACTGCCGACCATTTTTCGGCCCTGATGAGAAAATGAGAATTGAATCTTCTATGCCAACTACCAGACTATTTATATTAATAATTATTAAATTTCGTAGGTTGGTACACTGCAAAATAACTAACTGCTTGTAACAAATAGTTAAGAAACAAATAGTTGGTAGGTTGGCACGACCGGAATTCAACGCAAGAGTTACCATGTATAATAATGTGGTTATAAATGTGAAATAACAAAATTCGACTAAATTATGAATAGAGACTAAAAATCATGACAATATTTTTCTATAGTAGAAAAATATTAGAAATGTATAGTAGGTATAGAATGACGAGATTGAGCATGAGTGTGATAACGAACGCATAAGTGAAACTTCATTATCTGAATTTTGTGTTTGGATTTATATATTAATTATTTATGGATTATATTAGTGGTATAAATGGAAAAAAGTATCGATTTTTTTGACGTGATAACGTCTTATAATTCGATGAAGCCGGCTGCACGCCCGCAAAACATGACGTCATGTAACGTTACCGCCATAGATTGAATAATATTTACCGCCGTTACCTCGCCTTATTACTTTTCGCACCATCTAGTGAGTGAAATGTGTATTACGTTCAAGGAGTCTGTCCATGTTTTAGAAAAGCGACGATATGAAGTTAAGAACTTGTGCTAGTACAATGATGTACCCAGAGATGGCGCTTTGAACAGCTTTTCAAAAAGCTTCAAAATGTTCTACCTAGATGGCGCTTAACACAATCAGTATTTTCTTAAGACGTTGTCACGTTCAACTATCGTCAGTAAACCGACTTTACAGACAACCATTTTTTTTATTCTATACAATTCATAATAGTAAACACAGTGAGTAGACAGTAAGAGCAGCTGACTATCTATCTCACTCGGGTAGGTCGGGTATACGCGACACAGCAGTAAAGAGCTGACTGTTTCATTATCGCTCGGGTACACTTGAGAGTCCTGAGTTCACACGATCGAGCTTTTCACCTAATTCAAGTCATCGTCAACATAAAAAGACTCATAGCATAGACCTATCAAGAGCGCATCGTTGCTTAACATCAGACGACATGGGGGTCAATCGCAAACCTACCATAGTCATAGATACCACCATTCATAAATGCCTATTAGCCCGAAGGTTGCAAAAATGATAAAGAAAAAATGTGATATATATCCTATTTATTTCAGATTGGATTGCTGCACAAAATATAGAAAAGATACGGGAGCTCCCTCTCCGAGACTAAATACCTGCTTTTCGATTCAAACGCTTTTAAATTCCACCACTGGTCTAGTCAAACTTGTTCGGCAACTTTGCTTGCCGTTGGATTCAACAGCAGAATCCAGAGAAACCAGCACAAAGCCAAACACAAAATCGAGCTCAAATTCGAACACAAAGCCCGATTCTGAATCTAAACCTAGCACACCACGCACAAAGAACAACACAGAACAAAGCACAAAATCTAGCACGGTGTACGGCACAGAACCAAAAACAGATTTGAGTAAGGAACTAAGCACGAAACTAACAACTGAATGCGAAACAGAACCGAGCACTAAAGGTGAAACAGAACCCAGCACGGAATCTACCACTGAAGGTAAAATACAACCCAGCACTAAAGACGACACAAAACCAAGTACGAAGCTTACAACTGAAAATGAAACAAAACCTAGCACTAAAGCTGAAACAGAACCAAGCAAGGAACTAACCACTGAAGGTCAAACACAGGCCAGCACTAAAGATGAAACAGAACCCATCACGGTATCTACTATTGCAGGTGAAACAGAACACAGCACTAAAGATGAAACACAATCCAGCACTAAAAGTGAAACAGAACCGAGCACGGAACCTACCAAAGAAGGTGAAACACAAGCAAGCACTAAAGGTGAAACAGAAGCCAGCACTAAAAACCAAACAGAATCGAGAACTAACGGTGAAACAGAACCAAGCACGGAACTTACCACTAAAGGTGAAACGGAAGCCAGCACTAAAGGCGAAACAGAATCGAGCGCTACAGGCGAACCAAAACTCAGCCCAGAACCTACTACTGAAGGTGAAATAGAAACCAGCACTAAGGACCAAATTGAAGCCAGCACTAAAGACGAAACAGAAGCTAGCACTAAAAGTGAAACAGAACCCAGCACGGAACCTACAACTAAAGGTGAAACAGAAGCCAGCACTAAAAACCAAACAGGATCGAGCAGCAAAGGTGAAACAGAAGCCAGCACGGAACTTACTACTGAAGGTGAAACAGAAACCAGCACTAAAGGCGAAACAGAATCGAGCACTAAAGCTGAAACAGAACCAAGCAAGAAACCTACAACTAAAGGTGAAACAGAAGCCAGCACTAAATACCAAGCAGAATCAAGCACCAAAGGTGAAACAGAAGCCAGCTCTAAAGACCAAACAGAATCGAATACTACAGGTGAAACAGAACCCAGCCCAGGACCTACCACTGAAAGTAAAATAGAAGCCAGCACTAAAGAGCAAACAGGATCGAGCACTCAAGGTGAAACAGAACCCAGCACGGAACCTACCGCTAAATTTGAAATAGAAACCAGCACTAAAGACCAAACAGAATCGAGCACCAAAGGGGAAACAGAAGCCAGCACTAAAGACCAAGCAGAAGCTAGCACCAAAGGTGAAACAGAAGCCAGCTCTAAAGACCAAACAGAATCGAACACTACAGGTGAAACAGAACCCAGCCCAGGACCTACCACTGAAAGTATAATAAAAGCCAGCATTAAATACCAAACAGGATCGAGCACTCAAGGTGAAACAGAACCCAGCACGGAACCTACCGCTGAATTTGAAATAGAAACCAGCACTAAAGACCAAACAGAATCGAGCACCAAAGGTGAAACAGAAACCAGCACTAAAGACCAAACAGAATCGAGCACCAAAGGTGAAACAGAAGCCAGCTCTAAAGACCAAACAGAATCGAACACTACAGGTGAAACAGAACCCAGCCCAGGACCTACCACTGAAAGTATAATAAAAGCCAGCACTAAATACCAAACAGGATCGAGCACTCAAGGTGAAACAGAACCCAGCACGGAACCTACCGCTAAATTTGAAATAGAAACCAGCACTAAAGACCAAACAGAATCGAGCACCAAAGGGGAAACAGAAGCCAGCACTAAAGACCAAGCAGAAGCTAGCACTAACGGTGAAACAGAACCCAGTAAGGAACCTACCACTGAAGTTGAAACAGAAGCCAGCACTAAAGACCAAACCGAATCGAGCAGCAAAGGTGAAACGGAAGCCAGCACGAAACTTACTTCTGAAGGTGAAACAGAAGCCAGCACTATAAACGAAACAAAAGCTAGCACTAAAAGTGAAACAGAACCCAGCACGGAACCTACCGCTGAATTTGAAATAAAAACCAGCACTAAAGACCAAACAGAATCGAGCACCAAAGGTGAAACAGAAGCCAGCTCTAAAGACCAAACAGAATCGAACACTACAGGTGAAACAGAACCCAGCCCAGGACCTACCACTGAAAGTAAAATAAAAGCCAGCACTAAAGACCAAACAGGATCGAGCACTCAAGGTGAAACAGAACCCAGCACGGAACCTACTGCTATATTTGAAATAGAAACCAGCACTAAAGACCAAACAGAATCGAGCACCAAAGGGGAAACAGAAGCCCGCGCTAAAGACCAAGCAGAAGCTGGCACTAAAGGTGAAACAGAACCCAGTAAGGAACCTACCACTGAAGGTGAAACCGAAGCCAGCACTAAAGACCAAACAGAATCGAGCAGCAAAGGTGAAACGGAAGCCAGCACGAAACTTACTTCTGAAGGTGAAACAGAAGTCAGCACTATAAACGAAACAAAAGCTAGCACTAAAAGTGAAACAGAACCCAGCACGGAACCTACCACTGAAGGTGTAACAGAAGCCAGCACTAAAGACCAAACAGAATCGAGCAGCAAAGGTGAAACGGAAGCCAGCACGAAACTTACTTCTGAAGGTGAAACAGAAGCCAGCACTAAAGGCGAAACAGAACCCAGCACAAAACCTACCACTGAAAGTGTAACAAAAGCCAGCACTAAAGGCGAAACCGAAGCTAGCAGTAAAGGTGAAACAGAACCCAGCACGGAACCTACCACTGAAGGTGAAACAGAAGCCAGCACTAAAGGCGAAACAGAACCCAGCACAAAACCTACCACTGATGATGAAGCAGAAGCTAGCACTAAAGACCAAATAGAAGCCAGCACTAAAGGTGAAACAGAACACAATACGGAACTTACCACTGAAGGTGAAACAGAAGCCAGCACTAAAGGCGAAACAGAACCCAGCACAAAACCTACCACTGAGAGTGAAACAGAAGCCAGCACTAAATGCGAAACAGAACCGAGCACTAAAGGTGAATGGGAACCCAGCACGGAACCTACCACTGAAGATGAAACAGAAGCCAGCAATAAAGACCAAACAGAATCGAGCACCAAATGTGAAACAGAAGCCAGCACTAAAGACCAAACAGAAGCCAGCACTAAAGGTGAAACAGAAGCTTGCACTAAAGACCAAACAGATTCGAGTACCAAAGGTAAAACAAAAGCCAGCACTAAAAACGAAACAGAAGCTAGCACTAAAAGTGAAACAGAACCCAGCACGGAACCTACCACTGCAGGTGAAACAGAAGCCAGCACTAAAGACCAAACAGATTCGAGCACCAAAGGTGAAACAGAAGCCAGCACGAAACTTACTTCTGAAGGTGAAACAGAAGCCAGTACTAAAGGTGAAACAGAATCGAGGACTAAAGGCGAAACAGAACCCAGCACAAAACCTACCACTGAAAGTGAAACAGAAGCCAGCACTAAAGGCGAAACAGAAGCTAGCACTAAAGGTGAAACAGAACCCAGCACGGAACCTACCGCTGAAGGTGAAACAGAAGCCAGCACTAAATACCAAACAGAATCGAGCACCAAAGGTGAAACAGAAGCCAGCACTAAATACCAAACAGAAGCCAGCACTAAAGGTGAAACAGAAGCTAGCACTAAAGATCAAACAGAATCGAGTACCAAAGGTGAAACAGAAGCCAGCTCTAAAGACCAAACAGAATCGAGCACCAAAGGTGAAACAGAAGCCAGCACTAAAAACGAAACAGAAGCTAGCACTAAAAGTAAAACAGAACTCAGCACGGAACCTACCACTGAAGGTGAAACAGAAGCCAGCACTAAAGACCAAACAAAATCGAGCACCGAATGTGAAACAGAAGCCAGCACTAAAGACCGAACAGAAGCCAGCACTAAAGGTGAAACAGAACCCAGTACGGAACCTATCACTGAAGGTGAAACAGAAGCCAGCACTAAAGGCGAAACAGAAGCTAGCACTAAAGACCAAAAAGAATCGAGCACCAAAGGTGAAACAGAAGCCAGCACTAAAGACCAAACAGAATCAAGCACTAAAAGTGAAACAGAAGCTAGCACTAAAGACCAAACAGAAGCCAGCACTAAAAGTGAAACAGAACCCAGCAATAAAGGTGAAACAGAACCCAGCACTAAAAATGAAACAAAAACTAGTACACCTAGCACGGAAGGCGAAACAGAACCTATCACTACCGACAAAACAGAATACAGAACGGAACCTAGCATGGCACCCAGTACATCACCTACTACAGAACCTACCATAGAACCTAGCGCTGAACCTAGCACAAAAGGCAGCACAGAAGCTAGCACGGCACCTAGCACAGAAATTAGCACGAAACCTACTACAGAAATCAGCACGAAACCTACTACAGAAATTAGCACGAAACCTACTACAGATATTAGCACGAAACCTACTACCGAAATTAGCACGAAACCTACTACAGATAATAGCACTGAACCTATCATAAAACCTAGCACAGAATGCATCAGAATGCAAAGCACAGAACGTCGAACAACCTCGTGCGCTCCTTCTCATCATTCAAGTCTAAAGCCAGCAGTACCAATGCAAAATGGGCCCATAATGTTTTTCATTGAAAAATTGATTAATATCAACTACTTTTATAAACGTAAGTAAGTCTAGAATGTACTTGGTAGCCTTGTTAGTTTGTACCCAAGATGTGTGAGTTTTATATATCAGTCACTGTTTTTGAAGTGAAAAATTCTTTAGGCGCGCTATAGACAGAATTTTCGTGGGCTGTGAAATGGATTCATCAATCGTCACGCTTGAATATGATAATGGATCGGATCGGATCGAATCGGATATGAAATCTTAGGGTAAACTCGGTAAAAACGGCCAGGTAGGTACCAGGGTAACAGAAACAGTAAAGAGTTTCGATTACCTACCTCCAACAGCCCAGCGTTTATCTCCAGATACCAGGACAACAGAAATATAAAAGCGTTTGCCCCTAGGTACCTGTACCAGGGCAACAGAAACAGTAGAGTTGTAATATTATGTATAATTACGTTGATATAAAACTAGATGGCGCAACCATCGATTTAGCTGGCGGTGTTGAAATTATGCGAATGTACAGACCTACGATGGTTTAACAAATAATTTGTCTTCTGACAAGGTGATAAATAAATTCAATTATATCGGCAGTTCCTATGACTGCCAATTTTTTTCTGTATTGTTTTGTATTTAAAGTAATTAATTTGTTTGGTACACATATTTATATAAAAACTAGCTGACCCCGCAAACGTTGTTTTGCCATATAAATAAAGGTATGAAAAATAGCTAGTAGCCGATTCTCAGACCTACTGAATATGCATATAAATTTTGGTTAAAATCAGTAAAGCCGTTTCAGAGGAGTATGGAAACAAACACTGTGACACGAGAATTTTATATATAAGATAAAATGAAAACGATTTTTTGAAATATACATATTTTATGTTATACAATACTTGTGTTCAAATTATTTGAAGAACTTTGGCATCCTGAGCGATCCCGTGAGATTAAGCTAGTTTTAAAATGGACGAACAACGAACGTAAGCTAAGTAAGCTCTGGATGAGATTTCCATTCAGGGTTACAACTACGTTATGCCGTAAAGTATTGGTATAGCTACTCGACATTCTAAACTTTTATTGAAGTGAAAATTTCTTTTGGCGCACCTAGACAGATTTTTCGTGGGCAGTGAATTGAATTCTATCGTCACCCTCGGGTATGATAAGAAATCTTCGGGTAAACTCGGGACCATACCCATTGGTCATCTAGAAATGCGTCAGCCAATGGGAAATGCTGAAAGGGCGTGGCCTGGCCATTATAGCGTGGCCATCTAGAAATGCGTCAGCCAATGGGAAATGCTGACGCATTTCTAGATGGTCATGCCATGATGGCGAGGCCACACCCTCCGGTTACAACCGTGTAGTTCTCCGAACGGTGAAGGAAAACTTAGAGAAAAAAAAATGAAAAAATTTAAAAATGAAAGAGAAAAAGAGAGAGAGAGAGAGAGAGAGAGAGAGTCCAAAGTAACCTGTCAAATTCTGAGTTATAAGTTTTCACTTCTATCGGCAGTTCCTATGACTGATAATATTTTTTTGCTCCTATATACTGATGACGGAAAATTTACATAAAACAAAATAAATGCACTTGTATTTTGTCATTTAAGTATTTATCTTAATTTTTACTGCTACTAATAAATCGGAAACTAAGTCATGATACAAAAAATGTCCTTCTAATTTTGTCTAGTAGGTTTTATCGTTTGAAATATTATTATAAGCGATATCGTTTCATGGTTGGTGTTCCACAAGAAAACGACGAGTTTTGACTCCACTATCGTAATAAGAACATCTAGGCTGTGGAATTCGTTGCCTGATTGGGGTTTTCCCGATGGTGACCAGTTTTATATTGAAGGTATTTGTTAATAAGAGTATATGGAGAGTAATGTGCCGATATCAAATAAAGTAGCCAAGTGCGAGTTGAACTCGCCCATGAAGGGTTCCGTTGCAGCAAGTAACATAATATACATAGTACACATAGTTCTTGTAGTTCGTTGTAACTTTGATCGAAGTTTCAATAATAGTGTATTTATGACGTACTAAAAAAAACTACTCATCAGATCGAGTTCAAACCAATTTTCGTTGGTAGTTTACATGGTAATGTACATCATATATTTTTTTAGATTTTTCATTCTCTTACTTTAGAAGTTAGAGGGGTGGGGGGCACACATTTTACCACTTTGGAAGTGTCTCTCGCGCAAATTATTCAGCGTAGACGAAAATGATTCTAGAAACCTTAACATCATTTTTAAAGACCTATCGATAGACACCCCACACGTGTAGGTTTGATGAAAAAAAAAATTTGAGTTTCAGTTCTCAGTATGGGGGGCAACCCTAATTTTTCTTTTTTTTAATTTCAAATCTTAATGCGGTTCACAGAATACATCTACTTACCAAGTTTCAACAGTGTAGTTCTCATAGTTTCGGCAAAAAGTGGCTGTGACATACGGACGGACAGACAGACAGACAGACAGACATGACGAATCTATAAGAGTTCCGTTTTTACGTTTTACGGAACCCTAAAAAACCTGTAACTAAGAAAAAAAAATTGGCAGTCATAGGAACTGCCGATAGAAGTGAAAACTTGCTGTTGCCCTGGTACTGGTACCTAGGGGCTAACGCAACTCTTTTATATTTCTGTTGTCCTGGTATCTGGAGATAAACGCTGGGCTGTTGGAGGTAGGTAATCGAAACTCTTTACTGTTTCTGTTGCCCTGGTAGGTACCTGGCCGTTTTACCGAGTTTACCCGAAGATTTCATATCCGATCCGATCCATTATCATATCCAAGCGTGACGATTGATGAATCCATTTTACAGCCCACGAAAATTCTGTCTATAGCGCGCCTAAAGAAGTTTTCACTTCAAAACTATCGTGTCCAACCCGTGGTTATAAATCATTTTTAAATGATTAATATAGAAAAGGCTTGTACTGTAAATTGTTGGAATTAAAATCTCTACAATATGTGTCTGTTTGTAGTTAGAAATTACTTTTATATTCACCAATTGATGTGAAGTAACCAAGTGGTGAAATTTCGTACGGATCTTCCTATATCCCGTACGACCAAAGCGAATGTCTGTGAAATAATGCGTATTTATACCACATTTGCCAGAAACCAGTCTTGCTATCTGCGAGCTTACCTTTATAATAAACTCAACACTTCTTTAAAAATTTACTCGATGAACCGGTATTCTTGCAAAACCTCATTAACTAAATGGTTACTTTCAAAGAACTATAATGCAACGGAATCAATTTTTACTATCCTGTCTTAGTTAATTTATGAATCCATTCGGACAAGCAGAATATCTTCTTTCCCTCCCTCTCCTTTTTTTTTTTTTGTATCCTTCCCCTCCCTTTCCCTAAATAATTAACATTTAACGACTATTTTATTAAGTTAAATTAAGCGTTTATAAACTAAGATGTTCTTTTTATTATTATTAATCAAGCGTGATTTGTTTTTATTACTTAGAGTGCATGCCTTTTACTTTTATTTTTAATTTGTTTTGTTTTTACAAATTCTTTTTATCTTGTTTATATGTAAAACCGGTGGAGGGCCTTGGTATGCCATCATACAGGTTACACCTAGTTTGGGTACCAAGGTTGTCTAACTTGAACTATTGTGAAATGTTATTGTTTTACCATAGATTTATAACAACGTGTGATGTTTGTAATTAGTCAATAAAATTTTTATTATTTTTATTTTTTTATTTATTATTTTAATTGTGCTAAGGTTGTCTCAAAAGTCCGTAATTTGAGAAGTTGTTTATCAAATCTTAAGTATAGAAATGTATTAAAAAAATTGGCAGTCATAGGAGCTGCCGATAGAAGAGAAAACTTATAACTCAGAATTTGATAGCTTACTTTGGAAACTACACGGATGTAACCGGAGGGTGTGGCCTGGTCATCATGGCATGACCATCTAGAAATGCGTTAGCATTTCTCATTGGCTGACGCGTTTCTAGATGGACATGCCATGATGGCCCGACCACGCCCTTTCAGCATATCCTATTGGCTGACGCATTTCTAGATAGCCAATGGCAATGGTCCTGAGTTTACTCGAAGATTTCTTATCATACCCGAGCGTGACGCTAGAATTAAATTCACAGCCCACGAAAAATCTGTCTAGGCGCGCCTAAAGAAGTTTTCATTTCAAAAATGATTTTAACAGTACATTTGACAGCCATCTCGCCTGATGTGAAACAACTATGCAGGGATTGAAGATACTAAGTATTCCACCATCAACCTTCGACCTGCGGGAAAAACCCACTCATGCAACGCATTCCACAACCTAGACGTTATTTCACAAAAGAAGAATCAAAGCTCCTCGTTTGAGTGTTCAGAACGTCAAGTTTGAGTTTTTAGATCGTCAATCATGAAACGATGTCGCTTATTAGAGTTACGAGCACTCGAACAGAAAAAACCGGCCAAGTGCGAGTGGGACTCCCGCACGAAGGGTTCCGTACCATTAGCAAATAAACGGCGAAAACCTCTTTGGCTTTAATCGAAATTTCTATTACATCGCAATTTCCGCAGACAGGCAAAAAGTTTTGTTGAAATATTGATTTTTGACTCATGATTTTGACGACGAATTCTACATCGCGTTCTATTTTTACTAGTGGCGCTATCTAGTTTATTTGGGACGAACTAATCGAGCAAAAATCAAGTATGTTGTATGGGAGCCCCCCTTAAATAATGTTTTTATATTATTTTTAGTATTTGTTGTTATAGCGGCAATAGAAATACATCACCTGTGAAAATTTCAATTATCTAGCTATCATCGTTCTTGAGATACAGCCTGGTGACAGACGGACGGACGGACAGCCAAGTCGCAGTAATAGGGTTCCGTTTTTACCCTTTGGGTACGGAACCCTAAAAAGCATTATAGGTTCATTGGATCATGCAGATCACCTGCACACTCTCTGTAATATCTATACTAATATTATAAAGCTGAAGAGTTTGTTTGTTTGTTTGTTTGAACGCAAGGATCTCTGGAACTACTGGTCCGAATTGAAAGATTATTTCTTTGTAGGATAGTCCATTTATCGAGGAAGGCTATAGCCTATTTAACATCACGCTACTATCAACAGGAGCGGAGCATGACTGGAAAATGTAACAAAAACGGGAAAAAATATTGCTTTTTGAGAGCTTTCGTTGCTTGACAGCATGTGTCATAATGTCATATGTTAAAGGTTGCGTCATTAGAACCTAAAGTAACCGAATTTGTTCAAAATTTGAATTGGTACGACCAATTTTCGATAGATGGCGTAGCAACGCGCGCACGTTCAGCTAGTCTTGTATAATAATCTAGTATTGAAGTTTAGATAGGCACGGTTCCAAAAGGCTGCCCAAATATAGATCCAATTATTTCTTCTTAATGTAGTCTAGAGTTCGATTATGTAACGAACTGCTCTGAGGCGCTCGTTCAAATATTAATGAACTAAATATATGAAATAGATCTATCCGTCGTTCTACAAAACCAGACCTAAGTACAATAGTGTTAACTTATTTGATGTGACTTTGACTTGTTTAATCTTTTCTTACCAATTACTATAATTTTTCTTATTTTTGAGCACAGAAAGGTATTTTTGAAGTGAAAACTTCTTTAGGCGCGTCAAGACAAATTTTACTTTGGGTGTAAATTGAATTCTACCGTCACGCTCGGGTATGATAAGAAATCTTTGGGTAAACTTGGCGATTGGACATTTAGAAATGCGTCAGCCAATGGGAAATGCTGAAAGACCGTGACCTCGCCATCGCATGGCCATCTAGAAATGCGCGAGCCAATGGGAAATACTGACGCATTTCTAGATGGCCATGCCATGATGGCGAGGCCACGCCCTCCATTTACACCCGTGTAGTTTTCAAGGTAAGCTATCAAATTCTGAGTTTTAAGTTTTCACTTCTATCGGCAGTTCCTATGACTGCCAATTTTTTTTATAGTTCAAGTTTTTATTAAATTGTCTATAATATAGTAAAAGTCGGTGCTCAAATTGTTAGGAGATTAATATTGCTTAATAGTCGTATTTCGACTACCTGGCGACCAATATTTTATACATAAATGTACCTATAGATTTGCAATGAAACATTTCAAAGACGTATTGTCATTATTTATAACCTCAACCTATAAGTCATTTATAACCATGAAATTATTCATGGTTATAAATTACTTATAGGTTGAGACTAATAATAATTCTATTGTTGCATAATGTAAAGAGACCAAGACCGTGATTCGACAAAGTTTCCGTAGCCACAGCAATTGTATTTTGTCTGATTCCCAACCCAAAACTACTGGAAAAATGTATAGCAAGCGTGCGCATTTCGGATACACACTGCTTTAACTGAAATGGGGAGTGTGTATCATAAACTATACACACTCCTTATGACAGTGTGTATCATAAACGATACACATGGCGCCGAGAGTGTTATAGTGTTTGTGGTATTAGTCTAGAAAACCCATGTTTCTCACATGGTCAATTGTATGTTGCGGCCCTCCCGTGTTCGAAAACCATCAGATTCGTTTGTCTATGTGCCAGGTAATCAAACAAAAAACATCATATTTCACAAAGCACTACAATGAAAATAAAACTGATTTTTAGTAATAGCTTGATTAACAATAAAGGGATTAAGTACTTACGTTTAAATGCTTATATACTTACGTTGAAATAAATATGTTGTTTAATAAAATACTTAATGCGGTTCACAGAATACATCTCTTACCTAGTTTCAACAGTATAGTTCTTATAGTTTCGAAAAATGTGGCTGTGACATACGGATGGACAGACAGACATACATGACGAACCCATAAAGCTTCAGTTAGTACGTTTTACGGAACCCTAAAAATGGATCTTCAAAATGTATGTACGTACACGCTCATTACTATTCGATGACCGCACCAGATAGGATGATTCTTTGTTTTATGTCTTTGTTATTGTCGGGACAAGATTCGTACAATAGAAAACTTAGAAAATGTAGACCTAAAAATATATGGTGGTACGAAGTTCACCGGGTCAGCTATTATTAAATAAATATTGATATAATTTAACTGAATTGAATTAACTAATCCGCAATTAATACTATAGTGTCGACTCTCGTTTGGCAAGATTTTGGTATTTGTCAAGACTTGGGTCATAGGTTGCGGGAAAAAAGTTGCGATTTTCGGGGCTGTTGGCTTCATACCCATTTTGGTGTAGAAATAACGCGCCGAAGAATATTGGGTTTATTTTTGTGTTTCACGCAATACTATTGATTTTGGTACCATACTCATACCTTTTTAATCATTCATTCATTCAAATCAAATCATCATTCAAATCACTTATTTAGCTTGTGGTCCTGGGTTACAGTAGATTTTACAAAATAACAATAGATTTTTATCAGACTTATTATTAACCATGAGAGATACCTATGTTCAGCTGTGGATTAAGTAGGTAATAACTATAGGCTTTATGCCATTAAAATTAAATGGTCTGACATTTAAAATTCAGTACGGTTCGCCAATGCTGTAGAAATATTTTAATGAATACAGTCACGTTTGGTTTATGATTATCATTATTTTGGACATTGCACTAATTTCATTGAATGAATATTTTGTAATTAAATAATTGCTTTTGTGGTAAAAAATTAAGGCTTAGATCAAAGGGATGCTATTTTTTTGTAGATAGCAAATTCCACGCTTTCATGTTTATGTTGAAATCGTTTGAGGACAAATTTCCAAAAACCCTTTGAGATTTGTGTAGTGAAATTCCAACCTTCTAGACCTTTGCGTTAAGGTATTTATAGGCTCTAACGTATTTATTAATAAAATACTTTTATCTAGTAGTGGTAGGACTCTTGGCAGAGTCCGCCTGGGGAAGTACCACACCTTTGCCAGTGATTCTACCGCCAAGCAGTAATGTGCAAACATTACTGTGTTCCGGTTTGAAGGGCAATGTTTCCAGAGAAATTACAGGGCTTAGAGTAAGAACATGGGTGACGAGCGCAGTGCAGTGCCAGGTAATGATTTGGACTCTTCATGTTCCAATAGCTGCGGGTTACTGTACTGTTATGTGGCAGGCACGTTGCTTACCATCAGACACATGTCCTGCTCGTCTCGTCACTCTTTATTTTAAAAATAATCGTACCTTTTTCTAAATACTACGGAAGCTTGAAATATTGAATCGCTCTATGCAATAAGGTCACTAATTGCTACTTTCTTTTTAGTTTTAAAGTTTTGTGTATCAAAATGGGGCGATGCCAATTTGGCCAAGTTTAACGAGGGAAAGACACAGGCGTGTTTATTCTCTGCTAAAAGGAGTCCATTCCAACTGACTCCTACTTTTCGAGGTGTATCCGTGCCGGTTACTGACCATCTCGAACTTTTGGGCGTTTCTTTGACCTCTACGCTCAACTTTGGCACGTACATTGAGTCTAAGGCTAAATTAGCCGCCAAAAATCTAGGTGACCTCTCAAAGGTGCGAAGATACTTCAATTCTGAACAGTTGCTCACATTGTACCAAGCACAGATTCGCTGTATGGAGTACTGTTCGCACTTTTGGGATGGATCGGCTAAGTATCAGCTGGAGGCTTTGGAATCGATTGAGAGACGTGCCAAAAGGCTCATAGGTAATGACACTCTTGTGCGTAAAAGACTTTAACATCGCCGCAAAATTGCCAGCTTATCGGTTTTTTATCGGATACACTTCGGAGAGTGTGCAACTGATCTGCATGATCTAATACCACCTAGTCTTTTCTTCTATCGGACTTCTCGCATCTCAAAAAAGCGACATCGTTTCATGGTTGATGTTCCAAAAACACGAACGAAGAGATTTGACTCCACGTTTGTGATAAGAACATCTAGGTTGTGGAATGAGTTGCCTGAGTGGGTTTTCCTTGATAGTTAATCTTGGTGTCTTCAAATCGAGAGTGAATCGGTTTCTTCTAGGTAAACACGCTTCATCGTAGATCGCATCATCGCTTCACATCAGGCGAGATGGTGTTCAAGTGCGAACCTATAATTGTTTAAAAAAAAAAACCTTTTTTGGTTTTCTAAATTAAGTGCAATAAAGACTATCTACATACTTATGTTACTTTGTTGGTTCTCACAAAATTATTATTTTTGTCCCTATGTGGAATAGACTTTATGCTGATTACGTAAACCAATAGAAAAGAAGTCAACATTTTTCAGTACTCGTTCGCTAAAAAAACAGACTATTCTTAGTGTGTCATATTCAAAGTCATACATAATGTCTCGTCACAAAAATCCCCATCCGTTCACCAAATAAATCCGTCCAGCGTATTTCAATACATAACTCAGACGTCAGGCCGTCGGCATTTGTCCAACCACACAGTATTTAGATTTATGAAAGAGAAATATTATGAGAAATAACTAGGTCATAAATCATAAAACTTTGCTGAAGTGTGCTAACGTTACGTGTGTGGTAGACCACCTTGTGGTGATCTGATTCAGTGAAGTACCACAGTTTTATCAGTTATTCTACCACCTAACAATACGAATAGTACTGTGTTGGGGGGGTCTACCGCCTAACGAAAAACGCTTTGACGCTTTGATGCTTTGGCATTGCCGTCTCTTTCATTTCAAGCGAGAAGAAAAGAGACATCAATATCAATGCATCTAAGCGTCAAAGCGTTTTTCGTTAGGCGGTAGAGGCGCCGGTCTACATAATAGCATAAGGAGACCACTAAATGTTCCCACTGCTGGCAATTCCTTCTATCGCAAGGAGAGAGGCCAGTCCATAATCTACCACGCAGTGCAGGTTGGTAGGTAACGTAGGATAAGAACACGCTGGGCCAGTGGGAGTTGGTGGATGACGCAAGGTCTGAAAAGATTCTAGAAACATGTCAGTTTTAATTCACGATGTTTTCTTTCTCCATTTTTAAATTAACGTGTCTTAACGTACATGATTTGGAAGAGGCAGGGATGCATGTGAGATCGGTTTGAAGATAGATTTATCCAGAAAAAAAATTGGCAGTCATAGGAACTGCCGATAGAAGTGAAAACTTATAACTCAGAATTTGATAGCTTACCTTGGAAACTACACGGGTGTAACCGGAGGGCGTGGCCTCACCATCTTGGCATGGCCATCTAGAAATGCGTCAGCATTTCCCATTGGCTGATGCGTTTCTTGATGGCAATGCCATGATATCCTGTCCACGCCCTTTCAGCATTTCCCATTGGCTGACGTACTTCTAGATGGCCAATAGCCATGGTCCCGAGTTTACACGAAGCATTCTTATCATACCCGAGCGTGACTAATGAATTCAATTCACAGCCCACGAAAAATCTGTCTAGGTGCGCCTAAAGAAGTTTTCACTTAAAAATACCTACAGGACATATATCAGCTTACATGTCAGGATGACGCGACCATTAAACTACTACGCGAGCGCAGTGCAGTGACTAGGTAATGATTAGGACTCGTCATGTTCCAATAGCTGCATGTCACTCTGCTGTTACGGGCAGGGATGTTGCTTACCACCAGGCTTGTCTTGTTACTCCACACTATACTGGCCTCACTATACTTCCTAGACTGACCTCGTGGCATAGTTGGTAGTAGCTCTGCCTGCGAAGCCGAGGGTCGTGGGTTCGATTCCCACGCACCCAGTGCAAATATTTGTGTTATGAATTCGAATGTTTGCACTGTGTCTGGGTGTTTCTATGTATAATAAGTATGTGTGAAAAACTATATAAGTATTATATCAGCTATCTGGCCGCCATCATACAAGCTTTGCTTATTTTGGGGTCAGATGGTGTGTGAATTGTCCACCAATATTTATTTACTATGTATTAAATAAAACCGGCCAAGTGCGAGTGGGACTCCCGCACGAAGGGTTCCGTACCATTAGCAAATAAACGGCGTAAACCTCTTTAACTTTATTCGAAATTTTTTATACATCGCAATTTCCGCAGACAGACAAAAAAGTTTACTATAACATTGCTTTTTGGTTCATGATTCTGATGACGAATTCGACATTGTTATTTTTACTGGCGCCAACTAGTTTGTTTGAGACGGACTAATCAAGCAAAAATCAAGTTTGTTGTATGGGAGCCCCCTTAAATAATGTTTTTCTTTTATTTTTAGTATTTGTTGTTATAGCGGCAATATAAATACATACATCATCTGTGAAAATTTCAACTGTCTAGCTATCACCGTTCTTGAGATACAGCCTGGTGACAGACGAACGGACAGCGAAGTCACAGTAATAGGGTCCTGGTTTTACCGGTACGGAACCCTAAAAAACTATGAAGTTCTTTGGACTAAATAACAAAAAAAACGTCTAAATTAAATAGCTGTGTTACACTGTGCTGTAATGGGCAGGCGTTTTGATTACTCCTGATTTTGATCAGGCGCATATTTTACTCGTTTACTCGGCTAATGTTATCAATGCAAAAGTTTATAATTATTTTTTTAAAATAAAGAGTTTCGAGACGAACGGGACATGTGCCTGATGGTAAGCAACATGCCTGCCACATAACAGCACAGTGACACGCAGCTAATGGAACATGAAGAGTCCAAATAATTACCTAGCACATTGGAACATGAAGAGTCCAAATCATTACCTAGCACTGCACTGTGCTCGTCACCCAGAGATCTAAGATGTGATATCTCTAAGCCCTGTAATTTTTCTGGAAACATTGCCCTTCAAACCGGAACACAGTAATGTTTGCACATTACTGCTTGGCGGTAGAATAACTGGCAAAGGGGTACTTCCCCAGGCGGACTCTGCTAAGAGCCCTACCACTAAAAAATATCAATGTTTGTTGCTAAATGATGTCGGATCGGGTTGATGTTTGTTATACAATAAGAATTAAGTCTGGAATAGGCTACAATCCTCAAAAAAACTAAGTAGCCCGTTAGTTAGATTGCCAAAAAATATTGTTCACGTATTTTTTCTTTTGTTTCACAAACAAAAAATGACGAAGATACAGCGCTTCGAAGTTTCGTGTGACGTCACTTGTGAGTACGATTTTTACTCACGAGTGACGTCGCAACCCCCACTCTCGAAGTTTGATGGTCTATATCTTTGACGATTTTTAATATTATGAAAAAACAAAAAATACGTGTCCAATATTTTTCCATGATCTAGCTGACGGACTAATTAGGATGGTGTAATTTTGACCCAGTCCGGTACCCTATTGCACATAAGCTACTAAAGTTATCACAGAAACGTAACGGGAAAAAGAATTGCGCGGTCAAAACCGCGAGACACTGCTAGTTTGCAATAATTTTTGTAATTAATTATAATGTAGTTTTCACATATAATAGAGATGATCATATAAACAAACTAGATGGGAAGATGAAATCGCAAAGGTCGGTGGTCCCAACTGGATGCTGAAAGCGAAAACGCGAGAAGACTGGATATCCTTGGAGGAGGCCTTTATCTCTAAAGAGGTTCACGCAGAACGGTGTTAAAAAAGAAAAGAGAAATTAGTAATCAACAAATAAATAAATAGAACAAATAAAAAAAAAAAAATTATACCTGTTATAGAAATAGCTCAATTCTTACAATTCATTATTATGTAAATCTTACCTTCTGCTGAAATAAAAGGCTTTTTTTATTTATTTTATTTCACATATAATGTCATTTTACTACTTTTTCTCGTTCCCGTTATTTTTTCGGGACAAAAATAACCCATGTGTTCTTTCAGACTATTATTATCTATCCATGTTCCAAATTTCAGTCTAATCTATTCATATGTTTTGCAGTGGTTTTGACTGTTGGCACAGTCCGTCTGAGGAAGTACCACAATTTTGCCAGTTATTCTACCGCCAAGCGGTAATGTGCAAACATTACTGTGTTCCGGTTTGAAGGACAATGTTTCCAGAGAAATTACAGGGCTTAGAGATATAACAACTTAGATCTCTGGGTGACGAGCGCAGTGCAGTGCTAGGTAATGATTTGGACTCTTCATGTTCCAATAGCTGCATGTCACTGTGATGTTATGTGGCAGACATGTTGCTTACCATCAGGCACATGATGTCCTGCTCGTCTCGTCACTCTTTATTTGAAAAAAAATGGTTGTCTGTAAAGTCGGGTTATTGACGTTAGTTGAACGTGACAACTTCAACTACGCCTTAGAGCGAGGTAACGCCGGCGGCG
Organism: Ectropis crepuscularia; assembly: GCA_963693475.1. NCBI lineage: Eukaryota > Metazoa > Arthropoda > Insecta > Lepidoptera > Geometridae > Ectropis > Ectropis crepuscularia. The sequence goes on along the minus strand of OY856369.1, from coordinate 14,149,492 downwards.
CGGTAACGACGGTAACGTTACATGACGTCATGTTTTGCGGGCGTGCAGCCGGCTTCATCGAATTATAAGACGTTGTCACGTCAAAAATGTTACGACGTGATTGAGCTGCAAACATCCAAACATCGATATTTATAATATTAGTAGGACAAATAAACGTTCAGTCTCATTTGAAAATGTATCATTAAAATCACAGTTTAAAATATTGCAATATTTAAACCAAAATTTCATTTTCATTAACCAAAGTTATGTTTTTTATTTACCATGACCCATGTCGTCAGCTAAATGGCTTTTTGCTTGTGGCCGGTCCGTTATGAAACCACTGAAAAGATGTCAAAGGCCGGAGTTATGACGCGGGCAAAACACGCCTCAAAGGGCTACCCCACTCACAACACAACCTACCTACTTCATGAGGGTAGTTGGATACGGTAATGGTTAAATAGTTGACTTGACTTAACTAAATTTAATTTACGGAACATTTTCATCGTTTCTTCAAAATTGTAGCGGTAGGACTCTTGGCAGAGTCCGCCTGGGGAAGGACCACACCTTTGTCAGTTATTTTACCGCCAAGCAGTAACGTGCAAACATTACTGTGTTCCAGTTTGAAGGGCAATGTTTCCAGAGAAATTACAGGGCTTAAAGATATAACAATTTAGATCTCTGGGTGACGAGCGCAGTGCAGTGCTAGGTAATGATTTAGACTCTTCATGTTCCAATAGCTGCGTGTCACTATGCTGTTATGTGGCAGGCATGTTGCTTACCATCAGGCACATGTCCTACTCGTCTCGTCACTCTTTATTTAAAAAAAAAATGTTCTAAGTAAGCACGGTCTGTTGTAGGCCGCATCGTTGTTTAATATCAAACGAGATGACGGTCAAGTGTCAAATAATCGTAAATGGATGAAAAAAACCGGCCAAGTGCGAGTGGGACTCCCGCACGAAGGGTTCCGTACCATTAGCAAATAAACGGCGAAACCCTCTTGGGCTTTAATCCGAATTCCATATACATTATCGCAGCTTCCGCGGACAGGCTTTTATCCAAAAGTTCTACTAAAATTTTGATTTTAGTTTAATGTTCTTTCATGAATGTTCTAACAACGAATTCGATAGCGCGTTTTAGTCTTCTAGTGGCGCCATCTAGTTTGCTAGGGATGGAATAATCGAGCAAGAAACGGTAAAAAATGAAGTTTGTTGTATGAGAGCCCCCCTTAAATATTCATTTTATTGTATTATTAGTATTTGTTGAAAATTTAAACTGTCTAGCTATCACCGCTCTTGAGATACAAACAGCCTGGTGACAGACGGACGGACGGATGGACGGACGGACGGACAGCCAAGTCTCAGTTATAGGGTTCCGCCTTTGGGCACGGAACCATAAAAAGTATAGTGCCACGCAGACTTAGCAACGTGCAGAGTTCAACTGCTTAGTACCTACTGAACTATAATCATTCTGCTTATCTTAATATATATAAATCTCCTGTCACGATGTTTGTCCGCGATGGATTCCTAAACTACTTAACCGATTTTAAATTAAATTGGCACACCGTGAGCAGTCTGGTCCAACTTGAGAGATAGGATAGTTTTTATTTCGATTAATAGTCTTTAAATGACAATATCCGAGCGCAGCCGGAATGGGCCGCTAGTATATTATATGTTTTAAGAAGTAAAGGGCTTCATCTCAATTTCTTGAAATTTAATTCTAAAGACATGAACCCCTCTCATGCAGAAATAGTCACAACAAGTTTGTGCTACCGAAGTTTACTTGAGTTGACCTTCTCCTTTGGATCTTCCATGGACGCAAAGTTGCAAAAACAAAATGGTTACCCGGAATGTCTTTGAATACATCACATCATCATGAGTCACAGAATACATCTACTTAGATGAAGGTGCGTCCCCCAGCAAAACGAGTTTTTTGTCCAGTTTTCAGAGCTATCTACTCATTAGCCAAAACATACTATATATATCAACTGGTAAAAAATACATTAAATTTCTACAACTTCTTGGCTTCAAAATGGTAGTTTTATTTTTTTGATAATGGACTTATTGTTTAAATAATCGCCTCACAACGAAACCATGAAAAAATTAAATAATTGTAGTTATCATGCATCTTCTCGGAAAACCTCCATTATTTTGATTTTGTACTTACACCAACGGATAGACGATTCCATTACGAACATTTTGGTAGTTTTATTTTTTTCAAAATACCAAAATCTGATTTTATAAAGAGTGTATTCTAAAAATTGAGCGTAAAACAGCGGCAAATCCTACTGTTTCTCTCTTGCTCTTTCTTGCGGTGTGCGATAATGTAAGAAATATTCAAGGTCATTTGCTCGGGGTACGCCCTTAAGATTATAACACAAAAATAGAAAAAAACCAATACATTTTGTTGTTACAAAGTTGTTAGTTAGTTTATACAAAGTTGAATTTCAGTTCTAAGTATAGGGTACCCCACCCTATACTTAGAACTGAAATTCAACTTTTTTTTCATCAAAATCTTACGTGTTGGGTATCTATGGATAGGTCTTTAAAAAATATATTAACGTTTGTAATAAAAAATAATCTAAACGAAATAGTTTGTGCGAGAGACTCTTCTAATATGCTAAAATGTGCCCCTGTAACTTCTAAAATAAGAGAATGACAAACCTAAAAAACATATGTTAAACATTACCAGGCAAGATCTTGTAAGCAGTTTTTTTGTAATTGTCATAAATACAGTACAGTACATTCCATGCATACAGTATTATGAAAACATCGATCATAGTTACAACGAACTACAAGATTATTTGTATTATGCAACTTGCTGCTATGGAACCTTTCACGGGCGAGTCCAGCTCGCACTTGGTCACTTTTATTTCATTCATTTATTTACTCAGAGGTTTTAGTGGGGTTCGAACTTATGATCCCACGACTAAATTCAAACGTTCTCACCACTTAACCAACACGTCTTCTGAGTTACAGTTTAGTAATGTCACACGTGGATACTGATAACCCAAACCAGTATTTATACCGTAAAATGTACGCCCATAAATTAAGCCTACGGTACGACCATTAACCGCTTATTTGAATATTAATTAACAACCCTTATCAAACTTATAAAAGGATATTCTCTTATCTACATGGCATCATGTCAACGGTTTACATGTTCTGCCTTTCATACGCTTAAATATGTTTTTTATATTACATGTTATTTAAAGTATTTATTTAAGTTGACATTATAATTATAGTAGGTACACTTAGCAACACATTTCGTTTTTTTTTTAAATAAAGATTGACGAAACATATGCCGTAGACATATGCCTGATGGGAAGCAACATGCCTGCCACATAACAGCACAGTGACACGCAGCTATTGGACCATGCAGAGTCCAAAAAAATTACCTAGCACTGCACTGCGCTCGTCACCCAGATATCTAAGTTGTTATATCTCTAAGCCCTGTAATTTCTCTGGAAACATTGCCCTTCAAACCGGAACACAGTAATGTTTGCACATTACTGATTGGCAGTAGAATAACTGGCAAAGGTGTGGTACTTCCCCAGGCGGACTCTGCCAAGAGTCCTACCATACTATGGGACACTTTCTCTATGTTAGTAGGATATCTCCTTATTAGGTAGGAGTAACGGCATTCCCGATGGTGACTCTGCCAATTGGCCGGTATCAGCGCGTCAAGGAATCTATTCGCTATGATGAATGAAGCTGCGGCGTGGCCGAGTGATTAATGACGTGGGCTGGCAGCTCCTACCACGGTCTTTCATTACTCTGAAGACTTTGACTGAATTAATTAACCAGAATTTTCAGAGAAGAAGCGACTAACAAGCAATTTGTAACTGCCGTCTATCGTAACCGGGATGTCATAGGTAGCCTATCAGCTTAGAAAATCACTTGAACTTAATTTCAATATGAAATCCCTGTACTAATCCTATTTCCTATTAGTATCGTAAATGCGAGAGTTTGAATGTACTTATGTATGGCTGTTAGTTATACTTTCAAGCAAAAAATACAGGAGGAGTCTGTATAAAATCGTCTATCGATTACAGTTGGGAATAACACATATTAATATCCCTAATTTATTTCCCAGGAAAATAACGATATCAAGTAGGTACTAGTTGTAGTGGTAGGACTCTTAGCCGAGTCTGCCTGGGGAAGTACCACACCTTTGCCAGTTATTCTACCACCAAGCAGTAACGTTTAAACATTACTGTGTTCCGGTTTGAAGGGCAATGTTTCCAGTGAAATTACAGGGCTTAAAGATATAACATCTTAGATCTCTGGATGACGAGCGCAGTGCAGTGCTAGGTAATTATTTGGACTCTTCATGTTTATTTATTTATTTATTTATTTATTTATAAATTGCACTTACATACATTTGTTTGTAACTAAAAACTATAGAACAAAAATGTAGTAGACCCTGCATTAAGGGCGCTGCAACAGTAGTAAATTGGTCGCAGACCAAGTCTTAATATTAAAATAACTAACATTACTTTACAGTACCTTATATCAACAGTCTAATTGTAAGAATTAAATTTTGTCTTCATCTTTAAGAAACTCGCACACGCTATAGAAATATTTCCTTATTAAGAAGCTACGAAGTTTTTTCTCGAACGTGCTATCATTCGCTTCTTTTTTTATTTGATCTGGGATATTGTTATACATGTTTGTTGATGCATATAGTGGTCCCTTTTTAAACATTTCTAATCGTGGCACGGGTAGTTTAAGCTTATGCCATCGACGGGGATTGGTTTCCGGTGTGTATAGGTGGAGATTTTTCCTAACAAAAATACCAGTTTCGTAAATGTACATACATGGTAGTGTCAAAATATTTAGATCTCGAAAGTATTGTTTACAGCTTGTACGTCTCTGTATATTCGCAATTATACGAATGCACTTTTTTTGTGTAACAAATATTTTTTTTACGTCTGTACTATTTCCCCATAGGATAACTCCGTATCGGAGCCAGGAGTACGCATATGCATAATATGCAGTTAGAGCAGTTTCTACGTTAAGAGCAGTTTCTACGTTAGCAGTTTCTACGTATGTTCCAATAGCTGCGTGTCACTGTGCTGTTATATGGCACTACGGGACTAATTCGAAAGAAATTTGGTACAGAGGCAGTCTATAAGCTACTTTGAATGCCAAAATCAAAATCATATCAATCACAGTTGCAAAAAGAAGAATGATAATTTAATGGAAAGTTCCTGGGCATTTTTTAAAGTGAAAATTTCTTTTGGCGCGCCTAGACAGATTTTTCGTAGGGTGTGAATTGAATTGTAGCGTTACGCTCGGGTATGATAAGAAATCTTCGGGTAAACTCGGGACCATAGCCATTGGCCGTCTAGAAATGCGTGAGCTAATGGGAAATGCTGACGCATTTCTAGTTAGCCATGCCATGATGGCCAGGCCACGCCCTCCGGTTACACCCGTGTAGTTTCCAAAGTAAGCTATCAAATTCTGAGTTATAAGTTTTCACTTCTATCGGCAGTTCCTATGACTGCCAATAGGCTTGTGTACTAAATTTTAAAAACTGGTTTATAATATAGCTTAATGTTTATATAATTCCGAAACATATATATTTTTGAAAAAAACTTACATTTACAATGTGTATTTTGCATTTAAAAAAATCAAACAAATTTCTGCACAAAAACGCTCCAGACTGTCATGGCGTCTTGAATGACGTCACGCCGTGGCAAACTTATGTGTTTGTGTAAGGACGTTGTCAATGTTTTTATTTCAAAATGAATCCCTCGTATTACAAGGACTGCGTAGTGCCTCAGTGTACAAGCACAAGTATAAATACGCCAAACAAATTATTTATCTAGGTTCCAAACGATCCACAATAACGAAAAAAGTGGCAAACGCTTACGAGGAGGAATGATGCCCACTAAATCAAAAATATATGTTTGTGAAGATAATTTTAATGAAAGTATTTGACACAGTATAATCTTAGTAAAGGAAATGTAAAAAACTACTGATATTTTTTTTCAAAAATAGTGGTAAAACAAAAAAAAACTAGTTTAGTAAAGCGGCTGAAGAACTAGTATCCATGGCGAAGAATTAATAAAAATAAAAAATAATAATATTTATTCTATGAAAATGTCAACAACATTAGTGATGTCAAGTGATGTTTAGCACGGCGTGACGTCACATTTTCTGATTGGCGTTCACTGTCACGTGACACAATACCTATTTTTGAAGATTTTCTTTTCTAAAAATATTAATAATCTTTACGTAGTTTGATAAACTGTTTTATTTTTTGAAATCTCTATATCTTAATCAATAGTAAGAACCTCTAATCCATCCGATTCATTCTTAGTGGAAACAAGCCTATTATTTTAACTGAAATGTTAAGTATGTCATTTTGGGTACTAAACAGGGTTACTGGTTATCAGCCTGCATCCGTTTAAGGGCATGTTCTGTATATTTAAACAAACAACTTTTGTTCTACAACTTTCGTTAAAACTTAATAGATAACCCAAAAAAAATTGTATTTTTTGCCCTTTTTTGTACTGTTTAGCGACTTTTTATTGTTTATTCACTTCGGTACATCATTTTTTGGGCGTTAAAGAGCGTACGCACTCTCGTTACGAATTGTTACGAAGAGTTCGATACTTTTAGACCGTGCAAATGCACTTTTTATTGTTTTGTTCTGTAGAACAAAAGTTGACATATTGAATGTACCTAACATCCCCTTAAAAAGATCCAGGCTGATTACCAATAACCCTGTATTACCCACGGGTGTCTCGAGTGGAGATCAAATGATCACTCTTGAAATCCAATAATAATCAAAACGTTACGTTGTACACAAAAGTCTGATCTCATCGACAGAACTAAAACAAAACAGTAGATAAGTGTTCCGTCGGTGCATACCGCACTCCACACTTGGAACTCAGGCTTTTTCTGTTACAAAAGATGACATAGTAATACAAAAAGTAACAATTTTATTAAAAAAATGTGAGTTTAAAAATCTTTCACCGTATCGAATAATTATAACAGTATTGAATAGCAAAATGATCGCAGACGGAGCTAATAGTGAGGGTCCATCGTGGGTGTCGAAGGAAGTGGGATTACGATGTCTCTCAACTAGACTGATATGTGAGCACTAATAGCGCCTACACAGCATTCATCACTTACCACTATGATATTGAAAAGGAACCAGCCTCTTATATTATCCAAAGGTCTATCTGTTAAAAACATATCTAGATATAATTATTAGGCCCCGACTAAAAATGTTGGGGAATAAAAATACGTTTAACGTTTCTGTGGATGATGTATCTGTGTGAGCGTGTGTGGGGATTGATATGTACATTGATTATATCTATACTAATATTATAAAGCTAAAGAGTTTGTTTGTTTGTTTGTTTGAACGCAAGGATCTCTGGAACTACTGGTCCGAATTGAAAGATTATTTCTTTGTAAGATAGTCCATTTATCGAGGAAGGCTATAGGGTATTTAACATTACGCTACTATCAACAGGAGCCGAGCATGAATGAAAAATGTAACAAAAACGGGAAAAAAAATATTGCTTTTAGAGAGCTTTCGTTGCGTGACAGCATTTGTCATATGTTAAAGGTTGCGTCATTAGAACCTAAAGTAACCGAATTTGTTCAAAATTTGAATTGGTACGACCAATTTTCGATAGATAGCAACGCACGCGCGTTCAGCTAGTTGTTTATATACTTAACAGTTGTTGCAAGTAATTTTTTATTTTTTTTATTTTACCAGCAACGAAGTTACGGCTGGTCTAGTCGGGAGAACGGCGCCTGCCGATCCGGAGACCCCGGGTTCAAACCCCACACGCTCCACTGTCTTTTCGAAGTCATGTGCGTAATGCCGCTAACTTAAAAACGGTGAAGGAAAACATCGTGAGGAAACCGACATGTACCTAGAATCTTCGAAGTCATGCGTCATCGACCAACCCGCACTAGGCCAGCGTGGTGGATTATGGCCTTAACTCTCCCTTCCGACAGAAGGCCCCGAGTCCTAGCAGTGGGAACATTTAGTGGGATGTTGATGATGATGATTACTAGGAGCACCCTAGGCTTAACTAGGCTAGGGGCTTAACCCGCATTGTTCCCATTTTCGTTATTTTTTGCTCTAAAAAGTTGCCTTTATATTATTCCAGATTGTAATTTATTTGTGTTTTAAATTTCAATTCAATCCGTTTAGACGTACCGACGTTTGATTTATTTATCAGTAATGAATCCGTCCTAATTAGTCCGTCAGCTAGATCATGGAAAAATATTGGACACGTATTTTTTCACAATATTAAAAATCGTCAAAGATCAAAAAAAAGGGGGGTCGAGACGTCACTCGTGAGTAAAAATCGTACTCACAAGTAAGTGACGTCACACGAAACTTCGAAGCGCTGTATCTTCGGCATTTTTTGTTTGTGAAACAAAAGAAAAAATACGTGTACAATATTTTTTGGCCATCTAACTAACGGGCTACTTAGTTTTTTTGAGGATTGTACCCTATTGAGTAACGAACATCTAACCATCCAAATTTTGCATCTATAATTTTAGAACGATTGCTATAAAAAAGTTTAAAAAGGCATGTATTTGTAAAAAATAAAATACTTGCCCTAAAATAAAGTGAACTTCTTTTTATTTTAAGAATTTTATCAGTTTCAAGTTACTGCGTCAAATTTAAGGCAATGGAGTAATATAAAACAGGAAAAAGTCAGTAAAACGCGTAAATATTCCGATACGCTGAAGTATAAATGACAGCAGAATGAATGAAGATCACAGTTGGTTTTGTGTACAAACTCCTTTAAGTGTTTTAAAATGAAATTTGTACTAGGTAAGTTACTAGTTAAGAACTTAAAACTGTTTACGAAGTTATAAATAAATAAATATTGGTGGACAATTCACACACAACAACACCATCTGACCCCAAACTGAAGCTATGTTATGTTATCACCTCTATTTTGTTTACCGTGTATTTCACTATAGTATTATATTTAATACTGGGATTTGAGTCTAAATATGTGTCATTTAGTGTAGAGGGCGCCGGTGGGATACCATTCACTTCTACCCGCCATCTCAAAAGAGTTTTAGAGGGGTTGGCGCTATAAGTAGATGGAGCTAAGCCGTTGAAGAGCATTCCTTTGTGAAATTTTGTATGGGAAAGATCGAACAGTTGTCAATATAAATTCTTACATTTATTCAATTGGTTTACTTTTACTCAATTGATAACAGTTATTTGTTGTTTATACATATTTGGAGTCCGAAAATATTTTATTTTTAACTCCTGACGCAAAAAGTACAAGATGATGTCATATAAGTTTAAGGTGGCTCTTTGTGTGTCTGTATGTGGAATCGTAGCTCCACAACGGACGAATCGTTTTGACTTTGTTTTTCTTTTGTTTGAAAATAGAATTAATCGGTGGTATTCTTGGCCTATCGTCAAACATAGCTATGGCCAAGACCAAGATGGCCTCCACCTCAAAATGGCGAATAACGTATTTTTTTACAACTACCTCAGTATGGGTATCAAATGGAAGGCCTTGGCTATTAGAACACTACCCGTTTTCAAAAGTTATTTCTATTCCAAAATGGGCGCCGCTCCGCTACAAAATCACGTATTACATTATTTAGAACTCCCTCAATATGAGTACCTATCAAATGAAAGAGCTTGACTACTATGACAAATCCAAAACGAAGATGATCAGGGGTTACTTTTTTTGTTCTTGTTTTCTGAAGCTGTTCTTTAGTGAGAGTTTGTCTGGATTCCAGGTCTGTGCCTCCTCCTGCTCGCTCTCTCCGTGGAAGCCGGGAAGTACCGGACGTGTCCGGCCAGCCGCGAGGGTTGCGCGTACACATTGGAGCTCGACCCAGTCTGCTCCACCCTGGGATGTACCTACTCCAACCGTGGCCAGTGAGTATACCAACAATAGCAGTCAGAATCAGAATCATGTATTGCAAGTCCACCAAATGTTCCCATAGCCGCGAAGCAGGTATGTCATTTCTCCGCAAAAAGGAGTACATTTCAACAGACTCTTACTTTTGGAGGTGTATCCGTACTGGTTGTTGATCATCTTCACGTTTTGGGCGTCACTTGGGGATCTACGCTCAACTTTGGCTCGTATATCGAGTTCAAGGCTAAATTAGCTGGCAAAAACTAGGTGTCCTCTAAATGGCGATAAAATACTTCAAGTCTGAACAGTTGCTTACGTTATATCAAGCACAGATGCGCTCCTGTATGGCGTACTGTTTGCACCTTTGGGATGGATCGGCTAAGTATTAGCTGGAGGCTCTGGAATCGATCGATAGACGTGCCAAAAGGCTCGTAGGCAAAGACAACCTTGTTCGAAAAAGACTTCAAAGTCTTTTTCGCAAACATCGTCGCAAAATTGCAAGCTTAACGGGTTTTTATCGGATACACTTCGGTGAGTGTGCGATAGATCTGTATGATCTGTATAGTCTAGTAGTTCCGCTTTTCACCTACACCTAGCCTTTTTCTCTATCGGACTGCTCGTAGCTCGAAAAAAACATCATTTCATGGTCGACGTTCCAAAGACTCGACTGAAGAAGTTTGTCATAAAAACGTCTAGACTGTGGAATGCGTCACCTAAGTGGGGTTTTCCCGATGGTTAAAATCTTGGTGTCTTCAAATCGCGAGTGAATCGGTTTCTTTTAGCACGTAAGTACGCTCCATAGTAGACCGCATCGACGTTAACATTAGGCGAGATAGCGATCCATTGTTAAACTATTAAAGTTAAAGAAGAGTACCACCAGAAGTAGCTCAAGGTATCGCTAACGTAAAAACAATGAGGAAAAACATCGCGAAGAACCCGACGTGTTTCTAGAATCTTTCAAGATCATGCGTCATGTACCAAGCCGCACTGATCCAGCGTGGTGAATTATGGCCCTGACTCTCTCCATACGAGAGAAGGTCCTGAGTCCCAGTTGTGGGAAAAATTGATGGGTTGTTTAAGCTTATGTTTAAAATTAGAAAATATATTAATATGTTTTAATGTTGCAGCATGAAATGTTCCGGCGGAAAATTCTGGTATGCAGGAGAGTGCCAGGAACCGTACCCAAGGTGAAATCAGCAACAACCAATGGAACATCGAGTGATTGATTAACACTGAATTTAATTTATAATTAGGTCCAGTGAATATCCGTTATGACCCATTAAAATTTTACAAAAATACATTTTTATTTCAATAGTTTGAGTGACAACTAACATTGAGTTTTGCCTTTTGCTGTATTTTGCTGTAATAGTAGTGGTAGGACTCTTAGCAGAGTCCGCCTGGGGAAGTACCACACCTTTGCCAAATATTCTACCGCCAAGCAGTAATGTGCAAACATTACTGTGTTCCGGTTTGAAGGGCAATGATTCCAGAGAAATTACAGGGCTTAGAGACATAATATCTTAGATCTCTGGGTGACGAGCGCAGTGCAGTGTTAGGTAATGATTTGGACTATCATGTTCCAATAGCTGCGTGTTACTGTGCTGTTATGTGGCAGGCATGTTGCTTACCATCAGGCACATGACCTGCTCGTCTCGTCACTCTATGCTCTAAAAAAAAAAAAAAAAACTGTATCTATCCCTATCCTAGGGACTATCCCTAGTAAAAAGTATTGTTATTGATACACGTTGGAAGGAGGGACTTCCAATATGTATCGATATACATTTTATCGATTTACTTGGATGATATTAGCAGACATATTGTCCTACGAATTGCGTGGAATATTATCCTGGTCCTACGCTCAGAAATATATTGTTCTAGCTACCTCTGCTAGCTACCACAATCGAGAGTTTCTTACAGAAAATTGTTTAGCATCTCATCAAAATGAAGCTATTCATGCAAGATTAGCTTGATTGTAATCAATGGCAAAAATGGTACTAGGAATCCTGGGCTATAACGAGTACACACTTCAAAAGTCAGTATATTACAAGGGTGCAGGCCTGGCACCTTCACGTGGTGCACCCTGGGTATTAGATAACGTCTTACTTCGGTGATATCTTGTTGTCTTGCGGCTAATCCCGGCCTGAGACGCCAAACTTCCAAGGTGGCAGAACTGCAGTAGAGTCGTTGTCCTGGAGGTAGACTTCTTAGCGTCGACAATTTTAGCCAAGATGCTCGACAGTAAGAGGTTGTGTGAGGTGGAGGAGCGAAAGAGGAAGCGTTTCGCTTATTCGCGGAGGCGGTAATGTACTCACAGAATAGCTCGGTAGTGATATTCTAGCGCGCATTTTATTTCTATTTTGAAGGGTGTCGGACAATTGGGGCCGTCCGGTACCCTATCTAGAGATAGACGCTCACAAAGACATGACGGGTTGCTAATTTCCGACGCATCACTGGAGCAAATGGAGTTCTATCCTTTCTGCGAGGTGGGCCCGCAAGAGCGGTGGCAGTGCAAGACCGTGGTCGAATGGAGAAGTGGACTCTACCACCAAGCCACGGCTGGAGAAACCCGTGAAGATTTTAGTCGGTAGCAGCACCACTTTAAGTGATATTAGGTACGACAAATCCCGCTGGACACGCGTAAATGATTTAAAAAAGCAACCTCTTACAAATGTGTAGCAATACTTATCTAAGAATGTGGATTTAATCCTAATAATATTTGGTACCTTAGTTGTCTAACATTCAGATCCATACAAGACAACGGATTTCATAAGTATAAAATACCTATTGTGTTGAATGTTACGAGTACATTCTCGTTTTTAACCGACTTCAAAAAAAGTAGGTTTCTCAATTCGACCGTATATTTTTTTTTTAAGTTCACGTCTATTTATGCCGTTGCCGCTCTGGCACATAGCTGTCCATATCAAAACTCCCATATTCCTTGACATCAAGCGACTGCGTACCCATTACTATTTAATTTCTTGTAATTTTTTTCATCGGCCACAAAACTTGAGCAAGCTTCGTCGTTTAATTCAACATAACATTAGTTTAGAATTCGTCGTCGAACGTTCGAGTCAGCAATAGAAGCAGTCAGCCGTATTCATCGTCAATCAGGCACCCGAGTGACGCAAGCGGGCTTTTGGGCAATTTGTCGCCCCACTGCAGGCTGTCACGGAATGCAGCCGGATTCCCCTGACACGACGATTCCGATTTTCGCTTCCTTTTTAACCGACTTTAAAAAAAAAGTAGGTTTCTCAATTCGACCGTATATTTTTTTTATTTTTTTTTTATGTGTGTTCGGGGATAACTTCGTTGTTTATGAACCGATTTGGATGATTCTTTTTTTGTTGGATAGGAGACATTCCAAGGGTGGTACCATGATAACGAAACCAGGATCTGATGATGGAATCCTGCAGAAATTGAAGAGAACTTGCAAAAATTGTAGGGGCGACAAGCGCGATTGTTAATTTTTCCATTAAGTATTTACAAGCACTACAATTTATTTTGGTTTGGCACTACGAAGACTTGGAAGCGATCTGATGATGGAGCCAAAATACTGTCGAGGGAACTCCTCAAAGATTTACAGCAGTTATCTTGTGTTTGGGCTTGATTAATATGTATTGATGAGCACTGTACGTCTAGATGTCTTGGGACTGTCTTTCATCATCATTATAAATGTCTATGTTTGGATGTTTGTTGCTCAATCACGTTGTAACTTATTTATTAATCGTTAGACCTTTAAAAACTGCAAGGGTAGACTAGTGCGTTTGAAAATGTTTCAATTAAGTATTTTAAAGCACTACAATTAAATGAAGGTCTGGAGTCGATCCGATGAAGGAGCCGAAAGACAGTCGAGGCTACTCCTCAACGATCTACAGCAGTTTCCTTGTGTATAGGCTTGATAAAACTGTATCGATGAGCACTTTACACATACCTAGGTGGGATGTGACTGTTATTAGGGGTCTGACGATGAAGACAAAGGACAGTTATGTGAGCTGTTTAACGGTTTACAGTAGTTAGTGTTTGTGCTTGATTCATGTACTCTTAAATATTGATGAGAACTTGGCACCCACATGGGTACTGAGGACCATTTTACAGGTCTGAGTACACTGACCATCCTGGATTTGAACAAAAATACAAATACAAAATACAAAAATATTTATATTTACACTATAAAAGATTTACAAAATTTTGATATGAACCCATTGGCTCCGAACTAGTCTTAACTGTATTTCGGATGACAATGGCTCCTCCCATGGCGAATGTGTAAATACTTATATTATGTTTAACAGGGGGTGTGTGTGTATGTGTGTGTGTGTGTGTGATGTGTGTGTGTGATGTGTGTGTATGTGTGATGTATGTCTGTGCTGTATGTGTGTGTAATGCATATGTGTGTGTGTGGGAGAAGAAATATATAATCATATACAATTGTATCATATAATATTTAAATATAACATTAATAATATTTTGCGTGTGTATGTGCTAGGTCTATAATATTCAGATACTTAATGTAGTTATGTTAAATCCAAAATTCACGTGTTTATGATTTAGCGTTATCGAAATCACTACATTATATTAATATGTACTGTGTGTACATGTATTTTACTATACATTTAATTTTATAGAATTCCATTTCCTAGAAAAGATCCAAATTAGTCAACATATTCTCAAGATTATCATAGTCAAAGTCATCTAGCCATTCCCGGATTATTTTCTTACACTTATTATTGTTTAATGGTTTTATCTTATATTTAACATCTATTTTATTATAAATGCGTGGGACCAAACTTTCATAACAGTTACGTGCAAATTTACTTTTGGTTCCCGGAACAGGACAGCGTCGTTCTCTTTTAGTGTTATTGTCCAGGAGCAATGTGGGCACAGCTTTTTTGTGAAATCTCCGAAGTCCTTCATAAATGAAAAGTTTTCTGACACTAAGAACTTTAGCCTTCTTATAGACTTCAGTGGTTGGATGTCTGAATGGAAGATACAGTAATACCTTCAGTAGTGCCCTTTGAGCGCGTTCCACAGTTATTATGGTTGTTTTAGCAGCTGTTCCCCACACACAAATGCAGTACCTGAGTATACACTCTCCCAAGGCTTTATACGTATGTATCACCACATCAGCATCGGCTACTGTCCTGAGAGTCTGAACACTTTATCATAGTGAATATTATTCTACTAGTCAAGTTTTTTCTTTATCTTCTCACCTAATTCAAGAATGATTCATCTAACCATCACTTAAAATCGTAAAATAAAATAATTTTAACAAAAAAAAGAACCGACTTCAAACAGTAAACTAAAAAGTAAAAAATAAATCTCTTTACCACAAAGTAGAACGTATTTTGATTAATTTGAACAGACATGATTACATAAGTATTTGACAATTCTGAAGTCGGTGCCAAGTAAAACAACTACAGCTGAAGCTAACATTAGTAGAGTAGTAAATCGAACTGACATTTGGAACATAGACAAGTTGTTGGGGACATATGTAGATATGACAGACAGGAAGGTTGTTGCAACATTTACTTGGCACCGACTTCAGAATTGTCAAATACTTATGTAATCATGTCTATTCAAATTAATCAAAATACGTTCTACTTTGTGGTAAAGAGATTTATTTTTTACTTTTTAGTTTACTGTTTGAAGTCGGTTCTTTTTTTTGTTAAAATTATTTTATACATGACAAAGAATATGTGTTTAAATTCTGATATATACTTTTGTTGCAAAGAAATTTTAAAATGATAGATTTGATCAATCCCATAACAACTTGATACATCGTAGAGAAATGATTAATTAGAGATTTGATTGATTAGGCTCCTAATGGGATTAAATTCGGGTATTTGATTTAATTGATAACTGTCAGAGGATTTGACAGATCCCTGAAGAATTGTATTGATTTGATAAAAATTTTTAGCTTAGTGAAATACTAAATTAGGTATATTTATTAGGTACCTAAGTAGGCACATCTGAGTTAGCACAGAAGACTGGTCATGGTCTCTTCGTGACCAAAGCAGTTGTAACGCTGCGAAAACGTCGTAATATTAATATAAAATATATGTAGATCGCAATTAAGTCTTTTTTAATATTGTATTTTCAATATGAGTTCAAATCAGGAAAATTTCAAAACTATATAATAAAGGTTATATGAGATAACGGCCTTACATGCCTTACATAAAAAAATGGCAGTCATAAGAACGGTTTTTTTAAATATTTTAGAGTGACGATACGAGCAGGACAGTACCTGATGGTAAGCATAAGCAACATGCCTGCCACATAACAGGAACTGCCGATAGAAGTCAAAACTTATAACTCCGAATGTGATAGCTTACTTTGGAAACTACGCGGGTGAAAGCGGAGGGCGTGGCCATGAGGATGGCCATCTAGAAATGCGTCAGCTTTTCTAGATGGCCAATGGGAAATGCGGACGCACTTCTAGATGGCTAATGGCCATGGTCCCGAGTTTACGCGATGATTTCTATCATCATCATCAGCGTGACGTTAGAATTCAATTCACAGCCCACGAAAAATCTGTCTGAGGCGCGCCAAAAGAAGTTTTCACTTCAAAAATATTTTAGCTTCAGAAAAGAAACAAACCCCTCACACAGTCAAAATGTCAACTGCACAGAAAGGCAATCGGCTAGTTTCGGCGACTACGATCTACGAAGGCGTTAACTGAGCGATAATGTTTGTCCTGTTATCGAGCGTCACTCGCACACAGAAAAAGCTATACAGTAGGTCACAAATATTTAGGTGACTTCAAAAAAGGAGAAAGTTCCTCAATTTTCTCAAATTCGCCAAAAGGCCCATAGGCAACGTTACACGTGTGCGAAAGAGAATTCGAAGTCAGCAAAATTGCTGGCTTATTCGTTTTTTATCAGATACAATTCAGGGAGTGTGCCACTGATCTGCATGATCTAATCCACCTAATCCCCTTTTTTCTATTAAACTACTATGTCTTTGGGTTTGTGGAACGTCACAATATATTGATAATCTATGTACCGATTAGTCTAGTAGTCTAGATTGATTAGATTAGATAAATATGTTAAAAGCAAAAATATAAACAAAGAAAGATTGGTAAAAGTTTCACACACAAAGTCATCTAGCAAAGTAATCTAAGCAAAGCTTGTACTGTTGGTACCAGATAGCTGATATAACACTCAAATAGTTGTAAATACTTATAGAGACACCCAGACACAAAAAAAATGGTTGTCTGTAAAGTCGGTTTACTGACGATAGTTGAACGTGACAACGTCTTAAGAAAATACTGATGGAATGGTAGCATGTTTCAAAAGAAAATTTTAATTTCATTTGTTTAATAGATGTCGAACGCTGCCGAACGCGGCGACGTCATGCGGCGAGGTAACGGCGGTAACGGCACAGACGTCATGTTTTGCGGGCGTGCAGCCGGCTTCATCGAATTATAAGACGTTATCACGTCAAAAAATTATATTCATGGCAAACATATTTACCTTGTATGGGAATCTTTACTTGTAACGCCTGGTTATTAATATAATAAATATAGTATAAGAATTCATATGATTTTATTTCTAAACGATCCGTTCAGACATTTTAATGTGATTGAGCAACATACAAACTTTGACAATTATAATATACTAGTAGCGCCCGCGGTTTTACCCGCGTAGTTCCCGTTCCCGTCTTTCCCGTAACTTTTTCAGGATAAAAAGTAGCCTATGTATTCTTCCACTATAAGCTAACAGTGTTCCTTTCAGCCCGATGCGTTCATATGTTACGACGTGCTTGAGCAACAAACATCCAAAACATTATTGAGATTTATAATATTAGTAGAAGTAGCAGCGACTCGCGGTTATCTTCCCGGGATACAAATATTTTATGTTATGTTATGCCTATGTGTTTATTCCAGACTATAACATAAGTTTATTGTGTTCCAAATTTCCACCCTGATTAATTCATACGTTATGTCGTGATTGAGCAACAAACATCCAAACATTGATGTTTATAGTATTCGTACGGAATAAGATTAGGCATAGCGCTTAAAAAGTTGTCGGTACTATTTGTCTCATTATTCTGTGACTCAAAGTTGAGGACATTTTTGGCAATATGCCGTCACTAACGGTATCTGCCCAGTACCTCGATTCATTCTGACCAATAAACTTAATACGTGTATTTGCCAGTATAACGTGACCTCAAGCATCCTTGATTTTCTTCGCAGTGAAAGGTCTTGATGGAATTATATGTTTTGCTTGTTGATTTTCATGAATGTGGTGTTATTGGCTCGCGTTCAATTCTTCTGCGTTTTATGACATCCTGGTGCATTGCCATGTGATGAAATATTTTATTGATATTGAATAACAAAGAAAAAGTCACAAAAAGAATTTTACTTTAATGTTTAAAAATTCAGTGTAATAATGTTTGTTCCCAATGAATTTTTCAACCAAGTCAAGCGATATTTACGAAATTTGTCATATGTGTGTAATTTGGTCTAACTATAGATAATATGTTTTTTTTTTTTTTTTTTTTTTTTTGTTTTTTTTATTTAATTTAAACACTCCACAGACTCCGGGGTCCGTGACTTTTGTCATTACAATACAATATTTTTTTATTTACATAGTTCTTGGATTAGGAGAAGAAGAGGAAAATAAGGGGGGGAGTAGGGGGGTGGTGAACATTTTAAAATGTAGATAATATGTTGAGAGATGGGATAGTTTTTATTTCGATTAATGGTCTTTGTATATATTCGAGCAGTGGCGGAACCGAAGCCGCTAGTATTACATGTGTTTTTTTTTAAATAAAGAGTGACTCGTGTCCTGCTCGTCTTGAGCAGGACATGTGCCTGATGGTAAGCAACATACCTGTCACATGACAGCACAGTGACACGCAGCTCTAGGAACATGAAGAGTCCAAATCATCACCTAGCACTGCACTGCGCTCGTCATCCAGAGATATAAGATGTTATATCTCTAAGCCCTGTAATTTCTCTGGAAACATTACCCTTCAACCGGAACACAGTAATGTTTGCACATTACTGCTTGGCGGTAGAATAACTGGCAAAGGTGTGGTACTTCCCCAGGCGGACTCTGCTAAGAGTCCGCGTACACCACTGCTTAAAATAAATAACTTGTACGCTCTTTAAGACCTTAAACCTTATCACATCATACAAGACTTCCTTCTATGAATACTTATTTTCTGTTAAGACTGTCCGTTTATGGAATGCTTTGACGGCCTATCAATCACATATAGGTACTTGGGTAATTCCCAAGAAAGAGTAAAAAAAATATTTTTAATTTCTCATACTCGGAAAGTACTTGTGGTGTTGTTTTAATCTGATTATTGGGTGGAAAATGCTGCTTCCCTCCATAGAGAGGGAAAAACTCATACAAATTACTTCCCACCTGTGAACAGTTTTATGTAAAAAATAAATAAAAAAAAAACAAAATGTGAGTTTCTAAACAGCCAGTGTGGACTTAGCGCAAACTTCTTGGAGCGGAATAAGCCGCAACAATTACGCGGAATTCCTTATTTAAAATTTAAAAAGTCGATATATACTAGCGGGATACTGATCTGTTGTGTATATCTGTGACGGAATTCAAAAAACAGCATAAATATTCCAAGCAAAAATGTAACTTAATTTCACGAATTGTTCTAATTGTAATGTCGCCTAACAATCTAATATATAGTGTAAATGTCTAACCTAACCAATGCGTGTTGCCAGTGATGGCTTATGGAACTGAGACGTGGTCCTTAACTGTGGGCCTCATAACAAAGCTCAAAGTCACACAGCGAGCTATGGAGAGAGCTATGCTCGGAGTCTCTTTGCACTACAGAATCCGTAATGAAGATATTCGCAAAAGAACGAAAGTGGGCGACATAGCTCAAAGAGTAAGCAAGCTGAAGTGGCAATGGGCAGGCCACATCGCTCGCAGAACTGACAACCGATGGGGAAGAAAGGTTCTCGAGTGGCGGCCACGAAACGGAAGACGCAGTGTTGGACGGCATCCCACTAGATGGACAGATGACCTAACAACGTGGACGTCTTGCGGCTGATGATGATGATGATGATGATATTGTAATGCAGTGACTGTGAACACTAGTGCCTAAATCGTAGATGGTTACACTTTTGATATCTGCTGGTTAAAATTGGATCATGTTACTTTCTATCTTTTAATTACGCTACTTTTAGAGGCTTTTCTCTACTTTTGTGATTACAATGTCTAGGATGTGGAATGCCTGCGTGGGTTGTTCCGGTGGTTATAATCTTCAAATCGAGATCGAATCGGTATTCTAGGCAAACACGCTCCATAGTCGACCGCATCAGCGCTTAACATCAGGCGAGATCCGAGACCGCAATCTCAAATCTATTTAAATAATACCTATACATTTGTCATAATTGAACATTGAGTAAAGTACCTACCAAGAGTACTGATATTTGCAAAGATAGGATATTTTTGGAGCGAGTTGGAATCTTGGAATTGTAGAGCGGATAAAATTTGCATATTTACTTGGGTTATTTATGCATTGCCGCTAACTAGAGGCAAAATGAAAAAAATGTTTATTTATGCTGAGGCCACACGACTGGGTTTAATATTGTAAAGTTACGGCTGATCGAGTCCGGAGAACGGCGATTGCCAACTCGGAGACCCCGGGTTCAAATCCCATGCGCACCACTGCGTTTTCGAAGTAATGCGGCTAACTTGAAACGGTGAAGGAAAACACCGTGACAAAACCGACACATATCTAGAATCCTTTGATGTCGTGTATCATTCACCAACCCGCACTAGGCCAGCGTGTGGAATAAAAAAATGGTCTTGATTCTCTCCCTGCGCGAGAAGGCCACACAAATGCTTGGCAGAGTCCGCCTGGGGACGTCCCACACCTTTGCCAGTTATTCTACCGCCAAGCAGTAATGTGCAAATATTAATGTGTTCCGGTTTGAAGGACAACGTTCCCAGTGAAATTAAAGGCCTTAGAGATATAATATCTTAGATCTATCTTATCTTAGGCGAGATTGTACACTAAATTAAATAAAGAATGTGATACAAAAAAGTATAGCAATCATGAGATTAAAAAAATTATACTAGCTTGGCTGGGTGGCTTCGATTATCAGGGTGTTGAAGAGATGTTGAATGGATTATATACTGGAGAAAGCACTGAAAGACGCTAATGTTGTTGTTTGAACCTTGTATTAATTGATATATTTTGTAATTTAATTGGATTGTACCAGATTATAATTTTATGTAATGTTCTTACTTTGTGTGCATTCATGGTAACTGTGATATTGTTTAATTTTGAGTTTAATTTCGTTCATTTGTTTGGTAACTTGATTATCAACATTGTTAGAGCATTAATCTACAAATTGTGTGTTAGAATTATTTTCAGTACTTTAACGATTTCTAAATTATATTTCTTTTATTTAAGTATAATTATCTAAATTGTATTTGTGGCATAAGCCAATTTAGCTACATAGTCGACAAAGTTTAAAGACTTATAAGTTGTTAAAAAAGAGAAGCCATTGGCACCCGATCCACAGTCTCAGACTAGTTCGGGAGCCTTTGGATCACCATTTTTGTAAACTTATTGTTTTTGTCAAAATAAAGTTTATTATTATTATTATGTACGTATTTATTTCCTTTCTTAAGCCTAAGTTTTTACAATATTTATATATAAAACAACATAAAAACATTATAAAAACCTAAACCTAGTTTGCCGCCAGCAGCGGGGCAGGGCCCAAGCTACCGGTGGTTAGGGCTGCAGACTGAGGAACCTCCTGACGATGCGTGCTGTGTCGAGGATGACCGCTTTCTGCATCTGACCCTTGATCCAACCGTCTAGCGAAAGTCTCTTGAGATGTTGGTCGAGACTTTTCGCTACAAGGCCGTTTGCTGACACGACTATTGGGACTATGATCGTCGAATCAACATCCCACATGGCGGTAACCTCGTGAGCCAAGTCAAGGTACTTGCTAAGCTTGTCCTTCTCGGCTTTCACGAGGTTCTCGTCATGTGGAACGGTGATATCGATGATCATAGCCCGGCGTTGAAACCGGTCTACCAGCACGATATCAGGCTTATTGGCGACAATAGTCCTGTCCGTGATGATAGAGCGGTCCCAGTAGAGCAACGCACGACCATTTTCGAGAACTGGCAGAGGTGCGTACTTATAGTACGGCACCTCGGACTCGACAAGGCAGTACCGAAGAGCAAGTTGCTGGTGGATGATCCTGGCTACTAGGTTATGTCTGTGCAAGTACTCGCCGTTAGCAAGATGCGAACAACCGGAAATAACATGACGAAGCGATTCGCCTGGACGGCGGCATGCCCGACAAATGTCGACCGTACCGTCCTTCATTATGTATTTCCGGTAATTGTTCGTCTTGATAACTTCGTCCGCAATTGCACAGGCAAAACCCTCGGTTTCTCCGAAGAGGTCCCCGAAGCGCAGCCAGTTCACCGACGCGAGCAGATTCACATCGGGTCCCATCAGGGCCCGATAGAATCGCCCGTGCAGTTCCTTGCTCTTCCATACTTCCTTGCGATCATCAGTGCTGAGCACCGATGGTTTGCGCCAGTTCTCGTTTGCCATTGAAAGAGGCGTGAGGCTCCTGTCAACTGCCACAACATCGCGATGCATCCCGGACTCGCTGTTTCGGAAGTAATCCCTGAGACTGCATACCTCGCGGTTGTGGAGGTTCTTGGCATTTAAAAAGCCTCGACCCCCCCATTTCCGCGGGATGTACAGTCTCATAACAGACGAGCGCGGGTGTAGCATGCGGTGTGTTGTGAGCAGTTGACGGACCCTTCTATCCAGGGCATCGAGCTCAGTCTGAGTCCATCTCAGTATGCCAAAGGAGTATATCAGCAGAGGCATTACCCAACCGTTGAAGGCTCGCGCCTTGTTACCACCTGACAAAAGACTTTTAAGTACTTTTGTCAGCCGGCAAAAGAAACGCTCCTTCACCGATTTCTTAATGTCATCTGCTGATATACCCAACGACTGTGACATACCGAGATATTTGTAGGTCTCGTCTTCGGAGAGGGATCTGAGAGTTATAGTCTCGGAAAGTTGTAAATTCTCTGAATTTACTACTTTCCCTCGCTGTACATGCATGACCGCACACTTGTCGACACCGAACTCCATCTTGATGGCGTTACTAAAAACCTCTGTGGTTTTTAATAGCTCCAACAAGTCTTGGCGTTTCGGTGCAAAGAGTTTGAGGTCGTCCATGTACAGCAAATGAGATATAACCTCACCTCCCCTACGAAGACGATAGCCTAACTCTGAATCTTTCAGCAAAGTGCTGAGAGGATTCAGACTTAGGCACCACCATAGGGAACTCAGACTGTCTCCCTGAAATATTCCCCTTTCAATCTTTATCAAGTCCTCCGAAACAAACGAGCTGTCTACGCTACCTGGTTGACGAAGGACTGTGACCCACTGTCCCATGCATTTGCTTAGAAAAAATTTTAGAGTTGGATTTATTTTGTACAACTCTAAAACTCTTTCTAGCCACGAATGGGGCACCGCGTCATAGGCCTTCTTATAGTCAATCCAAGCAGCGGAGAGGGCTCCCTTGTTTCGTTTGACTTGTTGGCAAATGGTCGTGTCAATGAGGAGCAGCTCCTTAGTACCACGGGACCCAATCTTACATCCATTCTGAGAGGAGGCCAAAACGTTATTTGCGACAATATGCGCGTTAATTTTTGCTCTCAGAATGGATGTAAGCAGCTTATAGATGGTAGGCAAGCACGTGATGGGTCTGTAGTTCTTTGGTTCCGTGGTACTACCAGACTTATGGAGCAGGAAGGTGACTCCGGTGGTCATGAAACTGGGAAGAGAACCCGTCTCGAGGGCTTCTTGGAATTGTGTTGCCAAGCGCTCATGTGAGCATCGAAACCACTTAATCCAGAAGTTGTGCAATCCGTCCGGCCCAGGACTTTTCCAGTTCTGAGTCGTCCGGATAGCACAACTAACGTCTTCGAAGTCTATTGTAATAGACTCCATGGTTTCGATAGACTCACACGCACGTTCAACAACACGCATCCAAGCTCCCTCCGTGTGCTCGACAGGCACCGACCAGATGCTGCGCCAGAAGTTTTTCATAGCGTTGGCATCCGGTAGCTGCCCATCGTTCACATGTCGACTAGTTCCTTCCCAGTTTCGGTACACCTTCCTTTGATCACTTTGGAAGTCGCGATTTTGCCGATATCGATTCACACGCTCTCTGTAGCGGCGAATACGGTTTGCCCACGCATAAACTTTCTGCTTCAGATAGTCAATGCGTTCCGTAACATTGGCTAGATAGTGCTGGGGACTGATACCAGTCCCAGCGAATGCCTGTGTCACGAAACGCATGACTCGGGGACGACTGTTCCCCTGACTGAAGCAGATTAGCTTTGCTATAAGAGTCCTGAATGTGCTGATACGCCGTTCTATTCGCATTTGCCATGCGGGTGCATCTCTGGCGGTTCGCGTTGTACGGTCAGTGTCTGGAAACTTGACACGTGCAACGCGACACGCCGCGATAGCACCGCAGTACAGAATAGAATGGGTATCAGTCAAATCTTTGCTAGTACCTAAATAGGGCACCAGCAAAGTATTCAGGGCTCCCATCAAAGCCAAATTCCGTTTATGAGTGGGCAAACGTGGTAAGCGCGGCCTAGAGTTTGGTGTGAGTCGATATTGGAAGATCGCGTCTTCCAAAGCACTCCTCAGTTGCCCTCTTACCTGGTCAGATACATTACTACTCGCTGAGTCTTCCTCCTCGTAGTCGGGGTCGACCGGTGCCGCAAGTGTCACCTCTGACGGTGGCACTGAGGCCAGTGTCAGGGTCGACGACGCGGCGGGCGGATCCCGCGACGAGGCAGAAGCTGGGCGAGTATGTTGTTCTTCCAGGCGTAGCCGATCAAGTGCCGAGTCATCCAGCAGTTTGCACCGCCGGATTGCTCTCACTTGATCAGACAGTCGTTGAGCAGACACGGCGACGACGGTTGGTTCAAGGGCCTGAAACAGAAGCAGCATCCTGGCACAGTACGCGGTCAGGTGGGTTCCTCCCTCTGTAGCCCTGTAGTAGGCGCGCATGCAGTTCTCATTCATTTGTTGAGTCCATCGCATGCGACGCACTACACCACCGGTAGCGGGGGCCGGGCGCGAGGCAGATTGCCTCACAGGCCCCAAGCATGCCGGCAGCGGCGGACGGCCACGACGTCCTGCTCTTCTGGGCGGCGGGGTCCGCACCGCGTCCTCGTCACTCGAACTAGCACTCGTGTCGCGGGGAGTCAAGAAAGCTTCATCCTCCGACGACAGGCTTGGCGGTGACGGGACACGGTCTGGTGTTGGTTGTGCGCTACGTGTTTCCGCTTCATTCCGTCTTCTTAACCGTGTAATCATTATTTTCACATTCCATTTCTTAATATTTGTTTACATAGTAGTGTTTATGATGGATCTTGATTGACAGACTATTGTCAAAATGCATTTTCTATTTTGTGGAGGAAAATTAGGTTTAAACTATTCTTTATGTTTTTCGTATATTTCTTCGAGGTTTTTCGTATTAGATTTTCAAAAATATGAACTATAAAACTAAGGAGAATGGAAGAAACGTAATAAAATTAAATACGGTCGAAAAAAGACGTGCAGTAGTGACAGCGGTTTTTTTTTTTTTTTTTTTTTTTTATTTTTTATTTTTTTTTTATTATTTTTTTTTTTTTTTTTTTATTATTATTATTATTAGATCTCTGGGTGACGAGCGCAGTGCAGTGCTAGGTAATGATTTGGACTTTCATGTTCCAATAGCTGCGTGTCACTGTGCTGTTATGTGGCAGGCATGTTGCTAACCATCAGGCACATGTCCTGCTCGTCTCGTCACTCTATGCTATATTCAAAAAAGAGTCTCAGCAGTGGGACATTTAGTGACCTTATTATGCTATTATGCTGTTATGCTGTTATGCTGTTATGATGTTATGCTGTTATGCTGTTATGCTGTTATGCTATTATGCTATTATGCTGTTATGCTATTATGCTATTATGCTATTATGCTATTATGCTATTATGCTATTATGCTATTATGCTATTATGCTATTATGCTATTATGCTATTATGCTATTATGCTATTATGCTTGTTCAATAATTTATCCAGAAATTACCGTCTCGGGGCCCATCAGCGAGATTTAAACATTATTTAAACAGCTATACCGATTTTAAAGTTTTTCCCCCATAATTGTAGTCAAGTACGTAAAAGTAAGCACTTACGTATGGTTCCCAGCGTCGTCCAAAGCCCAGTTTGGTCTGACAGGAAGAAGGAACGGGGTCAGAAAGGGGAATGTGGAATAACCAAACCAGACAGATTCCGCAGACTTCCAGAATTCCCGTTCCAGCAGTAGCAACGGTCTGGCGTTGTAGAAAAGGGCCAATCCAGTAGCCCACTTTCACGCAAATAGTCCAGCACCAATCCAGTAGTCACAATTAATGTTAACAGTCCCTTCCCGAAGCAATATTAACACTTTTATCCCGAAAAAAACACCAGGTTAGAAAAGAAAACGTGACTCGTCGTTCCCGCGAACAAAGACAACGTATAAGTGACAGCCGGCTGTCAACCATAGATCCGCTATGATTTCGATGGCCGATATAATGTTGCCCGATTATACGGAACAAAACCCCCGACCAATTGAACTCCAGGTCAATTTTAGTAATCAGTATTTAGTAGTATCCGGACCCCAAATAAAACGAAATTCCCAACTTTGACCCGAAAGTGGAAATCAAACCAAAAAAAAACTTTACCAAAAATAGCAATAAAATTAAATAAAATTTTAACCATGAAAAATACGTATATCTAATAAAGAGGCAGGCGTGCCAGAGAGGACACCGCGCGCTGAAGTCTGGAACCAGAAACCAGAATCTCCGCCACGCGGGGTGTGCCATCAGTACCAGATATCAATTTTAAAATACGTCCCCTACGCCAGAGTAGGGGGGCCAAATTTGCCTCTTTTAATAATACTAAGTCCCCTTCCCGAGGGGCCTCCGTCCTATCTGTCCATTTTACCCGTTGTTGCAACAGATGCAAGTACTCGGCCGACCAGCGCCTCCAGAAGTCTTGACTTATTTGCTGCAATAACTGAAAACGGGACAGGCGTCCGGGCCGCTCATCCTTCCAGGGATACTCCGGCAACGCGGTTAAGGGCTGACCGATCAAGAAGTGACCCGGCGTCAAGACTTCTAGATCGTTAGGGTCAGGCGAGATTGGACAGAGAGGACGGGAATTAAGCACTGCCTCCACGCGGCATAGTACCGTGACTAACTCTTCCCAAGTTAACACGGTCTCCCCGATGACACGGCGGAGATGGGTTTTAGCAGACTTCACCGCAGCCTCAAAAATTCCTCCCCAGTGAGGACAGGCTGGCACACTAAATTGCCAGCTGATTCCCCGCTGGGCGAGAGCCAGACTTAA
The DNA here is from genome assembly GCA_963693475.1 of Ectropis crepuscularia. Classification (NCBI taxonomy): domain Eukaryota; kingdom Metazoa; phylum Arthropoda; class Insecta; order Lepidoptera; family Geometridae; genus Ectropis; species Ectropis crepuscularia. Next base: position 14,122,229 of record OY856369.1, on the reverse strand, counting down.
ACTATTATTACCAGAATTTAAAAAATTATTAACCTCGCGTAAATAATTCGCCGCTCCTCGATAGTTTGTGCCATTGTCCGAACGTATTAAAGAGGGTACTCCTCTTCGCGCTACAAAGCGATCCAGCGCCGCGACAAAGGCCTCCGTAGACAGCGCAGAGACCAGCTCCAGGTGGACTGCTTTGGTGGCCAAACACACAAAGACGCACAGGTAGGCTTTAACGACCTTGGCGTTACGCAACGTCGATGACTTGACCGAGAAGGGCCCAGCGAAGTCCGTTCCGACCCCGTCGAACGGCCTCGAGGGAGAAATCCTATCCGGAGGAAGATCTCCCATCATGGGCTGCATGGTAGACGCCTTGAGCCTATAACAAGGGACACATCTAAACAGCACCTTTCGGACCGCCCTGCGAGCCGACAAGATCCAGAATTCACGCTGCAACACAGCGAGAAGCGCGCCACATCCAGCGTGCGCGTTACCGAGATGCCGATCGGAGATCAGCAGGTCCACCAGAGGACCTCCTTTAGGTAGCAACAGGGGGTGCCTGCTGCCGTACGGCAGGTTGGCTTTCCGGAGCCGACCTCCTACGCGCAGAAGACCATCCTGATCTGTGAAAGGGTTCAACTTAGCGACCGCACCCTTCAAGCGCGCGCGACCGCAGCGCAGCGCCTCAAGTTCCGTCGGAAACCTCTCACTCTGTACCAGCCGAATGAGGTGCAGCAAGGAACTCCGACGCTCCTCCACAGTGGCGATCTGGTCACACATCTTCTGACGAGGGTAACGACAGTTGTGGATGAAGCGCTTAATCCAGCTAGTTACCCCCAGCAATTTATCCAGCTTGCTGTAACGACCCGTCAACCAATCAGGGTCTGGGGGCACTTCCGCCACAATCGCATGCACGCGGACTCCGGGCAGCTCCGCTCGCTCCGAGTCCGCGCCGAGAGCTGGCCAGGAAGCTTCTGGCTCCCGCAGCCAGTCCGGACCCCACCATAAGGGGTGATCAACTAGCTCCGGCGCGGAACAGCCGCGCGAAGCACAGTCAGCGGGGTTCAACTCACCCGGGACATGTCTCCAAACAATGTCCAGTCCAATGTTTTGGATTTGGGAAACCCGATTTCCCACAAAGGTCTCCAAAGTGTGAGGGGCTGCTCTTAACCAGGCAAGCACGACCTGACTGTCTGACCACGCATAGACACTCCGGATGTCTATCGAGGTGGACAGTTCCTGATATACGTGCTTAAGCAGTCGAGCAAGTAATGTGGCTCCGCTCAATTCCAATTTCGGAATAGTGAGTCGTGTCCTGATAGGAGCTACCTTGCTCTTCCCCAATAAGAGCGTGAGATTGACGTGGCCTCCAGCGTCAACTGTACGTAAGTACACAGATGCGGCATAACCCAGCTCGGACGCATCACAGAACCCGTGCAGGCTGATCCGGCTACAGCCTGGTGGCAGAATGCGCCGGGGCAACGCCACTCGATTGACCGTTTCGAGGTCAGATATTAAACGAAGCCAAATGTTAAGCGAGTCTCCAACCAGGGGGTCGTCCCATGAGACCTTCAGAGTCCAAAGTCGCTGTAACAGACACTTGGCTGCGAACAGAACCGGACTGATCCAACCGTTTGGATCAAACATCCTGGCGATGGTGGACAAAACCGTCCGTTTTGTCCACGCGCGTGTGGCTTCCAGTGCCACCCGAAAGGTGAAGATGTCAGCAACCGGTTGATACTGCATGCCCAGAACCGCAATCCCGTGCGGATCGTCACCTTCCTCGAAGAGCCCCGGATCCTGCTGGTGATCGTCCGGGATACCAGCCAGGACGTTGGGGTCGTTAGAGAGCCATTTCCGAAGCTCATAGCCTCCAGATGCGAGAAGCTCTGTAAGCTCATCCTGGAGCAACAGAGCTTCCTCCACCGTCTGCGCACCAGTGCAAACGTCGTCCACGTACAGGTCGCGTTCCAGAACTGCGGCTGCACGTGGGTACCGAGCCCGTTCTTGCTCCGCCAACTCCAGCAGTGAGCGGATCGCAATGAAGGGGCTTGATCTCAACCCATAGGTGTTGGTGTTCAACTCATACACCATCATAGGGTCCTGAGGACTTTCCCGCCAGAGGATCAACTGGAACCTCCTGTCCTCGGGGTGTATGACCGTTTGTCGGAACATCATACGGATGTCCGCTCCCAACACCACCTGATGCCTACGGAAATTCAGGATGATGTCTACAATATCCCGATGTAACTTCGGTCCAGCGTGGAGGCACTGGTTCAGTGACACTCCTGTCGAAGTCGGAGCGGATCCATCGAACACCGTCCTGAGTTTGCCCGTCGACGCCTTCAAAACGGCGTGATGAGGCAAAAAGTAGTGGTCCATGGTCGTCCAGTCGTCGCGAGCCGGAGACATGTGGCCCAGTGCCTCATACTCCCTCATGAACTCGATGTACTTTTCCCGAAGTACAGGATCTCGAGCCATGCGTCGCTCCATGGACCTGAGCCTTTTCTCGGCCAATGATCGAGACTGGCCCAGACGCGGGGGGTTATCCCGGAAAGGCAGCCTAGTCTCCAATCGCCCAGAAACCATTCTCCGAGTGTGAGCCTGATAAAAGTTCTCACACTCCACGTGCTCGGGATCTAGCCGAGACACGGTAGGCGGCTCTTCGATCTCCCAGAACCTCTGCATGATCTGAGCGAGGGCCCTTCCCGTAAAAGAAGCCTGATTCGACTGCTGCCACTCATCCACCATTCCCAAAATGGCGTTCCCGTAGATGGTGGGCAGCGCCATCAGCGAAGACTGGTCCAACAGTCTAGGCTTCCCGTTCATGATGTAACCCAGTACATCAGAACCCAACAAAAGATCTACCGGACCCGCCATCCCGAAGCGGGGATCCGCCAACCTGAGACCCTTAGTACAGGACAAAAGATCCGGATCTATGTCCGCCTGAGGAAGCCAACCGACAACCGAATCCATGACGGTGGCCCTGACCGCAATCCTTTCCGAATAGGAATGTACGGACGAGAAGGAGAGGCGGGTCTGTCCAGCCGACCGCACCTCTGTGTTCCCGACTCCCCGCAACGGAGTCGGTGACGGAAACCTAGCCAGGCCCAGGCGATGAGCAACCCGGGTTGTCAAAATGCACCCCTGGGACCCTGTGTCCAAGAGCGCTCGTATCCGGACGTAGTCGCCTCTTGGACCCCAAACCCTTAACCAGAGGGTGGGCAGCAGGACCACCGGTTGATCCTGTGCCAAGGGAACGGAGGCTAGTCAATCCCTCCGAGGCCCGTCCGAACCCGTCGGACTACAGGGCCCAGCCCAATATGGCTGCCGAGTGCAAAGGGCCATCGGAGGGGGGGCATATCCGGCCGCCCTGCCATATCGAAAGTAGGGCGGGTGGTAGTCCAGCCTCGGATATTCATGGAGGGGAGGCGTGTACGCCCTCCATTCCATTGGTCGCTGATCCGGCGGCGGAGAAGGGTAACGCTGGGGAGGTGACCCCAGTGGTGACTCCGGTATCACCCTTCCACCTCTCCAGTTCGCCCGCGTCCGCGCGGGCTGTGAGGTCGGTGACCGAGCCGCGTGTAGGACGCCCCTTGTTGGGCTGCCCGGTGCTGCCGTGGGTTGGGGTGGAGGGGGTGTGCTCCACGCTGTAGCCACTTCATTGTTGTACAATGCGTGGCTCTGCGTGGGAGCGCCCCCGCCCGTGGAGGGCCCCCTCCCTGAGGGCTGTCGACCAGCACCATCGCTCCTGGTGCACAAGAGCTGATGGTGTGGTCCCCCACACCCAGGACACGGCCGTGCCGTGGGGCAGTCATTGTACAAATGACCCCCCAGGCACCCGTAGCACCGACGCAACTTCCGAACGATCCCTCGTCAGTCGGAAGTCGTCCTCGCAAGCAGGGCCGGACACTGCACCAGCGCGTGAAGCTGGCCACAGTTCGGGCAATCCTGCTCCGACGCAGTCGTCACCGTCGCCGTCCGCTTTACCCCACCCTGAGTGCGGGGATTGGTAGGTCGCGGTCCTGTTCCGGCAGGGCCACGAGCTGAAGCGGCGGGCTGCGCCTCCTGCGGCGCCGACTCGACCATCCTCGCCTCCCACTCCAGGACCCGAAGCAGCTCCTCAAACGTGGGGAAGACCTTCGGGTCGCCGTGAAGGCCCCTTTCCCGCTCGAACCGGGCGCGCAACTCCAGCGGCACCTTGCCCAGCAGAATGTGGACCAGCAGAAACGACCAGTGTTCTACTGGCAGTCCCAAGCTGCGCAAGGCGTTGTACGCCACCTTCACGGGCGTGAGGATTAGCGGCCTCAACTGAGACCTCTCAGTCACCTTCGGCAGCCCCAGTATTTGGGACACTTGAGCGTCGGCGAGGAGCCGAGGGTTTTGGAACCTCGTCTCCAGCAACTCCATCGCCGTGCCGAAGTTGTCGTCGTCCAGCTCCAGGTGCTGGATCAGGGAGAGTGCCTCACCCTCCAGTGACGTGCGGAGATACGCCAGTTTCTCCGCCCTCGTCAAGTCGGTGCGTGAATCTACGAGAGAGGCGAACATACTCCGGAAGCCGCTCCACTCTCGCAGGTTACCTGTGAACCTGGGCAAGTCCAGGGTGGGAAGGCGTCCCACTACACCCGAACCCGCATTCCTGATGACGGGTCCCGAGTTCGCCCTTCCCTGACGAGACCTCTCCAGCTGGCGAACCCCTTCGGAGACCTCGTCGTACAAATCCAGGATGCGCCGCATGTCCGCGTCGATCCTCTCCATCTGCTCCTCAGGTGGAGGCGGCCTTGCATCCCGCAGCAATCCTGTGCTCCTCTCAGCGATCTCCAGGCGCCTGTCGAGGTGTTCTGCCCTGTTTAATAGCGCCTCCTCCCGGTCTCTCCTGCCGACCAATCCTTGCAAGGATTCAAACCACCGGAGCTGGTTGGCCAAATCCGAAGCCATTTTTAAATTTAAATTTAAATTTTAAATTAACCTAAAGTTCGGACAATGTCACAACAATTATATCCGCAACCTATTAAGCCGGATACCACTTAATACCAATTTCCCGACAGTTTGGGGAGAAATTATAAACTGGGAACCCCCAAATATTTGGCCTACCTGATATCTTTTCCCAGAAAACTAAAAACAAAAAAGGGGTATTTACGGCTAACCGCGCTCCTGCTACCAGAAAATGTTCAATAATTTATCCAGAAATTACCGTCTCGGGGCCCATCAGCCCCCCCATCATTCCCCCATAATTGTAGTCAAGTACGTAAAAGTAAGCACTTACGTATGGTTCCCAGCGTCGTCCAAAGCCCAGTTTGGTCTGACAGGAAGAAGGAACGGGGTCAGAAAGGGGAATGTGGAATAACCAAACCAGACAGGTTCCGCAGACTTCCAGAATTCCCGTTCCAGCAGTAGCAACGGTCCGGCGTTGTAGAAAAGGGCCAATCCAGTAGCCCACTTTCACGCAAATAGTCCAGCACCAATCCAGTAGTCACAATTAATGTTAACAGTCCCTTCCCGAAGCAATATTAACACTTTTATCCCGAAAAAAACACCAGGTTAGAAAAGAAAACGTGACTCGTCGTTCCCGCGAACAAAGACAACGTATAAGTGACAGCCGGCTGTCAACCATAGATCCGCTATGATTTCGATGGCCGATATAATGTTGCCCGATTATACGGAACAATGCTATTATGCTATTATGCTATTATGCTATTATGCTATTATGCTATTATGCTATTATGCTATTATGCTATTATGCTATTATGCTATTATGCTATTATGCTATTATGCTATTATGCTATTATGCTATTATGCTATTATGCTATTATGCTATTATGCTTTTATGCTATTATGCTATTATGCTATTATGCTATTATGCTATTATGCTATTATGCTATTATGCTATTATGCTATTATGCTATTATGCTATTATGCTATTATGCTATTATGCTATTATGCTATTATGCTATTATGCTATTATGCTATTATGCTATTATGCTATTATGCTATTATGCTATTATGCTATTATGCTATTATGCTATTATGCTATTATGCTATTATGCTATTATGCTATTATGCTATTATGCTATTATGCTATTATGCTATTATGCTATTATGCTATTATGCTATTATGCTATTATGCTATTATGCTATTATGCTATTATGCTATTATGCTATTATGCTATTATGCTATTATGCTATTATGCTATTATGCTATTATGCTATTATGCTATTATGCTATTATGCTATTATGCTATTATGCTATTACGCTATTATGCTATTACGCTATTATGCTATTATGCTATTATGCTATTATGCTATATGCTATTATGCTATATGCTATTATGATATATGCTGTTATGCTATTATGCTATATGATATATGCTATTATGCTATATGCCAAATGCTATTATGCTATATGTTATATGCTGTATGCTATTATGCTATATGCCAAATGCTATTATGCTATATGCTATATGCTATTATGCTATATGCTATTATGCTATATGCTATTATGTTACACTGATTTGGAGAAAGGAGATAGTGTATTTAGTTTTAAAATAATAATTGTTGTTTAGGAGTTAAGCATGCCTAAATTTCATTAAAATAATGAAAATGGGAACTATGCGGGTAAACTCGCGGGGCGCTGCTAGTGCTACTTCCTAGTAATACACCTTCCTACTTTATTTTTTTTTAAATAAAGGGTAACGAGACGAGCAGGACATGTGCCTGATGGTAAGCAACATGCCTGCCACATAACAGCACAGTGACACGCAGCTATTGGAACATGAAGAGCCAAAATTATTACCTAGCACCGCACTGCGCTCGTCACCCAGAGATCTAAGTTGTCATATCTCTAAGCCCTGTAATTTCTCTGGAAACATTGCCCTTCCTAACCTACGCCGTTTTTAGTGATCGTAAATTTGTATGGGTGTCCCTCTGTCCCTACAAATATTTTCTCACTTATCTTTATATTTATTTCGCGCGGACAAAGTCGCGGTTAAAAGCTAGTAATATAATAAATACGAAAGTTTGGACGTTTGGATATTTGTCACGTCGTAACGTCTGGATGGATTTAAATATAGGACATATTCAGATTATAATCTGGAATACCTCATATACTACTTTTTAACGCGGTAAAAGTGGCAAGAAACTGCGCGCTTAAAACCTTAGGGCGTTGCTATTCCACGATAGGGACGAAATTTGGAATACAGTTAGATAAACTTCATCATCAATCATCATCAACAGCCCACTAAACGTTCCCACTGCTGGGACTCGGGGCCTTCTCTCGCAAGGAGAGAGTTAAGGCCATAATCCACCACGCTGGCCCAGTGCGGGTTGGCGGATGACACATGACTTCGAAAGATTCTAGGTACATGTCGGTTTCCTCACGATGTTTCCCTTCACCGTTTTAAGTTAGCGGCATTACGCACATGACTTCGAAAAGACAGTGGTGCGTGGGGTTTGAACCCGTGGTATCCGGATCGGCAGCCGCCGTTCTCCCGACTAGACCACCGTAACTTAACTTAAACCTTAAACTTAAGATAAACTTGATGAACCCGAATCCCGGTTAGAAATGCATAGCGCTGGCCCACATTCAATGGCTGTACTAATCCAATAAGTTGCCAAATTACCTATAAGACTTAAAAAAAATTACCATTTTATTGAATGTCTAAAGAATATATTAGAGAATTAATGCAAACAAACTACAAGATTTTTGTCAAGACAATTTTGATGACCTAGAAATGAGACGTTCCGTTGCCACTTTTGGCATGCCCTTATAGGACCATATGTAACGACTATAATAACTAATAACATCACATTAATGTACTGTAGCATTAATTATCTCATACCACCTTGCGCTTTCTTCTATAGGACTTCTCGCATCTCAAAAAAAGCGACATCGTTTCATGGTCGATGTTCCAAAATACAAAACCACGAACGAAGAGATTTGACTCCACGTTTGTGATAATAACGTCTAGGTTGTGAAATGCGTTGCCTGAGTGGGTTTTCCCCGATAGTTACCATCTTGGTGTCTTCAAAATCGCGAGTGAATCGGTTTCTTCTAGGTAAGCACGTTCCATCGTAGATCGCATCGTCGCTTAACATCAGGCGAGATGGTGGTCAAGTGCGAACGTATAATAGTTAAAAAAAAAACATTGGCAGTCATAGGAACTGCCGATAGAAGTGAAAACTTATAACTCAGAATTTGACAGCTTACTTTGGAAACAACACGGGTGTAACCGGAGGGCGTGGCCTGGGCATCATGGCATGGCCATCTAGAAATGCATCAGCATTTCCTATTGGCTGATGCATTTCTAGATGGTCATGCCATGATGGGTAGGCCACGCCCTTTTGACATTTCCCATTGGCTGACGCATTTCTAGATGGCCAATGGCTATGGTACCGAGTTAACCCGAAGATTTCTTATCATACCCGAGCGTGACGCTAGAATTCAATTCACAGCCCACGAAATATCTGTCCAGGCGCGCCTAAAGAAGTTTTCACTTCAAAAACTTACATATGACGCAATAAAGATTTGAGTATTGAGATTATAGTCTGGAAAAACAAAATAGCTACTTTTTATCACCCAAAACAAGGCAAATGAGAAATACGCGTTTAAAACCAATGGATTTTGCTAGTTATTTATAAGTTGTACTGTAGCCCCGGCACTCGTGTAATATTATTATGAACACACAAAGTGCGCCTCGCGGGGATTTCTCGCAGTCAGGTTTTCCTGCTCGGACTCAACTTGCCACCTGACGTACACTGCCCTTAAGGGAGATACACATGAAAGTTAATATTTTATAAGCACTAGTAGTAAAATAACATCAAAAAGCGTGTGTGGACTTTGTACCCACGTAAGTAACTTCTTCTCTTTATGCTTCTTGATAAGAAATCTGACTTCTGCCATAATATATAACCTTCCTTAAATTTATCATTTTAGACCTGTAACTAATACCTATATACCAGCCACAGAAATCTATATAATAAATTCTTTGATGAAACTAAGTTTTAAGAGTTCAATGAATAAATTATTTAGATTTCTGTGATTCCAGCAATAAATATAATTTGATTTGATTAGAATAATACCTTGTATGTTCAATGAAAGAAGTATTCTTCTTCTTCGTGTCGATAACGTTATTTTGTTATTAAACCTAACTTACTAATCTATGTTTCCTACAATGTAAAGAATTATAATATTTAAAAATTATAATGATATATTTTTTATTTGCTTTTAATATGATTTTGTGTTTTTTATTGTTTTTTTTATTTGCTTTTTTTACTTTTTTTAGTGGTAATAATTAAAATACAAGATAATAAATATATAAAAAGGGTAGTTATAAATCAACTGCTATTCCGGGTAGGGAGGCGTCCATTAAATCAATTTTGGTGCAGCTGTCAGGGCACTGGGGGCAAGATAGCAAGTGTTGCATGGTTTGTGTTGGACTACAAACAGTCATAGGAGGTAGAGTTTACGTCAGAGTATCCCCATTTTGCCATGTTAACTTTACAGCGGCCCACATGGGTCCGAAGTCGGTTTAGTGACTTCCATGTGGACCACGTCAAGTCACTGCCAGGGGGGAGCTCTTCCGCAGGAACCACGTACTTCTGTGGTGGCAACTTTCATTCCACATTTCACATTTCATTCAACAAAGAAGTATTAACATAAAGTTAGCTTAGATAAAACGTATATATGTATATTTGTAAACTTTTTGGAAGTTAGTTAAAGTGTTTAATAAAATGTTTTTTGGTAAAAGACGGCCGAGTTGTAAATCCTCGGCTACTGGTTTTCGTTTTACATCTTCCTGTGATATCCCAAATGTCCCTAATATCCCAAAAACATGTGAGGTCTACTTTTTTATATAATAGACTTCAAAAAGGAGGTAGTTCTTCATTCGGTTGTATATTATTTTGTTTGAGTGTCAATTATTCATTCAATCAATTTTCAATTATGAATTCGTCAATTATGAATAATTTTTTATAGTTTTTTTGTTCGGTGATTATTATAGTTCAGAGATGGCCCCATATACATTTTTATGAAAATCAGTTATACGCTTTTTAAAATTTGAAAACAAAAACCTAAAATTTACATTAATTTATCTAGATGACTTAGTGATTTTTTAAATATTTAATAATTAATTGTTTTTATGGAGAAAATAAATTATTTTAATTCTACAGCTGTATCTCTATGGTTTGTAAGTTCTGTATGAAATCGACAGAATAACCAGCAAGTGTGTGAGCAGCCTACAAATTAAAGATGCGTCCTTGTGAGTATAAAAAGCGAGTGATGTTTTCCTGGTTTAGTTCGACGTCTTTCGGCTGGATCGAGATACTCGTCAACATGAAGCTCCTCTTCGGTAAGTATATAATATAAATACCAAGCATAAATCTAAGCCGTCATTGTAAAAAAAAAACACAAATAAGCGTTGAAACAAAAACAAATACAAACATCTTTAATGTTGTTTGCAGGTAAGTTAATAATAAAAAATATCAAAACCATTTCCACCCAAACATTGCCTGGAAGAAATCGCTTTCAGCGATAAGACCGCCTGTTGTAGCATTAGCCGTTATTGTTTTTCTTTATCTTTAAATCTGGTTTTAGGCGCGCCTAGACAGATATTTCGTGGGCTGTGAATTGGATTCTAGCGTCACGCTCGGATATGATAAGAAATATTCGGGTAAACTGGGGACCATGGCTATTGGCCATTTAGAAATGCGTCAGCCAATGGGAAATGCTGAAAGGGCGTGGCCTCAGCATCATGCCATGGCCATCTAGAAATGCATCAGCCAATAGGAAATGCTGACGCATTTCGAGATGGCCATGCCATGATGCCCAGGCCACGCCCTCCGGTTACACCCGTGTAGTTTCCAAAGTAAGCTATCAAATTCTGAGTTATAAGTTTTCACTTCTATCGGCAGTTCCTATGACTGCCAATTTTTTTCTTTTGGTGTGAACAGTAAAGAGTATTTATCTATTTAAATCCTCTTCAAATTTCATTTGCGACACGATTTGTTTCATAATATTTTTTCTTTATTATGTTGGATACAATGCGGTTAGAAAAAAATATAAGAGTGTATTTTTAACGATTTTCGCGTGCAGCGACAACCAGAAACGACAAAATGGAATTGGCTGACAACTTCATCTTGTGAGTGAATTTTTACAATGCGGACACCTACATCAAAATTCTACGTGCGTACTGAAGTTAGGTGCACGTTTTTTTGTAGTGGAATTTAATCGGCTTCATGTGGTCTTTACTGCCTATATTCCGACAACAGGTAGCAAAGTTTGGGCAAGAATTTGAGGCAATCTGAAAAATTGTCACACATTTCTCCTATTTTATCCAAGTAGTAGTAGAGTAGACCTGTCTGGTGAGTAGCAGGGCAAAATTATCCTTAATAATCCTTCAATTTAGATCACTTGGAGGTAGAAAGTTTCACCAAAATGATCTGTCTTTTTAGTAGGAGATCCCGCTATACAACGACCTTCACCGAGATGTTTATTTGATGAAACGTATTTTATATGTAATTTAATATGTCAATAAACATATATTGCATAATATGATTAATTCATAAATGAAAAAAAAATGCATCGATACTGCATTTTGCAACGGTCTGATTATTGAATTGAAATTAAATAAAATAAAAGATTATATTTTATCATGAACACGGTGGTATAGGGTTGCCTGCGAAAAATCAGACCGGAAGTCCGGTTGTCTAATTTTTTTAAAGTAAAATATTGCCTATTACCTTGGCTAATATCTCGTAAACTATAAACTTTAGGGCAAACATTATTGAGGTCGTTATTGTAGAAAATACTATTTTGCATCTTTTGTGGCATGAACACTTTTCTGTGACATGTACCGTTTAGGATTCAATAAAAAATAAACATTTATTAATTAATCATACTCTGGACTAAAATTTGTTAGGCAACCCATATGCAATATCAATTCAATATAAAATACGTTTCATCAAATAAACATCTCTGTGAAGGTCGTTGTATACCGGAATCTTAGACCATTTTGAGTACCCCGATTTTTAGTTATAATCATATTTTTTTATAACACTTGTTACACGTCCTTAATTATTTGTATGTCAAATCATAATCATTTTAATTACATACTAAAACATAATGATAGGGTACAATCCTCAAAAAAACTAAGCAGCCCGTTAGTTAGATTGCCAAACAATATTGTACACGTATTTTTTCTTTTGTTTCACAAACAAAAAATGACGAAGATACAACGCTTCGAAGTTTCGTGTGACGTCAATTGTGAGTACGATTTTTGCTCACGAGTGACGTCGCGACCCCCCACTCTCGAAGTTTGATGGTCTATATTTTTGATTTTTAATATTATGAAAAAACAAAAAAAACGTGTCCAATATTTTTCCATGATCTAGTTGACGGACTAATTAGGATGGTGTATTTTTGACCCAGTCCGGTACCCTATTGTCAAACATTGTATGTTCGTATAAATAATAATCTATAATTTATTATCACAATTAAATATCTTAATGTCAATTGGTATAACAGCCAATCGAAATTTCAAATTCTCTAATATACATTGTTCAGTAATTTATCCAGAAATTACCGTCTGGGGCCCATAAGCAGATCTCAACATTAATTTTGTCGTTTATACCGATTTTAACATTTACTTCCCTGATTGCAAACCGAGTAGTGCAAATAAATGACTTACCTGAGGTTCCCGGCGTCGTCCAAAGTCCAGCTTGGTCCGACAGGAATGTAGGTAGGGATCAAAGGGGAATGTGGGAAGAACCAAACCAGGCGATATCGAGGCGACCTCCCGAATTCCCGTTCCAATAGTAGTTCAAGCAACGGTCCGGCGTTGTAGAAGCGCGGCCAATCCAGCAGCCCGCTTTCGCGTAAATAGTCCAGCACTAATCCAGTAGTCGCACTGAACGTTAACAATGTATTCCCGCACAATATTACACTTTTATCCAGAAAAGCAAACCAGGTTATATACAACGCGTCGTTTCGTTCCAGCGAAAAAACAGACGACGTCACTGACAGATGACAACCATAGACCCGATATGATTTTCGTTCGTTCCGAAATAATGTTGCCCGATTATACGGAACAAAAACCCCCGACCAATTGAACTCCTGTTCAATTTTAGTAACTAGTATTTAGTAACTAGTATTTAATAACTAGTATTTAGCAGTATCCGGACCTCAAATAAAAACAAAATTTCCAACTTTGACCCGAAAGTGGAAATCAAACCAAAAAAAAACTTTATCAAAAATAGTATTAAAATTAAATAAAATTTTAACCTTGAAAACACGTTTATCTAATAAAGGGGCAAGCGTGCCAGAGAGGACACCGCGCGCTGAAGTCTGGAACCAGAAATCAGAATCTCCGCCACGCGGGGTGTGCCATCAGTACCAGATATCAATTTTAAAATACGTCCCCTACGCCAGAGTAGGGGGGCCAAATTTGCCTCCTTTAATAATACTAAGTCCCCTTCCCGAGGGGCCTCCGTCCTATCTGTCCATTTTACCCGTTGTTGCAACAGATGCAAGTACTCGGCCGACCAGCGCCTCCAGAAGTCTTGACTTATTTGCTGCAATAACTGAAAACGGGACAGGCGTCCGGGCCGCTCATCCTTCCAGGGATACTCCGGCAACGCGGTTAAAGGCTGACCGATCAAGAAGTGACCCGGCGTCAAGACTTCTAGATCGTTAGGGTCAGGCGAGATTGGACAGAGAGGACGGGAATTAAGCACTGCCTCCACGCGGCATAGTACCGTGACTAACTCTTCCCAAGTTAACACGGTCTCCCCGATGACACGGCGGAGATGAGTTTTAGCAGACTTCACCGCAGCTTCAAAAATTCCTCCCCAGTGAGGACAGGCCGGCACACTAAATTGCCAGCTGATTCCCCGCTGGGCGAGAGCCAGACTTAAACTATTATTACCAGAATTTAAGAAATTATTAACTTCGCGTAAATAATTCGCCGCCCCTCGATAATTTGTGCCATTGTCCGAACGTATTAAAGAGGGTACTCCTCTTCGCGCTACAAAGCGATCCAGCGCCGCGACAAAGGCCTCCGTAGACAGCGCAGAGACCAGCTCCAGGTGGACTGCTTTGGTGGCCAAACACACAAAGACGCACAGGTAGGCTTTAACGACCTTGGCGTTACGCAACGTCGATGACTTGACCGAGAAGGGCCCAGCGAAGTCCGTTCCGACCCCGTCGAACGGCCTCGAGGGAGAAATCCTATCCGGAGGAAGATCTCCCATCATGGGCTGCATGGTAGACGCCTTGAGCCTATAACAAGGGACACATCTAAACAGCACCTTTCGGACCGCCCTGCGAGCCGACAAGATCCAGAATTCACGCTGCAACACAGCGAGAAGCGCGCCACATCCAGCGTGCGCGTTACCGATATGCCGATCGGTGATCAGCAGGTCCACCAGAGGACCTCCTTTCGGTAGCAACAGGGGGTGCCTGCTGCCGTACGGCAGGTTGGCTTTCCGGAGCCGACCTCCTACGCGCAGAAGACCATCCTGATCTGTGAAAGGGTTCAACTTGGCGACCGCACCCTTCAAGCGAGCGCGTCCGCAGCGCAGCGCCTCAAGTTCCGTCGGAAACCTCTCACCCTGTACCAGCCGAATGAGGTGCAGCAAGGAACTCCAACGCTCCTCCACAGTGGCGATCTGGTCACTCCTCCTCTGACGAGGGTGACGACAGTTGTGGATGAAGCGTTTAATCCAGCTAGTTACCCCCAACAACTTATCCAGCTTGCTGTAACGACCCGTCAACCAGTCAGGGTCTGGGGGCACTTCCGCCACAATCGCATGCACGCGGACTCCGGGCAGCTCCGCTCGCTCCGAGTCCGCGCCGAGAGCTGGCCAGGAAGCTTCTGGCTCCCGCAGCCAGTCCGGACCCCACCATAAGGGGTGATCAACTAGCTCCGGCGCGGAACAGCCGCGCGAAGCACAGTCAGCGGGGTTCAACTCACCCGGGACATGTCTCCAAACCATGTCCAGTCCAATGTTTTGGATTTGGGAAACCCGATTTCCCACAAAGGTCTCCAAAGTGTGAGGGGCTGCTCTTAACCAGGCAAGCACGACCTGACTGTCGGACCACGCATAGACATTCCGGATGTCTATCGAGGTGGACAGTTCCTGATATACATGCTTGAGCAGCCGAGCAAGTAATGTGGCTCCGCTCAATTCCAGTTTCGGAATGGTGAGTCGTGTCCTGATAGGAGCTACCTTGCTCTTCCCCAATAAGAGCGTGACATTGACGTGGCCTCCAGCGTCAACTGTACGCAAGTACACAGATGCGGCATAGCCCAGCTCGGACGCATCACAGAACCCGTGCAGGCTGATCCGGCTACAGCCTGGTGGCAGAATGCGACGGGGCAACGCCACTCGATTGACCGTTTCGAGGTCAGATATTAAACGAAGCCAAGTGTTAAGCGAGTCTCCAACCAGGGGGTCGTCCCATGAGACCTTCAGAGTCCAAAGTCGCTGTAACAGACACTTGGCTGCGAACAGAACCGGACTGATCCAACCGTTTGGATCAAACATCCTGGCGATGGTGGACAAAACCGTCCGTTTTGTCCACGCGCGTGTGGCCTCCAGCGCCACCCGAAAGGTGAAGATGTCAGCAACCGGTTGATACTGCATGCCCAGAACCGCAATCCCGTGCGGATCGTCACCTTCCTCGAAGAGCCCCGGATCCTGCTGGTGATCGTCCGGGATACCAGCCAGGACGTTGGGGTCGTTAGAGAGCCATTTCCGAAGCTCATAGCCTCCAGATGCGAGAAGCTCTGTAAGCTCATCCCGGAGCAACAGAGCTTCCTCCACCGTCTGCGCGCCAGTGCAAACGTCGTCCACGTACAGGTCGCGCTCCAGAACTGCGGCTGCACGTGGGTACCGAGCCCGTTCTTGCTCCGCCAACTCCAGCAGTGAGCGGATCGCAATGAAGGGGCTTGATCTCAACCCATAGGTGTTGGTGTTCAACTCATACACCATCATAGGGTCCTGAGGACTTTCCCGCCAGAGGATCAACTGGAACCTCCTGTCCTCGGGGTGTATGACCGTTTGTCGGAACATCATACGGATGTCCGCTCCCAACACCACCTGATGCCTACGGAAATTCAGGATGATGTCTACAATATCCCGATGTAACTTCGGTCCAGCGTGGAGGCACTGGTTCAGTGACACTCCTGTCGAAGTCGGAGCGGATCCATCGAACACCGTCCTGAGTTTGCCTGTCGACGCTTTCAAAACAGCGTGATGAGGCAAAAAGTAGTGGTCCATGGTCGACCAGTCGTCGCGAGCCGGAGACATGTGGCCCAGTGCCTCATACTCCCTCATGAACTCGATGTACTTTTCCCGAAGTACAGGATCTCGAGCCATGCGTCGCTCCATGGACCTGAGCCTTTTGTCGGCCAATGATCGAGACTGGCCCAGACGCGGGGGGTTATCCCGGAAAGGCAGCCTAGTCTCCAATCGCCCAGAGACCATTCTCCGAGTGTGAGCCTGATAAAAATTCTCACACTCCACGTGCTCGGGATCCAGCCGAGACACGGTAGGCGGCTCTTCGATCTCCCAGAACCTCTGCATGATCTGAGCGAGGGCCGTTCCCGTAAAGGAAGCCTGATTCGACTGCTGCCACTCATCCACCATTCCCAAAATGGCGTTCCCGTAGATGGTGGGCAGCGCCATAAGCGAAGACTGATCCAGCAGTCTAGGCTTGCCGTTCATGATGTAACCCAGTACATCAGAACCCAACAAAAGGTCTACCGGACCCGCCATCCCGAAGCGGGGATCCGCCAACCTGAGACCCTTAGTACAGGACAAAAGATCCGGATCTATGTCCGCCTGAGGAAGCCAACCGACAACCGAATCCATGACGGTGGCCCTGACCGCAATCCTTTCCGAATAGGAATGTACGGACGAGAAGGAGAGGCGGGTCTGTCCAGCCGACCGCACCTCTGTGTTCCCGACTCCCCGCAACGGAGTCGGTGACGGAAACCTAGCCAGGCCCAGGCGATGAGCAACCCGGGTTGTCAAAATGCACCCCTGGGACCCTGTGTCCAAGAGCGCTCGTATCCGGACGTAGTCGCCTCTTGGACCCCAAACCCTTAACCAGAGGGTGGGCAGCAGGACCACCGGTTGATCCTGTGCCAAGGGAACGGATGCTAGTCAATCCCTCCGAGGCCCGTCCGAACCCGTCGGACTACAGGGCCCAGCCCAATATGGCTGCCGAGTGCAAAGGGCCATCGGAGGGGGGGCATATCCGGCCGCCCTGCCATACCGAAAGTAGGGCGGGTGGTATTCCAGCCTCGGATGTTGATGGAGGGGAGGCGTGTACGCCCTCCATTCCATCGGTCGCGGATCCAGCGGCGGAGAAGGATAACGCTGGGGAGGTGGCCCCCGTGGTGACTCCTGTATCACCCTTCCACCTCTCCAGTTCGCCCGCGTCCGCGCGGGCTGTGAGGTCGGTGACCGAGCCGCGTGCAGGACGCCCCTTGTTGGGCTGCCCGGTGCTGCCGTGGGTTGGGGTGGAGGGGGTGTGCTCCACGCTGTAGCCACTTCATGGTTGTAAAATGCGTGGCTCTGCGTGGGAGCGCCCCCGCCCGTGGAGGGCCCCCTCCCTGAGGGCTGTCGACCAGCACCATCGCTCCTGACGCACAAGAGCTGATGGTGTGGTCCCCCACACCCAGGACACGGCCGTGCCGTGGGGCAGTCATTGTACAGATGACCCCCCAGGCACCCGTAGCACCGACGCAACCGCCGAACGATCCCTCGTCGTTCGGAGGTCGTCCGCGCAAGCAGGGCCGGACACTGCACCAGCGCGTGAAGCTGGCCACAGTTCGGGCACTCCTGCTCCGACGCACTCGTCACCGTCGCCGTCCGCTTCACCGCACCCTGAGTGCGGGGATTGGTAGGTCGCGGTCCTGTTCCGGCAGGGCCACGAGCTGACGCGGCGGGCTGTGCCTCCTGAGGCGCCGACTCTGCCATCCTCGCCTCCCACTCCAGGACCCGAAGTAGCTCCTCCAACGTGGGGAAGACCTTCGGGTCGCCGTGAAGGCCCCTTTCCCGCTCGAACCGGGCGCGCAACTCCAGCGGCACCTTGCCCAGCAGGATGTGGACCAGCAGGAACGACCAGTGTTCTACTGGCAGTCCCAAGCTGCGCAAGGCGTTGTACGCCACCTTCACGGGCGTGAGGATTAGCGGCCGCAACTGAGACCTCTCAGTCACCTTCGGCAGCCCCAGTATTTGTGACACGTGAGCGTCGGCGAGGAGCCGAGGATTTTGAAACCTCGTCTCCAGCAACTCCATCGCCGTGCCGAAGTTGTCGTCGTCCAGCTCCAGGTGCTGGACCAGGGAGAGTGCCTCACCCTCCAGTGACGTGCGGAGATAGGCCAGCTTCTCCGCCCTCGTCAAGTCCTTGCGTGAGTCCACGAGAGAGGCGAACATGCTCCGGAAGCCGCTCCACTCCCGCAGGTTCCCTGTAAACCTGGGCAAGTCCAGAGTGGGAAGGCGTCCCACTACACCCGAGCCCGCATCCCTGATGACGGGTCCCGAGCTCGCCCTTCCCTGACGAGACCTCTCCAGCTGGCGAACCCCTTCGGAGACCTCGTCATACAAATCCAGGATGCGCCGCATGTCCGCGTCGATCCTCTCCATCTGCTCCTCAGGTGGAGGCGGCCTTGCATCCCGCAGCAATCCTGTGCTCCTCTCAGCGATCTCCAGGCGCCTGTCGAGGTGTTCTGCCCTGTTTAATAGCGCCTCCTCCCGGTCTCTCCGGCCGACCAATCCTTGCAAGGATTCGAACCACCGGAGCTGGTTGGCCAAATCCGAAGCCATTTTAAATTTAAATTTAAATTTTAAATCAACCTAAAGTTCGGACAATGTCACAACAAATATATCCGCAACCTAAAAAACCGGATACCACTTAATACTAATTTCCCGACAGTTTGGGGAGAAATTATACACTGGGAACCCCCAAATATTCGGCCTACCCGGTATATTTTGCCAGAAAATTAAAACAAAAAGGGAGTATTTACGGCTAACCGCGCTCCTGCTACCAAAAAATGTTCAGTATTTTACCAGAAATACCGACCTGGGGCCCATTTGCAAGTCTGAAACACTGATTTTATCGTTTATACCGATTTTAACATTTACTTCCCTGATTGCAAACCGAGTAGTGCAAATAAATGACTTACCTGAGGTTCCCGGCGTCGTCCAAAGTCCAGCTTGGTCCGACAGGAATGTAGGTAGGGATCAAAGGGGAATGTGGGAAGAACCAAACCAGGCGATATCGAGGCGACCTCCCGAATTCCCGTTCCAATAGTAGTTCAAGCAACGGTCCGGCGTTGTAGAAGCGCGGCCAATCCAGCAGCCCGCTTTCGCGTAAATAGTCCAGCACTAATCCAGTAGTCGCACTGAACGTTAACAATGTATTCCCGCACAATATTACACTTTTATCCAGAAAAGCAAACCAGGTTATATACAACGCGTCGTTTCGTTCCAGCGAAAAAACAGACGACGTCACTGACAGATGACAACCATAGACCCGATATGATTTTCGTTCGTTCCGAAATAATGTTGCCCGATTATACGGAACATACATTTTGTTATTTTTTGTAAAACATTTATTTCACTCTCCAGCCAGGTCTGCACCTTCGTGTTATAGGATAACACGAGGTATAATAGATGAAGTATGAAACAATTTTTTTGTTTGTCTTAAATACCTATCCGAAATTGGCTACCTGCTCTCGAAAAAGTATAAGAGCCAGGCAGTTATTAAAACAGGAAGCGTTCAAATCACCACTCTACACGCATCAAAATAAGATCTATCTTGTATGTGAATGTTCCCAGTATTCTCCATGATCCTGGTGCTGTTCTCCCTGACCCTCCAGACGGCGGCGCAGTGCATCTGCACGGCGAACTACAGCCCTGTCTGCGGAGTCAACGGACGCACCTACAGCAACAAGTGCAAGTCAGTACCTACTCTTTGGATAAACCTGGTCTGGTTATGGTAGCCTGGTGCTTATTAGAACTCTTGGTCAGAATCGTGATGTCATAGGAACAAATCTCGCTTGCACCTCCAGTTTTTTGGAACTTTTTCTGCGAAGCCCTGGGTCGTGAGTTCTACTCCCTTTCAGTACAAATGTGTGCCATCAAGTACCTGGGTGTTTTCGATGTATCAGTATTTTAAGTAGGTATAAAATTTAAAAAAAAGCGGTTTTACCAGGCTTGACCTATATCCACAGACAGCATACAGGGTGCCGAGCTAGCACTCAGCTTTACACCTGTTCAATACATAAGTTAGTGGATATTGGTGGACAATGTGATTGTGGACAATGAATTTGACTGGCCTCGTGGCTTAGTTGGTAGTAGCTCTGAGCGAAGCCGAGGGTCGTGGGTTCGATTCCCACCCAGTGTAAATATTTGTGTGATGAATTCAAATGTTTGCACTGTGTCTGGGTGTTTCTATGTATAATAAGTATCTATTTAAAACTATACAAGTATTATATCAGCTATGTGGCCGCCATATTACAAGCTTTGCTTAGTTTGGGGTCAGATAGTGTTGTGTTTGAATTGTCCGCCAATGTGATCTTCCAGACAATAATCTAACTGTATTCCAAATTTCAGCCTGATCCGTTCATACGTTACGGCGTGATTGAGCAACAAACATCCAAATACCATTCATACCTTGACATTTATAATATTAGTAGGACAATATTATCAGCTATCTGGATCCCATAGTACTAGCTTTGTTTAGTTTGAGGCTAGATAGTGTTGTGTATGAAATGTTCACCACCAAGAAACATTTTTCAGCCCTGTTGAGCACTTTTTAGAGTTCCGTAAAACGTAAAAACCGAACCCTTATAGATTCGTCATGTCTGTCTGTCTGTCTGTCTGTCTGTCTGTCCGTCCGTATGTCACAGCCACTTTCTACACTGTTGAAACTTGGTAAGTAGATGTATTCTGTGAACCGCATTAAGATTTGAACAAAAAAATTAAAAAAAAAGAAAAATTAGGGTTGCCCCCCATACTGAGAACTGAAACTCAAAAATGTTTTTTTCATCAAACCTACACGTTTGGGGTGTCTATCGATAGGTCTTCAAAAATGATGTTGAGGTTTCTAAAATCATTTTCGTCTACACTGAATAATTTGCGCGAGAGACACTTCCAAAGTGGTAAAATGTGTCCCCCCCCCCCCCTCTAACTTCTAAAGTAAGTGAATGAAAAATCTAAAAAAAATATATGATGTACATTACCATATAAACTATCAACGAAAATTAGTTTGAACTCGATCTGATGAGTAGTTTTTTTTAGTACGTCATAAATACTTCGATCAAAGTTACAACGAACTACAAGAACTATGTGTACTATGTATATTATGTTACTTGCTGCAACGGAACCCTTCATGGGCGAGTCCAACTCGCACTTGGCCACTTTACTTGTTTGGGGATTTTTTAATAGGTTTCCGTCACTGACATGCAAATTTAACGGCGTAACAGCGTAGCGTCAACGCGGCAGTGGCAGTGAATGTTGCAGGAAAATATCTCAGGAACTGCCGTCTTTGTTAACCCACTTGTTACTAGCGTTTGATATACGGATCAATGAACAATACAAAATATTAAACAAAACAGGGGTAGTTTCAAATTTCTTTGTTTATTGTTTGTGATAGCTGTATGATCCCTTTATCGAATAGACATGGTTTGTTCTAGTCTGAGTTGGACATGTAAAATTTATAAGCGTTAATAAATCGTGAATATTTATCATGAGTATTACGAGGTGAGTAGGTATTATTAATTGAATTAATATTGGATAATTCTTGTCAATAAGTGAATAATTACAGTATTATCTTTAATTTAAGTAAATATTTTCATTGATTTTCTTACGACTCATGTCACTTATTTGACTGTAAAGTTGATGTTCCGTATATCAAACGATAGTAATATAAGTAGCTGTGTTTTGTTGGTTTAGGTCAAAGACCAACATTTTGAGTCTGTATGAAATTATCGAAGCGTTCGAAGTGGGACGATGATCTACTGATGCCTAACACCATTATAATTACCCCCCCGTAAAATTGTACTGGTGACGTCACAGATGAATGACTCGGGGGACTCTTGCCTAGCCGAAATAGCTGGTCAAGAATTATTAGACGATGATGACGAAGCAGACAATTACCTCTTGTTAGGTCAGCTGGCTAAGCGACCTAAACTAGATGATCCATTATGATGACGAAATAATAAAAATGATGGTTGACTTCACAAATCTTTATGCTACGCAGAAAAACGAAGAAGGAAATGTGATACGGTTAGGGAAATTAAATGTTTCTTTGGTATACTTCTGTACAGTGGAAATATTGTTGTCCCGAGAAGATACATGTAATGGGAAAATGTCTCTGATTGTGGTATGCCAACAGTTTTCAATTCGCTGTACAGAGACAGATTTACTTTCATATACATGTAATGGGAAAATGTCTCTGATTGTGGTATGCCAACAGTTTTCAATTCGCTATACAGAGACAGATTTACTTTCATAATTTCCCATTTGCACTGTTCTGACAATTCCAATTTGAAAGCTGATGATAAATTTGCAAAATTGCTTCTCCTTTTTGATATGATGAATGCATCATTTTTAGCATACGCTCCATATGATGAAAATCATAGCTTCGATGAAGCAATGATTCCGTACTACCACACTACAAACCCATAAGATGGAGTTATGAGTTTTAGGTGAGAGCAACTCGTCTTGGATACGTCGTTTGGTTTCTGTCATATCAAGGACAATCTGGAGTCGACATCAGTGACTACAAGAAGCTTGGATTGGATACAAGTGTAGTTTTGCAATACTTACTGTGTTCTTCGCAAAATAGACAACAAGGCACCTTTTCATCTGTTTTTCGATAATTTATTTTCTTATTTACCTCTAATTGATAATCCCCACGTACTGAGTAAATTAATTTGAGGTTTTTACTACTTACCTACTTACGTAATATGGTATTAATTAGAAATAAAATACTTTATTTACTATTTATAGAGTAATTTGTATTTTATTTCCTACGTACACTGCTAAAAAATAATTAAATTTATATTTACGGTACATCTGATGTATAGCAGTACATATTACTAGCGTTCCGTATATCAAACACCATTTTCCAGGTTTTCCGTAACACCTATATTTTTTTACTTATTTTTCCTCTTATAGTAAACCTATAATTAGACCGAATACAAAAAATCAGCAAGATCCTCCGAAAAAAAGGATATCCGTAACAACTGGGTTAAAGACGTTTTTTGAGATAATGTTAACACTATATAGTATATAGGAAGGACTCAATCACGATCAACAACATTACTTAATTACTTCGGCTGTTGTAACACAGCCGAAACGTATGTATATTAAAAGTCATTAAATCCAGTACCTATAGATTTTATGTGTTCTGATCGCGAAAGTTTAAAAATGTTTTTTGATTGTCGGACTTGGCTAACGTGGTGGATTATTATGGCTGTGACTCTCTCCTTTTATGGCTCGAAAACAGCATGAAAGGAAAAAGTCACATACATTATCTACAATTCTACACACAGACCCGACCGATTTTCGCCTTCATTAAATGATCGTTATTGTTTTATGGCACTTTAGCAGCTGCACTTGCATTTTATGAATTTTAGGATGACATTCTAAAGAACAAATTCCTGTAGTTTTAAATATTTGTATAGGTATTAATCCTTATTGTGTCTAGACGTAGATGAACAATCATTTTCACCATGACAAAACCTTTTTACAGCTACACCTAAATGAGAAGGCCCTACCAATGACAGCTTATTATTTGTTATTATTCTTTGGTATTATTTTATTATCTATACTAATATTATAAAGTTGTAAAGTTTTGTTTGTTTGAACGCTAGGATCTCGGGAACTACTGGTCCGAATTGAAAGATTATTTCTCAGTTGGATAGTCCATTTATCGAGAAAGGCTAAAGGCTATTTAACATTACGCTACTATCAACAGGAGCGGAGAATGAATGAAAAATGTAACAAAAACGGGAAAAGTGTTGCTTTTTGAAAGCTTTCGTTGCGTGACAGCATGTGTCTATCTTTTAAAGGTTGCGTCATTAGAACCTAAGGTAACCGAATTTGTTCAAAATTTGAATTGGTACGACCAATTCTCGATAGATGGCGTAGCAACGCGCGCACGGTTCAGCTAGTTTATATATAATTTTATTCGTTACGAAGTGTTCTTTTAAATTAATGGTTCGAGTAAATTAATTGAGTTGAAAAATGATAATACTATAAGTCCCCGAGGGTGGAGGACGAGCCAGCGGTGGGGGAGGGGGGGGGGGAACGTCTCTTGTTTCAGTATTTGGCACGTATCTTGAATACTATTAATAGCATCTGTTTAGTCACTTCTATATTTACAATCCACATTACATTTCCTACAAATTATGTCCACGCATTTTTTCTGTAAAATAAATAAATAAATATTGGTGGACAATTCACACACAACACCATCTGACCCCAAACTAAGCAAAGCTTGTAATATGGCGGCCAGATAGCTGATATAATACTTATATAGTTTTAAATACATACTTATTATACATAGAAACACCCAGATACAGTGCAAACATTTGAATTCATCACACAAATATTTGCACTGGGTGGGAATCGAACCCACGACCTTCGGCTTCGCAGGCAGAGCTACTACCCACTAAGCCACGAGGCCAGTCAGTGTAAGATCAATACTATACGAATTATTGATACTGAAACATTGCTCTTTAAAACTGGAACACAATTATGTTTGCACGCTGCTTGGCGGTAGAATAACCGGAAAAGGGGTTTGTGTTAAATTATGTACGTACCTACCAATAACATAGTAAGTACTAAACCAATCAATAGAAAATCCGCGTCAAGTAATTAACTAACAATGTAATTTCTTTTATTAGTAGTGGTAGAACTCTTGGCAGAGTCCGCCTGGGGAAGTATCACACCTTTGCCAGTTATTCCATAGCCAAGCAGTAATGTGTAAGCGTTACTGTGTTCCGGTTTGAAGGGCAATGTTTCCAGATAAATTACAGGGCTTAGAGATATAACACCTTGCAGTGCAGTGCTCGGTAATGATTAGGACTCTTCATGTTCCTATAGCTGTGTGTCACTGTGCTGTTATGTAGCAGGCATGTTGCTTACCATCAGGAACATGGCCTGTTCGTCTCGTCACTCTTTAATATGAAAAAAAGACAACAGAATTACATTGTACCGCAAATGTATACTAATAAATTATTATGTGTTTCTCCACAGCTTGAATTGTGCGAAAGTAAAGCTGGCTCATATTGGAAATTGCTGATTGGAATCATAAGTGAAGTGAACCCTGGATTATTCTGATGACTTGAAATTGGCCACGGATTGGAAAATAAAATGTGTTTTTGAATTTTCCGTATTTTTTTCTTTTCAATAGTTTATAAATATTGACCATGTAGTAGTTATCGAGTTTATACTTTACTAGCGGTGGCCCGCGGTTTTCGCATTGTTTCCGCATAATAAAAAGTAACGTATTTATACTATATCTATTACTATTTACTAGTGTGCATAATAAAGAGTTTCTGTCTGTCTGTCTGTTTGTCTGACTATATGCTATTCTACAACGACTAGGTAGTTACAATCTACGTTCCAAATTACAGCTAAAACTAATGCTGCTAGTATTAGACAAGCAAAAGTTTAGATTTTTGGAATATACAATATCTATCTCGTCTGTTCCGGATGCGTGTTGCAGCCTTAAGGGCGTACCCCGAGCAAATGACCTTGAGTATTTTTTACCTTATCGCACACCGCAAGAAAGAGCAAGAGAGAAACAGTGGGATTTGTCGCTGTTTTACGCTCAAATTTAAGAATAAACTCTTTATAAAATCAGATTTTGATCTTTTGAAAAACATATTTCTACCAAAATGTTCGTAATGGAATTGTCTATCCGTTGGTGTAAGTAGAAAATCAAAGTAATGGAGGTTTTCCGAGGAGATACATGTTACTACAATTATTTAATTTTTTCATGGTTTCGTTGTGAGGCGATTAAGTATTTAAACGATAAGTCCATTAACAAAAAAATAAAACTACCATTTTGAAGCCAAGAAGTTGTAGAAATTTAATATATTTTTTACCAGTTGATATTTGTTTTGGCTAATGAGTAGATAGCTCAGAAAACTGGACAAAAAACTCGTTTTGCTGGGGGATGCACCTTAACAGGATGCTTGCCTTCTGGGACGGCCTGGGCTGGTTGAAGTAGGAAAGGGAAGTATGAGTCACGCACAATGGCCCAATAAAGAAGCTAGGTGCGGAAAAGGCCCCGCTAAACTAACTAACTATCTCAATCACTTTAAAACGGATGAATGGATCGATTTGTGTCTAGAATAGCACATATACTACTTTTTATACCAAAAAGTACGATAACGGAAACTATGTAGGTAAAATTGTATTGTTAGTGAAATATAAAAACGAGGCTATTTACAAAAATTAGAATACATTTACGAGAATAACTGAAATGGTATACATCAAGGCAGGAAAGCTTTTCAACATTATAAGGAAATCAGGCGAAATAAATCTCGTATTATAGTGGAATCTACTTGTTTGCGACGCGACATACGCTGCTTCAATACTTCGTGTATTGAAGAAGCGATTAAGCGGAACAAAGGCTCGAAAGTGTTCGCAAGAAATCTGTCTCTTGGGCAAAGTCAATTGACCAAACTGAAGACCGATAGTGGTAACGTCGTCTCGTCGAAGCCCGAGATTTTGGAGGAGATTGAGAGGTTCTATGAACAGTTATACACCTCTACACAAGCACAACCTGTCGTTAGCATGGCAAAAGACCCCAGAGCCAAGCTGACCCGACACTTTACCGAAGACATCCCGGAAGTCAGCCTGTATGAGATTAGGATGGCCCTCAAACAACTTAAGAACAACAAGGCACCTGGCGATGACGGAATTACGACTGAGCTTCTGAGAGCGGGTGGAAAACCGGTACTTAAAGTCCTCCAGAGGCTGTTCGACTCCGTCATACTTGACGGTAATACGCCAGAAGCGTGGAGCAGAAGTGTGGTGGTGCTCTTCTTCAAAAAAGGTGACAACACCTTGTTGAAGAACTACAGACCCATCTCACTTCTGAGCCACGTTTATAAGTTGTTTTCGAGGGTAATCACGAATCGTCTCGCACGCAGGTTTGACGACTTCCAGCCACCCGAACAAGCCGGTTTCCGAAAAGGCTATAGTACCATAGACCACATCCATACGCTTCGGCAGATTATACAGAAAACCGAGGAGTATAATCGGCCACTATGTATAGCATATGTGGACTATGAGAAAGCCTTCGATTCCATCGAGACCTGGGCAGTGCTTCAGTCTCTTCAGCGATGCCGCATCGACTATCGCTATATCGAAGTGTTGAAGTGTATCTACAGCAAAGCCACAATGTCTGTCCGATTACAGGACCAGTGCACAAAACACATCCAGCTACAGAAAGGCGTGAGACAGGGAGATGTTATATCTCCGAAACTGTTCACTGCCGCGCTGGAAGATGTTTTCAAGCTACTGGACTGGAACGGATACGGCATCAATATCAACGGCGAATGCATCACTCACCTTCGATTTGCCGACGACATAGTCATTGTGGCGGAGTCGCTGGAGGACCTCGGTGCTATGCTCAGGGACCTCAGTAGAGTATCCCAGCAGGTAGGTTTGAAGATGAATATGGACAAGACGAAGGTCATGTCAAATGTTCATGTCTCACCTGTACCGGTTAATGTTGGGAATACCACACTCGAAGTTGTTGACGAATACGTCTACCTGGGTCAAAAGATCCGATTAGGTAGATCCAACTTCGACAAAGAGGTCCAGCGAAGAATCCAACTGGGATGGGCAGCGTTCGGGAAACTTCGGCACATCTTTGAGTCCAAAATACCCCAATGCCTAAAGACAAAAGTCTTTAACCAATGCGTGTTGCCAGTGATGGCTTATGGAACTGAGACGTGGTCCTTAACTGTGGGCCTCATAACAAAGCTCAAAGTCACACAGCGAGCTATGGAGAGAGCTATGCTCGGAGTCTCTTTGCGCGACAGAATCCGTAATGAGGATATTCGCAAAAGAACGAAAGTGGCCGACATAGCTCAAAGAGTAAGCAAGCTGAAGTGGCAATGGGCAGGCCACATCGCTCGCAGAACTGACAACCGATGGGGAAGAAAGGTTCTCGAGTGGCGACCACGAACCGGAAGACGCAGTGTTGGACGGCCTCCCACTAGATGGACAGATGACCTAACAAAGGTCGCTGGAAACCGCTGGTTGCAGGTTGCGCGGGACCGTTCGTTGTGGAAATCTAGGGGGGAGGCCTATGTTCAGCAGTGGACGTCTTGCGGCTGATGATGATGATGATGATGATATAGTGGAAGCCAAAATACTTGTACATGAGGTTTTCGTACACAAACTGACGGCAGATTTATTGTCATGCTAACACGCGACATAGTAGGAGAGGCGGAGGCAGAGTTGAAACGGTAGGAATACTTTAGAGGTCATCAATCATAGGATTTTTTCACGTAGTTTGTCGAGATTTATGCTCGACTAACAGTAGTACACGAAGTAACTATTTTCTTATCTGTGGCAGTACCTAATCGTTCCAAAAGACTGAGAATCAAATAATAGTTCAGAGAGACGAACTTCGTAGCATTCCATGGATTTACCGTGCGGGTGCCGGATCCATCGTGTGGCAGAGAGAAAGAAATCCCGAGTAGACCCTGAGACTTGTGACACGGGTGTAGGTATGCACGTTATTTCTATATATTTAGGTACAACTTCTTTGTTTAATTGACTTCTAGTAGCTGGCTTCGTTTTTTTATATGAGGGAAATGCATTTACGCCTTTTGCATTTTATACCTGCCGTACAGGGACATAGTAGGTTATGTCAGACTTGACATTACGGACGGACATGGTTTATGGACGAACATAGGACATGGACGTTTTAAAGATCTAAAGACTTGAAGAAGAAAATTTGGCTTGACTTTTATAATAAAAACGTCTAGGTTGTGAAATGCGTTGCCAGAGTTGGTTTTTCCCTTTCTTTACAATCTTTGTATTGCCAAGATGAGAGTGAATCTGTATTTTGTGTGTAAGCACGCTCCATCACAGACCGCATCGTCACTTATCATCAGACGAGATGGCCGTCAAGTGTAAACCTTTTACGCCAGATAAACGGTTACGCCAGATTATGATTGGTGATAATTTTGATAATAACACGATGCATTCCCATTCTCCTTTCCTCTACCCTCATGCAACACTATGTGACTATGGCTGTGTGTGTCTATGTGAAACGCTTTCTTATTTGTGTTAGTGAAGAATTGTGTGTGCTGTGAAACATTAAATTTTATGATGAGCGTGCGAGCCACTAAGTTCGCACGCCTCTCTTCGTCATCCCAGGCCTGGAGAAGAAAGAACAGAACAAGTCACGGAAGTAAGTGTTGCTCCCAGTTTCTTTCCTTGTCACATCTTGTTT
Organism: Ectropis crepuscularia; assembly: GCA_963693475.1. NCBI lineage: Eukaryota > Metazoa > Arthropoda > Insecta > Lepidoptera > Geometridae > Ectropis > Ectropis crepuscularia. The sequence goes on along the minus strand of OY856369.1, from coordinate 14,092,741 downwards.
TTTTTAATTGTTAATTTTTAATTAACACAGCTTCTTATAACCTGTCTACAGTCCACTTCTTTTCGGGGCTGTTTTTACCCCATCATAAATTGGCGTTTCCTCTATCATAGTTAAAAATGCGACAAGACCAATTAATAATAATAATAATGAGGTTCCTCACTCTGCAGCCCTAACCACCGGTAGCTTGGGCCCTGCCCCGCTGCTGGCGGCTATCTAGGTTTAGGTTTTTATAATGTTTTTATGTTGTTTTTTGATGCATTTACTGATATTGTAAAAACCTAAATTTAAGAACTATTATTAAATAACTGCATAATAATAATAACAATTTCGTCTCATATAAGTTTCTCTGAAGCACAAATAAAATAAATACTCATTATTAGGACCTTTGTAAAACTGACCACCTCTCCTCATCATTATTTGTAACCACGTGACCTCCAGTGTATCGTATTTTAAATAATCGAATCCGTGACGTCACTAGGAACGTTCCACGGACCGCCGACTCCAGATACTGACAGACGAACTAACAGATTGATATTCACTCTAAAATATCGGTGAAATACATAATATATGACTGATTAATATTTATTACCTGGTTGACAGAGCTTTGCTTGGATTTTCTTTGCTGGAACATGAAAAACGATTTCACGCTGATTTCCTCACGATGTTTTTTTTCACCGTTAAAGCCATTGGAATGACTAACTTGTACATCAGCCGGAAAAACGTTTCAAAAGTGCGGGCAGAATCGAACCTACTACCCCACTAGGGCACCACTACGGCTGTTACTCGGCCGTCAAGTCATTACACTATAGTCCGTTCGCGTTAAGAAAATAGTGAGTCATCTGTGTCATGTCATGTCATAGCCAGTCATGAACCGACTTTTTAATTTCTAGCATTCTAATTGGCTGGGGGGCGGATGACTCACTATTTTCTTAACGCGAACGGACTATAGCACCTAATAAGTCTTCGGAATTGTGTCCGAAACGGACCGGCGACATTGTAATCAAATTACATCAGAAACATTTAATGTTCTTGTAATGCGCAAAGTTGGTAAAGTGGAGCGATTCTGTCTTATAGACCATCACCACGTTAAATTTACACTTGGCTGTTTTACTAATCTAAAATTGAACATAGAAGTTGTCAATAACAGCCCATTGTGGCGCACTCTCTGAGCTGTATGCAAAGTTGGCAAAGTGGAGCGATTCAAACTGTCTAATAGACCATCACCACGTTTATATTTACACTTAACTGCTTCAACGAGCTAAACTTTAATAAGAACGTAGTCAATGAAATCCGATTGTGGCACCCTCCCTGGAATGTGTACCGTAAAGCTGTAAGCGTAAATGGGGAGATTAGTAGGAGTTCGGTGAATTGAGACAGATTGGGTTGAGACAGACACACAAACAGATGTCAAATTAGTGAATAATTGCTTAAGTGGATGAGTGGTGGATAGGAGAGGGGAATTATTTAGTGAGTCGAAGATATTTCAGCTAAAAGCCTGGGTAAGTACCTAAGCACTGCGAACTATGACTGCCATTGATAATGAAACGCTCATGGCTGGCGATAGCACCAAGCCATCGGGCGGTCTGTCGCTAACAAATCACAGAAAACAAACAACAAGTATTTTTTCTACGTAAACAGTCTCCATCGTAGACCGCATCGTTGTTTAACATCACGAGAAATTGTGTTAACCAAAAAAAAATCTAAAAAAAGTTTTGATTTTTTTATTGATCTCCTTGAACTTAGCGCCAGAGTGTCATGGCTTCATTTGGATACAACCTGAAAAGCCAAATCCATGCTGCACCGATTTCGATAACAAATATATCCTCATCATCTCTGATGTGGATGATCACCTCTGAGGTACACAATGTTTAATTAAAATAGTTAAAGTACATGATAGAGTGGTTTTAAAATGGAATAGTTCGAGAGGCAAATCTCGGCATGGCATTGGCTTCATAATCTTATAGGCAAGCTTTGTTATATTTATATCATCATCCACAGCCTTCTCTATCCCACTGCTGGGTATAGGCCTCTTTTCCCATGCCATCTTCCTCGGTGCTGTGCCAATCGAGTCCAGGTTCGACCCGCGATCGACACGATATCGTCGACCCATCTTGCAGCTGGACGTCCTACACTCCGCTCACCTTGCCTCACCTGCCTTGCCTTGCCACCAGTCGGTCACTACTCTACTCCACCCGTTATCACCGCGTCTAGCAACGTGGCCAGCCCAACTCCACTTTAGCTGCATTACCGTAGTTCCGACGTCTACGTAAGTCATACAACATACGCGTTACAATATAGTTTGAAGAAATAAATCTGATTTAGTAATGTAATGTGTATTAGAACTCACCTGTTCATGTTTGTGGTCTTTTTTCATGGACCCTCCATGCCCGCCGCCGGAACTTTGCACAGTGTTCATTTTGGACACTACAGCTCACTCACCACGGCAGCGAAATAACACACTATGTCCACTGTACACTATATTATGGATATTCTATGATATGTACCAGAACTCTTCGTTACAGCTGAAACGACCAGGCGTCATTCTGTTGTTAAATATTATTTAGTTAACATATGGGTTTATGTATCTGACGTTGACGTAATTGATAGTAAACTTTAATTAAAAAACGTTAAATTTGTGCAATAGTCAAAAGTTGAATTTGCATATTTTAATTCGTACTAAAACCCAAACGGTCATATAATAATTATAGTAACGATTTGGTGCAATGTAATATGAAGTCAATCAACCAACAGTATTTCGAGAACAGCCCACTATTTTCCTTTAAGCTTTTTGTGGAACGGGCGACGTTATATTAGGAAGATATCATATGTAACGGTATGTCTTTAGATTTCATTGATGGTTGTTTAGAAATGGTTGAATTATCTAATTTTGATTGGACTTGCTGTTAACACTTGATTCCATTGTTGGAATCAAGTGTTAACCGCATGAAATGTGACGAATAAAGGATCGCTTGGACTAGATCCTTCAGAACTATCACATGATATAGGTATGCTTACTTTGAATTTTATGAGCAACATATTTTAATGAGAACCTGGTTAATTTCACTAGTAGTATCTTCGATAATGTCTCACAATAATCCAAAGTTCACTTTAGGCCGATATATCACTAAATTATCAACAAGTTCAAAATGCCGCTAGATCAAAATGGACTGGTTTCGCTACTTGAGGCACTCGTCGAGTCATTGTTTCACAGCACTGTTCGTTTTAATTATATTTTATCACACGTAAATTCAATCTAAAAACAATAGAAATAACGATAATAAAACAATAAACCAATAATAGAAAAATAAGTTTTAAGTACCAAAAAAAAAAAAAACAAAGCAAATTGTCAAACAAATATTTTGTTAAAATGGACAAATTTTAACAAACCGAAACATGCGTTGTTAGTTTGTTGTTTATTAATTTCATTTTCATAGTTTTGTTTCTCCATAATGCATGGTCGAGTAAGGTTATTGGTTCCTTAGTTATTATTTATTTATTTTTGTAAGATATGGTTTCCTTAACAAAATATTAGATCAATTCATGAATCTATATATATAAAAGTGAAAGGTCACTCATCAAGGAATCTCAGAAACTACAAATGCTAGGAATCAGAAATTTTGCATGGAGGTCCCTTTTAGCACGTAGGCGCTCGCTAAGACGGGGTTTTGCGAAATTCAAACCCTAAGAGGGTGAAACAAGGGATGAACGGTTATATGAAAATTCGTGATTTTCAAAGTTTTCAAATTTTGACACGAAGCAATTAAATGTTTGTTCTATCAATTCTATAATTTTGAACTGTACGGGGGTGAAATTGGAGTTGAAATGGGGGATGAATAATGGGGGCAATATGGAAGTTCCCAACCGTTGCAGATAAAACAATGAAACTCTGTATATTATAGACACTTGACACAAAGCAAACGAATGTTTGTTCTAGCAATTTTGTAATTTCGAACTGTACGGGTTTGAAAATGGGGTTGAAATAGGGGATGAATGTCAATACGGAAGTTCCCAATCGTTGAAGATAAAACTATGAAACTCTTTATATAGGCACTTCGTACGAAGCCAATAAATCTTTGTTCTAGCATTTTGTAATTTCGAACTGTATGGGGATGAAATTGTAGTTGAGATGGGGGACAAATGTCTCTTACGCTTTCACACCTAAACAACTAAACCGATTTTTGTTTTATTATAAGCTGTTTTTAGTAACCGTAAATATGTCTGGGTATAAAAATAGGTACTGCCTGTGTTACCTTAGTTATTTATTTCGCGCGGACGAAGTCGCGGGTAACAGCTAGTAGTTTATAATTCACACCATGCAACGATTTCTTGCGATTCCATATTGCTTGCATTTCTTGTATATTTTTTACTATTAAAGGTTAAGAACGGGTAAGAACGAATCAGGTTGAAATTTGGAACATTGTTAAGTATGTTATCTTCTAGAATAGACTCTTTTATTCAGGGAAAATAAAGGAAACGAGTACTACGCGAGTAAAGTCGCGAATCGCTGCTAGTTATTCGTAATTTTATCATATTTGCATTAAAATAATACTTACTTACATTTTTGTTTATCATTAGTAGCGGTTTCACCGAGTTTTCACGCGTGCGGTTCCCAATCCTGATAATTTTCCGGGATAAAAAATAGCTTGTATGTTATTCCATACCATCATCTATCTATGTACGAAAATTTATCTAAAACCCTTCAGTAGTTTTTACGTAAAACACTAACAAACTTCCATCTACACTCACTAACTTTCACGTTTATAAAATATAAGTAGGATAATTCCGTGGTAACCTCCCGCCATGACCCGAAGCATTCGAATCATTTCCTTGGAACCGAGCCGCGCTCGCGTGACCGCATGAAAATCGGTTTATGCAAATTTAAGATGACTTCCGCCAGTTAACGACGGAAGTGTGTAACACTCGCTGCACCCTTATTTCAATAGAAATAAGCCTTTTTGTAGCGGAAGAATATTTTTACAGGTTTTCAGTTTAAGCAATACCGTGAACAGCGAAAATGTGGATGTGCGGTTCTGCCATAAGCAGTTTTACCTTACTCCTATTGGATGGGAATCTCATAAAAAGGATGACTAGATATCTGACCGTTCGGTCAGTTGTTCCTGAAACCTTGTCTACATAATATCCTGTATTACTTAGTAAATGTAAACCTACCTACACCTCAACATCAGGCGGGATGGTGGTCAAGTGTGAGTCGAAATTATCATCAGATTGATCGTAATTAAAGTGTTTTTTGAAGTGAAAACTTCTTTAGGCGCGCTATAGACTGATTTTTCGTGGGCTGTGAATTGAGCTAAACTTCGGGTGAACTTGGGATCATAGTTAGAAGCATAAATGAAATGTAATGAAATAGTTTATTTCCAGATTTACATCCATTAATTAATCAAATTTAAAAATTACAAATACATATTAGCAAAATAATAATATAATCTATCTATATCTATATCTATATCTATATCTATATCTATATCTATATCTATATCTATATCTATATCTATATCTATATCTATATCTATATCTATATCTATATCTATATCTATATCTATATCTATATCTATATCTATATCTATATCTATATCTATATCTATATCTATATCTATATCTATATCTATATCTATATCTATATCTATATCTATATCTATATATCTATATCTATATTCTATATACTTATAATAAAACTGTAGCGGGTCGAATTCTGTACATTGAAGATATTTTGAAAAAAAAAATTTGGGGGCACTCCATAGTTGATACTGATGGCGAAACTTCATTTTTTTTCTTTCATGTCTGTCTGTCTGTCTGTCTGTCTGTCTGTATAGGGAACTCTCATCACGCCAAAACTACTGATTCAATTCGAATGAAACTTGACATGATTTAAGATCATACTGAGTAGATGGTAGCTGTCTACTTTTAATCCCCAAATTCTGCACGGTTTTCTTGCAGGACGGGGTGAAAGTCAGAATGTGTATTTGGTTGTAACTTATGTTTGCGTTGTTCAATTTCGTTAGTTCTTATTTTGTTAGAAAGAACACATATATTTCCATCAAAATTTTAACATTGTTGGTCGTGTGGTTTGGAAATTACATAGAAATTAAATAATAACGGTAATAATAAGTTCGTTACATACTAACTTCTAAGTATACTGTGACACTGTAAGCACTAGAGATGTAATGGAGGTCATTTTATCCGAACCGATTTCGGAGTCGGAGTATTAAAATTTTATTAATCGGAGTCGGAACCGAAGTCGGAGGCATAGGCAGGATTAGAATTGGTGGAAAGAGAGACATTTGTATTGGCTATATATATATTTTTTTGTAAAACTCGTGTACACGAAAAACATTGACGAGCAATTGATTCAGGAAGTTGGGATTTTGTATTTCCATTTACTATCCAGTATCCACCACAATAAGGGATTATCTGCAATATTTATACACCTTACCTCCGATTATAACCTTCGTTTTAAAAGTTTCGGAGCCTTAATGTAAAATATTACAAAACTGGTTTAGAAATAAACCATAAATCATTACAATATTGTGTTTGACGTTGAAAACCTAAACAATCTGCAATATTTATACACCTTACAATTATTAAAATCTCCGTTTTAAAAGTCGGAACCAAAGGTGTCATAGTAATCGGAAATTCCGACTTATTGGAGTCGAAGCTCATCCCTGGCGGTGTGTGACACCGCAGTCAAATCCGCCATCCGTCAACAACTTCAACTTTTTTGTATGGCTTCCATTCGGTAATGTTACCGTAATTTCGCCAATGTCCAGCGTTTGATTGTTGTTATAGTCTTCTGAAGTTTATTTTGTAGTAGAGATAGGAGTCTTGCCACAGGTGATCAGTCCACATCAGGTAGTCTTGGTTTTCATGATGGTAATCGAAGGAATGGTAATGGAAGGTAAATCAAAAACGTCTGGTAATCGGTGAACAGGCAGGATTCTTGGCTCTGATGATCGGTCAACTTTGAACACTTTTGTTAGTAGATATGTACTTCATATAATCTGATAGATAACTGTATGGGACAAATACAAACATAACATCACAAAATAGACATAAAAAGATAAAACTTATAGTAGAATTAAAATACAAATATATAATTATCTAATTTACACAAAAGCTATCACAATTTAATATTATTTTTCTGAACGTATTTACTAAGTAAGGACATACACAAATGAGGAAAATACAAAGGGGAGTAAATTGGAAAAGTTAGTGGGACGGGGAAGGTCAGGTGGGATCATGTCATAGAGAGAGAATTGATTTCTACTACACTCAAAAAAAATGTGGTCGGTGGTACCATCAGCTAACCCACATTCACACAGAGAGTTATCTCGGATTCTTAATTTTGAGAGGAACACCGGAGTGCAGACAAAACCTAACCGCAGGCGGCAAATAGTAGATGTGGTCCGTTTGGGGATATTTTTGTATTTAAAAAACCAGGGTTTAGGGGGAATTGTAGGCTGTACTTGACCATAAAATTTGCCAGTTATAGACTTTGTACGAGACCAGAGTGTATTTCAACTTTCAAGTAACTTAGGTCGGCACGTTGCAGATAAGTCATGGGAGTACACATGGTAGTGCTCTTTATTGCCCAAAGTGGTAGCCTGTTAAGCATGGAAATCGACGCACTCATTTTCTAAAATGCCTGTATGAGCTGGGATCCAGGCTAAAGTTATTTGTAGTCCTAATTCATGTGCCTTCAAAAGATCTTCTTTAATTTTGAGTATTATTGGGAATTTAGTTTTGCTTTTGATCTGATTGGCTAAAACAGCCTGTAAAAGCGTCTTTTCGTCTACCTGTCACCATTATTAGTATCGAGCAAGTAATGGTAAGTTTGTTCTATGGGAATATTTAAATTAAATATTTATTCTATGTCGCTTTTAGTATTTGTTGTTGTAGCGGCAATATAAATACACCATCTGTGAAAATTACAACTGTCTAGCTATCATCGTTCTTGAGATATAGTCTGGTGACAGACGGACGGACGCACGGACGGTCAGCAAAGTCTCAGTAATAGGGTCCCGTTTTTACCATGTACATATATTATATGCAAAACAGGGAGGCGGTTTTTTGAATATTAACAAAAACTGGATGACAAGATGTGCAAGCCCACTACCAGTCAAAGCGTGCCCAGCATGCTGGCGGCAGTACCACGCTGAATGGCAATGTTTATGCGTTGGGCCAAATAAACGCCAGCATTTTAGCCACGCGTTGCGTCGGTCAAGCGCTCGGAAAGGCTTTTGAAGATGAGGTGAGCTCCCGGCCCCCACAGGCACGATGTCTCAACCCCAAAAGGCTTAAATGTAAAACCACTACCGAGGGTTGCATATTTGCGCCGTTTGACCCGCTCAGCTGAATTAGCCGCTGCACTGTCCCTACTATGTGTCTCTGGAAGATGTGATGGTGCCAGAGTATCGACGCAGCTTGCGTCAGCACCAAAATGATCATCACCATCGTAAAATCGTAATGTATCCTATAAAAATCCTACAAACTTAACACTGCGGCTATGTTCTATATTCCACAACCTATGTAGTATATTTAATGTTGCTAAAAATGTAAAATATGAAGTTGCTAAACTCGAATAAATATAGTTTTGTGTGGAAAAACAAATTCACTCGGTTTGTGGAATGGCCACCCATCCAAATATTTTTACATAAGTAGGTACTACTAATGTACTAATAAGTTCGCAAGATCAATGTACGCGAACGAAGTAGCGGGTTCAGCTAGTACTTAATATACTTATATACTTAATATTATAAAGCTGAAGAGTTTGTTTGTTTGTTTGTTTGAACGCTAGGATTTCGGAAACTACTGGACCGATACGAAAGATTATTTTTTTGTTGGATACTCCATTTATCGAGGAAGGCTATAGGGTATATAACATTACGCTACTATCAGTAGGTACGGAGTATGAGTGAAGAATGTAAAGAAAACGGGGAAAAATATTTCTCTTCGAGAGCTTTAGTTCCGTGAATTTAAATTCTCTTTGGTCGCTGAAGTCTGTGACGGCGCGTGTCTACATTTGAAGTTTGTGTCATTTGAAGTAATCAAATTTGTTCTACAACAATGCATTGTTGCTTATTTACGTATTTTTAGGGTTCCGTAAAACGTAATAAAGTGGCCAGCAATGGATATTTTAGTATGGATTTTCCTCAAATAGACGCGGGTGAAACCGCGGGGCACAGCTAGTAAATTATAATGATAAAATAAATTATGATGTGGGCGTCTGATATGCTCTCCACGTTTTATGGAGGGGACTGTTCAGTGTTCACCCAGTCCCTGACGGCTACGAGCAGCGAGTTGTCGGAGCGGTGCAGGGCGGCGCGCGCGGCGGCATAATAGCTAGTCAAGATGTTTAGATTCCAAAGTGAGCTATCAAATTCTGTATTACAAGTTTTCACATTGGCAGTCCCAATGACTGCCAATTTTTTAAAATTAAAGCAAGCAGACTTAAATCTTACTAAACATATAATATTATTTGCAACATAATAGAAGTAAATCTAAAATTCCTTGCAACATAATATTAACGGACACATAATCCTGATCATTTCGTCTCTTAACGACAAAACCCCCCATTTATTTTACGGACCAGTGACGTCACGGGAAAATTCCTTCCTCAACTAGATAAAACACGCCATTTTCCTTTTTCTCAGGTAAGTATTAAAATATAGAAACATAATATGTGGCACGTGTACAGGGTAGAAGATCACACTGATATTATTAATGCGGAAGTTTGGATGTTTGTTGCTCAAACACTAACTAACTAACGTCTGTACGGATTATGTTGACATTTGGAACACAGGATTTTTTTTTTTTTTTTTTTAATAAAATAATGACGAGACGAGCAGGACATGTGCCTGATGGTAAGCAACATGCCTGCCACATAACAGCACAGTGACACGCAGCTATTGGAACACGAAGAGTCCAAATCATTACCTAGCACTGCACTGCGCTCGTCACCCAGAGATCTAAGTTGTTATATCTCTAAGCCCTGTAATTTCTCCGGAAACATTGCCCTTCAAACCGGAACACAGTAATGTTTGCACATTACTGCTTGGCGGTAGAATAATTGACAAAGGTGTGGTACTTCCCCAGGGGGACTCTGCTAAGAGTCCTACCACTACAAAATGTTTGTTGCTCAGACACGTCGTAAGGTCTGTACGGATTGTGTTGACATTTGGAACACAGGATAAACCCGGGAATAAGCCATAGATTACTTTTTATTCCGAAAAAAAATGGGGACAGGAACTATGCGGGTGAAACCGTGGAGCGCTACTAGTATTAACATAAAAGCCAAATTTGCGGGTTCGTGAGTGTGCAATTTCGTATGTTTGTTCGCACTTATAGGCTAGTTAACACATAATTGTACTAATTCAGGTAAAAAAGAAATATTTCTTCTCCGAAAATTATGAGTTGAGTAGTAATTTGATTCGGAATGGCATGTAGATAAGTGTGTTGTGTGAATTGTCCAATATAAAAAAAAAAAAAAAAAAATGTAGATAAGTGGATTTGAGGAAAGGGCCGCTCTCAAAAACTTTATTTTTTACTGTTACCTTACAACACTTGACCGCCAACTCGCCTGATGTTAAGCAACGATGCAGTCTACGATGGAACGTGCTTACTTAGAAGAAACCGGTTCACTCTCGATTTTAAAACACCAAGATGGTAACGACCAGGAAAACCTATTCAGGCAACGTATTCCACAGCCTAAAAGTTCTTATCACAAAAAGAGTATAAACAGTTGAACCAGTAATAATTTTGTGTACAGTCGAGTCATCATTTATATGTATGTAATTTATTTTGTCTTCTGCGACATCAAACTCAAACAGATAAAAACTATGTGGGAGTCTTCATTCTGAGAATGAATCCTTTTTGTCTTCGTAAACAAAATCATCTTATACCATCATGAAAATTCTATCTACTACAGAAGCAAGATTAGGCTAATCCACGAAGACGCGCCCCACCAATTTTTGGTTTACCTTTCACTTTGACCATGACACTCTCTCCTGATTAGTATATTAATTGTAGTGTGCGTGTGCATTCATAGGTAATATTAGTGTGTACCGATAACACTCAAACATTGACGGAATCTTGCACACATATACTATAAACGGTTAGGAGGAATAGTGGGGCGCGTCTTCGTGGATTGCACTATCTATAGGCGCAAACCTAATACATGATATTAGGTTTGTGAAAGTGCATGTTTGTATGTATGTCGTTTACAATCGTAAATATTAGGTTTGTGAAAGTGAATGTTTGTATGTATGTCGTTTACAATCGTAAACTATGCATTTGATCATATTTATGATGATCCTTAGCAAAGTTATTGTGGATGAGCCAAAGGAGGTTTCTGAATTGGTACTACCAATTTTCGACAGGTGTCGTAGCAACGCGCAAGTTTTCGATAAAACAAGAATAAAATAAAAAAATAAAAAAAATTGGCAGTCATAGGAACTGCCGATAGAAGTGAAAACTTATAACTCAGAATTTGATAGCTTACCTTGGAAACTACACGTGTGTAACCGGAGGGCGTGACCTGGGCATCATGGCATAGCCATCTAGAAATGCGTCAGCATTTCCTATTGGCTGATGCATTTCTAGATGGCCATGGCATGATGCCGAGGCCACGCCCTTTCATCATTTGCCATTGGCTGACGCATTTCTAAATGGCCAATAGCCATGGTCCCGACTTTACCCGAAGATTTCTTATCATACCCGAGCGTGATGCTAGAATTCAATTCACAGCCCACGAAATATCTGTCTAGGCGCGCCTAAAGAAGTTTTCACTTCAAAAATAATAACATCTAATCCTAAACATCGGCCTTAACATAAAAAATGGCAGTCATAGTACTGCTGATGATGACTATGACTGTCAATTTTTTTTAGTTCGTACTTGTCAGATGATGTTGTGTGGGAATTGTAAATAAATAAATAAATAAATATTGGTGGACTATTCACACACAACACCATCTGACCCCAAACTAAGCAAAGCTTGTGTGATGGCGGCTAGATAGCTGATATAATCTTATATATAAAATTCTCGTGTCACAGTGTTTGTTTCCTTACTCCTCCGAAACGGCTTTACTGATTTAAACCAAATTTTATATGCATATTCAGTAGGTCTGAGAATCGGCTACTAGCTATTTTTTATACCCCTAAGCGACAAGGGTTGTTCACCCCAAAAATTTTTTTTTTAATTTTTGAACAAAAATTTTTGTTTTTATTTTTTTATAATGTGGCGTTCAAAAATACATACAACCCTAAATTTTTACTATTTTATCACCAACCCTTATTTTTAAATAGCCATTTTAGTAATTTAATCATTTTTCATCCCGCTCGATAACTTTACTGATCAATTATAGTCTTTTTAGGGTTCCGTAAAACGTAAAAGCGGAACCCTTATAGATTCGTCATGTCTGTCTGTTTGTCTGTTTCTCCGTCCGTATGTCACAGCCACTTTTTGTCGAAACTATGAGAACTACACTGTTGAAACTTGGTAAGTTTCAGTGTAACAGTAAACTTGGTATTCTGTAAACCGCATTAAGATTTTTACAAAAATTAAAAAATTCTGAAAAATAGGGTTGCCCCCCATACTTAGAACTAAAACTCAAAAATTTTTTTTCATCAAACCTACACGTATGGGGTGTCTATCGATAGGTCTTCAAAAATGATGTTGAGTTTTCTAAAATCGTTTTTGTCTACACTGAATAATTTGTGCGAGAGACACTTCCAAAGTGGTAAAATGTGTCCCCCCCCCTCTTATTTATAAAATAAGAGAATGATAAAACTAAAAAAAAATATATGATGTACATGCAAACTACCAACGAAAATTGGTTTGAACTCAATCTGATGAGTAGTTTTTTTTAAATACTTGGCTGCTTTTATTTGTAAATGTTTTTCACTCTATTTCGATTAAAATTTCCTGGAACTTATGGCAAATCTAAAATTTATAATATTAAAATGAATCGCAAATGTGTTGGTAAGCGCATCACTCAACAACGCCTGGACCAATTTGGACAATGCTTTGTTTTAAATGTTCGTTGAAGTCCAAGGATGGTTTTTACGGCAAGAAAAAAAAGAATGATTGCCGGGAAAACTCTAAAAACAGCCCTTTTTTCCCATACAAACGTTTTCTAACTAAAATGTAAAGGCAATTTGAGCTATATTGCTATTGAATAAAGTTCATATTAAATGAAGTGAAACGTTCTCTACCTAAAATGTAAAATTGCCTTTAGCTTTTTGAGCTTTGAGCTTATTGCTATGAAATAAAGTTCATATTAAATAACAGGCACTCGCTTATTTCTAAGCAATATATGTGTGTTCCTAACGGTTCCAATATTGGGACAAGACAGCCACATGATAAATAAATATGAGTACCTATTATGTCAGTGAGATAGATGCAAATGAATTCAATTTCAAAATTCAAGAACAAATTACAGGCGAACTGAGGATTTATAAATCAGTTGATTCGATTCAAGATGATGTCCTCAACAACTACCTATCCATCGGAATTTTTGAACTCGCTGGATTTTCCAGGATTGTTACCTCATACCTAATCTTCAAGTTGGATCGGTAGTTAAAATGTTGTGAAATATGAACGAACCGCGTCTTTGCAACGGCACACGGTTAGCTATAAAAAATACTGAACAACGTGATAGAAGCAACTATACTGAATGGAAAGTATAAAGGAGAAGACGTTTTGATACCACGCATCCCAATGATTCCGACTGATGTACCATTTGAGTTTAAACGACTACAGTTTCCGGAGCGGCTTGCTTTTGCTATGATCATAAACAAGTCCCAGGGGCAACCTTAACACGCTCAGCGCTAAGCCCTATCTGGAAATACTACCAAATTTTGACAACTTTTAATTTTTGTTTTTTTAGTATTGTGAGTTGTGAGGTGTTAAAATAGTATAGAAAATAAACACACCCTCTCCCCCGTCAACCCTTTTTTTACCGGTATGTATATTTTTTGATACACGTATCCTGGGAAATACTTTAAGGTATATAGATAAACTATTCCCCAGGCCATGTGTATCAATAAAGAAACACATTTCGTAATATTATTTCTCTGTGTTTCTCTCTTGAATGCACATTTATTATTCAACCAAATATTATCTCAAGAAACTTACTATCACTCAATTTAGGGAACAAATAATTTTAGTTTTACTAAAACGATCTGCTCAGTTAGCCAGAGATGAAGAGTGCTATCAGCCCCTATTATGACAAGAAGACCGTCTAATGGAAAAGATTATCTCATAAGTAACAAAGTTAGAGAGAAAATTGTACGCTGAAGATGTGCAGAAGTGCTATAAAAAGTATGACAGGAAAATTATTGGTGGCAAGACTTTCAGAACAGCTCAAACAACTACAAAAGGCTCTGCATGCGAAAGTTTTCTGTTTCAATAATATTCACTGTTTTATTTTGAACTTATCGATTTGATTATTAAGTTTCTAAGTAACTTTCTGTTTTTTGAATAAAATTATTTCAAGGTGATTTTTATTTTGCTCTTAATATCTCCTTAACTGATTGTCCGATTTTCACCTAAAACCACTGGGAAAATGTGTAGAAAGCGTGCGCCTTTCGGATACATACTGCTTTAACTGAAATGCGGAGTGTGTATCATAAACTATATACACTCCTTATGACATTGTGTATCCTAAACGATATAGGTACAAGGCGCTGAGCGAGTTAAAGTGTTTGTGGTATTAATCTAGAAAACCCATGATTCTCATATGGTTAATTGTATGTGGCATATTCCCTCCCGTGTTCGAAAACCATCAGATTTGTTTGTCCATGTGCCAGGTAATCAAACAAAAAATATCGTACTATATCACAAAGCACTACAATGAAAATATAACTGATTGTTGGTAATAACTTGATTAACAATAAAGGGATTCATCATCATTATCAGGCTATTTAATATTCGTCCACTGTTGGACGTAGGCCTCTCCTAATGAACGCCAAAAGGTGTGGTCTTCTGTATTCTGCATAAAGAGATTACTTGCTTTTAAATGCTTATATACTTTGAAGTAAAATGTTATTAACTGTATCAAGTTTTAACAGTATAGTTCTTATAGTTTCGAAAAAAATGGTTGTGACATACGGATGGACAGACAGACAGATATGACAAACCCATAAATGTCCAGTTAGTACGTTTTACGGAACCGTAAAAATGGATCTTCGAAATGTATGTACGCTCATAACTTTTGAATGACTGCACCAAATAGGATGATTCTTTGTTTGTTATTATCGGGACAAGATTTGTACAACAAAAAGTCTAGAAAATGTAGACGAAAAAATACATGGTGGTACGAAGTTCACCGGGTCAGCTAGTACTTATATAATTTTAAATACATACTTATTATACATAGAAACATCCAGACACAGTGCAAACATTTGAATTCATCACACAAATATTTGCACTGGGTGGGAATCGAACCCACGACCCTCGGCTTCGCAGGCAGAGCTACTACCAACTAAGCCATGAGGCCAGTCAAATTCATTGTCCACAATCACATTGTCCACCAATATCCACTAACTTATGTATTGAACAGGTGTAAAGCTGAGTGCTAGCTCCGCACCCTGTATGCCGTCTGTGGATATAGGTCAGGCCTGGATCCTCCAGTCTGTGATAATATTTGCTTTTAATCTGTAGAGCTCTTCACCTGAGCCAAAGGACAGAATGTCAGGCCATTTCTGTATTATTTTAATCATTTTTATAATCCTACTATAAATGTCAATGTTTGGATGTTTGTTGCTCAATCACGTCCTAACGTATGAACGGATTGGGCTATAATTTGGAACACAGTTAGATTATAGTCTGGAAGAATACATAGGCTACTTTTTATCCCGGAAAAACAACGGGAACGGGAACTATGCGGGTAAAACCGCGGGCGCTGCTAGTCATAAATAAATTACACCTTTATAAATGTATACTAGTATTTACTTGTTTAAAGTCTTGGCTAAATTTAGTCACTATGCATTTTTTTTGGACATAAACGCTCTTTGTGTTATTCCCGATGATTACACCTAAAATGTAGTTTGGACACTTCATGCTCAAATAACTATAGGTAGAGCTATCGCATAGCATAATATTATGTACTTACATACAAAAATGATAAATAAATTAAAAAATGGCAGTCATAGGAACTGCCAATAGAAGTGAAAACTTGTAACTCAGAATTTGATAGCTTGCCTTGGAAACTACACGGGTGTAACCGGAGGGCGTGGCCTGATCATCATGGCATGACGATCTAGAAATGCGTCAGCATTTCCCATTGGCTGACACATTTCTAGATGGCCATGCCATGATAGGCAGGTCACGGCCTTTTAGCATTTCCCATTGGCTGACGCATTTTTAGATGGCCAATGGCTATACTCCCGAGCTTACCCGATGATTTCTTATCATACCCGAGCGTGACGCTAGAATTCAATTCAAAGCCCACGAAAAATCTACCTAGGCGCGCCAAAAGAAGTTTTCACTTCAAAAACACACAACTAAATCGAGAACCTCCTACTTTTTTGAAGTCTGTTAAACACTATACGGTAAATAGTAAAACATTCACCTTTTCGTAAGTAAAATACGTAGCTTGTGAAAAAGCAAATTACTTTAGTCAATTTGCTAAAATATTACAAGAAACTTTGAAATAATTCTCTTCAGAGTAGAAAATACAGAAACATTCTGCCAAGGACAAAACGTTCCAACAATTTTGGCATAATTCACTAATGTACTCGCCGGAACAGGGTCACACAGGGTTATACTAACAGGAAAGGATGCGTTTTTTGAAGTGAAAAAAATAAACTAAATATTGGTGGATAATTCACACACAACACCATCTGACCCCAAACAAAACAAAGCTTGTACTATGGTGGCCAGATAGCTGATATAATACTCATATATTGTTTATAATATAGAGTGACGAGAAGCAGCAGGTAATGCGCCTGATGGTAAGAAACATGCCTGCCACATAACAGCACAGTGACATGCCGTTATTGGAACATTTGGGGTCCAAATCATTACCTAGCACTGCACTGCGCTCATCACCCAGAGACCTAAGCACTGTAATTGCTCTGGAAACATTGTCTTTCAAACCGGAACACAGTAATGTTTGCAAATAGATACTTATTAAACATGTATAAGTTCTTTAGTTAAGTACATTGAAGACTTTTTGGTTGAAGGAAATCTTATTTGTTCGAGTTACCGGCTTAATGTAGCGGGACTTGCGCATTAGGCGCATCTCGGATAGGGCAAATATTGTGAGCTCGCGTCATTGATGTGCTTTACTAATTTGTAGCTGTGATGTAGGGTAATTCCGGGAGAGATGGACCAGCGGGAGAGACGGGCCACCTTCAAAAAACTTCCAAAATGATTTTTTTTTTTAAAATGACAACACTATAATGTTTCTTTCCGCCATTTCTTCCGTTTAAGTGTAAACGACGATGCGTTTTTGTTATAATTTTCATTTTATCAGTGTTCGAAGGTTTTGGTCGTCCTAGTTTTTTTCAGCCAGTGTTAGTTATTTGAAGGTATGTACACGATTTTGTGTTTTTATTGGTAATTATGGTATTGATGTGTCTTTGTATCAATTAAACTTTATTATGACTCCTATTTTATTTGATTTTGCTGCTTTTTTTTTTTTGTGGGCAAGTCCTTCTATCCTTTAACTTCAGGGAGAGATGGACCACTTTTTTAAAGGAGAGATGGACCATTTTGGTTTTCTATTTTTTTGGTGTTCTGCTTGTGTATTTTGGTATGTTATCCAGTAACCTTGATACAGTAAATCCTAGAGATGGGCTTGATTACAATACAAGTGAATAAGTGGTGTAGCAAGGAGAAAATGGACGGAATCTGCCTAGCAAGAGCTGTTCAAGCTCATGGTGACGGCATAAGGGTCAATAAAGCAGCAAATATGTACGGCATACCAAAGTCAACATTATCATAAATACAAAGAATCGTCTTTTGGCAGTCAGCCTATTACTTTTAGCCAACCAGTGTTTGCCAGTGGAGACTTAACACCAGGGAAGATCTTGGACATTGTTTCTCCCGTCCCCTACGTGGAAAAGATGTAAGGTGTACATCAAAGATCAAGGCAATTGGCTGAAGTATTAAACACTTCTGAAGATAAAACAAGCTTCAGGAAATAAAAGACCAAAAAAGAAAAACGTCCCCATCATAAAATTTAAAAAAAACGAGCAGACTACTGACGACTCAAGTGAGTCAAACTTTGAAGTGATTTCTCTCTGTAACAGTGTTTGCGAATGCTGGTCTCACGAAAGCTACTTTTATGTTATGTTATGTACTAAAAATACTTTTATCAATTAAAATATAAATACTGATTATGTTTAAGTTCTTCCTTTGATATTGTTTTTTGATTTGTTACGCATTAAAATTATTATTATTGTTAGGCCCATCTCACCCGCACAGTACGGGAGAGATGGACTTCGTCGATTTTTTTATTATTGCCAAAAAAATATAGTTAGGTTGATTTTTTTTCTAATTATTTGTAATGATAATGTTAATTAATACATCTGTATTGACATGAAAACAAATGTTTTGTTTTATTTACTTTTTATCAAAAGTTATGGATCCACAACAAAACGTGGTCCATCTCTCCCGGAATTACCCTATCGTGCAACACTAGTGCTTTTTGATACTAAAATTCCACGGTAAAATTCTGACTAATAAGTTTTCACTTCTATCGGCAGTCCCGTGGCAGTCCCTATGACTGACATTTTTTTTCTCTTTTTCTCTAGTTTTTTTCTAGTTGGATCCCACACGTACCTCTTTCTTTCTAAGTCATCTGCATAATGCCACTAGATTAAAAACAGGGAACGAAAACATCGTGAGAAAAGCTACATGTTCCTAGAATCTTTTGAGTTCATCCAATAGCCCCTCACTGGGCTAGCGTCGTTCCTTTATTAGGACCTTGACCAGTTCATCTTCACTCGCTCAAGGTCGCGCGGTTTTAGCCTACCGCTAGACCGTTCCTTCCAGGAAACAAGTGACAGTCGGTTGTCGGACGCACGGCTGAGCGCTCGCGCAAAACGTTTCCCGCGCATATTGTTATTAGATATGTCGTAAACCCTCCGCGCTAGACAGGGACAGAGTTACGCGTTAGAAGAGAGAGTTGAAAATCGTGACAGATATTGAGCGCTAATGCGAGCTGAATTGAACTTTGTTGTGTCCCAGCAAGAGCTGCTAGCTCCCAGCTTTGTTGTTTCGCTATTTATATAATTGTTTTTGGTAAGTGAGGCTTCTGTACTAATATATTTATTCTGTGCCTTGACTCTCTCTTTGCGAAAGAACGCCCTGAGTCCCAACAGTGGGAATGTTTATGCATTATATATCATAGACAGCCCCTTTCAATACAGTATATACATTCTGTGTAATCTGGGTATGCTACAGAATATGTAAAACCTTCAAAAAGGTCAAAACGATCATTTTAACAACAACACTCACCTACCCCAGTAACTTAATACCTTTGTCGTAATTACGGAATTTACAATCTCAGAATTTAACTCGGGGTCTGTACAAGTTTCCTTATTTCGCCAAGGTTGCAAAATTGTGAGACCTGCCATGGTACTTTACGAGAAATTAAAATTGACTAAAACTTCTAAGTTTTAATCAATTTAAATCTACAAGACATGACAAGAACTTGTAAAGTTTTCTATTTTTTGCATTCTCGTTAAGCTAATTTTGTAACTAGACTTATAAACCATGTCATCAATCATTAAATAATTAGAAAAATATTTGTATGCCTACCATACTGGAACAGGTTGCCTGAGGATGTTATTTCGGCAAAATCATTGAACTCTTTCAAGAACAAACTTGACAAATGGATAGCAAAAGACAATTATCATTTTAACAGACAATTACCTATAATTTTGTTACATATTTCAACACAGGCATATCAGCTAATGCTGCTCGCCTATTATTAAATAAATAAATATCAGGCAAAACATATGCCTGACGACAAGCTACTTCGAAACTTTGTGACCTTATTATATATCATGCAATGTGTATTGTTTTGAACAAATAAATTTTCTTTTATCTTTTTATTTTTATTTCACTAAAGTTACATAAACAAAAAATCATTCAAAAACCTTAAAATATATTGATTAGGTAAACGGGTAACTCACGTGTAATGAGGTCGGTCAATCCGACTCGAGTTTCGGCCGCGTCCGGCGGCCTTTTTCAAGGAGAGTGTACGCGCCCGATGGCTTCTCGTTTGGCACAAAAAAAGAGTGCACGTGAGTTACCCGTTTACCTAATCAATATGTGTAACAACCACGTTAACTTTAATACTAAAACCTTAAAATATAGTAGCGATTTGCAACCTATCGCTATCGCTAAGACCATGTATCGTCTAGTTTTACTAAACACTGTGAGAGACGGGCTCAGAGTTATAAACACTGAAGGGACAGTTTAACTAGCCTTAGTCCCAAGAGTCAATTCCAAAACTCATTTTAAGGACTTAGGAGTTAAGTTGAAAGTTCCGTGTCAGACTTTACTTGACTGACTACGTTGCAAATATGAATTTATCAACGACAAACTTGCAACTATAGGTTATTTTTGTAACGTCACGACCAAAATGCAGTGTTATCTAATGGTTTCGACTCTTCATGTTCCAATGAGCTGCGTGAATTTATTTTTAAGACGTGACGAGCAGAATGCAGTGTTAGGTAATGATTTCGACTCTTCATGTTCCAATAGCTGCGTGACTTTATTATTATGACGGGACGAGCAGAATGCAGTGCTGTCTAATTATTTCGACTCTTCATGTTCCAGTAGCTGCGTGATGCTGTGCTCTTATGGGCAGGCGAGTTGCTCACCTTCGGGTGCATGTGCGTGTTTGTCTCGTTACTCTTTCCTATAACAAAAACCGACTTACATTTTTAAATTAAATCCAGATACTCAATCAAATTTCATAAGAAAATATCAATAAGTCGTCTAAATACATGAAAGCAAATTTTACTTCTGTGTTCACATTTCAGAAATTACTACACCGATAGTGATAAAATTTATATCGAATCACCTCTGAACTATGATGTACCAAACAAAAAAAAAAAACTACCAACATCGATTCACTATTGGCGGTAAACATACAATAGAATTTAAAATCGTATTGCGAATCTCCTCCTTTAGTAAGTCGGTTAAAAATATTTTTTCATGTTGGTATCTGGACTGAAAATACGATCAAAAACTGTTCAGTAATCTGGTATAACTAGATGTAAGTTAATGTCTACGTTTGCGTAGTGTCTTACTGTATCAGTAGAAACTGGACGTCTACTCTAACTAAACGAAAAACGTAATTTCGAAATAAACTCGCCACTTTCCTACACCGGTTCTACTAGGATTCGTCCGATCGAACATTCTTTGACGTTTAAATGTTCTAAGCATAATCTAATTAGTGTAAGCTTAGAACATTTAAACGGACGAAATCGACGGGTCGAAGTAAAATCGAAGTAGGAAGGTCGCGAGTTTATTTCGAAATTACGTTTTCGTTGAATTAAAGAGAAAGATAAAGATAATTTATTAACATAACACAAGGTATGGTACATACAATTTATACATATGTGGAGATGAGACACAATCAATCGGTTACTTAGTGTACACAAGTGAGGATTGTCAACGAACCCTAAACTAAGCACAAGGCTTGTGTCTTAGGGCTCGAGCGCGCGAGTGCCAAGTTAATAATGTATGTTTCCTGTATGTCAAGTAAATGTATAGTGTCTTTAATAAATTCAAATGTTAGAAGGGTGACTATGCAATACATATATGCACTGAAAACTACGGTTGTGCACCGACAAATAAACACAAACGCAAGATATTCAAAATGAAAAGCTATGGCTATTCTCTATATATATTGTGAATGAGACTTCCTGTATTAGAGTAGACGACCTGCTATTATTTTGAAAAAATTGTTGTCTGTAAAGTCGGTTTACTGACGATAGTTGAACGTGACGTCTTAAGAAAATACTGATGGAATGGTAGCATTTTTCAAAAGAAAATTTTAATTTAATTTGTTTAATAGATAGATAGATAGATATACTCTTTATTGACACACCAAAGAAAATAATAATAGATTTGTATGTAAAAAGTAATCAGTAGAATTTAGTCATTTTCACTCAAAACAATGCAAAAAACAATGCAAAAGAGCTTTTAGATGCCGGGGATCGAACCCGGGGCATTTCACATGCAAAGCGAACGCTCTACCACTGAGCTACATCCCCGCTTGAACTACTGGTCGAAATAATTAATACAACTTTAACAAACATGCGGCGAGGTAACGACCGACGGTAACGACCGACGGTAACGGTACATGACGTCATGTTTTGCGGGCGTGCAGCCGGCTTCATCGAATTATAAGACGTTATCACGTCAAAAAGTCTAATTGTTTGAAGCGGATTGATAAATTAGTTAAAATAGTCTCCTTGTTATATCACTGTATAGTCATATACGTTATTGTGTTATGAGTAGGATATCCGTGTATTTCATTAATTCAATTAAGCTTTACAAGCAAAGGGGTCTCGGTAACGAAGTTATGTACGACATTAATAGGCTTTTGTATTATGTTATATATTCTATGGCCATAGTCTTCTTGCCCTGAGTCCTAGCAGTGGAAATCTGGGAACATTTAGTGGACTGCTAATGTAATTTCTAGGTGTCAAATGTCAAACCAGATCTTTATTTCATTTTTTATAGTACAGAGTGATAAGACGCGCAGGAGATGTGCCTGATGGTAAGCAATATGCCCGTAACAGAACAGCGAGATCCAGCTATTGTATCATGAAGAGTCCAAAGCATTATATCTCCTGTATTGCGCTCGTCATTCAGAGATACAAGATGTATCTCTATGATCTGTAATTTTGCTGGTAACGCCCTTCAAACCGGAAAACAGTGATGATGTTTCTTTAAGATAAAGACACAAAACTTATGCCACACAAATTTTTCGCCTTTATAATAAGAGTATCTTGCTGACAAATCAATTATGACGAGTCGATTCCCTTCGCATGACATTGAATTAAATTGCCACACTCCTCACCCAATCAGAATCAAATGGAAAACTATTACATGTAACCAAAGAGTATACATATAGCACGTATATATTATAGAGTTAGAACAAACGCTTTACACCGGGCGCACGGGTCTGATCGCTCTTGTCTTGTCGCTCTTGTCGAAGTGTCATATTTTTGTCGCGCCACATCACTCTGTTGCCATAGCTCTAACATACACCTCATCTGCTTACGATTGGTACAAAGGAACCGTGCGGAGAAACCTGGACGTCTACTACTCTCTTTCTACGAATACGTAATTTCGAAATAAACTCGCGACTTTCCAACTCCGATTCTACTTCGATCCGTCGTTTTGACCGTTTAAATGTTATAAGCATACTCTATTTAGAGTATGCTTACAAAATTTAAGCGCCAAACAATGTTGTATCGGACGAAACGAAGTAGAACGAGAGCAGGAAAGTCGCGAGTTTTTTTTCGAAATTACGTTTTCGTAGAAACAGAGTAGACGTCCAGCGTCTCGCGACTTTCTTACTCTCATTCTACTTCGCTTCGACCGATACAACATTGTTTGACATTTAAATGTTCTAAGCATACTCTAATTAGAGTATGCTTAGAACATTTAAACGGACAAAACGACGGATCGAAGTAGAATCGGAGTTGGAAAATCGCGAGTTTATTTCGAAATTACGTTTTCGTAAAAACAGAGTAGACGTCCAGATCTATTTCCTTATATTTAATCTAATCGTGTTGTTACACATAAGACCAACAAATGTACAACCATAATGTTGGCAATAAAATGATTGAGTATTGAGTTTGATAATTTTGTAGTTACAGCGATATTTCCCTGTCAGTGTACATTCCACATGTGTAGAATCGGTAAACGTAGTGTAGGACGCCCTGAGACTAGATGGAGTGACGATATACGAAATACGGCTGGTGGCGGTTGGAAACGTAAGACTGAGGATCGGGCTGAGTGGCGAAATATAGGAGAGGCCTATGTCCAGCAGTGGACGAACACGGGCTGATGATGATGATGGTACATTCCACACAACCCTTGTAAGCGAGCCCTCTCGCTCCTGTGAGCACTCGCCTCCCGGCCGACCCTGTAACTCGCTCCCAGCTTGTGTTACACCAACTTACTGATAACTTACTGATAACTTACTGATAACTTACTGATAACTTACTGATAACTTACTGATAAGTTGCGATAACTCGACGCGTGTTCGCGTCAATTCAGTTACGTTAGTTTGTGGAACTCAACGCCGCGTACGACGGAGGATCCAAGGAAAACGCTAGTTTGTTTGTATTTATTAATACTATAGAGTAACGAGACGAGCAGAACATGTGCCTGATGGTAAACAACACGCCTGCCACATAACAGCACAGTGAGACGCAGCTATTAGAACATGAAAAGTTCAAATCATTACCTAGCACTGCACTGCGCTTCTAGAGATCTAAGATGTTATATCTCTACACCCTGTAATTTCTCTGGAAACAAGCCCTTCAAACCGGAACACAGTAATGTTTGCCCATTACTGCTTGGCGGTAGAATAACTGGCAAAGGTGTGGTACTTCCCCAGGCGGACTCTGCCAAGAGTCCTACCACTACATTTATTTATAACGTCTAGTCTGCAATTAACAACACTGCAACATTGCAAAACAAAATGGTTTGTCCGCGCAGGGTACAATCGTGGCGTCTTTACATCGAGTGTAATCAGTTTCTTCTATGTAAGCACACTCTTTGGTAGAGTCCAATATTACGTAAATTCTTACTGATCCTTACTTATAACAAAGTTTTCTTTATGCTATTAAAATACGTAATTTAATATAAACCCTAGAGTTGGAAAGCTTATTTAGTTATTCTGAATTCGTATGGCTACGTTATGAGGTGAACCGCGCCTGGCGTTCTCCCAGGATACCGTACGCTCGTAAAGTAATTGCTTTCGACATTGCTATTCCTGTCTTGTATCTTTGAAGCAAAATGAAAAGAGAGGGCTATAACAATACCAAAGCAATGTTCTTAGACGGTAGATACAGATACCTTGTTCGGAACACATGAAATATTATTATCTATGTAAATGCGTAGATCAATTACATATTACAAATTCTTGTCTCTACAACCCATTTGTGTAAAATCAGCCTTCTGATGACCCAGTTTACTGTTCAAAATTATACATATAAAATTAGCATATCATTTTAATTAAGATCTTCATCATCATCTTACCCTACTCCACTAAACACCAAGCCACTCCCATGATACGCCACTCAACCCTATTTTCTATTTCCCGCTATTTTTGCGATAAAAAGTACCTATGTTTGTTCTAGACTATTATTACCTATACTTGTTATAAATTTCGATCTGTTCCTTTAAAAAATAGGCTATAAAACATAACGTAGCCCTTTTCCCGGGAAAATAACGGAATTGAAAGAAACGTGAGCGAAACTGCGCATTTTCACAAAAAAAAGCTTAAAACAGAGGCAAAGTAAAAGTTCTTTATTCTTAAGTATAAAATGTACACGTCATTCATAAAAGAGAAAAAACAAAAGAAATAAACAAATAGTCAACATTTTCAATGTTTTAAATGAACATTTCACTGAATGATTAAAATTATCACGCAGATAAGTGTCAAACATTAAACATACATTTATTACAATATATTGTAATGGGGTAGAAAAAATTGGCAGTCATAGGAACTGCCGATAGAAGTGAAAACTTGCTGTTGTTCTGATACTAGTACCTAGGGGCAAACGCAACTCTTTTATATTTCTGTTGTCCTGGTATCTGGAGATAAACGCTGGGCTGTTGGAGGTAGGTAATCGAAACTCTTTACTGTTTCTGTTACCCTGGTACCTACCTGGCCGTTTTTACCGAGTTTACCCGAAGATTTCATATCCGATCCGATCCGATCCGATCCATTATCATATCCAAGCGTGACGATTGATGAATCCATTTCACAGCCCACGAAAATTCTGTCTATAGCGCGCCTAAAGAAGTTTTCACTTCAATAACTGCTTGGCGGTAGAATATCTGGCAGAGGTGTGGTACCTCCCCAGGCGGGCGGACTCTGCCAAGAGTCCTACCACTACAAATTAGTAACCAATTTAGTAGAATTAACATCATTCTGTACGCCTACTTTCTTGTCACGTCTCTCCATGCTGTCAAAATATCGCTGTTTTTAGGGTTCCGTAAAACGTAAAAACAGAGCCCTTATAGTTTCGTCATGTCTGTCTGTCTGTCTGTCTGTCCGTCCGTATGTCACAGCCACTTTTTGCCGAAACTATGAGAACTACAAACACTGTTGAAACTTGGTAAGTAGATGTTTTCTGTGAACCGCATTAAGATTTGAACAGAAAAATAAAAAAAAATAAAAAATTAGGGTTGCCCCCCATACTGCGAACTGAAACTCAAAAAAAATTTTTCATCAAACCTACACGTGTGGGGGGGTGTCTATCGATAGGTCTTCAAAAATGATATTGAAGTTTCCAATATAATTTTTGTCTACACTGAATAATATGCGCGAGAGACACTTCCAAAGTGGTAAAATGTGTGTCCCCCCCCCCCTCTAACTTCTAAAGTAAGAGAATGAAAAATCTAAAAAAAATATATGATGTACATTACCATGTAAACTACCAACGAAAATTAGTTTGAACTCGATCTGATGAGTAGTTTTTTTTAGTACGTCATAAATACACTATTATTGAAACTTCGATCAAAGTTACAACGAACTACAAGAACTATATTTATGTACTATATATAATGTTACTTGCTGCAACGGAACCCTTCATGGGCGAGTCCAACTTGCACTTGGCCACTTTATTTTTTATCTCTCAGCCCAGCACGCATGTAACAAATGTGAGAGCCACGCGTTACTCGGCGCGTGCTTCTAGAGCCGCATATTCCCCGACACGTTCCGAATCTCTTCTCTTTTTGTTTTTCGTCTACATTGTTTATGTGCGCTTAAATAAATGGCTGCGGATACCCGAAATATCCACAGGGTACCGCAAAAACGTTATAAACTGCTGATGTTAACGGGTTATGTTTTTACGCCGTGTGGAGGCAAGTTACAGTTTGTCTAATTGGTAGAAAAGCGACTGCTGATTTGGAGCTACAAGTTCAAATCCCAAGCGTACCACTGTTTTCGAAGTCATGTGCGTAATGCCGCTAATTTAAAAACGGTAACAAAAATGTCGTGACGAAACCGCCACATATCTAGAAACTTGCAAGGTTATGTCTTATCTAGCATCCTGCATTGTATCAGCGTGATGGATTCTAACCTTGACTCTCTTGCGAGAGATGGCCTCAAGTCCCAGCAGTGGGAACATTTAGTGGGTTGCTTTAAGTGTGTGTAGTCCACTACTAATAGGCTTGGTTCTCCAGTACTCTCCACCTCCTACCCAAATAGGGTAGGTTGGACCATAGTCCATCATGCAGATCAAGTTGATGGGTTGGTGTGTGACGCATCGAATGATTCTGTCAGTTTTCTCACGATGTTTTCCTTATGCGTTTTAAAGTTAGCGGCATTACGCACATGGTTTCGAAAACAGCTGTGCCAGATTCGAACCAAGGCTTCCGGATTGGCTTTTCACCGGACTAGACCAGCCATAACTTACTAATAGCCGTAATGTTTCTTATTTCATTGCACTGAAATTTGAATTCAAATCTACAAGAAGAGAGCTTGGTCTGGACTCCCATCTTAGCTCTTGTAATTAAGCTACATTTAGCTGGCGTACGGAATGAGCTATGCTTTGTATTCCTCTGAGGGATTGCATTCGTAACGAGGTAACTGGTCGGAAAACTGAGGTCGTAGTTGTAGCTTAGCGCATTAGCGATCTGAAATTACAGAGGACTGTAACCGAGGTCATGGTCTGTAAAAACGATATCTGTTGAGGTAGAAGGTTCTGGAGTGGATAAAAAAAATTGGCAGTCATAGGAACTGCCGATAGAAGTGAAAACTTATAACTCAGAATTTGATAGCTTACCTTGGAAACTACACGTGTGTAACCGGAGGGCGTGGCCTCGCCATCTTGCCATGGCCTGTCCACGCGTTTTCAGCATTTCCCATTGGCTAACGTATTTCTAGATGGCCAACAGCCATGGTCCCGAGTTTACCAGAAGCTTTCTTATCATACCCGAGCGTAACGAATGAATTCAATTCACAGCCCACGAAAAATTTGTCTAGGCGCGCCTACAGAAGTTTTCACTTAAAAAAAATTGGTAAACGTATTGTAGGACACACTGAGACTAAATGAAGTGACGATATAAGAAGGGGAACGTAGCCGTTGGCAACGTAAAACCCAGGATTAGACTAAGTAGTGTGTTATGGAAGAAGCATATACTCAGAAGACGACGAGTATAGGCTGATTGTGATGATGCATAAGCATCCGATTTAATGTTCCCACTGCTGGGACGCGGGGCCTTCGCTCACTAGGAGAGAGTCAAGGCCATAATCCACCACGCTGGCGCAGTGCCGGTTGGTGGATGACACATGACTTCGACAGATACATGTCGGTTTCCTCACGATGTTTTCGCTGCTTAGCGGATTACTTATTTTGAGTAGTGATGAAATTTTCGTAAATTAAGGTACCAATGAATCTACCCTTCCTGTACAATCCTGTTTAACTAAGTATTTCTTCTTATCCTAGGTTTAGCTGTACTCAGACGGTGGTTACCTACTCGTAATATCTCGTCTTTTTTGCTCATTCTTTACACAAAGGGCCTGAAACAATAAAACCTAGGTACGGTTTTTTGTTGATGAATACGGGTGAATGTTCAGTATATGTAGTGTCGTATGTCTGTATTAACAATTATTTAAGTAATAAGTGCTTTGAAACGAGCCATTCTTGTAAATTTCGATTTGTATTCTAAATCGTCTATTATTTTTTCTTAAAATCCTTTTTCTGTATCATATCATATATCTGTATATTCATGTTCCAATAGCTGCGTGTCACTGTGCTGTTATGTGGCAGGCTTGTTGCTTACCATCAGGCACATATCCTGCTCGTCTCGTCACTCGTAACTATAAAAAATAAACTATCTTAATGTAACAACAGATATTGAAGATAGATAGAAAACTGTTTATTGTAATTGTGACACAAACAAACTGAAATATTTCAGTGTACATATCTAACATTTATGAATATACATTGAACTGAAACGATTATTTTCTTTAAAAAACAATTAAATTAACACAGGCTTTAAGACCCACGACATCTAATGGTTAAAGACCTGTTTGCATTTTGATTAGTGCGAGTGCGAAATAGAACACGCTTCTAATCACTTCACTACGCAAGTTACTACACACTCACACTAATCCATCGCTGTCCACACGTGATTGCTACTAATCACTTAACACCTGCACTAAACACTCGCACTCGCAAAAATGCAAACAGGCCTTTAAGTATACTCAAACTGATGTCTGATTCAAACCTACGACCACACGACTATAAAACTGAACATTCTGGCCTCTATCTACCAAGGTTTTAAATAAAAATATTACAATTTAACATACATTTTTCCACGTTCCAGAAACGCGATTAACAAAAAATTAAAAACAATTTCCACGAGTTAACAATATAATAGATATTTTTAATTAGCTGCTCGTCGACCGACCTCCGGCCGAAAATGATTTACATTCCTTTGAGAAAACAACGAAATTCTATCTAACGGACGTTTACTCTCAATTTCCCGAAACTCGTAATTTTTAATCTGTGCTCCTGATTAAAAAATCAAAGTATTAAAAGTTGCGCTCCAATTTTATAGATCACTAATATATCCCCGCGACTTCGGCCGCGTCGCGTCGACGTTGGAAAAACAAAAAGAGACCCCGGGAATGTCTATAGAAGTGAAAACTTGACCATTTATTACGTAGGTATGTACCTAATATATTATAATTATTGACATAATTAATTCATATTATAATCACTTAAAATTCGTTATAGCAGTAAACAAGGAATACTCAAAACCACTTAAATATAATGTGGGACTATTCCAAGGGTGCTGCTTATCACCAATAGTATTTAATATAGTTATAAATATTCTAGTAGATAAATTAATATCCCGTGAGAAGAAATGGGGCTACCGGTTTAAAATCAACAATAAGTACACTGAGTCAATTTTAGCCTTTGCGGACGACCTTGCAATACTTACACGAAATCCCAAACAGTGTCAAGAATTGTTGAATGATGTTGATGAGTTCTGTACATGGACGGAGGGAATGAGGGCAAAACCAAGTAAATGTCATTGTTTATGTCTGGGTAGACGAAATACCAAATATACTTCTTACGATCCGGGACTCTCCATAAGTGGCCAAAGAGTTGCCACAATTGCAGAGGCAGTGCCTTTTAAATTTCTTGGTAGAAAGATAGACTACAAAGGGCGTACACCATCATTAGAGGTAGTTGTTGGAAATTTCATGAATGACCTCAATAAGGTAGACCAACAGCCTATCAGCAATATCAAAAAAGCATGGATATATGACAACTATCTCACATCACGTCTCACTTGGCCTTTCCTAGTATATGACATCGGTAAAACCCTCCTCGCAAAACTAGATGCTAATGTCATAAAGATATTGAAGTCATGGTTTGGATTGGCACATCCGGCTGATCCCTCTACTCTATTTAGGGATCACAATAGTTTTGGCCTGAAACTAAAAAAACCATCCGAACTCTACAAACACCTAAGAGTTACAAAAACGCATGTTTTGGGAAAGTCGAAAGACGAATTAATCGCATCTCTCCCAAAAGACAAAAGCGCTTCGGACCTTGAATCTAGACTTCAATTCCACAAACAATTTATGGCAGGCGCGCAAGTAAATACAGCTGGGTTGGGTACGAGAAAGAAAAGGGAAGACCGAGACATGGTAAAAACCTTTCTACAACAAGACGAAAATGATAGTTACAAAGTGCACGCTATGAATTTAGAAATGCAAAGTGAGTGGTTAACCATAGGTGAGTTTTGTATCCCATTAGCTCTAAAGTGGCGCACCTTGCTATATGACTGGTCTCCTGCCTTATTAAAATTTTATCTGAACGCTTTCCAAATGACCCTCCCTGACCAGAGTAACTTGGTAAGGTGGGGAAAAGCCTCTGAAAAATGTTGCTATACTTGTAGTGAGGCGATATGTACAGCAAGGCACATATTGGTGGGATGCAAGGTGCTCCTTAATAGGGGTCATTACTCACAGCGCCATGACAGAGTACTTGAAATCATACGTGAAGCCGTAAGCCTTTCGGTAGCTAGAGCCCAAAAGGGATTGACGATAAACAAAAGACAAATTAACTTTGTAAAAGAGGGCTCAACTTCAAACTCCAAGAACAAGCCTTACTCAATCCTGGGTTCAGCACCTGATTGGACTATTTTAATGGACACGTATGAAAAGCACTACAAAATCCCAGAGGATGTAGGTGTTTCGTCATCCAGACCGGACATTTTCCTTTTTTCTAGGGCTACGAAACGCATAGTCCTGGTAGAACTTACCGTACCGTGGGAAACTAATATACCTAAAGACCACGCGATGAAACAAAATAAGTATTACGACCTACAAAATGAATTAACAAAAAATGGCTATGTAGTTAATTTATACGCTGTAGAAGTAGGAGCGAGAGGTATACCAGCAAAATCTCTCTATAACCTGCTTAAAGACCTTGGATTGTCCAGAAGTGCAGTAAGTTCTATACTAGAACGAGTATCTAAAGCTGCACTAGTAGGATCATATCGGATTTGGCTGGGCAGGGAGAGAAATACGAGTAGTGAAGGTGAGTGTTGACGTACGTCAATATAAGGGGCCCCTTTTAAACCTACAGCCCGAGTCACAAGTCTCGGGGTCTACTCGTGATTTCTCTCTCTGCCACACGATGGACCCGGCACCCGCACGGTGAATCCATGGAATGCTAAGAAGTACGTCTCTCTATAGACAAATAACACATAATTATATTATAAAGTCAAAGTTAAAGTACTTTATTCATAAATGTACAGTTTATACGTCAATAAATCTTATATATAAAATTCTCGTGTCACAGTGTTTGTTTCCTTACTCCTCCGAAACGGCTTTACTGATATTTACCAAATTTTATATGCATATTCAGTAGGTCTGAGAATCGGCTACTAGCTATTTTTCATACCCCTAAGTATTAGGGGTTGTTCACCCCAAACATTTTTTTTTAATTTTTGGTCAAATGTTTTTGTTTTTATTTTTTTATAATGTGGCGTTAAAAAATGCATACAACCCTAAATTTTTACCCTTTTATCACCAACCCCTGTTTTTTTATAGCCATTTTAGTAATTTAATCATTTGACAGTGAACTCCTAAACGACGGGACCGATTTGAATGTTTTTTTTTGTGTGTGTATTCGAAGATGGTTTAAATTCACAAATAAGCCCGGCAGATGGCGCTGCAGACAGTGTCTAGGTTATGTCCGAGCGAAGCCGGAACGGGCCGCTAGTCTATATATATAAAAGCGAAAGGTCACTCATCAACGAATCTCAGAAACTACAAATGCTAGGAACCTGAAATTTTGCATGGAGGTTCCTTTTAGCACGTAGGCACTCGTTAAGACGAGGTTTTGCGAAATTCAACCCCTAAGGGGGTGAAACAAGGGATGAACGGTTGTATGAAAATTCGTTCGTGAAGTTAACAAATTTTGTATTTAAACACTTGACACCAAGCAATTAAATATTTGTTCCATCAATTTTGTAATTTTGAACTGTACGGGGGTGAAATTGGGGTTGAAATGGGGGATGAATGTCAATATGGAAATTCTCTGCCGTTGAGGATAAAGCCATGAAACTCTGAATATAGACACTAGACACAAAGCAAACGAATATTTGTTCTATTAATTTTGTAAATTCGAACTGTACGGGGGTGAAATTGGGGTTGAAATGGGGGATGAATGTGAATACGAAAGTTCCCAACCGTTGAAGATAAAACCATGAGACTCTGTTTACAGACACTTAACACGAAGCAAACGAATATTTGTTGTAGCAATTTTGTAATTTCTAACTGTACGGGGATGAAAATGGGGTTGAAATGGGGGATGAATCTCAATATGGAAGTTCCTAACCGTTGAAGATAAAACCATGAAACTTTGTATATAGACAATTGACACGAATCAAACAAATGTTTGTTCTAGCAATTTTTTGGTTTTGCGAAACTCAACCCCTAAGAGGGCAAAACAGGGGATGGACGGTTTTATGAAGATTCCGCAATTTTCAAAGTTATAAGCATGAAATCTACAGAACCGATTTTAAATAAATTTTGTACACAAATAGACTAGATCTCAAAAAAAGGTTACTTTTATTACGAAAAAGCGTTAAAGGGGTTGAAACGGGGGATGAAAGTTTAAATGAAAGTTCGTATTTGTTGAAGATAAAACCATAAACTTAGTAACTAGATACTTGAGGTGAAGCCAATAGATGTTTGTTCTATTAATTTTGTAATTTCGAACTGTCCGGGGATAAAATATGGAAGTTCATGAAACTTCGTATCGAGACACTTGACGTGGAACAAATAAACGTTTGTTCAACAATTTTGAAATTTCTAACTTTACGGGGATGAAATGGGTTTTTGAATGGGGGGATGAAAGTTTTGTGTGGAAGTTCGTCATTGTCGAAGATAATCCATGAAACTTTGTATCTAGATACTTGACGCGAAGCAAATAAATGTTTATTGTAGCAATTTTGTATTTTCAAACTGTACTGGGATGAAATGGGGGATGAAAGTTCGTCATTGTTGAAGATAAAACCATTAAATTTTGCAACTAGACACTTGACGCGTAATTTTGAACTGTACGGGTATGAAATAGGGGATGGAAGTTACATAGAAGTTTGTCATTGTTGAAGATTTGATGATATTATATAAAAATGTTTAAATATAAACTGTGTTTAGTGAACGTACATTTGTATGGGTGTACTGCCTCAGTTACCTCAATATTCATTTTGCGCGGACGAAGTCGCGGGTAAAAGCTAGTAAAAAATAAAAACAAAAGAAAGAGCATACAAATTGTATACATTTTCAAAGTTTGAAATGACTACTTTACTGTATTATAATAATTATTGTACAGAAAACTGTCAAGCATTATATAAGTATAATATGTTTTTATAACAATTTAATTGTATTATATAGACAAGTTGATAATAATATGAAATAATATGAAAATTCAATAGTTTTTTACCACCTCAAAGAATGCCAACAAGCGTGTTTATTTGTGTTCGTAGATATGTTATCGGCAATCTGTATCATTCCGATGTTGTATACAATAACTAGGCAATGCGTAGAATACCTGGGGCGTCCGGACAATCTGTGAAATATTGTGAATATTGTCCATTACAAACTTTACCTAGTTAATAAGTACAATTCCTAGGGATTGTATGAAGTACCTGGTGTTCCAACGGCAAAGTGATATATATATTTATACTAGATCTTGGTATATATATTTATCAGTATTATGTAAGTAACGGTTAGAGTGTCACGAATTCTATTGTTTTTTAAAGCGATAAGCGACATCGCTTCATAATTGACGGCCAAGAAGTGTAAACCTACAACAAATAAAAACAAATCTCGAAGCTAAATAACGCTTCATTCGACTTGATTCAGCAACAGACATCCAAATGTCCGAACTGACACATTTTTATTATATTAGTAAATTTTATTACGCTACTGGGAATGCCCATAAATTATCTTTTCTTTGTTCACGTATAATTTAGTGAATTTAGAAAATAAGTATTTTCCCAAAGGATTTAAAGAATACAAAGTAGCCGATGTCACATTTTTGACTGTAATAATTTATCTGCATTTAGAATTTCAACGTGATACGTTTTTTCTATACGTATTATTATAAAACTGAAGAGAGTTAATGTTGTAACGCGTTATCTCGAGAGCTATTATTGGACCGATTTCAAAAATTCTTTCTCCGTTGGTTATGTACGTGATCCATGTATATTATGTTTTAGTGCGTAAATAAGTATGTAATATTAACACATCATTCACAAACTTTTGCCTTCCTAATGTCCACTTCTATCGGCAGTCATAGGAACTGCCGATAGAAGTGAAAACTTAAGTAAAACTCAAAATTTGATAACTCACTTTGGAAACTATGCGGGCGAAACCGGAGGGCGGGGTCATGACCATCTAGAAATGGTAACGCATTTCAAGATAGCCAATGGAAAATGCTGACGCATTTCTGGATGGCCAATGGGAAATGCGGATGCATTTCTAGATGGCCAATGGCCACGGTCCCGAGTTCACCCGAAAATTTCTTATCATTCCCGAGCGGGACGCTAGAATTCAATTCACAGCCGACGACAAATATGTCTATGGCGCGCCAAACGATGTTTTCACTTCAAAAACTCAAAATTTGTGCCGTTTATAGCGTTGGTGTGTCGTGTTAGGGAGTGTGTGGGTGTGACGTATGTTTATTACTAGTGCAAATGAATACTTAGTACAGTACACTTACGTACGTACAGTACTTCCCCTTTTATGTTATTTTCTACATTGGGGTAAACAAAATCGTTCGCAAAAAAAATTACGTCAAATGAAATGATGTGGTGTCATGGGATACCAGGTAGGGACGAAGTTCCTTCTTATAATATAGAAGCAATACAATTAGCAAAAATAATGCTTAATTTTATTATTTATGGTACGATCATCTGAATAATAAGGAGAGCAATACTGGTCAGGGACAGTTTTTACGCGACACTTTCGTTATACATTTTTTTAACGGTTTCAGTCTCATTTTTTTTTTAGTTTGATCGTGCAATATAATACTTTCTCCTTAAATCCAGCCGTAAGGAACGTTAAAAAAAAATGGAAATAAAAAGTATCTTGAACTTTTTTATTAATAAAGAAGTTCAAGATATTTGCGACGTCATAAGATCTAAAATAGATACAATAGTGCGTATCTAAGTAATGTCTTGAAGAACGTAGATTGAGATTTTTTTCAAAGCTCATTTGGTTGTTTGAAACAGCATAATCATAATATCTTTATTGCGATATGTAGGTAGTACAATAGATGACAATTTAAGTATGTTTTGGTTATGATAAGGATTGAGATGAGCACTACACCTCTAGATATACAAATATAGGTAATTTTGAGATTTTTTTCATAGTATAAAGTTACAAGTCCCTTTCTCTCGTTTCTATCTAACTGCTCGTAACTCGAAAAAGTGACAACGTTTCATAATAAATTTTCCCATAACTCAAGCATAGCTGTTTTATTTCACTTGCGTAATAAGTAGAGGATATGTTTTGACGTCAAGTGGATAGTACATGAATTTGTCTAGGTATGCACGCTCCATTGTAGCCTGCATCGCAAGATAGCGTTCGAGTATACACGTTTTTATCCATAAAAACATTTAAGGCGCTGAATAGAGCCAAATGGCACTTTTTAAACACATTTTTAGCAAAATGTATAGGGTTTGAGATGTTGAATAAAATATATGTTATTCTTGAACATATTTATAAGGGAACCATTGCTTTCAAAACACGATTTGGAAAAGATATCTTGACAAGAAAAAATCGTAAACTAACCTCTAAAATGAGTTTTAAACGTAAATATCTGTGTTATTAATGAACATACATTATTCAAATTTTAAAGATTAACGTATTATTTCTTAATAAAGGGCAAGGATGTTTTATATTTTAGATTAATTTGGTTAATTCGCATTAATTAATTGTTTTTTAATACGCTAACTCGACCGAACCGGCCTGAGTCTTGCTTCTCGCTCACTACTATGAAGTCCGGCAGAAAGCGCTGATGCGCCGTGCAGGAAGGACGCTACGTCGCGTCGCTTCGCTGCGCGGCACTCGCTATTCAG
Source organism: Ectropis crepuscularia (assembly GCA_963693475.1). NCBI lineage: Eukaryota > Metazoa > Arthropoda > Insecta > Lepidoptera > Geometridae > Ectropis > Ectropis crepuscularia. The sequence goes on along the minus strand of OY856369.1, from coordinate 14,055,891 downwards.
AAAAATAAAAATTCTCACAAATGGAATGCAGAAACGTCAAGAGAGGTCATGATTTGAAAATTTGACGCGTTGGTTATTAGTAGGTTTAGCTCGATGGTTTAGCATGACCGTGGGGGACGTTTATGACCCTGTGTCCAAATCTTTGAACCGTGATTTTCTTTTTGCATATTTTTTTTCATTTTGTTGTTGTATGTTTTCGTTAGTTTTCAAGCTTTTATTTTTTAGTTTCACCTGCCCTGAGGCACAGATGAGAATATAGTTATTATGGAACCCATGAATATCAGTGATGTAACGCGAGGCTTATCATGAAATCTTGCAAATTAAATCTACTTCCCGATTTACAGATTGCGTGAAAATTTGCATAATACTTGTGTAAATTGCAAGAAGACAATAAATAAATTGCAATATGATAATTATGATGCTGATCTGATGATGGAGCTGGAAGGTTGCCATGCCATATCATTGATGTTTAATTCAGATCAATCAATTGTTTTTAAAAAGCTAACTCGACTGAACGGCCCTTCTACCAGCTAACTAAATCGGCAAAAAAATAAAAATGATAAATTCTCACAAACGAAATGCGGAAACGTCAAGAGAGGTCATATGATTTGAAAATTTGACACGTTGGATATTAGTCGGGTTGGCTCGATGGTTTAGCATGATCGTGGTACGCGTTCATGACCCTGTGTTCAAATCTCAGAACCGCGAACTTCTTTTTGCATGTTTTTTTTCATATTATTGTATGTTTTCTCTGTAGTTTTTCAAGCTTTTACTTTTTAGTTTTACCTGCCCTGAGGCATAGGTGAGAATATAGTTACTATGGAACAAGACATTAAAACAAGACTAAATTGCAAGACAATTATATGATAATTAATTAATTATGATGCTGATCTGATGATGGAGCTGGAAGGTTGCTATGCCATGCAAAATGTTTAATTCACATCAATCAATTGTTTTTAAAAAGCTAACTCGACTGAACGGCCCTTCTACCAGCTAACTAAATCGGCAAAAAAATAAAAATGATAAATTCTCACAAACGAAATGCGGAAACGTCAAGAGAGGTCATATGATTTGAAAATTTGACACGTTGTATATTAGTCGGGTTGGCTCGATGGTTTAGCATGACCGTGGTACGCGTTCTGACCCTGTGTTCAAATCTCAGAACCGTGAACTTCTTTTTGCATGTTTTTTTTCATATTGAGCCGGAAGGTGGTCATAGAAACTCAGTAATTAAACGACATAGCACAACCGAGCTTGGACTCGTTTTCTTTGTCTTAACGAGTACTTTGGTGCTAGATTATTACCAGGGTCTGATGATGGAGCCGGAAGGGGGTCATAGGAACTCAACAATTAAATGACATAACTCCATCGAGTTTGGGCTCATTTGATTTGTCTTGATGAGTACTTTGGTGCTAAATGGTAACAAGGGTCTGATGAAGGTGCTGGAAGATGGTTAAGGGTTGCCAGTAATTAAACGAGTACATTGGTAGTCCAAGTCGCTGTTAAAGTCTACGTTATGGCTCATCTATTCGGGAGAACGGTGACTGCCGATTCGGAGCCCCACGCGCACCACTCGATGTTAGCATGTAATGCCACTAACTTAAAAACGATGAAGGAAAACATCGTGAGGAAACCGAAATGTACCTAGTAAGTACATGTAGGTACCTAGTGTTTTCACCTCATGTGACATTTACCAACCCACACTTGGCCAGCGTGGTGGATTATAACCTAGTCCCAGCCTAGATCTCTCCTTGCGAATGAATGCCTCGAGTCCCAGCAATGAGAACATATAGTGGGTTGTTTACGCAGATTGTAACCGGGTCTGATGATTAAGCTGGAAGATGGCCCTACGTAGTTTAATTTCACAAGATACGTTATTTCTTTAATACTACATTTTTAGATTTGGCGATGAATTGAAAATAAATCGCTGCTTTGAGACTAAAAAGCCACAACTCAAAATTCAGTTCACTTTTCTACTTCTGACGATTTTCTATCATTCTCTATGTATTTTAATGGGATATTACTTTATTATTTCTACGTTGTGTTAAAATTAATAATCATAAGAATAAAGTTAATGTAAATATGTTAATGTAAGTAAGTATAAAGTAGGGTTCCTATAAAATAGACCTGATTTTTTGCCGTTTTCATAGATATTGGTACGGAATCCTTCATTCGTTCATTCGACTTGCACTTGGCTTATTTTAAACACATTTGATATTATCTAATGTTTTATGTAAAAATGCCGTATTAGTCTCTTACCCCTCGAAAGCCCATTAACTACATTAACTACTAAGCTTCGTCGAATCGACGATGCGAATGTGAAAAAAATGATGTAATTTTTAAGTGCGCTGTTGCACCCATTGCTGCTTCTGATTATATGGATTAGTGGCACCATTTCCTTTTTTTTTATATATTTAAATTTACCACTCTACAGACTCCGGGGTCCGTAGCTTTCATCATTTCAAATCTTATTTATTTTTACATATTTCTTGAATAACCTGAAGAGGAAAATATGGAGGGAGCTGGGAACATTTTGAACCTAATACTAGTGCTCGTCTGTTGTGCCGATCACTATTGGTTGGGATTCCGCAAGTATTCGGCTCGACATCGATTTTTTGTCTTATTACCATTTGCCTAAGCCGTCTCCTCCCGGCCCAGAGCCTCCACTACGGCTGCATTTCTGTCCCTGATGGCCATCTGTAGGTTGAACTCTCGGATGGTCTTCGGTGATGCAGCCAACGCTCGCCGCACGAACCGACCAATGGTGTCATCGGTGTCGTTAGCGTAGTACGTGAAGGTCCCCGTGTGCCGTGAGATCGCAACAACCGCATGGGGCACGCTCTCGTGCAGCTTCATGTTTGCCTTGGTTTTTATTGCGATTACCGACTCATATGTCAGTCCCTGAGCTTCATGAATGGTAAGGATACGTGACCCTGTGCCTGACCCATAACCCTGGTTTGTCAGGGCCTCCTTCTCCTCTTGAGTGTGAACTAAAAAGAGGGTGTTTGGTAGGGTGTTGGGTATTTGCGCTCCCTTGTACCTTTTCTGTTCTAGGGACTTTATACGGGGTGCTGAGGAGTACATACCTGAGTATATTTCCCTCAACGCATATGCTACATCCATCGGATTGCGATGTGTGCAACTCCTGGCTGATTTTTGTTACCAGGTTCGGGCGGTGATACCTCATTTCGAAGAGATTTTCCCTGGCGGAGTTAAGACCAATCAAAGTTATATATTATTTTGGATTTTTGTACGAGCTTAGTGACATCGTGTTTTTTTAGCGGTTAAGATTTATTATCGCTTTTTCGAAATATTACTTAACTTCTAGGGTAATTGTGCTATCAGATTTGTTGTAAGCTGTAAGTCATATCGAAGCTGAGTTATGACTTTTCAAAGTTTTTTTTTTGGGTATTTTTGTATGGATTAGTGGCGTAATTTCCTTTAGCAGCCAAAGATCTGCTGTCACTTATTTGAAAGGGTACTACCCAAAGTACCCAAACGCCTTTGTTGTTGTCCAATTTCACTGATTATATTTTAATTTGAAAAAAAAATATGAAAGGACATTGATCAAAATAGGCTATCCGTGGCCAAAATGTTCTTGATAATTAGATTTTGTAAAAAAAAATATGTATAATTAGGGCATTATTTTAGTACCCAGATAAATAAACTAAAAGTTCATTATACTAGTACATTATGATATAAGTGCGCTAAGTTGATAATTACAGCCGAAGCAATATTGCTAGCTCGAGCCGTAGGCGAGAGCTACATATAATTAGCAGAGGCTGTAATTATCAAAGCGCACGTATGTCATACGACGTTTTAAAACATATTTGCGAGGAAATAAATCAAAATTCAGATGACATTTTCAAATAAAAAAATTGGGAGTCATAGGAACTGCCGATAGAAGGGAAAACTTATTACTCGGAATTTGATCCATCATGGCATGGCCATCTAGAAATGCGTCAGCATTTCCCGTTGGCTCACGCATTTCTAGATGGCTATGCCATGATATTCAGGCTACGCCCTTTCGGCATTTCCCATTGGCTGACGTATTTCACAGATTAACAATGCACGCGCATCAGCGCTTTTTTTTAAAGCTAGGGCACAAATCCAGCCAGTATGACATTACGACATTAGTAATAAAGTAAATGAATGTTTTTGTGTTTTTAAGTTTTGGTCAAAATTAATTAAATTAACAAATTAAATAATTTTCATTGTATTTTATCTTTCATAGTTAATTTTATTCATAAAATGTTTACAACTTTTCTGACATAAAAACTCTTTACTAAGATTTAAAAAGGTAGGTACCGTTCGTTTTAGACGGAGCATTTTGAAACCGTGCGTTTTACGTTACATTACCGCACAAGTACGTAATAAGCCACATTTCGATACAGAAATTTATATTATATATTATAATATTAATACACTATTATTAAAACTTCGATCAAAGTTACAACGAACTATAAAAACTATGTATACTATGTCTATTATATTACTTGCTGCAACGGAACCCTTCATGGGCGAGTCCAACTTGCACTTGGCCACTTTATTTGTGTAATGGTTTTTCATCGCACCCGCTTTCACTTCACAACGCCACGAAAAACAAAATCATCTACTTGGCCAGTAAAGTTGTCCCACTGCCGGCGAGAAAACGAGTAACTATCGACTATTTTCTCGCTCAAGAAACGTACAATAGATATTATAAATTCCATATACCTAAATAAAAGAGATGCATATATTCAGATACAGACAGTAGTTGATCGCTGACTGTTCATACTCCCGGTGAGTACTCGCTTCACTAGTTTGTCGCTGAGCGACAAGAGCTATGAAAGATAATACTCGCTCAGCGATACTCGCTAAGCGATTAGAACAATCCAAGAGAGCAACCAGCGGTTCATTTCTCTACAGTGCGGATCTGAAAGTACAGGTTTTTTTACGCCGCGAGCGAGTGATGCGAGTAATCGCTCGTCTCACTCGCACACATTGATAATCATCTAACCACTAACTTGTGAATAATTTAGTTATTATTTTAAACATAATAGAATAGCATCGATTTTATCCAGACGGTCACTATCGATCTTTAGATCGATATTAAAAAATGTACAAAATGTTGTAGTTTTGTTTAAAAGTAACCACGTCAACGTTCGCATTACGAGTAAATAGTCTTTTTGCTACTACCAAAAGATAATATTCTGATATCAAGTCCTAGAAGCCATCATGTTTAATTTATGATATCAGTGACAGTCAACATCCACGTTTAGCCCCAAGTCCCTTATAAATGAACAATGTCCTTTCTCAGTAAAGTGACTTTTAGATGACATTTGGTTACATTGTATGCAATCATTTCATCTATGATTTGTTATGATGGTGTCATATTTAACTATTATCTGTAAACCGACTTAACCGATTCGTTGCGGAAAACACGGCATCCGTGTCATTCAAGTTTTTATTTTAAGGCGTATGACACGGAAAGCGTGTCATTTTTTTATAACCATCGTAACTCGCACAACTCAAATCAACTTAAAATGTTGCTAAACAGTGTATTTATTATTTTTTATGTAGATTATGGTTGTATCCTTCGTTTCTGGATATTGATTAATTTGGATAGTTTCAAGGATTAGCTATCTTTTTCAACTGCATTAATATTTATATAAACTATTATGGCACTATATATTATGCTACATTCATTATGACAAAGTAAATTACGGAAAAAAATTATGCGTTTTCAAACAAAGTTAATATTAAAATAAAAAATATTAACTTCGGCATTTGTGACTCATATCCAGTTTATGTTATTTTTTGTACTTGTAGAAACTGTTTTTGTCGTGTTTCGTTTTGCTGACCGGTATATGATACGAACTTCTCTTTTTTCCTGCGATATAGTGAGCTGCAGCTTTATTCTCTCAATCTCAAGAATTATCTGTTTATTTCTGAGTGTTTGTTTTATTTTTGTATTATTTATATTTTATTGCATAGGTACTCAACACTAGTAAGTATAGGTGAAATTTATATTTTCAAATCATATGTCCGCTATGTCTCATATAATATGGCACCACTAGTCCATATAAAAACCCAAAAAAAAACTTTATCCATTTGACATTTTAAAACCAACTTTTTGCATAATATAAATTCCAAAACTTTTTCCATTGCAATTTATAAATGTTTCATTTTATAAACGTTCCGCATGGTTTAAATAAAAAAAAAATCTTTTGAATTTAAAATATTTTTGTAAAATTTTGTTTGTGGACCTTTCGTTACAAAGCAGCGAAATGGGGTTGTTTCAAAAACTTGTTTTTCGTGTTGTAATGAGCAATAGTTGGGGATTATTAACTTGCGAGCTCGTCTATTGATGATGATGATGATAACTATTATGTTTGTATTCATACACGTATTTAATATAATTGACGACGTGCATAGCGCGTGAAAACACTAGTTCTCGTCCGATCACCGAAGTTAAGCAACACCAGGCGTGGTCAGTACTTGGATGGGTGACCGCCTGGGAACACCACGTAATGTTGGCTTTTTGCTGTAGCTACTTTAATGCAATTAATGTTTATGTCGAATGAATCTATTAGACTTCAAATAGATGAGTGAGTAGCGCTTACAATAATTAAATGAACTTTTTTTCGCTTTCGAGTGCCTATTTGTGATTTTGAAGTTGGTTTAATTTTCTGTATAAAAAGAGTTTGTTGTAATTGTAGACCGTACATTATTATTTATAAGCTTTACTAATAAAATTTCGATAATCTGCAAAAGTGCAAAAAGATATCGAAGGAAACAAAAAGTTATGTTAAATTAATTACAAAATATTTTAAAAGCGCCATCTATGAGCTTGGAGCGGTAACTTTTTGTTTCCACGTTTTGTTCAATACTAATAATGTCGCCGGCTGGATGCGGTTTCGTTTGGTGGCGCTGTCTTATCGAAGTAGTAAATAGGCGTGGCTTAATTTCGAATTCGTGAATTTCAGTTAGCTCTTGTCAGCACCTTAATCCACCACACTTAATCTTTCCTCACGATGTTTTCCTTCATCACTTTTTTAAAGTTCAAAACTACAGTGGTGCGTGTGGCGTGTGAGACCAGCCATAATTTATTCTAGATACATTTGTACAATTTATTGTACATTTTTTTTCTTCAAATATAAACATAATCAGTGAAATTGGACAACAACAAAGGCGTTTCGGTTTTCGGTACGTTTGTATGGACTAGTGGCGTTGTTTTTTTTTTTAGCTGCCAAAGATCTGTTATCTCTTTATTATATCAGTGAATAACCTTGACGCTATATATAATGTGCAATCAGATTTGCTCTAGGTAATATCGGAGCTGAATTATGGGCTATCAAAGTTATTTATTATTTGTATTTTTGTATGGGCTTAGAGGCTTCGTTTTTTTTAGCGCCTAAAGATGTGTTAGAGCTTTTTTGAAATATTACTTTACATCAAGGGTATTCGTGCAATTAGATTTGCTGTAAGTTATGTCGGAGCGGAATTATTGCCTTTCAAAGTTTTTTTTTGGGTAATTAAAAAAAAACATTATAGTGACAACGGATCTTTGGCCGCTTTAGAATATGGCGATACCAGTCCATGTAAAAAAACTTTGAAAGACCATTACTCAGCTCCAATTTGACGTAAATTAAATCTGATTGAACCAATACCCCTGAGGTATGGTAATGTTTTAAAAAAGTGACAACAGATCTTTGGCCGCTGAAGGAAATGGCACCACTAATCCGTATAAAAATACACAGAAAAACAAAAGCCAAAACTCAGTTCCGATATGACTTACAGCAAATCTGATTGCAAAAAAAACGACGCCAACTTTACTCAAACCCCTTTATATAAAACGAATTTATACTCATGTAGGATATGTATGTATACTGAATGTAATTATTATTTTTTGTTACTTTGACTTTCACAAAGCCTTTTTACAAATGTTGTTGTAATTGACGAGACTCCTTTACAGCTGAAATTTTAATATCTACATTGTTATTTGACATTTTAAAACCATTTAAAACAAAGACATTTGCATGATATAAATAGGCTTGTTTCCACTAAGAATTAATTGGATGGATTAGAGGTTCTTACTATTGATTAAGATATAGAGATTTAAAAAAATAAAACAGTTTATCAAAATAAGTAAAGATTATTAATATTTTTAGTAAAGAAAATCTGAAAAAATAGGCATTGAGTCACGTGACAGTTAACACCAATCAGAAAATGTGACGTCACACCGTACTAAACATCACTAGACATTACTAATGTTGTTGACATTTTTATAGTACTAATATTATTATTTTTTATTTTTATTTATTCTTCGCCATGGATACTAGTTCTTCAGCCGCTTAACTGAACTAGTTTGTTATTGTTTTACCACTATTCTTGAGGAAAAGTGACAGTTTTTTTTAACATTTACATTACTAAGATTATATATACTGTGTCAAATGCTTTCATCAAAATGATCTTCACAAAAATACATTCTTGATTTAGTGGCCATCATTCCTCCTCGCAAGCGTTTGCCACTTTTTTCGCATTTGTGGATCGTTTGGAACATAGATGAATAATTTGTTTGGCGTATTTATACTTGTGCTTGTAAACTGGGGCACTATGCAGTTCTTGTAATACGAGGGATTCATTTTAAATTAAAAACGTTGACTAAGTCCTTACACAAACACATATGTTTGCCCCGGCGTGACATCATTCAAGACGCCATAACAGTCTGGAGCGTTTTTGTGCAGAAATTTGTTTGCTTTTTTGAAATGCAAAACACATATTATTGTAAATGTAAGTTTTTTTCAAAAATATAGATGTTTCGGAATACTATCAACATTAAGCTATATTATTAACCAATTTTTTAAATTTAGTACAAAAGCCTATTCCAAAACCTCTTCCATTACAGTTTATAAATGTTTCATTTTACAAACGTTTCGCATGTTTTACATTTTTAAAACATAATAATAACTTTTGAAATAAAAATAATTTTGTAAAATTTTGTTTGTGGACCTTTCGTTACAAAGCAGCAAAATGGTATTGTTGTAAAATCTTGTTTTTCGTGTTGTAATGAGCAATAGTTGTGGATTATTAACTCGCGGGCTCCTCTATTGATGATGATGATAACTATTATACAATATACGTATTTAATGATTGACAACCACAGATTACAGGAATAAAACCAGATGGAGCGCGCAGAACAGAGCTACTGAAGCAGACAAAGGAAATACAAACGCCGAAGCAAATACAAACTCCAGTCAGTATGAAACGGACTTCCGTGTTGTACGGGAGTCCCGTGTGATTTCAAGTTTTGTTTTAAAATATGCCGTCTTGTGTCTTCAAACATTGCAAACAATGTTTGAAAAAACAAAAAAAGGAAAGAGGAATATAATTTCATAGGAAAATTTGAATATTTTTACTGTTATTTATATAATTTAGGCGATTTCATTTTGGTGATGAATGGAACACAACACCTCAACGAAAATAGGTTAGTGTGGCGATACTAAATGGAAATTATTTTCCCTGAATTTAGGGTAAAATTTAGATTATATATTTTTTTAGATACCTACTCGTAGACCAAATTATTGATGGACATTGTATTATTTAATTTCATTTCAAATTTAATTTTGGTAAATGTTAAATTTGTAAAATGAGTAATTTATGACATAAAAATGTACAAAACACAAAATCATTAATACATCATACAATTTGTTTGTGTATTTATTTATTTCGTTAGTTGCACCACTGCCCAAAATATTATAAATTTTGTTTCCTCATGAATCAAAAGGTTATATGAAAGAGATCGCTTTTAGCGACAAGATCGCCTTTTGTGCCCATTTTGTTTTGTTATTATATGTGTAACTCCTTGTCAACTTTGTTTATGGTGCCAATATAGTGTTTTGTATTGTATTGTAATGTCATTCGATATATTATCTAAGTGAAGCGGTAGCTATATAATTGGTTATAAAATGATGGTTTATAAAATAAAACATTTGTTGAAGGAAGATATTTTTGAAGTTAATATTATGCATAACGTTGTTTATAAAATAAAATATTTTTAAATTGTAAAGTTTTTTAATATTATAAGGTTATTTGATTTTAAAGTGTTGTTTTTTATCAAAAATAAAGTGGCCAAGTGCGAGTTGGACTCGCCCATGAAGGGTTCCGTTGCAGCAAGTAACATAATATACATAGTACACATAGTTCTTGTAGTTCGTTATAACTTTGATCGAAGTTTTAATAATAGTGTATTTATGACTTACTAAAAAAAAACTACTCATCAGATCGAGTTCAAACTAATTTTCGTTGGTAGTTTACATGGTAATAAAATACATCATATATTTTTTTTAGATTTTTCATTCCCTTACTTTAGAAGTTAGAGGGGGGGGGTCACACATTTTACCACTTTGGAAGTGTCTCTCGCGCAAATTATTCAGTGTAGACGAAAATGATTTTAAAAACCCCAACATCATTTTTGAAGACCTATCGATAAACACACCGCACGTGTAGGTTTGATGAAAAAAAAAATTTCGAGTTTCAGTTCTCAGTATGGGGGGCAACCCTAATTTATCTTTTTTTTAATTTTTTTTGTTCAAATCTTAATGCGGTTTACAGAATACATCTACTTACCAAGTTTCAACAGTGTAGTTCTCATAGTTTCGGCACAAAGTGGCTGTGACATACGGACGGACGGACAGACAGACAGACAGACAGACATGACGAATCTATAAGGGTTCCGTTTTTACGTTTTACGGAACCCTAAAAAGGTGAATAATAAGTGAACTGTTAAAATGATTATTTTTGTTAGCTTTTTTTTGTTTGTTGTTTGGACTTATAACATACAGGTAGCCTATATGCATTTTATCAAAAATAGTTTGGTGGTAAAGATGGTTGTTTTAATTTTTGTTACACCTATCTAAGCGAGTAAATTACACTAATTTTATTATTTGGGATTCAAGTTAATTTCTAGTTGCATGCAAAATCAAAATTCTTTTCATCATAGAATGGAAATAGTAGTAACTAGACTAAAAAAGAAATCCTTGCATAATCGGTGTAATAATATTAATATTTTAAAATATCAATTGATGTGTTTATTATACATGAAGATTTCCCAAGGTAAGACAACAATAGTGGGACTTTTTTCTTAAGACTGACAACATTATAAAAGTAATTTGGAACGTTAATTTGACAATTTTACGTCAACATGACTAATTACGGGCCTCACAGTGTTGTTCACGAAGGTTCCATCTGTGTTTTATTTCTGTAATCTGTGTTGACAACGTTCATAGCGCGTTGAAAACACTAGCTTTCGTCGATCACCGAAGTTAAGCAACGGCCGGCGTAGTCAGTACTTAGATGGGTGACCGCCTGGGAATGGGAACACTATGTAATGTTGGCTTTTTGCTGTAGCTACTTTTATGCAATTAATGTTCGTGTCGAATAAATCTATTTGACTTCAAATAGATGAGTGAGTAGCGCTTATAATAATTAAATTAATTTATTTTTCGAGTGCCTATTGGTGATTTCGAAGTCGGTTTAATTTTGTGTATAAAATAAATTAATTAGTAATTGTGTATTATTGTAATTGTATACCGTACATTCACTAAAATCATTAGACAAAAATTAGACAATCTGGCGAAAAGAAATCTCATTATGTCTGTAAGCGGTGGAAAGTTAGTTATTATTTATAGGCTTTACTCATAAAATTTCGATAATGTTCTTCACAATCTGAAAAAGTGCAAAAAGATATTGAATGAAATTACAAAATATTTTAAAAAGCGCCATCTATGATCTTCGCGCGGTAGCTTTTTGTTTCCATCAATACTAACTAATAATGTCGTCGGCTGAACGCGGTTTGCATGTGGGGGCGCTGTCTTATCGAAGTTTTGAAGAGGCGTGGCTTAAATTTGAATTTGTGAATTTCATTTATGTGTTGTCAGCACCTTAAAGAAAAAAGTGATTTTACAATTTGTTGTTTCAAAACTATTCATTATAATTTTGTTATGGAGTTTATTTAAACACATACTTTTAAATTTTATGCAACTAACAATATGTACATGTTTTGATTTCTCTTTAGGTGTTGGTGACCATTTAGCCACTTACCAACAGATCAGTCACTTTCTAATGTTGTATTATTTGTTTACAATAATTTGTTTTCTACGAAAAATAAAAGAACTGCCTTACAAATAAGTTGTGAACTAAATAAACAGTAATAAACTACTGAAGATATTTCATGAAATATGTGTTAGCTTGACAAAATTACATATAATATGTGTTGGCAAACCAAACTCACTGATTTATTGAAACAGCGAAATGTTGCAATAAAATAAATTATTATCGATTCATATTATTTTCAGCTTTTTAATGATTATTCAAAAACCATTAAAACGATTTAGCTAAAATTAAATGTGACCACATGGGAGTGCTTTGTAACAAAAATAGAATTTATAAAATCAGTTCAGGCGTTTTCGAGTGATCAGTAAAACTATTGGAAAAACGGAAAACCTATTTTTGTTAAATTCTGTTAGTCAGTTTAAAATGAAAAACGAATTAATTAAATTTTAAATATGTAAAATTTCAAATTGGTTTGTAAATAAATGGAATGCAATAAAAAATAAAGTAAACAAAATGTAATTAGTAAATTCACTTTGTCACTGTAAAATAACAGCACTTTCCTTTAATTAAGTTGTAAATTTGCTTGACACTCTCAATTTAAAGACAAATTTTAATGCAACAAATTAACACTTGGAAAATGGAAAAACAATCACAAACGCACTCAAACACCGACTCTATCACTCAAAAAACAGAGTCCAAAACCGCGCATTCCGACCGAAACCACCTGTAGAATTGCGTAATTTTCCATCTTTCCCAAAATTAAATATGAATATTATTTTTGTTTTACAATTATAATTTTGAAAGTGAGAGTGAGACGGAAAGAAGGATTTTTTAGGAGATGTGACAGAGAGGAAAGACGTGTAGTTCGCGCGGTGGTCGGTTTTGCACTACCTTGTCGGCAAGGACGAACCGGGAGGATTCGAGCTGTCGCGCCACTCGGCGGCACACTGATGCTAGGTTGGGAGAAATTCACCCAAAAATTAGGGGTTTTATTGGTTACAGGGGAAATTGAGAGAACCACAGTTTTTTGAGGTAATGAGGGAGGGGAAAAAATGGTTTGGGGAAATATGTTTTACCGGCTATTGCAGTTTTTTTCAAGTTTTTAACAAAAACGGAGGATAATATAGTGAGATTTAAAAGAATTAGATCCATCGGTTCTTATTTGACACTGACAAACTTTGTTCACCTTGACAAGCTATTTCGGAAAGTCTGTAGTAATACAATCTATTTCTGAAATAGTTACATTGTTTGTCAACAGATCTTTTTTTTTCTATTTCGGGGTTTTCCTTGAAAACCCATTAATTGGGGGGCTGCCAAGAACACTTTGGGAAAAAAAATATTTAGTGTTCTGGCAACACAGCTCCCGGGGTGTCCCGAGCAGTCGCGCGACACAAGGAGTCGTAATGCGTCAGGTTTAAAAAGAGACAGTGATATTAGGAAAGTTTGCGAACGATTTGTCTCAGTAATGTGTTTCCGATGTGTTTTTGTTTCGACTTTTCTGTTTATTTTATTTCCTCGAATTCTGTTTGCAGAACCTGGATAAGAGGGATTTATCTGAATACATTTATCTTAAGGTATAAGCGTATTTCTGAAGTATCGGCTGGTCTAGTCGGGAGAACGGCGACTGCCGATCCGGAGCGCCCGGGTTCACATCCCACTCGCACCACTGTCTTTTCGAAGTCATGTGCATAGCGCCGCTAAGTTGAAACGGTGAGTGAAAACATCGTGAGGAAACCGATACGTACCAATAATATTTTAGAGTCATGTGTTATATACCAACCCAAACTGAGCCAGCGTTGCGGATTATATCCTTAACTCTCATTGCGAGAGAAGGCCTTGATTCCCAGCAGTGGGAAGATTGAATGCGCTGTTTATGTATGTTTATGGAGGTACAGTATCAAAATATCAGAGTGCCGAAATCAAGCTTATGTATGTAATTCATTTTTAGGGTTCCGTAAAACGTAAAAACGGAACCCTTATTGATTCGTCATGTCTGTCTGTCTGTCTGTCCGTCCGTATGTCACAGCCACTTTTTGCCGAAACTATGAGAACTACACTGTTGAAACTTGGTAAGTAGATGTATTCTGTGAACCGCATTAAGATTTTTACAAAAGTTTTTTAAAAAAACAAAAATTAGGGGTGCCCCCCATACTGAGAACTGAAACTTAAAAATATTTTTTTCATCAAACTTACACGTGTGGGATGTCTATCGATAGGTCTTCAAAAATGATATTGAGGTTTCTAAAATCATTTTCGTCTACACTGAATAATTTGCGCGAGAGACGCTCCCAAAGTGGTAAAATGTGTGTCCCCCCCCCCTCTAACTTCTAAAGTAAGAGAATGAAAAAACTTAAAAAAATATATGATGTACATTACCATGAAAACTACCAACGAAAATTAGTTTGAACTCGATCTGATGAGTAGTTTTTTTTTAGTGCGTCATAAATACACTATTATTAAAACTTCGATCAAAGTTACAACGAACTACAAGAACTATGCGTACTATGTATATTATGTTACTTGCTGCAACGGAACCCTTCATGGGCGAGTCCAACTCGCACTTGGCTACTTTATTCATACCTACTCTCGCCAGTCTCACTATAGGGTTATCGACTCTAGCTTAGGTATACGAAAAAAACAACTAAGTAAGTCCTACTTATATTAAAAAGGTTTTACTGGTCTAAAAATAACAATAGAACTTAAGTAAATGATGAAAAAAAAAACGAAAATTAGACTCGTTCAATATCGTCTACATAAAACAAATACGCCTACAATTTATTTACAACATCAGAAATTCTTTTTTGTGTCAAGATCTCAAGATGAAACCGAATTGTTCTAAATATATATTCATAAGCTGTATAATGGCGTATTTAACCTTTTATTTGTCTTTGTATTTGGTAAGGCTGGCTCTACACGTAAAACGTAATCACCACTTAAAAAAAACTTAATTTTATCTAAAAAAAAACGATTTCAATTTAGACTTAGACACTCGACTAAATTTATCAGACAACTATTCGACTACACAGAATACTTTGCAAGAAAGTGAGTTCCGCTACCTCCTTTCTAATCTGAGCTGGCAAAATGTGATGATGGAAACAGACCTCATCATACTCAAAGTCAAAGCTTAAGATTTGAATTTTTTAAATTGTAAAAACTTTTTTGGTACGTCCAAGCATAGACGTGTATTTGTTATTAGCAAAGATGCCAAACCTGAGACGCATATTTGGTTCGATTTTTTTTACCAAAAAATAATAGTGTCTTCAAAATTGATTCACAATCTGCAGAGCAATTATGGAAAATACATAAAAAAAACATACAACCGAATGGAAACCTCCTCCTATTTTGCAGGTCAAAAAGATAGTGTATCTAATGTGTAAAAATACTACAATTACGAGTATAACGTTAGATGTAACAGTGTACAGGGAAGTAGGATTTGGTTCGAAATCTTTGGATTCAACACTATATTCACGCACAAATTACACAAACTGGGAAATTTACAACAATAAAATAGGACGTGTAAAATAATTAAATGTACGAGCGTCTCGCGACTTGCAAACTGTCAGGCTTGTGTAAACAAGCACAGATTAACTATTCCTCTACTCCTCTCGCTTGCGTAGGGATGCCCCAACCAAAGTCTTTCCAAATAACACGCGCTATTTGGTTACACTATATATATATTATTGTCTAATTGCACATATACAACATATTTAAAATATTTGTACATACCCTGGATTAAAGGTGTTGCAAACAGTAGTTTCGCTTAAATCTAGGTAATTCAACAAAATTACGGTTATAAAAAAAAAACATTAAGGTCTGTAAATATTTGGTATGCATTCATTATTACTCGTATTACAAGAATTTAAAGTGCCCCGCGGTGTTACGAGTTCCCGTTCCCGTTGATCTTGTTATTTTTCGGGATAAAAAGTATGTGTTATGCCTATGTGTTCTTCCAGCCTTTTATTTATCTGCATTCAAAATTTCAGCCCGATCCGTTTAGACGTTAGGACGTGATTGAGCAACAAACATCCATACAATGACATTTATAATATTAGTGGGATTTATTTATTAATTTACTAGCAGCGCCCCGCGGTGTTACCCGCGAAGTTCTCGTTCCCGTTGTTCCCGTTGTTTTTTCCGAGATAAAAAGTAGCCTATGTGTTCTTCCAGACTATAATCTATCTGTGTTCCAAATTTCAGCCCGATCCGTTCATACGTTAGGACGTGATTGAGCAACAAACATCCAAACATCCATACATTGACATTTATAATATTAAGTAGGATTTAATCATGTAGCACGTACATATAGTGTGAGCCCAGCCTTACAGTTCACGATAACAATATAATTTTATTCGCTCCGTCCTCTGAGTATTTATCTTCGATCGTAGTTACGATTGCTCGATTGTATCGAATGATTCTTGTCTTTTATTTACAACACGGTTTATTTATTACTCTTTACTAGGTTTGTTCCGTGAACTCATCTATCTACTAATATTATGAATGTAAAAGTTTGAATGTTTGAATTTTTACATGTTTATATGTTTGTTGCTCAATCACGTCGGAGCATATGAACCGATCGGGTTAAAATCTGTAACACAGATTATAGTAAAATCAGACATAGGCTACTTTTGATCACGAGAAAATAACGGCCAGGTGGTTTTTGAAATACGAACATTAAACTAAAATTTGCCTACAATTTTGTCTGGATGATATTGTTGTAGATTTAACAAAAGCTATGAAACTCGATCCTGTTTAACACGAAATTGTGTGAATAAAAACTTATTTTGCGCTAAAAAGTATTATCGCTTTTGAGTGCCCATTTGTGGTTTCGAAGTCGATTAAATTTTTTGTATAAAACGAGTTTATAGCTATGTTTCTTTGATTAAAATGTGTACAAGATGGCCGCCTGTACAAAATGGTCGATTACAGGATTTTTCATAACTGAGGGAGTTGCGAGTAATTATTTAACTAGTAAATTAGTATTAAAATAATGTAATTTATTTAATTTAGACTTTCAGCTCATAATGTAGTAGTCCATACTTTATTTTGTCAATCTTGTTTCGATCTTTGTAGTGTTTATTTTATCTGCTGTTGTTTTTAGTCGGTTTTTTTTTAAATTATTTATTTTATTTAATTAAATAGTGACGAGACGAGCAGGACGTGTACGTGATGGTAAGCAACATGCCTGCTACTTAACAGCACAGTGACACTCAGCTATTGGAACACGAGGAGTTCAAATCATTACCTAGTACTGCACTGCGCTCGTCACCCAGAGATCTAAGATGTTATATCTCTAAGCCCTGTAATTTCGCTGGACACATTGCCCTTCAAACCGGAACACAGTAATGTTTGCACATTACTGCTTGGCGGTAGAATAACTGGCACAGGTGTGGTACTTCCCCAGGCGGACTCTGCTAAGAGTCCTACCACTACAAAATTGCTAAATTTCTAAATTTAGCCAAGTGTATTAAGACTTTAAAATACACATAAATTAGTAAGTGCTGTGTGAATAATTAGGCACTTTCACCGTTTGACAAAAAGTGCACATTCGCTCAGGTGAGTAGAAAAGGAATTCAATATGAAATGCGTGTCATTGATATTTCAGACCTGTGCCACAGCGCAAATACGGCAGTCGTCGTGGTAGGACTCTTAACGGATTTCTTTATAGAATAGACGTTCCTATAACAAAAAATATTTCTTAATAGCGTAGATTCAAACCGCTTTGTTCGTGTTTTTCGAACATCAGCCATGAAACGATGTCACTTTTTCGAGCTACGAAAAAAGTCTTCCCTTACCAAAAATATTCACTTCTCCAATATAGACTACAGGCCCGTGAACAAAATTTACGGGTCAAATGAACCACCAGGAGACCTACGTAGGATGATAGAAGGGTATAAAGTAATAAGATTCAGCACTATGCCGTCACTTGTAAGCTGTCCAACTGAGTGCAATTGAAGAGGTGGGGTTGCAATTCTCGATCATTTCTCCTTGTCGCATGATTTTTGTACGGCGTTGCGGAATAATAGATTAAAAGAGGTATTGAAACTATAAAAATTATACATTTTAACTTTTTAGTTATTAGTTTGCCGGAAAAATGTACACAGTACGAGTAATTTACGGAGCGAATTTGGTTATTTGATTAAGTACGGCATTGGTTCCATACAGTTTCAATACCTCTTCTAATCCATTATTTCGCAATGCCGTACAAAAATCATGCGACAAGGAGAAATGGTAGAGGGTTGCAACCCCCCCTCTTCAATCACACTCAGTTGGACAGCTTACAAGTGACGGCATAGTGCTGAATCTTAATACTTTACACCCTTCTATCATCCTACATAGGTCTCCTGGTGGTTCATTTGACCCGTAAATTTTGTTCACGGGCCTGTAGTCTAATAGTAGAGTTTTGTATTTGGGTACTTCTTCGAAATTTCATTCTTCGACTGATTCATCTGGCCAAAAATTTGTTTCACTTTCAGCTGTCACACATTTTCATATGTAAAATAGGTAACTAAAAAACATATATTTCAATGAGGGACTTGTTTTTATAAAGTAGTTTTCAAGTTATCTACGTTCAAATATTTTGTGCTCAGATGAATCAGAATTTGTATTACAGATAAATCAGAATCCGAACTAAAAATGAAAAACTTTAAGTGATTTGGCTCTGTATTGACGAAAAAATCATATATATTCACGTACATAAAATAATTTGTTATCATCATCATCAGCCGCTAGACGTCCACTGCTGAACATAGGGCTCCCCTTAGATTTCCACAACGATGTCTCGATGGAAATGGATGTATAATAAGTTTATACTTCTGTGATTTTTGAATTATTTAAACGCAACAAAAGCATTCCTTTTGTGCTGGAGAGGAGAAAAACTAAGTAATTTTATGATTCAAATGGCGTTTTGACCATATGAATCAGACCCAGATAAATCAGGATTTCCCCTTCAAACAAGTATAACTCATCATACATACTGACTTCAGTATTATTATTTTTCTACTTGAATCTATAACCCAGAAGCATTACACGAAATATCGATTGAAGTTGTAAAACAATAAAGTAAATTTTATATAGTAGACATTGTAATCAAAATCCCACCTGATCCCAGCACAGATGAATCAGATATTTACCTTTGTAACTCCAGGATCCCAGCGAACTAGCCGCAGGCCCACCTTCTGGCACGTCCTTTACACGACTGGCTTCCCCCCTTGGGGGAAGTCAGACTCTTATTATTATTACCTGACCAAGAATGGTCAAGTGCAGCTTATGCCACACGAATCAGTATTATAGGCCGGATACTTCTTATTTGCCTATTTATAAACACACTAAGGTAGGTATGACCAATAGAATTTTATTTTATAAGAAAGAAATTCATTTCCTTTTGAAATAATTTTAATTTATAATAATTTATCAAAGTGAAAATGTGGTATTGACCATTTTCTTCCAGAAAATGGCAAGCGGACACGTCATATGAATCAGAAGATTCAATTTTTTTTTAATTATACTTAGACTGCAATTATTCAAAAAATATCGCTTGTCCCAGGTCCCAGTTAGAGATAAGCCCAAACTGTATGAGAAAAAAAATACACGCCGTTTTGTTAGTTAGTTTCAGAAATAAACTCATAGAACTCCAAAATTTTGTCTTTGAAGAAGTACCCATTTTTTATTTTTTAGATCTGCACTCTCGCAAGTACGCGCGTAGATGCAAGGACATGCAACATGCAGTGTGGTGCTTGTTAGTGTGTGGATCGCCATAACATGTTTTATAACACGTTTGCTCGTAAAGGGTCTTTTGTTTCACCAATTTCTGTATCGTAATATATCTCATTACGTACTTGTGCGGTAATGTTATGTAAAACGCACGGTTCATCAAAATGCTCCGTCTAAAACGAACTGTACTTTTTTAAATCTTATCAAAGAGATTTTTTGTCAAAAAAGTGGTCAACATTTTATGAATAAAATTAACTTTGGAAGATAAAATATAATAAATAATTGTTTAATTCGACAATTTAATTAACTTTGACCATACATTACAATTTATGTGTTAAAAACACAAGAATATTAATTTACAAGAATATTAAGCCGACACACACAGACAGATATCTAAATGCTGATTCACACCACCATCCAGCACACCTAGCTTCGGTACCACGCACGCTGATCAACAGGGCGTTGAGACTATGTGATCAACAACATCTAAACACTGAATTAGACCATCTAAAAGGTGTGCTCAAACGCAACGGGTTCAACTGGAAACAAGGGTGGCGTGCGGCGAATACATCGTCGAGGACGCGACCAGCTTCGGTGGAGAGGTCACCCACGTACCTGCCGTATATTAAAGGAGTGACGGATAATATTGGAAACTTGTTACGCCGTAGATATTGCATCAAGACAATTTTTCGTCCGCTCACGCAGCTAAGGCAAATGGTACGGTCTCCAAAAGACAGAGACCCTTTGGGTGTACCGGGAGTGTACATGATTCCTTGCGATTGTGGCAAAAGTTACGTAGGAGAAACACGGAGAAATGTGTCCACAAGACTCGCCGAGCACATACGTGCAATGAAAAATGTAGATGTTAACGGCTCTGCGGTGACGGAACATGCTCTCAGGTCGGACGCCCAACACTTTATTCGTTTCGATAAGGCGGAGGTCCTGGCACGGGAGAAGTTCTTTGTACCCCGTAAGGTCAGGGAGGCCATTGAAATTGATAAGCGTCCTACCTTTAATAGAGATGGAGGATGGCATGTGCCGCCCGCTTGGAAGCCGTGCCTACATAGTACTCGGCATTGTGTTCGTAATACGAGTGAAGACACAGTGAGCTCAGTGTGCTGCAACGTTCCCGACTCGCTCACCAGCGACGAAGAGTTCGGGAGTATTCCTGCGCAACCCTCTCGCACCCCCTCACCTGCACCCCCGCAACAGCCGCTGACCTTGCGTGCGCGCCGTGCGGCAGCTCGCAGTGCCAAACGGGAAGCCATCGAGCGCGTACACTCTCCTTGAAAAAGGCCGCCGGACGCGGCCGAAACTCGAGTCGGATTGACCGACCTCATTACACGTGAGTTACCCGTTTACCTAATCAATAAATATTAATTTACTTTTTAACTTAACGTCATACAGGCTGGTTTCGTCCGTTCCCTTTAAAAAAAGCGCTGATGCGCGCGCATTGCTAATCTGTGAATAAGTAAAAACTATTCCGCGCGCTTTTTTCACTGTATTATTTTTAGTTGAAAAGATCGTCACAGTTTTATTTATTTCCTCGCAAAAATGTTATGAAACATCGTATGACTTACGTGCGCTTTGATAATTACAGCCTTTGCTAATTGAGGTATAATTAGCAGGCTCGCAATATCGCCTCAGCTGTAATTATCAACTTACCGCACTTATACCATAATGTACTATTATCTCTATGTTATATCATAATCTGGGTAGCGATTCTAAATGCAATCCGAATGGTTCAAAATCGGAATGACAATCCCTGTCTCTGTCATGCTAAACAGATAAGACAAAGACCGAGAGATGAGATTCCGTGTCGGATGCAACCGAATGGATTTAGAATCGCTACCCTGGCCTACTGCAGTGACTGTGGGCGAACCTTTTAAGCCGGGTGCTTAACGAATGATATAACGCTGAAAGCCGGCAGTGGGCCATCAATCACGCGGGATGTATGTACGGGGTTGAGAGTTGAGAGAAACAAGTTGAGGCTTTGACTGGTTCAGTTTTTACATATTTAGCAATATAGCGATTGAATCTGATTACTATCCGGTTTTGAAAATAAAGTAAACATGAATTATGAAATCGCACGTCACAAACAGAAGGGTTAAGGTTAAAATTAACGGACTTAAAATTTTGTCGAATGTGTAAATTTTATTTTAAATTGAAGTTGTTTTTTCTTTTTCTTCGAAGAAAATTAGAATTTTAAAATTAGTTAAATTGCGAGAAATCTAGTTTTGAAATAAACGCATTTTACGGCTTGAAACTGTTTATCTAGTAAGTGTAATTAAAGGTTAAATTAAATGACACTTAAATTTTAACAAATTCTTCTTCTTCATGGTCAGCCATGGTAGTTCAAATTTCAGTTCAGATTTTTTTAACATCTGTTGGTTTAAATTTGACCACCATCTCGCCTGTCTGCTTACCTAGAAGAAACAGATTCACTCTTGATTTGAATACCCCAATATTGTACCTAACCATCAGGAAAAAAGCCACTCAGGCAACGCATTCTACGCCTTGACGTTCTTATCATAAAAGTAGACTCGAACCTCTCCGTTTCACTATTTGGAACATCGACCATAGAACGATGTCGATTTTTCGAGCTACGAGTAATCCAAAAAAAGACAAAGTGGTATTAAATCACGCAGATCGGTTGCACATTTTCCGAAATGTATCTTATAAAAACTCGATAAGCTAGCAATTTTGCGACGATGTTCAATACTAATGACGATCAAAAATTATTGTATGTATTTGAAAATAATTGATGTGATTAATAAGTCTCTTGATGTGAGTATTTCAAGAGTACTCACAGTACAAATGAATGAAGTTATTATTTGTAAATCTGACGAGGCCATAAATGTAACTTATATTATTATAACAATAGTAATGTATGTATTCAATTTATGCTATTAAAAATATCTTATCTACGGACTCTACGGACCCGCTCGGCAACTTGCACCGAAATGCGCGCAACAGCTGACGCGAGACCGCCATGTTTACTTTAAAACCACTCACACATACGTAGTCTCCGGCAAATTTTCAAAACTTATCATTTGCAAAAATAGATATTAATACAAGTTTGTTTAAATATATGAGTATATTCGCGGATGGAAAATTAATCAAACGTGTAGAAAAAAATAACAAACAGATATTATACTATTTCTGTTGCCTGTATTGGTTCCCAAACTTTTGTATGGAAAATTGGCTTGGCCCATCCGCCTTAATGCTTCTGCTACATAAGCGGGCTAGGGCGAACATTCGTGTTAATGCGATGAATGTGGCCGGGTACATCGTGTCATCGCGTAGTATTCGGGCGAAGACGATGTAGTAGATGTCTTCGCCCGCTTTAATGTAGACAAGAATACGCCCGAACACGAAGTTTTTGTCGCGCCAACACGATATGAATCTTCGCCCGCTAACGTAGCCGAAGCATAAGAAATGTTTTATCATTTCGTTTTTTCTATTTACTATTAGCCTGAATTGTCTTTCATAATAATAAATTTGAAACAAATTTAATTAACTGAAACAAAGAGCTCAGTACATTAATCATTGTATCTTGTTCGCGGCCGATCCCGAGATAATGGCGCTGTCAGGCGGCCGCGCGTCAGACGCAGACCTTATTTATACTGGGTATTTGATAGCGAGGGAGCTGGCTCTTGGCAGATGATAGTTAGAATTCAGCGGTGGAGCAAACCTAACAGTTTCCTTTTAGGGTTCATACGCAAAGGGAAAAGCAGGACCTTTCTACTAAGACTTCGGTGTCCGCCTGTTTGTCCGTCTGTCACCAGAGTGTATCTCATAAATTGTGCTAGATATTCAGTTGAAATTGTAACAGATTAAGTATTTATCTGTCCGTTATAACAACATACAGAAAAACGGAACAAAAAAAGAAAATACAAATTTATTCACGGAACTGCCATGCGTGCCCTATACGGTTGTTGTAATCTCACGGCACACGGGGACCTTCACATACTACGCTGACGACACCGACGACGCCATCGGTCGGTTCGTACGGCGAGCGTTGGCTGCATCACTGAAGACCATCCGAGAGTTCAACCTACAGATGGTTATCAGGGACGGAGGCTCTAGGCCGGGACGAAATGACGATGTCGAGTCGATTACTTGCGGAATCCCAACCGGTAGTGATCGGCTCAACAGACGAGCACTAGAATGGGGTTCAAAATGTTCCCAACTCCCCGATATATTCCTCTTCTTTTCTTAATCCAAGAAAGATATTAAAATTTATTCATCTTATTTATTAATTCATCTTAGATAAAGAAAACACAAAACTGAATAATATTATGTGAATAGTTAAAGCAACGACCTGTCACCGTTATTAGTATCGAGCAAGAAACGGCAAAAAAACAAGTTTGTTGTATGGGAGCCCCCTGTAAATATTTATTTTATTTTGTTTTTTTAGTATTTATTGTTATAGCGGCAATAAAAATTCACCATCTGTGAAAATTTCAAATGTCCTATCACCGTTCTTGTGATACAGCCTGGTGACAGACGGACGGACGGACAGCAAAGTCCAATAGTAGGGTCTCGTTTTTACCCTTTGGGTACGGAACTCTAAAAAAGATCTTGCTTACAAGAAACGTTATTGTTTTGCTCGTTTTCGCTCAATATTTATATTTTCACACATAGAAAAATCGTCCAACACTCAAGTTTTTTTTTACTTTTATAGGCTTACACTTGACCGCCATCTCGCCTGATGTTAATTGATGTTTTTTTTTTTATTTTCCCACAGAACCCCACTGAACGCGGTTCAGTACATCACGTGCCTCTCCGTTGCTTTGCCGCCGCCGCCGCTCCGACACTACACCGCTACTTTAACACCCGACACACCCATAACGCGAACTCAAATGGTTTAAAGCCGATCAAAAAAATCTCAACGCTAAAAAAAATCACTTCAAAGAAAACATCATAACATAATTACAAAAACTCGTTTCAAAATAGGTTAAACTAATTGTAAACAAGCTCCCAGCCCGCTGGGGACAATAAAAACTTGGTCGCGATAAATAACACAAGAAATTATTCAAATTGTTGAAGCTGCGTACTTTTTATTACATTAATCTGGACTCCGGATACCAGCGCGTGATGTACTGAACCGCGTTCGGTGGGGTTCCGTGGGGAAATTAAAAAAAAATGGTTGTCTGTAAAGTCGGTTTACTGACGATAGTTGAACGTGACAACGTCTTTTTCCTTAATGCGGTCATAGTATTTGTGTTAAGCGCCATCTAGGTAAAACATTCTGAAGCTTTTTGAAAAGCTGTTCAAAGCGCCATCTCTGGGTACATCATTGTACTAGCACAAGTTCTTAACTTCATATCGTCGCTTTTCTAAAACATGGACAGACGCCTTGAACGTAATACACATTTCACTCACTAGATGCTGCGAAAAGTAATAAAAATACTGAGGTAACGGCGGGTAACGTTACATGACGTCATGTTTTGCGGGCGTGTAGCCGGCATCATCGAATTATAAGACGTTATCACGTCAAAAAAAAATAGATAGAAAGGTAAATTTCGTTTAAATTCTTAAAATTTCTCTTTATTGCATTTATTCGAAGAACACAAAAAACAAAAACGTACAAAACTGAAAAAATAATGTAGCAATAATTGAAAAAATAACAATGTTTAATGTGCCAATAATGACAAAATTTTGATTTACCCCGTTTACCATGGTTTTAAAATTTGTCACAGAATTCTATTAGTCAAGCCCTTTCATTTGAAACATAAACAAAGCGAGTTGAAAAAAAATCGCCATTTTGTGGTGGCGGCCATCTTGAATTTGAAATGTATGAAATGTTTGAAATATATATCATAGTGTGTTCTATTAATCAACTACAATTTTAGGTTGTAAAAAATATTTTTTCTGCCATTTTGAATGCTACCATCTTGAGTCGATATTAATTAAACATTTAACAAAAATATTTATTATTTATTTAACACGGAACCCGTCGGATAAACACACAGCGTCGTAAGCCCAGAGTTACAACGACGCAACTCCGAAACTGCCAGAACAGTCATTAAAACATGCATTCATAAAAATATGTCGGTTTGAACAATGTTAACAGACAGTCCCCCCTTATGACCACGGGGAGCGAAAGATAAAATGATCGTCACTTTTTAACATGAATTTCTGTTATTTTTGCAACTCTCAGGTTTTCATTTATTTTTAACCAACTTCAAAAAGGAGGCTCTCAACTTGGTTGTATGTTCCTTTTGTGTTTAAGTATGTTACGCGAAAGCTCCGGCAATTGTTAATCGATTTTAATGTTTTTTTTTGTTTGGTATCAAAGATAGTAAGTATCAGAGGCCGACCCGAAATCAGATGGAGAACTGTAGTGCAAAGGGATTTGAGAGAATATGAGTTGTCTGATGACGATATCTTAGATAGAGCGAAGTAGAGAAGAAATAGCAGGAAGGCTGACCCCACCACCATATGGGATATAATATAGCCAGGAAGAGAGAGAGAGAGAGGGATATCATAGCTCAGAGGTGGGTGTCCACATAAATTGTATTGACATCGGTGGTGTGGTTTTTTAAATATGAACAAAAAATTAAAATTTTATTTCATTTATTTTGACGAATTAGAGATAGCTTCTTATGAAATTCAGTCGAGTATATGAATTTAATTTTAAATTGAAGTATTGAAAACGGTTTCTGTTTTTTCGGTGGAAGCAAACCCGCCTTGTTGCAATTCCGTTATTTTTCCGGGATAACTAGCGTATGAGCGTTTCTAGACTATAATCTACATATCTAATTACCAAGTTTGATCCAGAATCCGCAAAAATGTGTGAAAGACTAACAAACATCCATCAATTTGATACCTCATCCATTCTCACGAACTTTCGCATTTATACTATCAGTACGATTTAATACCCAAACATTACTTGATGTACATATTACAATACAGAGTTTCTCAATAAAACAGAGCATCAACCGTTAAACCGTTACTTTCTTTGTATAAATAAAGTATCACTTCCTTCATAAATAAAACCCGACCATTTTACCGAGCAACCGTTAACCATTTGAGGTAACGACACCGTAGCAACAACGAGTAACGGTAACGGCGTAGCGGTGCGGCGTAGCGGAAGCTACGTGTGCTACGCTAGGACTTCATTCGACGCAATACGGCGTTCTAAAAACAGTATGCAAATACAGTTATTATGTAGCCGCCTCACGCGGGACGCACCGGCAAGGGGTTGTACCGTCAGCAAAATAAACGCAAGGGAATCATTACATATTGTGTATTGGTAGGACTCTTAGTAAAGTCCGCCCGGGGAAATAAAAAACCTTTGCAGGTTATTTTACTAAAATGTAGACATTAATGTTCCAGTTTTGTGGCCAATGTTTCAAATAAAAAATACTTATACGCCTGTCGTTAGGAAATTTGTTCCAATAATAATCTTGTTTCTTGAGATATATAGGTCCACATACACGAAACCAATATACTTATTTATTTTAACCTCTGACATTCCAACCGTAGCCGCCGACTTTAGACCTTATTTGATATGACGTAAGTACGTAACGCTCGGAAGGTAAAGGGTTAAAATTTGTTCAGCTTCTGAATTTAAAAGGATCACAACATTTACACAAAGAAAACGGCTTGTGTTTTAGAGTTCCAATGAAAAAAAGTTTATTTGAAAAAAAAAGCTGTTTTTGCCAACGGTACCCAGTTCGCACGCAGCAGATTATCGCGTAACAAGTGAGGGGCGGGAAATGTCACACGGGGAATGTAACATGATGCCACTACCCGCCGCCGGGACACACCAGCGAGGGCGACACTATCGAGTTTTCATACAATACTCAATAGCCATTTGTTTTTTTTTATAGTATACAGTGCCGAGACGAGCAGGACATGTGCCTGATGGTAAGCAACATGCCTGCCGCATAACAGCACAGTGACACGCAGCTATTGGAACACGAAGAGTCCAAATCATTACCTACCACTGCACTGCGCTCGTCACCCAGAAATCTAAGATATTATAGCTCTAAGCCCTATAATTTCTCTGGAAACATTGCCCTTCAAACCGGAACACAGTAACGTTTGCACATTACTGCTTGGCGGTAGAATAACTGGCAAAGGTGTGGTCATTCCCCAGGCGAACTCTGCCAAGAGTCCTACCACTACTAAAGAGGCGAACTTCTTAGCATTCCATGGATTCACCGTGCGGGTGCCGGGTCCATCGTGTGGCAGAGAGAGAAATCTCGAATAGATCCCAAGACTTGTGACTCGGGCGTAGGTTTAAAAGGGGCCCCTTAGTGATGTACGTCAACACTCACCTTCACTGCTCGTATTTCTCTCCCTGACCAGCCAAATCCGATATGATCCTACTAGTGCAGCTTTAGATACTCGTTCTAGTATAGAACTTACTGCACTTCTGGACAAGCCAAGGACGTAGTTCAACTTATTCCCCGTATTCATGTTGTATCAGTTTTACAAGGCGGTTTCTGTTGGGGCGGCTTTTAACGAGCAAAGAAACCTTTTACCGGCGACTACTCAAATAGGTACAGTGACGATAAAAAGACTTTACATATCTACTTACCAGGAAATGTACATTCAAGCCCACTTTATTTTTCCGCTATTACTCGCCAACGTTTTTGCTTTTGGCATTTGCCAGCGTTTTTTTTTCTGCTACTTGAATATGAAGAACCTAATTCACTGCCTAGCACTGAACGTTCGTCACCTGTGTTATGCGTTGCCTGAGTAGATTTTTCGTGATGGTTACTATCTTGGAATATTGGTGTATTCAAATCGAGATTGAAAAATCGTTTAGGTAAGCGCATTCCATCGTAGACCGCATCGCTGCTTATCATCAGGCGAGATGGATGCCAAGTGTAAGCCTATTAAAGTAAAAAAAAAAATTAGTTGGGATTTTTTGAAGAAAAAAAATATAGCGCAGGCTGTGGGAATGCAGTGAACAATTATTTCTTCTACGTTTAGTTGTTTATATGTACTTATATTTTTTTGTAATAATAATACCTAGTTATATGTTTATTTTGTGTCTTTATGTTGTGGCTTTTAATCATCATCATCATCATCATATCAGCCGAAAGACGTCCACTGCAGGACAAAGGCCTCCCCCAAAGATTTCCACAAAGATCTGTCCTGCGCTGCCCGCATCCAACGATTTCCGGCGACCTTTACCAGATCATCGGTCCATCTTGTGGGGACTTGTAATAAAAAGCTGATATTTTTTCAGAGATTTTAATTTGCCTTGCCTCGCCTCGCGTTTCGTCTCGTATCGTCTCATAGGTAAATAATAATAAATAAATATTCGTGGACAATTAAAATATTATCAACTAATATTTTTTTTGTCACAAGCAGACCCGGGGAACTCTACTAGGTATAATACCTGGTTTATATCATTCCAGTCCAGCGACAGAATCTAGCGTTGGATTGCTTACTGGAATAATGTGAACCGGCACTGCAAAGCATTGGCACTGGATTGATGATTTCCAGTGCCGGTTTACATTATTCCTGTAAGCAATCTAGCCCTGGATTTGGTCGCTGGACTTGAATAATGTAAACCGGATATTACATAAATTACTTGCTAGCTAGTTTTCGCGCCATCACTGACGAACTGGCCAAACTGTTGAACTACAATTTTTGTGGCGTTCGATGAATTTTTAAATCTAAAGTGGCGCATTCCGGGAAGTACTGTGGAGTGCCAATTTGAATACTTTTTCAGGGTTCAATTTACCTCTCACATCGACACACAGTTTTCAATTAGAATAAATCAAAGAAGCCCGACCCGCGCCCGCGCCACTCTCGTCCCGCTTTAGTCCCGCTTTTGTCCCGCTTCCGTCCCGCTTTCGTCCCACTCACTTGCACCCCGCTTTCCCCCCGCTCCCTCCTCCTCACCCCTCGCTGCGGTCGTGAAGCGTTCTCTCGAATTCAATAATCATAAAAAATCTGCCCAATAAGTAATATCCAGCCGCGGGGAATTTTCATTATCTGGCGCGATGATTACTGAAATTATGGAAGATAAGTTTTATTTTAAACCGTCAAGTAATTGTTCATATTTTTTTAATTGTAGGGTAAAATAAGGTAGCTTAACACTTTTTCTAAAAGGAAAATAAACAGAATTATAAATAAAAAAATTGAGATGAATAGCTTATAAAATCTTGTAATTTTTTAATACATCCTATGGCAATTAACCTAAGTTAGACCAATTAAACAAGGCAGTAGGGATGTCCACTACCTAGCCAATTTTGCGCTGGCGTAGAAAGAGCGTTAAGGTACGAGTTCGCGTCTCGGTCTCAGCGCGACCTTGTACCTTTAGTTACACGCTATTGTTAGTAATTTTATTTTAAAATTTAACTTCACATCTATTTTTCTTGCATTCATACATAAATACAAACACACACTTTTTTCTTTAAAACTATTCATTACAAATATAAAATTATTCTTTTAATAAATTTGAAATAAATTGCGTAAAAAAATACATCTTCACTGTGTGCCTACAAGGCATGATGTGTTGTGTAGTAACTCCGAGGAATCCCCGAGGCTCTCGTTAAATGAGGCTTGTTTGTCTACAGCCATGTGGTTCAACTGCGCCGTTAAACTAATCCAGAGAACTGAGGAAGTAACTCGGTTTTATGTACAAAAGCTTTGTTTCCGCTGTTTTTACTTGACTCGACTTAGATTTAAAAAGCTATGGTGGGCTAATGTCTAGAACGTCCAATTTATAATCGTAAAAGATCGTAGGTTCAAATCCCACTTACACCACTGATATTTTTGAAGTGAAAACTTCTTTAGGCGCGCTATAGAATTTTCGTGGGCTGTGAAATGGATTCATCAATCGTCACGCTCGGATATGATAAGAAATCTTCGGGTAAACTCGGTAAAAACGGCCAGGTAGTTACCAGGGCAACAGAAACAGTAAAGAGTTTCGATTACCTACCTCCAACAGCCCAGCGTTTATCTCCAGATACCAGGACAACAGAAATATAAAAGAGTTGCGTTTGCCCCTAGGTACCAGTACCAGGGCAACAGCAAGTTTTCACTTCTATCGGCAGTTTCTATGACTGCCAATTTTTTTTTAGTCACCACTGGATCACTGGTGAAAAAAAACATAGTGGGAAAACCTACGTGTTCTAAGATATTCCACTTTTGGAGGATCAGATCAGTATTATCATCAGGTAACCCGTACTGTGGCAGTATGGTGAATTATTTATTTACCTCTAGCTTTGGGAGAGAAGGCCTCGAGTCCTTGACAAGGTCTATAAATCTAGGCTCAATGCTGCTAAGCGTAGTAATGCTGCCATGCTAGGCACGCTTTTAGATGTTAGTGGCCTTGGTCATTTTGATAATCTACTATCATCTCATATAATTATAATCTTTACGCCTTTAACAGTCTGTGAATGATTTAGATGTGATTAATATAGGTATGTAGTTTTTTAAGTAGTTTAGTGAAGCCTCGACCCTACACTACACAGGGTTACTGGTAATTAGCCTACATCATTTTAAGGGGATGTTAAGTACACAAAATACGTCAACTTTTGTACTACAGTTTAAAAAAATCGTATTTTTTCCCCGTACAAAATAATTTAAAGAAAATGGCAGTCACAGGAACTGCCGATAGAAGTGAAAACTTATAACTCAGAATTTGATAGCTTACTTTGGAAACTACACGGGTGTAACCGGGGGACGTGGCCTCGCCATCATGGCATGGCCATATAGAAATGCGTATGCGATGGGAAATGCGGCATTTCCCATTGGCTCATTCATTTCTAGATGGCATGGCCGCCATGATGGGGAGGCTACGACCTTTCAGCATTTCCCATTGGCTGTCGCATTTCTATATGCCCAATAGCCAAGGCCCCGAGTTAACCCGAAGATTTCTAATCATACCCGTGCGTGATGCTTGAATTCGATTTACACCCTACGAAAAATCTGTCTAGGCGCACCTAAAGAAGTTTTCACTTCAAAAGTGTATTTGCTCGGTCTAAAAGTATCGAACTCTTCGTAATAAGAGCGCGTGCGTGCTCATGTAATGCTCGATAAATGATGCGCCGAAGTGAATGAACACTAAAAAGCCGCTAAATAGTGCTAGGGAGGGCAAGAAACACTATTTTTTTGTTGGTTTATTTATTGTGTTTTAACGAAAGTTGTAGAACAAAAGTTGTTTGTTTAAACATACAGAACATGCCCTTAAACGGATGCAGGCTGATTACCAGTAACCCTGTATAAAAAAAGATAAAACTACGCTTAGAAATGCCACATCTATCATATTTAACATCAAAGTCCACAGGTGAAATTAAGCGGCTCGTAAAATTCATAAGTGAGTAAATCAGATAAAATAGCGCGATAACGAAAAACGCCACCTCTGGATACCGACTACTTCTAGTTCTTTGGATTTATTGGGGGCTTTCACGTCACAAGCAGTTTCCAAAATAAACCGACGAGAAAAAATACGACTTCAAAGATTTGGCGATCTAAAAAAGTTTTATAACTTAGGATCGACCTTCTTCGGAGACGATGCGGATGATTTTGAGCGAATTAAAACACAATAATTACGATAAATGATTTATTCTTACCTAACTTAAATTGTATCATGTACTTCTAATCTTCTTAATATATATATAAATCTCCTGTCACGATGTTTGTCCGCGATGGATTCCTAATCTACTTAACCGATTTTAAATTAAATTGGCACACCGTGAGCAGTCTGGTCCAACTTGAGAGATATGATAGTTTTTATTTCGATTAATAGTCTTTAAATGACAATATCCGAGCGCAGCCGGAATGGGCCGCTAGTTATGTAATAAAATATTCAGACAGCAAAGCTTTTCTTTGTTTTTTTTATGTAGGTTTTTACTTGACCACTATCTCACCTGATGCTAATCGACGATGCAATCTACTTGCTTTGTTTTTTTGGAAACGTTGCCCTTCAAAATGGAATAAAATGATGTATGCATGTTACTGTTTGGGAATAAAATAATTGATAAAGGTGTGGTACTTTTTTTTTAATTTAAACACCCCACAGACTCCGGGGTCCGTAACCTTTGTCTTTACAATAATCTTTTTTTATTACATAGATCTTGGATAAGGAGAAGAAGAGGAAAATAAGGGGGGGGGGGAGTAGGGGGGTGGTGAATATTTTGAACGTAATTCTATTACTAGTCAGTCCGGTTTCGTCTGTTGAGCCGATCACTACTGGTTGGGATTCCGATAGTAATCGACTCGACATCGTCTTTTGCCTAAGCCGCCTCCTCCTGGCCCAGAGCCTCCACTACGGCCGCATTTCTGTCTCTAATGGCCAAAGACAATATACCCATTAATCTTTGCTAATGGCCATCTGTAGGTTGAAATCTCGGATGGTCTTTGGTGATGCAGCCAACGCTCGCCGCACGAACCGACCGATGGCATCGTCGGTGTCGTCAGCGTAGTATGTGAAGGTCCCCGTGTGCCGTGAGATTGCAACAAGGTGTGGTACTTCCTCAGGCGGACTCTGCAAAGAGCCCTACCTCTACAAAACTATGAGGCGGACTCACTTATCCCGAGTAGCTAGCTAGCCTCATAATCATGAGGTCAGAATTTCGAGTCCCGCCTACACTTCTCATTATTTTTCTAAGTAGGTACAGATAAATAAAGAAACGAACAACGAAGAAACCATCGTGAGAAAATCGGCATGTTTCAAGAATCTTTTCAGATAATGCGTCGTTTTGACTGGTCAGTGTGGATTATGGTCTCAACTCTCTCCTTGCGAGAGGGCCCAGAGTCCCAGCTGTGGAATTCTTGCGTTAGGGGTTAGATATACCGGTTAGAAAAACATCGTTATTAGGTGCTATGTTGCAGGTGTTCAGAAAATTGATTGACACCAAGTACATTGTAGACAGCATTGTCGGTTAACAAGTAAAGCAAATACAAACGGCTGAGCAAATGTTAATGAAACATAGCTAAGAATAGTCCCGACTATTGAATTTTAAACCAAAACAAAATTAAAATTGGTTCATCCGTTCTAAAGCCAGTTTGTCGAGCCAAGTTGTCGCAATTATTGATGCATTGGAGTTAGAAAATTAAACAAAGACGTGGTATCATAAACTCGTATACACAAAACATTTTTCTTATGATTTCAGTCTCACATTTAATTTTCTCACAGTTCTGTCGCGCAGCAAAATTCCTCCACCAAGCCTGTCTAAGGAACTTAGTTCCTCAAGCAGATGAAATCCAAGAAAACATAGGTCAGTTTTAATAGAACATTATCTTTTCCCAAACACTCGTTCTCTGTAAATAAAACTGTGGAATGCAGCAATTTACCGCAACTGTTCCGACATATCCGAGCTCATTAATCAGCGCCGAGTGCCGGAGATACAAACCGGGAGTCCTACAGACAGAACGCGCAAATAACTTCGATATATATAAAGAAGTTATTCGCTACTCGGCACGTCTACTATCAAATAAACAAATTAAAAATAGTACTAAAATTATTAACGCGAAAGTTTATGTGTATGATTGGATGAGAATGTTTGTTGCTCAATCACGTCGGAAGTCATTGTTGTTGTTTGGAAGTTTTTGTTTTATTTAGTGCAGTAAATCTTAATATATATAAATCTCCTATCACGATGTTTGTCCGCGATGGTTTCCTAAACTACTTAACCGATTTTAAATTAAATTGGCACACCGTGAGCTGTCTGGTCCAACTTGAGAGATAGGATAGTTTTTATTTCGATTAATAGTCTTTAAATGACAATATCCGAGCGCAGCCGGAATGGGCCGCTAGTAGTAGATATATCTATCTAACTTTTGAATAAATGGGGCTATGAATTATAGCATGGGAAAGCATATAGGCAACCACATTATCTTTTAAATGTAAAATAACGGAGGCACGTGCAACCGTGCGGCGCTGCTATATTAAATATGTTACCAATATATTTTTTGTAGGTTTATAGGAACAGATTGTTCTTATAGCAATAAGGTCGTGAATCGTTACTTTATTTAGAAGGTGTTTTTTTTTGGAAAACAATGAATATAACGAATATAAACCACCTATCATTCACACTATCGTATGTAAGGATTTTAATTTATTTTATGGAAACGTTGTCCTGTAGTGGAAAAGGGGATGACAAAATCAAGAAGGAAATATCAAATCATGTAAATCTACACAAAAAAAGCCATGAAACAACAGCTTTTTTGAGCTACAATCAGGCATTAAAAATATTTCAGTTGAATGTCAAAAAGCCAGGGCTAGACAACCCGCCCCCTCCCACCCCACGCATCCGGCCGTCTCCGGAAATACGTCATTACCGGCCACAATGGCCGCTTTCTTCCATCATTAGACACACCTGCCCGTTCTACTGAATGCTCGCCCTTTGGTAGGCTATGACACTATTTTAAAAACATAACGAAAAAATAATATACTTAATCTATAATATCTCAGGTCTCTGCATAACATTAGCATCCCACTAAATGTTCCCGCTGGTGGGATCAATTCCACCTGATCATCCTTTCCAGATCATCCTTCTCTCGAAGGAGTGTTTCGAGTCTATAACCCACCATGCTGGTCCAGTGTGGGTTAGTGGATGACACATGATCTCGAAAGATTCTAAATACATATTATACATGCCAGTTTCCTCCTGATCATTAAACACATGACTTCGAAAAGACGGGATCGGCAGTGGCCGCTCTATCGACTAGAACAGCCGGTAGCTTCTCAGGTCAGGTCCCTTTATGAGACCTAAACATATCTCTGATCATACAGCGTAAGAATGCCGCCAGTCAGATGGGCACTTTCGGTCGGAAATATGTCGATCGCGGAAACTAAATTAGTGGCTACAAACTTGTTTATTTGTTCAATACA
This sequence comes from Ectropis crepuscularia, assembly GCA_963693475.1. Classification (NCBI taxonomy): domain Eukaryota; kingdom Metazoa; phylum Arthropoda; class Insecta; order Lepidoptera; family Geometridae; genus Ectropis; species Ectropis crepuscularia. Next base: position 14,020,271 of record OY856369.1, on the reverse strand, counting down.
CAATCACATTCTAGAGTTATTGAAGTGAAAAGTTCTTTTAGCGCGCCTACAGATTTTTCGTGGGGTGTGAATTGAATTCTAGCATCACGCTCGGGTATGATAAGAAATCTTCGGGTAAACTAGGGACCAAGGCCGTTGATTTAGATATGTGGCAGCCAATGAGAAATTCTGGAAGGGCGTGGCATGGCCATCTAGAAATGCGTGAGCCAATGTTATGGGAAATGCAGACGCATTTCTAGATGGTCATGTCATGATGCCCAGGCCACGCCCTCCGGTTACACCCGTGTAGTTTCCAAAGTGAGCTATCAAATTCTGAGTTATAAGTTTTCACTTCTATCGGCAGTTCCTATGACTGCCAATTTTTTTTATATAGGTAGAAGCATAGATTTCGATGTCTTTGGATAGAAGTACTATTTGCACTCCGCGGTTGTACCTGCGTAGTTTCTGTTTATGTATTTTTTGTATTGCTATGACTGCATCTAATAATGTTCTATATTTCAACCCGATCCGTTCAACCTTTCCGACGATTTAGAGCAACAAACATCCAAACTTTAACATTTAAAATACTAGTACCTAAGACAGTATGATAAAGCAAGAAAACCGCCCCTAGCTATTATAGGTCACGTATTTATCGTTGAAACGAGCGATTCATTCCTCCCAGACGCTCTTTGTTATCTAGCCTAACGTTCTGGCACAGTATAATGATAATACTACCAGTAGTTCATAGCTTTTGATCTTTGGAGAAACGCCGACAATGTCTAGACACGGGTAGGGTTATCGCAAACAAGAATGCTTTTAAAAACTTGGCACCAAAATAAAAGTAAAACATACGGAAGACGTCAGCCCTGAGCCGCGCTCCTGCAATACTAATGTAATGTAGGCAATGCAGGAGCGCGCTTCCCGCGTCTCACCCCGCACGCCCCGAATGATTGCCCTGTCTAGACGGCTTCGTCGAACGACTGTATGATTTAATAGACTGTGGTTCTGCTACTTACTATGTAGGTACACTAGAATTGTTCCACCAGATGTGTTATTGTACCTAAAGGAATAATATATTACAAGCGATCTTATCGAGAGAGTTTCTAGTTCATTTTAGGGGTAAATATTCAATCAATTCAATAGTTCAATAGTTAATTCAATTCAATAGTGGAATGTATTTTTGTAAATACGAGTATGTTACGTGATAGCACCGACAATTGTAAATTTATTATACTTTGGAGGTGGTTCTATAATATTATTTTTATCGATATCAGTAAATCCGTTTTTGAAATATAAAAAAAATCGAAACCCGACATTAGTATGTCGGTGACACGAATCCATAAGAATTTCCTCAACTAAAAAGGGCACAACAAAAATTTAAAACAAACAATTCTTATTTATTTCACGTAACATACAAATACACATCCAAAAATATCAAGTCACAAATCAATACTCAGTGGATCAAAAACTTAACTCTCACTTCAAAAATATTCTAATATAATAGAAATTACAGGGCTTAGAGATATAACAACTTAGATCTCTGGGTGACGAGCGCAGTGCAGTGCTAGGTAATGATTTGGACTCTTCATGTTCCAATAGCTGCGTATCATTCACTGTGTTGTTATGTGGCAGGCATGTTGCTTACCACATGTCCTGCTCGTCTCGTCACTCTTTATTAAAATTTATACATATCAGGGTTACTGGTAATCATCCAGCATCCGTTTAAGGGCATGTTCTGTATATTTAAACAAACAACTTTTGTTCTACAACTTTCATTAAAACGTAATAGATAACCCAAAAAAAAAATTGTATTTGTTGCCCTTTTTTGTACTGTTTAGCGACTTTTTAGTGTTTATTCACTTCGGTACATCTTTTTTTGCGCGTTAAAGAGCGTACGCGCTCTCGTTACGAATTGTTACGAAGAGTTCGATACTTTTAAACAAAGTGCAAATGCACTTTTTATTTATTTTGTAAAAGAAAAAAAAAAACATTTTTTTTTAAAACTGTAGAACAAAAGTTGACGTATTGAATGTACCTAACATCCCCTTAAAGGATGCAGGCTGATTACCAGTAACCCTGTATATTCTGATCTATGAAAACATTTCTGCAGTAGGTACGTAGATGGACAAAGTGAGGTATCGAGGAAGCCTCGAGTAGACTTCAGACTCGATACTGCGGATTATGGACGCGACGAAAGGGATTATCACACAGGGCTGTCACTCGCTGACATGTTACATAATGTTTTTGTTATACTTGTTTTATGATATATATTTATTAACTATTAACAAAACGTTGTTATACCCGCGTAAGTAGTTCCCGTTCTCGGTATTTTCTCGCGAAAAAAGCGTATGTGTTTTACCAGACTATTGTCTAGCTTTGTCCCAAATTTCATCCCAATCCGTTCAGACGTTCTAAAGTGATTAAGCGACAATAATCCAAATTTTCGTATGTATAAAATTAGTAGGATTACTAGAAACAACCAGGTTTAAATAAGGAGTGCAAAGATATGACTTTTTGTTAAATGGAACAACTATAGATTTTAAAAATAAATATTGTGAGATAAATTTGAAAGTACTTTCAAAAACGTTTTCCCAAATCAATAAATTCATATTGGAGGAATAAAGGTACAAAATCAAAAGAAGTACGCATTATTAAGCTAAAATCAAAAGCAACTCGTTGAATTTTAATCTAATTTCAGTTGGTTTTCATTAATGCTTACAATCGTGATGTCTTCGAGCCGAGAGTAAGTCGGTTTTTTAAATAATAAATAAGCATGCTTCATGGTTTACTGCATCGTTGCTTATCATAAGGTGAGATAGCGAGTGTGAACTTGTAAAAAAAACAACACAAATAATATACCAGAATTAGCACTTAAAAAAATGCGAAAACAACACATCCAAATTGACAACCTCTTGTTGAGAAAAAATTAACTGTGAGTGAAGTAGACACCAAAATGCTATTAACATAGTTAAAACCCGAGAAAGATGAACGCAAAAACTTCGTTCCTTTTTTAAATAAATTTAAAGGATGCAATCTACCCAAGTGAAGCGGCAACCCTAGCCGTAGGGAGATAATCCCAGCGGGACAGCGATGAAAAACTACACGAGTCGATCGGTTTTTAAACTGACGTCGAGCTCTCGGCTTACACGACGAGATGGCGGGAAACTCAGTGATGGATTATTATTATTAAATGGAACTAGAAAAAAAAATCTAACCGATCATGTCAGTTTCTAAACAAAAAAGTGTCATTCTCCGGGAGCGCCGACAAAAAGTGGAACACTTTACCTCTATATGTGCTCCGCTTTGCCACTTATTCTGCCACCGGGTGACGAGCACAGTGCGGTGCTAGGTATTGATTTGGACTCTTCATATTGCTGCGTGTCACTGTGCTGTTATCTTGCTTACCATCAGGTTGTACATAAAAATGTACATACCTACTTAGAGAGGCGTCAGTAATGATAACAATGTTGGGAGTTCAATTATTGTTTTCCCATCTCCAAAAAATGCCAACATATACGTGTGTGCAATCGTAAAATGATAAAACCTGTTAGTTAATTTTTATAATGTTATGTTTTATAATGTAACTAATGAAGCTACGTTACATTATAAACTAAACTAACCTACTTTAGAGTTTTGGGTCTATATGTATAATATTTTTAAGGTTCCGTAAAACGTAAAAACGGAACCCTTATAGATTCGTCATGTCTGTCTATCCGTCCGTATGTCACATCCACTTTTTACCGAAACTATGAGAACTACACTATTGAAACTTGGTAAATAGATGTATTCTGTGAACCGCATAATGTTTAATTTCAACAATGACTCTCCATTTGCTAGCAAGTAAGCATTTGCTTAATACGGTAAGTGATAATTGTCTATAAAAGTGTACTACGTGTCCAATGTACTAATTTTATTCCCCTCATAAAACGTAGAAACAAACAAAAAGACATTTCAGCAGCGTCCGTAATTCGTCACCGTCATCAAACGCCAGCAGCCATCGTGTTAAGGCAGGTTCGTCGCGAGCGAAATGAGCGAAATTACGTTCAACCGAAAACTGTTGAATTCCCGCGCTGTAATGAACGCGCCCGTCGGGCCACGAACACGGAGTTATATTTCTAAGGGCTTATTAGCATCCCGCGGCTTCGCTACTGTACTTCCCTTCGTTTACCCTAGATAAAAGTAAGGCCTACTGTCCACGCACGCGTCTTTTGTCGAATGCATGCATCCTACGAACAAACGCAAGACGTGCGGCTGTCGTGTCGTTGTCGTTTCGTGGACACTTCGTGTCCACGAAACGACATGTGTGTCGTTCGTCGATGATGTGTGGACGTTCATTATTTGTACGCAAGCATTCGTCTTGCATCCGACAATTGTCGAAATCGTGCAGATGTCGTGCAGCTACGTGGACAGTTGGCCTAAGTCATACAAAATTATAACTTATAGCCAGATTGTAGCTTAGCATTATTGTTAAGATAGTAGGGTTGGTAGGGTAGGTACTACGGCAGATAGCTGAGGTAAAACCTCAAAAACATTTAAGTTCAAGTGACAAACAGTTATTTTATACTTCTACAAGACATCAGGCAGTGAATTGGAACGTAAAATTGACGAGCAATGCCATAATAGAGAAATATGTCCAGCAGTAGATTAGGCAAGGTTATTTTTTTGTAGTAGGTATAGAGTGACGAGACGAGCAGGACATGTATCTGATATGTGCCGGTAAGCACCATACCTGTCACATAACAGCACAGTGACACTCAGCTATTGGAACATGAAGAGTCCAAATCATTACCTAGCATTGCACTGCGCTCGTCACCCATAGATCTAAGATATTATATCTCTTACCCCTGTAATTTCTCTGGAAACATTGCCCTTCAAGCCTGGCAAAGGCGTGGTACTTCCCCAGGCGGACTCTGCTAAGAGTCCTACCAGCCTACCACTACTAATGATTGAGTCGCCAACTCCGTGCCCACACCTGAATAATGCTTCCAAATTAAATCAGACGCCGCGTCAAATAAACCCTTTGTGCTCGTCGCTGTTTAATTCCACCGGATTACTAACTATAAAATACTTGGAAAGGAATCCCGAGGTAAAGCGAGTCTAACGATTTAATGCCTTTGTCTTACAAGTTGATTAAACGTTAATTTAACGACAGAAAATATTATAGTTATACCTAGCTGACTTCGCAAACGTTATACTTTATAAAACGTGTGTAAATAAAAAGAGAATCTCAAATCCAAGTCAAAGTTTTATGAAATGTTATGTAATTTCTCAGTCAACCTTTGGCAACTAATATTTCTTTTGACGTGATAACGTCTTATAATTCGATGAAGCCGGCTGCACGCCCGCAAAACTGTAACGTTCCGCCGTTACCGTTAGTTCGTCTTCCGTGCCATGCGGACGAAGCTGAGCGCTGAGGGCGCCACCCGCCGAGTCGAGCGGTATCACTACTCGCGCTATCAGCGTACTGATTTCTTAAGACGTTGTCACGTTCTATCGTCAGTAAACCGACTTTACAGACAACCATTTTTTTTTTAACTTTTTTAGGTTAACACTTGACTGCCATCTCGCCTGATGTTAAGCGACGATGCGGTCTACGATGGAGCGTGCTTACCTAGAAGAAACCGATTCACTCTCGATTTGAAGACACCAAGATTGTAACTATCGGGGAAAACCCACTCAGGCAACGTATTCCACATCCTAGACGTTCTCATCACAAAAAAATAGAGTAAAATCTCTTCGTTCGTATCTTTGGAACATCAACCATGAAACATTGTCTAAATAATCCGGTTTTCATTTTTAAAAAACCTCTCCGGACTGACAAAACTTCGTCAGTATTTCTGATGTTGCAGATGTACATAAACGATGACTACTGCTTACCATCAAGCGAACCGTATGCTTATTGAAACTTATCTTATTAAAAAAGTGTCAATAAACGTAGGGTTAATTATTTGGATATTGTACACACAATTAATTGAATTGGGGCTTGAATCAATGACTTTAAAAATAGAGCGTGATGGCAGGAGAGTGAAAGTGACTCGATGACTTATTCTCATACTTACCAAATATACATAAACTTAGTAAAATTAATCCTACTAATATTATAAATGTGAATGTATGGATGTTTGGATGTTTGTTGCTCAATCACGTCCTAACGTATGAACGGATCGGGCTGAAATTTGGAACACACATAGATTATAGTCTGGAAGAACACAAATAGGCTACTATAATCTATATGCGTTCCAAATTTCAGCCCGATCCGTTCATACGTTAGGACGTGATTGAGCAACAAACATCCAAACATCCATACATTCACATTTATAATATTAGTAGGATAGTCTGGAAGAACACATAGGCTACTTTTTATCCCGAAAAAAACAACGGGAAGAACGGGAACGGGAATTTCGCGGATAACACCGCGGGGCGCTTCTAGTTCGGAATAAATTAGGGAAGGATACGAAAATAGACATGGTGACACGAGATTTAAACTTAAAAGTTAAAATTTATTTTCATCTAAAACACAAAATCTGACTTCGAGCCACTCGACTAAATTTCATAAGAAGCCATCAGTAATGGTAGTGGTAGGACTTATAGCAGAGTCCGCCTGGGGAAGTACCACACCTTTGCCAGTTATTCTACCGCCAAGCAGTAATGTGCAAACAATACTGTGTTCCGGTTTGAAGGGCAATGTTTCCAGAGAAATTACGGGGCTTAGAGATATAACAACTTAGATCTCTGGGTGACGAGCGCAGTGCAGTGCTAGGTAATGATTTGGACTCTTCATGTTCCAATAGCTGCGTGTCACTGTGTTGTTATGTGGCAGGCATGTCGCTTACCATCAGGCACATGATTTGTTCGTCTCGTCATTCTTTATTTAAAAAAAAAAGTAATTCCCGAGCTGCACGAGGCTAGTTTTTCAAGCTAGGCTAGCAAGCGGCAAGCTAGTATTAGTAAGCTAGCAAGCTAGTACTTCCAGCTGCGTGTAGATTAAATTAGCGTTGCGTAGCGTTGTCTATAAGGTAGAAACTAGCTTGTTATCCAAGCTTGGAAAACTAGCCTCGTATAGCTTGGGCACAAGTCATTGAAATGAAAGAAAATTTTATGTATTTGTTTTTTTATCAAAAATCTGAACTATGGTCTACCAAAACAAAAAAGAACCATCAACATGTTAGGCAAGTTACGGCTGGTCTAGTCGGGAGAACGGCGGCTGCCGATCCGGAGACCCCGGGTTCAAACCCCACACGCACCGCTGTCTATTCGAAGTCATGTGCGTAATGCCGCTAACTTAAAACGGTGAAGGAAAACATCGTGAGGAAACCGACATGTACCTGGAATCTTTCGAAGTCATGTGGCATTCACCAACCCGCGCTTGGCCAGCCTGGAGGATTATGGCCTTAACTCTCTCCTTGCGAGAGAAGGCCCCGAGTCCCAGCACTCATACCAATAACCTCATGGCTGTCACTATCAATATTATTACAGTCCAAATGAAAATGTTATGTCTGTGTCATCTAGCGGTGATTTCCAAAACTGTTTGAAACGTGGATTTCAGAACCTCAAACACAGTTTCAGATATTCGCCTCTCACTGATAGATGGCAGTTGAATACTACAACGATAGATGGCATAGCTTTCAATGTTGTTGAAGTTTCGCTACTTGTTGATAGATGGCGTTAAAATAAATTCGCGCCACGAAAATTCAGTCAACGTTTTGTCTTATCTTTGTCAGAGTAATTCAGTCGGAGGTTGTTTTATGCGACTTGGAATTGATAAAGCTGGTACGAATGCAAAACGTTGTTTTTGTCCGAATGAATGCGATAAAGATTAGATTTAATGTTTCTAACTAATGGAGCTACAAAATTTAGAAGATTGTTCGTAAAAACAAGTGAATTAAATGAAAAGAATTAGGTACTTTGTTGACCAATAATTACAAACATCAACAATTATACCTACATGTTCGCATACATTTTAGGTAATGATAAATGTAGGTCGTAAGTTTGATCCCTGATTTTTCCCAGGAGTAGGTATTATTCCAAATGCAGATATAAAACTTATTGTCGTTTCTGTTGGTGAATGAAAACATGGTAAAGAAATCGACATGTATTGTTTCAACGGAGAATCAAGTAAATTAAGTTTAGAGTGATTGTATGAGTACGAAATGCGTCTGATGATAAGCAACACACCTGCACATAATAGCCTCACGCAGCTACATTTGAACACGAAGAGTTCAAAACACTTTGTTCCTTTATTTGTTCCTAGCCCTGCATTACGCTCGTCACCCGGAGATATAAGATTTTTTTACTGTTGACTGTGCCAGCTATATCTATCTCAGGTGCTTAAAGTTCGAAATAATACAATGCGCCGTTCTAACGGAGTGTTTTTTTATAAATATTGGTGGACAATTCACACACAACACCATCTGACCCCAAACTAAGCAAAACTTGTAATATTGCTGCCAGATAGTTAGTTATACAGTTGTAAATACATACTTATTGTACATAGAACCACCCAGACATAGTACAAATATTTGTAATAATTACACAAATATGTACACTGAGTCGGTCAGCGAGCTATGGAAAGAGCTATGCTTGGAGTTTCTCTGAGGGATTGTATTCGTAATGAAGTCATCCGTCAGAGAACCAAAGTCACCGACATAGCTCAGCGCATTAGCAAGCTGAAGTGGCAGTGAGCTGGTCATATCTGTCGCAGAACCGATAACCGTTGGGGTAGACGAGTTCTGGAGTGGAGACCGCGAATCGGCAAACGTAGTGTAGGACGCCCTGAAACTAGGTGGAGTGACGATTTACGGAAGGCAGCTGGTGGCAGTTGGAAACGTAAAGCCGAGGATCGGGCTGAGTGGCGTATCATTGGAGAGGCCTATGTCCAGCAGTGGACGAATGTTGGCTGATTATGATGATGATGATGTACACTGAGTGGGAATCGAACCCTCGCCTTCGCAGGTAGAGGTACTACCCACTAAGCCACAAGCCAGTCATGTTTGGGTGTGCCGCTGTTATGTATTCTGTGCCCTTGGGTATAAATACTTGACAACGCGCTGCCGAAATCATGAGCGTAACCTAATTAATTTTCCTGTGAGAGCTCAGAAAACAGGGATAACCACTCTACGGCCTACTTAGATACTACCTACTTCTTATTTTATTTACTTAAGAGTAAGCAACCTATATTACGTTCCCAAAGCTGAGATTTTGAGCGTTCTAACAAAGACTGCCATGCCACTTATTCACAACACAATTGTGTTCTGGTTTGAAGGGCAAAGTTTCTAGAGCAATAAACAAAGAAAAAAAATCGTACTACTATTATAAATGTAAATGTTTGGATGTTTGTCGCTCAATCACGTTGAAGCTTCTGAATGGATTAGATCGAAACTTGAAACACAGTTAGATTACAGAATCGCGGACGCTGCTTCTCATTAAATATATATCTCAAAGAATGCAAGAGAAATATCAAGTCTGTGAGAGTGGTAAGGTCACCCTAATTATTCATTTGAATTTGCCACACAAACAGCATTAAAACCTTCTATTACACATACAACAAATAGTAGACATAGACAACACACTCGGGGCCTTCTCGTGGCTGACACTCCCGAATGTGTCTGTGGCGTAGAGTTACTGGGAGGATGATTTTAGGAAGTAACACGATGCGCAAACATTGTGCGTAACATGAAATGCAAACATCGTGCGTAACATGACATGCAAACATGACACGAACGTGAGACACCCTGTCGGTTTGTCCACGGCATCGATAATGGATATATTTCGGGTACCATTTCTCGACGGTTTATTATCCCACTAATCTCTCTACTACTAAAATCTCCTGCGGGTTTCCTCATTTCTGATTTTATCTAATATCTTCTAGCATGGCTCTAAGTCAGGGGTTACCAAACTTATTTTATATGCTGCCCACTTTGAGAATAAATTATTCTTTAGCGCCCCCTCCTGATTTCATACTGAAAAACCACTATAACTTAGTTAGTACACAACAGACTCCAGGCATCTACACAATGCCCTCATTTTTTCAGGATCACTTACCCCCCCTATAGGCTTGCAGCGCCCACAAGGGGGCGTTATCGCTCACTTTGGGAAAGACTGCTCTAAGTGATAGTGAACGGGGAACATAGCTCGCAGAACTGAACTGACGGCCGTTGGTTCACAAGTGGCGACCACGAACCGGAAGATGTAGCGTTGGCCTCCTAAATAATGGACCGATGGTCTGGTGAAGGTCGCGGGAAATCGTTGATTGCGGGCGGCGTAATACCGGCTTCAGAGGAGGCCTTCGTTCAGATAAAAATTTACGTCCTTCGACTGAGATAATGAATCTCGGTTGTCTCACTGTTGGGCAAAGGTCTTATGCCTTGAATATATCCTAGCAAACATAAACAGCCCACTAAATGTTCCCACTGCTGGGACTCGGGGCCTTCTCTCGCAAGGAGAGAGTCAAAGCCCTAATCCACCACGCTGGCCAAGTCCGGGTTGGCAGATGACATATGCCCTCGAAAGATTCTAGGTTCATGTCGGTTTCCTCACGATGTTTTCCTTCACCGTTTTTAAGTAAGCGGCATCACGTACATGATTTCGAAAAGACAGTGGTGCGCATGGGATTTGAACTCCGGATCGCCAGTCGACGTTCTCTCGACTAGACCAGCCGTAAAATTCTAGCAAGACAAGGCCCAAAATCTCAGCAGTGGAAATATTTGGTGGTCTGTTTGGTGATGGGCATGCTTATTATAGTTGAAAGTAAATTAACACGATGCCACATGCCGTATTAAAAAAATAAACATCCAAAAAGAACTCGTATATCTAACTCTATAATATCTATCAGTAAAAATAGGAATCCTTGCTGAATCCAACTGAAGAAGTTCCACATCTATGTCAGTTCTTCTACCGCTAGCAAGTAATATGCCAAGCATTAATGTTATTCCTTATTCCTAACATCAATTCAAGACTTGCATGAGTCGGTAGAAGCCTTAGTAGCCTAGTGGCAAGAACGTCTGATTTCACAAATGGTCGTAGGTTCAAATCCCGCCTGCGATATAATTTTCTCAAAGTAGAAGTCTGAGTCTTCAAATCTGAAGTCAGAAGTGTCTTCAAATCGAGAGTGAATCGATTTCTTCTAGGTAAGCACGCTTCATCGTAGATCACATCATCGCTTAACATCAGGCGAGATGGTGGTCAAGTGCGAGGTAGGTCTACCTAATATATTTGGTTTGGTTTCTTTTTTTTTCTTTTTTTTTTAAATATTATAGGTTCGCACTTGACCACCATCTCGCCTGATGTTAAGCGATGATGTGATCTACGATGAAGCGTGCTTACCTAGAAGAAACCGATTCACTCTCGATTTGAAGACACCAAGATTTGGTATACTGGTGTGCAGCACAGTCATATTTAGTAGTGATAGGACTCTTGGCAGAGTATGCCTGGGGAAGTACCACACCTTTGCCAGTTATTCTACCGCCAAGCAGTACTGTGCAAACATTACTGTGTTTCGGTTTGAAGGGTAATGTTTCCAGAGAAATTACAGGGCTTAGAGATATAATTGGATCTCTGGGTGACGAGCGCAGTGCAGTGCTAGGTAATGATTTGGACTCTTCGTGCTCCAATAGCTGCGTATGGGCAGGCATCTTGCTTTTTTTTTTAAATAAAGAGTGACGAGACTGGACAGGCGGACTCTTCTAAGAGTCCTACCACTACAGGCTTACTATCAGGCACATGTCCTGCTCGTTTCGTCACTCATACTATAAAAATATACTTAAATTCCTCGTATTCCATCCACAGCAATTCGCGGTACTTATACCAAGGTCACCGTCGTTAACTAACTCCATTGCTTACGGCACGGTTATTCCTCTCTCTATAGTTTCGCTCAAAATTAATGAGATGGCAATAACAATACCATAAGCAATTTGTTGGAGGTGGAGCGTATGACACGCGGAGTTGGCGACGAACGTCTGCTGATTTCCCGAGAGACGGCGCGTGGCGTCCCTGTTGGCTGTGAACTGCCGCTGATCAGGGGTGCCACTGTTGTATTCTACTACATGAAATAGAAGTCTTATTTCAAAGTGACGTAGTTCAACGATTTCGCCAATGACCTTAGATGGTGGCAAAGGATATAGCGCCGCGATAAATGTGAGTATACAGCGAGCGATTGCGGGTAGTTGATTGCGCCACCAATCACGACCACTGATCAGCTGTGACACTGTCGCATTTCGATACAATAAATAATAGTCATTGTATGAAGTGTTGTAGTTCAACAATTCGCCAGCGAGCCTTTAGTGGTGGCGCGGGGTTTAGGGCTGCGATAAATGTATATAGCGAGCGATTGCGAGTAGTTGATTGCGCCCGGGGACACTCAAGTGCGAGGTTAGAGTATAAAAACCGGCTAAGTGCGAGTGGGACTCCCCCACGAAGGGTTCCGTACCATTATCAAATAAACTTTTGATTAAGATTTGTAAAAATGTTGATTTTGCCTTATGATTCTAACGACGACGTCGATAACGCGTTTTATTTTTACTAGTGGCGCCGTCTAGTTTGCTTGGAACAGATTAATCGAGCAAGAAACGGTATCAAATCAAGTTTGTTGTATGGGAGCACCCGTTAAATATTTATTTTATTTTTAGTATTTGTTGTTATAGTGGCATATATAATGCATAATCTGTGAAAATTTCAATTGTCTAGCTATCACCGTTCTTGAGATAGGTATAGCCTGGTGACAGACGGACGGACGGACAGCTAAGTCTCAGTAATAGGGTCCCGTTTTTACCCTTGTACGAAACCCTAAAAATAATAAAGAAACGCTAGGTAAAAGTACTGAGATCTAGTAAAATGTGTTTTATAGTACAGGTATTTTAAAATACTTCTGTGTGTACGATATTTTCTGTTTTTTAATTCTTGCGGTAGAAGAACAAATTGGTTATCTCTGTAACCTGATGATCTTGATACGGAACCCTAAGAAAGTAGCGAACAAAGCAATACAAATAGTATAATACTATCGCCCCACTGTTTTACCTGCTTAGTTCCCATTCCCGAACATTTGAAATGATGGAAACATGCCCAACTGATCGGCAAAAATTCACATTAGGTCAAGTCAAGCAAACAGATTTGTCATTAATATATTCCTCGACACTGTAGTATGCCTTTTCCATGAGATAGCAATTAAGTTTGTATTTGAAAACATGTTCTGCATCTATTTCAAGAAGACATTTAGGTAAATGGTTGACGGGTGCCATACAAAAAACACTGTTATTGAGCAGGTTAGTTCGGTTTGACGGAAGGTTAACTTTACATTTGTTTCGTTTACTTATGAGGTGTGTGTACAAACTCAAATTTTTCCGCACAAACATTCCACATTCGTAGATGTAGAGACAGGGAAACGTTAAAATTCTTAAATTTTTTAAATGTGGTCTACAACTTTCTCTCTGTTTGAGACCACACATGGCCCGGACACACTTTTTTTGCGCTTTAAAAACGATATCTTTTTTCTTGCTATTTCCCCAGAATATTATGCCATATCGGAGTGTTGATGAAACATATCCATTATAAGTTGTTAGCAGTGTAGATGAATTAACAGTTCTTGAAAGTATGTAAAGGCCGTACGAATGCTGACTGAGTCTGTTCACCACATTATCCACATGATCATTCCATTTTAGTCGACAGTCAATGTTAAGGCCTAAAAACTTTGTCATGTCAATATTTTCAATTTTATGTCCAAAGTAATGTATTAATTTTATTTCTAAATGTCATAATATGTGTTTTGGTCAAATTTATATGTAGATTATTTGATGTCAACCATTTTATTGTGTTGTTTAGAGCTAACTGAATTTTATTTTCTATTGCAACAATGCTACTGCCAGTGAACAGAATAGTGCTATCGTCTGCGAAAATAATTATTGGTTGGTCTGTAGCGAGTGGAAGGTCGTTAATATATATTATAAACAAGAGCGGACCTAACACGCTTCCTTGTGGTACACCATGCTTTACTAGTTTGTACTCAGAGCTATAAGTTATTTCCTTCTTTAATTTTGTACAGATTCTATTTATCTGCGTGCACTGATACCGGTCAGACAAATAGGATTTAATGAGTTTATGGATGTTACCTCTTACGCCATACTTGTCCAACTTGGCCATTAACAACTTATGGTCAACATAATCAAAAGCCTTAGTTAAGTCCATATATAGGGCACATGCAGGTACTTTCTTGTCTAGACTTTTAGTTACTATATCCAAAAATTTATACATGGCTTGATTTATTCCTTTTCCTCTACGAAAACCTACCTGGTCTTCAGAAAAAAGATTATTGTGTTCGAAAAAATTTGACACGCTGTTAAAATAGTACATTATGATATAAGTGCGGTAAGTTGATAATTACAGCCGAGGCTTTATTGCTAGCTCGAGCCGAAGGCGAGAGCTATAATTAGCAGAGGCTGTAATTATCAAAGCGCACGTATGTCATACGACGTTTTATAACATATTTGCGAGGAAATAAACAAAACTCTGACGATATTTTCAAATAAAAACAATACAGCGAAAAAAAACGCGCGGAATAATATTTACTTGATCACAGATCAAAGCACAGAGTAAGTAATCACTATGGATCACAGATTAGCAATGCGCGCGCATCGGCGCCTTTTTTTTTAAAGCAACGGCACAGAACCAGCCGGTATGCCATTAATAATAAAGTAAATTAATAATTTTGTGTTTTGATACAGAAAAAATAAAGTAATTTATCATCATCATCATCATCATCAGCCGCAAGACGTCCACTGCTGAACATAGGCCTCCCCCCTAGATTTCCACAACGAACGGTCCCGCGCAACCTGCAACCAGCGGTTTCCAGCGACCTTTGTTAGGTCATCTGTCCATCTAGTGGGAGGCCGTCCAACACTGCGTCTTCCGGTTCGTGGTCGCCACTCGAGAACCTTTCTTCCCCATCGGTTGTCAGTTCTGCGAGCGATGTGGCCTGCCCATTGCCACTTCAGCTTGCTTACTCTTTGAGCTATGTCGGCCACTTTCGTTCTTTTGCGAATATCCTCATTACGGATTCTGTCGCGCAAAGAGACTCCGAGCATAGCTCTCTCCATAGCTCGCTGTGTGACTTTGAGCTTTGTTATGAGGCCCACAGTTAAGGACCACGTCTCAGTTCCATAAGCCATCACTGGCAACACGCATTGGTTAAAGACTTTTGTCTTTAGGCATTGGGGTATTTTGGACTCAAAGATGTGCCGAAGTTTCCCGAACGCTGCCCATCCGAGTTGGATTCTTCGCTGGACCTCTTTGTCGAAGTTGGATCTACCTAATCGGATCTTTTGACCCAGGTAGACGTATTCGTCAACAACTTCGAGTGTGGTATTCCCAACATTAACCGGTACAGGTGAGACATGAACATTTGACATGACCTTCGTCTTGTCCATATTCATCTTCAAACCTACCTGCTGGGATACTCTACTGAGGTCCCTGAGCATAGCACCGAGGTCCTCCAGCGACTCCGCCACAATGACTATGTCGTCGGCAAATCGAAGGTGAGTGATGCATTCGCCGTTGATATTGATGCCGTATCCGTTCCAGTCCAGTAGCTTGAAAACATCTTCCAGCGCGGCAGTGAACAGTTTCGGAGATATAACATCTCCCTGTCTCACGCCTTTCTGTAGCTGGATGTGTTTTGTGCACTGGTCCTGTAATCGGACAGACATTGTGGCTTTGCTGTAGATACACTTCAACACTTCGATATAGCGATAGTCGATGCGGCATCGCTGAAGAGACTGAAGCACTGCCCAGGTCTCGATGGAATCGAAGGCTTTCTCATAGTCCACATACGCTATACATAGTGGCCGATTATACTCCTCGGTTTTCTGTATAATCTGCCGAAGCGTATGGATGTGGTCTATGGTACTATAGCCTTTTCGGAAACCGGCTTGTTCGGGTGGCTGGAAGTCGTCAAACCTGCGTGCGAGACGATTCGTGATTACCCTCGAAAACAACTTATAAACGTGGCTCAGAAGTGAGATGGGTCTGTAGTTCTTCAACAAGGTGTTGTCACCTTTTTTGAAGAAGAGCACCACCACACTTCTGCTCCACGCTTCTGGCGTATTACCGTCAAGTATGACGGAGTCGAACAGCCTCTGGAGGACTTTAAGTACCGGTTTTCCACCCGCTCTCAGAAGCTCAGTCGTAATTCCGTCATCGCCAGGTGCCTTGTTGTTCTTAAGTTGTTTGAGGGCCATCCTAATCTCATACAGGCTGACTTCCGGGATGTCTTCGGTAAAGTGTCGGGTCAGCTTGGCTCTGGGGTCTTTTGCCATGCTAACGACAGGTTGTGCTTGTGTAGAGGTGTATAACTGTTCATAGAACCTCTCAATCTCCTCCAAAATCTCGGGCTTCGACGAGACGACGTTACCACTATCGGTCTTCAGTTTGGTCAATTGACTTTGCCCAAGAGACAGATTTCTTGCGAACACTTTCGAGCCTTTGTTCCGCTTAATCGCTTCTTCAATACACGAAGTATTGAAGCAGCGTATGTCGCGTCGCAAACAAGTAGATATCTGTCTATTGAGCTGTCTGTATGCCGTCATGTCGACCGAAGACTGCAATCGCATATCTCGCCTAACCGCCATGAGATTCAGAGTATGATCGGAGAGCTTTTGGGTTCTATTCTGGCGTCGGCTCTTATAAAATTTTCTGCCAACTGCTTGAACAGTTTCCACCAGCCTATCGTTTATTTCGTCCGCCGTTACGCATTCATCTAAGGCTTCGAAGCGATTTTGAAGTTCGAGTTGAAAGTTATCGGGATCTTCGATTTGAGCATAATTTGGTCGGAGCGTGGACTTCATTAGACGTGATCTTTCGAACTTAATGTTTAGATTCAGCGTGCCTCTTACAATACGGTGATCGCTGCCGGTCTTAACCCTACTGATCACAGAGACATCGCTGAATATTTGCCGTTTAGTCGTCATAATGAAGTCGATCTCATTTTTTGTGGAACCATCTGGGCTAATCCAGGTCCATTTTCGTTGTGGCTGTTTCTTGAAAAAGGAGTTCATCATAAAGAGGCTCTCCCTTTCCAAGAAATCAGCTAGACGTTGCCCTCTTGGGTTCCGCTGCCCATATCCGAATTGTCCCACTCTCAACTCATCACCGCTACGTTTGCCTAGTCCCATCACAACTGTGAAATGTGTTGGCGAGACATGTATGGCTTTGGAGATGTCCTCATACATGGTCTCAACCTCTTCGTCGGGATGTGTCGAGGTCGGTGCGTATACCTGTATGACCTTCAATGAATACCGGTCGGTTATTTTAAGTACAAGGTATACAACCCTGCTCGACACACTCTCGATCATTAACACGTTGTTGACAAGAGACTTGCGGACGATAAACCCGACACCCCCTTGGGATTGTTGATCTCCCTCCCGGTAGTAGAACAAGTTGCCGGATTCGAGGGTTATTCTGTCCTCGCCCTGTCTACGGACTTCGGATAACCCTATGATATCCCAGCGCAACTTGTCCACTTCTTCTTCCAGCTCCACAATCTTCTCGTCAGCCCTCAGAGTCCGTGCGTTGTACGTTGCCAGGTCGAGTCGTTGGGTTTGGTGGCGGGGCGTCTGCCGGGGATTCTTAGCACCCCATGCTCCGCCGGAACCAAGGCTGCCACCAACGCCTGGAATAACGGAGCCGCCGGGGACTAGGGGCCGTTTCTTTTTTGTGAC
This sequence comes from Ectropis crepuscularia, assembly GCA_963693475.1. Taxonomy (NCBI): domain Eukaryota; kingdom Metazoa; phylum Arthropoda; class Insecta; order Lepidoptera; family Geometridae; genus Ectropis; species Ectropis crepuscularia. The sequence goes on along the minus strand of OY856369.1, from coordinate 14,002,590 downwards.
CATCATATGGGGGGGTGTTTGCCATAGTCACCACGCTTGGCAGGCGGGTTGGTGACCGCGGAGCCAGTCCTTTGCACCGATGACGCCGCTGCCCGTCACCGGCCAGGTAAATTTAGGACTGGCTTTTAAATGGATATACCGCCATTGGTTCGGTCGTCAGAGCCTCGTTAGTTGGCAGCAGGGTGTACCGCGCGCAGGAGAGGTTGACATTTGGGGAAACTAGATGTTTAGCGCTTCCCCCTTACACCCCCCTTAAGTAATTTATGGTCTAAATTAATTAAATTAACGATATAATATTTTTTTACATTATATTTTACCTCTCAAAGTTAATTTTATTCATAAAATGTTGACCACACTTTTCTGACATAAAAACTCTTTACTAAGATTTAAGAAGGTACCGTTCGTTTTAGTCGGAGCATATCTCTCTACCTAGTCTGTGGACGGAGCATTTTGAAACCGTGCGTTTTACATTACACATTACAGCACTAGTGCGTAATAAGATACATTACGATACAGAAATTGGTCCAATAAGAGACCCTTTACGAGCAAATATGTTATAAATTACTTTCTCGAACACTTTGGACAGGACCGGTATTAACGCTATAGGTCTGTAGGAATTTACATTTTCTTTATCGTTTTTTTTGAAAATGGGCTTTATAATTGTTTTTTTCAACCGTTCAGGAAATACTCCGTTAGAAATACAGAGATTGAAAATGTGACTTAATACGTGTGATATAGAGTGTGATACATATTTGAGTATTTTTGTTGAAATACCATCATGACCCGTACTACCAGTATTTTTAAGGGACATAATAATATCTTTTATGTCTTTTGGTATTATTGGAGACATAAAAAGTGACCTGGCATTGCTAGAAATACGCTTCGTTGCATTTGTTTCATCATTTTGCGTCATCTTATTGGATATCAATTGGTCAACAAAACATTGTTAAAAGTATTAGCAACTTCAAGCGGGTCATTAACTAAACCGTTAACACTAAGTTGGATTTCTTCTTTCGGAACAATATTCTGACTACCGTTTATTATTGAGCACATTGCCTTACTCTTGTTAGCGGATTTACATATAAAGTTGTCATTTTGAGACCGCTAAGTAAGTGTAATGACCTTTTTTAACCTTGTTGCCAATTCCTCAAATTTCAGTTTATTTTCTATTGTACGATGTTTCCTATATTGCCATAGCAGTTGTAAACATCGTTGTTTGATATCAGGTGAGATAGCAGTGAAATACAAAACAATCAAGTGATATTATAAAAAAATCATTAGGACTGCAGATAAGAAGGTCTGAAGGGCAATGTTTCCAGAGAAATTACAGGGGTTAGAGATGTAACATCTTAGATTTCTGGGTGACGAGTGCAGTGCAGTGCTAGGTAATGATTTGGATTTTACGTGTTCCAATAGCTGCGTGTCACTGTGTTGTTATATGGCAGGCATGTTGCTTACCATCAGGCACATGACCTACTCGTCTCGTCACTCTTTATTTAAAAAAAAAAGAGATATAAGTGAAAACTAATTATTGGTGACTAGACCTATAAAACGTTCCAAAGTGGCTAAAGAAATATTTACTTCAAAATAGATTTATAATATTGGTAGGATAAAATTCACGATGTAAGTCGATTCTTATATTCCAGTTTTGCTACTAGAGTAGTTCGTATCTATTCTTTCGTCTAGTGTCGATAGGTCTCCCGATAAGTGTGTCTGGGGAATGGTTCAGGTCGTCACTGATACACTTCGACCTCGCGCTGGGATATATCAGAATTTATTCGACAGACTATGTTACATACGATTTTTCTTAGCAATAGGCGTGATATTTTATCTGAACAATAGTAAGATAATCTAAGATAAGTTAGTCTTAAAAGATAATTAGTCCGTTAGATTGTTAAAAAATATTGTACATGTATTTTTCCTTTCCTGCACTAATAAATAAAGTGGCCAAGTGCGAGTTGGAGTCGCCCATGAAGGGTTCCGTTGCAGCAAGTAACATAATATACATAGTACACATAGTTCTTGTAGTTCGTTGTAACTTTGATCGAAGTTTCAATAATAGTGTATTTATGACGTACTAAAAAAAAAGTACTCATCAGATCGAGTTCAAACTAATTATCGTTGGTAGTTTTCATGGTAATGTACATCATATATTTTTTTTAGTTTTTTCATTCTATTATTTTAGAAGTTAGAGGGGGGGGGGGGACACACATTTTACCACTTTGGAAGCGTCTCTCGCGCAAGTTATTCAGTGTACACAAAAATTATATTAGAAACCTCAACATCATTTTTTAAGACCTATCGATAGACACCACACACGTGTAGGTTTGATGAAAAAACAATTTTTGAGCTTCAGTTCTCAGTATGGGCACCCCTAATTTTTGTTTTTTTAAAAAACTTTTGTAAAAATCTTAATGCGGTTCACAGAATACATCTACTTACCAAGTTTCAACAGTGTAGTTCTCATAGTTTCGGCAAAAAGTGGCTGTGACATACGGACGGACAGACAGACAGACAGACAGACAGACATGACGAATCTTTCCGTTTTTACGATTTACGGAACCCTAAAAATGACGAAGATACAATGCTTAGCAGTTCCTAGTGACGTCACTTCATAGTACGATTATACTAAGACATGACGTCACAACCGCCCACTACGAAAATTTGATGATCTGTATATTTTTTATATAGTATCCAGTGACGAGACGAGTATAAGATGTGCCTGATGGTAAGCAACATGCCTGCCACATAACAGCACAGTGACACGCAGCTATTGGAACATGAAGAGTCCAAATCATTACCTAGCACTGCACTGCGCTCGTCACCCAGAGATCTAAGTTGTTATATCTCTAAGCCCTGTAATTTCTCTGGAAACATTGCCCTTCAAACCGGAACACAGTAATGTTTGCACATTACTGCTTGGCGGTAGGATAACTGGCAAAAGTGTGGTACTTCCCCAGGCGGACTCTGCCAAGAGTCCTACCACTACTAAATGTGCCATCAGGCTGTTACAGTACAAGCTTTGCATAAATAAATAAATAAATAAATATTGGTGGACATCACAACACCATCAGACCCCAAACTAAGCAAAGCTTGTACTATGGCGGCCAGATAGCTGATATAATACTTATATAATCGCTTTACATAGCTTTGCTAGATGGTTTTGTGAGAGCAATGTCGATCAATACTTATTGACACAAAATGTTGCTGCAACGAGGAATGTCGTATCTTTCAGGCTTAAGAGAATAATATAGTCTCAGGATATCGGTTAAACGTAGTTCAATTCGTCCCAGTGCCTGAGTGCGTGTCACCTCAGGCGCTAGTCACAGTGTCTACAATGCTATCGGCTATGGCATTGCTATCGCTGTCCCTATAACTTCAAGCGTAAAGAACAAAGAGAGCAACATCAAAGCTTAGACTTTCAGTTAGCCGGTGTCTCGGCCCGCGCCATCAATCTCTCAGAACCGAGTGTCCCGGTTTCCGCGGGAACTCCGACCTCCTCGATCTGAGATTGACACGACGCGTCGTTAATTTTAGAGCACAAGAAAGTATTTTTGTTTACTTTCTGCTATGATAAAAGCATCATCATCTACAGCTTTTTTTTTTTAAATAAATGGTGACGAGGCGAGCAGGTCATGTGCCTGATAGTAAGCAAGATGCCTGCCACATAACAGCACAGTAACACGCAGCTATTGGAACATGAAGAGTCCAAATCACTACCTAGCACTGCACTGCGCTCGTCACCCAGAGATCTAAGATGTTATATCTCTAAGCCCTGTAATTTCTCTGGAAACATTGCCCTTCAAACCGGAACACAGTAATGTTTGCACATTACTGCTTGGCGGTAGAATAATTGGCAAAGGTGTGGTACTTCCCCAGTCGGACTCTGCCAAGAGTCCTACCACTACAAAGTGATGTAGTTAAGTTGATTTTTAACTAGTTTCAAAACAGAAGGTCGTAGTCAATTCTGTTGTGTTTTATATTACGCGATAGCTCCGCACAGTTAAAATAGATTTTGATCATTAGGTGGTAGGACTCTTGGCAGAGTTCGTCTGGGGAAGTACCACACCTTTGCCAGTTATTCTACCGCCAAGCAGTAATGTGCAAACATAACTGTGTTCCGGTTTGAAGGGCAATGTGTCCAGAGAAATTACAGGGCTTAGAGATATAACAACTTAGATATCTGGGTGACGAGCGCAGTGCAGTGCTAGGTAATGATTTGTATTCTTTATGTTCCAATAGCTGCGTGTCACTGTGCTGTTATGTGGCAGGCATGTTGCTTACCACCAGGCACATGTCCTGCTCGTCTCGTCACCCTTTATTAAAAAAAAAAGGTATTTTCCTGGTTGGAAGATAATACATCAGAAATGGCCTCAATGATTTGTGGCAGTTATTGGTTTATCAACAAAAAGCTAAATTCCGCTTACCTTGACGATGTATACGTAGAGTTCATAAAATTTTTAGAATTGTTGTTTTATGTATGTATGTTTTATGTATTGTTTTATGTATGTTTTTGTATTTTCAAAGAAAATCGAATGATGTTCTCCTGTGTTTAGGCTTTTACTTAAAATGATCCTTCGTTTATCCTATTGCTGGCGTTCAAGTTATCTCTCGTCAACATCTCGAGACTGTTCTAACTTAGTGGCAAAATGTCTGCATTCCCACAAAAGTTGATTTTCAGAACCCTCCTGCGACTCTGAGTATTTTTCCATGTACAGGTGTACTAGTTTATCATCACTACTGGGCCTCTACCGCCTAACGAAAAACGCTTTGACGCTTTGACGTTGTTTTCTCTTTTATTCACGCTTGAAATGAAAGAGACGGCAATGCCAAAGCGTCAAAGCGTTTTTCGTTAGGCGGTAGAGGCCCGGGTCTTAACTGTGAAAGTATCGAAAGAAATATTATATAAAAATAAATAATATGTATTAAATCTAGCTTTGCCATTACTTTCAAAGAACTTGCAGTAGTGTTAAGTTTTACGGTAAGCCTGAATTTTAATCAGTTTATGTAACTAACAAAACTTGGCGAGGATTTAACTGTTTCAAGAATACTGGGGTTTTCTATAACTGTTATAGGTTTACAGATGACCGCTACCTCGCCTGATGTTAAGTGACGGTGTGGTCTACAATGGACTTGCCCAGAAGAAATCGATTTACTCTCGATATTAATACACAAAGATTATAACCAAGAACACAGACAACGCCTTCCACAGCCTAGACGTTTTTATCATAAATGTAGACTCACCTCTTCGGTCAAGTTTTTAGAATATCAACCATAAAACGATCTCGCTTTTTTCAAGATCCGAGTACAAGACGTCCGATAAAAAAAGGCATAAGCAAAAGTTGTATTGGATTATAGAGATCAGTTGCAAACTGTTCGAAGTGTATCCGACAAAAATCCGAAAAGCTAGAAATTTTACGGAGATGTTCCAGACTTCGAGGTCTTTATAATTTATCTACATTAATATACTTTCGGTCCCATAACGTGAGTCGGAGTAGATAACATGGATTATGTACCCGAGGATTGTGTGGTAATGACGGCGCGATCTGCGAAGAGATTTAGCTAATTGCCTCGATGAGGGATCTCTGCGTTATTAACTCGGGCGAGCGAGCTCCGAGCTAGATTAACATCGCTCTCAAGCAGCTTATGTCGCAGAGTAGATTGTATACAGAGATCTATTTAGTCCTTAGCAGTACAAGTTTAATAGTTTATTTTAAGTGTAGACTTCTGTACACTTCTTCTGTAGACACGTTGAGCTCATTTCGATAAGAAAACTTATTAATATAAGTTTGGATCAACAACGTGCTAATGTCGGACGGCGCGGCGGTGGCAACGGTGCGGAAGCGTTGGAACATCGGTGGAGCGTGCTTGGACGCTTTTTGAATGGATGAAATCTTGTGATTTTTAGTCATGCGTAGTAACAGTAGATTATATAAATAAAATATTTAACTATACAGGTGACGTATTGTCTAACATTACTGTTGTTATTATTATTAGTACTTATGTTATTCTATACAGTAGATTAGATTGACAGAATGATCAGAAAAACTGAAAAAAAGTGTAAACAAATTATGTGACACACTACGTGAATTAAGAATCATATACTCATATATACTCATATAATCATATACTCGTAGATTTGACCAATTATTGATTTTGTACGGAGGAAACAGAAGTGTTGAACCTACCGTTTATAAAATGGAGCAAGGGTAGGATAATGATGAGGCTGATAAGACGATACACCAAGTAGGACATTTGTTTAATTGTACGCAGCAAGCCTTCTCATAGCTATTTGAACATGAAGAGTCTAAATTGCTGCCTAGCATTTCATCGTCTATATGATAACATTTATCTCAATACCTTATAATTAATCTAGAAATATAGCTACTGTCCTGTCTTTAATTTAGCTTAAAACCAAAGAAAAAATAATAGCAGAGACAAGTGCAATTTTGGTAAGTGTTCAACTTCTAAATTAATTGCCACACATTCGCTAACTACTCAAATGTGTGAACTGGAGTAATAAGGTAACTATTACCCTTAGTCAAAAGTGCTTCGCTGCAATTAAATATTTACCTATTTCTAAGCAAATACATGTTACTAGGTACTATTCACCATAATCCACCACGCTGGTCCAGTGCGGGTTGGCGGATGACACATGACTTCGAAAGATTCTAGGTACATGTCGGTTTCCTCACGATGTTTTTCTTCACCGTTTTAAGTTAGCGGTATTACGTACATGACTTCGAAAAGAAAAGTGTGTGTGGGGTTTGAACCCGGGGTCTCCGGATCGGCAGCCGCCGTTCTCACGACTAGACCAGCCGTAACTTTTACTAATATTACCTATGCTCAATCTGCTCGCAACGTATGAACGGATCGAGCTGAAATTTAGAATACAGTTCGCTATGCTAAATTCCCTTTGATGGCATTAAACATCATGTTCATTTTTAGGGTTCCGTACCGAAAGGGTACAAACCTTATTACTGAGACTTGGCTGTCCGTCCGTCTGTCACCAGGCTAAGGCCTATCTCAAAAACGGTGATAGCTAGACAGTTGAAATTTTCACAGATGATGTATTTCTATTGCCACTATAACAACAAATACTAAAAATAAAATAAATATTTAACGGAGGCTCCCATACAACAAACTTAATTTTTTGCTCGATTAGTCCATTTTAAGCAAATTAGATGGCGCCACTAGTACACTAAAACGCGCATTCGACCTCGTCGTTAAAATCGTAAGGAACAATCAAAATTTTAATAAAACTTATGCTTGAAAGCCCGTCTGTGGAAACTGCGATGGTTTATGTACTTACACGGAATTAAAATAAAGCCAGCGGTTTTCGCCGTTTATTTGCTAAAGGTACGAACCCTTCGTGCGGGAGTGCTACTCGCATTTTACCACTTTTATTTTCTCATCATTTGTTTCTCTGCAGATAGTTTACTCGTCACGATACTCAGTCCTTACCCTATAATGCGTTTAAACTCTTTAATCTAAAACTTCAAGAAAGTATAAATCTTTCCAAGTACTTAACTTACTGGATTTTACCCTTTCATATTCTTAATTTTGTAGAAGATTGTTGTCTGTTCCATTTATTCAAGTCTTTCTTTAATACACAGGCTTACGCTAGATTTCTTTACCAAATATTTGTTCTGTGTCTGCTGTTTCTATGTAGGTAAATATACTAAGAATGTAGACTTTAAATTGATAGAATTAATTTCCGGCACTCTACTGAATTTAATTAAAAACTATGATTACGTGATCCAGATAAATGAATGAAAATTTAAAACTTTTGTTGATCTTTCTAAAACCATAACACCAATTTCGATAAAATTTATACGGAACCACCTCTGTAGTATTTTCGATCAAACGAAAAAAGAATCATTAAAATCGATCAAAATTAGCGGAGCGAGAGCTCCGCGAATTTTCGCTATCGTATCATAATCGCTATCGTATCATAATCGCTATCGTATCATAATCGCTATCGTATCATAATCACTATCGTATAATAATCGCTATCGTATCATAATCGCTATCGTATCATAATCGCTATAGTATCATAATAGCTATCGTATCATAATCGCTATAGTATCATAATCGCTATCGCATATTAATCGCTATCGTATCATAATCGCTATCGTATCATAAATATATCTATTTTATTTTATTTAGATCTATTTTATTGAAATACATTTATTTTATTTTATTTTTTATTTTATTTTTATACTAGCTGACCCCGCAAACGTTGTTTTGCCTTAGTGAACAACCCTTGTCACTTAGGGGTATGAAAAATAGCTAGTAGCCGATTCTCATACCTACAGAATATGCATATAAAATTTGGTTAAAATCAGTAAAGCCGTTTCGGAGGAGTAAGGAAACAAACACTGTGACACGAGAATTTTATATATAAGATGTATCTCATATCTCTGGGTGATGAGCGCAGTGTAGACCTAGGTAACGATTTGTACTCTTCCATGTGTCGATAGCTGCGTGTCACTGTGCCGTTATGTGGCAAGCTTGTTGCTTACCATCAGGCACATGTCTTGCTCGTCTCGTCACTCTATATTATATATTAAAAAGAAATACAAAAATACGTATACCGAATTAAGAACCTCCTCTTTTTTTAACTGCTTACAGAACAGAATCTTATGACATCACGTCACCAACATGCGTAATATCAGTACCTGTATCTGTTATACAGGCAACGTATTGTGCAATAGGTATTAGTACTATTATTACTTATTATTATTTATTATTACTAAAATTCTAAGTTTTCACTTCTGTCGGTATTCCCCATAAATAGATATCTGTGCCAGTGATTGCCATTTTTTCTCACCTACGTCCGACGTCGAACGAAGCGAGCCATCGGAAAAGCAATCAGTTTCCTCAAATTAAATTAAGTTGGACACGTTACCACGAGGAGTAATGGCCGGTGGAATTAAGAACTTATAGCCTAAATTAATAGCCCCAGAGCTAGCACCAAATATTGGGTAGGTATATTTTCAAATTCAAATATTGGTGGACAATTTACACACATCACCATCTGACCCCAAACTAAGCAAAGATTGTATGATGGCGGCCAGATAGCTGATATAATACGTATATTAGGGTGGAGCACGAATGTATGGACAAAAAAAATGTTTAGTTTCGAAGTTCTAATAGGGGGGGATTTGTGCGTCATAATGAAGTTAAAAGAAGTATAATTTTTCATTTCATTTAATGAGTATCTTCTGCCTCCGCATTGACTTCAAAAATTTTATTTTTTTACATAAAGTTGAAAGTCGCATAATGTGAAATGGTATCCCTATTTTCAAATTAAGAGGTACTTTACTACAGATATTCTATGTTTTAAACATCTATTAGGGTAATACTGTGACAATGAACATGAAAATACTAAGAAAGTGTTAAAACATTACATTAATAACTAAGCTTGAAAATCCGTTTTTGTTTTATATTTAGGCATCAAGCTCCACGATTCGAACGTGGCTTTTATTGCACCTAATCGTGACTTTTGTGTGCACTGAGCTATAGAAGCTGCGGTCGTAATCTTCACAGCTCTCTCAATAACTTTAGTAAGGCAGGTAACCTTTAAAAACAATGGTTTGCTCTCGCCACCAGATTCAACAATGTCCTGAATTCTTTGGTCAGATATTTTTTTTTTAAAGCGGCGGTTCGGTTATGTTTTCCTACCAGTACATTAATTAATCAATATAAACTAGAAGTAGCATTAAAATTCATCAATGTCACTTGAAAAGAAAAAGTCTAGGTGTTGAAGCAAGGCTCACACTGCGTGCCTTTAGTATGCGACAAGCAGCCAGCTCTCTAATATTACGTTTCCTCTCATCTGTTATCATCGCAAGAAGAAGGCTTTAAGAAGAAGGCGGGAGGCGCAAAATACGCGTTTTTTAAAGTTTATGGGCAGGTTTCTGGTGTCCATAACAATGTTAAACAGATGACGAGTGACATATTTGTAGGATGGTTGGATCCTAATTGAAAACCAAGACGGTCCAACTTTATATACGAGATTTTGCTAGAATCCTCAAAGTGTTCGTCGTATTTTCAGTTGCCACATACAAACGTTGTATTTGGTTGGCACGTGTGATCCAACGGGCATGTTAAAGTTTACCTAGAGATTTATTTTCGAGATCTTATTTTAGTAATTGGCCATTGCGAGTAATATTTGTCCTGCAATGTGCTTAAATTTCTTTACAGTCAGCTTTTCACATGTTTCTAGAGATTTTCCTAATGGACCTACGTAAGATATGTGTCCCGAAGTACAGTCTTCGAGATGAAGAAATAAATGTCTTAGAGCAGTTCATCAATGTGGAGCAAACTGATTTTTCACTGAAATAGTTTTTGTAGCTTTTTCTGAACTAGTTTTATAAATCCATCATACTTTCTTGTGTTAACATTCGTTCTGTCATAGCCAATGGCTATAATACGTAATACTGGCCAAAATACTGGCATGGGAAATTTCTTCACGAACCATCTATTCTGTTGTCGTAGTTTGTATTCCTCTAGATGACCTCAGGTACAACCTTTACCTTTTTATAGTATACCAGTATCATCGATACTGCGGATAATCATCTCATGAGACGTTCTTTGATAAATTATAGAAGCCTGTTTTTATTTAGGAACCTTTTTATCCTTAGAACAGATGCACTGAGCTAATTTATTGTATTTACGCGCTGAAATACCAAAAAGTATCTTACTTACTGCTTTGCTGAAAACTTTCTGACTCCTCTTCATGGCTTTGAGTAGATTTTTGCTTTTTAAATGATATGTTTTAAACCGTTGAATTATCCTCATTTGTGTTACTATCAGAATAAATACAGTTTGTTGTATATTTCCAACCCAAGATGTTACGATGTCTGCTATCTCTGAAAAAGTTGGAACTTTTGCCCTTTTTTAGTTGTAATTTTAGTTGATGTCTCATTCATGTCAATTCGTAGTACTTCATTACATATTCGTAAGTAGTTAACACTTTCTCTTTTATGTCACTAACATCCCCCAAATAAGGACATTTAAACACACTTCGAGTTTTTACATAGTTTTAAAAATAGAAACTGAAAAGAACAGAGCGCTGTAAATGACGAGTATCGTGACAAGCACCGCTAGCGTCTCCTCCTGCGCTCCCACATTCCCCATATTAAACTTATAAACACATAGTTAGGTTTCTTTGTGTATTCTACATCGAAAATATAGGATCCCAGATAACGATTTGTAATAAAAAAACTGTCTGGTTATGAAAATATAGTACTGATATATGGCGTCTGTGTAAGGTCTAAACCCAATTATTTTTATAAAATCAGTGCCGATGCGGGGGCAGTTACTCTAAACGGAATTGATTTATATTTTGTTTTACTTAATTTAAGCCCAATTGGCACCAAATTTTTACTATTACATTACATTTAAACGAAAAAAGTTTTTTCGCTCCACCCTAACGTATATAGTTTTAAATACATACTTATTAGACATAGAAACACCCAGACACAGTGCAAACATTTGAATTCATCACACAAATATTTGTACTGGGTGGGAATCGAACCACCGGTGTGAAGTTGGCAACCAAAAGTTTCTGCCGTATTATCCGACCAAATTAACATGGTATTTTTTGTATAATTTTTTTGTAAATCAATGAATCTTATGCTTATTAAATTTATGATTATGATTATTACTTATGATTATTAAATAAAAATGGTGAAACTCAATACTTATAATTTGATAAAGCTCAGAAACAAACCAAAAAACTAAAAAAACCCAGGCACACTTTTTTCGCCAAGTCCACGTTTCCTTCAATACTGCGACCTGACGGCCCCTGAAATTCTGAAATATTATGAAACAGTATTGTAGCGTGTTTCATGCGCTATCAAAAAAACGTAGTTAAAATGTTCATCTGAAATCGCTCGGGTACCGAAATCTTTGGAGGAAAAGTTGACTGCTGGCTTATTGTGTGGTTTAATTTCAGCTGTGGGAGTTCACAATTAGCCAGCAGCCAACTTTTCCTCATAAGATTTTGGTACCCGAGCGATTTCAGATGAAAATTTCTCTAAGTAGAGACCATTTAGCCACATTTTAACTATGTTTTTTTGGTAGCGCATGAAACACGCTACAATACTGTTACATAATATTTCAGAATTTCAGGGGCCGTCAGGTCGCAGTATTGAAGGAAACCTGAACTTGGCAAAAATTTTTTTTGTAAATTTTTCATGAACTCAATTGAGGGTTAAGCAACCGTTTAGCCACATTCTCACTATATTTTTTAGATAGACTTAGTATCATTCTACAGAATAAAACCTAAAAACTTCAGTATTTCAGGGGCCTACAGGTCGTAATCGAGCATGGTGTGTTTTAAGGTTGAGCACTTTCACCAGTTTTGTTTGTGTGGAAAGTTTAGGGTTAAAACGGCATGAAGCTTTATCTTAAATGACTAACTTCGATATAATATGTATAGACCTAGATTAATTGTAAAGATTTTTAACTAATTTCTGCTGTGGGAGTTCACAATAAGCCAGTAGTCAACTTTTCCTCCAAAGATTTCGGTACCCGAGCGATTTCAGATGAACATTTATCTGAGTAGAAACCATTTAGCCACATTTTAACTACGTTTTTTTGATAGCGCATGAAACACGCTACAATACTGTTTCATAATATTTCAGAATTTCAGGGGCCGTCAGGTCGCAGTATTGAAGGAAACGTGGACTTGGCGAAAAAAGTGTGCCTGGGTCTTTTTAGTTTTTTGGTTTGTTTCTGAGCTTTATCAAATTATAAGTATCGAGTTTCACCATTTTTATTTAATGCTCTAAAGCATAAGCATAAGATTCATTGATTTAAGCAAATTTTACAAAAAATACCATTTTAATTTGGTCGGATAATCCGGCAGAAACTCTTGGCTGCCAACTTCACACCGGTAATCGAACCCACGACCCTCGGCTTCGCAGGCAGAGCTGCTGCCAACTAAGCCACGAGGCCAGTCATTTATGAGGCAAGATAGATAGATAGGTAAACTCTTTATTTCTCTTAACAAAACAAACTTACAAAACAAAGAATCTTAAAAATAGCATATTATATTAGCTTATCGCTAAAAGCGATCTCTTCCAGGCAACTGTGGCTTGGAAAAGAAGTTAAAGCAAAGAAAGACGGTAGTAATCAAAAAAGAGTAAATTGATATCTACAAAATATAATCTGCAACCCTCGATCATTTCTCCTTGTCGCATGATTTTTGTACGGCGTTGCGAAATAATTGATTAGGAGAGGTATTGCATTGCAGCAGTGCTGCATCTTATTACTTTATACCCTTCTATCATCCTACATAGGTCTTCTGGTGGTTCATTTACTACGTAAATTATGTTCACGGGCCTGTAGTCTATTACAAGTGATGGCATAGTGCTGAATCTTATTACTCCGGGTGGTTCATTTGACCTTTTTGAAGTGAAAACTTCTTTAGGCGCGCTATGGACAGAATTTTCGTGGGCTGTGAAATGGATTTATGATCACGTGATCATCACGCTCGGATATGATAAGAAATTTCGGGTAAGCTCGGGATGCTAGAGCGAGAAAGATAATGTGGTCAACAAACGTGCCAGACCGAGAAAGATAATTGTTAGAGGAGGACATGGGACAATAGATACTCTCCCTCTCTCTCTCGCTGCTCGCTACCGGTTACCAGTGTTGACACTTTAGCGACTTTGTCGATGAAACTGGCGAATTTTTAAAACCTTTTAGCGGATTTAGACGACGTGTTACCGACAAAGGGGAATATACTACTAGTGTAGTGTAGAAGGTTGGAGAAGGAAAAAGCTTATGTATTCTTCCAGACTGTTATTCCCTTAATAATTCAATCAAAACCGGCGACTTTGTTTCATAACTATTTGGCGACAAGCTCAAAATCATAGTGGCAACACTGACGGCTACCAACTCCAAAATACTTTTCTTTGGGCGGGAAAACACGACGGGTGCTTTATAATTTTCACAATCAAATTAATTAGTTTTGCTGTGTAAATATTTCGTTTCTTTCGTGTAAATATTTAGTTTTGTATTTAGTCAATACTATAAATAAATATGAGCGTCGCTAGCGACGGGGGTGACCAACGAACAGACCAGAAAAAGAAAACGATTGAAGCCAAATCCAAGTGAAAATGTTTCTTACAAACTATTTAGAAAACCCCTTTATAAGAGAAAGAGACTATTCCCAGAAAATCGTAGTGGAGAATGTGTAGTGTACGTGGAATCGACGGAACAGGAGAAAGTCGGTAACAAAAATCCTATTACACTCACCAACCTTTTTGCGGACAATGTTAGGGGCATCATAGGATTCATAGGGGTGCACCGTGTGAATGCATACAAAGTTGGAGTAACTTTTAAAAAGCCGGCCCCGGCCAACAACTTTTTGAACATGGACACTTTTTTTACTAACCATAAATGTGTATACAATCTGGGTATACAAATAAGTACTGCCTGAGTACCCTTAGTATTTATTTCGCGCGGACTAAGTCGCGGGTAACAGCTACTTTGTATATAAATAAAATTTCAATAAATATTTACTCTAATTTCTGGCTTGTTTTACGCGTTTATTCAACTAATACGATCCATAATATTTTATTATAATACGACATACCTACCTAATACAAAAATCAGCTAATGAAGTTTTCACTTCTGCCGTGTGGTCTTAAGCACACACCTTTTTTTCTTTAGATTAGTATGATTGTGGTGAATATAGTAGGTAATATAGTTTTTTTCAAACATTTTGTTCGTGGGCCTGTAGTCTATAACTTTAGTTAAACATGTGTTCAAGCTACTATTTATTTATTTTACCCTCAGTCTTTCTTTAAAATTAAAAAAGAAAGTAGCAGAATATTATGAAAGAATGGATAAAGTCTTGTTTAAAACGAAGGTCAAAGGTCCAAAAATGAAAGGTAAATAGCCGAGCAAGGTTTCATTTAGATAGAAGGTAATTGGATTCTATCGTACATAAACGCAGGGATTTTTATTATCTTTTATAAAAATAATTGGTATTAAATTCTTTGTGATGGATTTATTTTACTACGCGGCGTAAAACGAACTGAAATAATTCAGGTTGTGTAAGCTGTTGTACCTTTGTTTTAATTACATTTTGTGGTTTCAATATTAGCTTATGAGTAATTTTTAAGTTAGTGTTTAAAAAAGTTTACTAAGTACATAATTTACATCGATATAAATCAAAAGGTGAGCCGTGAGTACCTTGAAATTTGTAATAAACTGCGTCTCTGCGTGTATCGTAAGTGGTTTACCAACAACCAATCTACTTGAGATATGCTGTGGGTCTAAAACGGAAAGAGTGAGCTCACTCTTCCCAACGATAACATGATTCCGTGCGCCCGTGATTTTTTTTTTTATAGCATAGAGTGACGAGACGAGCAGGTCATGTGCCTGATGGTAAGCAACATGCCTGCCACATAACAGCACAGTAACACGCAGCTATTGGAACATGATAGTCCAAATCATCACCTAGCACTGCACTGCGCTCGTCACCCAGAGATCTAAGATATTATGTCTCTAAGCCCTGTAATTTCTCTGGAATCATTGCCCTTCAAACCGGAACACAGTAATGTTTGCACATTACTGCTTGGCGGTAGAATATTTGGCAACGGTGTGGTACTTCCCCAGGCGGACTCTGCTAAGAGTCCTACCACTACTAATCTTTGTATTGAGATCGTTGATAATTTACTAGGGTAATATTTTTCTTGCACATAAATAATTTAAACTGTAATTGTGGAATACCTCCCGTATAAAAGTGTGTATAGTATTCAACCTCTTTGTAGTATTGTATATCAACGAGCGGTTCACGCCAACTTTGCCCATGGTAATTATTTAGCTTCAGAGATCACGTACATATCCAAATATTCAACAGTGAAAGAATTTTGGAAATAGGTCTAGTGGTTCCTGAGACTATCGCGTTCAAAGAAACTCATCAGCTATATGATATTAGTATAGATTTTTCGTTGTCTCAAAAGTTCGCAATTTTTAAAGCCATTAAAAAAATTACGTTTTTTACGTTTCATTAAAATCAGTGCTGGTAGTAGTTTTATTGTCTAATAGCCTTTTTTTTTCAAGATAAAAATAATCTAATCTACTTGATCTAAGAACGCCTTGCATTTTTTTAGAGTTCCCTAGCCAAACGGCAAAAAACGGGACCCTTATACCCTTCGTCATATGTGTCTGTCCGTCCGTATGTCACACCCACTTTTTTATGAAGCAATTTATGATGCACGTTACCATGCAAACTTTCCATCGAAAATTGGTCTGAACAAGATCTAGTAACCAGGTTTTCGTAATCGTCATAAATACAGTATTATTAAAACATCGATCAAAGTTACAACGAAATACAATAATTTTTGTATTAAGCTACTTACTGCTATGAAACCTTTCATGGGCGATTCCAACTTGCATTTGGCCACTTTTAATATTATCGAATGATCGTCGAGAAAGCGACATCGTTTCATGAATGATTCACGTGATGGAGACTCACACAAATAGTTTTAATTCCCTTTTCGTAATAACTATACATAATATATGAGCATGGAATGCCTTGCCTGAGTGTATGTTTCCCAATCCATACAATCTTAGCGTTTTCAAGTCGAAACTGAATCGGAGTTTTCTTCATGCATCACGTACCGTCAAGTATGAATATTTTGTAACTAACCCCTTCGAACCAAATTCAACATAAGCCACTAAATGTTCCCACTGCTGGGACTCGGGACTCGAGTCAAAGCCATTATCCACCACGCTGTCCATCATTATCCAGTGCGGGTTAGCGGATGACACACACATGACTTCCAAAGATTCTAGGTACATCATATCGGTTTCCTCACGATGTTTTCCTTCACCGTTTTTAAGTCGGCGGCATTACGCACATGATTTCGAAAAGACAGTGGTGCACATGGGATTTGAACCCGGGGGCTCCGGGTCGGCAGTCGCCGTTCTCCCGACTAGACCGGCCGTAGCGTCTTTCCATTCTATAGAAGGCCAGAACGCAAGGGTGTGAAACTAATCACGTATAGATTGGAAATAAGTTTTTTTCTAAGTTCTTCCAAACCATACAAGACCAGTACGCAAATACTCGCGTATACTTTGTAGTAACGTAGAAGTATTATGTTGTTCCAAAATATACAGCGCCAGTACGCATGCGGACTAATCGTGTATGTTTTGGAATAAGCGCGCGAAACTCTAACATTACAATTTGTACGTGAACAGTTGCATTTTTTTTAATGTAAAGTGTGACTAGACGAGCAGGACATTTGCCCGATGGTAAGCAAAATGCCTGCCACATAACAGCACAGTTATTGGAACATGAAGACCACGCAGCTATTGGAACATGAAGAGTCCAAATCATTACCTAGTACTGCACTGCGCTCGTCACCCAGATATTTAAGATGTTAAATCATGATAACATGCTCGCCATTTTAATTTATTGACCTCTCTTGATTGATTTATTGTAGACGTTGGTTTCCCAGATCCGACTCGGAGCAACCCGACTCCACCTAGTCATGTCGCTACTACCCCTAGAGTGTATATAAAAATGAGGAAGCCAGAAGCTCAAGGGAGGTCCTGAGTGGAGCGAGCCATGCGAGGCCAAGCGAAGCGTAGGGGGGAGGTGGCGAGCGAAGAGAGCCGGCGACCTCCATAGTGAAGCTCAGGCCGAGTATGGAGAAGCGACACTCAGGGTTGACCGCAGAGCTTCTGGCGGGAGCCTACCCAGAGTCAAATCTCAGTGATAGCTCCTCATCGGATCGACAACATACACAATCAGTACTGAAAATTTTTGTTAGCGTTGTAATAACAGATTTAAAAAAACATTACAATATAATATACTCGAACGCGAACAGTTTCCTATGGCTGCGTTCTGGCGTTGTATAGAATGGAAAGACGCGAGCATCCACGTTACAAACTATACACGATCAGTACGCAAAACTCTTGTATGGTTTGTAATAACAGATTTTAAAACAACATTTCAATACATACGCGAGCAGTTTCCTATGGCTGCGTTCTGGCGTTGTATAGAATTGAAAGACGCCCAGCCGTACCAACTAGCAGAACCAAATTCAATCGTTGTTTAATAATAAAATTACGATTATTACAAGTTGACTCTTATTAAGTAAATTAATTTTATTAAGTACACTATTGAACTTTCAAACGATCGCTTCAGGCAGGTTTCGGTAATCACGATTTATCAAAGAAAAGAACATTCCAGAGAGAAATTCTCATTTGACTACTTTCCTCGTCAAAACATTCAAACTATGTAGCGGTATAGCTTGTTACTTAAGTTTAAGAGCAATTTTCTCGAGCTGATACCTGACTTCAGTTATTTCGAGACATAAAACTTTTATATTCTTTGAAATGGCTCTTCATTCTCCATCTTTGTATCCTTACGGCGACTGCTGTGCCATATCTAGGACATCTACAATAACGATATTGCGACTGTCTAAATTGGTGTTCGCAATCTTTTTATATTTAAATATAAACAATTTAAAATGGCGAATAATAGGTATATAATATTGGAGTTTTAAGGATTAATTTAGTCTCTGTAATCGTCAAAGCCAAAAAAGTAGGCACACATCAGACTGGCAGCCTTCACATTTAATAGTGGTAGGACTCTTGGCAGAGTCCACCTGGGGAAGTACCACACCTTTACCAGTTATTCTACCGCCAAGCAGTAATGTGCAAACATTACTGTTTTCCAGTTTGAAGGGCAATGTTTCTAGAGAAATTACAGGGGTTAGAGATATAACATCTTGGATCTCTGGGTGACGACCGCAGTGCAGTGCTAGGTAATGAATTGGACTCTTCGTGTTCCAATAGCTGCGTGTCACTGTGCTGTTACGTGGCAGGCATGAAGCTTACCATCAGGCACATGTCCTGCATGTCTCGTCCCTCTATACCTACTATAAAAAAATTACTCACTGCATGGTTAGGAAAATATTTTGGATCGGATGGACACCTGAGCGGCTTCTCAAATTGTGTAAATGCATTCTACTAATATTATGAACGTGATAATTTATTTTTTCATTGCATAGTTAGTGAAACAGTGCGGATCGCTGGTTGAAAGCTGAAGAACAGGCTATTTTTGAAGTGAAAACTTCTTTAGGCGCGCCTAGACAGATATTTCGTGGGCTGTGAATTGGATTCTAGTGTCACGCTCGGATATGATAAGAAATCTTCGGGTAAACTCGGGTCCATGGCTATTGGCCATTTAGAAATGCGTCAGCCAATGGGAAATGCTGAAAGGGCATGGCCTCGGCATCATGCCATGGCCATCTAGAAATGCATCAGCCAATAGGAAATGCTGACGCATTTCGAAATGGCCGTGCCATGATGCCCAGGCCACGCCCTCCGGTTACACACGTGTAGTTTCCAAAGTAAGCTATCAAATTGTGAGTTATAAGTTTTCACTTCTATCGGCAGTTTCTATGACAGCCAATTTTTTTTGTAACAAAATTACGCAAACAAAAACTACGCGTATAAAATCAAAGGATTCTACTAGTTATATTTTACGTTAAATTACGCTTAAAAATATTCGCTTATAAGGAACGTAAAGGAGATAATTAACAAATGCCACCTTTTATCTCAAAAATGCTATAAGTTGTCGTTGTAGTTCGTGAGGGATTTTGATATAACCGTAAAGTAATAGTGAACAGCACGTATATAATGTATAAACATATTTATAATACAATATGCTAATATAAATTGCAGAAAAGCCATCACAAGATTCGATACAATTGCTCGATAAAGTTTTAAAGCCGGCTATATAAAAATCAATAAAAACCCAAGTACAGCTCTCGCAACGAGTGCTGTATGTGTAAAAGCAATGCGCTACAAAATTTTCTTTTATGTAACAATTACTTATTTCACAAACAAAATATTAGCCGAAAAGACTGATAATGAAACCACTGACATATTCCATAATATAAATATTTATAACATATCTGATATAGTCTTAGATGCGATCAATTATGAGAATTATGAAAATAACAGCAGAATTGAAGAACTTAAAGAAAAACTGGAGAAAATTAAGAAATATGTGATCGATAACGACGCAGTAAACAAACTGCTCATTGATGTAACAAGAGAAACTGATTTAACAGAAACAAATTTTCATAACGCTCTACTTGAGGATGATCATTTCAAATTCTTAACTGGAGGGAATGAGAGCAAAAGTCTGTATTTAAAGCTAAAAGAGAAGATGAATAGAAATGACATCACAAAGATGTTGTTGCAACAAAGTAAAACCAGTAATTTTATGAAATCAGCTCGTTCGGCGATGGAATATTATGGAAAGAGTGAGAAAGACGTAATAAATGATGCAATAGATAAGGTGTTAGCAGAAGAACCGATTGACAATCACAATTATAAAGCTAATATTAATGATAGCAAGTATTGGGGTAAGTTAACTTCGAGCAATTGTGTGACGGAATGACACGTTTTGGCCTTTTCATTGATAAAAAAAAATTGGCAGTCATAGGAACTGTCGATAGAAGTGAAAATTTATAACTCAGAATTTGATAGCTTACTTTGGAAACTACGCGGGTGTAACCGGAGGGCGAAGCCTCGCCATCATGACATGGCCATCTAGAAATGCGTCAGCGTTTCCCATTGCCTCACGCATTTCTAGATGGCCATGACATGATGGCGAGGCCACGCCCTTTCAGCATTTCCCATTGGCTGACGCATTTGTAGATGCCCAATCGCCAAGGTCCCGAGTTTATCCGACGATTTCTTATCATACCCGAGCGTGACGGTAGAAATCAATTTACACCCCACAAAAAAATTATCTAGGCGCGCCTAAAGAAGTTTTCACTTCAAAAATTCACGAACTATAAGGTATAAAAAACACTAAACCATAAAATTAACTAAATAGTATTGTTAAATGAATTGTCTTAAGAGATGTCGTAGTGTTTAAAATTATTTGAAATCCTGAAAATGTAGTGTGACTTGACGTTAAAAAAATACTTGGTGTAGGCAGTAATGAGAAAACTATCAGAAATATCTTAGCGCTGTAATGCAGCAGAGCAAAAAAAATAGCTTGACTTTTTCAATAAATTTCATGTCCAATTACAAAATAAAAATGTATGTGTTTTTTTTTTATTTTTAAATATAGAGTGACGAGACGAGCAGGTCATGTGCCTGATGGTAAGCAACATGCCTGCCACATAACAGCACAGTGACACGCAGCTATTGGAACATGAACAGTCCAAATCATTACCTAGCACTGCACTGCGCTCGTCACCCAGAGATCTAAGTTGTTATATCTCTGAGCCCTGTAGTTTCTCTGGAAACATTGCCCTTTAGACCGGAACACAGTAATGTGCAAACATTACTGTGTTCCGGTCTATTATTTATAGTTTGACTGAGATCACAGCCCACGAAAAATCTGTGTATGCGGCAAAAGAAGTTTTAATTTCAATAAGGCATCGCTTGAAAGGCCATTAATTTATCTTATATCTTATACCTTTAAACGAGCAATAATTGTATAAATATAGAATCTGAATCTCGGGAACGGCTCGAACGATTTTCATGAAATTATGTATCCAGGGGGTTTCGGGGACGATAAATCGATCTAACTTGGTTTCCATTTTTTAAAACGCATTTTATGCGCGTTTTTTGGACAACGAAAAACTGTTACATTAACATTAGAATGGGGCGGTAAATTTCGCAACCCAGCGCGGCAGTATATTAGCTCAGTCGATAAGATGGGCGGTCATGAAGCAGTAGACCCCGGGTTCAAATACAGATGGCTTCTCTTTTTTGTCAGGTTCTTTTTGCTTTCTTTCTTTTTTTTTGAGAAAATCTATTACTGGTAACCCTTTATCTGTAGGTATCTAGGTATACTCAGTGTTTAAACCGAGCAAACCCAGGTAGTTAATGTTTATTTGTGACATTTGGTTCTGGTCTCACCTTTGTCAGTTATTATATCGCCAAGCAGTAATGTGCAAACATTACTGTGTTCCGGTTTGAAGGGCAATGTTTCCAGAGAAATTACAGAGATTATTAGAGATATAACATCTTAGATCTCTAGGTGACTAGCGCAGTGCAGTGCTAGGTAATTATTTGGACTCTTCATGTCCCAATAGCTGCGTGTCAATGTGCTGTTATGTGGCAGGCATGTTGCTTACCATCAGGCACATAAAAAAAACCACACCACACCTTATAAATCCTAAAATGACAGTATTTTAAAATTGTCATTTATCATACGCACATCTTCAATAAAGATTCATTCCTGAAGATAGATGTATCAATATTTTTTTCGGCACATGTAGGTCCGTCTGAGACAGAGCTAAGTAGCTTGATGGTAAGGGATGAGGTATCGATGATCTATGGTTGAAACCGAGGATGTAACGGAGGTCATTTTATCTGAACCGAAGGCGGAGTCGAAGTTTTTAAATTTGATTTATCGGAGTCGGAACCGGAGTCGGAACCGAAGTCGGAGGCATAGGCAGGATCAGAAGTGGTGGCAGAGGAGACTTTTTTATTAGGGATCAGTATTTTTGTTTGTCAAACACGTGGACACGATAAACATTGACGAGCAATTGATTTAAGGGGTTGGGATTTTTCATTTCCATTTACTTTCCACAACAATAAGGGATTATCTAAAACATTTATACACCTTACCTGTGATTAAAAACTCCGTTTTAAAAGTTTCGGAGCCGAAGTCGGAACCGAAGGTGTAATAAGAATCGGAAGTTCCGACTTATCGGAGTCGGAGTCGAAGCTCCGTAACATCCTTGGTTGAAATTAACACACACATTTCATATTTGAAAGTCTATACACTACGACTACAACTTATATCATAGAAGCGAGATACATTTTTGTATGATTCTAGCGGAGCAGACCTTTTAATGAATAACACATGTATTCTCGAAGTTCATTGTGCTTTATTTGATTTCAAATCATTCTTAACGTTGGGGTCTCTTTTGATATCATTGTGTATAATCAACTAGCGGTCCGTTCCGGCTTCGCTCATGGTAGGTACATAGTATATAGCCTATAGCATTCAAGGATCACGTATATATACTGTTCGCGCCGCTAATTAGAAATAAAATAAAATACATACTAAAAATGCTAACGCATTTCTAGCTGGCCATCCCATGATGGCTAGGCCACGCCCTCCGGTTACACCCGTGTAGTTTCCAAAGTAAGCTATCAAATTCTTTTTTTTTTTTTAATAAAGAGTGACGAGACGAGCTGGTCATGTGCCTGATGGTAAGCAAGATGTCTGCCACATAACAGCACAGTAACACGCAGCTATTGGAACATGAAGGGTCCAAATCATTACCTAGCACTGCACTGCGCTCGTCACCCAGAGATCTAAGATGTTATATCTCTAAGCCCTGTAATTTCTCTGGAAAAAGTTATACATAAGTTTTCACTTCTATCGGTAGTTCCTATAACTGCCAATTTTTTATTTACAGTTAAGAATGACGAGATCTCAAATATTTTTTATTTTTGTATCTAAGATGTTTTATGTCTAAGCCCCGCAATTTCTTTGCAAATATTGCTCATTAAAACATAGTGATGGTTTTCACATTACTGCTTAGCGATAGAATAAGTGGTAAAGGCGTGGCAAATATATTAATTGTGTGCATTTATCATGTATAGACCCTCAGAACGAGTTAGAAGACCTGCACAGGTACCACCAGCACGACGGCCGCCGGCTCTACAAGGGCGAGCGCACCACCATCCGGTACTACCCGTTCATGGCGTCCATCCACATCATGGGCCGGTTCTGGTGCGGCGGCGTCATCTACTGGCACGACATCGTGCTCACATCCGCTTCCTGCTTACAACTGTGAGTTCAGATAACACTTGGAATGAAAGGAATCTTCGTTTGAACTCGGGACCATAGCCATTTTTTTTTTTTTTTTAGAGTGACGAGACGATTAGGACATGTGCCAGGTGGTAAGCAACATGCCTGCCACGTAACACCACAGTGACACGCAGCTATTGGAACATGAAGAGTCCAAATCATTACCTAGCACCGCACTGCGCTCGTCACCCAGAGATCTAAGATATTATATCTCTAAGCCCTGTAACTTCTCTGGAAACATTGCCCTTCAAACCGGGACACAGTATCATGCTATTAGATCATGTAGTGTCCAAATCATTACCTAGCACTGCACTGCGCTCGACACCCAGATATATAAGATATTATATCTCATTTGACATCACGCTTGGAAGACTTATTTAGACGACAATGCGTTTAAAATTTATTCCAGACTAGCAGTGCCCTCCGGTTTCAGCCGCGTAGTTTCCAAAGTGAGCTATCAAATTCGGAGTTACAAGTTTTTACTTCTATCAGCATAAGCACATAAACAGCCCACTAAATGTTCCCACTGCTGGGACTCGGGGCCTTGTCTTGCGAGGAGATAGTCAAGGACATTTTTTTTTTAAATAAAGATTGACGAGACCAGCAGGACATGTGCCTGATGGTAAGCAACATGCCTGCCAAATAACAGCACAGCGACACGCAGCTATTGGAACATGAAGAGTCCAAATCATTACCTAGCACCGCACTGCGCTCGTCACCCAGAGATCTAAGATGTTATATCTCTGAGCCCTGTAACTTCTCTGGAAACATTGCCCTTCAAACCGGGACACAGTAATGTTTGCACATAACTGCTCGGCGACAGAATAACTGGCAAAGGTGTGGTACTTCCCCAGGCAGACTCTGCCAAGAGCCCTACCACCACATACATAATCCACCACGCTGGCCCAGTGCGGTTTGGTAGATGACACATGCCCTCGAAAGATTCTAGGTACATGTCGGTTTTCTCTCGATGTTTTCCTTCACTGTTTTAAATTAGCAGCATTACGCACATGACTTCGATAACACAGTGGTGCGTGTGGTTTTGAACCCGGGGCTCCGGATCGACAGTCGCCGTTCTCCCGACTAGAACAGCCGTAACTTCACTTTTATCGACAGTCCCTAAAACAGCCTTTTTTCAATCGATTAAATAGTAAATATTTTATTCAGGATGCACAATAACCGCTTCTTCCGAGAAAATCCCAAAGTTCTAGAAGTGAGGATCGGCAGCAACCAGAGCCGGATTGGAGGCGAAGTAATCGATGCTTTGGAGGTAATTATAATTCGGAAAATAATTATACGACAGGTATGGAAGAACGTACAAAATAGACGCATCATCATTGCCATCATCATCATCACCCTATCTAGCCTACTGTTGAACATAGGCTTGGGTTTGGTTGGGTTTCTCCCGTAGCTCGCCTCTCAGCCTGATTCTCAGCTTTAGGTTTTCATCCACTGCCTTATATAGGTATGTCGTCATTCCATCAAGTCTCAGGGTGGGTACACGTTATATTTATAATATTAAATAGATGTTTGTGGACAGTTCACACACAACTCCATCGAGACCTAAACCACAGTATAAATAAATTAATACACTGTGTCCAATTTAAGCAAAACTTTTACTATGGAAGCCATATGGCTAGTATATTTATACATATATTTTTGGATACATACTCGTATATACGAGTATTTATTGTACTTATATAGAAAATACCCAGGCACAATACAATTGCACTGGGTGGGGATCGAACTTACGACCTACGGCTTCGCAAGCAGACTTACTACCAACACCAATTAAGCCACCTGGCTAGCCACTAATTTGTTAAGTAATTTGTAATACTCATTTTATCCTCTTCTTGATTTCCAAATTTTGTACAACAACATTTATGTGAAAACTTTTTATTAATATGTTTAACCATGTACTTCACAAAAACTAGGAACAACATACATTCAGTAAATCTTTATCTTACTTCTCATGTTATGGTTTCTCCCCTAGGTGTACTTCCACCCCGGCTACAGCCCCAAGACGCTGCGCAACAACATTGCTCTGATCCGCATCCGACGTCATCTCTACTTCAACTACCACCGCATCCCCAAGTGTATAGACATCTCCCACAACGAAGACGGCATTCCTGACACTGCTGAAGTGCTTCTACTCGGTTGGGGCGTCTCTAAGGTCAGGGTGATAAGGTTTTAAGCCAACGACGATGCTGTAACTTAACTTCTTCTATTTCTAGTACCACCATACCCTGTCTAAGTACCATCATACCCTGTCTATGTTAGTCTTTTCTAAAGCCCGGAAGATAAAATGTACAACACAATGTATTGTCTTGACTAGTGAGCATTTGATGTGTGCTACTAAATTCTACATTGATTCGCATCCGGCGTCAACTCTACTTCAATTATCATCCCATCCCCAAGTGCATCGATATCTCTCACAACGAAGGCGGCATTGCTGACACTGCTGAAGTGCTTCTACTCGGTTGGGGTGTCTCTAAGGTCAGAGAGATCAGATTTTAAGCCAATGACGATGCTGTAACTTAACTTCTTCTATTTCTAGTACCACCATCATCATATCCTGTCTTTATTAGTATTTTCTAAACCCTGAAAGATAATATTTAAACCACAATGTATTGTCTTGACTAGTGAGCATTTGATGTGTGGTACTAAAGTCTACATTGATATGTATCCGGCTTCACCTCTGCTTCAACTACAATCGCATCCTCAAATGCTTCGATATCTCCCACAATGATGGTGGCATTCCGGACACTGCTGAAGTGCTTCTGCTCGGTTGGGGCGTCTCTAAGGTCAGGAAGATAAGGTTTTAAGTCAATTGACGATGAAGAAACTTAACTGCTTCTAGTATCACCATCTTCTGCCTATGTTAGTTTTATCTAAAGCCTGGAAGATAACATTTACATCACAATGTATTGTCTTGACTAGTGAGCATTTGATGTGTGCTACTAAATTCTACATTGATTCGCATCTGGCGCCAACTTTACTTTAACTACTACACCATCCCCAAGTGTATCGACATATCTCACAACGAAGGTGGTATTCCTGACACTTCTGAAGTCCTTCTCTTGGTTGGGGCGTCTCTAAAGTCAGCGGCATAAGGTTTTAAATTAGTTAAAAGCTCTTGAGTTACTTTAATTTCTATTGTTATTTGCTATTGCTCAACTTGGTTGTTATGATCAGAAGGATAAGATTCAAAATCATTTAACAGTTGCAGCGTAAATATCATTTTTAACTAGCTGTATTACCCATACCCATCCAAATGTATCAGGTTCTTTTAAAATGGCTGAAACTGGTATTGCCCACGTAAGTAACTCATCTGAAGTTAAAATGCTTTTAAATCGATTGAAGTGTGCAATAACACAAGGATTATTATCAATTAATACTGCTACTGTCACTTACTTTACTGATCCATCTTTAATTCAGGAAGCTAAGATTTTAAATCGATTATGAGTTATTAATTGTGTTCTTTAACTTAGTTCGTTTCTTACTTAGTTTTAGTGTTTTTATACCCAGAAAAATATCCTTAAAGTCAACTAGCGGTGTAACTACTACTTTTATTTCCCTAGTATTGTGCAAACCAATAAAAAATGTAAAAGCTTGGCTACTTCTATTGCTGGTGTCACTATCTCCTGTCTAGCAAGTGTCTTCAGAGTGAATTATTATTGGGCGCAAGAAGCATTAGTTGCACGTTACCGTTAGTACCTAATACTTATTAAAAATTAAAGAAGTAAACATGCCTGCGTACGTACATACGACACACATTTTTTTGTTTTAATTGATCAACGGCATGAGATCCGCTAATTTCGATTTAATTTTAGCATAGCATATAGCATAAACAGCCCACTAAATGTTCCCACTGCTGGGAGCTTTCTCTCGCAAGGAGATGGTCAAGGCCATAACCCCACCACGCTGGCCCAGTGCGGGTTGGTGGATGACTTCGAAAGATTCTAGGTGCATACCGGTTTCCTCACAATGTTTTTCTTCACCGTTTTAAGTTAGCGGCATTACGCACATGACTTCGAAAAGACAGTGGTGCACGTGGTTTTGAACCCGAGGTCTCCGGATTGGCAGGTGCCGTTCTCCCGACTAGACTATGCTTAATTTATTACATTAGCATGCTAACGTGAAAGTTATACAGGTCTAATTATGTAGTTTGTAATTAATATATTGAACTTTTCAGATGTCACAAAAAATGTCGTACGAACCCATTTTCCTTCAAAGAAAGTTTCTGCCGATCTACCCCAGCAAGTTCTGCAAGGAAGTTTACGGGGAGTAAGTTCTTATTCTTTTGATTGTATCGAGAGCTGTTCCTAAGGCAGTTGTCCCACTGCCGGCGAGAAAACGAGTGACTATCGACTATTTTCTCGCTCAAAAAACGTACAATACATACAAATTCCGTGTAAATAAAAGAAATGTATATACAAATAGTACATCGCTGACTGTTCACACTGCCGGCGAGCACTCGCTTCAATAGTTTGTCGCTGAGCGACAAGAGCTATGAAATAACACTCGCTCAGCGATACTCGCTAAGCGATTAGAACACGCCGAGAGAGCAACCAGCCATTTCTCTACAGTGCGGATCTAACAGATGCAAGTGATGCGAGTAATCGCTCGCCTCACTTGCACACTGCCGGCCAGGGCCGGATTTAGGGGAAGGCAAATGGGGCACACGCAAACGGGGACCGTCCACGACATTAAGTATCTTTAACAATTTGTAGTCCGGGTTTTTGCAAATCTTAACCTAGGGGAGGGGAGTGATTCGCCAACGAAAGCTCTGCCCCGGGGCGGGGGCTCCACACCTCTAAGTCCGATCCTGCTGCCGGTGACCACTCGCTTCATTAGTTACTCGCTGAGCGACAAGGGGGTCTACCGCCTAACGAAAAACGCTTTGATGCTTCGACGCTTTGGCATTGCCGTCCCTTTCATTTCAAGCGAGAAGACAAGAGACAGCAATGTCAAAGCATCAAAGCGTCAAAGCGTTTTTCGTTAGGCGGTAGAAGCGCCGATCTATGAAAGTTAACACTTGCTCAGCGATACTCGCTACTCGTTCATCGTTGCCAGTGAGACAACTGCCTTAGCTCCCCGATACAAATGGGAAAGTTTTGTGGGTAAGAGATATTTGTTACCACAGACAGGTAATGTATTAGTTGGATTCACTCCTTCCGTTACGAGATTGTTTTTCTTTCAAAGAAAAATCCGTAGAAGAATAATCAAGTACTTAAAGTACGTTTTGTAACCGTGCGCGCGTTGCTACGCCATCTATCGAAAATTGGTCGTCCCAATTAAAATTTTGAACAAATTCAGTTACCTTAGGTCAGGGGGCACAATAAGTGACGTCACGACTTGCGGAAATGAGATAGTCTAATTATCTATCACTTGTGAAAAAAAGAGAAAGAGATACTGATTTTCCGTCCTTATCACCGTGGCCGGCTTTTTCTCTGGCTAAATTACAAATCTGACATGGCGTTGCCATACAAAAGTCTGTTCAAAGCTCAGACTCGGATTTTTTATGTTTTATTAAATATTGTGTGTATTTAAAGAAGATTTAAAGCTTGTTTGTGAAAGACTGTTAAGAGATTGGTGATATTTATGCCAAACAATGTGCGTTGTGTAGTGTTATAAGCTGCAATAGCCTCTGTGAAAGAAAAATCAGTGGAATCTCATTTTACACGTAAGTAGACAATATTTGTTATGACGACTTGATAGAAATTCATATTAATGCCTTCTAGATATCTACGTGAATTAAATTTATACAATAACGGCAGTATCTAATCCAAAATTTGCAAAATATGTAAAATGTAAACATAACCTAAATAACAAAACAAACAAATGAATGAAATATACAAGTCGGTACATAATTGACAGTTTATTTACTGACCGTTTACTAATAATACGTACTAGATTTGGCCTGCGGATTCGCATTTGTTAGTTTTTTAAGTGAAAACTTTCTTTGGCGCACTACATACAGATTTCTCGTGAGCCGTGAATTGAACTCAAACATCACGCTTGGGAATGAAATAAATCTTCGGGTGAACTCGGAGCTATGGCCACAAATGCGTAAACATTTTTAGATGGTCATGGCGTGTTACCATGGTTACCATTATACATAATTATCTAGTCTAGATGGTCATGACGCTTCTGTTTCTACTCTACCACTGCCATTCCAACTCTTGTTTTCTGGAGTAGGAATTGCATCAAACTCCCATTAACTTACACTATCTCATCTCGCTAACAAGATAACATCATGCTTTTAGTATAAACCCTACTCACTACACCTACTTCATACCCACTCACACAAGAGACCTATCTATTGTGTGAGTAGATATTAAGCTCTAAGCTTTCAAAATAAAAGATTATTCATACACATTTTCACCTCTGATTTAACCCTTTTGTTTGAACTTTTACAGAAATAATTATGCAACTTAAATGTATCACTAGATTTCTGGTAATAATTTGGGTTGTTTTATTTATTCAAATTAATTATTATTTCGCAGATGTGCCGTTCCGAAGAAGAGGATAAAATATTGTGTGAATAATAAAGCAATATTTTTCACAACATCTAAATAATAGTAGCCTGTTTACTACTACGTGTCCAATATAATGACATATTTAGGATGTTGATGCGGCTGCCTCGTTTTTGTAGCGCATCACAGATGTTCGCGGAGGCGCGTACTGACGACTTTCATGCAGTGATGCGAAAAAAAGTCGCATCTATACGGTGGCGGACTCGGGGCAGTTGTAACGGTATCCTTCAAATGATTGTGTCGCGTGTGGACTGTCCCATCCAGTACAGATGGATGCGAGTGTTGATGGGCGAAAAACTGTAGGATAACCGTGTAGATGGGCATTTCGGTCACCCAAGAACTTTAAATGTTTTGTATTGTGTATTTTCAATTTTATTTATTTTTCTAATCAAAATTGTTATTAATATTGGACATCACTCTCATTTGATTATTATTATTTTTATTTTATTTTTTGTACCCAATGTAATTTAATTGATATGGAATAATGTAAATTCTGAAATAAATGATTGATTGACTACAACAAGGTCTACTAACATTGAAATGTTTTATACCTAAGTTCCGAGTTGCCCCGTGCGAAGCCTGGGCGAGCTGCTACTATGATATAAATATGACAGGCAAACTATATTTTTATAACGTTGAATGTAAAGTACAATTTGAAATAAATGTTTTATTGCCCTGTTTTTGATTAGGTATTTATTTAAGTACCTCCTATTTTAGTTATATTATATTAAACCCCTTTTTAAAATGTCATTTTAGAATGCATAGAACACAGGCTGAATTCATCTAACTATCGCAGCACTACCCTTACCTAGTGGAATATTTTCTTTATGGCAATACTTTTTGAGTATTGAATTGAAATTGAATTGTAATTGAGAGAACGAGAAGCACTATAGTAGTCAGGAACTTTGTAACTCTATATTGTATTCCATACTCTAAGCCTTAGGTAATGACGCAATCTTTAAAATATAGACGCATGCTGTCTATCACGCAACGAAAGCTCTCAAAAAGCAATATTTTTTCCCGTTTTTGTTACATTTTTAGGGTTCCGTAAAACGTAAAAACGGAACCCTTATAGATTCGTCATGTCTGTCTGTCTGTCTATCTGTCTGTCTGTCCGTCCGTATGTCTTTTTCTTATGTCCGTATGTCCGTATCACTTTTTGCCGAAGCTATGAGAACTACACTATTGAAACTTGGTAAGTAGATGTATTCTGAGAACCGCATTAAGATTGTTACAAAAAAAAATAAAAAAAATAAAAGCTAGGGTTGCCCCCCCTACTTAGAACTGAAACTCAAAATATTTTTTTTCATCAAATCTACACGTGTGGGATGTCTATCGATAGGTCTTTATAAATGATGTTGAGGTTTCTAATATAGTTTTTGTCTACACTGAATAATTTGCGCGAGAGACATTTCCAAAGTGGTAAAATGTGTGTCCGGCCCCCCTTCTAACTTCTAAAATAAGAGAATGAAAAATCTAAAAAAAATATATGATGTACATTACCATGCAAACTACCAACGAAAATTGGTTTGAACTCGATCTGATGAGTAGTTTTTTTTAATACGTCATAAATACATAAGTGGCCAAAGAGTTGCCACAATTGCAGAGGCAGTGCCATTCAAATTTGTTGGTAGAAAGATAGACTACAAAGGACGTACGCCATCATTAGAGGTAGTTGTTGGAAATTTCATGAATGACCTCAATAAGGTAGACCAACAGCCTATCAGCAATATCAAAAAAGCATGGATATATGACAACTATCTCACATCACGTCTCACTTGGCCTTTCCTAGTATATGACATCGGTAAAACCCTCCTCGCAAAACTAGATGCTAATGTCATAAAGATATTGAAGTCATGGTTTGGATTGGCACATCCGGCTGATCCCTCTACTCTATTTAGGGATCACAATAGTTTTGGCCTAAAACTAAAAAAGCCATCCGAACTCTACAAACACCTAAGAGTTACAAAAACGCGTGTTTTGGGAAAGTCGAAAGACGAATTAATCGCATCTCTCCCAAAAGACAAAAGCGCTTCGGACCTTGAATCTAGACTTCAATTCCACAAACAATTTATGGCAGGCGCGCAAGTAAATACAGCTGGGTTGGGTGCGAGAAAGAAAAGGGAAGACCGAGACATGGTAAAAACCTTTCTACAACAAGACGAAAATGATAGTTACAAAGTGCACGCTATGAATTTAGAAATGCAAAGTGAGTGGTTAACCATAGGTGAGTTTTGTATCCCATTAGCTCTAAAGTGGCGCACCTTGCTATATGACTGGTCTCCTGCCTTATTAAAATTTTATCTGAACGCTTTCCAAATGACCCTCCCTGACCAGAGTAACTTGGTAAGGTGGGGAAAAGCCTCTAAAAAATGTTGCTATACTTGTAGTGAGGCGATATGTACAGCAAGGCACATATTGGTGGGATGCAAGGTGCTCCTTAATAGGGGTCATTACTCACAGCGCCATGACAGAGTACTTGAAATCATACGTGAAGCCGTAAGCCTTTCGGTAGCTAGAGCCCAAAAGGGATTGACGATAAACAAAAGACAAATTAACTTTGTAAAAGAGGGCTCAACTTCAAACTCCAAGAACAAGCCTTACTCAATCCTGGGTTCAGCACCTGATTGGACTATTTTAATGGACACGTATGAAAAACACTACAAAATCCCAGAGGATGTGGGTGTTTCGTCATCCAGACCGGACATTTTCCTTTTTTCTAGGGCTACGAAACGCATAGTCCTGGTAGAACTTACCGTACCGTGGGAAACTAATATACCTAAAGACCACGCGATGAAACAAAATAAGTATTACGACCTACAAAATGAATTAACAAAAAATGGCTATGTAGTTAATTTATACGCTGTAGAAGTAGGAGCGAGAGGTATACCAGCAAAATCTCTCTATAACCTGCTTAAAGACCTTGGATTGTCCAGAACGAGTATCTAAAGCTGCACTAGTAGGATCATATCGGATTTGGCTGGGCAGGGAGAGAAATACGAGTAGTGAAGGTGAGTGTTGACGTACGTCAATATAAGGGGCTCCTTTTAAACCTACGCCCGAGTCACAAGTCTCGGGGTCTACTCGAGATTACTCTCTCTGCCACACGATGGACCCGGCACCCGCACGGTGAATCCATGGAATGCTAAGAAGTACGTCTCACTTCGATCAAAGTGACAACGAACTAAAAAAACTATGTATAGGTACTATGTATATTATGTTACTTGCTGCAACGGAACACTTCATGGGCGAGTTCAACTCGCACTTGGCCACTTTATTCATTCATGCTCCGCTCTTTTTATCGTTATTTATCTAGTGAAAATGAAAAGTTAACTTATCTATCTGTCCGTTGTTTCAGTAAGTTCATCACATCGACGATGTTCTGCGCCGGCACAATGACTACTGGAGAAGGAGCGTGCGATGTGAGTTTGTAAAACATAAGATAAGATAACTCTTTATTGAAAGCCACCACACAAAAGAAACTAATAACTATTACACATGCATGACAATTTAATTGGCGGTCTTATTGCTTAGAGCAACCTCTTCTAGGTAACCGTGCATGGATTGCATACACAATAGTTTTATCGCGGTAATACCACCAGCATATTGGACACGATTCCGACTCGTAGTGGGCTTGATTTGCATGATTATCTTTAGACCTTCATTGATCAGTGGATAATTCAGATGAGCTTAGTGTAAGTTACATGTATGTATTTGTAATTTGGTGAGATTCTGCCCATTATCCAATCTAGCCCGAAAGCGAAGCCGCCGACGTCGCGAAGTCACACAAAAAATCATTACTCAAAAATGAAACCAAATTTTGTGTGTCTGTAAACGACAATGTACTGATTAATATTATCGCCTATCTCTTAGGCATCAAAATAAACTAATATTCGAGTATGTACATCATGTAAAGATAAGGTTTTAAATTCCAAAAAACGGTCTTGCCCAAATTTGGCCGCTTGGGGCTCAAGTGGAAGTTAAAAAGTTATTTTTGAGCTAGTTAGTGTTTTGTAAAACTTCGTCGAGTCTTCTCGTCACCCATCCCACAAAGTCTCAAAACAAAACTGTAGGTGCAACCAGAGCGTCCTACCCGTTATGACCTACGGTGCTGAAACAACGTGGACACTGACAGTGAAGATGGTCCGTCAGCTCAAAGTTGCTGAGCGAGCTAT
The DNA here is from genome assembly GCA_963693475.1 of Ectropis crepuscularia. Lineage (NCBI taxonomy): Eukaryota > Metazoa > Arthropoda > Insecta > Lepidoptera > Geometridae > Ectropis > Ectropis crepuscularia. The sequence goes on along the minus strand of OY856369.1, from coordinate 13,968,040 downwards.
GGAAATGGATATGCTTGGGGTTTCTCTGAGGGATTGCATCCGCAATGAAGTAATTCGTCAGAGAACAAAAGTCACCGACATAGTTCAGTGTATTAGCAGACTGAAGTGGCAGTGGGCCGGTCACATCTGTCGCAGACCCGATAACCGTTGGGGCAGACGGGTTCTAAAGTGGAGACCGCGAATCGGCAAACGCAGTGTAGGACGGCCTGAGACTAGATGGAGTGACGATATTCGAAAGGCAGCTGGTGGCGGTTGGAGAAGTAAGACCGAGGATCGGGCTGGGTGGCGTATCATAGGAGAGGCCTATGTCCAGCAGTGGACGAATACTGTAACAGTGGACAGAATGGGGCTGATGATAATGAGTGTCTAACAATCCTTCTATATTAATCCTTATTATTATAATTCCTTCCTTCAATATTAATCGTTCAATTACGTCGGAACGGCTGAACGGATCGGGTTGAAATTTTTTTGATAGATAGTTTAATATAGTGTTATCAATTGAGTAAAAGTAAACCAATTAAATAAATGTAAGAATTTATATTGACAACTGTTCGATCTTTCCCATATAAAATTTCACAAAGGAATGCTCCTCAACGGCTTAGCTCCATCTACTTATAGCGCCAACCCCTCTAAAACTCTTTTGAGATGGCGGGTAGAAGTGAATGGTATCCCACCAGCACCCTCTTCACTAAATTTTATCAGTCATGCCCATTTCTTTCAATAATCAGATACTTGTTCTTTTATGACACATATTAGACTCAAATCCCAGTATGAAATACAATACTATAGTGAAATACACTACGAACAAAATACAGATGCTAACAATAGTAAGGCTATTTTTGACCGCAATAAATTACGTGAACCGATACTAACGCGGGTAAAACCTAGGGTCACTGCTAGTATTTAATATTTTCAGGTAACCTATAAATTAATTTAAAAAATGCTACTTTTCATACGGTTCACTCTCTCAGTTCAGCATTGGAGTTAAGTTCATAAAACATGTACTGAAACGATGTTACAAACTTTGAAATGGCTTCTGAATACTTCAGCGGAGTCAAGTTTACTAGGTCGGGGTACCTACGTAACAATTTTATGCTATTTTTATTTCCATAAATATACATTACAATTTACAATACAATTTACAGAAACTAACTGTTTGTCCCGGCTTTGCACGGCTAAATATTTGTTAAAATCAAACTTTGAAGATTGGAGAGATATTCATAAATACGAAGTTAATTTCATCTATACAAAAATAAAATTGGAATGTCTGTGTGTAATATCAAAATAACAACTTTTTTTATAAGTTCAAATGAAAGTACCTACCTATATTTAAAAAAAAACCTTTTTTGTCTGTCTGTCTGTCTGTTCCGGATAACCTCCAAAACGAACAGATTATGATAGGACTTTCACATTCACTATCAGATAGCTGATCTTCTGAGGCATAACATAAGTTAGGTACGTTTAATTGAGGAAAATAATTAGGGTTTCCGTGAAAAAAAGGAAACCCTCTAAACGTGGTTGAAACCCCGGGCACAGCTAGTCATTAGTATGGAAACAATCAGTGTCAAACGAACAGCGGTCACGCGCGTGCACTCTTCTAGAGAAAGGCCGTCGGACGCGGCCGAAACTTAAGTTCTACTGCACCGATCATATCACACGTGAGTAACCCGTGACTGTATTAAATACGTTTGCACATACACATCATACATAAACAGCCCACTAAATGTTTCCACTTCTGAGACTCGGGGCCAAATCTCGTATATCTTTCACATCCGAGCGTGACGCTTAGCTTCATTAACAGCCCATGAAAAATCGGTGTGGAGTACACCAAAAGACCTAAAGTTTTCACTTTAAATTGTAAAAATGTTTTTTCCCGCCAAAAAAGCGGCTGCAAGCTTTGGTTTTTGTATTTTTGGTCCTTTGTGACCGCGGTACTTTGAGCGATAGTCATATGTGTATTAAATATGTGTATGCTTTCAGCACGACGCGGGCGGGCCGGCCATCTTGGCGGGGAAGCTGGTGGGCATCATCTCCTTCGGGCCCACCATCTGCGGGTACCCCAACGCCCCCACGGTCTTCACCCTCGTCGGGGCCTTCGCGGACTGGATTGAAACCATCAATGAGACCGTAAGACCGCGCGCACTTCGGACACAATTCGTATCGTACAATCATCGTAGACGTACGAATTGAGTGCGCTCACTGAATACGTTTTTAGGGTTCCGTACCCAAAGGGTAAAAACTGAGACTTGGCTGTCCATCCGTCCGTCCGCTTGTCACCAGGCTGTATCTCAAGAACGGTGCAAGCTAGACGGTTGAAATTTTTACAGATGATGTATTTCTATTGCCGCTATAACAACAAATACTAAAAATAAAACAAAAATAATATTTTACTGAGGCTCCCATACAACAAACTTGATTTTTTACTATTTCTTGCTCGATTAGTCCGTCTCAAACAAACTAGATGGCGCCACTAGTAAAAATAAAACGCGATATCGAGTTCATCATCAGAATCATAAGCCAAAAATCAAACTTTTACAGAAACTTTTTGCGTGTAAATTTTTATAATTGCCATGTATAAAGTCCGGATAAAGCCAAAGAGGTTTTCGCCGTTTATTTGCTAATGGTACCCGTCGTGCGGGAGTCCCAATCGCACTTGGGCACTTTTATTTTTAGTCGTTTGGCCTGTTATGTAGATGCATTTTTTTTTTTTTTTTTTATTATCACGTATAGGTCCGCGTTTGACCACCAACTCGCCTGATGGTAAGCGACGGTGTGGTCGAAGATGACGCACGTTGGCCTAGAAAGTACCTATTCACTCTAACCTTGAAAAGTTCTAGATTGTATCTCTCAGGGAACAAGGAGGCCGGCAACTTATTCCACTCTAAAGCTGTACGTACGAGAAAAGTGGATTCAAACCGTTTTGTACGGATTTTGGGAATATCCATGATTTGTGTCCCAGATGCCGAGCTACTACCGCGGCAAGAAGCGCACCACCACCAGCACCCCGGGCCCGCTGGCGGAGCTGCTCGAGGACTGGCCGCGGGGCGCCGCGCACATGGACGGCCTGGGCTGGTTCACCCCCGTCACCCGCGCCACCACCCCCCCGCCGCCGCCCGACACCTCCCCGCCCCCCACCGTGGGGAGGATGCTGCTCAAGACCGCACGCGGCGATGAGACCGAGGACGAGTGGAGCACCGATGATGACAACCAGTGATGATGGTTCTTTGTTAATAAAACAATTGAATATCAATTTCTAGTATTTTTCTTAACCATTTCATCTACAAGGATGACGACACGATCAAAAATATAGCATTTTTTGTCATTGAAACATAAGAAAAAATACGTGTACAATAATTTTTAATGATCTTACTGACGGACCCCTCCTCCTCCCGACCCCCGACACCTCCCCGCCCCCCACCGTGGCCAGGATGCTGCTCAAGACCGCACTCGGTGATGAGACCGAGGATGAGTGGAGCACCGATGATGACAACCAGTGATGTTGACTCTTTACTAATAAAACAATTGAATTGCAATTTCTAGTATTTTTCTTAACCAATTCCTGTGGATTGATATATTGTTTTATGGGCTACGTCATGAGCTACGAAAAGTGTAAGTGACCAAACCACAGAAAATTTAATTTCTTGTAGAACTTGTAGAACTGATCGTGTCTTCCAGCAGGCTGAGTGATTATTTTATAGTTCACTTGGTTAGCGGAGAGGATATAACAGAATTTAAAAAAATGGTGGATTCAATATTTCAAAAAGATTGCTTTATCCCTTGAAACAAAAAAAACCGCCGTATTCCAAGAATGGAAAAAGTAAGTTTCTTTATCTCGTAGTTTCATCACCTCATCCTTAAAAAGAGCGCTGGAACTAATTGATGGTCGATAAAACATGCATTTTTGACGAAAACCAGGACAAAATAGCCACAACGCTTCCACAAGAACCTGCATATGGGACCAGGTTTCTCTTTGCATGTCTGCATTAATGCAAAGATACCTGGAAGATTTGAAAAAATGGCATCACTTTGTACTGAGAGAGGCAAAAATTACATTTTGGGAAACAATATTGCATTTCCCCACAGTCGAAACCATTGAGGATGAAGACCTTTTACTAAGCATTTTGAATATTAATACAAGTAAATGGTAACAAAAAAAAATTGGCAGTCATAGGAACTGCCGATAGAAGTGAAAACTTGCTGTTGCCCTGGTACTAGTCCTACGGGCAAACGCAACTCTTTCATATTTCTGTTGTCCTGGTATCTGGAGATAAACGCTGGGCTGTTGGAGGTAGATAATCGAAACTCTTTACTGTTTCTGTTGCCCTTTTTCTGTTCTGGCCGTTTTTACCGAGTTTACTCGAAGATTTCATATCCGATCCGATCCATTATCATATCCAAGCGTGACGATTGATGAATCCATTTCACAGCCCACGAAAATTCTGTCTATAGCGCGCCTAAAGAAGTTTTCCCTTCAAAAACTGAAAAACTGGACTTTGATCGTAAAAACACACCCTGTATAAATGACTGTAAAAACCCTTCTCAGCCCAAATTTTTAAATACCTATAAAAGTTCACCTGATGGGTATTTGTGGGTCTGTTTTCTACCATTACTTAAATAAAATATTTTTTAATACATTTCGTTGAAAAAAACATCTATATCAGATATTTTTTTTTACACCAGACAGTTTTCATTGATTTCCCGAAACTTTTGCATTTTTTTTTTATAGTATAGAGTGACGAGACGAGCAGGTCATGTGCCTGATGGTAAGCAACATGCCTGCCACATAACAGCACAGTAACACGCAGCTATTGGAACATGATAGTCCAAATCATTACCTAGCACTGCACTGCGCTCGTCACCCAGAGATCTAAGATATTATGTCTCTAAGCCCTGTAATTTCTCTGGAATCATTGCCCTTCAAATCGGAACACAGTAATGTTTGCACATTACTGCTTGCCGGTAGAATATTTGGCAAAGGTGTGGTACTTCCCCAGGCGGACTCTGCTAGGAGTCCTACCACTACTAAATTTGGCATTTGGTCTGAGGAGGTTTTCTACAACCATGCATTCATGTAGACTGTAGAATGAGTTGCCTGATTGGATCTTTGCCCATGGTAGTGATTAATAACAACCAAATTTTTGTCTGTATCTTCTAGAAAAATGCCCTAAGCTGATGTCGCTTGAGTCTCATTTTGTCTGACCACAGCACAAAGTACGCGACAAAATTACCTTGTAAAATAGAAAAGACGTAATGACCCATAAAAACGACATATGCCATACTTTCTGTGTCAAGTAATTTTCCTGTCCACACCCCAGCAAATAACTTGCCATTTCAACCGAAATAATATCCATTGTGAGCGATTGTGGGCCATTGTGGGCCATACAAAGCCGACTACAATAACGGCATTCGTACGGGGGCCATTGCTAGACTGCATCATTACCAAATTACCATAGTTTCGTGGCGATATAGTTGAACTACGCAACTTTTTGCGAGACTTTCTTTAATTGATGGGGAATACGAACGTAGCGCTAATTATGAAAGCGAGTCATGGTTGGTGTCTGGACCATTACCAAAGTCTTACGGTGAAATAGTTGAACTACGCTACTTTTACCAACACTTTTTTTTTTATCAATATGGAATACTAACGTGATGCCATCTATCAGCAGTTATAAGAGTTGGTGCGCAGTCTCTCTCGCGTGTGTCAAGTTTTTGTTCTCGTTGCCTATAATAGTATGATTAGCGCGATTGTTCTCATTTTCTTATTTATATCCAAATAATTATTGGGTCGTTGGGAAATTATTTATTCGTAGTGAGAGAACCGGGAAGTTGATTCACTCTTTCATAACTTAGTAGACTAACTGTATTTAACTTAAAAAACAAAATTGGCAGTCATAGGAACTGCCGATAGAAGTGAAAACTTGCTGTTGCCCTGGTGCTGGTACCTTGGGGCAAACGCAACTCTTTTATATTTCTGTTGTCCTGGTATCTGGAGATAAACGCTGGGCTGTTGGAGGTAGGTAATCGAAACTCTTTACTATTTCTGTTACTCTGGTACCTACCTGGCCGTTTTTACCGAGTTTACCCGAAGATTTCATATCCGATCCCGATCCATTATCATATCCAAGCGTGACGATTGATGAATCCATTTCACAGCCCACGAAAATTCTGTCTATAGCGCGCCTAAAGAAGTTTTCACTTCAAAAACTTAAAACAGAATGTGGCTGAAATTTTAGTCAGATTGGACCGGCTACATTACACGTAAGTTACACGTGATTTTATTAAAATATGTTACAGCCACGTTAGTTTTTAAATTGAAATTCAAATTAAAGGACTAAATAGAGACTAAAATTGTCTCTTTCAAATGTAAAAGCGACGTAGGAGTAGCTTCGAAAATTGTTTTACAAGTTGTATACCGTTTCTGGTGCAAAATAAGACCAAAACACGATGTGCAGGTGAAGTTCGTCAGATAGCTCCGGTGCTAGCCGGGTGGAACCGGTTTGCACCGGGTGCGACTAGATACCTGCACACGTATCAATGGTTACGGTTAAAAGTGAAACTATGGTTGTTAGTATGGAAACCAATCAAATTGCGATTGTAGCGACGTTTCTCAGTAGGACAGGTGAGTTTGTAGAACGGAAGAGCTCATGCAGGGTTGTCTCATTGATTATGTTCCATATATTAGATTATTTTGAAAACTTTTTGGACTAATTTTATTATTACTCCCTTTTAGATTTACACTCATAATTATATGAAAGAAAATGAAATTAAATATTTCAATTTGCGACAATGCAATTTATTCCGGGAATCTTACGATGAAATTGTTTTTTATATATGTATTTATTTGTATTTTGTCTTATACCTTTAAATGAGCAATTCTTGTACCTATATAAATATGTATATATATATATATATAGAATCTGAATCTCGGAAACGGCTCGACGGATTTTCATGAAATTATGTATGCAGGGGATTTCGGGGACGATAAATCGATCTAACTAGATCTTATTTAAAAAAAACGCATATTATGCGCGTTTTTAGACAATGAAAAACTGTCACATTAGACATTAGAATGTGAAGGTAAATTTCGCCGCGTGACGCGCCAGCATAATTAGCTCAGACGGGAAGTCGGGCGCTCATAGCGGTCACGAATTAGTAGCTCCGGGTTCGAATCCAGACGGGTTCTCTTTTTTTTTTCAATTCGTTTTTTTTAAGAAAATATATTTCTTGGAGTCTTTTATCTGTAGGTATCTAAGTATATATAGTATTTAAACCGAGCAAAGCTCGGTCACCCAGGTACTATTTTACTAGTAGGATCATATCGGATTTGGCTGGGCAGGGAGAGAAATACGAGTAGTGAAGGTGAGTGTTGACGTACGTCACCAAAAAGGGGCCCCTTTTAAACCTAAGCCCGAGTCACAAGTCTTGGGGTCTATTCGAAATTTCTCTCTCTGCCACACGATGGACCCGGCACCAGCACGGTGAATCCATGGAATGCTAAGAAGTTCGTCTCTAAGCGGGATATTTTTTTTATACTGTACAGAACACGAAATTCATTAAATATAGTTGGGTACTACCTCATGGGTGAGGATATACTACGTTGACATATTGAGCTGATTGATATTCATTATAAAACTCATAAAATGACACCTGATCGAGCCTTTTTCTGTAGTGATACGAAACTAATACTGAGTCCGCCAAAATACGCAAGTACCAAATGTTTGTCAGTTTCTCTGCCACAAAGCAGTATTGTGCAAATAATCTTCTGATTTAATAGGTAGAGTTTCCATGAAAATTACGTGGCAAAGAAGTACGCCAACTTATATTTTTGGGTGAAGATTAAGTTGCAGCGGTAGCTAATAATTGTAATGAAACTATTGGCTATCAAATAGTTTCGTGAAGTTGTGTTTTAATGCGGACCTGTTATTTACATACTGACGCACATTTTGCTCGTACCATCATTTATTTATTTAAAAAAACTGAGATTGTAAATATTAGGCGAGACGACTTTACTGTTATTTTGACTGTTTCTTGTTTTTTGTTTATATTCTGTATTTTAATACACAAATAAATTTATCAGTTTGATAATTAAAAACATTGTGTTTAAATGTATTTTTTATTTTGTTTAATAAACAAAAAAAATACGAAGATACAGGGCTGGGTACGTTTCTAGTGACGTCACTACACAGTACGATTTTTACAATATAGTGACGTCACAACGCTCGACTCCAGAAGTTAGGTGATCTTAATCTTTGTCAATCCTACTAATATTATAAATGTCAATGTATGGATGTTTGTTGCTCAATCACGTCCTAAAGTATGAACGGATCTGGCTGAATTTTGGAATATATATAAATTATAGTCTGGAAGAACGCAGAGGCATTTTTATTCCGGAAAACACCACGGGAACAACGGGAATGGGAACTGCGTGGGTAACACCGCGGGGCGCTGCTAGTTTTCAATAATTTAACACTAATTTAACTAAGCAAAAGATACAAGTCCCTTTTTTTCCATCTCCCTTAATCTACTAAATAGAATAATATTTTGACCCAGTCTTCATCCCCATTCTCTACAACACCGTGTAATTAATTAAATGTATTCAACAAAAGACAGAACGAAGCTCGTGACAGCCCTGAGAACCGGTCGAAACCGGTGGGAACCGGTTATGAGGGCACAATAAAACGAGTGGATTTATCGCGCTCGTAAACATACGGCGGTTTAAAAATGTAACCCGTGAGAGAGTTGGTCTGTTTACAGCAGCGGGTTTTAGAAGAGTGTTATGGCAAATTCTCAAAAGTGACAAATCCATACATGCGGTGATCTCATACGTAAAACTTAAAAAAAAAACACAAGCAATTGAAATAATTTTTTCAATAGTATTTGAGTGACCATTCAGCGTGGTAACGCCGCCAGCACACTATAAATAGCCCCTTAATATTATACTAACTGTTTTTAATATGTAGCCCCAAGTTATTTTAATGCAGTTTCATTTTCATACACGGGTACAAACAAAATCACAAAAACGTATTTCAAAAATTTTTATGGCGGACTCTGCAAAGAGTCCTGATGTTAACCGACGATGTGGTCTACGATGGCGCGTATAATATAATAATAATATAAGCTAGAACAACACATAGGCTACTTTTTATTTCTTCAAGATAAATTAAATAGGGACTACGCCAGTACATCATCACTCGCTCAAGGTCGCGCGGTTTTAGCCTACAGCTAGACCGTGCCTCCCAGGGGACAAGTGCCAGTCGGTTGTCGGACGCACGGCTGAGCGCTTGCGCAACACGTTTCCCGCGCATATTGTTATTAGATATTATGTCGACAGCCCTCCGCGCCAGACAGGGACAGAGTTACGCGTTAGAAGAGAGAGTTGAAAATCGCGACAGATATATTGAGCGCTAATGCGAGATGAATTGAACTTTGTTGTGTCCCACCAAGAGTCGCTATTTATATAATTGTTTTCGGTAAGTGAGGCTTCTGTACTAATATTTATTTTGTGACTACGCAGGTAAAATCGAAAGCGCTGATCACCATCTCACCTGCCTTTCTACCGCCTTATTAAAACGTCTTTAGCGTTGCTATTGCCATCTCTATCATTTCAAACGAAAAGAAAAGAGAGAGAAACATCAAAGCTAAGACAGCTTTCGTTCGGCGCTAGACCCCCTGATGTTAAGCGACGATGCGGTCTACGATGTAGCGTGTTTACCTAGGAGAAACCAATTCATTGTCGATTTGAAGACTGTGACCATTAGGGGAAACCCATCAGGCAACACATTTCAAAGTCCAGATGTTCTAATCACAAAAAGGGAAGGTTTTATTAGATCATGCAGCCCAGTTGCACACTCTCCAAAGTGTTACATATGCCTTCAGAACACGTCGAGGTAGCAGCTGTAAATAACTTACTGTATAAAGTGCTGCACGTAGTGTATACCGCAGCTCCACTTACCTGCAAATTACAAAAGTTACCTTCATTAATATTTTGTGACCACTCAGCGTCTAACGCGCTACATACATCACACGACAGTATTTGATCTTTGAAACCTAAACACAGTAAATTTTACGCTTGACGACAGAATCATTGTGTAAAGCTTATTATCTTCAATAAGGATCTTGCAAACAACTAGAACTTTTTTAAGTGAAAACTTCTTTAGGCGCGCTGTAGTCAGAATTTTCGTGGGCTGTGAAATGGATTCATCAATCGTCACGCTTGGATATGATAATGGATCGGATCGGATCGGATATGAAATCTTTGGGTAAACTCGGTAAAAACGGCCAGGTAGGTACCAGGGTAACAGAAACAGTAAAGAGTTTCGATTACATACCTCCAACAGCCCAGCGTTTATCTCCAGATACCAGGACAACAGAAATATAAAAGAGTTGCGTTTGCCCCTAGGTACCAGTACCAGGGCAACAGAAACAGTAAAGAGTTGCAATATTCTGTATAATTACGTTGATATAAAACTAGATGGCGCTACCATCGATTTAGCTGGCGGTGTTGAAATTATGCGAATGTACATAGACCTACGATGGTTTAACAAATAATCTGTCATCTGACAAGGTGATAAATAAATTAGACAAATCAATTAAAAGTGAAAACATTTGAGTCACAAGTTTTCACTTCTATCGGCAGTTCCTATGACTGCTAATTTTTTTTTCTATACTAAATGTCAAAAATGTAATTACGTGGAATATCTTTACTTTTCTTTAATGGTACTAAAGATACAAAGTTGTATCACTAGTTCCATAAGTATCGGTTGACAATTACGGGGGAATATCTTCAGTTTTCTTTAATGGTACTAAGGTTATACAAAGTTGTGTCATTTGTACCATCAATGGTACATATCAATGGTACTACTAACATTAAGGCCAAGTTTTGCTGTTACGCTTGTTATATAATGTTGGTGTCAACATTATATAACAACAAGCATAACAACAATGAACTAGACATTCTCGGGTTCCGATTTTATTTTCTACAATAATGAAAAAAAAATCGTAGTAATTTAAGTCGACACAGTTGTAATGAGCCTTATAGCAGGCAGGTACTACTGTTTGAAGTAAACATTTCTTTAGTCGTGTTTTGTATTTTCTGGCAGGGGAATTTCTTTGGGTTCTCGTCACCAACTGTTTTTGTAGTGGCGTAAAGTCAGCGTGCGTGGTCGATTATAGCCCTCTCACTACTTAGACGCGGGCCCATTTGTCACGTGAAAGGAGTCGATGCCATAATCCACCACGCTAGCCAAGTGGGGGGTGGCAGATGACGACACAAATGTCGTCAAAAAATGCTTCTCTTGAGGCATGCCGTTTTCCTTCACCGTTTGAACCAGAGACGATAGCAATTTAGCTGTAAATAATCCCAGCTTTCACATCTACAATAGGGTACAATCCTCATAAAAACTAAGTAGCCCGTTAGTTAGCTTGCCAAAAAATATTGTACACGTATTTTTTCTTTTGTTTCACAACCAAAAAATGACGAAGATATAGCGCTTCGAAGTTTCGTGTGACGTCACTTGTGAGTACGATTTTTGCTCACGAGTGACGTCGCGACCCCCCACTCTCGAAGTTTGATGATCTACATCTTTGGCGATTTTTAATATTATGAAAAAACAAAAAACACGTGTCCAATATTTTGCCATGATCTAGCTAATTAGGATGGTGTATTTTTAACCCAGTCCGGTACCCTATTATTACTCTAAGAATATTACAAACAAAAATCCAATCCAATTTTGTTGTTACGGGATAATGGAGGTGGATTAATAATTAGTTAATCATTATATAACTAACCAACTTTTTAACGGGCAAAGCCTTTATTACTGAATCTAAATTAATTTATGTACATTAAATTATGGAAATGATGTAATGAAAATAACACTACTTCTCGTACCTAACTGGCTACACTAAGCACATCAACAATTAATTATAAAAATTAGTTACCATTAATAGGCCGATGATGGTCTTGAGGTAATAGGCCGATGATAGCTTTAACTAGTGGTAGGACTCTTGGCAGAGTCCGTGTATAGTATTTATGCCAGAAATACCGACTTGGGGCCCATAGCAAGTCAAAACATTATTATTTTGCTTTTATACCGATTTTAATATTTACCCCCTCATTGCAAACAAGTTATCGAAAAGAAATCACTTACGTAGGGTTCCCGGCGTCGTCCAAAGCCCAGTTTGGTCTGACAGGAAGAAGGAAGGAAGGGAATAATTAGACACCAAACCAGTGAGCTTCCAGAATTCCCGTTCCAGCAGTAGCAACGGTCCGGCGTTGTAGAAAAGGGCCAATCCAGGGGCCCACTTTCACACAAATAGTCCAGCACTACTCCAGTAGTAATTATTACCGTATTCCCACAATAATACACTTTTATCCAGAAAAGCAAACCAGGTTATCAAAAAACAAGGAGTCGCTCGAACGTACCGGCGAAAACGAGACAACGTCACTTGACAGTCGGCTGTCAAACCATAGATCCGCTATGATTTTTCGCGGCCGATATAATGTTGCCCGATTATACGGAACAGTCCGCCTGGGGAAGGACCACACTTTTGCCAGTTATTCTACCGCCAAGCAGTAATGTGCAAACATTACTGTGTTCCGGTTTGAAGGGTAATGTTTCCAGAACAATAACAGTACTTTGAGATATAATATCTTAGATCTCTGGGTGACGAGCACAGTGCAGTGCTAGGTAATAATTTGGACTTTCATGTTCCAATAGCTGCGTGTCACTGTGCTGTTTTGTGGTGTGGTAGGTTGCTTACTATCAGGCACATGTCCTACTCGTCTCGTCACTCTTTAAAAAGGTAAAACATATTTAAGTTTTTGTGGGATTAGATTAAAAATCTTACTTAATATTACGATTGGTCACTGCAACAGCATTTACGATACAGGCAACCTCAAAACGTTGTACTTATTTTTATAAGTTGCACTTACACAAATCCTCTAGCTTTAAGTTTGTAACTTGAGGTCAAGTTAATTCCTTCAATGAATGGGATGCGTGTTCTAAGTTCCGAACAAGTTGTAACTTACATTCGAGCTAAGTTGCGAGCTGAACTTGGCTATTTCATCGACATACTTCCCCTAACTTCAATTGGATGACCCTACTATTGAAAATTTAACTTTAGCATACTGCATGATACCATTAGCTGTCTACTCTGCGTTCCCACTGCTAGAACTCCGAGTTTTCTTTCGCTAGGAATTTAAGGGCGTACCCCGAGCAAATGACCTTAAGTATTTCTTACCTTATCGCACACCGCAAGAAAGAGCAAGAGAGAAACAGTAGGATTTGTCGCTGTTTCATGCTCAAATTTTAGAATAAACTCTTTATAAAATCAGATTTTGATCTTTTGAAAAAAAAAAACTACCAAAATGTTTGTAATGGAATTGTCTATCCGTTGGTGTAAGTACAAAATCAAAACAATCGAGGTTTTTCGAGGAGATGCATGTTAACTACAATTTTTTTTTTCATGGTTTCGTTGTGAGGCGATTATATACAATAGGTTCATCAACAAAAAATAAAACTACCATTTTGAAGCCAAGAAGTTGTAGAAATCTAATGTATTTTTGACCAGTTGATATTTGGTTTGGCTAATGAGTAGGTAGCTCTGAAAACTGGACAAAAACTCGTTTAGCTGGGGGACGCACCTTAAGTTACCAAGACTATACTCTAAGCTGACCAAGTGCGGGTTGGCAGATGTCGTATACCCTCGAGTTATATCTATCTTAGAACATGATTTCCTATCGATGTTACCTATTTATGGCCAAGTAGTCAAGTAGGACTGCGGAAAGGTAACGGACGTCTATTAAAAATAATAATGTTTATTCCACCGCAAAGAAATACAATTATTACAGAATAACATCTACGAACTAGCGCACACAGACGGAGACCTTATTTTTTAGAGAAATCTCTTCCAGTCAACCAACCCACAGTGGAAGGTCAAAATACATATTTATTTATTTAAAAAATTAAATTAAATTTATAACATAATTTTTAAAATTTATAATTTATATTAATGTTATTCTAATCCCAGTTTAAGAGTTTTGCGTGTATATATATATATATCTCTCTCTCTCTGTATATGAGTTCGTAGTAAGCGAGTAATAGAGAGAGATAGCATAAGCATAAACCATTAAATGTTCTCACTGCTAGGACACGGGGCCTTCTCTCGCAAGGAGAGAGTTAAGGCCATAACCCACTACGGTGGCCCAGTGCGGGTTGGTAGATGACACTTGACTTCGAAAAATTATCGGTACATGTCGATACCTCACGATGTTTTCCTTCACCGTTTTAAGCAAGCGGCATGCACATGACTTCGAAAAGACAGTGGTGCGTGTGGGGTTTGAACCCGGGGTCTCCGGATCGGTAGTCGCCGTTCTCCCGACTAGACCAGCCGTAACTAACGTAAATAGAGAGATCACGAGATAATGCGAGTCAAAGTTGGACGTAAAATTTCCACCAAATCACCAGCTTCCAACCCTAAAGCATGTACAGCAGACAAACGACCTTGCTGCCGATGCCGCGACGTCGGCGTCATACAAAAATCCGTGAGGAGATCTGGCCATTAGGGGTATGTCAAATGAAATAACAACCAAAAAATTTAATTTTTTTAAGGAAATTTTTTTTTGAGCTTTCATGCCTAATTTTCACATACGTGATTCAAAACTTAATGTAGATGAACTACCATAAATATTGTTGCACCTTTCTGCAACACCTTGTATATAAATGCGACTGAGAATTAAGCTACTTATTGAACCAAAGACGTAAATGAGGCGAGTTTAGTGTGAATTGTTATCGAGTTTCAGTAGTAGCGGCGTATTTTGTTAGTAAAGGAGTCGGGGTAAATGGGCTATTTATCCGGATTGAAGGGCTTTCTACTAAACACGCAGTCATTAGCCCGTACGGACTGATTGAGAGGCTAGGCTAGGCGGAGAGTGGCCGCTGTGTAGTTGCTCAGTGCTCAGTTGTTAGTTTTCATCGTTGACAGAAATTTAATGGTAGTTACTTTATTATAAACCTATTTAAAATAGGACTAGTATTATTACTTTATATACAGAATCTATGCCATTTCTTTTGTCGATAATAATTTCGCCGAATAGAAACCAGACATTTTTTTTTTTAAATAAAGAATGACGAGACGAGCAGGACTTGTGCCTGATGGTAAGCAACATGCCTGCCACATAACAGCACAGTGACACGCAGCTATTGGAACATGATGGTCCAAATCATTACCTAGCACTGCACTGCGTTCGTCACCCAGAGATCTAAAATGTTACATCTCTTAGCCCTGTAATTTCACTGGAAACATTACCCTTCAAACCGGAACACAGTAATGTTTGCACATTACTGCTTGGCGGTAGAATATCTGGCAAAGGTGTGGTACTTCCCCAGGCGGACTCTGCTAAGAGTCCTACCACTACAAAACATTAATAGAAGATGAAGACTTTTATCAGCTGATTATTATTTTTATCATTGTATAAATTGAGCCCAATAGAAACTATTTCGCCAGACATACCTACATAAATATTGCATACCTCTCGAAGAGCCCAGTTTGTATGGGTCAACTTTTTAAATGTTTTGTAATAAAGTTACCTTACCTGCAAACAGTAATAATAAAGATTTTTGTATTTGTAATAGGTTGAACTTGACCGCTACCTCGCCTGAGAGAGACGAACTTCTTAGCATTCCATGGATTCACCGTGCGGGTGCCGGGTCCATCGTGTGGCAGAGAGAGAAATCTCGAATAGACCCCAAGACTTGTGTTGTGACTCGGGCGTAGGTTTAAAAGGGGCCCCTTTTGGTGACGTACGTCAACACTCACCTTCACTACTCGTATTTCTCTCCCTGCCCAGCCAAATCCGATATGATCCTACTAGTGCAGCTTTAGATACTCGTTATAATAATAATATAGAACTTACTGCACTTCTGGACAAGCCAAGGTCTTTAAGCAGGTTATAGAGAGATTTTGCTGGTATACCTCTCGCTCCTACTTCTACAGCGTATAAATGAACTACATAGCCATTTTTCATTTTTCGTTAATTCGTTTTGAAGGTCGTAATACTTATTTTGTTTCATCAATAATTATTATGTTTATAACTATGATACAGTCTGTGAAGAAGCGCGCTAATCTAGAAAAACCCATTCACTCATTACTTGAAGACATCCAGATTACAAATATCTATTTATAAATACCCTAGTTTCGACTTGACTCTACTTTTCCGATAAAAATGGATAGGCTTTGGAATGCGTTGCTTGAGTGGGGTTTTCTCAATGTTTTACATTATTAGTATCTTCAAACCGAAAGTTACTCGGTTATTTCTAGGAAACCACGCTATATCGTGAGCCGCGTCGTCGCTTAACATCAGGCGGAATGGCGGTCAAGTGCAAATTTTTTTTTACAAAGTATTTGGTCATCCTAATATCCTAGTTCAATAGTTATATGACACAGACAAGAAAAACAGTAACTCTTAGTTATACAATTATATTTTGGACAAAAGTATCAATTTGAATCAAGGAAATCCGGTCATTACGATTGTAATCCGTCTGTTCCAGCCTTGAACGAAATTCACAAAACCTCTTCCACAAAGTGGGCTTAGCACAAATACTTGCATCCTCCCCCCAACCCCTCCCCCTGGGCATTCGGTGAAGCGGGGAGGAATCCCCCGCCATCGCAGCTCTGACGGTAATTCGACTGAGAACTGAAGTTATGCACTGGAATTCACTTACCTACTTGTGTTTGAGTAATGCAAGTGTTTATTTATGAACTAACTGCAGTTTTGTCTGCGGTGAGCTATCTTTCTGTCTTTCTGACCGAAATGCGGGTAATTTTTACTTTCCTATACTTAATATATGCTTTAATATTATCTATTCTATGTCATTTTAATCATTTGGTCCCTATACAACAAACTAATTAACTGTACTATAACAATTATTGTGTAAAGTGACGAGACACATTATGATCTATATTAAGTTTTGGTTGTAAACATTTGCAACTAAAGTTAGTGTATGTATTAATGTGTCAATAAATGATTATCTTATCCTATACTAAAAATATTATAAAGCTGAAAAGTTTGTTTGATTGTTTGAACGTTAGGATCTCGGGAACTACTGGTCCGAATTGAAAGATTATTTTTGTGTTAGAAGGCCATTTATCGAGGAAGAATTTATTCTATATCCCATTAAGCTACTATTAATAGGAACGGAGCATGAATGAAGAACGTAACAACAACGGGAAAAATATTCCTTTCCGAGAGCTTACATTTCGTTCGTTGAAGTCCGTGACAGCATGTATCTATCTTTAATTGTTGCGTCATTAAAACCTTTTTAATGATATTCAAATCGCAGATATACAACATGTCGCTTAATATTAAAATATCAGCTAGTACTTAATAATATTGTTCCGTATAATCGGGCAACATTATATCGGCCATCGAAATCATAGCGGACTATATGGTTGATAGCCGGCTGTCATTCACGTTGTCTCGTTTCGCCGGTACGTTCGAGCCACTCCTTGTTTTTTTTCTAACCTGGTTTGCTTTTCTGGATAAAAGTGTTATAGTGCTACGGGAATAGACTATTGGCGTGAACTGTGTTAATTACTACTGGATTAGTGCTGGAATATTATTTGTGAAGTGGCTACTGGATTGGCCCTTTTCTACAACGCCGGACCGTTGCTTCTGCTGGAACGGGAATTCGGGAGGTCGCCTCGATATCGCCTGGTTTGGTTCTTCCCACATTCCCATTTGATCCCTACCTACATTCCTGTCGTATCAAACTGGGCTTTGGACGACGCCGGGAACCCTACGTAAGTGATTTCTTTTCGGTACCTTGTTTGCAATTAGGGGGTAAATATTAAAATCGGTATAAAAGCTTAATAATAATGTTCTAGACTTGCTATGGGCCCCAAGTCGGTAATTTCTGGATAAAATACTATACATTTTTTGGTAGCAGAGCGCGGTTAGCCGTAAATACCCCTTTTTTGTTTTTATTTTTCTGGGAAAATATATCGGGTAGGCCGGATATTTGGGGGTTCCCAGTTTATAATTTCTCCCCAAACTGTCGGGAAATTGGTATTAAGTGGTATCCGGCTTAATAGGTTGCGGATATAATTGTTGTGACATTGTCCGAACTTTAGGTTAATTTAAAATTTAAATTTAAATTTAAAAATGGCTTCGGATTTGGCCAACCAGCTCCGGTGGTTTGAATCCTTGCAAGGATTGGTCGGCAGGAGAGACCGGGAGGAGGCGCTATTAAACAGGGCAGAACACCTCGACAGGCGCCTGGAGATCGCTGAGAGGAGCACAGGATTGCTGCGGGATGCAAGGCCGCCTCCACCTGAGGAGCAGATGGAGAGGATCGACGCGGACATGCGGCGCATCCTGGATTTGTATGACGAGGTCTCCGAAGGGGTTCGCCAGCTGGAGAGGTCTCGTCAGGGAAGGGCGAACTCGGGACCCGTCATCAGGGATGCGGGCTCGGGTGTAGTGGGACGCCTTCCCACTCTGGACTTGCCCAGGTTTACAGGCAACCTGCGGGAGTGGAGCGGCTTCCGGAGCATGTTCGCCTCTCTCGTAGATTCACGCACGGACTTGACGAGGGCGGAGAAGCTGGCCTATCTCCGCACGTCACTGGAGGGTGAGGCACTCTCCCTGATCCAGCACCTGGAGCTGGATGACGACAACTTCGGCACGGCGATGGAGTTGCTGGAGACGAGGTTCCAAAACCCTCGGCTCCTCGCCGACGCTCACGTGTCCCAAATACTGGGGCTGCCGAAGGTGACTGAGAGGTCTCAGTTGAGGCCGCTAATCCTCACGCCCGTGAAGGTGGCGTACAACGCCTTGCGCAGCTTGGGACTGCCAGTAGAACACTGGTCGTTTCTGCTGGTCCACATTCTGCTGGGCAAGGTGCCGCTGGAGTTGCGCGCCCGGTTCGAGCGGGAAAGGGGCCTTCACGGCGACCCGAAGGTCTTCCCCACGTTTGAGGAGCTGCTTCGGGTCCTGGAGTGGGAGGCGAGGATGGTCGAGTCGGCGCCGCAGGAGGCGCAGCCCGCCGCTTCAGCTCGTGGCCCTGCCGGAACAGGACCGTGACCTACCAATTCCCGCACTCAGGGTGGGGTAAAGCGGACGGCGACGGTGACGACTGCGTCGGAGCAGGAGTGCCCGAACTGTGGCCAGCTTCACGCGCTGGTGCAGTGTCCGGCCCTGCTTGCGAGGACGACTTCCGACCGACGAGGCATCGTTCGGCGGTTGCGTCGGTGCTACGGGTGCCGGGTCATTTGTACAATGACTGCCCCACGGCACGGCCGTGTCCTGGGTTTGGGGGACCACACCACCAGCTCTTGTGCACCAGGAGCGATGGTGCTGGTCGACAGCCCTCAGGGAGGGGGCCCTCCACGGGCGGGGGCGCTCCCACGCAGAGCCACGCATTGTACAACAATGAAGTGGCTACAGCGTGGAGCACACCCCCTCCACCCCAACTCCCGGCAGCACCGGGCAGCCCAACAAGGGGCGTCCTACACGTGGCTCGGTCACCGACCTCACAGCCCGCGCGGACGCGGGCGAACTGGAGAGGTGGAAGGGTGATACAGGAGTCACCACGGGGGCCACCTCCTCAGCGTTATCCTTCTCCGCAGCTGGATCCGCGACCAATAGAATGGAGGGCGTACACGCCTCCCCTCCACGAATATCCGAGGCTGGACTACCACCCGCCCTATTTTCGGTATGGCAGGGCGGCTGGATATGCCCCCCCTCCGATGGCCCTTTGCACTCGGCAGCCATACTGGGCTGGGCCCTGTAGTCCGACGGGTTCGGACGGGCCTCGGAGGGATTGACTAGCCTCCGTTCCCTTGGCACAGGATCAACCGGTGGTCCTGCTGCCCACCCTCTGGTTAAGGGTTTGGGGTCCAAGAGGCGACTACGTCCGGATACGAGCGCTCTTGGACACAGGGTCCCAGGGGTGTATTTTGACAACCCGGGTTGCTCATCGCCTGGGCCTGGCTAGGTTTCCGTCACCGACTCCGTTGCGAGGAGTCGGGAACACAGAGGTGCGGTTGGCTGGACAGACCCGCCTCTCCTTCTCGTCCGTACATTCATATTCGGAAAGGATTGCGGTCAGGGCCACCGTCATGGATTCGGTTGTCGGTTGGCTTCCTCAGGCGGACATAGATCCGGATCTTTTGTCCTGTACTAAGGGTCTCAGGTTGGCGGATTCCCGCTTCGGGATGGCTGGTCCGGTAGACCTTTTGTTGGGTTCTGATGTACTGGGTTACATCATGAACGGCAAGCCTAGACTGCTGGATCAGTCTTCGCTGATGGCGCTGCCCACCATCTACGGGAACGCCATTTTGGGAATGGTGGATGAGTGGCAGCAGTCGAATCAGGCTTCTTTTACGGGAACGGCCCTCGCTCAGATCATGCAGAGGTTCTGGGAGATCGAAGAGCCGCCTACCGTGTCTCGGCTGGATCCCGAGCACGTGGAGTGTGAGAACTTTTATCAGGCTCACACTCGGAGAATGGTTTCTGGGCGATTGGAGACTAGGCTGCCTTTCCGGGATAACCCCCCGCGTCTGGGCCAGTCTCGATCATTGGCCGAGAAAAGGCTCAGGTCCATGGAGCGACGCATGGCTCGAGATCCTGTACTTCGGGAAAAGTACATCGAGTTCATGAGGGAGTATGAGGCACTGGGCCACATGTCTCCGGCTCGCGACGACTGGTCGACCATGGACCACTACTTTTTGCCTCATCACGCTGTTTTGAAAGCGTCGACAGGCAAACTCAGGACGGTGTTCGATGGATCCGCTCCGACTTCGACAGGAGTGTCACTGAACCAGTGCCTCCACGCTGGACCGAAGTTACATCGGGATATTGTAGACATCATCCTGAATTTCCGTAGGCATCAGGTGGTGTTGGGAGCGGACATCCGTATGATGTTCCGACAAACGGTCATACACCCCGAGGACAGGAGGTTCCAGTTGATCCTCTGGCGGGAAAGTCCTCAGGACCCTATGATGGTGTATGAGTTGAACACCAACACCTATGGGTTGAGATCAAGCCCCTTCATTGCGATCCGCTCACTGCTGGAGTTGGCAGAGCAAGAACGGGCTCGGTACCCACGTGCAGCCGCAGTTCTGGAACGCGACCTGTACGTGGACGACGTTTGCACTGGTGCGCAGACGGTGGAGGAAGCTCTGTTGCTCCGGGATGAGCTTACAGAGCTTCTCGCATCTGGAGGCTATGAGCTTCGGAAATGGCTCTCTAACGACCCCAACGTCCTGGCTGGTATCCCGGATGATCACCAGCAGGATCCAGGGCTCTTCGAGGAAGGTGACGATCCGCACGGGATTGCGGTTCTGGGCATGCAGTATCAACCGGTTGCTGACATCTTCACCTTTCGGGTGGCACTGGAAGCCACACGCGCGTGGACAAAACGGACGGTTTTGTCCACCATCGCCAGGATGTTTGATCCAAACGGTTGGATCAGTCCGGTTCTGTTCGCAGCCAAGTGTCTGTTACAGCGACTTTGGACTCTGAAGGTCTCATGGGACGACCCCCTGGTTGGAGACTCGCTTAACATTTGGCTTCGTTTAATATCTGACCTCGAAACGGTCAATCGAGTGGCGTTGCCCCGTCGCATTCTGCCACCAGGCTGTAGCCGGATCAGCCTGCACGGGTTCTGTGATGCGTCCGAGCTGGGTTATGCCGCATCTGTGTACTTGCGTACAGTTGACGCTGGAGGCCACGTCAATGTCACGCTCTTATTGGGGAAGAGCAAGGTAGCTCCTATCAGGACACGACTCACTATTCCGAAACTGGAATTGAGCGGAGCCACATTACTTGCTCGGCTGCTTAAGCACGTATATCAGGAACTGTCCACCTCGATAGACCTCCGGAAGGTCTATGCGTGGTCAGACAGTCAGGTCGTACTTGCCTGGTTACGAGCAGCCCCTCACACCTTGGAGACTTTTGTGGGAAATCGGGTTTCCCAAATCCAAAACATTGGACTGGACATGGTTTGGAGACATGTCCCGGGTGAGTTGAACCCCGCTGACTGTGCTTCGCGCGGCTGTTCCGCGCCGGAGCTAGTTGATCACCCCTTATGGTGGGGTCCGGACTGGCTGCGGGAGCCAGAAGCTTCCTGGCCAGCTCTCGGCGCGGACTCGGAGCGAGCGGAGCTGCCCGGAGTCCGCGTGCATGCGATTGTGGCGGAAGTGCCCCCAGACCCTGACTGGTTGACGGGTCGTTACAGCAAGCTGGATAAGTTGTTGGGGGTAACTAGCTGGATTAAACGCTTCATCCACAACTGTCGTCACCCTCGTCAGAGGAGGAGTGACCAGATCGCCACTGTGGAGGAGCGTCGGAGTTCCTTGCTGCACCTCATTCGGCTGGTGCAGGGTGAGAGGTTTCCGACGGAACTTGAGGCGCTGCGCTGCGGACGCGCTCGCTTGAAGGGTGCGGTCGCCAAGTTGAACCCTTTCACAGATCAGGATGGTCTTCTGCGCGTAGGAGGTCGGCTCCGGAAAGCCAACCTGCCGTACGGCAGCAGGCACCCCCTGTTGCTACCGAAAGGAGGTCCTCTGGTGGACCTGCTGATCACCGATCGGCATATCGGTAACGCGCACGCTGGATGTGGCGCGCTTCTCGCTGTGTTGCAGCGTGAATTCTGGATCTTGTCGGCTCGCAGGGCGGTCCGAAAGGTGCTGTTTAGATGTGTCCCTTGTTATAGGCTCAAGGCGTCTACCATGCAGCCCATGATGGGAGATCTTCCTCCGGATAGGATTTCTCCCTCGAGGCCGTTCGACGGGGTCGGAACGGACTTCGCTGGGCCCTTCTCGGTCAAGTCATCGACGTTGCGTAACGCCAAGGTCGTTAAAGCCTACCTGTGCGTCTTTGTGTGTTTGGCCACCAAAGCAGTCCACCTGGAGCTGGTCTCTGCGCTGTCTACGGAGGCCTTTGTCGCGGCGCTGGATCGCTTTGTAGCGCGAAGAGGAGTACCCTCTTTAATACGTTCGGACAATGGCACAAATTATCGAGGGGCGGCGAATTATTTACGCGAAGTTAATAATTTTTTAAATTCTGGTAATAATAGTTTAAGTCTGGCTCTCGCCCAGCGGGGAATCAGCTGGCAATTTAGTGTGCCGGCCTGTCCTCACTGGGGAGGAATTTTTGAGGCTGCGGTGAAGTCTGCTAAAACCCATCTCCGCCGTGTCATCGGGGAGACCGTGTTAACTTGGGAAGAGTTAGTCTTTTTTTTTTTTTTTTTTTTTTTTTTTACCTTTTATAGGTTTACACTTGACCGCCATCTCGCCTGATGTAAAGCGACGATGCGGTCTACGGTACTATGCCGCGTGGAGGCAGTGCTTAATTCCCGTCCTCTCTGTCCAATCTCGCCTGACCCTAACGATCTAGAAGTCTTGACGCCGGGTCACTTCTTGATCGGTCAGCCTTTAACCGCGTTGCCGGAGTATCCCTGGAAGGATGAGCGCCCCGGACGCCTGTCCCGTTTTCAGTTATTGCTGCAAATAAGTCAAGACTTCTGGAGGCGCTGGTCGGCCGAGTACTTGCATCTGTTGCAACAACGGGTAAAATGGACAGATAGGACGGAGGCCCCGCGGGAAGGGGACTTAGTATTATTAAAGGAGGCAAATTTGGCCCCCCTACTTTGGCGTAGGGGACGTATTTTAAAATTGATATCTGGTACTGATGGCACACCCCGCGTGGCGGAGATTCTGGTTTCTGGTTCCAGACTTTAGCGCGCGGTGTCCTCTCTGGCACGCTTGCCTCTTTATTAGATATACGTATTTTTCATGGTTAAAAATTTATTTAATTTTATTGCTATTTTTGGTAAAGTTTTTTTTTGGTTTCGGTTTTTTTTGGTTTTTGGTTTTAAACTTTCGGGTCAAAGCTGGGAATTTCGTTTTATTTGGGGTCCGGATAACTACTAAATACTGGTTTCTAAAATTGACCTGGAGTTCAATTGGTCGGGGGTTTTGTTCCGTATAATCGGGCAACATTATATCGGCCATCGAAATCATAGCGGACTATATGGTTGACAGCCGGCTGTCATTCACGTTGTCTCGTTTCGCCGGTACGTTCGAGCCACTCCTTGTTTTTTTTCTAACCTGGTTTTCTTTTCTGGATAAAAGTGTTATAGTGCTACGGGAATAGACTATTGGCGTGAACTATGTTAATTACTACTGGATTAGTGCTGGAATATTATTTGTGAAGTGGCTACTGGATTGGCCCTTTTCTACAACGCCGGACCGTTGCTTCTGCTGGAACGGGAATTCGGGAGGTCGCCTCGATATCGCCTGGTTTGGTTCTTCCCACATTCCCATTTGATCCCTACCTACATTCCTGTCGTATCAAACTGGGCTTTGGACGACGCCGGGAACCCTACGTAAGTGATTTCTTTTCGGTACCTTGTTTGCAATTAGGGGGTAAATATTAAAATCGGTATAAAAGCTTAATAATAATGTTCTAGACTTGCTATGGGCCCCAAGTCGGTAATTTCTGGATAAAATACTATACAAATATAATGCTGAATTATTGAACATGCTAATCTCAGGAATTACTATTCGGATTCGGATATACTAGACGGATTTCAAAAATTATTTCACTGGATATTTACGTGATATCTGAGTAAAGAATAGTGATATTTATCTGACACCTAACATTGAATATGAATGTTCTTCCCCCCCCCCCTTCCTTATTTTCCTCTTCTCCTAATCCAAGAACTATGTAAATAAAAAAAGATAAATAGATTATTGTAATGACAAAGGTCACGGACCCCGGAGTATGTGGAGTGTTTAAATTAAATTTAAAAAAAGACACCTAACACGATTAAAACGTGTTTTGTCCCAATCTAGGTTTTGCCGATGGAAACTTGTCTGATATATTGATAGTTGGAATGCAGTAAATAAAAACATTCTGATGCTGTGCAGTATATGTTCTGCAACTACAATTTTGTCTGTGAAAACAGTTAATTACAATTTAAACTCATATAAAAAATATAACATTTCACCGGGTGGCTTGCAACGGCCGTTTTATTTAGGCCGTTTATTTACAATTCAGGTCACTGTCAAGTACAAAATAATGTTGCCACATAATTAATATGAAACTACTGCATCGGCTTTTAATATCAGGCGAGATAGCGGTCCAATACAAAACAATAGTCAATTAAAATAGGAGTGTTTTGTGAGGAATTTCCACCAATTATTATATATATGTATATCATAATCTTTTTTTTTTTTTTTTTAATATTGTTGGACAATTTACACACAACACCATCTGACCCCAAACTAAGCAAAGCTTGTAATATGGCGGCCAAATAGCTGATATAATACTTATATAGTTGTAAATACATACTTATTATACATAGAAACACCCAGACACAGTGCAAACATTTGAATTCATCACACATATACTTGCACTGG
This sequence comes from Ectropis crepuscularia, assembly GCA_963693475.1. NCBI lineage: Eukaryota > Metazoa > Arthropoda > Insecta > Lepidoptera > Geometridae > Ectropis > Ectropis crepuscularia. The sequence continues at coordinate 13,942,615 of OY856369.1, read as the reverse complement.
GTGGCAATCGAACCCACGACCCTCGGCATCGCAGGCAGAGCTACTTCCCACTAAGCCACGAGGCCGGTCAAATTTGATTTTATAACATAAATCATCATCATCATCCCCAACCTAGTAGCTGCTAAATCAGCGTGGTCATAAGTTTTATGTTTGTACACGTTGCCTGCTGTATTACGTATATCGTCACTCCATCTAATCTCAGTACGACATGTACTATATTTGCCGATTCGTAGTATCTACTCAAAAACACGTCTATCTCAATGGTTTTCAGTTTTGCGACAGATATGACCACCCCACTACTATATCATTTTGTAAATTTAAGTAATGTGATATATTTTATGTTTAAAAAATGTTAATTAAAGAATTTGCAAAACAAATGCTTCATCTAATTTCTGGGCAGAATGTTCCTTATCTAGATTGTTGGAGCAATAAAGTAGTACTATCCAGACTGGTGGATCACAGGGCCGTAACTAAGGATGGAACTAACCAAGGCTTTGTAGGAAATTCTCCACTTTATGTGCAGATGCTGGGAAGCTTATTTTGTCAAAAATAGCACAGCCTATGCTTGAAACAAAATACAACTATGATAATATTTTTGTAGTTGTAGGACTCTTTGCAAAATCTACATGTTTTTTTTTTTTTTTTAACTTTTATAGGTTTACACTTGACCGCCATCTCACCTGTTGTTAAGCGACGATGCGGTCTACGATGGAGCGTGTTTACCTAGAAAAAACCGATTCACTCTCGATTTGAAGACACAAAGATTATAACTAACGGGAAATACCCACTCAGGTAACGTATTCCACAGTCTTGACGTTCTTATCACAAAAGTAGAGTCAAATCGCTTCGTTCGTGTTTTTGGAACATCAACCATGAAACGATGTCGCTTTTTCGAGCTGCGAGCATTCCGAGTTTGCTTTGCTAGTTATTCTACCGCCAAGCGGTAAGTGAATACCATGTTTTGGTTTGAAGGGCCATGTTTCCTGAGAAATTACTGGGCATAGTGATAAATAATCTTATGTTTCGGGGTGACGAGAGCAGTACAGTGCTAGGTTGATCAGGCGACATAGCGGTCAAGTGTAAACCTATACCTAAAAGTTCAAAAGTGACCGGAATATTGATATTTGTTTCTGATAAAATAAGACTTGCGGTAAAGCGTGGAAATGCTGCCAGCATTCTTGCCACTTTTCTCTTCACTAAAAGGCTTTTAAAATAGAGGTTTTAGTGTGTTTTTAACGATTATGTTCATAACATATTGAATATGTTATGTTGTATACAACATAACTTTTTATAGGTTTAGGTAGATGTTAGGATTATCAGAAATTACAAATCATATCTTAATATATATAAATCTCCTGTCACGATGTTTGTCCGCGATGGATTCCTAAACTACCTAACCGATTTTAAATTAAATTGGCACACCGCGAGCAGTCTGGTCCAACTTGAGAGAAAGGATAGTTTTTATTTCGATTAATTGTCTCTAAATGACAATATCCGAGCGCAGCCGGAATGGGCCGCTAGTTATGTATAAAAAAATGGTTGTCTGTAAAGTCGGGTTACTGACGTTAGTTGAACGTGACAACTTCAACTACGCCTTAGAGCGAGGTAACGCCGGCGGCGAGGTAACGGCGGTAACGTTACATGTCACGTCAAAATTTATCTTACAAATGTTTGTCCGCTCATAACTTTTTCGCGACTGCGCCAAATTATATGATTTTTTAGCCGGAACAAGGTTCGTATATTTTTTTTATCACGGGTACTATGCTCTTTAAGCAGCGGGGCGTTGCAATACATTATATTATATATAGTACTAGCGGCCCGTTCCGGCTTCGCTCCGGCTTGTAAAACAATTTTAGATTTGCCATAAGCTCCGGGAAATTTTAATCGAAATAGAGTGAGAAACATCTACAAAACAGACGATTATTTTGATCAGTTATCGAGCGGGATGAAAAATGATTAAATTACTAAAATGACTATTAAAAATAGAGGTGGGTGATAAAAGGGTAAATATTCAGGGTATACAACCCTGGATATTTTAATGCCACATTATATATAAATAAAAACAACAGTTATTGTCCAAAAATTAAAAAAAATATGTTAGGGGTGTATAACCCTTATAACTTAGGGGTATGAAAAAAAAATAGTAGCCGATTCTCAGACCTACTGAATATGCATGTAAAATTTGGTAAAAATCAGTAAAGCCGTTTCGGAGGAGTAAGGAAACAAACACTGTGACACGAGAATTTTATATAATACTAGCGGCCCATTCCGGCTGCGCTCGGATATTGTCATTTAAAGACTATTAATCGAAATAAAAACTATCCTATCTCTCAAGTTGGACCAGACTGCTCGCGGTGTGCCAATTTAATTTAAAATCGGTTAAGTAGTTTAGGAATCCAAAAAGATAAGATAAGATTAAATAAGTACATAAATAAATAAAGTAGCCAAGTGCGAGTTGAACACGCCCATGAAGGGTTCCGTTGCAGCAAGTAACATAATATACATAGTTCACATAGTTCTTGTAGTTCGTTGTAACTTTGATCGCAGTTAAAACGTTAGTTATTAGTATTATACGGTATTAGTTATTATACGTCTTAAATACACTATTATTAAAATAATAGTGTATTTATGACGTACTAAAAAAAACTACTCATCAGATCGAGTTCAAACCAATTTTCGTTGGTAGTTTTCATGGTAATGTACATCATATATTTTTTTTAGTTTTTTCATTCTCTTACTTTAGAAGTTAGAGGGGGGGGGGGACACATTTTACCACTTTGGAAGTGTCTCTCGCGCAAATTATTCAGTGTAGACAAAAACTATGTTAGAAACCTCAACATCATTTTTGAAGACCTGTCGATAGACACCCCAAACGTGTAGGTTCGATGAAAAAAAAATTTTTGAGTTTCCGTTCTCAGTGTGAGGGGCAACCCTAATTTTGTAAAAATCTTAATGCGGTTTACAGAATACATCTACTTACCAAGTTTCAACAATGTAGTTCTCAGAGTTTCGGCAAAAAGTGGCTGTGACATCCGGACGGACAGACAGACAGACAGACAGACAAGACGAATCTATAAGGGTTCCGTTTTTACGTTTAACGGAACCTTTAAAAGTAAACTTTTGTTTTAGCCCTATAAAACAGTTCCACCTAGCTTCAGCCTTGTTAGTTCCTAGACATATCTAGCCGTCGCCTCGCAACTGGCTTCCTTGAATAATACACTGTGAAGTTGGCTTGTGTACTGCATGCCGTGGTATTTGGCCCCTCGAGGAAGAGAGCTTAGCAAATTAACAGTCAGTTTAATCCAGTTAAAACTGACATCGTTCATTACAATTAATTTTATTGTAATAAATATTGTATTGCTTGACACTTATTTGTACAATATGGTTATTTAAGTACAGTGTAGTTTTCATCTTAAACTTTGACACACAAATGTATACTTTTTTTTACTGAATATGCCTTTTTGTTGTTTTTTTTTAATTGGTTGATGTGTAAATTCTACATTTATAATTAAAGAACTTTGACTTAATTTTGCTGCTGGGAGTCGCCGTCTTCTCTTACAAGAAGTCAAGGCCAATCATCACGCTGGCCAAACGGGGGTTGGCGAACATCGTATCTTTCATAGGTTTCTTAGAACATTATCATAGTTTTTGATTAAGTTCTATGTGATGTTTATAATATCATGAGTTCAAATAGCAGAAGTTTAAGACAAATATTGTCAGACATAGGAACTGGAGTTACAACTGAAAAATTATAACTTAGAATTTAATAGCTGGAAACTTCGCGGGTAAAACTGGAAGACGTGGCCATCAGTATGGCCATGGTCCCGAGTTAACCCTAAGATTTCTTATCGTTCCCGAGCGTGACGCTAAAATTAAATTCAGAGCCCACGTAAAATGTGTCTGTAGCGCGCCCGAAGAAGTTTTCACTTCAAAATATAATGCTGTCATTCTTCCCCGCGTGCCACATAGTGCGGCCGGCGCTGTAGCCCGCGTCTCCCGGATAGATGTAGTTATAGACGTGATAGAGAGCGGCCCTGGCACACAAACCTGGAGACAGGAGCTGGCCTCGGGAGAGGGTCCGAGACACGGACCTTACTGGTTATGTATGTAACGTATACACACGGATATTTGTCAATAAATACGAAATTTTGAAACAGAGTTATCGGTATTACGAGTATTATTTGCTAGTAGTGGTAGCACTTAAATTTCTGTGGTTAAATTCGTTCGATTTGAAATTAGAATAAAATACAAGTATTTATACTATTAGGAGACAAGATGATCAGGACATATTTATACTTGGTAGTAATCCAACACGTCTGCACAAAACAGCACTACGAGTGTTTTAAGAAGCTATTGATATGAAGAGTGCATTACCTATCACTGCGCGCGTCACCCAGAGGTTGAATAGATTAGATTATGATAAGTTTAGTTACGGCTGGTCTAGTCGGGAGAACGGCGGCTGCCGATCCGGAGACCCCGAGTTCAAACCCCACACGCACCACTGTCTTTTCGAAGTCATATGCGTAATGCCGCTAACTTGAAACGGTGAAGGAAAACATCGTGAGGAAACCGACATGTATCTAGAATCTTTCGAAGTCATGTGTCATCCGCCAACCCGCACTGGGCCAGCGTGGTGGATTATGGCCTTAACTCTCTCCTTGCGAGAGAAGGCCCCGAGTCCTAGCAGTGGGAACGTTTAATTGGGCTGTTGATGATGATGAAATGATGATCTCTATGGCCTTTAACATGTAATGTATGCCCTTCAAACCGGAACACAGTGACTGCTTACACATTACTGTCTGGTGGTAGACTGCGGTGCGTTGGCAAAGGTGTAGGACTTCCCAGGCCGACTCTGTGAAGAGTCCTACCACTATAAATCATGTTGAAATGTAATCTGCCGTCTTATTTGTATACAGAGTAGGTACATATACATAACGACGACATCAGTTCAAACACAACTGTTCAGCGAAACAAACCAATCCCAGCGGCCGCGCTAGTCTCAGCAAGCAGGCCTGAACACACAGTCCTGAGGAGTCTAAGGCGCTGTGCACACAAACCTCCCTCCCAGCGCGGGAACGGAGGCAAGATTGCACGACGCCTTACTTGAAGTATAGACGTAATTTGATAGATTTAAATAATTGTTTTAAGCTAGTGTACTTGTTCCTATATTATAATAGTACCTGGGTGACCGAGCTTTGCTCGGTTTAAATACTAAATATACTTAGATACCTACAGATAAAAGACTCCAAGAAATAGATTTTCTTAAAAAAAACGAATTGAAAAAAAAAAGAGAACCCGTCTGGATTCGAACCCGGAGCTACTAATTCGTGGCTGCTATGATGAGCGCCCGACTTCCCGTCTGAGCTAATTATGCTGTCATGCGTCACGCGGCGAAATTTACCTTCACATTCTAATGTCTAATGTGACAGTTTTTCACTGTCTAAAAACGCGCATAATATGCGTTTTTTTTAAATAAGACCTAGTTAGATCGATTTATCGTCCCCGAAATCCCCTGCATACATAATTTCATGAAAATCCGTCGAGCCGTTTCCGAGATTCAGATTCTATATATATATACATATTTATATACAAGAATTGCTCGTTTCAAGGTATAATATAGCTGTCAGTCATAGGGATTGCCGAAATAATTAAAAATGTAGAACTTAAGTATTAAAAAACTACAGGGCTTAGAGATATAATGTCTTAGAATTCTGGGTGACGAGAGCAGTGTAGTGCTAGGTGATGATTTGGACTCTTCATGTACTAGTAAGTAGCTGCGTGTCACGATTATGTTATGTGGCAGGCATGTTCCTTACTATCACGCACATGTCCTGCTCGTCTCGTTACTTTAAGTTATAAAAAAGCACCAATTTTGCACAACGTCACCTCTATAGCTACAAATATACTTCAATTAATTAAGCATGTCGGTCACGTTAACCTACAAGATTTCACCCATCCGCTCGCGTCCGCCGCGGTTGCGGAACTATGGTTTTATATCAAAAACTCACGAGACCGCTGATTTTCGCGGTTTCGCAGCCGCCGCGGGTGAGATTGTCGCCCGCGAACGTGGCGGGCGACGGGCGATTAAGGCTAACTCATGCAGTGATTTTCAGCCGCACCCGCTGCGGTTGCGGGCGCCCTATATTCGGCGAGCTTCTATGTTATTTAAAAATAAAAAGCGCATCTCACGACGCGTTTCCGCCTGCAGCGTGCGCAGATGCCGCGCGGTCACCGCTCGCCCGTCACCCGCCTCGTTCGCGAGCGATAATCTCACCCGCGGCAGCCGCGAAAATCGGCGGTCTCGTGAGTTTTAAATAAATCTGTAGTTCCGCAACCGCAGCGGGCGCGGGTGAAAATCATTCCCTGAGTTAGATCATTGAAAATCATTCCCTAGCGATTACTTGAAGTTCAACCTCGACTCCAGAGCGCGCGAGCGCCAAGTCTAGTAGAGTAAGATCCCAGAGCTGCCAGACGTCACCTATTTACTGATGAAGAATGAAATGTGGACGATTGAGTAGAGTTAGTACCTACTAAGAACACATGCTTACTCTGTTTTTTTTTGGTCTGTCTTATTGGAAAAAGATTTCAAATAGTTGTCTGACGAACATATTTACAAATGTTAAGCGTTGTTATGTTATGTTGAGTTGTTAAGCAAAACAGCCGACGGAAAGTGTCTGCGAGTATAGGGACCTTGTTTTTAATTAAGGATATTGCCTACAACATACGTGAAAATCACTTATTAGAAAATACGTGAAGTTTTGTACGTTTGTATGTACCTTCATTATCCCATATCTCAAAATTAGCCGTCTAAGCAAGTTAGCGAGTAAGCATGTGTTCTTAGTACTTACTAACTCTACTCAATCGTCCACATTTCATTCATCAGAAAATAGGTGACGTGTGGCAGCTCTGGGATCTTGGACTATAGGGGCGACCGCGCGGGAGCCGCGCGGCGGTCGCGCGCGCCCTGGGCGTAAAACGTGCTATGAGTTGAGTTTTCAAATTTAAATGACTTTCTAACAGACAATACTATTTGACTTTAATTTTGTATTATTGTGACATTTCAATTTAGTTTTTGTAACGTGACATTTAATTGTATGACATGATTTTATAATTTAATTTCTACTAAAACTTTATTATATTATATCCTAATTACTACCTATAAAAAATGTATTAGCTTGCATGCTAACATAGCGGGAACTGGAGATCTCTACTGCTATTTTGTAACATCTACTGTAATCCCTTTCAGTCACTTTTGTAACTGACTGATTCGAAACCAGCTACGTAAAAATCCAGGACCACAAGCTAAATAAATGATTTGATTTCAATTTTTACAAAAATATATATCTGCATTCAACAGAAGTTGGGGGCCCGTAACCGCAGCGGGCGCGATTGAAAATCGCTCCATGAGTTCTTAGCCTAACACGCACATGCCGTTCCGCTGCTCCGTCGCCACAAAACAAAGAATAAATAGTTAAAAATAGTTCCTTCTCATTTTGAGCTCAGTTTAAGCTCATACTAAGGGTCCGGGTAATGAGGGCAGTATGTCAGGATAGTTAGAGGCCCAGGCAGCCAATTACCAGGTAATACAGTGGCCAGGTTATTAGCCGGCCCTGTTAGTGCCTGACCTCACTACAAGATCACATGCAATTTAACGGGACTACTATTTAGGTCACTATATTATCTTGTACGTAGAAGCAAGGAAATTATTCCAGAGAAATTACAGGGCTTAGAGATATAACATCTTAGATCTCCGGGTGACGAGCGCAGTGCAGTGCTTGTTCCTATAGCTGCTTGTCACTGTGCTGTCATGTGCCATGCATGTTGCTTACCATCACGCACATGTTCTGCTCGTCTCGTCACTCGTTACTTAAATAAAATAAAAAAATAAAAAATATTTAGCCGTTATGTTTTTCGCGCGGATCTTATTCCGAACGTATCTTCCAAACGGCTGGATGGATTATGGCAATTAAGATATCGTTAGATTCGTATCAATCACTCAAGTGTCCTTGCATAGTATATGGTATCATATTTTTTTTATCTGTTGATGTTTTGCAGTCGGGTTTTTGAAGTGAAAACTTCTTTAGGCGCGCTATAGACAGAATTTTCGTGGGCTGTGAAATGGATTCATCAATCGTCACGCTTGGATATGATAATGGATCGGATTGGATATGAAATCTTCGGGTAAACTCGGTAAAAACGGCCAGGTAGGTACCAGGGCAACAGAAACAGTAAAGAGTTTCGATTACCTACCTCCAACAGCCCAGCGTTTATCTCCAGATACCAGGACAACAGAAATATAAAAGAGTTGCGTTTGCCCCTAGGTACCAGTACCAGGGCAACAGCAAGTTTTCACTTCTATCGGCAGTTACTATGACTGCCAATTTTTTTTAATTTAAATTAAAGTTGTTTAATATAACTGTTCAAACCATCATTACTATATATCACTGTACGTACCACAAATCACTGTATCCTACTCCTTCTAATATTACAGATATCTGTGAAGAAATACCTAAATATCAATGTTTGGATGATTTTTGCTCAATCACGTCGTAGCATCTGAACGGATGGGCTCGAAATTCGGAACATAGATAGATTATTATGATAAGAAATAACAACACATAGGCCACATACTTTTTATTCGTGGTAAATAACGATAACGAGAACTAGGCGGGTAAAACCGAGGGGCGATGCTTGTAATATATAAATAGCATGTAGGACTCAGGGATCAAGTAAATATCGGTGTAATATTTTTAGGGTTCCGTAAAACGTAAAAACGGAACCCTTATAGATTCGTCATGTCTGTCTGTCTGTCTGTCCGTCCGTATGTCACAGCCACTTTTTGCCGAAACTATGAGAACTACACTGTTGAAACTTGGTAAGTAGATGTATTCTGTGAACCGCATTAAGATTTCAACAGAAAAATTAAAAAAAAAGAAAAATTAGGGTTGCCTCCCATACTGAGAACTGAAACTCAAAAAATTTTTTTCATCAAACCTACACGTGTGAGGTGTCTATCGATAGGTCTTCAAAAATGATGTTGAGGTTTCTAAGATAATTTTCGTCTACACTGAATAATCTGCGCGAGAGACACTTCCAAAGTGGTAAAATGTGTGTCCCCCCCCTCTAACTTCTAAAGTAAGAGAATGAAAAATCTAAAAAAAATATATGATGTACATTACCATGTAAACTACCAACGAAAATTAGTTTGAACTCGATCTGATGAGTAGTTTTTTTTAGTAGGTACGTCATAAACACACTATTATTGAAACTTCGATCAAAGTTACAACGAACTACAAGAACTATGTGTACTATGTATATTATGTTACTTGCTGCAACGGAACCCTTCATGGGCGAGTCCAACTCGCACTTGGCAACTTTATTTTAAATCTGTCCAGTAGTTGCTGAGATTAGCTCGTCCAAACTACAAACCTCTTTACTAAACTCTACATGCTTTAAAATATTTATATTAATTTGGAATACGAGTATAAATCATCATCATAAACCGCCCACTAAATGTTCCCACTGCTGGGACTCGGGGCCTTCTCTCGCAAGGAGAGAGTTTAGGCCATAATCCACCACGCTGACCCAGTGCAGGTTGGCGGATGACACATGACTTCGTTCCTCACGATGTTTTCCTTCACCGTTTTAAGTTAGCGGCATTACGCACATGACTTCGAAAAGACAGTGGTGCGTGTGGGGTTTGAACCCGGGGTCTCCGGATCGGCAGGCGCCGTTCTCCCGACTAGACCACCGTAACTTATACTAGACCACCGTAACTTATACTAGACCACCGTAACTTATACTAGACCACCGTAACTTATGATGATTCTGAAATTACCGCGTCCAAACTACAAACCTCTTAAACTCTTTACTAAACTCTACAAGCTTTAAAATATTTATATTAATTTGGAATACAGATATAAATACCTTAATTTAATTACTGTAGACAGATTGTAAATTCAATAACTTCTATCGAAACTCTTCGTCGAAAATAGCAATCAAAATTCGATTGCTCCAATCATTCGATTATTATTCGATTAGTAATACCTCGTTCTCCGAATGGAATGTTATAATTCGTCCGTCGCATTATCGACAGCTACGTTAATTGATCCTCTGTCTCTAGTAGGGATGCTACGCAGCTTCGACTTCAATTCCGACGAGTCGGAACTGGAATCAAAGTCGGCGGAACTGACGATGAATTTTCTGAGTTAGTTCCGGTCACCTTGACTTGACTGAAATTTTATGAATGCGAAAGCTTGGGTGTTTAAATGTTTGTTGCTTAGTGTCTAGCCGGATCTGGTTGAATTTGGAACACTGATGGGTTATAGTCTGGAATAATACAGAACTTTTTATCTCTGGAATACAAAGGAAACGGAAACAACGTATTCCAACCCGAAAGGCACTGCTAGTGCTATTATAATAGTGTACAAGTGTACATAAGTGCTACAAGTGGCGGACTTATCACTAAAAGCACTATAATAACATTATTTTGATTTTACGAGATTTGACCAGTTGCCTCAGATTTCTCAATCACTCAACTCAAGAACATAACTTGATAACTGCTTGCCGCTCTAAAATTTTATTTTTTCATATTGTGAAGCTGTGGAACACTTTGCCAGAATCTGTGTTTCCCGATAGGTAAAATCGACCTACCTTTAAATATAGACAAACAAGTTTTTTTCTTGATACATCTCAGGCAGCGGACATTACATTAGAAAATTCACAATAAATATTTATATCTAGTGTCGTGGCGTTTGTTCCCAGTGAACTCTCTACTGAACCAAAAACGAAAATTTGCATTTAAATGTAATTTGGTCTACCTTGAGAGATATAATAGTTGACAGCACGATTTATGGTCACATTATTTTAGCAAATTATCAGATTAGTTTACATTTCTCGAGTGAAGCCTGAATAAGCGGCTAGTATTGTATTGTACGGCGACAGCCAATCCGGAGACCCCAGGTTCAAAACCACGCGCAACGCTGTCTTTTTAAAGTCATTTGCGTAATGGCGCGAACTTAAAACGGTGAAGAAAAACATTGTGAGGAAACTTGACACGTACCTAAAATCTTTCGAAGACATGTGTGATCCACCAGCCCGCACTAAATCAGCGTGATGGATTATGGCCTTGACTCACTTCTTGCGAGAGAAGGCCCCTAGTCCCAGCAGGGAGAAACAAATAGTGGTCTTTTTTGTATGATGTTATGTATTGTATTGCATTTTAGAAACAATTCCGATTATAACATCAGTTCCGACTCCGACAAATGTTCCGACAAACTCACCTACGTATCATCCCTAGCCTCCAGGGAGCGCTCAACGCTCGCGTCACAGCCACAGCGCTCTTCCAGAGGGTGAAGTGCTTTCGATTGTCTTTTGGGTTGCTCTTTGGTAAAGATAAGAATTTCGAAGATTATAATTTTTGCTTCGTCCGTTATTCTGCTATCCGTAGCCACTTCACATACAACACGTTTCTTTCGTGCCTCTTAATCTTTTGTCTTTATAACTGCCTTAAAAAGGTGGAAGTTCTCAATTCGGCTGTTTTTGACGTGATAACGTCTTATAATTCGATGAAGCCGGCTGCACGCCCACAAAACATGACGTCATGTACTGTTACCGCGTTACCGTCGGTCGTTACCTCGCCGCATGTTTGTTACAGTTGTATTAATTATTTCGACCAGTAGTTCAAGCGGGGATGTAGCTCAGTGGTAGAGCGTTCGCTTTGCATGTGAAATGCCCCGGGTTCGATCCCCGGCAACTAAAAGCTTTTTTGCATTGTTTTTTTGCATTGTTTTGATTGAAAGTTACTAAATTCTACAGATTACTTTTTACATACAAATCTATTAAACAAATGAAATTAAAATTTTCTTTTGAAAAATGCTACCATTCCATCAGTATTTTTTTAAGACGTTGTCACGTTATATCGTCAGTAAACCGACTTTACAGACAAACATTTTTTTTTTGTGGATGTATGTTACACGATGGCTATACCGAGCGGGTCGCCAGTTAATTATAAAAACTCTTTCATATTGCGACTAAAACAATCATAATGGTACCAAAGCATGTGTTCACTCCATTTACTTCGTGTTAAGGTACCCCCTGTAAAAAAGAAATAGACCAATAATACACCTCCTGGCAACATCCAGAATCATAATCTGCGTGCTTTTCTGAGTCCAAAACCATACACCAAAGTCGGTCCTCATATTACGCACACTCAACTCCTTTTGGCACCTGGGCTGTAAATATATCCTATTCAACAAGTAGCAAAAAGAAGTTAAAAAGTAGTCTATGTGCTAATCCAGTCAAACTCTGTTTTTTTAATTTAAATCCGATCCGTTTAGACGTTTTGACGCGAGCAACAAACATCTAAACATTAAATCATCCAAACCAGGGGTCTGCAACCTTTTGGGAGTCATGGGCCACATGGTGAAAAAAGCAGATAAAAACGGGTCGCATTTCTAAAGGTTTGTAATTCATTTGCACCCTCCCCTCTCTCACTCTTAAATGCGCTCTCACTGCTTACTACCTTTGAAAAAAAACTGCATTTGCGATAACATAAGTAACGAATTAATACATTTGCTTAATAATAATTAATTTTATCAAACAAATATATAATATACTAGCGGCCCCTTCCGGCTTCGCTCGGATTTCGTCATATAAGGACTAATAATCGAAATAAAAACAATCCTATCTCTCAAGTTGGACCAGCCTGCTCACGGTGTGACAATTTAATTTAAAATCGGTTAAGTAGTTTAGGAATTCATCGCGGACAAACATCGTGACAGGAGATTTATATATATTAAGATTTGATAAATTAATAATAAATTATTAAATTGTTTACATATTATTTACTAACGTCGTGGACCGCAAAGAGGTAGGTCGCAGGTCGCGCGTTGCCAACCCCTGCTTAAAAAAATTCTAAACCTTCGCATTATAAAATAAGTAGAACTGTTCGAACAAGGTGTACTGTCTTCGTTCAGCTACGACCCAGGGCTGCCACGTCGGCGTATAATTATTCCCGCTGAATATTGATGAGGCGCTCGAACTCGCGAGCGGCGCATTTCACGGACAACCCTTGAAAAATTGTCGATAGCGTCTGACGGATAAAGTTGAATAACCCAATAAATCTGGAGACAGGGGGTCGAGGGGGTTACCCGGTGTTTACTCTTAGGGAAGAGTATTACTTGTTTTAAAAACTTAATACACTTTTTGGGGAATGAAGTGTCTTACGGCAGGCCGGGAGGGGAAAGGGATATGCTGTGCGATAGAACTGAAGAACATATGAGACTAAGACTAAACTTTAGAAAAATATAAAACGGAAGTGAGGCGTAAAAAATAACCCTGACTAGTGTTTGCCAACTTAGTTTTTCAGATGATCGTACTACAAATAACAGAATCAAGCAATTTTATTTGCAAATTTTGTTGCTACCATATTATCCAAAGAAAGTTTGATCCGATTTGGTGACCACACCGACTTGGTGACTTGGTGAACACCAAATCTTTTTTATTATTACGGGTCTCCACATAATTATTCACTAACATGTACAATCATGAACCTACTTAAACGACATAATCCCAAAGAAGCCATCTTCTTATGAAATTCGGAAAAGGAGGAACATTAAATTTTTAATTGAAATTCGTTATTTTTTTTCAGAGAAAATAAATTATGATTAGACGTAGTTCACGATCACCACAACCACCTTGCTTTTATCTATTAGACTTGTAGCACGACAAAATGATATCTTTTCGTGGTTCAAGTTCCAAAGATCCGAACAAAGAGGTTTGAGTCCACTTCAGTATTAAAAACATCAAGACCGTTGAACGCGTTGCCTGTGTTGGGGTTTTCCGGTTTCCGATCCAATTTGATGTATTTAATTCGAGAATGAATCGCTTTTAATGTAAATGTGCTGTATGCTCTATTGCATCCCGTTGTCGCTCAACATCAGAAGCAATAAAATCCAACTGCAAACTTATATAAATAGTCACAAAATCGGTTCACAAGCAGACATTACTCTAAAACGAATGAATAAAATACTAATAGAAGACAGTGAAGTGTCTGTAAAAATTGTCTTACTACTATTAAACTCAATTGTGAAAGTGTTTGTATGTAAGAATGTTTGCAGCTAAATCACGTCATAAAAATAAACGAGATCAAGCTGAAATTTGAAACTCAAATAGATTATAGTATGGAATAGTACATTTTATTCCAGCTATGTATTCTATTTCATTCTTATAACCTTTAAATTCTACTTAGACGAAGTGGTGTGCAGATTCTAGTGGATAACTCAGGGAACTGAACTGATTAGTTTGAAATTTAAAACTTGTATTATAGTTTAGAATAATAGTTATTAGTATATAGGCATTATTATCTTATGCCAAAAAAATAATAAAGTTACGGCTGGTCTGATCGACAGAACGACAATTGCCAATCTGTATTTTCGAAACTATGTGCAAAAACCCCCAACTTAAAAAAATTGGCAGTCATAGCAGAACTGCCGATAGAAGTGAAAACTTATAACTCAGAATTTGATAGCTTACTTTGGAAGTTACACGGGTGCACCGGAAGGCGTGGCCTGACCATCATGCCATGGCCATCTAAAAATGCGCTAGCATTTCCCATTGGCTCACTCATTTCTAGATGGTCATGCCGTGATGGTTAGGCCACGCCCTTTCAGCACTTCCCATTGGCTGACGCATTTCTAGTTGGCCAATGGCCGTGGCCTCGAGTTCACCCAAAGATTTCTTATCATACTCGAGCGTGACGCTAGAATTCAATTCACACCCCACGAAAAATCGGTCTAAAAGCACGCCTGCGCGCCAAAAGAAGTGTTCACTTCAAAATACTTGGGAGGTGTCAAGGGACATTCTGATGGAACGAAGTTGTACAAAATATTGCAACTCTTTACTGTTTCTGTTGCCCTGGTACTGGTACCTAGGGGCAAACGCAACTCTTTTATATTTCTGTTGTCCTGGTATCTGAAGATAAACGCTGGGCTGTTGGAGATAGGTAATCGAAACTCTTTACTGTTTCTGTTGTCCTGGTACCTACCTGGCCGTTTTTACCGAGTTTACTCGAAGATTTCTTATCATATCCGAGCGTGACGATTGATGAATCCATTTCACAGCCCACGAAAATTCTGTCTATAGCGCACCTAAAGAAGTTTTCACTTCAAAAAGGTGAAGGACTGAAGGACATCATCTCAGGAAGTCCACATATTTCTAGAATCTTTTAAAATCATGTGCCATCCACGAACTCGCACTAGATCACTGTGGTGGATTTACGGTCTTAACTCTCTCCTTGCGATATAATGCCTTGAGTCCCAACAATAACATATATTGGACCGCTTGTGCTTATTCCGAAAAATGTAGATTTCAATACGAAAACCCCTTCTGAATTTTTCAAGTAATAAAAATAAAAGTGCAGATACAAAATGTAATACCAGATATCGAGTGAAGTTCTGTCGATTCAGCGTCCGTCCAGAGATATTTGGAACTATATCCCAGGCTGTAAATATAACCCGGCGTCGCTTTGTGATGCAAATGTTATAGACCGAGTACTGAAAAGCGATCTAAGCGTCTTTCCGCCAAGATAGTGTTGCTGCTACAAGTAAAATAAAAATAAAATTGTAGTTATACGGACTGCCGATAGAAGTGAAAACTTAGAATTTGATAGCTCACTTCAGAAACTACGCGGGTGAGACCGGAGGGCGTGGCCATGAGCATGACCGTCTAGATCACTTCTTTAAGCGCGCCTAGACAAATCTTTCGTGGGCTGTAAATTGAATTCTGGCATCACGCTCGGGTATGATAAGAAATCTTCGGGTAAACTCGGGACCTTGGCGATTGGGCATCTAGAAATGCGTCAGCCAATGGGAAATGCTGAAAGGGCGTGGCCTAACCATCACGGCATGACCATCTAGAAATGCGTGAGCCAATGGAAAATGCTAACGCATTTCTAGATGGCCATGACATGATGGTCAGGCCACGCCATCCGGTACACCCGTGAAGCTTCCAAAGTAAGCTATCAAATTCTGAGTTGTAAGTTTTCACTTCTATCGCCAGTTCCTATGACTGCCAATTTTTTTTTTAATTTACGATCTAGTTTACAGCCCGCGAATACTTTGTCTGCGGTGTGCCAAAAATAGTTTTCATTTCATCTTTATCTTTAAAAAAAAAAAATCTAGCCCATCTACTTTAGCTGGTTCACAGAAAAACGCGCGTTTGCGTGAAAAGAGCTTTCCCGCGTTTCCGCCATATGTAGCAAAAGTAGAACCCTGAAGAGTATGAACCCATGACTGTGTTCCGGTTTGAAGGACAATATTTCCAATGAAATTACAGGAAGATCTCATAGCTTTGGGTGATGAGCGTAGTGCAGTGCTAGGTAGTGATTTGGACTCTTTATGTTTCAATAGCTGCGTACTACTGTTATGTGACATGCATGTCCTGCTCGTTCCGTTATTCGATAATTTAAAAAAAAGTTTTAGTCACTAAAAGCATTAATCGCGGGATCGGGTCCAACCAGGGATTCGAACCCGGGGCTCCGAACCAGCAGTTGCCGTTCTCCCGATTACACCAGCCGTAAATTCACAGCAAAATCATCTAACATACATAACCTGAAACATGTCAGAGGTAGTAAACCTAATAAAGTGGCGTGGAACCCCGAGTCCTTGATAAATGTTGACAACGTCTGCCCGATCCTCATGGGTCCTTATTCTCTACCACTTATGTTATTGACTCAGCGCGTTACCCGCGCGTGTTTACCGAGGACTCCGTGTGTTTGAACGGTTGTGGCGAAGGAAAATACTTTAGTTTGAAAACAACTTGTGCAGACTGTCTTGAGATCGTCGATCGATATTGTCTTAGATATGTTGTAAGTATTTGTTATTTTCGACCTTATCGACAGTTATTTACTAACTAACTTTTCTTTATTTTATTTGTTTAAATTAACTACCTATACGGTCGCATCTTAACGAGTTAGTCAGTATAGATAATTTAATAATACTGTACAACACATAAGACCCTGTACATAGAGTTACATATTGCGAATAGTGTCAATACCTAAGTATTTTGCAACATTTTAATTTTATTTTAATAACTTTTTACTTGACCGTCGCCTCCCCTGATGTTAGAAGCAGCGATGCGGTCTACGATGGACCGTGCTTACCTAGTCAAGAAACTGATTCACTTCTGATTTGAAGACAACAAGATTGTAATTGAAAAACCCACTCAGGCAACGCATTTCAAAGCCTAGACTTTCTTGTAAGAAAGGTAGAGTACTTCGCAACTATTTAATATGTAACTACGGTATTAAAACTACGAGACTGAAACGTTTTGTTTTTAAATTGGTCGTCTAGTTTGTAATAATATTTTTCAAGTTATGTAGTAACTATTTGCTATTATTGGTCTCCGCTCATAATTGTTTTTCGGGGTTTGCCCGGAGAACGCGACTATGAAACGCGATTATGGAATTGTATGGGCACTATGTCTCGCGACATGTCTCAATCTTCTGTCGCAGTCGCGGCGCAAACTGGCGCTCATACAATTCTACATATAATGTCTAGTGCCTGTCGCGGTCTCCGGTGGCGGTCTCCTGTCGCGGTCTCCTGTCGCAGTCTTGTGTCGCTGTTTCAGCGCGAACTTGTACCTTATTAGAGTGAAGATACATAACGTAGCGTAGAACACCCGTCAATAGACCGATAATAGTATAAGGTAGCCAGGAGCAGTGGATGGAGCAGATAAATATACCACGGATTGAGTCAGAGCCATATCTCAGAAAAGGCTTATGTCCAATAGTAGACTAGGATAGAGTAATGATGGTGATGGAACATTTTTTAAGTAAATTATTAATTCAAAATTGGTAAATTATCGTTACCACTGTCTTACGATACTAAATTCAAATTTATTTCCATTTGTCTCAGTTCGTTTGATGCTGCTAAAGCAAAAGATTTGTATAAAGGTACGAGTATTGGACGATCGCGGCCATGATCGTCTTGTAAACCATTATTTAATTGAATTTAAACTATTTTTCGCAAAAGACTTTAAATTAAGACCCTACTAGTGGTTACTACTTCTTATTATTATTCCTCGTGCTCAGAAATCTAGCTTCAATTATTCAACTAGCTTCAGAAATTCTAGGCAATATCTTGAACGCAAGATATATTCATATTGCGTTCAAGATGCAAACATTACCTGAATTTAGTAACAATGTTAACTGCCTAACTTAATAATGCCGGTTTTTCTTGAACCCGCCAGAAGAAATAGTCATAACGTCAAAACAGATTCGAATGGGTATAATGATCTCAAAAATCCACTCAAATAATCGCGTTCGGATGATGGGATCCTATCGAAGTACATTCGGATTACGGACTAACGGCTTCGTACACGAGTACAAAAACAAAATGGAGGGGTTTACACATTCACAAACATGCCGTGCGGAGATAACTTGGTCTGGACGTGGTACAATTACGTGTATGGAACCGTGTGTAGCCGAAATGGTTCGTTGAAAAGTTTAGACCCTATTTAAATGCGAAAGTATTTTTTTCTGTTACACTTTTATGCATGATCTGACTTCTTGCTTGCTTGATTCTTGTACACGTGTACGTAGGTACACACAGAATCTTTTTATACTCGTACAGTGTAAAGCAGGTGTCGGCAACCTTTTGGTAATCATGGGCCACATGATGAAATATTTGCAATGCGTAAAATATAACATAGAATATTTTTGTGCCGAGAATAAATTCTTTCAATTTTGATAGCTTATTTTTAACCGTCGCGGGCCGCGCGTTGTCGACCCCTGGTATACACTATTGGAAAGAACAGGACATAAATCTGATGGTAAACAATACGTTTGCCCATAAGATTACGGTGTTACACAGTTATTCGAACATGAAGAGTACAAATCATTACCGCGCTCGGCACCCACAGATATACGTATGATGATTTATCTTAATGTTCTGTAAATTCTATAAAAATATTGCTCTTCAAACTAAAACCTAGTGATATTTGCATAATACTTCTTGGTAAGTAAAGTAAAGTTGTGATACTGCCCCAGGCGGACTTAAAGAGTCCTACCCAAAGAGTTTCTTATTCTTTATCTGAGGTCCTACCACTACAAATCTTGTAAGCATTTAAGCATTCAAGGGTTTTTATCGCATACACTTCGGAGAGTGTGCAACTGATCTGCATGATCTAATACCACCTTGCCCTTTCTTCTATCGGACTTCTCGCATCTCAAAAAAGCGACATCGTTTCATGGTTGATGTTCCAAAAACACGAACTAAGAGGTTTGACTTCACGTTTGTGATAAGAACGTCTAGGTTGTGGAATGCGTTGCCTGAGTGGGTTTTTCCCGATAGTTACAATTTAGGTGTCTTCAAACCGAGAGTGAATCGGTTTCTTCTAGGTAAGCACGTTCCATCGTAGATCGCATCGTCGCTTAGCATCAGGCGAGATGGTGGTCAAGTGCGAACCTATTATAGTTAAAAAAAAGCACAAAATGAAACCATCAAAAACATAAACATCGTAAAACATTTCGTTTTGAACAGATATTTTAACAGTCAAATAAGTTTCAGTTAAGCCTTGGAACGGCCGAGAAGTTTGCTCAAAAGAACGCCTCAAGAACAACGCTTTCAAAGTGTTGAACAATCCAGGGTCTTTGTGGACCAAGTTGTGCTAAGGGTGTAACTCTAACGATATAGCTGTTGTTTTCTATCTAAAAAAGGATAAAAGACCAAATTACGGTTTTAAAAAAAAATAAAAAGTGACGAGACAAGCAGGACATGTGCGTGGTGGTAAGCAACATGCTTGCCACATAACAGCACAGTGACACGCAGCTATTGGAACATGAAGAGTCCAAATCATTGCCCAGCACTGCACTGCGCTCATCACCCAGAGATCTAATTTGTTATATCTCTAAGCCTAGTAATTTCTCTGGAATCATTACCCTTCAAACCGGAACACAGTGATGTTTGCACATTATTGTTTGGCGGTAGAATAACTGGCAAAGGTGTGGTACTTCCCCAGGCGGACTCTGCTAAGAGTTCTACCACTACAATAATGGCTTTTTAGTAATCCTTCTTCCTACTAATACTAGGAATGTCAACGTTTGGATGTTTGTTGCTCAATAACGTTACGAGTACAAAGTTACGAACGTTGAACGGATCTGGCCGAAATTTGGACCTTAGATAGATTTTAGTCGGAAGAAACACATGCTTCTTTTTATCCCGGAAAAACAAACAAATGGGACGGGAATTTCCTCAGTATCAATAAAATCGAAGGGCTTGGCTAGTAGAATATTAAACACTATAAAAAATTTCAAATAAACAAGATTAGATGGCCACCACAACAAAAATGCGCATTATATTTCTTTCACAACTTCCTCAATATGAATATCAAATGAAAGGGCTTGACTAGACGAAAACTGTACAAATTTTGAACCCAAAGTATTCAGGAGTAAATACCTACAGATGTAGGTACAATGAATAGAAACACCCAGACAAATCCATTACACTCGTAGACACTATAAAGATAGGTACTTTTCCCAACTATCTAGGTACTGAAAAATGACTAGCTAGATTTTATGTCGTAGTCTACAATAGGGGAGAGATAATATCACCAGATGGCACCCATATTTTGTAATAAAACAGCTGACTCGGCAAACGATGTCTGCCAAATAAATTGTCAAAGCTATTAAACCTAACTATGATATATCAAAGTGACATTTCATGTTAGTAACTTCACCCCAATTAACTACAGTTATATATACTAAATCACGATAAAAAAAAGTGAGGGCAGACCACCAGCCGTCATTCGTAAATCGTCACTCCATCTGGTCTCAGGGCGACCTATCGTACGTTTGACGAAAAAATAAAATTAAATGGAGCTATTATAATAAAGTAACGTACATTTATTGAAACTTTTTCAGATTTACAGATTGCTTTGGAAATATGACGAACTATTTTCATTTCCGTATGCTTATTCAACTTCTCCAACAAATTGAAATTAAATCTTATAATATATAAAATTCTCGTCTTATACATAAAATTCTCGTGTCACAGTGTTTGTTTCCTTACTTCTCCGAAACGGCTTTACTGATTTTAACCAAATTTTATATGCATATTCAGTAGGTATGAGAATCGGCTACTAGCTATTTTTCATACCCCTAAGTGTTAGGGGTTGTTCACCCCAAACATTTTTTTTTAATTTTTGGTCAAATTTTTTTTTTTTTTTTAAATGTGGCGTTAAAAAATACATACAACCCTAAATTTTTACCCTTTTATCACCAACCTCTGTTTTTTATAGCCATTTTAGTAATTTAATCATTTGACAGTGAACTCCTAAACGACGGGACCGATTTGAATGTTTTTTTTTGTGTGTGTATTTGAAGATGGTTTAAATTCACAAATAAGCCCGGCAGATGGCGCTGCAGACAGTGTCTAGGTTATGTCCGAGCGAAGCCGGAGCGGGCCGCTAGTTTTTTTATATAAACTTAATCTACCAGTAGCGTAGTTTTAACTGTCTTTGGGAGGTTTGCAATCACCAGACATTCCATCCACAAATTTAAACTTTAAAAATGTATACGCTTTGAATGCTCTGTTTTTTTTAATTGACGTGTAAATTGTACATTTATAATAATAATAATATAAATATTGGTGGACAATTCACACACAACACCATCTGACCCCAAACTAAGCAAAGCTTGTACGATTTATGAATAAAGATAAAGATATATTTATTTGCGTTCAACATGAGTGAGTATTGTACAAATGATGTGCACATGTAGGTGTTATAATAATACATTGTGTTGCCATGTCATGTTGTGCCGGTTAGGCGTACAAATGTTAGGTAGGTGACAATCTGCTCGTACAAAAATTAATTTAGTATTATTTAACAAAATAAAAAAAATAAAAATTAGAGTCACAGCAACATTAAAATATAACTCAATATTACAAATAGACGCTAACAATAATAATCAAATTAATCAAATGTCATAATCAATATCAATATAAAAATTAAGAAATCGATAAAAATGTCTAGAATTTGTCCTAAAGAACTTTGAATTTGAACCATCAATATCGAATAACAATAGGGTACAATCTTTTAAATGCTAATTAGTCCGTCAGTAAGATTGCAAACAAAAAATGACGAAGATTCAGTGCTTGGAAGCTTCGACTCGCCTCGTGGCTAGTGGCGACTAGTAGATAAGATAAGATAAGATAAGATGAGATGAGATAAGATAAGACAAGATAGTATTTATTGACTGGTCTCGTGGCTTAGTTGGTAGTAGCTCTGCCTGCGAAGCCGAGGGTTGTGGGTTCGATTCCCACCCAGTGCAAATATTTGTGTGATGAATTCAAATGTTTGCACTGTGTCTGGGTGTTTCTATGTATAATAAGTATGTATTTAAAACTATATAAGTATTGTATCAGCTATATGGCCGCCATCACACAAGCTTTGCTTAGTTTGGGGTCAGATGGTGTTGTGTGTGAATTGTCCACCAATATTTATTTATTTATTAATATATTAAAAAAACATACATTAGAATTAGCAATAAATTACATTAAATTACCAATTGCTTAACATAGAATTAATATATCTCGTCATTTATAATAATAAAATTACATTAGGAATATACATTCTGTGTACTAAATATCGGGAATTTGTAGTAGTAGCTAGTGGATAGTAGCTCTGCCTGCGAAGCCGAGGGTCGTGGGTTCGATGCCCATCCAGTGCAAATATCTGTGTGATGAATTCAAATGTTTGCACTGTGTTTCGGTGTTTCTATCCATACTAAGTATGTATTTAAAACTATATTAAGTGTTATATCAGCTATCTGGCCGCCATCGTACAAGCTTTGCTTAGTTTGGGTTTGTCAGATGGTGTTTGTGAATTGTCCACCAATATTTTTATTTATATTTAACTAGCTGAACGCGCGTGCGTTGCTACGCCATCTATCGAAAATTGGTAGTACCAATTCAAATTTTGAACAAATTCGGTTACTTTAGGTTCTAATGACGCAACCTTTAACATAATTATGACATAATGACAAATGCTGTCACGCAACGAAAGCTCTGCAAAAAGCAATATTTTTTCCCGTTTTTGTTACATTTTCCAGTCATGCTCCGCTTCTGTTGATAGTAGCGTAAAGTTAAATAGCCTATAGCCTTCCTCGATAAATGGACTATCCTACAAAGAAAGAATCTTTCAATTCGGACCAGTAGTTCCAGAGATCCTTGCGTTCAAACAAACAAACTCTTCAGCTTTATAATATTAGTATAGATGATATAGCTTACGATATAGCGTGATGATCTAAAATATCTGTTGTATCTGTTGTATTTTAACATCTATGCTAATAGCAAATCTAATTTTACGCTGTTAAAAAGGAAAACCAGTATAGGATGTGTAATTTTCCCTCGTATTTTCCTAGACGTGCCCACCTCGCACGAGTGAGGGCGTGGGAACCACTCGGCCCGGCCACATGTCGTGAGACGACCAAAAAATCTGCCTCCGAGATAATATTACACATTATTGCTGAAACGTCCAGATTCGTGTCCTCATTCCGGTGAATATTTTTACTTTTTGAAGTGAAAACTTCTTTAGGCGCGCCTGGACAGATATTTCGTGGGCTGTGAATTGGATTCTAGCGTCACGCTCGGATATGATAAGAAATCTAAGGGTAAACTCGGGACCATGGCTATTGGCTATTTAGAAATGCGTCAGCCAATAGGAAATGCTGACGAATTTCGAGATGGCCATGCTATGACGCCCGCCGGTTACACCCGTGTAGTTTCCAAGGTAAGCTATCAAATTCTGAGTTATAAGTTTTCACTTCTATCGGCAGTTCCTATGACTGCCAATTTTATTTCTATATGAATGCCAATTAAGCTACCATATATGAGAATAGACACTTTTTAGGTCAACATGCGTCATCTTCGACCATACCGTCGGTTACCATCAGGCGAGTTAGTAATCAAACACGGACCTATACGAGATCAAAGTAGTGGTGGGACTCTTGGCAGAGTCCGCCTGGGGAAGTACCACACCTTTGGCAGTTATTCTACCGTCAATGAAGTTCCGGTTTGAAGGGCAATGTTTCCCGAAAAATTACTGGGCTTAGAGATAAAATATTTTAGATCTCTGGGTGACGAGCGCAGTGCAGTGCTAGGTAATGATTTGGACTCTTCATGTTCCAATAGCTGCGTGTCGCTGTGCTGTTATGTGGCAGGCATGTTGCTTACCATCAGGCATAGATGCCGTGCTCGTCTCGTCACTCTTTGCTTCATTGCACCAATTCATGTCCTCATTACGCTGAACATTTTTATTTTTTTCTATATAAATGCCAATTGTCCTACTAATGTGAAAATAAATGACTTTCTAGGTCAACGTGCGTCATTTTCGACCACACCGTCGCGTCGGCGTCGGTTACCATCAGATGAATTGGTGGTCAAACACGGACCTATCCGAAAAAAAATATATTATTAATGCAATAATGTGTTTGTTACTCTTTCACGTTAAAGTACTGAAGGCATTTTGATGAAATTTGATTCAAAGATAGATAATAGATTAGCTATTTTCATCCCGGGAAATAAACGGGATCGGGATGTATGTGGGTGAAACCTCTCTGAGAGATACAATCTAGGACTTTTCAAGGTCAGAGTGAATAGGTACTTTCTAGGTCAACGTGCGTCATCTTCGACCACACCGTCGCTTACCATCAGACGAGTTGGTGGTCAAACGCGATTCTACACGCCATAAAAAATAAAGTAGCCAAGTGCGAGTTGGACTCGCCCATGAAGGGTTCCGTTGCCTCAAGTAACATAATATACATAGTACACATAGTTTTTTTAGTTCGTTGTAACTTTGATCGAAGTTTTAATAATAATGTATTTATGACGTACTAAAAAAAAAAACTACTCATCGGATCCAGTTCAAACCAAAATTCGTTGGTTGTTTGCATGGTAATGTACATCATATATTTTTTTTAGTTTTTTTTATTCTCTTATTTTAGAAGTTAGAAGGGGGGGGGGGCACACATTTTACCACTTTGGAAGTGTCTCTTGCGCAAATTATTCAGTGTAGACAAAAACTATATTAAAAACCTCAACATCATTTTTGAAGACCTATCGATAGACATCCCACACGTGTAGGTTTGATGAAAAACATTTTTTTGAGTTTCAGTTCTAAGTATGGGGGGCAAACCAAATTTTTCTTTTTTTAATTTTTTTTTTGTAAAAATCTTAATTCGGTTCACAGAATACATCTACTTACCAAGTTTCAATTGTGTATTTCTCATAGTTTCGACAAAAAGTGGCTGTGACATACGGACGGACAGACAGACAGACATGACGAATCTATAAGGGTTCCGTTTTTACGTTTTACGGAACCCTAAAAACCCTCGAAGTGCTGTTATAGTATCTCTATAATGCGAAAGTTTAAGAACGATGTACATACATACATTATTTATGTTATCTACATAGATGATACCAATTCACTTTCGATTTGAAGACGCCTAAATTGTAATCTATCAGTTTTCACGGCAATTCATCTTCGCCAAATACGATTCACGCATAGGAATAATTTTATTAAGCATGCCACGGAAACCTCTACGTTTAGCGGAATAAAGTCAAAGTACCTACTTTATTCATAAATGTACAATTTACACGTCAATAAATAAAAAATAAAAACAAAAGAAAGAGCAAACAAATTGTATACATTTTCAAAGTTTGAAATGACTACTTTACTGTATTATAATAATTATAAAATAAAATAATATTAATTACAAAATAAAAAGTCGTTACAGGTTTATCGAGACCATAATTACTTGAACTTAATATAACTTTCTCAATTTGAGCTCATGCTGAAAAATGTAGTAATCAAAATGTTTTAATAGCATACTTAGGTTTCAACAACGAAAAAAATGTTAAAAGCGATTAAGTCCCTAGGTAACTATTGTACCTACTATTGAATTTCATTCAAATCCGTTCAGGCCTTATAAAAATGTAGTGGTAGGACTCTTAGCAGAGTCCGCCTGGGGAAATACCACACCTTTGCCTGTTATTCTAACGCCAAGCAGTATTGTGCAATCATTACTTTGTTCTGGTTTGAAAGGCAATGTTTCCAGATAAATTACAGGGCTTAGAGATATAACATCTGAGATCTCTGGGTGACGAGCGCAGTGCAATGCTAGGGGATGATATGGACTCCTCATGTTCCTATAGCTGCGTGTCACTGTGCTGTCATGTGGCAGGCATGTTGCTTACCATCAGGTACATGCCCTGCTCGTCTCGTCACTCTTTATTTAAAAAAAAATACGTGAGATTACAAACACCCTGACACACATATATAAACATACAACCAAACTTTCACCTATTATTATTTAAGTCTGAAGACATGTTAAATTATTTTAATTAACTTTAAATTGTTAAGATTGAAATATTTTGTATCGACATCATTTCATGGTTGATGTTCCAAAAATGCGAACGAAGAGATTTGACTCCACGTTTATGATAAGAACGTCTAGGTTGTGGAATGCGTTGCCTGAGTGGGTTATCCCCGATAGTTAGAATCTTGGTGTCTTCAAATCGAGAGTGAATCGGTTTCTTCTAAGTAAGCACGCTCCATCGTAAATCGCATCGTCGCATCAGGCAAGATAGTGGTCAAGTGCGAACCAATTTAGTTAAAAAAAAACTATGGTTTCGAAAAGCGACTACGAATTCTAGTCCAGTGCAATTACGGAAATAAATAAACATAAGATTATGTAGTTTGGGGATTATAAAGGATCGATAGGGGGGTGTATTCTGAGCATATATTCTAATTTCAGGAATTTTGGTGAGGTCAGCTCAAGGTAATTTCGATGAAAACGCGTTTAATGAGATATATCGAGAACGGTTAGTGTTTGGCAAAAAAATGTGGGGACCTTTTCTCTTTTAAATTAAATTTACTAACTTTTTTATCTAAAACTTTTTTCTCATCAATATTTTTCAATGTATTGCTTCCGAAAGGCAAAAATTTTACTATTCCCTCCATCGATTCTTCATAATCCCCAAGCTACATCATTTTATGTTTTTTTCCCATTTTTTCCGTAATTGCACTGGACTATTCTGAGGTTTGAAGTCTAAGATATACCAAAATATAACAAGTAGAATCAAAAAGCAGTTTTAATTTCTAAACGTGTTTATTTTTCATTCCTTCTGTAAATACGGATGTTCTATAACAGACGGCATCGACCGCCCTCGAACCTACTCACCTACAAGTACAGAACCACATTACCAAACGTGGTGGTATAAATCTGATTTAATAATGTTGATAGGAAACGTCTCATATAACGCCACACTAGCGACACTCCTTAACGAATCATACAAGTTTGTTACGCTGCTTGAAATGCCCATACCACAACTATCACTTACTGCCGATGAGTGGCGTAATTTTCGTGTTCCCACTTAAAGATGTATGAGATTCGAGGTTCAATTTTTCGCCGCTTCTTTTAGTGATTGGCGTGAATTATAGTGAATCCAACCATTTATTGTCTTTTTGGCAGATCTAATTTGTCAGTTATAGTGTTGTGACCAAGTATAAACAGGTACATCGATACTAGCATTTTGCAACGGTCTGGTTATTAAATTGAAATTAAATAAAATTAAAGATTATTTTGGCAAATAAGAACATGACATTTTGTCGGGTTGCCTGCGAAAAATCAGTCCCAAAGTCCGTTTGCCGAATTTTTAAAAGTAAAACATTGCTGCGAGCTTGGCTAATATCTCGGAAACTATAAACTTTAGGGCAAAAATTGTTGAGGTCGTTATTGTAGAAAATAATATTTTGCATCTTTTGTGGCCGGAAAACTTTTCTGTGACATGTAGCGTTTACGATTTATGACCCATTTAATTAACCAGTTTTTCTATTGCAGCCGATAACTCTTGAAATATTAGATTAATCAATAAAACGCATCAGACCTTTTTTTAAAGACTAGTTTATTTCCTACAACTTTCGTTTAATTTTTTTTCTTATGTTCATACGTTTTGAGTTAGAAGAAGCTTAAATTCAGTTATTCTGCCAAAAACATTATAAATTAATGAATTGTATTAAAATGAACAATTGTTTCATTTGTGGTTATGTTAGACGACAAAAACTCTGTACTTGTAAGAAAAAACAGATACTGAGTCTAATGAAAGTCAGCATTAGACGAAGCGAGAGAGAATAGAAAGCAAACTAGAAGATAAATAATTAACGGATTCAAAATATCCATTTCAAACTATACAAATACATACTATACATTTGAACTATACAACAATGACGTTTAAAGTGGTGGCTCTCTACTAGCCAACTAATATTATAAAAGACTTTAAAAAGATAGAAACTCTTTATTATCCACAATATAATACTTAAACAACAGGGACTTATCCTAGAACTAGTGAACCAAGTGGCGACATTATCGCTAATAGCGATCTCTTCCAGGCAACCGAAATACCATGAGTAAATACTATGTTATGTCTAGCACAAACCCCAGGATATGCCATAAATGGCGAAAGATGCCCATACCCAGCCTTCTGGCTCGTTCCCACCACTAGAACTCGGGGAAAGGCCGTGGCCCGCCGTGCTGGTCCGCTGTACATGTCGCTGAAAGATGTCATCACATTAACATCTTCACGAGTATTGATAATACCCTAGACATTTCCGAGAATAAGGGTAGATTTGTTACCTTTTTTAAATGTTACAGACTGAATACACATAAGTATTGTTGCGGTGGTAGTATAATCATAGAAAACGAAGATAATTTGTGTGCCATCACATATTACTAGTCCCTATCTAAGAAAACCCGAATAAATTTCGAGTCATATTAAATTAATTTTACTTATAGCAGTTGCTTAACATCCTTTTATTGAAAAATTAGATATGTCCAGTCTATTGAAACAGTGCTATAGACGCACAACTAGTAGACGTAGATCAGGCACAGCAGTAACATTTGGGTGATGAAATAATACCCAACCGACTGATGAGACATTATTAAGCCAAATATGGAAATATTTTAACACATTAAGCATATCAGGTTAATTTATTTAGAAATTAACGAAAATGGTACATAATGTTCTTCAATGTTTACATCAGACATAAATAAACTTTGTTAATTTACCTAACTACAAAATGTTATTTAACACTTTATTTTAATAAGTATTCAAATGTTTCAGTCATCATAACCTTGTTCTTTTTTGGATATACACCAGGAGATAAACACGTCTTCAAATAATGCTGTATGCTTTCCTGAGGCGCATCAATATAACGGTTTTACATAAAAATAAATCCGATATAATGTGCCGAGAACGGAAAACACCCGTGTAAAAATAGTTCATAAACAATATCGATATCTCAATCGTAACTTCGTAACATCACTATGTTGATAGCCATAGAACGTATTTTTTTAAAAACGTTTGTTATTTTATGGAATTTATAAAAAAACTACTGCACTTATGGACTCATTTTGTGAAAGATGATTATTATACGGGATCAAGGAGCAAATTTAAGCAGTTGTCATATTTTTAAAACCTCGCATTTAAAAGTTAACTTTTGCGTAACATGACGCAGTTACGTTCTATTGGTGCTGTCAAAAAGAGGATAAACGGTTGGATCTACTATAACAATAAACATACACAGTGAAGAGCAATGTTTACTCCTAATTTGCTGTGTAATTATGATTTGTCGTTTTACTGTTATCTAAAACATTAGGACATACCTGTAGGTACTTACAATAAATTCGTTTTCTAATTTTTGATTTAACCAAAATCATCATGATCTATACCAAGGGTCAGCAACAGGCGGACGGCAGCGGCGGGCCGTATCCGGACCGCGAAAGGTTGAACCTCGGACAGCCAAATATGGTATTGTATACCAAGTATACATTTTAAAATGTAGACAATATACATTGTACCTTTATTAGTTTCTACAATATTTTTTGACGTGATAACGTCTTATAATTCGGTGAAGCCGGCTGCACGCCCGCAAAACATGACGTCATGTAACGTTACCGTTAGTTCGTCGTCCGTGCCATGCGGACGAAGCTGAGCGCTGAGGGCGCCACCCGCCGAGTCGAGCGGTATCACTACTCGCGCTGTCAGCGTACTGATTTCTTAAGACGTTGTCTCGTTTAACTATCGTCAGTAAACCGACTTCACAGACAACCATTTTTTTGCCACGTAGAATCTAACTTCAACCTACAACCAGATCTCTTTTCTGAACCTCGTTAAAATTTTCGGCCAGCATCCGGACCGCACTTAAAACTACTTGACGACCCCTGATCTCTACAGATACAATAATATCTATTTTTGAAACTACCGCAATTGGAGACTGATTCATCTATTTCAGTAATTATCTATGTATACAGGGTTACTGGTAATCAGCCTGCATCCTTTTAAGGGGATGTTAGGTACATTCAATACGTCAACTTTTGTTCTACAGTTTAAAAAAAATATGTTTTTTTTTTCTTTTACAAAATAAATAAAAAGTGCATTTGCACGGTCTAAAATTATCGAACTCTTCGTAACAATTCGTAACGAAAGCGCGTACGCTCTTTAACGCGCAAAAAATGATGTACCAGAGTGAATAATCACTAAAAAGTCGCTAAACAGTACAAAAAAGGGCAACAAATAC
Source organism: Ectropis crepuscularia (assembly GCA_963693475.1). Lineage (NCBI taxonomy): Eukaryota > Metazoa > Arthropoda > Insecta > Lepidoptera > Geometridae > Ectropis > Ectropis crepuscularia. The sequence continues at coordinate 13,911,979 of OY856369.1, read as the reverse complement.
AATATTTTTTTGGGTTATCTATTAAGTTTTAACGAAAGTTGTAGAACAAAAGTTGTTTGTTTAAATATACAGAACATGCCCTTAAACGGATGCAGGCTGATTACCAATAACCCTGTATATGCTTTGAGGGGTTGCATTCAGAAGTGACGATATGCGGGTAGGACGATAGACAGCAGGCTGTAGATGAAAACGCCATGTATCGATCAAAATTTAATAGTTAAAGTGAGTTCTTATAAAGTGATGGTTTATGAACTTTGAATTTGAAACTACTGCCAGCCTGCCAGCATAGCTTGTTCCCTAGCTGGTGGTGCAATTTTTAACCTGTGGTCTATCAGTGTCCACGTCATCGTATCAAATACACTGTTCTATCAGTATCACACAACTGAGGACTTTCATTAACTATTATCACAGTATATAGAAATACTACCAGTAGTTCATCGCCTTTGGTCTTGGGAGAAACGTCGATAATGTCTAAATGGGTAGGTTGTCATGTAGGCAAAGCAGGAGCGCACGTCCCGCGTCTCACACCGCACGCCCCCCACGATTGTACCGTATTTTTGAAGTGAAAACTTCTTTAGGCGCGCCTAGACAGATATTTCGTGGGCTGTGAATTGGATTCTAGCATCACGCTCGGGTATGACAAGAAATCTTCGGGTAAACTCGGGACCATGGCTATTGGCCATTTAGAAATGCGTCAGCCAATGGCAAATGCTGAAAGAGCGTGGCCTCGGCATCATGCCATGGCCATCTAGAAATGCATCAGCCAATAGGAAATGCTGACGCATTTCTAGATGGCCATCCCATGATGCCCAGGCCATGCCCTATGCAGTTCCTATGACTGCCAATTTTTTTTCTTCCTTTGTAGGGATGCCTAACAAAAAAAATATAGCGTATGTATGTATTTATATAAAATCCCTTATAATAGAATGATGTATATATAGAAAGTTTACATCTATTTAAGCTTTTATTTTCTGTGCTTGTCGAATGGTCTGTAGGCAGTTGAAGTCGTCTGAGGCTAACTGCTATAATTCCCAAAAAGATAAAATCTTATAAAACTTGTGGGGAGAGAAAGTCGCATATAAGCATCAGATTCTTAACTGAGTAGGCATCTCGCCCGTAGAATCCGGCGTCTTCGTATCTCATCCATTCCCTCATCTATCTATCGACAGCTTGGCAAAGAAGTTTTGTAATAGAACTAGCAGTTTTATCTGTACCGAATTTAGTGCCTAGTAAGGCTATAAACCGATTTATCCCTTTGCTCTCTATTTTTATAGAAACACTAGCAGCGCCCCGCGGTTTTATCCGCTAAGTTCCCGTTCCCGTTGTTTTTCCGGGATAAAAAGTAGCCTATGTGTTCTTCCAGACTATAATCTATCTGTGTTCCAAATTTCAGCCCGATCCGCTTATACGTTAGGACGTGATTGAGCAACAAACATCCAAACATCCAAATTTATAATATTAGTAGGATTGCTCTTCGAACTGGAATACAGTTACGTGTTATATTCTCCTGTATAACCCTCTGTGGCATTGTAGCTAGAACGTGGTGATTTACTGTCATTTAAAGTCGAATCACGCCCTTTGAATATTTTTTGAAATGAACATTTACAAGTTTGTGATCACCGTTGGTAAACCAGTGAAGGATAAAATTATGAAGAAACCCGCGCGTTTCTAGAATATTTCAAGGTAAAGCGTCATCCACCAACCTGCACTGGGCCAGCGTGATGGATGCCTTCTCTTGCAATGAAGATGGTCATCTCTCATTGCGAGATAAATCCTTGAGTCCCATCAGTGGGAATACGTAGTGAGCTGCTTATGCGCATGTGGTACTTCCCCAAGCATAGTCTGAAAAGAGTCCTACCAGCAATCCGTGCAATAGAAGAGCAAGTGATTTCAGATCTTGCAGACCAGTTGCACACACTCCAAAGTGTGTTCGACAAAAAACGACTAGTCAGCAATGTAGTCAATATTGAAGAACATTTGCGGAGCCAAATTTTTCTCATTCTTTTTTCTCAAGTTGTATCTCATCCATTTTTCGTCCGGAAGCCGGCGGCCATTAGCCCGCCTAATTTACCGCGATAATTCTCCATCACACCGGAATTTAGGATATTTCGCTGCGGGCACGGTTTGAGGAAGCTTCGTGAGGTACTTTTATCATCTTTAAAACTACGTCATTTTTAACTAACTTATTTATGAAGTAAAAACTACAAAACCACATTGAAAGTAGGGAAATCATATAGATCCGCGTCATCGACTTGCTAATTTATGCGGAATATCGGGAAAGTAGACTCAAACCGTTCGGGAATATGTACTTGCAATGTATGGGTAGTAGTATCGATGGGTAGTAGCGTGCTGACTTACCTACGAGTTGTCCTGGGTTGGAAAGGCAAGATAAGGCCACATGAATCAAACAACTTAGATGGAGTTTTAATAACGGTCCAGTTGAACAAAATATTTGGAGTTAGAAGGACTGAGAAGGAAGAAGTGAAAACTTTTAACTCAGAATTTTATAGCATACTTTGGAAACTTCGCGGGTGAAAACGGAGGGCGCTGCTGCTAGACTGGTATAAATATTCAAACCATTGTTGCCTAAATAAGCCTTCTAAGCATGGTCATATAGATGGCCATGGTTAGATGTGTAATGTTAACCATTGTAACAAACCATGACCATCTAAAAATGCTCCTGATGGTCATGATTTCTCGTTCACCCGAAGATTTCTTTCATTCACGGGGTGACGCTTGAGTTCAATTTACAGCCCACGAAAAATCCGTGTATAGTGCGCCAAAATAAAATTTTCACTTCAAATGAAAATATACTCGTATAAACATTTTGCCAGTCACACATTCGTACTGACTGCCGAAAGAAGTTAAAACTTTTAACTCCAAATTGTACGATTAACCAGCACTAATTTTGTTCAATTCGTTGCAACGCTGCTATTGCACAAAGCGTCTAACAACTCCGCTGCTCCACCGCCGCTCCGACGTTACTCCGCTACACTAACATATCAGGAACGCAAACCTAAAAAATCCCGAATGAAAAAATCCACAACGCGACAAAATATATATTTTTTTAAAGTGAAAACTTAATTTGGCGCATCAAATACAGTTTTTTCGTGGGCTGTGAATTGAATTCTAGCGTCATTCTCGGGGATGATGAGAAATCTTCGGGTAAAATCGGGACCATAGCTTTAAGTCATCAAGAAATGTTAACATTCTAGATGCCCATGCTCATGGCCACGCCCTCCGATTTATCCCTAATTATTAAGTTTCCAAAGTGTGCTATCAAATTCTGAGTCGTCAGTTCCTATGACTGCCAATTTTTTTTTTCACAATACTTTTTTGTTTCTTGTCAGGAAGGTGTAGTGACTGGCCCCCCTCTGTTCCAGTTAATCCGTCGTCAGGTCAGCGCGCGAGATAAGCCCGCGTTAAGGTTCGCGTTATGGCCGTGATTTGACGAGCGCCACCTCATAAACCGCAGATTAGGACATCAACAGAGAAACCACTAAACCTTATTCAGGAAATAATGCCTTCGTATTTGAAACGGGATTAAATTAGTCGTCGTACTAAATGTTGATTTAAGCTCGCTCAGTCATATTCTGTTTCGCCGTTTACCAAAAATGATTGTTTTTGATTGATCACGTTTGATTGATTGATTGATGTTGATTTACGTTTTATTTTTTTCCTATCAAACGTTTGCAGTTGACCACCAACTTGCCCGATGTCAAACGACGATGCTACCCATGGTGGAGTGCGCTAACCTAGAAAATGAAAGTGATTTGTCTACTCTATAAGTAATAGACAGAACAAAAATATTTATATAAATTTATAACACAAATGTTGGTCCGGGGTAACCATCGAATCCACAACCTGTCCTCGAGTTGATTTACTACCAACTAAGACAACGAGGACAGTCAATTTTGTCCGTATTTTTGCAACTTCAGGGTAAATCCCACTAGCGAGGTTATGCGTAATCCTACTAATGTAGGTAATTAATGCTAAAGTTTAGATGTTTAAATATTTTGATGTTTGATGTTCAATAAGGTCAGAGCGGCTGAATGGGTCAGGTTAAAATTTTAAAGACTTAATATCGACTAGACTCTCTTTTACTAGACATAGACTACTTTTTATCCCATAAATAAGTGAATAATAAATTTTGGTGGACATTTCATACACCAAAAATAATCTGACTCCAAACTAAGCAAAGCTTGTACTACGGGTGCTAGATAGCTAAGAAAATACTTTAATAGTTGTAAATACATACTTATAATACGTAGAAACATCCAGACACAGAACGAATATTTGTATGCAACACACATTGTATTGACACTGGGTAGGAAGCCAACCCACTCTCTCACACACTCTCACACCCTCGGCTTGGCAGAGAGACTTACTCTACCAACATGAGGCAGTCATGAAACGGGAACGGTAACTGCGCGGACAAAACCGCGGAGCGATCCTAGTTTATAATACATCACATTCCTTTGACTCTTCTCTGTCCTATTTCCTACTCAATAATCGTAAATCCTGCTAGTGTGCGTTGCTTCATTGTGTGCGTGTATCCATTCAACCATTATACGGCCGTTTGACGCGATCCTATTGTAAGCGGAGCGTCGCACCGACAGCGGACGTATTCCTTTTATAGTTTATGGTCTTCCGAACATTTACTCAGGGCTTCTGCGAGACATCGAGCAAATTACGGAGTACAGAAATTGGGAAAGTTTTAAATGTTTGTGAAGTATTGTGGCATAAAAAAAATGTTGTAAAACGTCAGGCTGTGTAGATTTATATCCTGGAGTGCGATAAAATTATAAAACAAAAAAAATTGGCAGTCATAGGAACTGCCGATAGAAGTGAAAACTTATAATTCAGAATTTGATACCTTACCTTGGAAACTACACGGGTGTAACCGGAGGGCGTGGTCTTGCCATCATGGCATGGCCGTCTAGAAATGCGTCAGGATCTTCCATTGGCTCACGCATTTCTAGATGGTCATGCCATGATGTCGAGGCCACGCCCTTTCAGCATTTCCCATTGGCTGACGCATTTCTAGATGCCCAATCGCCAAGGTCCCGAGTTTACCCGAAGATTTCTTATCATACCCGAGCGTGACGCTAGAAATCAATTTACACCCCACGAAAAATCTGTCTAGGCGCGCCTAAAGTTTTCACTTCAAAAAATGAATTGGCAATAATAGGGATTGCCAATAGAAACGAAAACTTATAACTCAGAATTTGACACCATACCTTGGAAACGACGCGGCTGGAACCGGAGGGCGCTGCTGGTCTGGAAAAATCTGTGTATGGTGCGCCAAAATAAGTTTTCACATCAAAAATTTGGCAGTCACAGGAATTGAAAACTTCTAACTCAGAATTTCAGAAGTTAGAAGCACTAATGTTGTAGAAGACTTTGCCTGTATAGCCACGGATATATTAACTACTAGCAGCGCCCCGCGGTGTTACCCGCGAGGCCCATTCCCGTTCCTGTTGTTATCGTTGTTTTTCAGTTGTTTTAAAAGTAGGCTATGTGTTATTCCAGACTATAATCTATCTGTGTTCCAAATTTCAGCCCGATCCGTTCATACGTTAGGACGTGATTGAGCAACAAACATCCAAATATCCACACATCCAAACATCCATACATTGACATTTATAATATTAGTAGGATTACGCCTGCCGGTAACAGCAATTAACAAGATTTCACCCATCCAAAAGCATCTAACGCAGACGTCTCGCTACTCTACTACGTCGCCGCTCCGACGCTACCAATTGTAAGATGACCAAAGAGTAGCTAGTCTAAGCGACGTGACGGTAAACTGGTTTAGTTTGGAGAATGGCAACACTCGATCAAGAGCCCCTGGTTTGTATTTGACACACACCACTGTCTTTTCGTAGCCATATTATCATTCATAATATTACTAATGTATACACGATGATAAAAAAAATCGGTTGTCTGTAAAGTTGTTGTTTATTAGTGAAAGGACTCTTAGCAGAGTCCGCCTGAGGTTATAATGACGCAACATTAAAAGATAGACATATGCTGTCAGGGACTTCAACGAACGAAATGTAAGCTCTCGGAAAGGAATATTTTTCCCGTTGTTGCTACATTCTTCATTCATGCTCCGTTCCTATTAATAGTAGCTTAATAGGATATAGTCTAAATTCTTCCTCGATAAATGGACTATCTAACACAAAAATAATTTAGTAGTGGTAGGTCTCTTAGCAGAGTCCGCCTGGGGGTAACCTTTGCCAAATATTCTACCGCCAAGCAGTAATGTGCAAACATTACTGTGTTCCGGTTTGAAGGGCAATGATTCCAGAGAAATTACAGGGCTTAGAGACATAATATCTTAGATCTCTGGGTGACGAGCGCAGTGCAGTGCTAGGTAATGATTTGGACTATCATGTTCCAATAGCTGCGTGTTACTGTGCTGTTATGTGGCAGGCATGTTGCTTACCATCAGGCACATGACCTGCTCGTCTCGTCACTCTATGCTATAAAAAAAAAAAAAAAAGTTACTGACGATAGTTGAGCGTGACAACTTCAACTCCAATCCTTAAATGGAACGCCTCAGAGCGAGGTAAAGGCGCATGACGTCATGTTTTTTCGTGCGTGCAGCCGGCTTCATCGAATTATAAGACGTTGTCACGTCAAAAACATTGTGAAGAAACCGGCATGGTCCACGACTCTTTGGAGCCCATCGAGTCATCCACCAACCCGCACTGGGCCAGCGTGATGGATTATGGCATTGACTCTCTTCTTGTAAGAGAAAGCCCAGAGTCCCAGCAGTGGGAACATTTAGTGGGCTGCTTTTGCTTGCAATCTCTATAATTTTATACCACTTTGTACTTTTTTCTATCGGAATGCTCGTAGCTCGAAAAAACGACATCGTTTCATAGTTGACGTACCAAAGACTCGAACGAAGAGGTTTGACTCCAGTTTTGTGATAAGAACAGTCTAGGCTGTGGAATTGTGTTGCCTGAGTGGGTTTTTCCCGATGGTTACAATCTCGGTGTCTTCAAATCGAGAGTGATTCGGTTTTTTCTAGGTAAGCACGCTCCATCGTAGACCGCATTATTGCTTAACATCAGGCGAGATGGCAGTCAAGTGTAACTCTATAAAAGTTAAAAAGGGGTTATTTAAGCTAGTAATATTCCAGCCGATTCAGGTACATTATAGTAGATCCAACCGTTTTTTTTTTGACAGCTCCAATAGAACGTAACTGCGTCATGTTACGCAAAAGTTCACTTTTAAATGCGAGGTTTTAAAAATATGATAACTGCTTAAATTTGCTCCTTGATCCCGTATAATAATAATCTTTGACAAATTGAGTCCATAAGTGCAATATGTTTTTTTTATAAATTACATAAAATAACAAACGTTTTTAAAAATTTACGTTCTATGGGTAATGTATAGCCATAGGACTCAATTTGTCAAAGATGATTATTATACGGGATCAAGGAGCAAATTTAAGCAGTTGTCATATTTTTAAAACCTCGCATTTAAAAGTTTACTTTTGCGTAACATGACGCAGTTACGTTCTATTGGTGCTGTCAAAAAGAAAATAAACGGTTGGATCTACTATAGTGGCCCGGTATCCATTACCCCGTTCCCGCTTTATAGCCGTAACTCGGCTGAGATGACGTCACCTGGTTCACATCGAACCCATTCCTGCTACATTGTTGCAAGTTGCAACTACCCACAATGTAAAATTCTACCTGCCAATGAAACGCCGGTGTAACTTGGCCTGTGTTTACGTGGAATTGCAGCAAATGTAGAGATCAAATTATGCCGGTTTTTGTTGTACATTGAATATGCAAGCTAAGAAGTTGAATTTCTGCGCTTTTGTCACAATGCTAGCAATCATTCGGAGCTTGGCGTAAAGTTATGTCAACTTAATTGGTATACTTATTGAAGTGGAGTTGTCTATAGCTATGCTGAACACTTTTTTGTGAGGAAAAATCTTGAATTCGCGTCACACCAGTCCGCCCAAGGACGTTCGACAATCAAACCTTCTTTAAGTGTGTCAATAAAGAACATCTGTATTTAATTTACAGCATAAAGAGATAAGTAAATCATCTTATGTCTCCAGCTGACGAGTGCAATGCAATGCTAGGCAGTGGACTCTTTGGACTGTCCGTTTCCAAATAGCTGTATAGGCCTGTGCTGTTCTGAGCAAATATGTTGCTTTCCATGTAGTGGTAGGACCCTTAGCAGAGTCCGCCTGGGGAAGTACCACACCTTGGCCAGTTATTCTACCGCCAAGCAGTAATGTGCAAACATTACTGTGTTCCGGTTTGAAGGGCAATGTTTCCAGAGAGTTTACAGGGCTTAGAGATATATAACATCTTAGATCTCTGCGTGACGAGCGCAGTTCAGTGCTAGGTAATGATTTGGACTCTTTATGTTCCAATAGCTGCGTGTCACTGTGCTGTTATTTGGCAGGCATGTTTCTTACCATCAGGCACATGTCTTGCTCGTCTTATCAATCGTTATTTAAAAATAAAACCATCAGACGTGTGCCTTCAAGTTTATGCAAACATTGCCGCTAGGTCTGGGTAGCTTCCGACTGTTACGTACTGATCTTAATTATCTACATAGGTCTATTGATAATTCAGTACCTAATGCTTAGCTAAAAAACAGACCTAAAAAGCGTTGGCGGGACGACCTAGACCAATATAAGCGAAACTGGTACGACATAGCACTGGGTAGCGACAAATGGAAAGAGGGTAGGGAGGCCTTTGCACTACATTGGAACATATCGGGCTCATGATAATAAAAAATTGGCAGCCATAGGAACTGCCGATAGAAGTAAAAACTTATAACTCACAATTTGATAGCTTATCTTGGAAACTACACGGGTGTAACCGGAGGGCGGGGCTTGGGCATCATGGCATGGCCATCTAGAAATGCGTCAGCATTTCCCATTGGCTCGCGCATTTCTAGATGGCCATGCCATGATGGCGAGGCCACGCCCTTTCAGCATTTCCCATCGGCTGACGCATTTCTAGATGCCCAATCGCCAAGGTCCCGAGTTTACCCGGAAATGCAAATACAAATACAAATACAAATTATTTATTAATAATGATAAATTACAAGTCAGAGTGAAAAATGTCAATAATGTCGTTACTAATATTGATACAGTATTGGTAATGCAAGAACTAATAAAAATGTCACAATTAATCAATAATAATTAACAATTTAATTAACAATCATTAATTGGTTGGTAATAATAAATAATGTAAGATAATTTCTGGTCTTATAATTAACTACAAAAGTCAACATAACTTATGTTTATAGATCTGGTAGCTTTAATAGGTCATCCAGGGTGTAGAACAGGTGCCCATGCAACCATGTTTTTAGTTTACGTTTAAACGCCGCGGCGGAGGGTGCGTCTCGTACATCCGTCGGCAGACGGTTGTATATTGCGGGCCCTCCAACGTAGACCGACCTCTCAGACTTACTCAACTTGTGGGGCGGAGTTACCAGTTGATGTTGTTTTTTGTTACTCCTCAAGTTTACGTTCTGGTTAATACCCCTCTGCTGGAACGAATCGATGTTTTTATAGACGAACATACATGTAAGGAGAATATGTTCACAAGGAAGCGGCAAAATGTGAAGCTCCTTAAAAAACTCGACGCATGATGTATCATTCGTGGCCCCGACCATTGCTCGTACAGCACGCTTTTGCATGACAAACACCCTTTTGTAGTCAGCAGCGCGGCCCCACAGCTCCAGCCCGTACGTGATGTTGGAGTGGACGGTCGCGAAGTAGCAGGAGCGCACGACGTCGCGGGTGGCGGTGGCCGCGAGCCGCCGGAGCGCGAAGCACGAGCGGCTCAGCTTCCCGCACAGCTCGTCGATGTGCTTCTCCCACGTCAACGCGCCGTCAATGTGGAACCCCAGGAGTTTCGTACTCTGGACCTGCTGGATTGCGGTATTGCCTATCGCTACCGAATACTGTTTGGTTGATTTGCCATTCAAGTTGAATGTTACGAAACAAGTTTTGTCTAAGTTTAGAACCATTCCGTTTATACCGAACCATCGGCTGAGGTCGTTCGCCACTTCGTTCAATAACTCCTCCAACTCCAGACTGGTCGGTGCAGAGATCACCGCGGCGACGTCATCCGCGTACATGAACATTTCCGCATTTTTAATGGACCCCGGTAAATCATTTAAGAGAATGCTAAATAAAGTATTGGACAAGCAGGAGCCCTGCGGGAAGCCCAGAACACTAGTCAACTCAGCAGAGACGGCACGGCCCCTGTCCCCCACCACGACCTGCGTCCTCTGCGACATGAAGGAGGTCAGCAGCGACCGCACCGGGCCGCGGATCCAGTAGTGCTCAAGTTTGCTAGCGATGAGCGTGTGGTCGGCGGTGTCTCGGCGCGCGAGAGGTCGCAGCAGAGCAGGGCTACGTGCCGGCCCGCCTCGCGCGCGCTCAGCACGCGCCGGACCACCTCGCGCACCAGGTCGGTGGTGGCGCGCCCGGCGCGGTACGCGTATTGTCTCTCTGACATAATACTTCGGTCCGCTATAAAATTTAGTATTCGTCGGTTTAGGCTAACTTCAAATATTTTACTTATCGCAGGCACCATCGATATGGGGCGATACGATTGTGGATCGGATTTCATACCTTTTCCTTTGTAGACAGGGCTAATTTTCACCTTTTTGAGTGCCACAGGGTAGACACCTTCACGGATACTCATGTTGAACAAACAGCTGATCACAGGGGCCAGAGATATAATTGCGGTTCTAAGTAACAGCGCCGATACGTCGTATATGTCGGTGCTTCTCTTTGCCGCGATACGCTTGTTCGTAGTTGTAAATATCTCGGCAGGTGTGAGTGCTTCCAGTCGGAGAGACATCTCGCTCGGCGGTGTCTCGGCCTGCAGCGCAGCCAGTGCCCGGGAGCAGTCCGCCGCGGGGGCTCCGCACCCGCTCGCGGCCGAGACAAACACCTGATTAAGTGCCTGTACCGCCTCCCTTTTAGTAGCGAACGCCTGCCCGTGTTCGTCGCGCAACACGTCCGTGAAGTCGATTCTCTCGCGAGTATTACGGCCTAGCTCAGAATTTATGACTCTCCACATGCATCGGGGGTTTGCTTTGATTATTTTGGAGTAGTAATTAACGCGTTTTTCTTTTAGTAACGAACGGTATTTACTCGCGAGCTGTTCACATTTATTATGCAGATCGTCGTTATTCGGGAAGATGCATTTTAATCTTATCGATTCGTGTAATAAATGTTTGAAAGTATGAATTTCTGAGTCGACCCAATGTCGGTCCCGATTAGTCGGTTGCAACTTTACCGGGAAGCAGGCGTTATGCTTATCCATCAAAATATTCATAATATCATCTGCTAACGAACAACAATTTCCGTTGCACCTATTGACGATTTCGGTCCAGTCAATCGAGTCAAGGCAGGTGGTGAAATTAATTAAATTTGCCGTCGAGTAGCTGCGGGCGGCGCGGTGCGCCGGCGCAGGCGCCTCGGCCCGCGAGACCACGAGCCGCTGGGCGGCGTGGTCGCTGAGCCTCGTGTCCACCCCGGTCACGCTGGTGACGCGGTCGGTCGCTGAGCCTCGTGTCCACCCCAGTCACGCTGGTGACGCGGTCGGTCGCTGAGCCTCGTGTCCACCCCGGTCACGCTGGTGACGCGGTCGGTCGCTGAGCCTCGTGTCCACCCCGGTCACGCTGGTGACGCGGTCGGTCGCTGAGCCTCGTGTCCACCCCGGTCACGCTGGTGACGCGGTCGGTCGCTGAGCCTCGTGTCCACCCCGGTCACGCTGGTGACGCGGTCGGTCGCTGAGCCTCGTGTCCACCCCGGTCACGCTGGTGACGCGGTCGGTCGCTGAGCCTCGTGTCCACCCCGGTCACGCTGGTGACGCGGTCGGTCGCTGAGCCTCGTGTCCACCCCGGTCACGCTGGTGACGCGGTCGGTCGCTGAGCCTCGTGTCCACCCCGGTCACGCTGGTGACGCGGTCGGTCGCTGAGCCTCGTGTCCACCCCGGTCACGCTGGTGACGCGGTCGGTCGCTGAGCCTCGTGTCCACCCCGGTCACGCTGGTGACGCGGTCGGTCGCTGAGCCTCGTGTCCACCCCGGTCACGCTGGTGACGCGGTCGGTCGCTGAGCCTCGTGTCCACCCCGGTCACGCTGGTGACGCGGTCGGTCGCTGAGCCTCGTGTCCACCCCGGTCACGCTGGTGACGCGGTCGGTCGCTGAGCCTCGTGTCCACCCCGGTCACGCTGGTGACGCGGTCGGCTGGGAAGTTTATATAAATATGGTCTAAGAGCGTCCTACTGTCCCCCTCAACTCTCGTAGCGAATGGTACGATTTGGACGAAATCATAGCTCGCCAAAATGTCCAGTAGAAGTTTTTTGGCGCTAGAGTTACCTAACATATCTATGTTTACATCTCCCATGATAATACAATTCATGCCTTCACTCGTTACCTTACAGAGTAGGTTTTCGAAAAGTTTGAGGTAGTCTGAGTGGTCGGTTAAGTTAGAGTGGTAGATACCCACTACTAGAATGTTGCTATCCAACAGTTGGACGGCGCATACATCGAAATGTCTTATCATTCGGTAGAATTCAATTTACACGCCACGAAAAATTTACTAGGTACACCTAAAGAAGTTTTCACTTCATTAGTTATGGTGTAGTGTAGTTAACATTGTAATTCAGTATTGTCTAATTACCACAAAGTGTCTCTGTCTAGTTTAGTGTGACGCCGAGCTGATAAACCGATCGAACACAAATTGTGTGCATCGATCTATCACAAAGCCCCACTTCCCGGTACTAATACGCCAAATCAATTCACTTGTCTGTCTGACGGCCGACTGTAACCCGATTACAGCGTACATCGACGTATGTGTAGGGAGCGGTTGGCGCGGTGCCAAATCAAATCATACGTACACAGCTATGGGCTTCATTACAACTATGATATGCGATACTATGAGCTACATGTCAAGATATAAATTGCGGAGGATTGGGATGAATGAGAAAGATTTTTGTAGTGGTAGGACTCTTGGCAGAGTCCGCCTGGGGAAGGACCACACCTTTGCCAGTTATTCTACCGCCAAGCAGTAACGTGCAAACATTTCTGTGTTCCGGTTTGAAGGGCAATGTTTCCAAAGAAATTACAGCGCTTAGAGATAGTACAACTTAGATCTCTGGGTGACGAGCGCAGTGCAGTGCTATAGTGCATTCCAATAAGCTGTGTAGAAAACCAAAACAAACCAAAACAAAGGTGATACCATAACATAAACATCGTTTAATCTTAGTATTTTTATGAAATAGCCTTAAAATATTTTTCACAAATAGAATTCGACTTTATTGCGATCTTAAATACCATATACTTAGATTTGTATTGATCAAATAATTCTATACTATCTTATTTTAAAAGTTATATAAAGTAATGGTAGGATGATAGAAATATGATTTTAAGTACTAGCAATTTGATCTGTGTTTCTCAAACTCTCAATGTTGCATTCAAGACATTTATACTTCTTTTCATCAAATTATTCTTATTAAGTACGCGCCTATTTTTCTAACATACCCATATTGCCCATCATGCCCATATTGTGAAAATGCCCATTTCCATTATATTCCAGTATGGATTAATTTTACTCTATTTATTTTTGTCATTAATTTAGAATTTTGAATTATAATGTAATTTGATTTTAATCTAATGTATTATTTGATTTTTATTGTAATGGGATTTTAAATTGACGTCTACTTTTTTTTAAATTATTGACTTGTATTGGTAATATTTGAATACCTTGAATATGACATGCAACTACTCGTTATCAATAAAAGAGTAAGAGTATGACTAAAGAACTCCGAGAAAAAGGTTTCTTGTGTCGTAACGAGTTGAGAGAAAATCGCAAACCTCTAAATACGTGTTCCACATTACGCTGTTTACTATCAAAAGCATGTATAGTTTTCACTCTAAAATGACATACATTTTGTGTTATTTTGATCGAAACTTTTGTATGTGTTTACAGAATATTACGTCATAGTGTAATGATCAGTTTTGGGTAGTACGAGGACAATTCGAACGAGATATTTTTTTTATAAATAAATACTGGTGGACAATTTACACACAATACCATCTGACCCCAAACTAAGCAAAGTTTGTGTGATGGCGGCCAGATAGCTGATATAATACTTATATAGTTTGAAATAAATTTTTATTATACATAGAAACACCCAGACACAGTGCAAACATTTGAATTCATCACACAAATATTTGCACTGGGTGGGAATCGAACCCACGACCCTCGGCTTCGCAGGTAGAGCTACTACCAACTAAGCCACGAGGCCAGTCTTATTTAATTATTGTTAAAAATAAAAGGAACGTTTTCACATAAGGAAACATCTAAATTACTTTTCTTCTAGTGTTACATTCTTCTCCGAACTCAAATGCTTTGCCTTTCCTTTTTTTACGTGGGGGAAATAAATGTACGTATGCCCGCCATATTCTCATTATGAAATGAGAGGAAATCTCCATCTACCCTCATTTGGGCTTCAAAAATTGCACGGTGACTAGCACTACACACAAGACTAACCATATCACCAGGTTTCTCCAAACTAAGTGCGCTATGCACACATTTATTTATTAGAGGATTTCGCGACGCCGATAACCGTAAACTGGTTAGTTTTCGGTTATTGACATCGTGGTCATCGCGTCGTAGTTGAAATATATACCTATGTTTTTTATTTTCCAATGCTTCCCGAACCATTCTTGCGTAGTAATGACATTCGGTAGATAGAACCTTCGGGTCGTGGATCTCGATCCAATGACCAGTTTTAGCATCAATCAAATGTTCAGCAATTGCAGATTCTTGTGCCTGACGATTTTTTACAGCGGCAATGTGTTGATTGTTCCAAGTCCCAGCAGCAGTGGGAACATTTATTTGGGTGTTTATGATATGCATACATATATATTTAGCCTTTTTATGCGGCGAAAATTTAAAAGGGCAAGCAATGAAAGGTACTACAAACTATCTTGTAAAACAATGGTTGAGAAATGCTGGTCTGTCATATTTTGAGTGACATCGATTTGTTTACCTTTTATTCACAGAGATTTGGAATGAGGTATAGGTAATGATTTGGACTCTTCATACTCCAATAGCTGCGTGTCACTGTGCTGTTATGTGTCAGGCATGTTGCTTACCATCAGGCTCATGTCCTGTTCGCCTCGTCACTCTTTATTTAAAAAAAAATTTTTTTGATTGAATTAATGATAATTATTTATTGTTCACACCGTATAGGATACATACAATTTTTAAAAGTTTACTAGCTCATGTTTTTACAGCTAGGACTCAGTACCTTACCTCACTACCTCTAGGATCCAGCGGGTCTACTGCCTAACTAAATCTGCTTTGGCTTTGGTATTGCTGTCTCTGTCATTTTAAAAGAAAAGAAAAGAGAGAGCTATGTCAAAGCTAAGACAGTTTTAGTTATGCGGTAGACTGTCAGGTCTATCATGCTGCCCAAGTGCGTGTTGGTCAGCACAGTGGACCTTGCAGCACCTTTCAGTTTTACCTATTCCCGCAATTTTCCACTATAAAAAGTAACAAGTGTGTTATTCTAGACCAGGGATGTTACGAAGCTTCGACTCCGACTCCGTTAAGTCGGAAGTTCCGATAGCCTTCCTCGATAAATGGACTATCCTACAAAGAAATAATCTTTCAATTCGAACCAGTAGTTCCAGAGATCCTTGCGTTCAAACAAACAAACAAACTCTTCAGCTTTATAATATTAGTATAGAAGTATAGATATTAGTATAGATACATACAGTACAGGATACAGATACTACCTTTTTCTTTTTTAGGGTTCCGTAAAACGTAAAAACGGAACCCTTATAGATTCGTCATGTCTGTCTGTCTGTCTGTCTGTCTGTCTGTCCGTCCGTATGTCACAGCCACTTTTTGCCGAAACTATGAGAACTACACTGTTGAAACTTGGTAAGTAGATGTATTCTGTGAACCGCATTAAGACTTGAACAAAAAAATAAAAAAAAATAAAAATTAGGGTTGCCCCCCATACTGAGACCTGAAACTCAAAAAAATTTTTTTCATCATACCTACACGTGTGGAGTGTCTATCGATAGGTCTTCAAAAATGATGTTGAGGTTTTTAAAATCATTTTCGTCTTCACTGAATAATTTGCGCGAGAGACACTTCCAAAGTGGTAAAATGTGTGTGTGTCCCCCCCCCCCCCCTCTAACTTCTAAAGTAAGAGAATGAAAAATCTAAAAAAAATATATGATGTACATTACCATGTAAACTACCAACGAAAATTGGTTTGAACTCGATCTGATGAGTAGTTTTTTTTTAGTACGTCATAAATACACTATTATTGAAACTTCGATCAAAGTTACAAGGAACTACAAGAACTATGTCTACTATGTATATTAAGTTACTTGCTGCAACGGAACCCTTCATGGGCGAGTCCAACTCGCACTTGGCCACTTTATTTTTTATGGCATAGAGTGACGAGACGAGCAGGTCATGTGCCTGATGGTAAGCAAGATGCCTGCCACATAACAGCACAGTAACACACACGGGTTCCGTAAAACGTAAAAACGGAACCCTTATAGATTCGTCATGTCTGTCTGTCTGTCTGTCTGTCCGTCCGTATGTCACAGCCACTTTTTGCCGAAACTATGAGAACTACACTGTTGAAACTTGGTAAGTAGATGTATTCTGTGAACCGCATTAAGATTTGAATAGAAAAAATTAAAAAAAAGAAAAATTAGGATTGCCCCCCATAGTGAGAACTGAAACTCAAAATATTTTTTTTCATCAAACCTACACGTGTGGGGTGTCTATCGATAGGTCTTCAAAAATGATGTTGAGGTTTCTAAAATCATTTTCGTCTACACTGAATAATTTGCGCGAGAGACACTTCCAAAGTGGTAAAATGTGTGTCCCCCCCCCTCTAACTTCTAAAGTAACAGAATGAAAAATCAAAAAAAAATGTATGATGTACATTACCATGTAAACTACCAACGAAAATTAGTTTGAACTCGATCTGATGAGTAGTTTTTTTTTAGTACGTCATAAATATACTATTATTGAAACTTCGATCAAAGTTACAACGAACTACAAGAACTAGGTGTAGGTACTATGTATATTGTATATTATGTTACTTGCTGCAACGGAACCCTTCATGGGCGAGTCCAACTCGCACTTGGCTACTTTATTAAACTTGGTTTCATTGCGACCTTCGACTTGTGCAGGGATTGCATTATAGAAGCTTAAACTAAAAGCATAAGCAGGAACAGGAATCGCGTAAAACAGGAGTAAAACCGCGTCGTATTGCTAGTTCATGGTATTAATAGATTGTTTATCCCAGTGCATCGTTACTTTGCGATAAACCTGAAACGATGCAGCCGTCACGAGTCCCGACCGTCGCCGCCGGTGCCGGGGAGTCATTTCAGCATTACAGCCGATGCAGGCTTGTTATCGCTTAGTTCCGAGTTTCAGTTATCTTGGCGCTATGTGGAATGATTTATTGACGTGATATTGACGTCTTGTAAATCGATGAACGCTGGCTGCATGCTCAAAAAAGTGTCACGTTTCGTCTGAGCCGAGCGTGCGAGCGAGAGCGCGGCGAACGTGACACTACAGTACGTTTTTATTTTGCGATAAAGCTCAGTAAAACTTTTGAACACCTAGTGCAACAAAAATAGTGCTCGTAGCTCGAAAAAGCGACATCGTTTCATGGTTGATGTTCCGAAAACACGGACCAAGAAGTTTGACTCTACTTTTGTGATAAAAACGTCTAGGCTGTGGAATACGTTGCTTGAGTGGGTTTTCCCCAATGGTTACAATTTTTGGTCTTCAAATCGAGAGTGAATCGGTTTTTTCTAAGTAAACACGCTCCATCGTAGACCGCATCGTCGCCTTACATCAGCCGAGATGGTGGTCAAGTGTAAAGCTATAAATGTTAAAAAAAAGTGGAGATTTTTATTTGGTCGGAATGTTTTTCTAGTAGATTATCCGCCGATTGTAACACTAGTTGAATTGAAAACTTCTTTCGGCGCGCCTATACAGATTTTTCGTGGGATGTGAATCGAATTCTAGCGTCACGCTCGGGTATGATAAGAAATCTTCGGGTAAACTCGGAACCACAGCCATTGGGCATTTAGTAATGCGTCAGCCAATGGGAAATGCTGAAAGGGCGTGGCCTGTTCATCATGGCATGGCCATCTAGAAATGCGTCAGCTAATAGGAAATGCTGACGCATTTCTAGATGGTCATGCCATGATGACCAGGCCACACCCTCCGGTTACACCCGTCTAGTTTCCAAAGTAAGCTAACGAATTCTGAGTTATAAGTTTCACTTCTATGGGCAGTTCCTATGACTGCCAATTTTTTTTTATTGTTCTTCTCACCTGTATTTAACTGTTTATTGTTTTTACTGCTGCGTTATTGCCGTATCCTACATTTTCTTGCGTTAAAAGTAGTCTATTTGTTATTCTAGATCATAATCGGACTGTTTTCCAAATTTCAATCCGATCTGTTCTGACTGTCAGATGTGATTGAGCACCAAACATCCAAGCTTTTTACTTATTATTTAAGTAACATTTAAGAGTAGCTGCGCCCACGATATGCATATTATACAGGGTTATTGGTAATCAGTCGGCATCCTTTTAAAGGCATATTATGTACATTAAATACTATGCCAACTTTTGTTCTATGGTTTTAAAAAAGATCGTATAATTTTTCCCAAACCAACTAAAAAAATGTGTATCTTCCCGGGGTCTACCGCGTAACTAAAACTGTCTTAGCTTTGATATTGCTATCTCTTTTCTTTTCGCTTAAAATGATAGAGACAGCAATAGCAACGCCAAAGCCGATTTAGTTAGGCGGTAGAAGGGCCGGTCTAACCCGCGCGCACTCTTTATCCCTCGATAAATGAAATGCAAGCGTGTGAATGATCTAAACAGTGCTAGAGAGAAGAACCATTTTTTCGGGATTGTTTTGGGATTTAACAAAAGTTCTATAACAAGAGTTGTTGGTTTAAATATACAGAACATGTCCTTAAATTAATGCAGACTGATTACCAGTAACCCTGTTTGATTATGATAGTAATGGACTAAGAGCCCATGAACCCCAGACCTTCGTTATTTTATAAAAGCTGAAAGTTTGTCAGCGTATGCTCCCAACACAAGTAAAAACGATGGCCCATGATGAAGTTTGGATCATCCTGGCTTTGGCAGATAAACGGTACTAAAGGTGTACCGATCTAAATTTGTCAAATTATAAAGTCTTATATTTTGGTAATACCTTTAGAATATTATTAAAAATTACACCAATAATTGCTAGACACCTAACATCGTGGTAAACACTTGCCAGACACCCATGTTGTGTTAATGTCCATGCAATTATAATTCTACTTGCGTCTTATTATGCGCGCTGATTTTTATACATAATACTTGGGTTACAATTAGCAGCCTAATTATCATAAGCAGCCCACTAAAAGTTCCCACTGCTGGGACTCGGGGCCTTAGTACCGTTTATCTGCTAAAGCCAGGATGACCCAAACTTCATAATGGTCCATCGTTCTTACCTCTGTTAGGAGCATGCGCTGACAAGTTTTCAGCTTTTATAAAATAACGAAGGTCTAGGGTTCACGGGCTCTTGCTCTATAATATACAGACACAAAACGTTGATAGCGCAACGCAGCACATAATCCTTTCTCGGAAGCACTATCCGTATCAGAGATTACCGCGGCACTAACCGGCAGCGAATGGGCTTTGCAGAGCTTATCGAGCTATTTCTACTCTGCTCTATCTATTTCCATGATCTCATCGTGTGGATCTAAACTCTACTAGGTAATATTAAAAATGCAAAAGTTTAGATTTTTATGACAAAATAAAAATTTCATCACAAAACCTGAGCACAATAAGCCTGTGTATAACAGCAAGATGTTGGTAGGCATGTTCCTTACCATCAGGCACGTTATCTGCTCGTCTCGTCACTCTTAATCTAATTTTAATTTAAAAATGCAACCGACCCTCAATTACTTGTAATTACACAATAGGTGATCACGGTGTTATACGGTGTATAAGTTACGGCTGGTCTAGTCGGGAGAACGGCGCCTGCCGATCCGGAGACCCCGGGTTCAAACCCCACATGCACCACTGTCTTTTCGAAGTCATGTGCGTAATGCCGCTAACTTAAAACGGTGAAGGAAAACATCGTGAGGAAACCGACATGTACCTAGAATCTTTCGAGGTCATGTGTCATCCGCCAACCCGCACTGGGCCAGCGTGGTGGATTATGGCCTTAACTCTCTCCTTGCGAGAGAAGGCCCCGAGTCCCCGAGGCCGTTTAGTGGGCTGTTGATGATAATGATGACACAATAGGTACCTTTAGTCTACCTCTATGGGTGTAGGAAGGCGTCGAACTTGTTCCGCCACCTGGTTTTACCTGCGCTGCTACAGTTTTCTAAACTTTCCCGTGAAAAAAGTAGCCTACGTTCTAGAGTATGATCGATCTGAGGTCCAAATTTCAGACTGGAATTCAGAATTTATCATCAGGCATATGTCTACTTGATCTGTCACTCTTTACAAAAAAAAAATATGTAAACTCTGAAAAAGAGCAACGATCCTTGTTTCTGTGGGAGATAAATTGTAAAAGAATAGTATGAAATAGTACCAAATGCAATTTCAATAAAGATGGCAAACCACGACAAAATAGTCATAAAACATTCCACAAGTAATTCCTGAAAATCACAATAATGTAAGTATCGCCTCAGGAAAAAAATCTCATAAATAAGATCCGTGAAATATGAGGTTATTTCCATCTGAAGCAGCGAAGGAGCGAACTCGGGGTGTGATGTCTCAGTGAATTAATATACTCGCATAAGTAACTATTTGGATGGAAACGGATGAGGTGGCTCAAAACCGCGGTGGTGTAGTGGTTAAAACGTTTGATATCATAATCATGTGGTAGGTTCTAAAGTCCTAATCCCGTCTGCATTACCACTGGCTACGGTGAAGGAAATCGGCGTGCTCCATGAAAGACATATTTTGAGAATATGTGCCATCCCGCACTTGGCCAGCGTTGTGGATTATGGACATGATACTCTTCGATGATGCCTTGATTTGCCTTCGATAATTCATGATGCCTTTCGAGTTAAAGCCTACGTTCCAGTAGTTTAGCGGGCTGCTTAGGAGTACGTTAATCCTATACATATTATAAACTAGCAGCGCCCCGCGGTGTTGCCCGCGAAGTTCCCGTTCCCGTTGTTTTTCCGGGATAAAAAGTAGCCTATGTGTTCTTCCAGACTATAATCTATCTGTGTTCCAAATTTCAGCCCGATCCGTTCATACGTTAGGACGTGATTGAGCAACAAACATCCAAATATCCAAACATCCATACATTGACATTTAAAATATTAGTAGGATGTCAATGTATAGATGTTTGTTGCTCAACGTATGATTAGGACGAAATTTGGAACACAGTAAGTTAGATTATTGTCTGGAAGAAGGCATAGGCTAATTTTGTATCCTGGGAAAACAGCGGAAACGGGCACTACGCGAGAAAAACCGAGGGGCGCTTTACATTTAAAATAAAATTAAAATAATATGGACATTTTCAACGTTTATAGATAGCGTCCAACGTAAGAGACGAGACGAACTACTTAGCATTCCATGGATTCACCGTGCGGGTGCCGGGTCCATCGTGTGGCAGAGAGAGAAATATCGAATAGACCCCAAGACTTGTGACTCGGGCGTAGGTTTAAAAGGGGCCCCTTTTGGTGACGTACGTCAACACTCATCTTCACTACTCGTAAATCGAACTTTAGTATGTATTATCATGCATATTAATTAATTCTTCTTCATCACACCAATATGCATATTTATTAATTTATAAATTTAACAAATACAAGTCAAATTGTTTTTTTTTTTGTTTATTATTATGAGTCAGACGCTCTTGCCGGTATAGGCTATTCGATGCCAATTACTATAAGGCCCTTAAGAAAAAGGTATGATCGAGTTTTATATTTAAATCAGATATTACCCACAGCCCCGGTCTAGGGTGAGGCGCCACTTATCATGGCGGGAGGGATCCGGGCCGACGATTGAGATGGGACTGAAGGTTTGAAATGGTTGAGCCCTCGTGATTGATGGAATATAGCTCTTTTTTCACGATACGTTATGTAGGCATAGAAGTAGATAGGTATACTAAGACGGAAGTGATGCGTTCTATTTATATAACCCTAGCGGGCTTCGCCCGTCGTACATAATAAACATAATATCTAGCCTATAGAACTCAGCGATGACGTACATATCCAACAATGAAGGATTTTTTGAAATTGGTTCAGCAGTTCCTGAGATTAGCGCATTCAAACATTGAACCTTTTCAGCTTTATGCCGCCTATACATACTGGCCGAGTGGAGGCCAACGCCAGTGTGTGGAGGGTCGTTTTGCCATGACTTGTGATCACTCGCTGTCGCTGGTCTAGCTGGCCGAGTGACGGCAAGTGGCCAGTGTGTATAGGACTCTTTTGCCTCGACTCGTCTCTTGTGACCGGTGTCGGTTTTTGTGCACAAAACAAAGGCGCTCGTAGCTCGTATTGTCCTGCGCTCGGCCAGTGTGTGGATGCTACCACTCGTCTTGTGCCGTATTGTCGACGCTCGAGTTGGCCGCCACTCGGCCAGTGTGTAGGTATAGGCGGCTTTATAATATTAGTATAGATTTAAGACTTTTTGCAGTCCGCCTGGAGAAATATCACTTCTATACCAGATATTTTAACGCTAAACGGTGATTGTTGTTTTTGAACTTTCGCGATTTGTACAAGTAATGTATAGACATTACTTGTACATTGAGTTATTTTTAATTCAACAATGATTTATATCTTGAGTAAGCCCCGTACAATATAAACATTATCCTAAGCTGTTAAGTTCTATCTCTTGCCTTTGAATCTCTGGGTGACGAGTGTAGGTGATAAGTTCATTGGATTCTTAATATTTAAGTAGTTAGTTAAATTTAGTGTAACATTCAGCTGTTTTGGGCTTATCCTCAGGTCATTATCACCAGCCGCAAGACTGAACTACTGAACATAGGCCTCCCTTTTAGATTTACACAACGAACGGTCCCGCGCAACCTGCAACTAGCGGTGTCCAGCGACCTTTGTGAGGTTATCTGTCTGCTCTGTCCCAGCATCTGTCAGCTGCATACTATTTTATGTAAAATTACGGTAAATTCATTCTCCCTGTGGCTTCACAAGGCTCCCCCCAACGCGCACACAAAAAGTTTCCCACCACACAAACATATTAACTAACACTGGGGTAAATTACCAGCAGTACAGACTCACAGGGAGACCGCAGAATGCGTCTATAGTACAGGCCTAGCGCAAATGTGACGTATTACTCATACCAAACATATAAAACGCGCATTTGCGTCCACAGGCTCTCCGCTTTAAGACCGGTTTGCATTTTGATTAGTGCGAGTGCGATTGCGAGTGCGAGTAAGTAATTGCGACTGATTACTATCCACTCACAATAATCAATCAAAAAGTCCACACGTGTTTGCTACTAATCATTCAACACCTGCACTAATCACTCGCACTAATCAAAATGAAAACAGGGCTTTACTCACTACACAGTGCAGGACCTTAGGCCTCAACCAGAGTACGAGCCTAGGGCGGACACGGGCGGGCACGAAATTTCAAACATACGAAACGCGCCTTTGCGTCCTCAATGCAGCGAGCCTAGCGCGGCGGGTATGAGCGACACAGCGCGAGTTATCAAACATTTCTGTCCGCGCTTGCTGTCTTCTGTCCTCACTACCAGCAGCGAGTAGCGATCGACCAGCGATCCAAAGCGTGTGCGACAGGAGTATCAAACCAGTTCGATCTTGTCGCGCGGCTGCATATTGTTTTATAAAATATTAGGCTAAATTAATTCTCCCTGTGGCTTCACAACGCGCACACAAAAAGTTTCCCACCACACACGTAGCAACCAACACCCGGGTAAATTACCAGCAGTACCGGCTCACAGAGAGACCGCAGGCCACAGGCGAGGAAGGGGGGGGGGAGGGGTGCGGAGTGCGGGCCTACCCACGCGGCCTTATTACGTCTTCCGAGGGAAAGATCTCACGGTTATTTTAATTCTTTTTTATAGATTCTACAAGAGATCACTTTATAAACTAATTGCGCCTCGCGGTTGTACCTGAGTAGCTACAGTTCCTGTATTTTGCCCGCTATAAAAAGTAGTCCATGTCTTATTTCAGACTGTAATCTAACTGTGAACCCAATGTTATTCTGATCCGTTTTGATGTTACTACGTGGTTGAGGAATAAACATCCAAAGGTTTGCATTTGTAATATTAGTTAATAATTAAGCGATAATATCGCGAAAATTAAATTGAATAATCACAAAACGTAGGACTCATTAGTACTGATTTTCAATTTGGTCGGCTTCACGATATTATTTACTTTGATTTAGTTTCGGCACGCGATATAAAATGCGTCAGTTTTCACGACATTATATATCAATCAAGTGTCAGTCAAACATAAACCGCGTTACCGAAAGTGTTTATTGACTAATCCACTTAGAGCCATTAATAAAAAAAAAGTGTTTTATATTATTTTGAATTATTGATTTAATATCCCTATCTGTGCAAAATGATTTAAATACACACGTTTGTGCTGTAGAGTGCAATATTTTTGGAGTAAAACTAACGGACAGAATACGAAACACCATACTGCGTTCCAAAACCGGAATAGCCGATGTGACTCAAAAAGCAGCCAATATGAAAGTGGGATCGGGCTGGACATGTTTGCTGCATGTCGGATGATTATTGGGCCAAAATTACCACGCAGAAGAACCCAGATTGCAAACGACGACGCGGCAGACCAAAGAAACGATGGCAAGACAACCTCCACAAATATCGGAAAGACTGGGCTGTAGCCATAGAAAGGGAAAAGTGGAAGGAGGGTATGGAAGCTGTTGCCCAATATTGGGACAAGACAGCCACGTGATAAATAAATATTAATACCTGTTATGTAAATGAGATAGATGCAAATGAATTAAATTTCAAAATTCAAGAACAAATTACAGGCGAACTGAGGATTTATAAATCAGTTGATTCGATTCGAGATGATGTAGTCAACAACTACCTATCCACCGGAATTTTTGAACTCGCTGGATTTTCCAGGATTGCCACCTCATACCTAATCTTCAAGTTGGATCGGTAGTTAAAATGTTGTGAAATATGAACGAACCGCGTCTTTGCAACGGCACACGGTTAGCTATAAAAAAACTGAACAATGTGATAGGAGCAACTATACTAAAAGGAAAGTATAAAGGAGAAGACGTTTTGAAACCACGCATCCCAATGATTCCGACTGATGTACCATTTGAGTTTAAACGACTACAGTTTCCAGTGCAGTTTGCTTTTGCTATGATCATAAACAAGTCCCAGAGGCAACCTTAACACGCTCAGCGCCAAGCCCTATATGGAAATACTACCAAATTTTGACAACTTTTAATTTTTGTTTTTTTAGTGTTGTGAGTTGTGAGGTATTAAAATAGTATAGAAACTAATCACACCCTCTCCCCCGTCATCCCTTTTTTACCGGTGTGTATGTTTTTTGATACACGTGGCCTGGGAAATACTTTAAGGTATATAGATAAACTATTCCCCAGGCCATGTGTATCAATAAAGAAACATATTTCGTAATATTATTTCTCTGTGTTTCTCACGAATGAATTTATTATTCAACCAAATATTATCTCAAAAACTTACTATCACTCAATTCAGGGAACAAATAATTGTAGTTTTAAAAACGATCTGCTCAGTTAGCCGGAGATGAAGTGCCATCAGCCCCTATTATGACAAGAAGACCGTCTAATAGAAAACATTATCTCATAAGTAACAAAGTTGGAGAGAAAATTGTACGCTGAAGATGTGCAGAGGTGCTATAAAAAGTATGACAGGAAAGTGGTGGTTGGTGGCAAGACTTTCAGAGCAGCTCAAACAACTACAAAATGCTCTGTATGTGAAAGTTTTCTGTGGCAAAAATGTTTCAATAATATTCTCAGTGAATATTATTGAAACATGTCATACTTTTTATAGCACCTCTGATTTTGAGTTTAATAAATTGAATATTTAGTTTCTAAGTAACTTTATTTTGTTTTGAATAAAATTATTTCAAGGTGATTTTTATTTTTCTCTTAATATCTCTTTAACTGATTGTCCTATTCTCAACCCAAAACCACTGGGAAAATGTGTAGAAAGCGTGCGCATTTCGGATACATACTGCTTTGACTAAAATGGGGAGTGTGTATCATAAACTATACACACTCTTTATGACTTTTTTAGTATTTAAATTAACGTGGTTGTTACACATATTGATTAGGTAAACGGGTAACTCACGTGTAATGAGGTCGGTCAATCCGACTCGAGTTTCGGCCGCGTCCGGCGGCCTTTTTCAAGGAGAGTGTACGCGCCCGATGGCGTCCCGTTTGGCACTGCGTATATCCTAAACGATTCGAACTCTTTATGACATTGTGTATCCTAAACGATTCACAAGGCGCTGAGCGTGTTATAGTGTTTGTGGTATTAATCTAGAAAACCCATGATTCTCACATGGTCAATTGTATGTTGCATATTCATCCCGTGTTCGAAAACCAGCAGATTTGTTTGTTTGCACAGTTTCACAGCACAGCATCAAACAAAAAACATTGTATATCACAAAGCACTACAATGAAAATAAAACTGATTTTTGGTAATAACTTGATTAACAATAAAGGGATTCATCATCATTATCAGCCTATTTAATATTCGTCCACTGTTGGACGTAGGCCTCTCCTAATGAACGCCACAAGGTGCGGTCTTCTGTATTCTGCATAAAGGGGTTACTTGCTTTTAAATGCTTATATACGTTGAAGTAAAATGTTATTAACTGTATCAAGTTTCAACAGTATAGTTCTTATAGCTTCAAAAAAAATAGTTGTGACATACGGATGGACAGACAGACATGACAAATGACAAACCCATAAAGGTCCAGTTAGCACGTTTTACGGAACCATAAAAATGGATCTTCGAAATGTATGTATGCTCATAACTTTTGAATGACTACACCAAATAGGATGATTCTTTGTTTGTTATTGTCGGGACAAGATTTGCACAGCAGAAAGTCTAGAAAATGTAGACGAAAAAATGCATGGTGGTACGAAGTTCACCGGGTCAGCTAGTACATACATATATATTTTTTATAGTATAGAGTGACAAGACGAGCAGGACATGTGCCTGATGGTAAGCAACATGCCTGCCACATAACAGCACAGTGACACGCAGCTATTGGAACACGAAGCGTCCAAATCATTACCTAGCACTGCACTGCGCTCGTCACCCAGAGGTCTAAGTTGTTATATTTCTCAGCCCGGCAATTGCTCTGGAAAGATTGCCCTTCAAACCGGAATACAGTAATGTTTGCACATTACTGCTTGGCGGTAGAATACCTGGCAAAGGTGTGGTACTTCCCCAGGCGGACTCTGCCAAGAGTCCTACCACTACAGAAGAATGGTGTTACATAATATATGTTAAAGATATGTGTAGTATCTTGTTCAGTGTATGGGAGTCAATCTACCTGTCAGTTACCGGCGCCGCCGCCGGCCGGGGGGTCTACCGCCTAACGAAAAACGCTTTGACGCTTTGATGCTTTGGCATTGCCGTCTCTTTCATTTCAAGCGAGAAGAAACGAGACAGCAATATCAAAGCATCAAAGCGTCAAAGCGTTTTTCGTTAGGCGGTAGAAGCGCGGGACTAGTGCGGGGAACAATCTCCGGCACCGGCGTTTCCGGGTCTATTTCCGGATGAGGAAATTTGCCGGAAATATACCTCTTGTTTATATTCTGGATGCATTACGGGATGAGTCATTTATAAAAATGTTTCTATCAAACTCTGTTGAAAAGGCAAATTTTATTAATGTGAAAACTAATTTTTAAAATAAATTTTTTTCGTTCGCCGGAATGAAGCTCAACATCACGCTCGGAAATGAAAGAAATGTTCGGGTGAACTCGGGAAGCTGAGTGAGACTGAGCGAGAAATAAACAGTCAACTGCTGCTATTTAGGTACTGCTGTCTCGCTGTGTTTACTAAGTTCCATATAAGAGGGCGCCTAGTGCCAGAAAACGAAAAAAGGACATTTTCGACGCCGCTCACTGAAGTAAAGAAACTAAAAACTAGGACATAAAATATATTGACGTGTGGGTACAATCAAGAAGAAGCACAATAACCGAATAGAATTTTAAAAATAGATCAAAGTTTATTACAATAAAAAAAAATATGACACCGAAAAAACCCGTTTTAATTCGAGTACTCGAAGTTATCAGTGATGACCCCACACTATTTTTTGGTAATAGAATTCCTAATTGTACGTTCCAGTAAAGTAACTGAACACTTTTTTAAATTTATGTTTAATTATTGAGTAATTTAATAAAACTTGGTCAAAAATGGACTCATGATTTAATATTGATTTTTCCTCCAAAATGTGTCATGCTATTCTCGTCTATTCTCGACTTCATGTATATCGCATTAAGAAACGCGTCGCGCGGGTGAAAACTAATTTTTCCCTGGCATTAGGTGCCCTCTTAAATGTCCTTTATTTATTCCCTTCCATTTATTTACAATTTTTTATCCTATCCCTTTCATACATTATGTAATACAGCTTTATTTTTCATACTTACACTTGACTCACATCTATGTTTCTCTTCCACACTAACAAGTTACATTCAAAAGCTAATTATCTTTGTTTTTTGACGTGATAACGTCTTATAATTCGATGAAGCCGGCTGCACGCCCGCAAAACTGTAACGTTCCGCCGTTACCGTTAGTTCGTCGTCCGTGCCATGCGGACGAAGCTGAGCGCTGAGGGCGCCACCCGCCGAGTCGAGCGGTATCACTACTCGCGCTATCAGCGTACTGATTTCTTAAGACGTTGTCACGTTCAACTATCGTCAGTAAACCGACTTTACAGACAACCATTTCTTTTTCAGTTTTTACTTCTGCTGTTCGGTTTTAAACACACACATATTATGTATTGTTTTATTTATAATAGGTTTTCCCTTGACCGCTATCTCGCCATGTAAGCGACGGTACAGTCCATGATGGAACGCGCTTACGTAGAAAAACTAATTCACTCTTGACTAGCACATTATAATATCTATCAGGAAGTATCCACTCATGCTACGCATTCCAAGGTTTAAATGTTCTTGTAACAAAACTGGTGCCTATTTGATCTAGTTTTTAAAACGACAACCACGAAACAATGTCGTATTTTAATAAACATCACGTGGTTTCACCGTGACCATGGTAGTTTTAACGCTGCTGAAACAATATTAAATAAATAAACAATAATAATTTAGTAGTGGTAGGACTCTTAGCAGAGTCCGCCTGGGGAAGTACAACACCTTTGCCAAATATTCTACCGCCAAGCAGTAATGTGCAAACATTACTGTGTTCCGGTTTGAAGGGCAATGATTCCAGAGAAATTACAGGGCTTAGAGACATAATATCTTAGATCTCTGGGTGACGAGCGCAGTGCAGTGCTAGGTAATGATTTGGACTATCATGTTCCAATAGCTGCGTGTTACTGTGCTGTTATGTGGCAGGCATGTTGCTTACCATCAGGCACATGACCTGCTCGTCTCGTCAATCTATGCTATAAAAAAAAAAAAAAAAACTCCTATATCGTGATTAGCTCCTGTAAATATATTTAAAAAATATATATAAGTTTCATTGGCAAACGTTTAAAAAAATATGTATTGCTTTGTGTTCAATTCTATACCTACAATTTGGCGAATTCACCAGATAAAAAGAAGATAAAAAAATATTTTAGAGCTGCGCTATTAAAGAGTCAAATTAATAGCATAAAAATACCTTATACTAATTATGGGAAGAAGTTATTTTCGAAGCTAATAAAATGAGCATTAAATATCTCACGGGGCTATAAATAGCGTCGTATTAGTCTAATGTTCCTTTATTTATCTTTTATGGGCAACGTTAAAAAGTAACAAATAATAAGAGCGCCATAATCTGCCTTCAGACATAAATTATAACATCTTAGCTTATTTTCAATAACACGGAGTGACTGCACAAGCAAGAAGCAAAACATGCGCCTAATGGTAACATAGGTAACACTTGCTCATAAACAGCAGAACAGTACATTGTCATGTGGCTTTTTGAACACGAAGAGTCCTAATAGCTTTCTAGCACTGGATATCGTTGTCACCCAGACACATAAGATGACTTATCTCTTTTCCCAGCAGTCTGTAGATTGACCTCGTAATGACAAGTCTGTTCATCTGTAGTTAGTAAAACAATAAAAGGTGAGTTTGATTCAAAACAACGACCTCACTGTTTTAAAATCGGACGTCTAATCACTACGCCATAACTACAGAGTTGATAATTGACCAATACGTTAAAGATAACGATACATAAATTAAAACCCAAAACCCACCCACAGGATACTTCTATCATGTATATGTTAGTTCGTGCTAAAATTACTTACCAACATGTTATAACACGCTGCATTTTATTTTGGAAATAGATTATTACAATATTTATATTACTACCTACAAATCTTAACTTGTCCCATCACTAAAGTGATTTCTCCCCGTATATCACTCTCACTCAGTGACATCGAGCCAATGGAGTGATCGAGAGAACCGCGACTCTCGAGCCGCGGTCCGGCCCTTGCCTCCGAACAAAACACTTTTTCCTCTCTTGAAGACATTATGTTATTGTCTCGGACAATATCTCCCCTAGGAGACGCCAACCTAGCGACCGAGGGACTGAACACAACTTTGTATATTGCTATAAATACCGGGTTTTGAACGAAGGGATTATTTTTAAAGCAATTTAGTTGACGTTTGACCTTCAAGCATTTCCTTTAAATCATACATAGTGACAAGGACGAGAGTACATGAGTCTGATGTGACAACACTCCTGCCGAAAACAGGACAGTACCACGCAGTTATTGGAATGTGAAAGGTCCAAATTACTGACTGAGCAGTACTCATTCCGAAACATAAAATAATTCATCTCTTTTTCCCATATTTTTTCTAGCAATAATGCTTTTTAAACCAGAACACGCACACTGTAAATTAGAAAAAAAAACATTGTGTTAAAATTTAATTGGAATTATGTTTTAAAAGCACATCTTAAGCACTAAGTGGATTAATTTATGTTCTTGTCTCTTTTTGTGAGAGATAGCCTTAACTTTTAGCAGTATTTTTCGTAGGTTGGTACTTGACCGCAATCTCGCATGATGTAAAGCGACGATGCGGTTCATGATAGAGCGGAGTAACCTAAGAAAATGTGTTAGGCCAATTGTCCACGTAGCTGCACGACATCCGCACGATTTCGACAATTGTCGGATGCAAGACGAATGCTTGCATCTTGCGTACAAATAATGAAGTCTGACAGTAGGCCTTATTCTAGATTGGATGATACCCAGATAAATGCAGAGTACATTAATGCGGTCATATATGAAGTATTTGGCCAGAATAAGTACATTTTGACGTGATAACGTCTTATAATTCGATGAAGCCGGCTGCACGCCCGCAAAACATGACGTCATGTAACGTTACCGCCATAGAATAGAAAATGTTTACCACCGTTACCTCGCCTTATTACTTTTCGCACCATCTAGTGAGTGAAATGTGTATTACGTTCAAGGAGTCTGTCCATGTTTTAGAAAAGCGACGATATGAAGTTAAGAACTTGTGCTAGTACAATGATGTACCCAGAGATGGCGCTTTGAACAGCTTTTCAAAAAGCTTCAGAATGTTTTACCTAGATGGCGCTTAACACAAATACTATGACCAGTACCATTCCATCAGTATTTTCTTAAGACGTTGTCACGTTCAACTATCGTCAGTAAACCGACTTTACAGACAACATTTTTTTTTTACAAGGCCTAGTACCTAAAGATGTTTGCATAACATATACCTAAGAATGAGAGACGATTCACACGGCGCGGCTGCCAACCGCGCCCGCGCGCGGGCGCGGCAGATTTCCATAATTATAAAATTGAATTCAATTCACATGACGCGGTTTACGGCCGCGGCGGCTGCGGCAGCCGCGCGGCGCCCGCGTGGCTGCGCGCGATTCTTGCGCAGTAGCTTTCCGGAGCAGAAACCGCGAAAACCTGCGGTCTCGTGAGTATTGAAACAAAACCGTCGCGCGGCGCGGCGCCGCGCCCGCGGCGCGGGCGCGGTTGGCAGCCGCGTCGTGTGAACCGGGCCTTACATTACATAAAACGATATAGCATAAGCAGCGTATTTAATGTACCCACAACTGGGACTTGGTGCCTGATGATAAGGGACATGCCTGGCCATAACGGCACAGTGACACACAGCTGAACATGAAGAGTCCAAATCATTACCTAGCTCTACACTGCGCTCGTCACCCAGAGATACAAGACAATTTATCTCTATGCCCTGTAATTTCACTGGAAACATTGCCCTTTAGACCGAAACACAGTATTGTTTGCATGTTACTGCTTGGCGGTAGAATAGCTGGCAAAGGCGTGGTACTTCCCCAGGCGGACTCTGCCAAGAGTCCTACCACTACAAAATCTTATCTGTTTTCAACACTTTATCGAGATCCAGTCTAGATTTTACGTGATAAATGAGCAAATATCCATACTTCGCCACAAACTCTCGCATTTATTAACGAGGATTATAATAATATATGTAAACAATCATGACAACAAGGTCACTAAATACATTATTTCTTTCCTTACGACTAGATTCATCCATTCCCTGAATTATTACACTAACAAAACATTTTTTACTCTGAAACCTAAACTAAGGGTCTGTGACGTACAGCCTGAAAGGATTGGGTGGGGGGGTGAGAGGGGTAGTGGGAGGGGAGGAGCTGGAATAAAATATAGTCTAATTGGCTTTTTGTAGTCCAGCGGCACAATTCTGTATAAGGAAACGCGACGCCGCCCTCTACCGCGTCGCTAATTCCCGAGCTACTACACGAGGCTAGTTTTTCAAGCTAGGATAGCAAGCTAGTGTTAGCAATCTAGAAAGCTACTATTTATATGTATTTATTACGCAGCGCTAGTTTTGTCTACACGAAGCTAGAAGTACTACAAGTAGTGGAAGTACTAGCGTGCTAGCTTACTAACACAAGCTTGAAAAACTAGCCTCGTGTAGCTGGGACGTAAAGGCTCGAAGGTCGAAGCCTAATTTCCACGTGGCCAAATTGAGTTTAGCCTCTTAGAGGGATGATTGCCTCCTTAGATCTTATTGGAAAAAGTTTCAAAACAGTTGTCTGACGAACATATTTACAAATGGAACATGAGAATTTAAGTGAAGTTAAATTATTATATTGGAGTTGTTAAGCAAAACGGCCGACGGAAAGTGTCTGGGAGTATTGGTACCTTGTTTTTAAGGATATTGCCTACAACATACGTGAAAATCACTTATTAGAAAATACGTGAATACGTGGCAGGCGTCACCCGCCATACACGCTACGGTCTGCCGGAGAGGTCCACCTGTGCAGGAATTGATTTTCGATCTTGCTCCGGTCGCCTGCGCAGGCTTCCCACACACACTCCGGTCTACCTGCGCAGGCATGACTGCACAGGTAGACCTCTCCGGCAGACCGTAGCGTGTATGGCGGGCGTAAGTAATGTTTACAAACATTACTTACTTCACGTCAAGTATGTACCTTCATTACCCCATGTCTCAAAATTGGCCGCCTAAGCAAGTTGGCGAGTGATGTGTTCTTAGTACTTACTAACTCTACTCAATCGTCCACATTTCATTCATCAGAAAATAAGTGACGTCTGGCAACTCTGGGATCTTGGACTATAATAGTACATTATGATATAAGTGCGGTAAGTTGATAATTACAGCCGAGGCTTTATTGCTAGCTCGAGCCGAAGGCGAGAGCTATAATTAGCAGAGGCTGTAATTATCAAAGCGCACGTATGTCATACGACGTTTTATAACATATTTGCGAGGAAATAAACAAAACTCTGACAACATTTTCAAATAAAAACAATACAGCGAAAAAAACGCGCGGAATGATATTTACTTGATCACAGATCACAGCACAGAGTAAGTAATCACTATGGATCACAGATTAGCAATGCGCGCGCATTGGCGCCTTTTTTTTTAAGCAACGGCACAGAACCAGCCGGTATGCCATTAATAATAAAGTAAATTAATATTTTTGTGTTTTGTTACAGAAAAATTAAAGTAATTTATGGTCTAAATTAATTAAATTAACGAATTTAATAATTATTTATTATATTTTACCTCTCAAAGGTAATTTTATTCATAAAATGTTGACCACACTTTTCTGACATAAAAACTCTTTACTAAGATTTAAAAAGGTACCGTTCGTTTTAGACGAACGATCCATAAATTAAAACCCATAACCCACTCATAGGATTCTATAACATATAACTATGTTAATTCGTGCTACTTCATTAACATGCATTTTATTTTGGAAATAGATTATTACAATTATCACATTCCTAAATATCTTAACTTGTCCCATCACTAAAGTGATTTCTCCCCGTAATCACTCTCACTCAGTGACATCGAGTGAATGGAGTGATCGAGAGAACCGCGACTCTCGAGCCTCCGGCCCTTGCCTCCGAACAAAACACTTTTTCCTCTCTTGAAGACATTCTGTTATTGTCTCGGACAATAACTCCCCTAGGAGACGCCAACCTAGCGACCGAGGGACTGTACGCTCGCTTGGTATATTGCTATAAATACCGGGTTTTGAACGAAGGGATTATTTTTAAAGCGATTTAGTTGACGTTTGACCTTCAATCATTTCCTTTAAATAATCATAGTGACAAGACGAGAGTATATGAGTCTGATGTGACAACACTCCTGCCGAAAACAAGACAGTACCACGCAGTTATTGGAATGTGAAAGGTCCAAATTACTGACTAGCCAGTACTCATCCCGAAACCTAAAATAATTAATCTCTTTTTCCCGTATTTTTTTCTAGGACTAATGCTTTTAAAATCAGAACACCAAGGAGTCTCAGACACTACAAATGCTAGGAATCTGAAATTTTGCATGGAGGTCCCTTTTAGCACGTAGGCGCTCGCTAAGACGGGGTTTTGCAAAATTCAGCTCCTAAGAGGGTGAAACAAGGGATGAACGGTTGTATGAATATTCGTCATTTTCAAAGTTATCAAATTGACACGAAGCAAATGTTTGTTCCCTCAATTTTGTAATTTCGAACTGTACGGTGGTAAAATTGGGGTTGAAATGGAGGATGAATGTAAATATGGAAGTTCTCAACCGTTGAAGATAAAACCATAAAACTCTGTTTGTAAAAGGCCCGTGAACAAAATGTAGGTAGTAAATGAACCACCAGGAGACCTATGTAGGACCTATGTAGACCACTATGCCGTCACTTGTAAGCTGTCCAACTGAGTACAGTCGAAGAGGGGGGGTTGCAACCCTCGATCAATTCTCCTTGTCGCATGATTTTTGTACGGCATTGCGAAATAATGGATTAGGCGAGGTATTGAAAAAATAAAAATATATATTTTACGTTTTTAATTATTAGTTTGTCGGAAAATTTCGTGATTTTCCGACGATTTACAGATTTTTGGGCATTTGATTATGTACAGCATTGGTTCCATACAGTTTCAATACCTCTCCTAATCCATTATATCGCAATGCCGTACAAAAATCATGCGCCAAGGAGAAATGATCGAGGGTTGCAACCCCCCCTCTTGGATTGTACTCACAGTTGGACAGCTTACAAGTGACGGCATTGTGCTGAATCTTATTACTTTATACCCTTCTATCATCTTACATAGGTCTCCTGGTGGTTCATTTACTACGTACATTTTGTTCACGGGCCAGTAGTCTAGAAGCAAATAAATGTTTGTTCTAGCAATTTTGTAATTTCGAACTGTATGGGGATGAAATTAGAGTTGGAATGGGGGAGGAATGTCTCTTACGCTTTCAAACCTAAACAACTGAACCGATTTTCATGAAATTGTATAAAATTGTTTTATTATAAGCTGTTTTTAGTAACCGTGTATGTATCTGGGTATTCAAATAGGTACTGCCTCAGTTACCTCAGTATTTATTTCGCGCGAACGAAGTCGCGGGTAACAGCTAGTTAGAAAATAAAAACATTTTGGGAAAATCAATTTGGAATTATGTTTTAAAGCACATCCTAAGCACTAAGTGGATTATGTTCTTGTCTTTTTTTGTGAGAGATAGCCTTAACTTTTAGCAGTATTTTTCGTAGGTCGGTACTTGACCGCAATCTCGTATGATGTAAAGCGATAATGCGGTTCATGATAGAGCGGAGTAACCTAAGAAAATGTTTTAGGCCAATTATCCACGTAGCTGCACGACATCCGCACGATTTCGACAATTATCGGATGCAAGACGAATGCTTGTATCTTGCGTACAAATAATGAAGTCTGTGTCCACGAAACGACAACAACACGACAGCCGCACGTCTTGCGTTTGTTTGTAGGATGCATGCATTCGACAAAAGACGCGTGCGTGGACAGTAGGCCTTATTCTAGATTGGATGATACTCAGATAAATGCAGAGTACATTAATGCGGTCATATATGAAGTATTTGGCCAGAATAAGTACATTTTTTGACGTGACAACGTCTTATAATTCGATGAAGCCGGCTGCACGCACGAAAAAACATGACGTCATGCGGCGTTACCTCGCTCTGAGGCGTTCCATTTAAGGCTTGGAGTTGAAGTTGTCACGTTCAACCATCGTCAGTAACTTTACAGACAACCGATTTTTTACAAGGCCTAGTACCTACAGATGTTTACATAACATATACCTAAGCATAACATTACATAAAACGATATAGAATAAGCAGCGTATATAATGTACCCACAACTGGGACTCGGTGCCTGATGATAACATGCCTGGCCATAACGGCACAGTGACACACAGCTGAACATGAAGAGTCCAAATCATTACCTAGCACTGCACTGCGCTCGTCACCCAGAAATACAAGACAATTTATATAAATATTGGTGGACAATTCACACACAACACCATCTGACCCCAAACTAAGCAAAGCTTGTGTGATGGCGGCCAGATAGCTGATATAATACTTATATAGTTTTAAATACATACTTATTAAACATAGAAACACCCAGACGCAGTGCAAACATTTGAATTCATCACACAAATATTTGCACTGGGTGGGAATTAAGGCATGGCGGTATTGGACTTCTGACAAAACCGGTATTTTTTCGGTATTCAAATTTTTAAAACCGGGATCCCGGTTTTTCGGTATTATACTTCATATATTTGGTATAGTAAATCCGGCACCTACCTACTTAATTTAGCATTTAAAACTATAAAGTTAAACAAAATATCAATAAATACGCATAAATTTTAAACTAGTTTACGCTCGTTCGTTTTATACAAAAAATTAAACCAACTTCAAAACTACAAAAAGGCACTCAAAAGCGAAAATAAATTAATATAACTATTATAAGTCCAACTCACTATTTCACATCTATTTGATGTCGGAGCCAGTCAAGTGAAAAAGCTAGTAGGTAGATGTTATGTACCTAGTAAGTTGTGCAATTACTTGTATCTTTATACTACTATTTATCTGTATACTTGAAAGTACTTGATAGTATATATGGATTAGTATGGCTGGTACCGACCTCAAACGGATGAGTGAGTAGCGCTTAAAATAGTTATAATAATTTATTTTTCGCTTTTGAGTGCCTATTTGTGGTTTTGAAGTTGGTTTAGTTTTTTGTATTAAAATTGTTGAAATGCATCACAAGACCAAATTTAAAAAAATGATTTACCCCCGACTACCTCGAATTTGTAATCTGTACGACATTCTACTAGTCAAGTCCTTTCTTTTGATACCCATATTGAGGTAGTAGTGAATATAATAATGTAATTCGCCATTTGTTGTGGCGGCCATCTTGGATCGGCCAAAATTGTCATAGTGTATAGTATTTTACTAGTCAAGCCCTATCTTATCATTTGATTATCCATATTGAGGGAGGTTGTGAAGAACTTTTGTATATTTTTATTAGATTTAGATACTTTGTGGAAGCGGCCATCTTGAATCGATATTAACTAAACATAGCTAAGAACCGCCGCACAGAAATTAACCTTTAAACAAAAAAACAGCATAATCGGCCCATCCGTTTGAGCTCTACGGTGCCGAGTAACAGTGGGTGTTACTCTATCCCAGCTCTACGGCGCCACAGACAGACACACACACTGACAGACAGACAGACAGACATCGACCTCAAACTTACAACACCCCTTTTTTGTCGGGGGTTAAAATACTTTATGTTACTCTTTTTAGTGGAAAACAAGTTTTTATTAATACATTTACACTATTTCGTGTAAACCATGAAAGAAAATGACGTAAGACTGCCGCTCATCAAGTTTACAACTATAAAATAAATTAAGTAGATTGATTATTGATTGATGTTGATTGTTATTTTCGTAGTCTAGAGCTGCATTATGGGTTTTATTTATGAATTAATTTCTTTATTCAAAATACCGAAAAACCGGTATTTGCAATTTCAATACCGGTATTCAGAATTGCTTCAAATAGTCCGGTATTACCGGTTTTTCGGTAATACCGAATACCGGTATCCATGCCCTAGTGGGAATCGAACCCACGACCCTCGGCTTCGCAGGCAGAGCTACTACCAACTAAGCCACGAGGCCAGTCTCTATTTTATCTCTATGCCCTGTAATTTCATTGGAAACATTGCCCTTTAGACCGAAACACAGTATTGTTTGCACGTTACTGCTTGGCGGTAGAATAGCTGGCAAAGGCGTGGTACTTCCCCAAGCGGACTCTGCACAGAGTCCTACCACTACAAAATCTTATCTGTTTTCAACACTTTATCGAGATCCAGTCTAGATTTTACGTGATAAATGAGCAAATATCCAATATATGTAATAGTAAACAAGGAATACTCAAAACCACTTAAATATAATGTGGGACTATTCCAAGGGTGCTGCTTATCACCAATAGTATTTAATATAGTTATAAATATTCTAGTAGATAAATTAATATCCCGTGAGAAAAAATGGGGCTACCGGTTTAAAATCAACAATAAGTACACTGAGTCAATTTTAGCCTTTGCGGACGACCTTGCAATACTTACACGAAATCCCAAACAGTGTCAAGAATTGTTGAATGATGTTGATGAGTTCTGTACATGGACGGAGGGAATGAGGGCAAAACCAAGTAAATGTCATTGTTTATGTCTGGGTAGACGAGATACCAAATATACTTCTTACGATCCGGGACTCTCCATAAGTGGCCAAAGAGTTGCCACAATTGTAGCGGCTGTGCCTTTCAAATTTCTTGGTAGAAAGATAGACTACAAAGGACGTACACCATCATTAGAGGTAGTTGTTGGAAATTTCATGAACGACCTCAATAAGGTAGACCAACAGCCTATCAGCAATATCAAAAAAGCATGGATATATGACAACTATCTCACATCACGTCTCACTTGGCCTTTCCTAGTATATGACATCGGTAAAACCCTCCTCGCAAAACTAGATGCTAATGTCATAAAGATATTGAAGTCATGGTTTGGATTGGCACATCCGGCTGATCCCTCTACTCTCTTTAGGGATCACAATAGTTTTGGCCTGAAACTAAAAAAAACCATCCGAACTCTACAAACACCTAAGAGTTACAAAAACGCATGTTTTGGGAAAGTCGAAAGACGAATTAATCGCATCTCTCCCAAAAGACAAAAGCGCTTCGGACCTTGAATCTAGACTTCAATTCCATAAACAATTTATGGCAGGTGCACAAGTAAATACAGCTGGGTTGGGTGCGAGAAAGAAAAGGGAAGACCGAGACATGGTAAAAACCTTTCTACAACAAGACGAAAATGACAGTTATAAAGTGCACGCTATGAACTTAGAAATGCAAAGTGAGTGGTTAACCATAGGTGAGTTTTGTATCCCATTAGCTCTAAAGTGGCGCACCTTGCTATATGACTGGTCTCCTGCCTTATTAAAATTTTATCTAAATGCTTTTCAAATGACCCTTCCTGACCAGAGTAACTTGGTAAGGTGGGGAAAAGCCTCTGAAAAATGTTGCTATACTTGTGGTGAGGCGATATGTACAGCAAGGCACATATTGGTGGGATGCAAGGTGCTCCTTAATAGGGGTCAGTACTCACAGCGCCATGACAGAGTACTTGAAATCATACGTGAAGCCGTAAGCCTTTCGGTAGCTAGAGCCCAAAAGGGATTGACGACAAACAAAAGACAAATTAACTTTGTAAAAGAGGGTTCAATTTCAAACTCCAAGAGCAATCCTTACTCAATCCTGGGTTTAGCACCTGATTGGACTATTTTAATGGACACGTATGAAAAGCACTATAAAATCCCAGAGGATGTGGGTGTTTCGTCATCCAGACCGGACATATTTCTTTTTTCTAGGGCTACGAAACGCATAGTCATGGTAGAACTTACCGTACCGTGGGAAACTAATATACCTAAAGACCACGCGATGAAACAAAATAAGTATTACGACCTTCAAAACGAATTAACAAAAAATGGCTATGTAGTTAATTTATACGCTGTAGAAGTAGGAGCGAGAGGTATACCAGCAAAATCTCTCTATAACCTGCTTAAAGATCTTGGATCATCCAGAAGTGCAGTAAGTTCTATACTAGAACGAGTATCTAAAGCTGTACTAGTAGGATCATATCGGATTTGGCTGGGCAGGGAGAGAAATACGAGTAGTGAAGGTGAGTGTTGACGTACGTCAATATAAGGGGCCCCTTTTAAACCTACGCCCGAGTCACAAGTCTTGGGGTCTATTCGAGATTTCTCTCTCTGCCACACGATGGACCCGGCACCCGCACGGTGAATCCATGGAATGCTAAGAAGTTCGTCTCAAACAAAAATGACAGCCCGGAGAGACGGGATGACGCTGGAAAGACAGATGGCTGGTGGAAAAGACATCTGACGGATGGAAAGACATCTGACTGCTGGAAAGACAGTCGAGGGTGAAGGCCTAGCAAGCCAAGCCCGGGAATATATGCGCTAAAAAACCAAATAAGAGAAATACCCCTGGGACAGTCCGAGAGGGGGGGGGCGGAAGATCTGTCCACCGGTTGATAACAACGACGACCCTGGCGCGAATACGGATTTGAGATGCCCTACGTGCGGGAAAATTTACAAGAGACGAGCCTGGTACTTAAAGCACTTAAAGACACATGATGGTGTTGAAGCACGACAGCCGTCGGTCAGTACTTCGACAAACACTATGGATAGAGTTGACCCTCATATATCCCAAGGTGAACCATCGAGTGAAAACTACCAGGAGTCCATTGTCATCAGGACACGTCTTGGCATACCCAGCCTAAAAAATTCCACCTGGAAAGTTCATGACGAAAACTTGGCTATATTGTTAGAACATCCTGGTACAACACAAGACCTAAACAGCCAAGTAGAAACTTTTCAGGACACCATCTATACTTACTTCTCTGAGCACTATCCACCATCAACTTATTATGCTCAAAATAACAAGGAAAATACATTCAAAATAAAATTGCGGAGGAAGAAAAGAGAGTTAATAAAACGTCTTCGGGTAGCTAAAACCATGGGCGACAACCATCTAAGTCACCAACTGTCCAGGGCTCTGAGATCAATCCTTAAATTAATACAAGGAATATCGCTACAAATCAGTAAAAATTGCGATAATCTTAACAGAGCTAAACACGAAGTAGACTTCGATAAAAACCCTTTTCAATACTCGAAAAGTATTTTCAGAGAACAAAATGGGAAGCTTATCTTGACTAATGAGCAAATTTACGATCACTTTAAAAGCACATACGAAGTGCCTAAACGCGGGAGCTCTTACGTAGTACCAAACATCCAAAGACCTAATGATCCTCTGACAAACTTTCAAAGCACTCCACCTAGCGAAGAGGAAGTAAACTATCAAATTAAGAAGAAAACTACTAAATCAGCTCCAGGCCCTGATGGCATTCCCTACATAGTGTATAAAAAGTGTCCATCAGTTCGTAAACATATCTTAAATTTAATATATTCAGTAAGATCTGGTCAGGAAAGCAAATCCCAAAATCATTTGGAAGAGCAATTTTTGTCCTCATTCCTAAAATGCAAGAAGTAACTCATCCAAAAGACACCAGACCGATAGCCCTAACCAATACAATTTCTAAAATTTTTTTCAGTAAAATGCAAACAAAAATGACCA
This sequence comes from Ectropis crepuscularia, assembly GCA_963693475.1. Classification (NCBI taxonomy): domain Eukaryota; kingdom Metazoa; phylum Arthropoda; class Insecta; order Lepidoptera; family Geometridae; genus Ectropis; species Ectropis crepuscularia. Next base: position 13,869,723 of record OY856369.1, on the reverse strand, counting down.
CATTTATGGCTAGCAATAGGTATTTCAGGCCCAACCACCAGAAAGGCTTCTTGCCTGGTATTTCTGGATGCCTGGAACACAATACATTACTAGCGGAAAGTTTGAAAGATGCCAGAACACATGAGAGACAAATAACAGTCTGCTGGATAGACCTAGAGAACGCATTTGGTTCCGTGCAGCATGAACTTATGTTATTTGCCCTAAAATGGTATAACTTTCCTGCTGTAATTATTGACATAATTAATTCATATTATAATCACTTAAAATTCGTTATAGCAGTAAACAAGGAATACTCAAAACCACTTAAATATAATGTGGGACTATTCCAAGGGTGCTGCTTATTACCAATAGTATTTAATATAGTTATAAATATTCTAGTAGATAAATTAATATCCCGTGAGAAAAAATGGGGCTACCGGTTTAAAATCAACAATAAGTACACTGAGTCAATTTTAGCCTTTGCGGACGACCTTGCAATACCTACACGAAATCCCAAACAGTGTCAAGAATTGTTGAATGATGTTGATGAGTTCTGTACATGGACAGAGGGAATGAGGACAAAACCAAGTAAATGTCATTGTTTATGTCTGGGTAGACGAGATACCAAATATACTTCTTACGATCCGGGACTCTCCATAAGTGGCCAAAGAGTTGCCACAATTGTAGCGGCTGTGCCTTTCAAATTTCTTGGTAGAAAGATAGACTACAAAGGACGTACACCATCATTAGAGGTAGTTGTTGGAAATTTCATGAACGACCTCAATAAGGTAGACCAACAGCCTATCAGCAATATCAAAAAAGCATGGATATATGACAACTATCTCACATCACGTCTCACTTGGCCTTTCCTAGTATATGACATCGGTAAAACCCTCCTCGCAAAACTAGATGCTAATGTCATAAAGATATTGAAGTCATGGTTTGGATTGGCACATCCGGCTGATCCCTCTACTCTCTTTAGGGATCACAATAGTTTTGGCCTGAAACTAAAAAAAACCATCCGAACTCTACAAACACCTAAGAGTTACAAAAACGCATGTTTTGGGAAAGTCGAAAGACGAATTAATCGCATCTCTCCCAAAAGACAAAAGCGCTTCGGACCTTGAATCTAGACTTCAATTCCATAAACAATTTATGGCAGGTGCACAAGTAAATACAGCTGGGTTGGGTGCGAGAAAGAAAAGGGAAGACCGAGACATGGTAAAAACCTTTCTACAACAAGACGAAAATGACAGTTATAAAGTGCACGCTATGAACTTAGAAATGCAAAGTGAGTGGTTAACCATAGGTGAGTTTTGTATCCCATTAGCTCTAAAGTGGCGCACCTTGCTATATGACTGGTCTCCTGCCTTATTAAAATTTTATCTAAATGTTTTTCAAATGACCCTTCCTGACCAGAGTAACTTGGTAAGGTGGGGAAAAGCCTCTGAAAAATGTTGCTATACTTGTGGTGAGGCGATATGTACAGCAAGGCACATATTGGTGGGATGCAAGGTGCTCCTTAATAGGGGTCATTACTCACAGCGCCATGACAGAGTACTTGAAATCATACGTGAAGCCGTAAGCCTTTTGGTAGCTAGAGCCCAAAAGGGATTGACGACAAACAAAAGACAAATTAACTTTGTAAAAGAGGGTTCAATTTCAAACTCCAAGAGCAAGCCTTACTTAATCCTGGGCTTAGCACCTGATTGGACTATTTTAATAGACACGTATGAAAAGCACTATAAAATCCCAGAGGATGTGGGTGTTTCGTCATCCAGACCGGACATATTTCTTTTTTCTAGGGCTACGAAACGCATAGTCATGGTAGAACTTACCGTACCGTGGGAAACTAATATACCTAAAGACCACGCGATGAAACAAAATAAGTATTACGACCTTCAAAACGAATTAACAAAAAATGGCTATGTAGTTAATTTATACGCTGTAGAAGTAGGAGCGAGAGGTATACCAGCAAAATCTCTCTATAACCTGCTTAAAGATCTTAGATTGTCCAGAAGTGCAGTAAGTTCTATACTAGAACGAGTATCTAAAGCTGCACTAGTAGGATCATATCGGATTTGGCTGGGCAGGGAGAGAAATACGAGTAGTGAAGGTGAGTGTTGACGTACGTCAATATAAGGGGCCCCTTTTAAACCTACGCCCGAGTCACAAGTCTTGGGGTCTATTCGAGATTTCTCTCTCTGCCACACGATGGACCCGGCACCCGCACGGTGAATCCATGGAATGCTAAGAAGTTCGTCTCAAACTTCGCCACAAACTCTCGCATTTATTATCGAGGATTATAGTATATATATTTTTTATAGCATAGAGTGACGAGACGAGCAGGTCATGTGCCTGATGGTAAGCAACATGCCTCCCACATAACAGCACAGTAACACGCAGCTATTGGAACATGATAGTCCAAATCATTACCTAGCACTGCACTGCGCTCGTCACCCAGAGATCTAAGATATTATGTCTCTAAGCCCTGTAATTTTTCTGGAATCATTGCCCTTCAAACCGGAACACAGTAATGTTTGCACAATACTGCTTGGCGGTAGAATATTTGGCAAAGGTGTGGTACTTCCCCAGGCGGACTCTGCTAAGAGTCGTACCACTACTATATGTACACAATCATGACAACAAGGTCACTAAAGACATTATTTCTTTACTTACGACTAAATTCATCCCATTCCCTGAATTATTACACTAACAAAACATTTTTTACTCTGAAACGTAAACTAAGGGTCTGTGACGTACAGCCTGAAAGGATTGGGTGGGGGGTGGGAGGGGTAGTGGGAGGGGAGGAGCTGGAATAAAATATAGTCTAATTGGCTTTTTGTAGTCCAGCGGCACGATTCTGTAAAAGGAAACGGCATGCCGCCCTCTACCGCGTCGCTAATTCCCGAGCTACTACACGAGGCTAGTTTACTAACTAGCCTAGTAGCTAGGATAGCAAGCTAGTGTTAGCAAGCTAGCAAGCTAGTACCTACTTCTAGCTTCATGTAAAGAAAACTAGCGCTGTGTACACGAAGCTAGAAATACTCCATCTCTGTACTATACTAGATGCACCATCTTGAGAATCTTATAAAATGCGAATGAAAAAGTGGCTTGTGGCAAAAAGTTTCTACAGCATTGCCGAAATGATACCCGGATAATATTAAAAAAAGATGTGTGGCACTCGGGGACTGCCGCGGTAAAGCTATTGCATGTTGCATGCATTTTTATCAACATAAGCAATAGGGATGTTAACAATTTTTCGGAATTGCTTTTATTTTGAAGAGTGACATTTGTTTACCATAATTTATCAACTTATGCAATTATATTTTTTTAAATTTGATTTCTACAGTATTTTTGGGATAATGTTGAGTCTGAGTCACATTTGTTTTTATCATAATCAATCTATTCTATGTCATAATGCTGGAAAGGTTGAGTACAAAATAATATAAACTCATTAGGGTAAAATTTCTACAAAAGATTTAATACAAAATGCTACTTATTTACATTAAGGTTAAAGTTATACAAAGAGATTAAGTACAAAATATCACTTATTTACAGCAACTATTCAAAACAATCTCAAAATCAAATGAGTCAAACAAACTCTCTTACATCATCATACTGTCATATACTTCTCTTAAAATTAATCACACTAACTAAATAAATATTGGTGGACTATTCACACACATGAAAATCTGACCCCAAACTAAGCAAAGCTTGTACTATGGCGGCAAGATAGCTGATATAATACTTATACAGTTTTAAAAACATACTTGCTACTAGCTTTACCCGCAACTTCGTCTGTGCAAAATAAATATTAAGGTAATAATACAATTTCATCAAAATCGGTTCTGTTGTTTAGATGTGAAAGCGTAAGATACAATCGTCGCCCATTTCAACTCCAATTTCATCCCCATACAGGTCGAAATTACAAAATTGCTAGAACAAACATTTATTTGTTTCGTGTCAAGTGTCTATATATTATACAGAGTTTCATGGTTTTATCTTCAACGGTTGGGAATTTTCATATTGACATTCATCCCCTATTTCAATTTCAATTCAATTCCAATTTCATCCCCATACAGTTCGAAATCACAAAATTGATAAAACAAACATTTAAGTGCTTCGTATCAGGTATCTAGAGACAAAATTTGATAACTTTGAAAATCACGAATTTTCATACAACAGTTCATCCTTGTTTCACTCTCTTAGGGGTTGAATTTCGCAAAACCACGTCTTAGTGAGCGCCTACGTGCTAAAAGGGACCTCCATACAAAATTTCAGATTCCTAGCATTTGTAGTTTCTGAGATTCCTTGATGAGTGACCTTTCGCTTTTGTATTTATAGAAGACTAGCGGCCCGCTCCGGCTTCGCTCGAATAATAACCTAGATATCAACTGCAGCGCCATCTGCCGAGCTGATTTGTGAATCTAAACCTTCCAGGGTCCTACCCAAATATATACAAAAAAAACATTCAAATCGGTCCAGCCATTTAGAAGGAGTTTAGGTACTAACAATGAAAAGTGGCATTGATTTATATTTATACTAGCTGACCCCGCAAACGTTGTTTTGCCTTAGTGAACAACCCTTGTCACTTAGGGGTATGAAAAATAGCTAGTAGCCGATTCTCATACCTACAGAATATGCATATAAAATTTGGTTAAAATCAGTAAAGCCGTTTCGGAGGAGTACGGAAACAAACACTGTGACACGAGAATTTTATATATAAGATAGATAGATAAAATATGAAGAAACACCCAGCCACAGTGCAAACATATTTTTTTTATAATGTGACTCATCACTCTATATTATAAATAAGCATGACATGTGCCTGATGGTAAGCAACATGCCTGCCACATAACAGCACAGTGACACGCTGCTTTTGGAACATGAAGAGTCCAAATTATTACCTGCAGCACTGCACTGCGCTCGTCACCCAGAGATATAAGATGTATTATCTGTATGCCCTGTAATTTCACTGGAAACATTGCCCTTCAAACCGGAACACAGTAATGTTTGCACATTACTGCACTGGGTGGGAATTGAACCCACAACCCTCAGCTTCGCAGGTAGAGCTACTATACCCACTAAGCTCATGGCTTACACAGTAGTAGACAGCCTCCTAAAGACGCTAAATAACAGAGGGTACACTACTATTGGTTATGCGGATGACCTCACTATACTGATTAGCGGAAGCGCTGAAAATGTGCTTTGTAAGTCCATGCGCTCGGCTCTTCAGATTGTAGAGAAATGGTGTGGCGAACATCAATTGTCAGTAAATCCGAAAAAAACAGAGCTCATTCTTTTCACCAACAAAAGAAAGTTACCAGAACTACAACTCCCAAAATTATTTAATACCAAACTCACCCTATCATCGCAAGTGAAGTATCTGGGCATCATCCTTGATAATAAACTGAACTGGGCGAGTCATATAGATTAAGAGACAAAAATTAAGAGGGCCTGTCTAACTTTTTGGCAATGCCGGAGACTCATTGGGAGAAAATGGGGTCTCAATCCAAAAATTACACTGTGGTTGTACACTTCAGTGATTAGACCCTCTCTGACCTACGGATCAGTTGTGTGGTGGCCCAGAACACAACTGACCACAATAAAAGCCAAACTCCAAAGTCTGCAACGCCTGGCAAGCCTAGCAGCCACTGGATGCATGAAAACCACACCATCAGCCGCTTTGGAGTATCTCTTAAATTTGAGACCTCTACACTTAGTCATACAAGAGGAGGCCACTGCAGCCGCCCTGCGACTAAGAGCTCACGGACTGTGGAAACAGGGTACAGAAACAGAACACACAAAAGTTCTGAAACGGGTGCTGAAAGAAATACCACTTCTTGAGGCACCCATGGATAGAACAATATGCCAACACGTCTTTGATCGAAGATACAATATCCAACTTAATGCAGAATTAAAAGATAGCTCTGGTAGCAGAGAAGTAAGGATATACACAGACGGCTCCAAAACCTCACAAGGTACAGGAGCCGGTGTCTTCTCAAATGATTTAAACATAAAAATATCAACATCACTAAGTAAGTTAAACACAATCTTTCAAGCCGAATGTATCGGTATCACCAGGGCGGCACAGGCGATCGCAGCCAGAGATGTCGGGGACTTAAACATCAAAATTGTCTCCGACAGCGCGTCAGTGCTTCAAGCCCTAAAAAACAACACTATAACCTCTGTCCTTATACTGGAATGTCACAATGCACTCCAATCCATAACAGGGACGAACAGAGTAACCCTGCAATGGATTAAAGGACACAGCGACTCACTAGGTAATGATGCAGCAGATGAACTGGCCAAGAGAGGAGCAAAGGCAATAACATACGGTCCGGAACCTTTAATGCCTATACCTCAGACCCAAATAAAATCATGGCTGCAGGAAAATAACGAAAAAGCACATTCAATGGAATGGAGAAACATTGAAGGTTGCAGGCAAACAAAAATTGCTGTTCCGGTAGCAACAAAAAAACTTGCCCGCAACCTTATCAGACTGAGCAGGGATAGGATCCGTAAAGTCATAGGTACTATGACTGGCCACTGTCCCCTTAACAAACACTTATTCAATTTAGGTGTAACAGATAGCCCTCTGTGCAGAGGATGCATGGAGGAAGAAGAAACGCCACAGCATGTGATTGTGGAATGCAGGAGCGTGGCGGATCAACGGGCAGAATTCCTCCACTCCCCAGCAGCAGTCCCGGAGGCCTTCAACAACCTGAATAGGTTGCTTGCCTTCTGGGATAGCCTGGGATGGTTGGAGTGATAGGGAAGTATGAGCCACGCACAATGGCCCACTTTGAGAGGCTAAGTGCGGAAACAGCCCCGTCAAACTAAACTAAACTAAGCTCATGGCTTCCAATTCGCTCGCCAGTCTAATTCACTAACATAAGATTATTTTTATTAGTTTATTATTACTTCATTATACAACTGTTAATGTTAATTTTTTTTTTATTTTCCTGTTCAATTCATTTATTCGAACCATAAATCCATAAGAACATGTGGTAACGTCATTCACAAAAAATCAAAGAATCTGTGTACATAATAAGATAAAATAACTAAGGTAAAAATTAATATAAGCAGCTGTAAAGGAGCCTCAGCAATTTAAAGCAGTGAATTGTGTGTGAATTGTCCACCAATATTTATACAGTATACTAAGTACATGATTGAGTACAAACAATGTTACACCAAAAGTTTTATAAATCTACTATTTTACCTTACAACAAGATTCCAATTTCAACACATTTCTCTTCCATATGTTATCTTTAACTTTGACTAACACTTGACTTTGTTGCCTTGCTCAATAGGTTTTTATTTCATTTTTAAACTTGATTTCATTGAGAGCTTGTGCAGGGATTGCAAAAATATAGAAGCGTAGGAAATACAATTTTGTGTTTATGGTGTGGTTTAGGATTCAGATTTAATTTCTGCCATTGACTTTGATTTTTTCTTACATACATTATACATTGATAAATATATGTACAATGATCCCTTCATTGCTATCATACTAAAGTTGTTATGTGGTGAAAATCTCCCGTACTGATTCTCTAGCTGATAAATTATATAAACCATGGATTGCTTTCTTTTGCAATATGAAAACATAGTTCCTGTCCGCAGCCTTTGGCTGTAGCTTCTTCCACAGATTTATCATAGGCACAGGTATTTTCAGATGAAGCTGCTCCTTATCCCATATCCAAGGCTGTTTCATATTTTATTGTGTTCAGGACATACGCGACACTTGACAGTACACACATTTAGATCTCTTTTTATTTGGACATATCCAAACAACATCATCGCATAAGATAATCTTGAAGATCTGAAACAAGCAAACAAACGCTTATTATATTTTACGCACATAACCTAACTTTGTAAACAGTGTTAAAGATGAAGTTCTAAGCCGAAAATCATCTATTACATATTTATGTACTAGACTGCTTTATGTATTATACATAGGTAAATAGTGTTAAACGTAAAACTGTACTTACAAAGATGTTTTCACGTTCATGAATTATTCTGAACTACAAAAGTATTTGTTTCTTGATTGCAAAAAAGTTTGCCTTCTTTGGTAAATTGGAACTACCTATTCCCTTTAGTAAATCCAGATTCCATATTGTTAAGCCAAAACATCTCAATTATAGCACGCTTCTTGGAACATGAAGATTTTCAGCTTTTTCACTATATTTTGCTTTTATGGCACTTTGTTTTTTGTTTATTCATATTTAGTGACATTGACATTCATGTAGTCATGTACATCCAAAAATTTTAAACGTCGCGAAATCAGTGTTCCATCTACTCAAAATATTTATCCCTAAACTTAAGTTAAATTAAAAATCCCTAAAATTGATTAAATAGTGAGCTAGTGAGCTTTTACGCTGACATTATTGCTTCATTGATATACCTATTCCAAAATATGCTATGATAATAGCCGTTAGAAAGTTATTTTCCCGTTCTCTACGTACTCAAATCCACTACGTATCACGGGAAATCCGTTAAGTTGGCAACACTGCTAAGAGCATTTAGTCTGTAAATGTAAAACCATAAGATTGAAAGTCGAATGACCGAGTGGGGAGGACGGCGTGACAGTCTTCCCTCCCTCTTTTTTTGTGAACATAAGAAAGAGATGCACCATTAGTAACAATCGGTCTCCAGGCCCGCGATAAAAGCTATGCAATAGCTTAAAAATGTGTATGTATTGTAATGTTCAAGTATTTATTAATTGTATCCATTAATTTTGACATTTTGACATTAATTTTGCATTTTAGATGTAGCAAGCAGCGCCCCGCGGTGTTACCCGCGTAGTTCCCGTTGTTTTTCCGGGATAAAAAATACCCTATGTGTTCTTCCAGACTATAATCTATCTATGTTCCAAATTTCAGCCCGATCCGTTCATACGTTAGGACGTGATTGAGCAACAAACATCCAAATATCCAAACACCCACACATTGACATTCATAATATTAGTAGGATGTAGTTTCATTGACATTAATTTTTGGATTTTAATTGTAGAACCCAAAAGCTAAGCTAAGCTTAGCGCAATTTTTTAAATACCTACTTGTTTAAACTTTTAAAATAAAGGTACTTACCTACATTTTTTATTTAGATTACATTTCGCTGTAATATTTAGTTCAGAATTGCATTGATGCACACTGTTAGGATACTGAAACTATTATAATAAGATAAATAAACTGAATGTTTTGCCCACGCTGCGCTGTTAGTACTTGTCGCCAATTATTATCATTGTACATAAGTAAAACGTTTACTGTCTAGTTGTTGATATAACACGTAGATTAGATAACAACATAGTCGAGCGCAATATCTATACTAATATTATAAAGCTGAAGAGTTTGTTTGTTTGTTTGTTTGAACGCAAGGATATCTGGAACTACTGGTCCGAATTGAAAGATTATTTCTTTGTAGGATAGTCCATTTATCGAGGAAGGCTATAGGGTATTTAACATTACGCTACTATCAACAGGAGCCGAGCATGAATGAAAAATGTAACAAAAACGGGAAAAAAATATTGCTTTTAGAGAGCTTTCGTTGCGTGACAGCATTTGTCGTATGTTAAAGGTTGCGTCATTAGAACCTAAAGTAACCGAATTTGAACAAAATTTGAATTGGTACGACCAATTTTCGATAGATGGCGTAGCAACGCGCGTGCGTTCAGCTAGTAAATATAATTTAGATATAGTCTATACAGAATATAGACCGTTGTTGGTACTAGTAGCTGACAAACCAGCCGGCTTGAAAATAACATCAAATAAATTATTATTTCATAGCTACAACGAATAGTGTATTGTCTAACTTTAGAGAGTATAATAATATTTTTTATTATTATACTAGAAATTATTAAAAGTTACGGCTGGTCTGAAGTAAGAAGTTGGAACGGCGATTTTCGATCCGGAGCCCCGGGTTCAAATCCCAAGTGCACCACTGTCTTTCCAAAGCAACGTGCGTAATATCGCTAACTTAAAAGTGGTGAAGAAAAACATCGCGAGGAAACCCATATGCATCTTTAATCGTTTGGGATCATTTGTGTCATCCACTAACCCAACAACATTCAAATAGGGTAACCAGCACAGTTATTGCCCAGTTAAGGAATTGATACAAGTTTTTTCATAATAAAACCTTTTTAGAAATTAAAAAAAACAATTATGGAACTTAAACATATTTTCTTAAAGAAAAAACCAGTCACTACTCTCAATATCTTTCAAAACAAATAAATATAACTAGTGCTACAATCACAGTAATTGCCCATTAAACACAGTCATTGCCACTGATCACATACAGTTATGGACCACCCTGTAGTAATCATTCAATCAGTTAATTAGTTTTATTAATAACTAGCGGCCCATTCCGGCTGCGCTCGGATATTGTCATTTAAAGACTATTAATCGTAACAAAAACTATCCTATCTCTCAAGTTGGACCAGACTGCTCACGGTGTGCTAATTTAATTTTTTAGGAATCCATCCCGGACAAACATCGTGACAGGAGATTTATATATATTAAGATTTATTTTGATGAGGATTAATACCAAGGTACAGTCCGCGAGGTATAAGCTGAGCTTTGCATTAGTGTGAGTGATCACCAAAAGTACAGTCAGACGCAGGACGCTGTGACCATGTTCTCTTAATAAGGTGTCAATTTTATATTCAATAAATCGTTGTTTATTATGCAGTATCAATTGTATATTGGTATAAACGATAGGCCTGCCCTGAATACGGTATTCGGAAATTTTAAGTAAATAAGTTATACGTAGGTGACGGATCTCATGCTTTTCCATTAAAAAATTTCTGTTATTCTCTGTCCTTGACCATTTGAATCCTAAAAGAGATACTTCTTTTCGCAATGACCATATTGATCCCGGATAGTTAATGTCAGCTTGTTGTTTAAGAGTTTGTTGTCTGACTGTACTTTTGGTAATAGATGCGTATGCATGTGATCACTCACACTAATGCAAAGCTCAGCTTATACCTCGCGGACTGTACAAATGAAGAGCCTTTTCAAGAGGCGGCAGATATAAATTAATATTTTAGAATAAAAAACTGCTTACTGTGACATAACTATAATATTTAGACATATGCTGTCGCGACACTTTTTGTAGATAATAACTAGCTGACCCGGTGAACTTCGTACCACCATGTATTTTTTCGTCTACATTTTCTAGACTTTCTGCTGTACAAATCTTGTCCCGACAATAACAAACAAAGAATCAACGTACAAACATTTTGAAGATCCATTTTTACGGTTCCGTAAAACTACTAACTGAACCTTTATGGGTTTGTCATGTCTATCTGTCTGTCCATCCGTATGTCACAACCATTTTTTTCGAAACTATAAGAACTATACTGTTGAAACTTGAAAAAGTTAATAACATTTTACTTCAACGTATATAAGCATTTAAAAGCAAGTAATCCCTTTATGCAGAATACAGAAAACCGCACCTTGTGGCGTTCATTAGGAGAGGCCTAAGTCCAACAGTGGACGAATATTAAATAGGCTGATAATGATAATGAATCCCTTTATTGTTAATCAAGTTATTACCAAAAATCAGTTTTATTTTCATTGTAGTGCTTTGTGATATACGATGTTTTTTGTTTGATTACCTGGCACATGGACAAACAAATCTGATGGTTTTCGAACACGGGAGGGAATATGCAACATACAATTGACCATGTCAGAATCATGGGTTTTCTAGATTAATACCACAAACACTATAACACCTCTGCATATCTTCAGCGTACAATTTTCTCTCCAACTTTGTTACTTATGAGATAATATTTTCTATTAGACGGTCTTCTTGTCATAATAGAGGCTGATGGCACTTCATCTCCGGCTAACTGAGCAGATCGTTTTAGTAAAACTACAATTATTTGTTCCCTGAATTGAGTGATAGTAAGTTTTTTGAGATACTATTTGGTTGAATAATAAATGTGCATTCAAGAGAGAAACACAGAGAAATAATATTACGAAATGTGTTTCTTTATTGATACACATGGCCTGGGGAATAGTTTATCTATATACCTTAATGTATTTCCCAGGCCACGTGTATCAAAAAATGTACACACCGGTAAAAAAAGGGATGACGGGGGAGGAGGTGTGATTATTTCCTATACTATTTTAACACCTCACAACTCTAAAAAAACAAAAACTAAAAGTTGACAAAATTTGGTAGTATTTCCATATAGGGCTTGGTGCTGAGCGTGTTAAGGTTGCCTCTGGGACTTGTTTATGATCATAGCAAAAGCAAGCCGCACTGGAAACTGTAGTCGTTTAAACTCAAATGGTGCATCAGTCGGAATCATTGGGATGCGTGGTATCAAAACGTCTTCTCCTTTATACTTTCCTTTCAGTATAAATGCTTATTTCACGTTGTTCAGTATTTTTTGTAGCTAACCGTGTGCCGTTGCGAAGAAGCGGTTCGTTCATATTTCACAGCATTTTAACTACCGATCCAACTTGAAGATTATGTATGGCAGTGGCAATCCTGGAAAATCCAGCGAGTTCAAAAACTCCGGTGGATAGGTAGTTGTTGACGACATCATCTTGAATCGAATCAACTGATTTATAAATCCTCAGTTCGTCTGTAATTTGTTCTTGAATTTTGAAATTTATTTCATTTGCATCTATCTCATTTACATAATAGGTATTAATATTTATTGATCATGTGGCTGTCTTGTCCCTATATTGGACAATGGATTCCATACCCTCCTTCCATTTTTCCCTTTCTATGGCTAATACAGTCCAGTCTTTCCGATATTTGTGGAGGTTGTCTTGCCATCGTTTCTTTGGTATGCCGCGTCGTCGTTTGCAATCTGGCTTCCTCCGCGTGGTAATTTTGGCTCAATAATCATCCGACATGCAGCAAACATGTCCTGCCCGATCCCACTTTCAAATTGGCTGCTTTTTGAGCCACATCGGCTATTCCGGTTTTGGAACGCAGTATGGTGTTTCGTATTCTGTCCGTAAGTTTTACTCCAAAAATATTGCACTCCACAGTACAAACGTGTTCAAATCATTTTGCACAGATAGGAATATTAAATCAATAATTCAAAATAATAAAACACTTTTTTTTTTAATTAATGGATCTATGTGGATTAGTCAATAAACACTTTTGGTAACGCGGTTTGTGTTTGACTGACACTTGATTGATATAGTGACGTGAAAACTGACGCATTTTATATCGCGTGCCGAAGTAAATAATATCGTGGAGCCGACCAAATTGAACATCAGTACTAATGAGTCTTACGTTTTGTGATTATTCAATTTAATTTGGTTCGCGATATTATCGCTTTTGTTGAGTTTCTTCTGAGTGGGCTTCGGATCATAACATTAGATCCTCCTATCCTCCAACTGTTTGGATAGACATGATGGAATTTGAACTTTGTGCAGCGGGAATAAAGTGCAAATTGACTCCTTGACGTTAAAAACACACATATATTGCTTAGACATAAGCGAGTGCCTGTTATTTAATAGGAACTTTATTTCATAGCAATAAAGCTCAAATTGCCTTAACATTTTAGTTAGAAAACGTTTGTATGGGAAAGCACTTCATTTAATATGAACTTTATTCAATAGCAATATAGCTCAAATTGTCTTAACATTTTAGTTAGAAAACGTTTGTGTAGGAAAAAGAAAAGAGCTGTTTTTAGAATTTTCCCGGCATTTTTGTTTTTCTCGCCGTCAAAACCATCCTTGGACTTCAACGAACATTTAAAACAAAGCATTGTCCAAATTGGTCCAGGCGTTGTTGAGTGCGACACACATTTGCAATTCATTTTAATACTATAGATCTTAGATTTACCATAAGCTCCGGGAAATTTTAATCGAAATAGAGTGAAAATCATTTACAAATAAAAGCAGCCAAGTATTTATGACGTACTAAAAAAACTACTAATCAGATCGAATTCAAACCAATTTTCGTTGGTAGTTTGCATGTACATCATATATTTTGTTTAGTTTTATTATTCTCTTATTTTAGAAGTTAGGGGGGGGGGGGGGGGGCGGACACACATTTTACCACTTTGGAAGTGTCTGTTGCGCAAATTATTCAGTGTAGACAAAAACTATCTTAGAAAACTCAACATCATTTTTGAAGACCTATCGATAGACACCCCACACGTGTAGGTTTGATGAAAAAAGAATTTTTGAGTTTTAGTTCTAAGTATGGGGGGCACCCCTATTTTTTATTATATTTGATTTTTTGTAAAAAATGCGGTTCACAGAATACATCTACTTACCAAGTACAGTGTAGTTCTCATAGTTTCGGCGAAAGTGGCTGTGGCATACGGACGGACAGACAGACAAACAGACAGACATGACGAATCTATAAGGGTTCCGTTTTTACGTTTTACGGAACCCTAAAAAGACTATAATGGATCAGTAAACTTATCGAGCGGGATGAAAAATGATTAAATTACTAAAATGGCTATAAAAAAATAAGGATTGGTGATAAAAGAGTAAAAATTTAGGGTTGTATGTATTTTGTAACGCCACATTATAAAAAAATAAAAACATACATTTTTGCCTGAAAATTAAAAAAAATTTTTTTGGGGTGAACAACCCTTTTCACTTAGGGGTATAAAAAATAGCTAGTAGCCGATTCTCAGACCTACTGAATATGCAAATAAAATTTGGTTAAAATCAGTAAAGCCGTTTCGGAGGAGTAAGGAAACAAACACTGTGACACGAGAATTTTATATATAAGAAGATGAGTTCTGCAAAGTCGTAGTAAATGATTTTGTTCTATCATCAAAAGTTTACGCAGCGCACGCGACGTAAGGAATTTTTCAGGTCATTTTTTTACACCTTATGTTACATTATTGGAGTTTTAGTAAGAATCCCTAATTTTTTTTAAATATAATATAGCCTATGTTACTCGGGAATAATATAGTTTTCCAAAGGTGAAAGAATTTTTGAAATCGGTCCAGTAGTTTCGGAGCCTATTCATTACAAACAAACAAACAAACAAATATTTCCTCTTTATAATATTAGTATAGATATAGATATACAAAAAATTAAGATATTTTTTTTGCATTTCTTACAAACATATAAAAGTAACTCAGGCTTTGAACCACAAGTAACTCTTTTCCATCAGTGTAAGAATACGAATTTCATCAAACTATCCCCTTATATCTTTTTCAGATATGTTTGAGCTGGCTTTAGTCAGAACTTCTGATATTTTATTATTCTTTGTGTCGATGATGTAATACCAAGATGGTCTAATTTAAGGCACCTTTTTAAAAAAACCTTCCAACACCCAATGCCAGGTCTGTTATTCGTAAACGGTATAGGTCTTGGATTCCTGAAAAGAAACTTCTGTACGCTGTCTAAAATACCTATTGTCATTATATTTGGGAAAACCTTTTCGAGCTGAAGCAATAATCCAGTCTTCAAGAAGAACTTCTTCATCTGAAGTCAAGATAGGTGATGGGCCCAGACTAGTCTTGTTGCCTGGGTTACGTTTATAGAATCTAAACGCTATAACAGAATGCCATATTTCTGTGCTACTGGAGATCTGATAATTGATGTAGATCATTATTCATTATTCTGAACTTCAGCAATAGCTTTTTCAAGATTTTGCTAGATGTAATTTAATTAAGTTGCTATTGGCATTCCGAAAAAGAGAACAAAACTTCATATGTACAGATATTAACCGGGCAATAGCTAAAATAATGTATGGCAATCACTAAAGTTATTTAAAAAAAAATGTTTGTCTGTAAAGTCGGTTTACTGACGATAGAACGTGACAACGTCTTAAGAAAATACTGATGGAATGGTAGCATTTTTCAAAAGAAAATTTTAATTTCATTTGTTTAATAGATTTGTATGTAAAAAGTAATCAGTAGAATTTAGTCATTTTCAATCAAAACAATGCAAAAAAGCTTTTAGATGCCGGGGATCGAACCCGGGGCATTTCACATGCAAAGTGAACGCTCTACCACTGAGCTACATCCCCGCTTGAATTACTGGTCGAAATAATTAATACAACTGTAACAAACATGCGGCGAGGTAACGACCGACGGTAACGACCGACGGTAACGGTACATGACGTCATGTTTTGTGGACGTGCAGCCGGCTTCATCGAATTATAAGACGTTATCACGTCAAAACAATTATTGATAACCAACAGCAAAAACAACAGTTATTGACCAACCTCTTTTAAAACTTTACGAAAAACTTAACGGTTAAAACAATCTGTTATACAGATACTTCAATAACTATTTTAACATATTAATTTATCAAAATCTACTTAAAATCGACAAATGCTAGAAAGTATTGTTTATACCGATTTGTTGTCCTTAAGGGCGTACCCCGAGCAAATGACCTTGAGTATTTCTTACCTTATCGCACACCGCAAGAAAGAGCAAGAGAGAAACAGTAGGATTTGTCGCTGTTTTACGCTCAAATTTTAGAATAAACCCTTTATAAAATCAGATTTTGGTCTTTTGAAAAAAAATAAAACTACTAAAATGTTTGTAATGGAATTGTCTATCCGTTGGTGTAAGTACAAAATCAAAATAATGGACGATTTTCGAGGAGATGCATGATAACTACAATTATTTAATTTTTTCATAGTTTCGTTGTGAGGCGATTATTTACACAATAAGTTCATTAACAAAAAAATAAAGCTACCATTTTGAAGCCAAGAAGTTGTAGAAATTTAAATGTATTTTTTACCAGTTGATATTTGTTTTGGCTAATGAGTAGATAGCTCTTAAAACTGGACAAAAAACTCGTTTTGCTGGGAGACGCACCTTAAGAAAAATCATAAGAAGCTTACTTTTTTGATTAGCTGCAGACCCGTAATACCACATAACACTTATACTCTAAAGAGCGTCATACTAAAATCGGCCATGCCAGGTCGTGAAGAAAAATGTCACCCATCTTTTAAATTAAAATAATGCTGCCAAAAGCTAAAACTTGCCAGTTATCGAAATCAATTTGTAGTGGTACTTTTAGAAGTTAGAAAAATAAATGTTTTTACTTAATATTGGCAATCACTGTACTGTGGGCAATGACTGTATAGTGGTTACTCTATCACAAACTATTTGTGTGAATAACAAAAACACCTATACAGATAGTTTGAACGTATAAGCGACAAACGTTTTTGTCGTCTTCAACTCAACAGTCAATTGATTTCTTTTATGGTCTTTGTTAGTTAATATCAGGCGAGAGAGCGATCAATCAAGTGTAAGTATAAACTGTCCACGTGTCCACACTCTGTAAAAACGGCCAGGTAGGTACCAGGGCAACAGAAACAGTAAAGAGTTTCGATTACCTACCTCCAACAGCCCAGCGTTTATCTCCAGATACCAGGACAACAGAAATATAAAAGAGTTGCGTTTGCCCCTAGGTACCAGTACCAGGGCAACAGCAAGTTTTCACTTCTATCGGCAGTTCCTATGACGGCCAATTTTTTTTTTTATAGCATTGAGTGACGACACGAGTAGGACATGATTGTGCATGATGTTAAGCAACATGCCTGCCACATAACAGCACAGTGACACGCATCTATTGAAACATGAAGAGTCCAAATCAATACCTAGCACTGTACTGCGCTCGTCACCCAGAGATCTAAGATATTAAATCTCTAAGCCCTGCAATTTCTCTGGAAACATTGCCCTTCAAACTGGAACACAGTTATGTTTGCACATTACTGCTTGGCGGTAGAATTGTTCCCACGTTTGAGACTTGGAAATTTCCCTTGCAAGGAAAGAGTTAAACAAACAAGCTAGCCCAGTGCATGCGGGTGCAGACTTCAAACGATTCTTGGAACGTGAAATTTTTCTCACAATGTTTTCCTTCCCCGTAAAAGCAATACGTGATAATAAGCTTGTACATAAGCACTTGGAAAAATAATCAGAAGTGCCGACGAGACTAGAACCTCCAACCTCAGGATTCTGAATCGCACATTATAACCACTAGTCCACTGCGTCCGTACAGTCAAGCGTAAACAAATTAGTAACTAAAACTAAACTAAGCTACTAAACTCCGCGCCGCCATGCATCACCATTGATTATTAGCGCTACTATAGTATTTGTCTTTTTAGGGTTCCGTAAAACGTAAAAACGGAACCCTTATAGATTCGTCATGTCTGTCTGTCTGTCTGTCTGTCTGTCTGTCTGTCCGTCCGTATGTCACAGCCACTTTTTGCCGAAACTATGAGGACTACACTGTTGAAACTTGGTAAGTAGATGCATTCTGTGAACCGCATTAAGATTTGAACAAAAAAAAATAAAAAAAGATAAATTAGGGTTGCCCCCCATACTGAGAACTGAAACTCAAAAAAAATTTTTTCATCAAACCTACACGTGTGGGGTGTCTATCGACAGGTCTTCAAAAATGATGTTGAGGTTTCTAAAATAATTTTCGTCTACACTGAATAATTTGCGCGAGAGACACTTCCAAAGTGGTAAAATTTGTGTGAGGGGGGGGGGGCCCTCTAACTTCTAAAGTAAGAGAATGAAAAATCTAAAAAAAATATATGATGTACATTACCGTGTAAACTACCAACAAAAATTAGTTTGAACTCGATCTGATGAGTAGTTTTTTTTAGCACGTCATAAATACACTATTATTGAAACTTCGATCAAAGTTACAACGAACTACAAGAACTATGTGTACTATGTATATTATGTTACATGCTGCAACGGAACCCTTCATGGGCGAGTCCAACTCGCACTTGGCCACTTTATTTATTTAAACCTAGAATAGGTACTCCTTTCTTTTGAATTTTGACAGACCTTTTTTTTCTTGTAGTTCAACGCCCACGTCTACAGTCCCAATGTCCGGAATAACAAAGTTCAAAATTTTGACCACAGGCCTTCAGATTATTAGCGCCACTGTAGTATTTGTCAATGAAAACAAATCCATATGTACGGGAAGACACAGTTCAAAATTTTGACCACATAGCTTCAGACTATTAGTGCCACTGTAGTATTTCTCAATGAAATCAACGCACATTGTTTAGAAGTGACATAGTTCAACAGTTTGACCACAGGCTCTCAGCGAGGGCTCGGTCCACGGCCTATATTTCGAAGTGCTATTATTTTCTGCCAATCGATTAAACATCTCCATCGGATACAAAGAAGTAACAAACGTGGAATTCGTAAGAATTTTTTTTCACTGAATTTTATTGATGTAACTATAAGCAACCTATTGTGGGAAACTCACTATTGGGACTTGGGACCGTGTCTCATAAGGAAAGAGTCAAGGAGAGACTTGTGAATATCTTTTTCAAAGTAAACTTATCAGTGGTAGGTTGTCTATGTGAGAGTCAGGTGTCTGCAAACCTGTATGCAACCTGTATGACAGACCACCACCACCATGCTGATTTATCGCTATTCCTTACACCTATCTATTCTATATTGTATTTTTACTGTATTAATATGTTAGTGTGCATAATAAAGTATTTCTGTCTGTCTGTCTGTCTATCTAAAAGCCGGGTCACACAGAGGCGATCCGATAGCGATAGCGATCAGATAGCGATCCGGATCGTATCCGAGTATGGGATCGCGCCCGCTTGCTGTGTGTCAGGTTGCATACAAATTCGAACATTACAAAATATCCCGTCTCGGATCGCTATCGCTATAGCTATCGCTATCGCTATCGGATCGCCTCTGTGTGACCCGGCTTTAAGATGACGGTAACAGGAGTTCTACTACGAAGTCCGATAAACGATATATCGGTCGAACTTATGGACGTTTCCTACCTCGAAAAACATTCTGTCGGTTGATGGATCGGCTGTTTCGTTCGATCCGACCCTCATCCAATCTAAGTCTATAACTTCCGACCGAGGTGTATCGATCCGAATGTTTTTCGTGGTAGGCTACAATCCGATTCCGCTGTCGGTCAGATCCGATCATTCGGAGTTTGTTTTTGTAGTAGATCTGCTGATGCTAGTTCGCCTTCTGAGTACACTCTCCAGTTTGTTTGAAACCTCCTTGTTCAGTTTCAAGTTGCAATACAAAAGGCTTTCAAACAAAGAACAATACAGTAAATGATCACTCGTTCAGACGGTTCATTCACTCGCGAACGAAGCGAAGCGAACGAGTGAACGAGATCAATGACTTCCATTCTGTTTAGCGAATTCTTGATTTGATGCTTTCATTTGCGGTAGAGATAATTTCTTAGTAGGAAACTAAGTTATGAATTCCGAAATTTAACTTTCAGCACGATTTTGAGGTCTTTAAAGTCGTTTGTCTTGTCTCATTGTCTTGAGGTTGTTGGCTCAAATTCAACCTGTACCTCTTCTGTCTTTTTTTAACTTTTATAGGCTTACATTTGACCGCCATTTTGCTTAATTTTAAGCGACGATGCGGTCTACAATGGAGCGTACATACATAGGATAAATCTTTGAGTATTTTTCAATTGAAAACATCGTGAACAAATTGACATTTTCCACGAAAGATGACTTTCCAAGGCATGTGTCAATCACCAACCTGCACTTGATGCCCACTCACAGAGTAGTAGATTGGCGTTGACCAGTCAAATCTCAAATGGCAATAAATCGTGGTCACGTGATCAAATGACGCTCCTTTGCGTGATAGTCTAAATTTTTTTATAGTATAGAGTGACGGCACGATCAGGACATGTGCCTGATGGTAAGTAATTTGCCTGTTCTTAACAGCACAGCGTACGCAGCTATCGGAAGATATACGAGTGCAAGTAACTAGCTAACACAGCCCTGCACTCGTCACCTAATACCCGGTTTACATTATTCCAGTCTAGCGGTCGAATCCAGCGCTGGATTGCTTACTGGAATAATGTAAACCGGCACTGGAAAGCATCAATCCAGTGCCAATGCATTCCAGTACCGGTTGACATTATTCCAGTAAGCAATCCAGCGCTAGATTCGACCGCTGGACTGGAATAATGTAAACGGGGTATAACTTAAAATTCTCTAAAGATTTATGAAATGAATTGCACAAAACCAAAGACTTCACATAAGTATACCTATATATTAAGTCAAGAGTTTTTTTTTTAAATAAAGAGTGACTAGACGAGCAGGACATATGCCTGATGGTAAGCAACATGCCTGCCACATGACAGTACAGTGACACGCAGCTATTGGAACATGAAGAGTCCAAATCCTTACCTAGCACTGCACTGCGCTCGTCACCCAGAGATCTAAGATGTTATATCTCTAAGCCCTGTAATTTATCTGGAAACTTTGTCCTTCAAACCGGAACACAGTAATGTTTGCACATTACTGCTTGGCGGTAGAATATTTGGCAAAGGTGTGGTACTTCCCCAGGCGGACTCTGCTAAGAGTTAGACCAAACGCTTTACACCGAGCACGGGTCTGATCGCTCTTGTCTTGTCGCTCTTGTGGAAGAGTCATACTTTTGTCGCGGCACGTCACTATGTCACCATAGCTAACATACACCTCATCTGCTTACGATTGGTACAAAGGAACCGCACGGAAAACCCTGATCTATTTACTAATCTTATCTTATATATAAAATTCTCGTGTCACAGTGTTTGTTTCCTTACTCCTCCGAAACGGCTTTACTGATTTTAACCAAATTTGATATGCATATTCTGTAGGTATGAGAATCGGCTAAGTGACAAGGGTTGTTCACTAAGGCAAAACAACGTTTGCGGGGTCAGCTAGTTCTTTATATAAGAACAAAACTAATAAACTTCAATTGTTCCACTGCAGGGCAAAGATTTCCCCTATTCTCTCATTGATAGTAAAAATGAATCCGATTTTAATTCTAATAATCTCAATCCTATTTTGGACACAGAAATTGAAACCTGTTAGTGCCGAACTGGTTCAAAGCCACGAAGGTATTCCAATTCCGTCCGATGTCGGATTAGCGAGGAATTCAGCCATCCAGCGCTGAAAGCCGCTGGATCAGACTGAGCCGCTAAACGCGAGCGGAATTTAAGCGCAGAGACCGGTGGATTTGCAGTCGTTACTTTTTTACGGCTAAAGCTAAAACGCTGTTTTTGTAAAAAGAGGCTTAGTATTATGCAAAATGCTGACGAATTATGAAAAGCTAACGAGTTACCCGGTACTCTGTAAAAGTGTTTACTTTTTTAGACAATGATATTTATTCATTCTTAATCTGGTATGTGTATGACTTATATCAGTGCACCCTCACTCGCTCAAGGTCGCGCGGTTTTAGCCTACCGCTAGACCGTTCCTTCCAGGAAACAACGCTACAAAGGAAACGCGCTAGACAGGGACAGAGTTACGCGTTAAAAGAGAGCGTAGATGTTGAGTTGAAAATCGCGACAGGAATTGAGCGCTAATGCGAGCTGAATTGAACTTTGTTGTGTCCCAGCAAGAGTCGCTATTTATATAATTGTATTTGGTAAGTGATGCTTCTGTACTAATATTTATTCTGTGCTTATGGTACGACTGAAAAGTCTTGTCAGTTTTTTTGGAATGTAAAGTTCTAGAAGCATCCCGAGGTTTCATTCGCGTATTTTCCGATCCCGTTAGTTTTCTGGGATTACGACAGTCTAAGTATTATTTCTGTTTTTTTTTCTATCTGTGTGCGAAATTTTATCTTAATTCCTTCAGTAGTTTTTTCTTGAAATAATAAGAAACTTACATTTAAACTTTTACTTTTCTATAATATTAGTAAGATTAACGAGGCAAGATAAACGTCTTACAGTAAGCAACACAAAATATAATATCCATAACAGAATCTCATAAGTAGTAGCCCACTGTATTTTCCCACTTCTGGGACTTGCATCTTCTCTCACCAGGGGAGAATCTAGGCTATAGTCTTAAGGCCGATTTAAACTGAACGAACATAGAGCTAGAGCTGGAACAAGAGCATTCTTTCTCGATCTTTTAGTGTAAACGAAAGATCGTTCTTAGCGTGTTCCATATTATATATTCCATAGAATCTTTGCGAACGCAAACAAAACAACGAAAGAATGCTCTACGTTTGTTTACACCAAATGAATTTGATACAGTGGGGATAGAATGAGCATTCGCTCGTCTGATGTAAATCGGCCTATACGCTAACCTAGTGTCAGTTAGACACAAGTCTTTCAAAGACGTCTTCCTTGAAACATTGCCAGTTTGACCGCGAATTATTGTTTTAATATTTTCTACTGGTAGCATTTACTTATTGCAAAGATCACCTGGCGAAGTACCACAGTCTTCCGGTTTGAATGGCAATGTTTCCAGAAAAATCACAGAGCAAAGATATGAGTCATATTATATATCTGTGTGAACGGCACAGTGCAGTGGTTAGCAGTAGTAGTTTACTAAAGATGTTTACAAATAAACGAGTGAAGACGCAAAGCATAGCTAGCTCGTAATACCACGTGCATGGATGTATAAAAATACGGACGTAGACTCGCTAAAACAATAACTGTGTCACTAGAGTCGGCCACATTTGGACGTGTGCTTTGTCAAGCTGTCACCGATTGGCTGATACGCACACATACACACAAATTTGCGCGTGTAATAATCACTGATGTGTGCATGTCAGCCTGTATGTGACAGCGCACACGTGAAAAAAATGTGGCCGACTCTATGGACACAGTTTTTTTTTAGCGAAATTACGTCCGACTTTCTTTATACGTCCATGACCACGTGATACGAATGTGATGTGAAGCGTGATAATGAAGGTTGGTTGTTCCCAGAGTGTGTCCGGCGCGCCCGAATGTCGGTCGGTATGTAATTAGCGCCGCGCGTCACCTTTGATCAATCCATTAGCGAGCTCTCTTTAGATAATATATTGTACTAGCTGAACGCGCTTGCGTTGCTACGCCATCTATCGAAAATTGGTCGTACCAATTCAAATTTTGAACAAATTCGGTTACTTTAGGTTCTAATGACGCAACCTTTAAAATACTGTCACGCAACGAATGCTCTCAAAAAGCAATATTTTTTCCCGCTTTTGTTACATTTTTCATGCATGCTCGGCTCCTGTTGATAGTAGCGTAACGTTAAGTAGCCTATAGCCTTCCTCGATAAATGGACTATCCTACAAATAAATAATCTTTCAATTCGGACCAGTATTTCCAGAGATCCTTGCGTTCAAACAAACAAACAAACAAACTCTTCAGCTTTATAATATTATTAAGTATTGATTCTATGTAAGGGCTCCCACACAAAACTGTGATGCGATGCGATGCGACGCCACATCGGAGGAACTTGCGATGCGAATTGCTGTGATGCCAATTCGTGCGACAAACCGTTGGTTCGGGTAACCATACTTTCAACGGTAGTCAGCCATATTGGATGTGTGTTTAGGAAGTGTAACATGGATCGCAAAAAGATTGTTGCACTGCTCTTTTCAACACAAGATTTTGGTTTCATACACATACTAGCAGTTACCCGCGACTTTGTCCGCTCCAAATAAATACTAAGGTAACTCAGGCAGTACTTACCTTAGGCAGTACTTTATATTCAGACACATTTGCGGTTACTAAAAATAGCTTATAATAAAACAATTTCATAAAATTTCATCAAAAGTGGTTCAGTAGTTTAGGTGTGAAAGCGTAAGAGACATTCGTCTCCCATTTCAACTCTAATTTCATCCCCATACAGTTCGAAATTACAAAATTGCTAGAACAAACATTTATTGGCTTTGTCTATCTACCTAATTTATTGCACTGTAGTAAAATATCTACCAGTCTGGTGGTAGATAGATAGATAGATAGATAGATAGATAACGCTTTATTGTTCACAATAAAAAAACTTACAAAACAGAGACTTAGCCTAGAACAAGTGAAACAAGTGGCGACCTTATCGCTAAAAGCGATCTCTTCCAGGCAACCGAAGGATGGAGAGAAACATGCAATGGAAATAGACGGGGTTAGGGTACAGTGTGACTAAAGGTATCACATAAACATACATATCAATAATCATACATGCTAATACTTAGAATACCTACTTTTAACCTACAATAAACTAATATATAATACATTGATAATATACCTACTTAAATAAAATAAATAAATAAATGTAAATAGATATCTAATACGAATAAACTCATTGTGGTGACAGCTGTGATAAATAAAAGGCCTTGACATGGTTCTGAAACACAGGCAATGATGGAGCATGTCTGACAGGCACCGGTAAGGCATTCCATAGCAGTACTGCCTGAAAAGCGAACGATTTGCCGTAAAAGGTTTCAGAACGTACAGAGGGTGGATTTAGTACTAAATCGTCATTAGATCGTAAAGGGCGAGAATGCGTATTGCTCCAGAATGTGAAGTTTTCTTTCAAGTAGCGTGGGGTTGAAGGACTAAACAAGACATTGTAAAGAAGAGATAAAATATGAGCATTCCGGCGAAAACGAATGGGGAGCCACTTGAGCTGATTACGAAATTCGGATATGTGATCATATTTGCGTAAGCCAAATATAAATCTAATACAGTAATTTTGAAGTCGCTCAAGTTTATCAAGCTGGGTCTCAGTGAGATTAAGAAAGCAAACGTCTGCATAATCTAGGAGTGGAAGAAGGAGAGACTGGGCAAGTGTAACTTTGGTGGCAGTGGGTAGAAAATTGCGGAGTCGCCTTAAAGATCCACCAGATGCAAATACTCTGTTGCTAATTGACTCCAAGTGCGCTTCCCAACTTAAAGTTTGATCAAAAATTACCCCAAGATTCTTTACTGATTTGCTGTAAGGAATTATAATCCCGTCAAAAACAACTTGAGGTAATGTAGCCCAGTTAATCCTAGATACCATATAAGAACTGCCAATGATGATGATCTGTGTTTTTGCTGGATTAACGCTCAAACCAAAATTGATACCCCAATTTAAAATTTGGCGCAGATTAGAGTTCACAGCGTCAACTGCCACGTGCAAATCGGAGAGTGATGCTAAGGAATAAATCTGGAGGTCGTCTGCATAAAGATGGTAGGAAGAACTAAGATATAACGATATAGAATTGATAAAAATTGCAAAGAGAAGAGGTGATAGCACACCGCCTTGAGGAACACCAGCTTCAGTATTACACCATGACGAAAAAATATCGTCTAAGCGAACACATTGCCGGCGTCCATATAAATAGCTATGAAACCAGTCGATCACCGATGGAGATATGTTAAAGGAGCGCAAGATTGTCAGTAGGATATCGAAATCAACGGCATTAAAAGCATTACTGAAGTCTAACAGAGCTAGAACAGTAAGCTTGCCGTTCTCCATACCCAGTCGTATATCGTCGGTGATTTTCACAAGTGCAGACACAGTGCTGTGCCCAGGACGGAAACCGGATTGTAGAGGATTAAGGAGGTCATGTCTATTAAGGAAGTGGTTAAGTTGTTTGTGTACAAGACGCTCCAAAACTTTGGATAGAAATAGGACGGTATTCGGAAAAGGATTTAGGATTTGGTTTTTTGGGTAAAGGAATAATCTGAGCATCTTTCCAGATAGAGGGGAATACTGCAGAAGATATGGAGTTATTGAGAAGGATGCACAATATAGGAAGGATGATGTCCAGAATAGGCACAAGCATGTTCCGACTTATGTTGTCACCGCCGACGGCGTTGGAGGATATCGAGGATATGGTAATGCTGTATAATCCTTACTAATATTATAAATGCGAAAGTAACTCTGTCTGTCTGTCTGTCTGTCTGTCTGTCTGTCTGTCTGTAATGATTTACCATCTAAACCAGTGAACTGATTTTAATGAAATTTGGTACACAGATAGACTAGACCCCGAGAAAGGATATAGGCTACTTTTTATTGCAGAAAAAGGGTTGGAGGTTGAAGAATGTAACAAAAACGGGGAATAATATTTCTCTTCGAGAGCATTAGCTGCGTGTGCCATTCTCCTTGGTATGCGCTGAAGTCTGATGACAGATGACAGGACATGTCGGTCTATATTTGAAGGTTACGTCATTTTAGGTAATCAAATTTTCAATAATGCATTGTTTACATTAAAGTATTATCAAATTAAAAATCTCCCTAATCTTATATTGTAATGTTGTTTATATAAAATTTGTCCGTTGATTTTTATACCTCTACACTAAACATTACTATTTTACCATACTATTCACATACAATCGTAGGTATATTGGAAGTGCTTGAAGGAAGCACCCTGCTGCCTCGATTTCACACTAAAGAGGTTTTTAACAATCAAGCTCAAGATTATCTGAAGAAGACTGATCACCTGAATGAAGCATCATACTACAATGAAAAACATACAGAACATGGATTAACTACGCTCTCAATGTTCAAACGCTGGACGTTGGCGAAATTGCGGTGGTACCCATTACCGACTGGTAAAATGCATTGTTTGCGAAGGTATTTTTATAAACACGATGTTTGGATAAACGTTTATCCGAACGAGTACATTATTTATCACAAATATATAATTTTGAGCAAAATCGCCCTTGGTATTATTTAATTTTAATGAATATTTTAGGAAATATCTTAGTTTTAAAATAACTCTGCAACAAAATAATAGACCACTTTATTGTGAGTACGTGGTACAGTGATGTTTCTTAGCGTTGTCTTCCAGATCCTCGAGGCGATGTAGCAACAGAGGCGGAACCGCGGCCATCACTATGTTAATGCGTGACCATGCGTAAATGTTTTAGATTTACCATTTGACCAAATTACCAAGACCAAATTAATGTTTGAGATATTATAACGAAATAAGTGATTTTAGTGGACTGTATTTATTTTTATAATTTTGAAATATGTGAACGTGATTTGTTGGCCAATACGAAAGAAATATTTTGTAGAACTAAATATGGAAATGAACGGATAGAATAGTTCTTGCTAGGATATAGGTAGATGGATGCACAGTACCTTCTAGAAGCTCTGCAACTTCGCCAGGAGACCACCGTGAACAGGGTGGTGTTTTCTTTGTCCTTTTGGAGTTTTGTGAGGGTTCCTTAGACGATCGTTTTAACGTAGCAACGTAACAATTGGCGACACAAATTAAAGTTTTTCCAGCGAAAAGTCCATTGAGTGAATGGTTAGGTATCCATTATGTTTTACAGCAAAACAAAGTCAATCGAGATAACGACACGACACAACACTCGAGAGAACGTTTTGGTATATTGTTTTCACAGCGAAAAATTATTGTAGATAACGACACGCTATAAGATTCTCGAAATATACACGTAAAAAAGGCACATAATTTTCAACTATATTCAATGACCGCGGCGAATAGAAAGAAGACAGCGGACAGCCGCCGATTGCTCTACGAGAGATACTATTTGCTTCCTTTCCGAGGGGATCCCGCATAGACAAGGCGAGGGGTTCAGTAGCCGTGGCCTGATCATCCACAGTGAAGCTAAGAGAAACCCGTTGTGGGACTGCTAACCAGGGCTATGGGCTCCAAGCCTTGCGTTCCTAGCAATGCGGTCAGGAAGGAGTTGCGCAGCGTAGACAGTGTCGGCGCGAATGAGACGTGCCGCGATATTTGGTGGTACGCACCGTGACCGTAGAGAAGACGATGAACGAGATGAGAGGCTGAAGAGGAATTCCGGTTTAACGGTGCACAACTCTCCCTGCCCACTGTGGCCTTGCGTGGTCGCCAACGTATGACGGTGAACGCGGTGGGAGTGTAGAGGAAGAAGAGAGTGCCGATATATCGGTGAGCTGCTGTCCCCGTCCTCTTCAGTCGGATGGTGGTAGGCGACGAGGCCGACCATTTGGCCCGCCGTGAGAGACAAAGGGTGTCTAGACGTGAAGATGTCTGGTACCCACTCTGGTGACCACGGTATGCATTGTCCCGCGGCGGGTTCACAGAAGAGTGCGAGAATATCCCGGTGTTTGCGCTGTTTGTGGCAAAGATGAATTAATACTGCCGAGGTTTTAGCCGGTAGGGTAGGGCCGGTAGGGCATGGTGTCGAATCCGACACAAATCGACTATTCCCTTCAAGCGCAATGGTATGTTAATGCATTACCTCCACATAAAATGTTACCATTTGCCTTTTAATTTCAAAATAATACAGTTTCCCGTTAAGTAGTCGTATGCTGAAACTATTATTAAAGCACAGGGGCAAACATTTAAGCACCTAGAAATCGATTCTTCGCGCCAAGACTGTTTTTCATACGGACAACTACTTAGGTATCTGAAGCGTTATCAAGATCACGCACGTTACAGAGATAACCAATTTGTTCTTCTACCCCAAGAATTAAAAAACTGAAAATATCGTATTTACAGAAGCATTTTAAAATACCTGTACTATAAAACACATTTTACTAGAACCCAGTACTTTTTTTTACGTAGCGTTTCTTTATTCTTTTGGTATAGTTCTCTTACTGATCATAGCTTTTTATAGCAATGGATATTTTAGTAGAGATTTTCCTCAAATAGCCGCGGGTGAAACCGCGGGTTACAGCTAGTACAAAATATGTGTTAGCAAACACCTACTTAACATCTTATTGCCGACCTGTTAAAAATTAATAACAAAATCAATGTAAATTAAACTAGAATTTACCCACTCATGCAAGTTGAGGGATTCCAAGAGTAGCAAAAAAAAATTGGCAGAGTCATAGGAACTGCCGATAGAAGTGAAAATTTATAACTCAGAATTTGATAGCTTACCTTGGAAACTCTACGGATGTAACCGGAGGGCGTGGCCTCGCCATTATGGCATGGCCATCTAGAAATGCGTCAGCGTTTCCCATTGGCTCACGCATTTCTAGATGGCCATGCCATGATCGCGAGGCCACACCCTTGCAGCATTTCCCATTGGCTTACGCATTTCTAGATGCCCCATCGCCAAGGTCCCGAGTTTACCCGATGTTTTCTTTTCATACTCGAGCGTGACGGTAGAATGCAATTTACACCCCACGAAAAATTTGTATAGGCGCGCCTAAAGAAGTTTTCACTTCAAAACCTTTTTGTAGTTTTCAATTATTTAATATAACAAGCAATCTGTCCCCACTTCGCTCGTAGTATATAATAAATAGTCTATGGCACTCAAGGATCGAAAACACCTACATTTCCAACTGTGTGTAGTTTTAAAAATCGGTAGTTACTCCTGAGATAAGCGCGTTCAAACAAATAAACTCTTCAGCTTAATAATATTAGTATAGACATAAAAAAATGTACTTGAACAAATAAATTTAGCTGTCAACGAGTCCATGTGAGACTACAAAATGACGGCGGAAGGACGCTGATTGCGGAGCCCGTTCTCAAGGTGGTCCGATGGACTCTCGGAATTCCTTGGAGTGCGGTAAGAATCCCTGTCGTTATTAGCAGCTTCGATACAATTATTGGTGGATTCTGTAATCTGGTCAGTCAGCAAAATCGTCAACAGCAGATTGAAAAATTCTAGATAACGCGTCCTTTCGATCGATAATATCATCGGTGCGACATATTCTATGTACAGGATTATTCCAACAACTTTATTTTGGGTTAGTGTACTACTAATTGAACACACAAAAATACCCTTTGGTCACCTTAAAGTTTCAATTGTATCCTTATTGTAACACCAATAAGATACATTTTCTATAATAACCCAAAAATACCCCATGCCGCTGGACAGAAAGCATGTCCTCTCGTGAATGATGGAACGCTGACATGACGACACGCCAATAACTGGCGCCCCCCCCCCCCTCCCGCGCCCCTCCCCTCTCCCCCGCGACATACGGACCGAACACCGCATTTTTACATTTGATAAATTGCGAGCGTTCATCGGGGGAGCGTGATGATGACCACACGATACCAGGAGCGACGAGCGCCACCTTACACCGAGCCAGGGCGGGACCGGGGTCAAAACAAAAATCTACATTAAGTAAAGATTTAAGTTGCAACACATCTTTTATACAAAACTCACTCAGAGTTTTGTATAAAAGACTAGCGGCCCGTTCCAGCTTCGCTCGGATAATAACCTAGATACCAACTGCATCGCCATCTGCCGGGCTGATTTGTGAATCTAAACCATCGAGGGTCCTACCCACACGCATACAGAAAAATTCATTCAAATCGGTTCAGCCGTTTAGGAGGAGTTCACTAACAACGAAAAGTGGCATTGATTTTTTTATATATATAGATGAGCATCTTCAAAACCTGCAAATTAACACTTTTTTATAGCAGTGACGAGATGAGCAGAACATAATGTTATGCCTTATTGTAAGCAACATGCCTGGCCATAACAGCACAGTGGCACGCAGCTATCGAAACATGCAGAGTACAAAACATTACCTTGCGCTGCACTGCAAAGATGTAAACTTTTTTATCACTATTACCTGTAATTTCACGATTTACAGGGCATTGAAATAATTAAAAATGAATTTAATTTAACTGAGAGAAGGACGAACTTAGAACCCTCCAAGCTCAAAGTTAAAAAAAGTTTGGACGATAGAAGCTCAGGGTCGTATAAAGTAGGGAATAGGGTGTGATCTTTGCCTAGCAATGGAACAACGGAGGTTAATTAAAAAAATATAAAATATAATTAGTCTTATCCGTTGCAGAGCCGCCCGAGAAAGTGTTACATGAATTAAACCTTATCATTGGTAAAAAAAGTATAGAGATCCAGGCTCGGTCCCGGCCCGGTGTAGTGTGAGTACCCCCCTACGGTGGTGTGTGAAGCTATCTGATGGCGGCCGGCCTCGTTCCGTGAGCCATGACAGACAGCCGCGCGCGCGAGCTAACAGATTGCCGGTTCTATTCCCACAGAGTTACTGACATTATGATCTTGTGTTTTTCATCGTTTTCCCAATTTTCTTTGTGTATTACTGGCAGTTTACCCTCGTCGCTTCCGTTCCCTTAATATTTTCACCATGAAAATTAACATTATGTGCTATTCTAGACCATAAACGACATGTTTCTTTTTTCAACATAATATTGGAAAAATAGCACAAAAACTTCAGAAACTACGCGAGTTGGACCAAGAAAGAGAAGCTGCTATGCTATGCTAGTTAGCTATTAAAAAATAATTTTAGTACACTGATTTCTGAATTCACGGATATCTGAGTTTACCCGTGAACACGGTGCATGCAACTGCATCGAAATATCATTTCAAACATTTCAATATATATCAACAGTAAATATTCTTTTGTTATAAATACCACTGTTATTATCAACCGTGACAGATCAACACTAAGTTTAATGGTTTATGAATATAGGATGAACCAATTTAGATTATTTAATTTGAAATTGAAATTAGTCAGAACTGTTCTTAGCTGTGTTTTAAGAAAATCAATTCAAAATGGCCGCCTCCCTCAGACAAACTTGTAAATCATAATACTATGTAGGATGATGATGTATATGATGTAATATACTAGCGGTCCGTTCCAGCTTCGCTCGGATCATAACCTAGACGCTGTCTGCAGCGCCATCTGGCGGGTTTATTTGTGAATCTAAACCATTCTCGAATCCACTTGTACACACAAAAAAAAACATTCAAATCGGTCCTGCCGTTTAGGAGAAGTTCACTGTCAAATGATTAAATTACCAAAAAAAATAGGGCTATTAAAAATAGGGGCTAGTGATAAAAGGGTAAAAATTGAGGGTTGTATGTATTTTTAATGACAGAATTAAAAAAAAAATGACCAAAAATAAAAAAATAAATGTAGGGGTAAACATCTCTTATCACTTAGGGGTATAAAAATAGATAACCGTTTCTCAGACCTACTAAATATAAAAATAAAATTTGGTAAAAATCAGTAAAGCCGTTTCGGAGAAGTAAGGTAACTAACACCGTGACACGAGAATTTTATATATAAGAGATAAGCTAGCAAAATAGCGGAGCGAGCAGTCTCTCGCCCCGCGTCAGTTGTCATCTATGTTTAATTTCATTCAACTACTCGTATAAAGACAAGTTATAAAACGAAAATCCTAAAATAAAATACCTACTTATTTTCCTAAAATTCCCATCTATAAAATCATTATCAGCTGTTTCTATTCTCGGACCAATGGGCAGTCGCTACGGAACGGCAGATCTGCTACGCGTCGCTGGGCGGCCGTAGGGGTAACGAGGTGCTACGGCGCTACGGGCTACGACCTCGAGAGTCGTTATCCGAACATAGCGAACACACACGAACAGGTACGAACCGATACGAAGCGTTATCGGGGAAATAATAGCACCGGTAATGATGTTTGCTGGCGATGACATGAGGACAGGGTTAGACAGGTAGGGTTAATATAATTGAAAAAGGCGACATGTGAACTAGTACTGCAAAATAACTAAACACATAAAATACGAAGCATTTATTTTAAACTAGCTGAATTGTGCGCGCGTTGCTACGCCATCTATCGAAAATTGGTCGTACCTATTCAAATCTAGAACAAATTTAGTTACCTTGGATTCTTATGACGCAACCTTTTAAAAGATAGACACATACTGTCACGCAACGAAAGCTCTCAAAAAGCAATATTTTTCTCCGTTTTTGTTACATTTTTCATTCATGCTGCGTTCCTGTTGATAGTAACGTAATAAATAAATAAATAAATAAATATTGGTGGACAATTCACACACAACACCATCTGACCCCAAACTAAGCAAAGCTTGTGTGATGGCGGCCAGATAGCTGATATAATACTTATATAGGTTTTAAATATATACTTATTATACATAGAAACACCCAGACACAGTGCAAACATTTGAATTCATCACACAAATGTTAAATAGCCTATAGCCTTCCTCGATAAATGGACTATACGACAAAAAAATAATCTTTCATATCGGTCCAGTAGTTCCCGAGATCTTAGAGTTCAAACAAACAAACAAACAAACTCTTCAGCTTTATAATATTAGTATAGACTAGACGCACCCCAGGGTTTCTCCGACATAGTTCCCGGTACTGTTGATTTTTCGGGATAAAAAATGGCCTAGGTCATCCCAGATCATTACCTAACAATGTACCAAATTTAATCGTAATACCTTCAGTAGATTTATGCAAAATAGGAACACACATCTTTAGATACATTCTCACAAATTTTCGCGTTTATGACACTAATAGGCTTTTGGCTCTCAATTGGTCGTAACTGTATTTCGAAATACATCCTCCTCCTCCTATGGTAAATTTTACTAATGTTGTTCGTTTGAAAGTTTGGATGTTTACATAGGACATACATAGAACAGGAATTTTGAGACATAGAATTTAGATTGGAATAGCACATACCTAGGTTACATTTCTGTAAGAAAACTAACGTGGTTATTACACATTTTAAAACAAATACACGGGTAACTCACGTATAATATAGTCAGAACAGTCCGACTCGAGTTTCGATCGCGTCCGGCGATCTTCTTCAAGGCGAGTGCGCGCGCGTGTTCGCAGCGCGATTAGCACTGGTCACTGACCAGTGACGCGATCGAAACTCGAGTCGGACTGTTCTGACCATAATATTATATGTAAGTTACTCGTGTATTTGTTTTAAAATAGATAGGTTACATTTCATTTATACTCTTATTCATTAAGACCTTCATTGGTCTACGTTAGTAGTTCTTTCATTGTCATTTAGTTTTGTTTATAAATTCTGTGCCTGTTCAAACTAATGACATTAGAAACAATTTTTTTCAATTTTTTTTAAACTTTAGTATAGAGTGACGAAACTAGCAGGACATATGCCTGATGGTAAGCAACATGCCTGCCACATAACATCACAGTGACACGCAGCTATTGGAGCACGAAGAGTCCATGTGTTGACAGATGTGTTTTCTTTATGCTCTGTAGTTTCACTGGAAACACTGCCCTTCATATCGGTACACAGTTATGTTTGCACATTACTATTGGCCGTTATAATACGAGTAACTGTCAAATAAGTGATTTTTCCCCA
Source organism: Ectropis crepuscularia (assembly GCA_963693475.1). Lineage (NCBI taxonomy): Eukaryota > Metazoa > Arthropoda > Insecta > Lepidoptera > Geometridae > Ectropis > Ectropis crepuscularia. The sequence continues at coordinate 13,835,060 of OY856369.1, read as the reverse complement.
GGTGGGCTCTAAGAGTCCTACCACAACATAAACAAATAAAGCCAAATATTTCACGTCTCTTTTGACTCAGTAGACTTTTTCTGCGTATTCCTGTACAAGGCAATAGTGGAGTCATTGACAGCCATAAAAGCGATTACTCTACTCGCATCTACTCTACTCTCATATAGCACTATATGTTCCAATCATTAACGACTCTTTTGTACGAAAAATACTTCAAAGTCTTGAATATCGCTGAAAATTTAGCTTTGAAATTCAGTTAGGCCAATTGTCCACGTAGCTGCACGACATCCGCACGATTTCGACAATTGTCGGATGCAAGACGAATGCTTGCATCTTGCGTACAAATAATGAAGTCTGTGTCCACGAAGCGACAACGACACGACAGCCGCACGTCTTGCGTTTGTTCGTAGGATGCATGCATTCGACAAAATACGCGTGCGTGGACAGTAGGCTTTATCCGTACATCGAGTACAAATACTCAGCTGCAATAGATAGACAAAACACTAAATAAAACAAAAACTACTTCAAGAAGATCCTAAACTTAAATAACAATTGACGGACTTATCGCTAAAACCGTCTCTCTTCCAGTCAACCGTGACATCAAGCGATACCAATCAGGCTGTAAGTGATGATGATGGATTAACTTGACATCTAAGTCAACTTAGTGAGAGCTGCCGGCGGTTCGAGAAACTTCGATGACTAATAACTCGGAGCTGCGACTGACGGCTTCATACAGAGTCACACAAATGTTACCGCAGCATAATTTTAAGCTAACTCTGTATTGTATCATCATCATCCACAGCCCACTAAACGTTCCCACTGCTGGGACTCGGGGCCTTCTCTCGCAAGGAGAGAGTTAAGGCCATAATCCACCACGCTGGCCCAGTGCGGGTTGGCGGATGACACATGACTTCGAAAGATTCTAGGTACATGTCGGTTTCCTCACGATGTTTTCCTTCACCGTTTTAAGTTAGCGGCATTACGCACATGACTTCGCAAAGACAGTGGTGCGTGTGGGGTTTGAACCCGGGGTCTCCGGATCGGCAGCCGCCGTTCTCCCGACTAGACCACCGTAACTTCACTAGACCACCGTAACTTCTACTCTCATATAGCACTAAGTATATGTTCCAATCATTAACGACACTTTTGTACGAAAAATACTTCAAAGTCTTGAATTTCGCTGAAAATTTAGCTTTGAAATTCAGTTAGGCCAATTGTCCACGTAGCTGCACGACATCCGCACGATTTCGACAATTGTCGGATGCAAGACGAATGCTTGCATCTTGCGTACAAATAATGAAGTCTGTGTCCACGAAACGACAACGACACGACAGCCGAACGTCTTGCGTTTGTTTGTAGGATGCATGCATTCGACAAAAGACGCGTGCGTGGACAGTAGGCTTTATCCGTACATCGAGTACAAATACTCAGCTGCAATAGATAGATAAAACACTAAATAAAACAAAAACTACTCCAAGAAGATCCTAAACTTAAATAACAATTGATGGACTTATCGCTAAAACCGTCTCTCTTCCAGTCAACCGTGACATCAAGCGATACCAATCAGGCTGTAAGTGATGATAATGGATTATCTTGACATTTAACTCATTTTAGTGAGAGCTGCCGGCGGTTCGAGAAACTTCGATGACTAATAACTCGGAGCTGCGACTGACGGCTTCATACAGAGCCACACAAATGTTTCCGCAGCAGAATTTCAAGCTAACTCTATATTATATACGTAAATTCAATAAACAAGCTGGAAAACGCACGTATAAATAAACACCAAAGTTTTGAACTGAAACTTCTTCTTCTTGAAACACACAGATTTTTGAAGTGAGATCTTCTGTTGGCGCACCTCGTACAAATTTTCCGTGGTCTGTGAATTGGACTCAAACGTCACGTTCGTAAATAAATAAAAAAAAATCGGGTAAACTCGGATGATCTAGATGGCCATGGTCATTGCCACGTCCACCAGTTTCACCCGCATAGTTTCCAAAGTGAGTTATGAAATTCTGAGTTAAAAGTTTTCACTTCTATCGGCAGTCTTTATGGCTGACAAGTTTTTTGGTAGACTGTGAATGAGCTGACTTAAATCAGTCAGCCTTCGAAAAAATCCGTGTTAGCGGTGCGCCAAAAGGTTTCACTTCAACAAAAAAAGTTCATGAAAGTGATGGTGCTTTTTACAGTATATAGTGACGAGACGAGCAGGACATGTGCCTGATGGCACAACATGCCCGCCCAAAACAGAACAGTGACACGCAGCTATTGGAACATGAAGAGTCCAAATCATTACCTAGTACTGCACTGCGCAGATATAAGATGTTTTATCTCTATGCCATTTAATTTTACTTGAAACATTGCCCTTCAAACCTGCACACATTAATACTTGCACGTTACCGCTTAGCGATAGAATTACTTATAAGAATAACTGGCTAAGGCGTGATACTCCCCAGGCGTACTCTGCAAAGACTCATACCACTACTTAAATGATGATGATGATGAAGTGAATAGTAGTAAATAAGACATACATACATGTTTCATGTACTGATCAAATGTCCTCACCGCAGTCCGTCCGAGTAGTAACGCGTCCATCTCACTCTCCGGAAGCGGAACCACCGCCACCGTGGGCTCCGGGCCCTTGCCCGCGTTCATGATGACACACTATGTCGACACTATGCACACACTGTAGCGTTCATGTTTAACACTTAACTGTTCATATTTTTCGGATCACTTGATGTTCACTGTCTATGTACACGTTAAACCGTTCATATTGTATCACTTGACGTTTACTAGTGAAGCTAACTCGATGACGTTCATATTAGTCATTTAACGTTCACTGTCTATGCATACTCTATGCTGTTCATATTGATCACTTCACGTTTACTGGCTAGTCTAACGTTCATGGCGTTTATGGCGAGTTTTGTGCACTTTGTGTCAATGTGGCGTTATTTTTCGTTACCTTATTTTGTACAAGTTCTCGAAGTATCGTGTGTACAGACTACGTATCGTTTATTTATGGTTTGTTTACATTTGTTTAGACATAGTTTGTTCATGTGGTGCTCAGGATTGCTCATAAAGTAAACACTATCTGTACACACTTCATAATGTTTATTGTCACTGCATTATTTTACACTTTGTTGTTTCAATGACACTCGGCAGTGTTCATTCCCCATGACTGTTATGCCCACTGTTTACACACGCTCCGTTTTTGGTCAATTTTGAATATTACTTATATATATATTTTAAATAAACTTTAAATATACTTATCACCGAACCATATGTATTTTTACAAGTTTTTCACAATAAATATATCTTAATTTATAAAAAATGCAATTGTGTACTGTTTTTAAAATGAACTGGCACAATTTGGTAAATGAACTGAACTTGTAGGTATATATGTTTACCGCATTACGTCCTTATTTCATGAAATGCAAATATTTTATTAACAAAATTAAATTGCACTTTATTGTCATTAACACTGGGTATACTTTCCAAAATCACGTTAACCCTCGCACCTTAATTGAGAACGATGTTCACTAATTAAATTACCTTCGTCCATTTTACATGAAAATATGTTTTATAATACTTTTAATTTGTATGATAAAATTAAGTATTGGTTTGTTTTACACTATCACTTTTATCGAAAGTTTTAACACTGATTTTATTATATCGTAGAACATCAAAACTAATGCGTACACTAACATTTAGTTTATTTAACTATATTTGATAAAATATTATCTACATAAAACTCAACTAACAGTTAACCATATAATAGTGGGCTCAAAAAGTTTTGATACTTTAAGCAGTTGTAAGCCAGCTCCCATCTATCGCGTTGATCCGTCGCTCGCACGGTCTTGATCCCACAAGTGTCAGTCTTTACTCCGTTCCTTGATTTATCACTATTGGTACAGGATTTATAGTAAAAATATACTTTGGACCATCTTTTGTTAAGGGAAGACTGGAAAGAAAATTATGGATATTGGTATTTGTACTGTGCTCTTGTTTGATACGAGTTATTTTTGAAAGCGAATATTTTTATGAATTACTAGTGGACCGTCCTGTCATAACTTGGGAAAACATATAAAAAACTATGAATATTTACTGGCTATGATATATCATAGGCCGTCATTGCTATTCAGCAGGTGAATCGTGACCATGGTCGCCTTGCCGTTTAACTGCATGAGTTTTGGGACGTCTAGTCAGGAGAACAGTTACTGTCGATCCGGTGGCCCTAAGTTAAACTTATCCCCGTCACATACCCACGCACACCACTGTCTTTTCAAAGCCATATGAGTAATATATCTTTTGAATATTCTTTTAATCTATACTAATATTATAAAGCTGAAGAGTTAGTTTGTTTGATTGTTTGTTTGTTTGTTTGAACGCAAGGATCTCGGGAACTACTGGTCTGAATTGAAAGGTTATTTCTCTGTTGCATAGTCCATTTATCGAGGAAGGCTATAGGCTATTTAGCATTACGCTACTATCAACAAGAACGAAGCATGAATGAAAAATGTAACAAAAACGGGAAATTATTTTGCTTTTTGAGAGTTTTCGTTGCGTGACAGCAACGTCATGTGTCATTCGTCAAAGGTTCGTGAAAGGTTGCTTCATTAGAATTAGAACCTAAGGTAACCGAATTTGTTCAAAATTTTAATTGGAACGATGAATTTTAGATAGATGGCGTAGCAACGCGCGCGCGTTTCAGCTAGTATTTTATAATCTTGAAAATGGCGAAAGGAAACATCGTGAGGAATCAATATTTGAAGGTCATGCGTCATCTACCACTACGGGGCCAGCGCAGCGTGGTGTATTATGTAACCTCTCTCTTTGTCTCCGAATTCCAGAAGTGGGAACATAATATAGTGACCTGCTTATGCTATAATTATGCCGACAACATGCTGGACACGTTTCTAGCTAGTACAGGCTGCAATCTTGATTATCCTACACTTTCATCGAACTATAAATAATCGCCCGCGCGCACGCGCATCGCGCAGCACGCGCCCACGGCGCAGGCCATCTCCTTACTCAACGCTCTGCTCTCTCAGCAGCCAGAAGTTGACATTTTTGTCATTAAATTGTATGCGTTTGTTAATGTTTGTTTACGTTCGTTACCAATGTACAACTATGTGTAAGTTTAATTATTATTTTGTGTATTTTTTTTTTCGTGTATGTTTGCTTTGTTAATGTCCATATTATCTTTGTACTAGTACTTACTCGTTTTACTATTTAAGTGTTTTATCGTTATTTTTAACTGTATGTTTATTAAGTATGTTATATATAACTTGACACACGTTTTGGCATGACTGTAAGTGACAAGTAGTTGATAAATAAATAATTTTATTTACTATATGTGAGTAGTCAGGTTAGTTACCTGGTATAGCTTTCATTGTATGTAAGTTAGCTTACTTAATGAAGGTTGCGCCCGTTAAAAGTACAGTTTTATTAAGAAATAAACAAAGAAAACTAGACAAACTTGGTTCATTTTTAATCTACTTCTATACTAAATAGTTTTTTTGTTTAACTATAATTATTACAAGTAATATCATTTTTTAATAATGGCGGGACGAGCAAGCTGTCTGCATGAAGGCAAAGACAATATAACCATCTTTGCATGAAGGTAATAACAGTATGCATTTATTTGTAAAGTAAACATAATTATGTAACCTAATTTTCTCCTAAACTAAGACATTCGACAAAATTTCATAATTTTAGTGAAAGCACTACACACTAATACACTATTCTTATGATATATTGGCGTCGTCACGGTAAGCTAATTGAAGTGAAAACTTCTTTTGGCGCGCCTAGACAAATTTTTCGTGGGGTGTGAATTGAATTGTAGCGTCACGCTCGGGTATGATAAGAAATCTTCGGGTAAACTCGGTACCATGGCCATTGGCCATCTAGAAATGTGTGAGCCAATGGGAAATGCTCACGCATTTCTAGATGGCCATGCCGTGATAGCTAGGCCACGCCCTCCGGTTACATTCGTGTAGTTTCCAAAGTAAGCTACCAAATTCTGAGTTATAAGTTTTCACTTCTATCGGCAGTTCCTATGACAGCCAATTTTTTTAAAATGTGGATTGACATATCAATAACCACTACAACGATTTAGAAAAAAAAATGGGATTACATCTGAAGTATGATCTACCAAAACAAAAATAAACAAAATCAATTCGCAATTGGTGGAATCGCTATCGCGTAACATCCTTACAAAAACAAATAAATAAGTACAACAGAATTGAGATACTTCTACTTTATTGAAATAGGTTTAGTAGTTTAATAATTCCTGAATATTTCAATTCTCAAAGGTGTTGTGTTCTCAAAGAACGTACAAATATAACGTAGTATAAAATCTACCTCATGGGACGTTAATCACGAACCGACACTAACGGGATCGCTCATAACATTATATAAAATGCTATTAAAACGCGGGCTCCGTTAAAAGGGCAGATACAAAATCAGTGGAGAAAAGTGTACTATCTCATAAATTCTGTGTTGATTGCTCGAAGACCTCTTATTCTCCTTGTTCTGCATCCTCTGTAGGTAGACAGAATCGGCAGTTAGATCCGATGACATGTAGAAAACCAAAATATTTATAGTTAAATATTTAAATACAACATTTTAGATAAATAATGACAATTTTAAATCGGTACTTAGTAAAAACTAATTTTATTTAATTGAACAATTGTTAGGGTTCCGTAAAACGTAAAAACGGAACCCTTATAAATTTGTCATGTATGTCTGTCAGTCTGTCTGTCCGTCCGTATGTCACAGCCACTTTTTTCCGAAACTATTAAAACTATAGGTACTGTTGAAACTTGGTAAGTAGATATATTTTGTACACCGCATGCAGATTTTTATGCAAAAATATTTTTAAAAAATGTTGAGGGTACCCCGTACTTAGAACTGAAACTCAACATTTATTTTTTCATCAAAACTATACTATGGATAGGTCCTCAAAATAATGTTGAGGTTTCTAATATCATTTTTATCCAAACTGAATAATTTGCGCCAGAGACACTTCCAAAGTGGTAAAATTCTAAAGTAACCCCCCCCCCCCCTTGTAACTTCTAAAGTAAGAGAAGAATAAAACTAAATAAAGATATATGAAGTACATTACCGTTCAAACTTCCACCGAAAATTGGTTAGTAGTTTTTTTAGTACATCATACCTAAATACACATTTATTAAAATTTCGATCAAAGTTACAACGAACGACAAGAATTTATGTTACTACGGAACCTTTCAAGGGCGAGTCCGACTCGCGCTTGGCCACTTTCTTGATAAAATGTTTTCGTTATAATTTCATAGACTGTTGCTGAATTTGCTTTGAATAGTTGGTCTCAGTTAATGTATGTTACTATTGCTGGGATTCGTGGTCTTTTCTGATGAGAAATGAGACTTAGAGTCATAATCCAATACGCTAGCCAAGTGCGGGTTGGCAGCAGACAGATGTCGAATGAAGCCTCTTTTTCGAAATACGCTGGTTTCTTCACGTTGTATCCCTTCGCTGTTAAAGTCAGTGTCAAATTCATGCAAATCTGTGAATATACAAAAACCACAATTAATGCTGTTTGTGGGTTAAGATGATACAAAACATTTTATATGTTGTTCCATACAAACTGGCCTAGCTTTATGTGTGGCACTTACGAATGTACTTTCTTTAAAAAAAAACAGAAATCCTGGAGATATTTGAACCCATAACCTTACGATTGCAAAATGGGGCGTTCTAGCTGATATATATAATACCACAATGCTTCTTTTAATGCATTTTTTTTTTAATATTGCTGGACAATTCACACACAACACCATCTGACCCCAAACTAAGCAAAGCTTGTATGATGGCGGCCAGATAGCTGATATAATACTTATATAGTTTTAAATACATACATACTTAGGAGTTGAATTTCGCAAAATCCCGTCTTAGCGAGCGCCTACGTGCTAAAAGGCATCTCTGAGATTCGTTGATGAGTGTCCTTTCGCTTTTATATCATATATACATAGAAACACCCAGACACATTGCAAACATTTGAATTCATCACACAAATATTTGCACTGGGTGGGAATCGAACCCACGACCCTCGGCTTCGCAGGCAGAGCTACTATACCAACTAAGTCACGAGGCCAGCCAATTGAAACTAGTTTGGGTTCATCCCCTGGGCTTGAGTTGCAGAGAAGGAAAATAGTACAGTAACTTTATACATTACCGTAGGCGTTAAATCCGGTAGATCTGATTTTTTGCAGACTTGTTTATGATGTTGGCCTAATGATTGTCCCAAGTTTGTGACCTCGAGCGACGAACGCAACTTTGTCAAAAATCAAAAAAACCGCGAAAAAATCGTTTATTTTTCAAATTTTGGTGATTATAACCCTAAACGACTAGTTTTTGTAAAAACTTTCTTATGGCGTTTATAAAGTAGACTAAATTTGCTACAATATGATACTAGAGTTGTCTCTGTACACCCAATAGTTTCTGAGAATAGGTCTTTCAAAGTTTGTAATTTTTTTCGTACTTCGCAATTTTTAGCAATATTTTAACTCCTACTTGACTACTTTGTGGCACAGTTACGGCGGTTTTTAACCCCCGACCAAAAAAAGAGGTGTTATAAATTTGACGTCAAAGTTTGTCTCTCTATCAGACAGACACACATACAGGTCTGTCTCTATGTGTATCTGTCTCTGTGTGTATCTGTCTATGGCACCGTAGAGCTCAAACGGATGGGCCGATTTCGATGCCGTTTTTTTTATTTGAAGATAAATGTTTGTGTTGATATTTTGAGATGTTTTTGGTTAATATCGATTCAAGATGGCCGCCTCCACAAGACTTATTCTCAGAAACTATTGGGTGTACAGAGACAATTCTAGTATCATATTGTAGCAAATTTAGTCTATTTTATAAGCGCCATAAGAAAGTTTTTACAAAAACTAGTCGTTTAGGGTTATAATCGCCAAAATTTAAAAAATAAATGATTTTTTGGCGGTTTTTTTCGATTTTTGACAAAGTTGTGTTCGTCGCTCGAGGTCACAAACTTGGGACAATCATTAGGCCAACATCATAAACAAGTCTGCAAACAATCAAATCTACCGGATTTAACGCATCCTACTCCATACATTCAGGCGACAAAGTTACTGAACTAATACCTTGTCAAAAAGTGAAGTATTTTGTCTAATGAGGACAATCAAGATCCGTCCACCCACATTTATCCTGTACGAAACCTTTAGAATACACCTTAGTAATGACATACTCGTATTTTTGGGGTTGACCCCTGACTAAACATTTACCTTAATCAAAGTCTCTTTCAAGTTGATACACTAGTCGGTACCGCCCTTTGTTAAAGTCCTTAACAATATCATCATACCTACTTTTTTTGTATAAAGTGTGACGAGTCGAACAGGACATGTGCCTGATGGTAAGCAACATGCCTGCCACATAGGAGTGACATGCAGCTCTCTTTTCTTTCCATTTGAAATGATAGAGATGGCAATAGCAAAACCAAAGCCGATTTAGTTAGGCGATACAAGCCCAGGACGTCTACTCTCTTTCTACGAAAACGTAATCGAAGTAGAATCGGAGTTGGAAAGTCGTGAGTTTATTTCGAAATTACGTTTTCGTAGAAAGAGAGTAGACGTCCTGCAGGTCTACTACGAAGTCCGATAAACGATATATCGGCCGAACTTATCGACGTTTCTTACCACGAAACACAATCAGTCGGTTGATCGGATCGGGTGTGTCGCGTTCATTTCGAATTCCGACCGACATAGATTTGACAGTTTTTGTATCGTAAACCTTACTCCGTAAGCATTTAATTACCTTGCCGATTATGCGGATAGCTGTCGGTTGGATCCGATTATTCGGAGGTAGTTTTCGTAGCAGACCTGCTGGTCTCTACTTGCGAAAGTTGACCTCGAATCCTCGAAGTGAGGACATAAAATCAGCTGCTTCTAATATTAGTATTTTAACACATTTTTTTATAATCTCGAGTGATTGTGAGCGTGATATGTTCTAGATTTGAAGCAAAACATTAGCTTAAAAGCAAAGTGGTACGCAGCTATTTGGACATAGCATAAACAGCCAAGTAAATGTTCCCACTGCTGGGACTAGATCCTTTCTCTCGCATGGAGAGAGTCAAGGCCATAATCCACCACGCGGGCCCAGTGCGGGTTGGTAGATGACACATAAATTAGAAAGATTCTAGGTACATGTCGGTTTCCTCACGATGTTTTCCTTCATCGTTTTAAGTTAGCGGCATGACTTCGATAAGACAGTGGTGCGTGTGGGGTTTGACCCCACGGTCTCCGGATCGGCAGTCGCCGTTCTCCTGACTATACTTTTATTTTTTCATCAGAGATTAAATACCCTGGGTGTATTGTATTTGATTTAAGTACATAATCATTTGGACATTAAACATCTAAATCACTGTTGACACTGCCTTGTCCTCGTCACCCGCAGATTTAGGGTCATTTATCTCTTTGTTCTAAAATGTATGTGGAAACCCAACTTAATATTGAAATCACTATACATAGTTACTAAAATGGGTCAACTTTTAATTTTTTGAAATGAAAACTTCTTTAGGCGTGCCTAGACAGATATTTCGTGAGCTGTGAATTGGATTCTGGATTCTAGCGTCACGCTCGGGTATGATAAGAAATCTTCGGGTAAACTCAGCTTGGCTATTGGCCATTTAGAAATGCGTCAGCCAGTGGGAAATGCTGAAAGGGCGTGGCCTCGTCATACCTTGGCCATCTAGAAATGCATCAGTCAATAGAAAATTCTGACGCATTTCTAGATGGCCAGGCCACGCCCTCCGGTTACACCCGTGTAGTTTCCAAAGTAAGCTATGAAATTCTGAGTTATAAGTTTTCACTTCTATGGGCAGTTCCTATGACTGCCAATTTTATTTGTACCGTCTTATTTTACCTACAAACAGTAATAAAGATTTTTGTATTAGTATTTGTAGTATATAGTAGAATGGTTAGATTATTTAATGACTGGCCTCGTGGCTTAGTGGGTAGTAGCTCTGCCTGCGAAGCCGAGTGTCGTGGGTTCGATTCCCACCCAGTGCAAATATTTGTGTGATGAGTTCAAATGTTTGCACTGTGTCTGGGTGTTTCTATGTATAATAAGTATGTATTGAAAACTATATAAGTATTATATCAGCTATCTGGCCGCCATTATATAAGCTTTGCTTAGTTTGGGGTCAGATGGTGTTGTTTGTGAATGGTCCATCAATATTTATTTATTTTATAAATTAATGAGCAATTTGATCTATTTGCATTTTTCTTTAATTATTATTGTCGGCTCGCAACAGCCAGTTGTAAGTACAAATCTTTCAAATTAATAAAAGCGGCCAAGTGCGAGTCGGACTCGCCCATGAAGGGTTCCGGAGCAGCATGTAACATAATAGGTACATAAGTTCTTGTAGTTCGTTGTAACTTTGATCGATGTTTTAATAATAGTGTGTTTATGATGTACTAAACACAACTACCGACTAGATAGAGTTTAAACCAATTGTCGGTGGAAGTTTACATAGCAATGGCCATCATATATATTTTTTAGTATCATCATTCTCTTATTTTAGAAGTTACAGGGGAGAGGAACACACATTATACCTCTTTGGAAGTGTCTCTCGCGCAAATAACTCAGTATAGAAAAAAAATACATTGGAAACCTCAACATCATTTTTGAAGACCTATCCATAGACACCCCACACGTATGGGTTTGATGAAAAAAATGTTTAGATTCAGTTCTATGAATGGGGCACTCCCAAAATTTATTGTTTTTTTTTATTTTTTTGTGTAAAAATGATGACGTGGTTCACAGAATACATCTACTTCCCAAGTTTCAACGGCATGGTACTTATAGTTTCGGAAAAAAGTGGCTGTCAATATGGACGGACAGACAGACATGACGAATCTATAAGGGTTCCGTGTTTACGTTTTACGGAACCCTAAAAAAGTGCGCGGCGAGATAATTGCGTCGCACTTAGAAAGAGGAGTAAAACTCATTACTACCCGCTAAAAGTTTCTTATAATAAAGTGGCCAAGTGCAAGTTGGACTCGCCCATGAAGGGTTCCGTTGAAGCAAGTAACATAATATACATAGTACACATAGTTCTCGTAGTTCGTTGTAACTTTGATCGAAGTTTCAATAATAGTGTATTTATGACGTACTTAAAAAAAAACTACTCATCAGATCGAGTTCAAACTAATTTTCGTTGGTAGTTTACATGGTAATGTACATCATATATTTTTTTTAGATTTTTCATTCTCTTACTTTAGAAATTAGAGGGGGGGGGGACACATTTTACCACTTTGGAAGTGTCTCTCGCGCAAATTATTCAGTGTAGACGAAAATGATTTTAGAAACCTCAACATCATTTTTGAAGACCTATCGATAGACACCCCACATGTGTAGGTCTGATGAAAAATTTTTTTTTGAGTTTCAGTTCTCAGTATGGGGGGCAACCCTAATTTTTCTTTTTTTTAAATTTTTTTGTTCAAATCTTAATGCGGTTCACAGAATACATCCACTTACCAAGTTTCAACAGTGTAGTTCTCATAGTTTCGGCAAAAAGTGGCTGTGACATACGGACGGACAGACAGACAGACAGACAGACAGACATGACGAATCTATAAGGGTTCCGTTTTTACGTTTTACGGAACCCTAAAAAGGCGTACCAAGTCATTTTCGCTTAGATGGGATAAAAAAGACATTGGGTATGCGGCGATAATTGTAATACATTTACAAGTGTCGATTCTCTTGTGAAGCTGAACAACAGCTTGTAAAAGTTTAGTACAAAGCGTTTCGTCCTCAATTTGGTCACGGCAATAAAAGTACTCCGACGACCGTGTGAGCGAACAGTCGGTACGTACGTGCGGGGTATGCAGGAATGACATACACCAGACAACATAGGTAGATGTTCCAAAGACTCTAATTAAATAAAAAAATGAAAAACAGCATTGTGTGGTTTCAGTCATCTTGGATTTGTTTTTTTTTTATAGTATAGAGTAACGAGCCGAGCAGGACATGTGTCTGATGGTAAGCACATGATACATGCCTGCCACATAAAAGCACAGTGACACACAGTAATGTTTGCACATTACTGCATGACGGTAGAATAACTGGCAAAGGTGTCATATGTATATTTGTATGTATGTACATGTACAATGTGCATAGGCAAAGTTCTACTAGTCAAGCACTTTAATTAGATACCCAAATTGAGGTACTCGTAGTTATGATAAAAATCCCATTTTGTGGTGTGACCAAATTGGATTTAAAAAAAAATTGCCAATTGTATTCCTAAATAACACTAATGTGTCACAATACGTCAACTGTATAGCCAAAGATACACGGCTACTACGCATGTCTCTATGAAGCAACTATAATATGTGCAAACATTACTGTAATCTGGTTTGAAGGGCATTAGAGATAAAATATCTTAGATCTCTGGGTGACGAGCGCAGTGCGGCGCTAGGTAATGATTTGGACTCTTCGTCTTCTAATAGCTGCGTGTCGCTGTGCTGTTATGTGGTAAGCATGTTGTTTGCCATCAGGCACATGTTCTGCTCGTCTCGTCACTCTTTACTATAAAAAACAAAAGCTACAGATTTACTCCTATTACGTATGTAAGTGTCGCGAGCTCACAACATTTCGCCCATCCAATAACCTTCTAACTTGCACATTCTTCTCGTCACTACGCCACAACGTCTTTACATTAGTATGTCAAAGACGCGAACAGAAAACATTTTACCAAATAAGCTAAACGCTTCTAAATAAATTTTCTAAAGCTGCCTGCGAAGTCATGGGTCGTGGGCTCGATCCTCACCCAGTGCAAATATTTGTGTGGTGAATACAAATATTTATATTGCGCTTGGGTGTTTTCTATGTATATTAAACTCTTTTTATACAAAAACTTGAACCGACTTCAAAACCACAAATAGGCACTCAAAAGTGAAACATAAGTTAATATAATACAATCCTATTACTAAATTTTAAAATTTGGTTAATTATATAGCTTCATGTTTATATTATTCCGAAACATCTATATTTTTGAAAAAAACTTACATTTACGACACGTATTTTGCATTTCAAAAAATCAAACAAATTTCTGCACAAAAACGCTCCAGACTGTCATGGTGTCTTCAGTGACGTCACGCCGTGGCAAACAAATGTTTTTGTGTAAGGACGTTGTCAATGTTTTTGATTTAAAATGAATCCCTCGTATTAAAAGAACTGCATAGTGCCCCAGTGTACAAGCACAAGTAAAAATACGCCAAACAAATTATTTATTTATGTTCCAAATGATCCACAAATACAAAAAAAAGTGGTAACGCTTGCGAGGAGGAATGATGCCCACTAAATCAAGAATGTATTTTTGTGAAGATCATTTTGATGTACCTAAGTATTTGACACAGTATAATCTTAGTAATGTAAAAATAAAAATAAACTGATAATTTTCCACAAGAATAGTGGTAAAACAATAACAAACTAGTTGACTAAAGCGGCTGAAGAACTAGTTATCCATGACCAAGAATAAATTAAGAAAAAATAAAATAATATTAGTTCTATGGAAATGTCAACAACATAAGTAATGTCAAGTGATGCTTACCATGGTGTGACGTCACATTTTCTGATTGGCGTTCACTGTCACGTGACTCAATGCCTATATTTGAAGATTTTCTTTGCTATAAATATTAATAGTCTTTACTTATTTTGATAAACAGTTTTATTTTTTTTAAAATGTATAAATAATATCTTAATCAATAGTATGAACCTCTAATCCATCCGATTCATTCTTAGTGGAAACAAGCCTATTATTATAAACGATACTACTAAACGTAGCATACATAAAAAAAATGGTGGTCGAATTGATAACCTCCGTTTTGGAAGTCTGATATTTAAAAATGTTTGTGTTATATCAGCTATCTGGCTTTTATAGTACAAGCTTTGCTTATAGTGTTTTGTGTATGTCTAGCATATAGACTTGTATATATATATAGGCCTGGCCAAAGGTGCGACAAAACGGCACAACCGCATTGGGCCTAAAATTGCATTTTTAGGGCCATGCGATATGCGACTAAGTTCACAGCGGTCAGTGCGCGGGAGTGAACGAGTTTTTGCTGGCCATTAAAATGACAAAAAAATTCAGTAAGCCACGTCCTTCCTTTGAAGTCATTGGTCAATCAATATTTATTTATTTCTCTTTAAAAATTTGTTGTTTCAAATTTCCTCTTGTAACGGTGTTCCATTCCACCGTTCCCTTAAAGTAATCAAAAATAGACTTGCCGTCTTAGGAAACCATTAAATCGTAAAACGGCCGTAGATGGTAAAACGGAACGGTGTCGCGGACCAATCGGGACGCGACAAATTCAAATCGCCCAATGGCGAGAGACGACGCCGAGGGACATAAAATTATAAAAGAGAAGCTGACTTGAGGCAGAAGCCATTTTACAAATAATTTTTCTAATAACTATAAAAAGTGAAATAAAACTAAATACTGTCCGAAGGCTTAAAAAGCCATAAGTGCAATGTAACCCCATAGGGTAAGTGTTCCAATTTCCAATTTGCATTATGTATCGCTGTTGCATCACTGTTCATATTGCGTGTACAATTGTGTAAAACATATGGTCTATGAATTGTGCTACTTTTACTGCTCGTCGAATTTGTCTGCCGATGATTTACGGGAGATCCCGCGACAGAACGATGTTCGTTTGGATTCAGCAAATTACATTATGACAATCGAACACGGGGTCAACGGCCGGCGAGTTCGATAAGTCGGAATCAAGGGTCATTGACCTACCCGTGTCTAGAAAAGTGAATGACGGTTGAATTTCTTTCGACCGTTATAAACTTTCCTGCTATTTCTCATACTTATGCTTCTTTATGTAAGTGTGATTTACTCAGTGTACAACCAAAATGTAAAGATAACTGCCTCATCATGATTATCAATCACGAGCGGACCACTTTGGGTCCTGTTCCGCCTCGACGAAGCAAGCCGCGGATGTCGCAGTTATCTTCGTATTGGGGGACGGCATTCTAATGGTCACCTTCGACCAATTCCAGGGTTCCAGCACCGGGTTGAGTCCCTAACGGCCACTCTTACGGCTGGCTGATGCACAGAGGGAACTATCAATCCTGAAGTAGTAGCCTGCACCCCCTTCGGATGAGACAGAGGAGCTACCCCGTGTAGGACACAAGGAGCACCATCGCCATGTCCAGCTGCCACCACTGAACCCCCCAGAAGGACTGCGACCCGACCCTCCGCGGCTTACACAGGCCAGTGTGTCCCACCAGAATTGCACTATAATCCACTCGAATTGCAAACGACCCCGACCCTATCTTTAATTCTACTTATACTACCCCCAGAACTACCACTACATTTAGACCACCCATCCAGTGGTAACTGTAAACTTATACGATAATAAAATCTAATTAGTTAAACTTGCGGTTTTATTAACAACTCTTATAATTACTTCTACTCATGTTCACCGGAGCTAGCTTGGATACTCTCTCTATCTTTTAACTCAACCAACTAGCGAGGTGACACTCTTTCTGCGTAACCTCGCGTGTTTGTGTGAACGTATCGCTTCCATTTACTCGCCGGTTTAATTTGCAGAATGCTCCCCGTGCTCGCTGACGCCGCTATTTCGGTGCGGGGGCTGTAGAGGGGAGGGTGCGGGGTGCGGGGCAGGACGGTGTAGGTTGAACTTAGGTATTGGCTAGGTATTGGTAGGTATACCATTAGAATAGCTGCTAGATACTTTTATACTCACAGGCACGGAAAGCACTTTTGTTTAGAACTCATTCATGTTAATGATCACAATACATTAATTAAAAGTACCTGGGTAAGTGAGCTTTGCTCGGTTTAAATACTAAATATAAAATAAACCTACAGATAAAAGACTCCAAGAAATAAATTTTCTTAAAAAAAAAGAATTGAAAAAAAAAGAAAAGCATCCAATCCAGACGGGATTCGAACCCGGAGCTACTGATTCGTGACCGCTATGAGCGCCCAACTTCCCGTCTGAGCTAACTATGCTGTCGCGTCTCGCGGAGAAGTTTACCTTCGCATTCTAATGTCTAATGTGACAGTTTTTCATTGTCTAAAAACGCGCATAATATGCGTTTTTTTTAATGAAACCTTAGATCGATTTTTCGTCCCCGAAATCCCCGAAAAAAAGTAGTAACAGAAAAATTTAAATGGAGGTAATAACTGAGTGCATCATGAGTCATATCATGGGAGAGCAATCGTGCAGCAGTGGACAAGGGCAGGCTGATGATGATGATGAATTAATGAATGCTGTGTTCGTATAGGTATTTATAGTATTTATTTTTATAACTACTTCAAAACAGGAGGAGGTTCTCCATTAGGTTGTAAGCTTGTTTAATGATCATACGAGATAGCTCAGCCAAATAAGAATTGGTTTTGATGATTTTTTTGTTTGATCATACTTCAGAAATGGACTCAAATAAATTTTATCACAATCTATGAAGCGGTAATTGAAACATATAAAAAAAAGCTTTTTTGGCTTCATTATAAGTTATTTTTTTTCGAAACGACGCTGTCTCAAGCGAATAGTGTGTTTAGTTGATTTAAAAAAATATATTGTCGTGTATCTGAGTTTGCCCCGCAGTTTTATCTGCGTAGTTCTCATTTTCGTTATTTTATCGCGCTAAAAAGTAGTATTTGTGTTATTCCAAAGTATAATCTAAATGTGTTCCGAGATTTCGAAAACGGCAACTGCCGATCCAGAATCCCGAATGGCGTATTACTATCTTTTCGAAGTCATAAAATATGCGTGATGGCGCTACTTAAAAATAGTGAAGGAAAATATCGTGACGAAACCACACGTTGGTTTCGTCACGATATTTTCCTAGACTCTTTCGAGGTTCACCAACCCGCTCTGGGCCAGCGTGACAGACAAACAGACAGACAAAAACTCTTTATTATGCACACTAGTAAATTACAACCACTTAAACAATAAAAACAATAACTTAATATCTAGTGTCATAAATGGCGGCTTTATCGCTAAAAGTGATCTAGCGTGGTGGATTATGGGCTTGGCTCCTTCTTGTGAGAGAAGGTTAAGTCTGAGCAGTAGGAACATTTAATGAGCTGCTAATTAATGTTCGAAATTTCAACTCTATCCGACGTTCCCACGTGAACGAGCAAAAAACATTCAAATTTATGAATTTACAATATTAGTACGATTATGTATTCGTATGTATGTCCGGTTGTCGATCTCGTATGATGCACGTGTCTCCTCGCCACCTTGTCCATTATTGATGTGGGTCGCGGCGGCGGTCAGCGCCGGGCCAAGCCCGCCTCGCCGCCCGCGGCGCGGCGGTCCGGCGTGAGCCTATTTATACCACTTTATTACAATCCTGCTGGTTTATTGTCGTAATCATATTGTTAAGTGTCACATGACGGAATGATCTCAGAGAGTCACGTATATACCAGACCACTCAGAAAGTTTTGCGAAAAAAAGTTTTATGTATACATACTGGCCACTAATTATTTTGAAAACTTCGATTATTTAAAAGTAAAAATATTTCCCTCCGTATTTTTTTGAGAGCCAATTCAAATGTATGTCTCATTGTTTGTAGGTAAGCATAGTATAAATATAAACAGCCCACTAAAGGCCGGGTCACACAGAGGCGATCCGATAGCGATAGCGATCCGAGACGGGATTTTTTATAATGTTCGAATTTGTATGCAACCTGACACACAGCAAGCGGGCGCGATACCATACTCGGTATCGGATCGCTATCGCTATCGGATCGCCTCTGTGTGACCCGGCTTTAAACTGAACTGCTGGGGCTCAGGCCCTTCTCTCGTAAGTAAAGATATTTAAGAAGGAGGAGAAAGAAGGAGATAATTCAAAATATTTAGAACTATTTTTGCTGGCGGCTTCGCTTGCATTCTAGATTCCTACTCTACACTCAATTTCGAAATTAAGTATCATATTTATGGCTTGTGGCTTAGTGGGTAGTAGCTCTGCCTGCGAAGCCGAGGGTCGTGGGTTTGATCCCCATCCAGTGCAAATATTTGTGTGATGAATTCAAATGTTTGCACTGTGTCTGGGTGTTTCTATGTATAACAAGCATGTATTTAAAACTATATAAGTATTATATCAGCTATCTGGCCGCCATCACACAAGCTTTGCTTAGTTTGGGGTCAGATGGTGTTGTGTGTGAATTGTCCACCAATATTTATTTATTTATATTATTTTGATTACAAAATTAGAAGTAGAATCGAGTACCGAGTACTCTCCTTCATTCAAAGGTGACTCCCCAGTCATGGTGTATATAAGCAGCAGCATAGGCAGGCCCACAAAATGTTCCCACTGCTGGGACTTCGGGCTTTTTTGTACAGGGCGATCCTCAAGGCCATAATCTACCACATTGGTCCAGGGCGGGTTAGCAGACGCCCCATGATCTCAAAGGATTTCAGGTACATGTCGGTTTTCCTTCACCGTTTTTTAGTTAGCACCATTACGCGCATGACTTTGAAAAGAAAATGGGAATTAAAACCAGGATCTCCAGATCAGTAGTTGTAGTTGTCCTGACTAGACCAGCCGAAACCTTGGTGTATAATTAAGCAACTCTCCTGAATAGTATTCAAATATAAAGTAATCCTCGTCGCGCGGTTTCCCTCGGCGTCCATTACCACGCTCCGGCCACTAAGCCCCGACTGAACCCGTCCGCTGTCCTAGCGAGGACATTCACAGGGATACGCAGACTTAGTATCGTGAACTGACAGGGCCATTGCATAATTTTATTGCGAAGAAGGTTTAGGCTGTCGAATGCGTTGGTTGAGTGGGGTTTTCTGTGGTTTTTGTCAATAGTAATCTAATACCCGGTTTACATTATTCCAGTCCAGGGATCGAATCCAGCGCTGGATTGCTTACTGGAATAATGTAAATTGGCACTGCAAAACATTGGCTTTGGATAGATGCTTTCCAGTACCGGTTTCCATTTTTCCAGTAAGCAATCGAGCGCTGGATTCGATCGCTGGACTGGAATAATGTAAACGGCGTATTAGTTTTAAGTATCTTACTAATATTATAAATTTCGAGGTTTGGATGCTTGGTGGTCACGACAAAATCAATATAATATTTTTACAATAATAGTCAATATTTTTTTTTTTTTTTTTTTTTTTTTTTTTTTTAATCATAATCATATCTTTATTTGCGAAAATGGGTACAAATGGATCTTAAAACAAGTATGAAAACACTCCATAGTCAACCTTTCGGTATGCAAATTTGACAAAATGTAGGTACGACGACACATTTTAAAAATTTTGAAGGTATATATAAACATTGTGTCATTATCAATGAATAACAACAAGCACTGGAAATAAAGGGGCCTATTCATGGGCCGATTACATTACTGAACTATGCTTATTATATTTTTTATTTTTTTATAAATGTCAAGTATTGTGTGAGAAATAATCTTATAAACAAAAATAACAGTTATAACTCAAAGTACGAGTAAGATGTCAAACTAATAAAAATGTCAAAAATGTGTTACATTATTATTGTTAATACAATTATTCTGAAAGTTTCACGCTCTTGAAACAAAACAGATTACATATTATAATCAAATTATGATGTTTCAAATAAAACAGATTACAAATTCACAGAGTCAAATTATGATGCCAAACTTTTTTTTTTTTTTTTGAAATTATACCATATTATGCCTGTGTCAAAACATTATGTCCAGATAATAAGAATATAAAGCCAATTTATTACAATGTCAATTAATAAAATATTAATAATTAAATTTATCAGACAGATATTCATAAATTGTGTAATACGCCTTTTGTAATAAGAAACACTTTAATTTATTTTTAAAGAGGTGTGTTTCGTTGGTATTTAATATATTCACTGGCAGGTGATTATAAATTTGCGGGGCCATACAAAGTGCGCTATTTGCGAGAAGGGTTGTGTTACGCTTCGGTATCATCACTTTATGTTCATGGCGTTGGCTTTTTAGCTTATCAAACATTGAAAAATTGTTTCTCACAAACATCACACATTCGAATATGTATAAAGATGGCAAAGTTAACATTTTCAACTTTTTGAAATGTGGCTTACATGATTGTCTTCGACGTAGCTTGCAAATAGCCCTCACACATTTCTTTTGTGACCTAAAAACTGCATCTCTTCCCGTACTATTACCCCAAAATATGATGCCATATCGAAGTAGCGACGAGACATTACCATTGTAAGCGGACAGTAAAGTAGGTTTATTAACAGTTTTTGATAACATGTAAAGCGCATATGAACTCTGATTTATCCTGGCACATATGTTTTCAGTATGTACTTTCCAACTCAAATTGCAGTCAAGATGTAATCCTAAAAATTTCGTGGAGTCAATTACTTCAATTTTATGTCCTAAATATGTAATGTCAAGTGTATTCAATTTATTAATTCTGTTTTTAAATGTCATAATTTTTGTTTTATTAAAATTGATTTTCAAATTATTTAATGTCAACCATTCTATTATATTACTTAAAGTTTCTTTAATGTCATTTTCCATGCATGTTATATTTTACCAACAAACAACACTGTACTGTCGTCTGCAAAAAGAATTGTGGGGTGTTTTGTTGCTTTAGGTAGATCATTTATATAAATTATGAAGAGCAATGGACCCAACACACTTCCCTGCGGGACACCATATCTTACTTCTTCATAATCAGAGGCATATGTTATTTCTTTTTTTGATACATTACAAATATTATTTATCTGTGTGCACTGACGACGTCCACATAAATAAGATTTTATAAGATTATGCACATTCCCTCTAATACCGTAGGCGTGTAGTTTCTTTAATAGTATACCGTGATCAACGTAATCAAAAGCCCTTGTCAGGTCCATATACAGTGCGCAGACGGGTATTTTTGAATCTACGCTAGTCATAACTGTTTTAAGCAAATTATAAATGGCAAGATTTATACTTTTTTTCTTTCGAAATCCCAATTGCTCTGGTGCAAACAGCTGCTTTTGTTCAAAGTAACCGCAAATGCTGTCGTACATGACCTTTTCGATGATTTTTGAAAAAATAGGTATCAGAGCTATAGGTCTATAACAATTTAAGTCACACTTATCACCATCTTTGAAAAGTGGCCTGACAATTGACTTTTTTAAGCGTTCTGGAAATACACCTTTAGATATGCATTCATTAATGATGTGACTAAGAACGTCTGATATGATAATTGACACATGTTTCAGAACTTTCGTTGATACGGAGTCGTATCCCGTACTTGTTGTATTTTTGAGATTTTTTATTATTCTATGTATATCGTGCGGTGTAGTCGGGCACATAAACAAAGACGCCGCACAATATGATTCATTTGTCTCGGGCCTTGCCCTTGGGTTTGTGGCCTGTACTTGGTTAATAAAAGACTTGTTGAAAGCATTGGCTACTTTACGGGGTTCTTTCACCGAGCTATCATTAATATTAAGTTCTATGACGTCTCTTGGTAGATTATTTTTGACACCATTAATAATTTGCCACATTGCTCTGCTCTTATTTGAAGCCTTATTAATAAAGTCATCATTTTGAGACTTCTGTGTAAGCTCAATTATTTTATTGAGTCTTGATGATAATTCCTTTAATTTATGTCTATTGTTACGAGTGGGTACTTTTCTATATGCCCAGAGTAAGGACCTTTTCCGCTTACAGCACAGCCGTATGCCAGTAGTAAGCCACCTAGGTCTCCTTTTACTTGTAATTTTAATGTTGCGTATTGGAAAACATAGATTGTAAAACAACAAGAAAATATCGTGAAATTTACTGAACGCAGCATTGGGATCACTTTGCTCAAGAATGTCACTGAATTTTAACGAGCTCAGGCAGTCCTTAAACTTATCCATATTTTCTCGAGAGTAATCACGCTTTTCTACATAGGTACCAGTATTGAAGTGAGCAAGTTGGCTTAATGGGGCACGAGAGAAATTGCGCTGTGTGATCTGACAAAGCAAGCTCGATTGTTTTGCCCTTGCTCCCTCGTACATTGCTTAAAATATTATCAATACAAGTACCACTTGCAAGTCTAGTGGGCTCATTGATCACAAACTTTAAGTTGTATGATGTTATCAGTTCTTTAAAATTACTAACGGTTTTGTTAGACTTTAATAAATCTATGTTAAAATCTCCACATAGAACAACCTTTTTATTACCTAAACTTGTCTCTTGGAGTAGAGAGTTCAGACTATTAAAAAATGTATCCAAATGTCTCACCAGTGACCTCGGGGGTCTATAGATACAGATAATCATCAAGTTATGATCTACAAGCTCAATGCCAGAGCATTCCATAATACCTTCTACACAATACTTTTGCAAGCCCTTTACTTGTTTGAACCTATGTTTATTCCGTACTAAGATGCAAGCACCGCCACGTCGGTTTTTCCTACAATAGCAAGAGCCGAGTGAAAAGTTAGGTACATCAAGCAACTTCCTATCCTCATTTTTCATATTGTGCTCCGTTATGCAAAGTACATCAACCACAATATTGTCATCCTTTTGTAACAAGTCCAAATTTGCAGCTATTAAATTTGATTTACCTAATAATCCTGATACGTTCTGATGCATTACATGTAGTTCATTAAACACGAAAAAACTTATTCGTCCCTGTTACGTTGGCGGTCCCATCGCTAATTCCATGATTATTTGTTTTTGTACACTTAGCAGTCCTAGCCGTCACATCACGCTCAGTAATTTCCGCGGCAATGTGCAATGTTTGCTTGTCTACCACATGCTTACAGTAACATTGCTTAGGTTTTTGGTATTGACACAGATTGTTTCTATAATAAATGTACAGAATCTCTTTTAACACACTTCGACAAATATTAATACAAAACTCATGCCTATAGAGGTGGGAGCTATTATAATGCATATCGATATATGTCACATTGTTGTATTGATTAGTTATTAGCTTTAGCTCGTAGTTGAGCTTTTGTTCCCTAAGATGCTTATTATAGATTATTTCAGGTATTAAAACGTTCGTGTGCGATGCTGATTTAAGCCACGTGTGGATACATGAAATAAATTCGTGGGGGATACGTTCGTTGATACCTACTAGAAGAACAACACAATCATTTTTATTGAAGTGCGTGATGTCACTTCCATCTATTATATTGCAGAGTCGTGCTCCCGGCTTCCAGAGACTCTTTACTTCATATTTATCACCTAATAACTTTTGTAAAGTACTTCGCACGTGTTGTCCTTGTTCGTCAGCCAAAATTAATATTCTCTTTACATTATTGTTCAGTGGAGTGCTTTGTTTCTGTTCGTTTTTGTCGTTTAGTGGTTTGTTTAACTCACCAGATTTTATGTTGTTATGTGATGAATCAATATTGTCTGTATGGTCAACTTTCCCGAAACTCAAAATCGAACTTTTTTTATGTTTGTCAGTACTGATATCCGGTGATGTGTTTTTGTCCGGTATAATCTTCCCCGCTGTACATGTTGTTACAAGTTGACCTTCACTTGTTGCTGCATGAAAAACGTGGGACGTTTCAATTTCTGATGGTGTTTCCCTTTCATTCATATCTACCTGACTTTTAATATTTCTGAGGAAATTTGGTCGCTTTGGAGTTTCGTTCATACTATTTTGTCCTTTATTTCGATGTATAGTGCGCAGTTTATTTCTAGTAATGATAGGGCTGCCTACAAGACCTATTTGTTTGTATCTATTAACAACTTGTTGTAGATTTTTATTTTCTGCCTCTAATCTGTAATTTTCGTGGCAAAGATTATCAATCTCTTGATTAGCCGATTGCAACTGTATTGTTAAATTTTCCAATTGTTTGTTTAAATTAAGATACGTGTCACTCTCATTTAAAGTATAGTCAGGTAAACTTAACACTGTATTTTCTAGAAAAGTCGAAGCAGAAAGATTGTTCATCGAACTGGACTTTGTCTTCAGGGGTCGAAAAGTAATATTTTCTGATTCCATATTGAACTCAAAAAATCAGTCTGCGAATAGGTTGCTTTATTTTTCTTTGGTCAAATATCGGCTTTTGCTCACTACAGATACGTCAATGTCAATACTGATAGAATATAGATCAAATGTCAGTATCAGCTGATATAAATGTGAGTTTTCTGATATCTTCTTACTACTAAGTTTCAAAAGTCATAAATATTTAAAGTCAGTTAATTATTATTGCCAAGGTACAA
This sequence comes from Ectropis crepuscularia, assembly GCA_963693475.1. NCBI lineage: Eukaryota > Metazoa > Arthropoda > Insecta > Lepidoptera > Geometridae > Ectropis > Ectropis crepuscularia. The sequence goes on along the minus strand of OY856369.1, from coordinate 13,809,872 downwards.
AAGCAATGAGTTCTAATCACAATTCGAATGGTTTAACGGTTTTTTGTTTACATATGAGTGATGATATTATGATGAATAAGTCAACTGTAGTTCATCTCACCGTCTTCCAAATGTTTGATTATGTTTGGAGGTTAATTGCCTGTTATCCTCTATCCGTAAGTTGCTGAAATTCTTCACTTTTATTTATTTGTTTCACAAATTACACAGAGCTAAGATAGTCACTTGTTTACGCGGCTAGGGTTGCCACGATATTTTACGTAAATATTTTACGTAAATATACTATTTTACGTAAATATAATAATTTACTTGTTCATACAAGAATGTGTAACGCCTTAAGAGGGCGCCTAGTGCCAGAAAACGAAAAAAGGACAATTTCGAAAGTAAAGAAACTAAAAACTATTACAAAAAAAATATTGACGTGTGGGTACAATCAAGAAGAAGCACAATAACCGAATAGAATTTTAAACATAGATCAGAGTATTTTACAATAAAAAAATAAAAATGACACCGAAAAAACCCGTTTTAATTCGAGTACTCGAAATTATCAGCGATGACCCCACATTATTTTTTGGTAATAAAATTCCTAATTGTACGTTCTAGTAAAGTAACCGAACACTTTATTAAATGTATGTTCAATTATTGAGTAATTAAATAAAACTTGGACTCCTGATTTAATATTGATTTTTCCTCCAAACTGTGTCATGCTATTCTCGACTTTATGTATATCGCATTAAGAAACGCGTCGCGCGGGTGAAAACTGATTTTTCCCTGGCATTAGGCGCACTCTTAGAAAGTCTACATAATATTTATTTTTGATATCAACATTTTTTCAGTCACGAACGCCCGTAACGCGTTTTAGAGCAAACAACAATATTACACTAATCTTCGAATAATTGAGGATTCGGATAAAATAAGTCATCGTTCGGATAATTTAGAACTACATGTATGTAGACAGAAACACTTCAGGCGAGATTTTGTCCTCTAATGGCGTTAAGTTCTTTGTAACGTGGATACCTTTGCTTATAATATTGAACTGCCTCAGAGAAAGAGCTTCGTCAATAACCCACTACACCCACATACGTTCGTGTCGTGTCCAGCGTTCTCAGTAATTGCGACAGCTGTCAATGTCAATCCCGCCCGGACCATCCACCGAGGTGGACACTATTCCACAAATTGCCGACGCGATTGACAGCTGACTCGATAAAAGTGACATTTACAATTTTAATCCGACGTAATTGTCTGGTCATTATTTTGATTTGTCTCTGTTTGGTGTTACTGTGGTATTGGGAAATCTGATACTAGATATGTGCTGGTTAGAGATGCTGTCATCATAAGTTCAAGGTTTCCTTCAAAGGGAGTGCTGGTTGGAACTTTAAAGCTGAAAATCCACTCGAACTGTACTAGGTATAAACTCAGCGACAAAATCAGTCGCCTAAAGTAGCTCTCAACTCTAGCGGAAGAAGGTGAGCGAATTGAGATGTTGTTCTTATAGTAACAAAAGTACTCGTGTAAAGAATATGCGTATAGTGGTGTAGTTCAGTTATTTAAAATAGTCAGCTACACAACCTCGCAAAGTTGTAAGCTACACACCGTCGACAAAATTACGACGCGCCTTTGTACCGTAGCTCCGCTACGCGTCTTTAAACCGCGTAGCTACAAACTGTTCTACAGCTCCACTACGCGTCTATATACAGCGTAGCTACAAACTGTTCTACAGCTCCACTACGCGTCTATATACAGCGCAGCTACAAACTGTTCTACAGCTCCACTACGCGTCTATATACAGCGTAGCTACAAACTGTTCTACAGCTCCACTACGCGTCTATATACAGCGTAGCTACAAACTGTTCTACAGCTCCACTACGCGTCTATATACAGCGCAGCTACAAACTGTTCTACAGCTCCACTACGCGTCTTACATACCGTGCAGTTTCCTTCCATATATTTAGTGGAATAAAAAAAAATCAATAAAATAGATCTTAACTAAGTATACAATATTTTCTTACTTCTATATACAGGAATGCCACATTCTAATTAAAAATTGTCTTACGTTCTCTCACTCCGCTCAACTATATGCACGAAACTTTGCTTATAAACTTTTGGTTTATGATGAAACTCTGCTCACATTAACTCAAAGCGTCAATTTACATTTTCAAACTCTATCAATTTCAGTCTCGATATGAAGAATGAATAGCAACAAACTTTCAAAATAAGTTATCTTTATTACGAGTACACTTATGAAATTTATTTAATAAAGTTTAACAAATATTCACTTTAATTTTATAAGCCCGACAACAAAATATGAACGTATAAAAACATTGCCTAATACAATATACTATCTAAGAAAACTTAGGTAAACAAGAAGAATCTAACAATATCTTAATACAATTATCAATCCATCCACCCGTTTGGAGGGTACGTGCGAATTAAGAAATTTACAAACACACAAGAAACGCGCGAAAAACATAACCCTTCTTTCAGTCTGATAAAATTTAGAGAATTTTTGTATTGAACCAGTATAATATCCCATCAAACAATTAAAAAAAGCGACTTCATTTCATAGGTTTCTCATGGTTTCTGTAAGGTAAGGGCAGGTGCTATTAAATCATACATCTGTACTTATATGCAGTTTCACACTTTTCAAAATGTATTTGATAATTATTAAAACGATAAGGTAGAAATTAAGCACCAATGTTCTTCTTCGCCCAAAGACATCCTTGCCTATGAGCCTTTTGGCATGTTTGGCATGGCATGGCACGATCAATTTCAGAGACTCCTTGTTCCAAAGGTGCGAACAGCAGGTACTCCAAGATGTTTTTAAGAACGCTCTTTTGATCAGTGTAATACGTACATTTGTAAATTTTTTAAGCTTTTTATAGTTATTAAATAGATGATAAGTATATGCTAAGTAATATATGGTGTAATCCTCCATCCTGAGCGCCCGAGGCGGCCGGGGTGGTTCGAGCGAGCGGATTTGTTCGGTCCGCGCTAATAGCTCACTAAGTAATTGTGTTATTCTGTGAATTTGAGTATGGCTTTACCTTAAAGTATTATAGCATATTCAGGACAGGCATAAATATATATATACCCACCATTACTACTCACCTCTGTTTGCATGAAGTGCTACTGTGATCGAATATGTGGATATAGGTCTGTTTTTTAATTCCACCGTTGACGACGACCGAGAGACATATTGAGTGACCCTGATGACCCCATCGTCTTTATTACACCGACAGCCCCAGGGCTGCCGATGTAATAAATCAGCCGATCCCTCATCTGCCGGTATTTGCAAACACACCGTTTTTTGTTCAGGCGCCAGATATCAACGGCAGCCCTGTCAACCTTGCTGGCGACACCGTTTCTATCTACAGATATATTAGTTTCTTGCCAATAATAAGTCAGCCGATACTAGTATCAATCTCTCCTCATACTGGGCACGGGTCTACTTCCTCTGTAAGTCCCTCAACAATAATAAGTCAGACAATTCCAGTTTTAGGTCGAATAAATAATAATCAGTCAGTCGATACTTGATTTGTAAAAATAACATCCAGTCAGCCAACTCCGATACATCTTTTGTAACACATCTTTTGTAGGCTTCTTGAGGTCAACTTACTACCATAGCTCTCTTAAAAGTGTGACTTTTATTTTTCAGCAATTACTACGGGGTGCCATTTAAAACGCATTATTATTTTGTCCTAATTTACTTTGGCATAATGAATGTGGCATAATATATAGTATCATAATGAAACTTTTGAATAATAGTTTTTTGGCATAATGTGTTTTAAGCATAACAATCTATTGTACTTCATTCGATTCGACTATTGATGAGATGCATAATTAGGCATATTGTTGAGACGCATAATAATCCTTAGGCATTTATTATTTATTTATTGAGCTACCAAATATAGACCCAGGTGACATAGGACCCAGATCCGACTCGGAGCACCCCGAATCCACCTGGTCTTGTCGCTACTACCCCTAGAGTGTATATACAAAATGTGGGAGCCAGAAGCTCAAGGGAGGTCCTGAGTGGAGCGAGCCTGCTGGGAAAGCGACACTCAGGGCTGACCGCAGAGCTTCTGGCCCACCCGGAGTCAAAAAGTGCATATTTCTTAGGTGTGCCATCTGCTTTTCTCAATGTGTGCCTTGTTCTCAATTTATTCTATATATGGTTATGTGTTTAAACATTATGGTAAGTTATCGTTATGCTGTATATGGTTATGCTAGAAAACATTATGCAAAAACAATTATGCGTTTAGTTGTAATAGTAAATTATCGTTAGTCCTAAAAACGTTTTGCCTTCTTAAATTAGTACAAAAATTGTTATGCTACCGCGTATAGACCCTATATAAATAAGATGTATATATATCATATAAATATAAAGACGTATATAAATAAGAGAAAAATCTATGTTCTGTGGTATATTAGAATACCAACAGCGGTTTTACCCGCGTAGTACTCGTCACCCGTCCATATTTTTTTGCGATTAAAAGTACCTATTATTCTATTCAAGTCTATGCCAACTCCGTTCCAGATTTCAAACCAATTCCTTAATCCATTCCGACGTTATTGAACAAGAAGCATCCCAATCTTTTGCATTTATAATATTAATAGGATTAACAGAGTCTCCGTTTTCACACGATGGCGTTAAATGAATCCAAAATTCGTACAAACTGATTTAATTACGTCTTATTTGTATAGCTAAAGAGTAGAATGTTTTGCCGGCTTCGTTATTTCCTGAGACACATTATTATTTTTAATTGTATTAGTTAGATCGACGTGCACATCCTACTAATATTATAAATGTCAATGTTTGGATGTTTGTTGCTCAATCACGTCCTAACGTATGAACGGATCGGGCTGAAATTTGGAACAACTAGAGTCTAGAAGAACAAATAGGCTACTTTTTGTCTCGGAAAACAACGGGAACGGGAACTACACGGGTAACACCGCGAGGCGCTGCTAGTTGTACATAAATAAAATGTTAAACTATGAGTAGGTATAAATTAGAATATTAAATATGAATAAAAATTGTATAAGTACCTACCTACTTAAGTTTTTGTAATCAATCTGACTAAATTACAATAAAACATATAATTTTAAAAAATATTTTACGAAATGACATTCATTTAAATAAACACCAATAAAAAACTTTGACTTTTATCTATCTAAGTTTATTTGGACTGAACTGTCTAGTTCATAATATAGACTACAGGCACGTGAACAAAATTGACGTAGTAAATGAACCACCAGGAGACCTATGTAGGATGATAGAAGGGTATAAAATAATAAGATTCAGCACTATGCCGTCACTTGTAAGCTGTCCAACTGAGTACAGTCGAAGAACGGGTAGCAACCCTTGATAATTTCTCCTTGTCGCATGATTTTTGTACGGCGTGTTTAATCAAGTTAAAACCTCCAAGACCTAATCAGTCAACCTTTCAGATTTCTTATATGAGTACGAGTAGCACAATCAAAAAGTTATTATCTTTCACTAATTGAAATATTCCAACATCTCAAAATTGTTACTATGAAAATCATAATTAATTCTAAGAAAAAAGCTACATTAATTGTTTGAGAATCTCTCAGTGCTTTGAAGCAATATCTAGCGAAGATTTCACGTAAAACAATGACCTTAATTTGAATCATAAACCAATTTCTGCGAACGCCGCCGCCGGAAGGGGGGGGGGGGGGAGTGAGGGCGGGAGCGCGGGGGCGGGAACTTACTTCTATTTGTCCTTTTTAGGGTTCCGTAAAACGTAAAAACGGAACCCTTATAGATTTGTCATGTCTGTCTGTCTGTCCGTCCGTATGTCACAGCCACTTTTTGCCGAAACTATGAGAACTACACTATTGAAACTTGGTAAATAGATGTATTCTGTGAACCGCATTAAGATTTGAACAAAAAAATAGATAAATTAGGGTTGCCCCCCATACTGAGACCTGAAACTCAAAAATTTTTTTTTCATCAAACCTACACGTGTGGGATGTCTATCGATAGGTCTTCAAAAATGATGTTGAGGTTTCGAAAATCATTTTCGTCTACACTGAATAATTTGCGCGAGAGACACTTCCAAAGTGGTAAAATGTGTGTCCCCCCCCTCTAACTTGAGTAATTTTTTTTAGTACGTCATAAATACACTATTATTGAAACTTCGATCAAAGTTACAACGAACTACAAGAACTATGTGTACTATGTATGTTATGTTACTTGCTGCAACGGAACCCTACATGGGCGAGTGCAACTCGCACTTGGCCACTTTATTTTACTTCTTTATCGAGTAACTTCGGAGCCGCTAATTGTTTTAGCATAAGTTGACAAACGTTGTTTGATTTCAGATTTGTTGAGATTGGAGATGAAAGGAGAAATGACAAAATGTTATCAGTAACATGAAATGACAACCTCCGGACATGACATGAAATGAAATCGGTTTTTTATCGGATACACTTCGGAGAGTGTGCGACTGATTCGCATGGTCTGATACCACCCTGTCCTTTTTTCTATCGGATTGCTCGTAGCTCAAAAAAGCGACATCGTTTCATGGTTGATGTTCCAAAGACACGAACTAAGAGATTTGACTCTACTTTTGTGATAAGAACGTCTAGGCTGTGGAATACGTTGCCTGAGTGGGTTTTCCCTGATGGTTACAATCTTTGTGTCTTCAAATCGAGAGTGAATCGGTTTTTTTTAGGTAAACACGCTCCATCGTAGACCGCATCGTCGCTTAACATCAGGCGAAATGGCAGTCAAGTGTAAACCTATAAAAGGAAAAAAAAAAATACTGACATAGTAAATGGTTCTATCACTTTTTTAAAGCACCCAATTTTAAGGTCTCGTTGCTGGAATAAGAATAAGAATATATTTATTGCTCACACTGTGTAAAAAAGGTCTTAAAATATATAAAACTAGCGGCCCGCTCCGGCTTCGCTCGAATAATAACCTAGATATCAACTGCAGCGCCATCTGCCGTAGCCTATGTTACTCGGGAATAATGTAGCTTTGCAAAGGTGAAAGAATTTTTGAAATCGGTCCAGTAGTTTCGGAGCCTATTCATTACAAACAAACAAACAAACAAATATTTCCTCTTTATAATATTAGTATAGATGTACAACAGTATACCCTTGACGGGCGTGCAACATTAACAAGTTTACATAGGAAGTACTACGAGTATCTTTTAATTTTGTTTTTGATAACAATCATTTATATTTATCAAATCAGTTACAAATTAAAATAGTTGTAAATAGTCATTTCTCCCGTCGTTAAAATACTCTTTTAAATCGTAAAATGCCTTAGTCAGCAGCCATTTCTTTAATTCTCTTTTGAATGTAGACCCATTCAACAATTTTATTTTAGAAGGAAGATTATTATAAATTTTGATATATGTGAAAAATGAGTTTTTGTGATAGAGTGCGTTATTTGCCTGAGGAACAAAAATATTATTTTTATATTTAGTTCGCAACAGGTCGGATCTGCTTGATGAGGTAAAAAAATGGCTTCTATGCTGGTTTGCAAATATACTGATATGGTAAATAAATAAACAAGTGAGGGTTAACAAATTTTGTTCTTTGAATACATCTCGCAAAGTATCAAGACTACTCATGTTGACTGCCTTCTCTTAAGGAGAGCGACAAGGCTACAATTCATCACGAGCAGGATGGCGAATTACGCTTGTCTCCAAAAAAGTATTTCTTGAAACATGTAGTTTCATCGTCTGGTTTCTATCACCGTTGAAACCAATGGTGATGGCAAATTTCAACATCTGCACTTGGAAAACTAGTCAGAAGCGAAGGTTGAATTCGAACCCGTGACTTGGTAAACCTTTTTTTTGGTTCAAAGTGTACATTCAAGAGTGCGCCTAATGCCAGGAAAAAAACAGATTTCACCCGCGCGAGGCTCTTCTTCATATGATATGCATAAAGTCGAGAATAGCATGACACAGTTTGGAGGAAAAAACAATATTAAATCAAGAGTCAATTTTTGACCATGTTTTATTTAATTACTCAATAATTAAAACATCAATTTAAAAAAGTGTTTGGTTACTTTAATAGAGCGTAATAAAAGGAATTTTATTAAAAAAAAAAAATGTATCATCGCTGATAATTTCGAGTACTCGAATTAAAATGTTTTTTTTCGGTGTCATTTTTATTTTTTGAATATAAAAAAATCTGATCTATTTTTAAAATTCTATTCGGTTATTATGCTTCTTCTTGATTGTACCCACACGTCAATATTTTTTTTGTTATAGTTTTTAGTTTCTTAACATCAATGAGCGGCGTCGAAAATGTCCTTTTTTCGTTTTCTGGCACTACGCGCCCTCTTAATATAATGGCTTCGAAATCAAGCGCTTTAATAAATCGCTAAACAAACTACAAATAGTATTGATGGTAAGTTTGTTCACTTCGAAACTTCGTTGTGTCATTAAAACAGTGTATTTAGTTGGCTCACACATTTTATTTGATTTTACAAATTTTATTAATCAAATTGTTGTGCAGAATTTAATTTTCAATTGAAGTCGATTGTTCGAATTTTCAGAGAAATTACAGTCAAGTTTTTCCTGTGCTTGTATTATTATTTTCCTGCTTGTATTATTTTGAAAGGAGCTTAAACCTGTACTAATTAAGTTATTATGAGTACTTATAAAATGTTTCCCGTTTAAAGGATCTCTCAACCAGAAGCAATGTGAAATATTTAAAAAATGAAGGTATATTATTGAGTTTTCTGAAACCTTTAGCTATAAATAAATAGATACATCTTCAAACAATTATAAACACAAAAATAATCGTACTAAGATTCATCGTCATCATCAACCTGTCTTAGTCCACTGCTGGACATAGCCCTCTCCCATGGCTCGCCACTCAGCCCTATCCTCGGCTATACGTCTCCAACCACTGTCTGCTGTCTTCCGTATATCGTCACTCCATCTAGTCTCAGGGTGTCCTACATAACGTTTACCGATTCTACTAACATTATATCCTGCTTATATATTATTATAAATGTTAAAGTTTTAATTCTGCTTGTTCAATCACGTTGGATCGTTCAGTTCGTCGTCCGTGCCATGCGGACGAAGCTGAGCGCTGAGGGCGCCACCCGCCGAGTCGAGCGGTATCACTACTCGCGCTATCAGCGTACTGATTTCTTAAGACATTGTCACGTTTAACTATCGTCAGTAAACCGACTTTACAGACAACCATTTTTTTATTTTTTTTTTATTTGATTTGTAACTTCATGTATGTTCTTTGTCAGTTATTCTACCGCCAAGCAGTAATGTGCAAACATTACTGTGTTCCGGTTTGAAGGGCAAAGTTTCCAGTGAAATTACAGGGCTTAGAAATATAACATCTTAGATCTCTGGGTGACGAGCGCAGTGCAATGCTAGGTAATGATTTGGTTTCTTCATGTTCCAATAGCTGCGTGTCACTGTGCTGTTATGTGGCAGGCATGTTGCTTACCATCAGGCAAAGTCCAGCTCGTCTCGTCACTCTTTATTTAAAAAAAAAATGTTCCATCTACTTATTGAAATAAAGATTATTGTCACTTATCACATACAGTTAAACACTTTAATGCCACTAAAAAATGTCAATAAGTAACACAAAAAATAACAAAATATTATGGGCACAAAAGATGTTCTTATCCTCCGATATTACTCCGTTATGGCACGTTTTTAACGAACGGTGTTATCAATTTTACGTGTATCTGTGGGATCGTGTCTACTGAACCGAACGCCCGATATTGAGATTTTTTTTTGTTTGAAATGTGAATTAGTCGGAAGTGATCTTAACTACGTATATATAACAATTATTTATTTAAAATTGAACTCAATTTTGTCTCCTATAGTTCATTTTTAATTGTTTCAAAAGTTTTATTTTTATGACAATGATTTGGCCTTTTGTAGTTGTAGGACTCGTATTAGTCTGCTTGGTGAAGAACTAAAAAACTAAACCACACACTTGCCAGTTCTTCTACCGCTAAACACCAACAAGCAAAAAAATACTGGGTTCCATTTCGAAGGGAAATATTTCTAGATAACACAGGGAAAAGAAATAAATTTTCTCATATCTCTGGACGGCAATAAAAGCAGTGCAGTGCTAAGCAACGTCCATAGTGATAATTTGCAGCTTGTTGCTTACCATTAGACTCTTGTCCCTTCACTACAGGGTTACTGGTTGTCAGCCAGCATCCGTTAAAGGACATGTTCTGTATATTTAAACAAACAACTTTTGTTATACAACTTTAGTTAAAACTCAATACAAATAAAAAATATAGTGTTTGTTCCTCTCTCTAGCACAGTTTAGTAACTGTTTATTCTCTATTCACTTCGGCACCTCATTTATCGGGCGTAAAAAACGCGCGCGCTCTTGTTACGAAGATTCATTACTTTTAGATCGGGAAAATACACCTTTTTTAGGGAGAAAAAAAATAGATTTTTTTAAAACTGTGGAACAAAAGTTGACGTATTTAATATACTTAACACCCCCTTAAAAGTATGGAGGCTGATTACCAATAACCCTGTATAATTACCTCAAAAATATATTGACAGGTTGGTTGGTCAAATGTTTGGAATACTTCTTTTTTTTTAATATAGAGTGACGAGACGAATAGGTCATGTGCCTGATGGTAAGCAACATGCCTATCACATAACAGCACAATGCCACGCAGCTATTAGACCATGAAGAGTCCAAATCATTACCTAGCACTACACTGCGCTCATCACTCAGAGATCTAAGATGTTATTTATATCTCTAAAGCCATGTAATTTCTCTGGAAACATTACCCAACAAACCGGAGCACAGTATTGTTTGCACATTACTGCTTTGTGGTAGAATAATTGGCAAAAGTGTAGTACTTCCCCAGGTGGACTCTGCCAAGAGTCCTACCACTACTTCGGTATTGCCGATAATTTTGTGTTATCTTTCAGATAATCTCTCAACTGGTTTCGATGAAACACGTTTGTGAAATGAAGGTGTATTTACCAGCTACCCGGAGCCCTGGGTCTAATCTGACGGTTACCGATACCGCGGTCCTGGGGGATCGGTCACGACACGGCTTCGTGGGTTGGCTCGAACTTGGCTGGGTTTTGTTTAACGTTAACACCGTTGAACACTGTTTTAGCAAAAATATTGCATTATAATAATTTATTTTACTTCGAAAAATAACAAAGTCAGTAAAAAAATTAACTCAGATATTTGACAAACGGGCAATTTGACAGGCGGTGGACCGAGGACCTGGGTAGCGATTCTAAATGCGATTCCGAATGGTTCGGAATCGGAATGACTGTCTCTGTCTCTGTCATGCTAAACAGATAAGACTAAGACCGAGAGTTGAGATTCCGTGTCGGATGCAACCGAATGGATTTAGAATCGCTACCCTGAAGAGAGTAGCGGGAAGCGGACGGATGGGGAGAGTCGAGGACCGGATTTGGTGGTGGAACATTGGAAAGACTTATGTCCAGCAGTGGACGACGACGGGCTGCTGATGATGATGATCGCCAAAATTTCATTATATTTGTAAAATCAATTAAACACACTGTTCCAAAAGACAGCAACGTTCCGACGTGACGTACGAGAAAACGAATCCTGCTATCCTACTAATATTATAAATGTCAAAGTATGGATGTTTGGATGTTTGGATATTTGAATGTTTGGATGTTTGTTGCTCAATCACGTCCTAACGTATGAACGGATCGGGCTGAAATTTGGAACACAGATAGATTATAGTCTGGAAGAACACATAGGCTATTTATCCCGTAAAATCAACGGGAGCAACGGGAACGGGAACTTCGCGGGTAACACCGCGGGGCGCTGCTAGTAAAAGTATAAACGCGAAAATGTATTATAAGTATGGATATGGATGGAAGGATGTTTATTACTCTTTCACGTAACAACTACTGAAGGGATTTGAAGGAAGTTTGGTACACATACAGATAATAGCCTGGAATGCTACTTTTTATCCCGGGAAAATAACGGGAGCGGGAACTACGCGGGTAAACCACAGGGCACTGCTAGTCCTACTAATATTATAAATGTCAATGTATGGATGTTTGGATGTTTGTTGCTCAATCACGTCCTAACGTATAAACGGATCGGGCTGAAATTTGGAACACAGATATACTATAGTCTGGAAGAACACATAGGCTACTTTTTATCCCGGAAAAACAACGGGAACAACGGGAATAGGAACTACACGGGTAACACCGCGGGGCGCTGCTAGTATATTATAATCGTCAATGTATGCAAATTTGAGATTGTTGGTGATATTTCAAAAACCGATAAAATTTCTACTGAACTAAAGCATGATCTACACAAAAAAAAAACATTTAATATATTATCTAAGTACTTACATGTTTTTTTTTTATTAACAATTTTTTACAATGACAACAAAATAATAATTAAAAAACTAATCTCCGAATAACCCACCTCTAACTGCTCCCGGCGCAAAAGTGCCCATGATGCTCGCCGCGTTCCCACGCTAAATGGCAATGGCCAACCTTTCCTCCAGGAACGCACCAGAGCGGGAGTTTAATATATAAGACTGAAGTTTGATATAAGTATCCAAAAAAACATTAAATTCGATCCATCCACAATTAGCGGAGCTATCGCGTAATACTATGGACATAAAAAACATAATTATTATTATCGAATTGAAAAAAATCTCTTTTTTTGAAGTCGATTACAATAAAAAGGATTTCTAAAGTTGTTTTATTTATGTTTTTAGTAGTAGCGTTCCCATTATATTAACCGCGCTAAAAAGTGACCTTTATAGTATTCTACACAATACTCCATACTCAATAATTTTGTTGCTAACATTATGGTAGCTAATATTAACAATAATGTATCTGTGCTCCAAATTTCAACCCGATTCGTTCACCTGTCGTGACGTGGTGAAAAAACACTCATTCATTCATCTCACAAACATTTTTTTTTTAATATAGAGTGACGAGACGAGCAGGTCATGTGTCTGATGGTAAGCAACATGCCTGCCACATAACTTGACTGCCCTCGTGGCTTAGTTGGTAGTAGCTCTGCCTGCGAAGCCGAGGGTCGTGGGTTCGATCCTCACTCAGTGCAAATATTTGTGTGATGAATTGTGTTTGCACTGTGTCTGGGTGTTTCTATCTATAATAAGTATGTATTTAAAACTATATAAGTATTATATTAGCTATCTGGCCGCCATCATACAAGCTTTGCTTAGTTTGGGGTCAGATGGTGTTGTGTGTGAATTGTCCACCAATATTTATTTATTATTTATAACAACACAGTGATACGCAGCTATTGGAACATGAAGATTCCAAATCATTACCTAGCACTGCACTGCGCTCGTCACCCAGAGATCTAAGTTGTTATATCTCTAAGCCCTGTAATTTCTCTGGAAACATTGCTCTTCAGACCGGAACACACTAATGTTTGCACATTACTGCTTAGCGGTCAAACATCAAAACTTACATAAATAAACTATGTTATCTATTTCCTCAAATATCATCTACTATGCGATATTAAAAACATTTTTCTCACTATCCTGTAATTTCTGTGGAAATATTCCTTAACTCTACTTATTGTTTTAACACCTTTGCTGCGGGGCCATTTTTCGTAGACTTTCAACTAGTGCGTATGAGGTCTTTTCGAGGCAAAATTGACCTTCCTTGCAGTGCGTATGGGACCTTTTGTGCCTCACAAAATTGTTTCTAAGAATACCTTAAATATTATGTTCATTTATAAGAGTAATTGCTTGAAAATTTAGCAATATTAATTTAAAGAGTTGTTAAATTTGAATCCAGCTTCGCCCACAGTTATGACATTTAGGTATTGAGTAAATGAAAATTACATATATGACATCTGTTCTGCCTCACATCGCATTGAAATAAAGTTCTATTAGTGTCTCGACTAGTGTTGTGAATAGAGAGAGAGTTGCAGTTGCTATATTAAAATAATTTATGTAATAAGATTGATTAATATGTTTTTTATTACAACCGGTCAAGTAGAAAGACTTTTTACGAATTGGACACGAAATACACGAACAATATTTGTTTTGTTTTTGCTTCCTAACTACTTTTTACACATGTCTTAATTTATCGTAGCAACCTACACAGCTCTTTCGTTGACCATTTCGTCAATTTCGTTGAAGTTGTCAGGAAGAACAATACGACCTTTTAATTATTCTCAAAACTCAAAATCTTGCTCGAGGTGATAGCTTTCTTTGTCTCTATAAATAAGTGTAGTATACGAGTATCTTTCAGGAGTATACGATTTATAATTATAGTTCGACTCGATAGTTCTATATATGTATATGTATGTGATTTATTTTTTATGTGTTGGCACAATTTAAGTCGTCCGCGCTACGGTATCATAGATTTATCAATTATCATAATTTTTATAGGACGAAACACTTGTTAAAATCGAGAATTCAACATATATTTGGGGAATTTTATAAAACTTATCCCAGTATCAATGTATAAGTCGCAGAAACAACACATTAATAAATGTAATAAAAAATCTGTCCCTGAAAATTACTGAGCACATGTACTAATTTCTATACAATATTGACTTGTTAGATTAATAGTTTTTAACATGTAGCAATGTGTATTAGCGAGTGCATCAACTTGCAGCATGCTTTCGTATCGATACTTTTTATCACGTCACTAAGTTAGAATACGCAGGCGCCTTGCTGCCCGCACCTCACTCCATGCGGCTGTGAGGCCTACAATTTTGAGGCAAATTAGACCTCACTTCGCACTGTACGAAACTAATTAATACTCAGTGCGTTTGAGGCCTTTTAAACCTCATTTAGTTTTAACTTCACTCTTAGGCTAGGCTTTGCACGAGAAGCAATTTCATATATTTGTCTCTGTTATACTCATATAAATGTTAATATAGTCGCCCCCCGCACAGAGTGAAAGAACACGATTTTGACTACCGCACCTGCGAGAAGCTACGCATGTGGCGTTTTCGACCTCATAATGCAGCAAACGTGTTAAAGCGGTGATCGGTTAGTAGGTAGCTGAGCTGAGCAGAGCTGCAAACGATGTTACAACTAATCAAACTTGCTTATAACCAAATCTACTTCAACTTTGACTCAAGTTAAAGTTCTCGGCGACCAACTACTGGCGACTAGGCTAGTAGGTAGTATTATATTGACTGGCCTCGTGGCTCAGTTGGTAGTAGCTCTGCCTGCGAAGCCGAGGGTCGTGGGTTCGATTCCCACCCAGTGCAAATATTTGTGTGATGAATTCAAATGTTTGCACTGTGTCTGGGTGTTTCTATGTATGTATACTAAGTATGTATTTAAAACTATATTATAAGTATTATATCAGCTATCTGGCCGCCATCATACAAGCTTTGCTTAATTTGGGGTCAGATGGTGTTGTGTGTGAATTGTCCACCAATATTAATTTATTATTATTTATTTATTATATTACGAGTTTTAATAGGATATTTACCGTGTTTAATGCTCGAGCTACACGAGTCTAGTTTTCAAGCTAGGATACCAAGCTAGTGTTAGTAAACTAGATAGTTGTTCTAGCTTCGTGTGGACAAATCATGAAACGATGTCGCTTTTTTTGAGATACGAGAAGTCCTATTATAGAAGAAGGGGCAAGATGGTATTAGATCATGCAGCAGTTCGGTCAACCGAACTAGCAACCGGACTACTGGCACTCCGCAGTGCCAATAGTTCGGTGATGACGTACAACCGAACTACTGGGACTAAAAAGTTGCAGTAGTTCGGTCAACCGAACTAGCAACCGGACTACTGGCACTACTCGAAACTATCGTTGCGTAGCGTTGTCTACACAAAGCTAGTAGTACAAGCTTGCTATCCTAGCTTGAAACACTAGTCTCGTGTAGCTCGGGCATAAATGGTGATGCGAGTGTCCGATATTTCAGTGAAGTTTCATACACCATGTTCACAAGTAAATGAATAAACTAAGCGAAAACGGAAAGTACAACTTTTTTTTTTGGAAACAACATCCTTATTAAACACCTTATCAACTCTGATGGTAAAACTTGAAGATTAAGGTACATTTTCAGTGAATTTGTCTAAATTTGTAATCTTAGACATTCTACTAACTATTATTATGAATTCGAAAGTTAAAATGTAAAGATATTTGGATGTCTGTTGTTCAATCACGTCGGAAAATCTGAACGGATCGGGCTGAAACTTGGAGCACAATCCTTACTAACCCTTACTATAATATTATAAATGCGAAAGTAACTCTGTCTGTCTGTCCGTCTGTCTGTCTGTTACCATTTACCGTCTAAGCCAGTGAACTGATTTTAATGAAATAATTAAAACTCTCTCTAATCTTATGTTGTGTAATTTGTTGTGTAAATATTAATATATTACCATACTATTCACATACAAATCGTATATCGGAAGTACTTGAAGGAAGAACCCTGCTGCCTCGATTTCACACTAAAGGGGGTTTTGACAATCAAGCTCAAAATTATCTGAAGAAGACTGATCACCTGAATGAAGAATCATACTCCAAATAAAAACATATATAACATGGATTAACGCTCTCAATGTTCAAACGCTGGACGTTGGCGAAATTGCGGTGGTACCCATTACCGAATGGAAGTCTTAAGAAAAAATAAGAAGAAAATGTATTGTTTGCGGAGGTATTTTTATAAACACGATGTTCGGATAAACATTTATCCGAACGAGTACATTATTTATCACAAATATATATTTTGAGCAAAATTGGGCTTGGTATTATTTAATTTTAATGAATATTTTAGGAAATATCTTTGTTTAAAAACAACTCTGAAAAACTCTCAACAAAATAATATACCATTTTATTGTGAGCACGAGGTACAGTGATGTTTCTTAGCGTTGCTTTCCAGATGAGGGTCCTCGAGGCGATGTAGCCACAGAGGCGGAACCACAGAGGAGAGGTAACGGTTTATTTCGTGGATATCGGACTTCTTGAGGGATTGATCCATACGAGTCGTCATTGATGGCTGCTCGTCGGATCAAATGGCTATCAATGCCGGAGTCCCTCAAGGGTCGGTACTCTCTGCGACGCTCTTCCTGCTACATATCAACGATCTGTTGAAGCCCGGTATCTTTGGGTACGCAGATGATAGCACCGTTGTAGAGAGTTACATATCTAGTGCGAGAGCCAGTGGGCAGCAAACTCAGGTACTAAGAGAGAGTCTGATCGAGCGTTTGAGCTTGACCCTTGAGGCGGTGTCTACATGGGGCGATGCCAATCTGGTCAAGTTCAACGAGAGTAAGACGCAGGCGTGTCTGTTCTCCGCAAAAAGGAGTCCTTTTCAACTGACTCCAACCTTTAGAGGTGTATCCGTTCCGATTTCTGACCGTCTTGAGCTTTTGGGTGTTACATTGACATCTACGCTGAACTTTGGTTCGTATATCGAGTCCAAGGCCAAATTAGCTGCCAAAAAGCTAGGTGTCCTCTCAAAGGTGCGAAGGTACTTCAAGTCTGAGCAGTTGCTCACGTTATATAAGGCTCAAATTCGTTCTTGTATGGAGTACTGTTCGCATCTTTGGGATGGTTCGGCTAAGTATCAGCTGGAGGCCTTGGAATCGATCGAGAGACGTGCCAAAAGGCTCATAGGCAACGACACTCTTGTGCGAAAAAGACTACAAAGTCTTGAACATCGCCGAAAAATCGCTAGCCTTTCGGTTTTTTATCGAATACACTTCGGAGAGTGTGCGACTGATTTACATGATCTAATAGCACCTTGCCCTTTTTTCTATCGGAATGCTCGTAGCTCGAAATAAACGACATCGTTTCATGGTTGATGTTCCAAAGACGCGAACGAAGAGATTTGACTCTACTTTTGTGATAAGAACGTCTAGGCTGTGGAATGCGTTGCCTGAGTGGGTTTTCCCTGTTGACTACAATCTTTGTGTCTTCAAATCGAGAGTGAATCGGTTTCTTCTAGGTAAACACGCTCCATCGTAGACCGCATCGTCGCTTCACATCAGGTGAGATGGCGGTCAAGTGTAAGCCTATAAAAGTTAAAAAAAAAAAAAAATACCGCGGCCATCACTATGCCAATCCGTGACCATGCGTAAATGTATTCTCCCACGTAAAAAAAGGCACATAAGTTTCAAAGAAGACGGCGGGCGGCCGCCGATTGCTCTACGAAATACCATTTGCTTCCTTCCCGAGGGGATCCCGCATTGACGAGGCGAGGGGTTCAGTAGCCGTGGCCTGATCATTCACGGTGAAGCTAAGAGAAACCCGCAGTGGGACTGCTAACCAAGGCTGTGGGCTCCAAGCCTTGCGGTCCTAGCGATGCAGTCAGGAGGGAATTGCACGGCGCCGGCGTAGACGGTGTCGGCGCGAATGAGACGTGCCGCGATGTTTGGTGGTATGCACCGTGACCGTAGAGAAGAGAATGAATGAGATGAAATGAGATGAGAGACTGAAGAGGAATCTATATCTATACTAATATTATAAAGCTGAAGAGTTTGTTTGTTTGTTTGAACGCTAGGATCTCGGAAACTACTGGACCGATAGGAAAGATTCTTTTTTTGTTGGATACTCCATTTATCGAGGAAGGCTATAGGGTATATAACATTACGCTACTATCAATAAGTACGGAGTATGAGTGAAGAATGTAAAGAAAACGGGGAAAAATATTTCTCTTCGAGAGCTCTTCCGTGAATTTAAATTCTCTTTGGTCGTTGAAGTCTGTGACGGCGCGTGTCTACATTTGAAGTTTGTGTCATTTGAAGTAATCAAATTTGTTCTACAACAATGCATTGTTGCCTTTAAATTGTTGCTTAAGATACAAGTTCGCGCGGAGACCGCGACACGAGACCGAGACCGGAGACCGCGACCGGAGACCGCGACAGGCACTTGACACTATGGAATTGTATGGGCGCCAGTTCGCGCCGCGACCGCGACCGCGACCTGTCTCGGTCTCCTGTCGCGGTCTCAGCGCAAACTGGCGTCCATACAATTCCATAGTGTCAAGTGCCTGTCGCGGTCTCCGGTCTCGGTCTCCTGTCGCGGTCTCGTGTCGCGGTCTCCGCGCGAACTTGTACCTTAAGCAACAATTTAAAGGCAACAATGCATTGTTGTAGAACAAATTTGATTACTTCAAATGACACAAACTTCAAATGTAGACACGCGCCGTCACAGACTTCAACGACCAAAGAGAATTTAAATTCACGGAAGAGCTCTCGAAGAGAAATATTTTTCCCCGTTTTCTTTACATTCTTCACTCATACTCCGTACTTATTGATAGTAGCGTAATGTTATATACCCTATAGCCTTCCTCGATAAATGGAGTATCCAACAAAAAAAGAATCTTTCCTATCGGTCCAGTAGTTTCCGAGATCCTAGCGTTCAAACAAACAAACAAACTCTTCAGCTTTATAATATTAGTATAGATATAGATTCCTCTTCAGTCTCTCATCTCATTTCATCTCATTCATTCTCTTCTCTACGGTCACGGTGCATACCACCAAACATCGCGGCACGTCTCATTCGCGCCGACACCGTCTACGCCGGCGCCGTGCAATTCCCTCCTGACTGCATCGCTAGGACCGCAAGGCTTGGAGCCCACAGCCTTGGTTAGCAGTCCCACTGCGGGTTTCTCTTAGCTTCACCGTGAATGATCAGGCCACGGCTACTGAACCCCTCGCCTCGTCAATGCGGGATCCCCTCGGGAAGGAAGCAAATGGTATTTCGTAGAGCAATCGGCGGCCGCCCGCCGTCTTCTTTGAAACTTATGTGCCTTTTTTTACGTGGGAGAATACATTTACGCATGGTCACGGATTGGCATAGTGATGGCCGCGGTATTTTTTTTTTTTTTTAACTTTTATAGGCTTACACTTGACCGCCATCTCACCTGATGTGAAGCGACGATGCGGTCTACGATGGAGCGTGTTTACCTAGAAGAAACCGATTCACTCTCGATTTGAAGACACAAAGATTGTAGTCAACAGGGAAAACCCACTCAGGCAACGCATTCCACAGCCTAGACGTTCTTATCACAAAAGTAGAGTCAAATCTCTTCGTTCGCGTCTTTGGAACATCAACCATGAAACGATGTCGTTTATTTCGAGCTACGAGCATTCCGATAGAAAAAAGGGCAAGGTGCTATTAGATCATGTAAATCAGTCGCACACTCTCCGAAGTGTATTCGATAAAAAACCGAAAGGCTAGCGATTTTTCGGCGATGTTCAAGACTTTGTAGTCTTTTTCGCACAAGAGTGTCGTTGCCTATGAGCCTTTTGGCACGTCTCTCGATCGATTCCAAGGCCTCCAGCTGATACTTAGCCGAACCATCCCAAAGATGCGAACAGTACTCCATACAAGAACGAATTTGAGCCTTATATAACGTGAGCAACTGCTCAGACTTGAAGTACCTTCGCACCTTTGAGAGGACACCTAGCTTTTTGGCAGCTAATTTGGCCTTGGACTCGATATACGAACCAAAGTTCAGCGTAGATGTCAATGTAACACCCAAAAGCTCAAGACGGTCAGAAATCGGAACGGATACACCTCTAAAGGTTGGAGTCAGTTGAAAAGGACTCCTTTTTGCGGAGAACAGACACGCCTGCGTCTTACTCTCGTTGAACTTGACCAGATTGGCATCGCCCCATGTAGACACCGCCTCAAGGGTCAAGCTCAAACGCTCGATCAGACTCTCTCTTAGTACCTGAGTTTGCTGCCCACTGGCTCTCGCACTAGATATGTAACTCTCTACAACGGTGCTATCATCTGCGTACCCAAAGATACCGGGCTTCAACAGATCGTTGATATGTAGCAGGAAGAGCGTCGCAGAGAGTACCGACCCTTGAGGGACTCCGGCATTGATAGCCATTTGATCCGACGAGCAGCCATCAATGACGACTCGTATGGATCAATCCCTCAAGAAGTCCGATATCCACGAAATAAACCGTTACCTCTCCTCTGTGGTTCCGCCTCTGTGGCTACATCGCCTCGAGGACCCTCATCTGGAAGACAACGCTAAGAAACATCACTGTACCTCGTGCTCACAATAAAATGGTATATTATTTTGTTGAGAGTTTTTCAGAGTTGTTTTTAAACAAAGATATTTCCTAAAATATTCATTAAAATTAAATAATACCAAGCCCAATTTTGCTCAAAATATATATTTGTGATAAATAATGTACTCGTTCGGATAAATGTTTATCCGAACATCGTGTTTATAAAAATACCTCCGCAAACAATACATTTTCTTCTTATTTTTTCTTAAGACTTCCATTCGGTAATGGGTACCACCGCAATTTCGCCAACGTCCAGCGTTTGAACATTGAGAGCGTTAATCCATGTTATATATGTTTTTATTTGGAGTATGATTCTTCATTCAGGTGATCAGTCTTCTTCAGATAATTTTGAGCTTGATTGTCAAAACCCCCTTTAGTGTGAAATCGAGGCAGCAGGGTTCTTCCTTCAAGTACTTCCGATATACGATTTGTATGTGAATAGTATGGTAATATATTAATATTTACACAACAAATTACACAACATAAGATTAGAGAGAGTTTTAATTATTTCATTAAAATCAGTTCACTGGCTTAGACGGTAAATGGTAACAGACAGACAGACGGACAGACAGACAGAGTTACTTTCGCATTTATAATATTATAGTAAGGGTTAGTAAGGATTGTGCTCCAAGTTTCAGCCCGATCCGTTCAGATTTTCCGACGTGATTGAACAACAGACATCCAAATATCTTTACATTTTAACTTTCGAATTCATAATAATAGTTAGTAGAATGTCTAAGATTACAAATTTAGACAAATTCACTGAAAATGTACCTTAATCTTCAAGTTTTACCATCAGAGTTGATAAGGTGTTTAATAAGGATGTTATTTACGTATTTTTAGGGTTCCGTAAAACGTAATAAAGTGGCCAGCAATGGATATTTTAGTATGGATTTTCCTCAAATAGACGCGAGTGAAACCGCGGGGCACAGCTAGTACCGGTATAACGGTACGCCACTCTCCCTGCCCTCTGTGGCCTTGCGTGGTCGACAACGTATGATGGCGGACGCGATGGGAGTGTAGAGGAAGAAGAGTGCCGGTATATCAGTGAGCTGCTGTCCCCGTCCTCTTCAGTCGGATGGTGGTAGGTGACGAGGCCGACCATTTGGCCCGCCGTGGGAGATAAAGGGTGTCTAGACGTGAAGATGTCTGGTACCCACTGTTGGTCGTCGAGGTAACCACGGTGTGCATTGACCCGCGGCGGGTTTGCAGAAGAGCGCGAGAGCATCCCGGTGTTTGCGCGGTTTCTGGCAATGATGAAATACTGCGGAGGTTTTAGCCGGTAGGGGCACCACTCATAGTGTCGAATCCGACACAAATCGAATATTCCCTTCAAGCGGAACAGTATGTTAATGCATTACCTCCACATAAAATCCTCCAATCAAAATAATACAGTTTCCCGTTAAGAAGTCGTATGCTGAAACTATTATTAAAGCACAGGGCAAACATTTAAGTACTTAGAAATCGATTCTTCGCGCTAAGACTGTTTTTCATACGGACAACTACTTAGGTATCTGAAGCGTTATCAACATCATCATCTTACAGAGGTAACCAATTTGTTCTTATGTACCCCAAGAATTAAAAAACTAAAAATTTCGTATATATATACAGAAGTAATTACTTTAAAATACCTGTACTATAAAATACATTTTACTAGATCCCAGTACTTTTACGTAGCGTTTCTTTTATTCTTGTGTTATAGTTCTCTTACTGATCATAGCTTTTCAATTGCTTGTCAATCGTTTTCTTTTTATTACATGAATCTTGGATTGGAGAAGAAAAGGAAATAGGGGAGAGTAGGGAACACCGCTATTGTAAAATCGTACGTTCTAGATCACTACGGCTTTATATACAAAATGTTAAAAGTAGTTAGGATCTTCGTCAAGTAGGTACTTGCTTGTTACGAGCTTGTTGTAAAATTTCAATTAAGGGGGTATGGTTCGTCAGATGGCGTAATGTTAATTTGGGCGACTTACAATATCTACTAAATTACTGAATATTTAATTTTGAAATTCATGTATAATAAAGTTCAGGATATACTCGACAGTAACTTCTATTCGAAAACACGTTTTCATAAAATTTCCTCGATAGAAAAAAATCGCAAAGCTACCTCTATTTTTCTAAATTTACGTTTATTACTCAATAAATACAGAAGCTAGATTCTTGAAATTAAGTGTGATAATTTGAACAAGTATAAGGATTTAATCATATTAAAATCTTTTTCAAATAACCATTATTATATTTTTAAGGAGAAAAAAACCAACAATTCCAGCGACGAGCCAAAATTTTTTAGTACCGCCTCGGCTTTCGACGGGGGTGGTCGCGACGTCTGCGCTCTGACTGAACGATACGAAAATTACGTGTTTATTGAAATATTTTTTCTTTAAACCTTGCGCTGCTCCGTTTGACTTTCGGCCTTATCTTCAGAGGTTTATAGACTACTTTAGTATATACGTCAACTGATAAGCCACAAGCGCTCGGAGCATGGCCTTGTACTAACATTTATTCTGTGGCATCGTGCGATCGGGGAGCTTGCGTTGGGCTTGACTACTAGAGTACTATGTACTACGACAAATTGCAAATCTAAGGTGACCGCCTCCACAAACTGGCAAATTTTTTTCAGCACTACCTCAATATGGATATCAAATGAAAGGGCTTGACTAGTAGAGTACTATGTACTACGACAAATCTCTAATCCAAGATGGCCGCCACCAAAAATGGTGAATCAATCATCTTTTTCAGTACTACCTCAATATGGATATCAAATGAAAGAGCTTGACTAGTACAGTACTATGTACTACGAAAAATTACAAATCCAAGGTGGCCGCCACCACACATTGGCAAATCATTATTTTTTCATCACTACCTCAATATGGGTATCAAATGAAAGGGCTTGACGAGAAAAGTATTATATACTACAACTAGCCGACTGAATTTAGTTGCTACTGAATTTAGTCGCTACTGAATTTAGCCGACTGAATTTAGTTGCTACTGAATTTAGTTGCTACTGAATTTAGTCGCTATGAATTTAGTCACTACTTAATTTAGTCGCTACTGAATTTAGTCTCTACTGCATATAGTCGCTACTGAATTTTGCTGACTGAATTTAGTTGCTACTGAATTTAGTCACTACTGAATTTGGTCGTTACTGAATTTAGTCGACTGAATTTAGTCACTACTGAATTTGGTCGTTACTGAATTTAGTCGACTGAATTAGGGACTACTGAATTTCTAGGGCTGGCAGACTAAAGTATATAAGTCTAAATGTCATAGTTTACAGGAACTAAAAAAAAACAAAATTAAAAAAAAAGACGCTTTATTGTTTTTTTTGTAATTTATTCGATTTACTGGGGTGTACTAAAGTAATCCTAACGTGCAAATATGTGTCATTTAAGACCACTACAGCAAAAGGCTATTTTTGTGACTTAGGTCATTAAGAACACTTACTTTACCATTGAAAATACATTTATACTTAAGACTTAGGTTAGAAGGTACTTAGAAATAATTTTATAAGTATTTATTTATTGACCTATAAATTAAGTATTGTAACATTAATCTAATTAATCATCATCTTCACTGTCTATAATGTCATGGTAAGTATTCCATTAACCGTTTTCAGTAGGTAAATCCATATAAAATTTATAAAAACATCAGGTATTACATTTAATAAAGAGTTTTTTAGCAAATCTTTTTTTTACTCTTTGGATATGGGCTGTTACAATATAACTGGAATATTGTCAGATTTCATGTTTAATTTTAAAATTCAGGTTCTTTTTCTATGGTATCCCCTCCTTGTGAGAAATTATTCCGAAGTCAGAATCATAGCGCAACCATCTTTAATCGACCCATTTAAATTGTCATCCATCGTTATCTTTAGTTCTTTATACTAATGAGCCCTTTAGAAGCGAACAAAAAGCTCAAAATCAGTATTGTGCATTTTAACAACTAAAGTTTTTTTACTGCTCGATTTTTTCAGTGGTTTCCAATCATGCGGGTGATAGATTTGCAATCCTATCTTTTTCTTCTGTATAATCCCGTAATCAGTATGCACTACCAAATGGCAATGGACGAAAATCATAAACTTTTGCTCAGTTACTTTTAAATCTATTTTTTTGCAAAGCCCAGGTAAACATAAATCTTACAAGTACTTATATGAATTCTGTTCTGGCTTCCACATCTATCAGAATAAAATGTTACAGATTGTGTGCTCTCAGATAAGTATGTTTGGAGGTATTTAAAAAGACAAGAGATAACTTCCTCCCGCAACTATTATTTCATACCATGTGTACTGCAGGGTGGAGCACGAATATATGGACATTTTTTTTTTAGTTTATAAGTTCTAATAGAGGGGGATTTGTGCGTCATATTGAAGTTAAAAGAAGAATAATTTTTCATCTCATTTAATTAGTATCTTTTGCCTCCACATCCACAGGGTTTTTTTTACTTCAAGTCGTAAAATGTGAAATGGTGTGCCCCATTCACAAGAACGAAGGTACTTGATGATAGACTGATAATGTATGGTTTAAACTTTTATGAGAATAATACCGTGACAATAAACATGAAAATACTAACAAGGATTTAAAAAAATCTATTAATTTATTAAGCTTGAAAAACATTTTTTGTTTAAAATTTAGGGATCACGTTCCACAATTACAACGTGGTTTTTATTGCACCTAATCGTGATTTGTGTGCACTGAGTAATGGAAGCTTCGGTCGGAATCTTCACAGCTCTCTCAACAGCTTCAGTAAGGCAGAGAGGGAGGGAACCTTTAAAACAGTGGTTTGCTCTCACCACCAGATTCGACAATGTCCTGAATTCCTTGGTTAGATTTGTTTTTAAAGCAGCGGTTCGGTTAAGTATTCCAGTACGTTAATTAATCATTATAAACTTGAAGTAGAATTACGACGACAAAATACTTTTTTTCTATTTTTTATTCTTTGGATTACCGGGTCTATAATCTTTCTTACAGTTTATGGGCAGGTTTATCGAGTACACAACAATGACAGATAACGAGTGACATTTTTGCAGGATGGTTGGATCCTTATTAAAAACCAAGGCAGCCCAACTTTACCACATTTCACATGCCCAACAGGCATGTGAAAATTTACCTGGAGATTTATTTTCAAGATCTGATTTAAGCAATTGGCCATTGCGAGTAATATTTGTCCTGCAATGTGCTTAACTTTCTTTAGTCAGTTTTTCACGTTTCTAGAGATATTTCTAGTGGACCTACGTAAGATATAGGTCCTGAAGTTCACCCGTGAAGATGAAGAAATAAGTGGCATGTGAAGCAAACTGATTTTTCACTGAAATGGTTTTTGCAGCTTTTTCTGAAGCAGTTTTATGAATCCTTCATATTTTCCAGTGTTAACATTCGTTCCATCACAACCAATGACCATAATACTAGCCTCGGAAATTACTTCATGTAACAGAAAATCTGTTATCATAGTTAATATTCCTCTATTTGTGCCAATCTCAGGTACAACGTTTACCTTTTTAGAGTATTTTGCTATTTCTATGTACCTACCAGTAACATTGATTCTGCTCATAATCATCATTCGAGATTATTCTTTTATCAACTATAGAAGCCTGCTCTTATTTAGGAACCTTTTTATCTATAGGACAGATGCACTGAGCTAATTTATTGCATTTACATGCTTTCAAGATCAAAAAGTATCTTACTGCTTTGCTTTTCTGTCTCCTCTGGATGGATTTGAGTAGATTTTTGCATTTTAAATGATATGCTTTTAAATTTTGAATTGTCCTCATTTGTGTTACTATCGGAATAAATACAGTTTGTCGTATATTTCCAACCCTAGATATTACGATGTCTGCTATCTCTGAAACAGTTGGCTCTTTTGCTCTTTCTAGTTGTAATTTTAGTTGATGTTTCGTTCATGTCAATTTGTAATACTTCATTACATCTTCGTAAGTAGTTAAGCGGCTATTAGACTACGTGTTATTCAGCACTCGTTATTCAGACTGTCCTAGAGTCTAACTTATCAGCTCGCTATTATACCAGCATGAAAAACGCGCGCTCTAGGACTTTTTCTTTACTGCACGCCATTATGGTATTTATTAATTGAAATAAAAAAAAATGTAAGCTTTTGAGATAGGTATAATAACAGTGAGATAAAAATTAAAATTATGGCATGCGAACTCCGAATACCCAAAACACAAAAATAGAAATGACCGCGAATACCAATGAACCAATCACGAACCAATGAAATTTTATGTTAAGACTAATATGTCAATGTCATGTATTTGTCTGTCTAACAGTCTTTGTCTTATTACACTACTCGCTATTCAGACTGTTAGCCAGTAAGACTCGCCTAACCCGATCTTGCTGTCTGAATTCAGAGTCTAACAGTCTGACGCTTATTACATTGACATGAACACTCAAATTTAATATCCCTAACGGACTTACGTAAAACATAACAGAAGAGCTTAAGTAGGTGCTGGAGTAGGTTAGCTTTGCTATAAATCAAAAGTGTAGACGTTGAACCAAGATATAAGGGAGTACCAAGGTACTCCTTATATCCTGGTTCGCTGGATTGCTATGGCCAGCCTTTGCACCTGCTGTCATTTTTCCAGGGCACTAAAGTCATCCCGTCCGGGTGGGTCTCTTACCATCAGACCTGCTAAAGCCCGGTGGCACAAGCACGCCAATTTTAAATAATATACGAATTCACAATGCTACAACGTACGGCATCAAAAGGATGCACCGTATCAAAAGATATGTTGATGAAAGTGGGTTATTACAAATGTAAAAGTCTTGTCCGCTACCAAATTATTTAATGGAGCTGTAAAAAATATATTATCAAACTTACATTCAGTATTTTTTAATATCATCTCAACTAATTTCTTGAGAATCCACTATGAGTAGTAGAGATATTATATTATTAATCAAAGTTAATACAAAATTATACTAGTAAATGATTGCAAACCAAACGGGCACTTCTTTATTTTTCTTCTATAAATTACATTTTGAAGTGCTTAGTGCTTACCCTCCAGTTAAACAAAGAGATAACGTGGCGCATTTAAAGATCTATATGACTATGTCATACTTTTAGTCCGCTTAGTGCCGAATTTCATGTGTTCATTTTGACCTAAGTCATTATAAGTTGTTTATAACGTCACAAGATTTGGAGAATATCATAAAGTAGAAAAGGTGCACCATTAGAGTTCAAATTGAAACAGACGGCTTTGACTTACGTGCTTTAGTGAGTCGATGTATTAATTTAGAATAATATTGTGGGCATTTTATAACAAAATGTATTTTTTTTGACTTAAGTGCTTTTGTCTGCCGACCTTAGATTTAGTCGCAACTGAATTTAGTCGCTACTGAATATAGTCGCTACTGAATTTAATACTAGGTATAATGAATATTATAGCCAATAGACAATTGTATAATTGTCTATAATATTATTAGAATAACTGGCAAAGGTGTATACCTTTGCCAGTTATTCTACCGCCAAGCAGTAATGTGCAACAGCAGTACATTATTGTGTTCCGGTTTGAAGGGCAATGTTTCCAGAGAAATTACTGGGCTTAGAGATATAACATCTTAGATCTCTGGGTGACGAGCGCAGTGCAGTGCTAGGTAATGATTTGGACTCCTCATGTTCCAATAGCTGCGTGTCACTGTGCTGTTATGTGGCAGGCATGTTGCTTACCATCAGGCACATGTCCTGCTAGTCTCGACACTCTTTATTTAAAAAAATAAATATATACACAGTAGGTATACCCAGTAAATTTGTATGTAGGTATGTATATTGTAGTGGTAGGACTCCTGGCAGAGTGCGTTTGGGGAAGTACCGCACCTTTGCCAGGTATTCTACCGCCAAGCAGTAATGGGCAAACATTACTGTGTTCCGGTTTGAAGGACAATGTTGCCAGAAAAATTTCAGGGCTTAGAGATACAACATCCTAGATCTCTGGGTGATTAGCGCAGTGCAGTGCTAGGTAATGAAATGGACTCTTCATGTTCCAATAGCTGCGTGTCACTGTGCTGTTATGTGGCAGGCATGTTGCTTACCATCAGGCTGTGCATGTCCTGCTCGTCTTGAAAATCTTTATTAAAAAAAAAATACTACTTACTTATATTATCTATTATTATGAAATAAATCTCACTAAATTGGTAAATAGTTTTTGTTGTACCTATCCACATCGATATAAATCAACAGATGTGCCCGGAGCAACTTGACATTGGTAATAAACTGTGTTTCTGTGTGTAAGAGGTTTACAAACAACCAATCTACTTGACCTCTAGACTCGCTAACGGCAAGATATGATGTGGTTCTACTTATTTTGGTTGTTGACAACGAAAAGTGATAGGTAAACCGGTTCCTACAACCGACTAAAACGGAAAGAGTGAGCTCACTCTTCCCAACGTTGACATGATTGCGTGCGCCCTGAAGTTTGGGAGGGCCCATCTTGGGTTCTACGATCTATGCCTATCCATTGTATACTGTATGTAGGCATCAAATAAATTTTAGCAAAATCCAAGCAGATAATTAGGTAAGTATATAAGATGTCGGGCACCTTGTAACTATTTTTATTCAGTCAATAATTTTATTTAGAAGAATTTATATCTTTACTGGTGTTGAAAATCATAAGTAAATCCGGTCTACTCGTCCGGCATTGAACGTTAGTGAAAGAGCGCGCGCGCACTGACTACAATGAGTACTATGGATTCAGCTGTGACGCACAGCCGCGCGGCGCGGCGCGCGCGATCTCCGCGGAGCGGGTGACGGCTGCGACGAAGTGGGGGCAAAATCTGAATTTGAGCTGAAGTTGGGTGGGGCCTTAACAGTAAATGTCCGTATAGTGTTATCTATGTACGTAAAAATAAATGTTTGTCTGTACGTCCTTTATAGACTCGTTAACTATGGATTTGGTCATAGTATGATCTTTACCAAAGTTGTTGTGCATGAGATGCGCCAAAGGTTTTTGAGGTTTTTATATTACAATGAATGGAAACGGATCGCTAGCTATTGTTTTATCAAAAACTAGCAGCCCCCCGCGGTGTTACCCACATAGTTCCCGTTGTTCCCGTTGTCGGGATAAAAAGAAGCCTATGTGTTCTTCCAGACTATAATCTATCTGTGTTCCAAATTTCAGCCCGATCCGTTCATACGTTAGGACGTGATTGAGCAACAAACATCCAAACATCCATACATTTACATTTATAATATTAGTAGGATAGGATAGGATAGGATAACGAAAAACAAGAACGTTCCATAAAAATCATTCAAAGCAAATTTTAAGCAACCCTTACACACAGAAAAAACTAAGCTACAAAAATAATTTTATTTTTAATTTTATATTAAACTTGGCCCAGGAAACATTTGCTTGTGTTTGAGTTTTCCAAGTTTTACTTTAGATAAATAACTAAGAATTTTAAATACTTAAAAATATTTGTTTGATATTCCAGCAGCACCCTGCGGTATTATTTTTGGCATACATACTAGCAATGCCCCGCGGTACTACCCACACAGATCCCGTTATTTTTCCGTGATAATATGAACCCTATGCGCTATTCCGGACTGTAATTTAACTGTGTTCTAATTTTCAACCCGATCACTTCAGACGTCCTTTGTGACTGAGCAACAAACATCCAAAATTTCGCATTTATAATGTAAGTAGTTGTTAAGTTACAGCTGGTCTAGTCGGGAAAACTGCGCCTGCCGATCCGGAGACCCCGGGTTCAAACCCCACACGCACCACTTGTCTTAGTCTTTTCGAAGTCATATGCGTAATGCCGCTAACTTAAAACGGTGAACGAAAATATCGTGAGGAAACCGACATGTACCTAGAACCTTTCTAAGTCATGTATCATCCACCAACCCGCACTGGGCCAGCGTGGTGGATTATGGCCTTAACTCTCTCCTTGCGAGAAAAGGCCCCGAGTCCGAGCAGTGGGAACATTTAGTGGGCTGTTGATGATGATGATGAATGTTAGTAGGATTTTAAGGGCACGAGCGACCTAAAGCCTCATCGATAACCTTTCCACGTAACCTTGTATCGTAAACATCCCTTCTCCATTGAATCCCGAGTGAAATTATCCCGTCACTCGAAGGAGTATTGACATCTGAAAGGCTCTCAAAGGCTTTCGTCGCCAACAAACCTGCCTTACCAACGCCTTTCCTTTATTTCATATTTGAATATGACAACACTTGATAAAAAAAACTGTGAAGAAAACAGGAGCAAAACAAAAAATAAGGTCGTGGTTTCGGAAAACAATAACTTAAACACAAAATTACCGGTTTAACCTGATCTATGATTACGAAGCATTGAACCTAGTGTTCGGGTCAAGTTATACCAGTCAGTTGTTTTCCATTGGGGATACAATCCCAAACTATGAAAGATTCCAAACTTATATTGCAAAATTTTGGATAAGACTTGATTCAGTAAATAAAAATCTTTGCTTGTCCTAACTAAAACTAACTGTAGATAGAGTCAAAAATTGTTGAACATACTACCGCGCCGTGCAATCACTTGTACGTCAAATAAGGTTCATTTTCGTCTAACACCGTAGATATTTTACCTAATAACGAAATCAACTCTGCTAAATGAAAATATACCTTACCGGTAGGCAAACAAGCCCGCAGGCTGTTTATTTTTCGATGTCGGAGAGTTTCATGGTTCAGGTTGTTCGGTGTTTTTGTTTGGAATTATTGAAACCGTGACTAGTAGCGTCCCGCAGTTTTACCCGGCGTCACTATTCCATGATAAAAACTTTGAATTCTAAATTTCAACCCGATTCCTTTAGCCGTGCAAACGTGAATGATCAACAAACATCCACATTTTTACATTGAGAATACCTATTAGTAGTATACCTTGATTATTTAAAATGTAAAATGATTTGGACTCTTCATGTTCCAATAGCTGCGTGTCACTGTGCTGTTTTGTGGCAGGCATCTTGCTTACCATCAGGCACATGACCTGCTCGTCTCGTCACTCTTTATCTAAAAAAAAAAAAACATTTTTAGATTGAGGTAGACTCTTTCAGTATTTTTACCCGACTGAAAGAAGGGTTATGTTTTTCGTGCGTATCTTGGTTTGTAAATTTCTTTATTCCCACGTATCTTCCAAACGGCTGGATGGATTTTGATAATTAAGATATCGTTACGTTCGTCTCAATCACGTAAGCGTCCGTATGTTTCTTTTTTTTTGCTGTTCATTTTTTGCAGTCGGGTTTTTTTAAATTAAAGTTATTTGAAATATTACCTCAAATTAAGTAGGTACCTACTGATCTTGTAAAATGTGTACAGATCGCTAGTTCTACAGTATCTTTGCTCGTTGGTAAACTGTATTCATTTACTTAGTTTTTCTAATTTACACTAGTTTTGTAGCGGACTTTTTGCTGAGTCCGTCTGAAGAACTGCCGCGCTTTTTGCAGTTGTTTTAAACTCCAGAAATTACATGACAAAGTTGTGATTATGATTTGCGCTTTTTATTTTTATTTCGTTACATGGTATTGTACCTAGGTACTGTAATTTATAGGTAGGTTATTTACTCTATTAATATGAAAAGCGTCTGACCCGTAACTACACATCAAAAATAAAAATGTGATAGTTAATGTGGTATTGTATGTAAATACGATACCACACAAACTACCACAAACACACAGAGGCCGGGTCACACAGAGGCGATCCGATAGCGATAGCGATAGCGATCCGAGATGGAATTTTTTGTAACGTTCGAATTTGTATGCAACCCGACACACAGCAAGCGGGCGCGATCCCATACTCGGTATCGGATCGTTATCGCTATCGGATCGCTATCGCTATCGGATCGCCTCTGTGTGACCCGGCTATAAACTACTTCTCGCAATATTACAAGCTATCTCGCTCTGTAGATCTATCAAAGATTTTCAACAAACTAAGTACAGACAATAAACATTATTCGATTGACTATTCATAGTAAAGAATGTGTTGTTGGTGTGGTTGTATGCCGATCCCACTACAATGTCACCAGGTGAAACTTTAAACTTTTAAGTAGGTCACATAATAATTAATTAATAATATAATAAGCCCTACGTATAATTAGATTTTGTAATGAAACGCTAACCTGTCTGTAATCCGACGGAGATAATTGCTCCAACGTACATTTACAAGTAACCATTCTATCTCGTTGTTAAAGTTTATTGAATTGCCTCTCCGAAGATTTATATTTTCCTTTGAAATGTAATATTTGTGGTCCCTCGTGTAATACACGTGTATTTTCTCATTTTCTCAACCCAAACAAGAAACATCAACATTTACAAAAAACAAACCCAATGAATTTGAGTTTACTTACAAACGAGGGCACAGTACATACGCTCACTATCCTAGGGGTTGTAAAACGGCTACAAAACGAAAGTTCCTATAAAAAATACGTTCGAAAACTTTGTCGCGAGAAGCGGAGCGAGCGGATGGCGAGCGCAACGGCCGGGGACGACCGGCCCGGCGCGCGGCGGGTGCGGGACTGACGCGCGGGGGGCGGGGCCGCAGGCTTTGCACGTGTATGATTATTGTATGTGTGTGTGTACACACACTAACTTGTATGTGTGACTTAAGAGACTAACAGCTGATTACACGGAAGCACAGTCCAGTAGCTTTTCTTTGTACTGTGGTAGTAGTCAAAAACCGCCTCTACGAATGGTTGCAATCCTACCAATGCTACAAGATTTGACACCATTATATTGTTTCGTGTCTATGTTACCGGCCGATTAGCTAGTATAGCCTCCTTGCACCAGGACAGTTAAAAAAAAGAAACCTGATCTAACCTAACGCGTATTTAAATCAGGTTAAATTAGTTTGGCCTAGGGTAAACTGGTTTATCCTATCGGGCTTAGGACAAATTAATTTGGACTAGGCTGTACTAGTTAATCCTATCGCGTATAGGAAGAGCTAGTTTGATCTGAAATCGGGTTGGCCGGTAGCATCTATATGGTAGAAATTAGAACCTCAACGAATCGGGTGTTATGTCATATTTTTACCTTTATTTAAATTTTAACAGCACTTTGTAATCGTTACCGATTTCTTTCATAAACACACTCACACCTCACACACAAATTGTTTTGCGTTTTTCCGTAACTCTTTATCAAGATCTTCCTACTTCATTCTCCCTTAAGCTGTGGACATTCTGTACGTTGAGATGGCGGAGGATTATTTGATTTCACAGAAGAGGGCTCTTATAAGCTAGGTAGACCTTAAAAGAAGGGTAAGAAGGGTAGGCATTGACGTGTAAATTGTACATTTATGAATAACTAGCTGTTACCCGCGACTTCGTCCGCGCAAAATAAATACTAAGGTAACTCAGGCAGTATCTATTTTTTATACCCAGACATATTTACAGTTACTAAAAACAGCTTATAATAAAATAATTTCATAAAAATCGGTTTAGTTGTTTAGGTGTTAAAGCGTAAGAGACATTCGTCCCCCATTTCAATTCTATTTTCATGCCCATACAGTTCAAAATTACAAAATTGCTAGCTTTATCCTGTTCTCATAACTGCGTGTCACTGTGCTGTTATGTGGCAGTCATGTTACTTACCATCAGGCACATGTCCTGCTCGTCTCGTCACTCTTTGCTATAAAAAAAACATTTAGTTGTCTTCGTGCCAAGTGCCTATCTATATAAAGAGTTTCAAAGTTTTATCTTCAACGATTGGGAACTTCCATATCAACATACACTCCCCATTTCAGCCCCAATTTCATCCCCGTACAGTTCTAAATTACAATATTGCTTGAACAAACATTTGCTTTGTGTCAAGTGCCTATACATAGAGTTTCATGGTTTTATCTTGGACGGTTGGGATCTTCCATGTTGACATTTATCCCCCATTTCAACTCCAGTTTCACCCCCGTGCAGTTCGAAATCACGAAATTGATATAACAAACATTTGTTTGCTTCGTGTCAAGTGTCTATATACACAGTTTCATGGTTTTATCTTCTACGGGCGGGAACTTCCATATTGACATTCATCCCCCATTTCAACCCCAATTTCACACCTGCGCAGTGCCAAATCACAAAATTGATAGAACTAATATTTAATTGCTTCATGTCAAGTGTCTAGATACAAAATTTGATAACTTTGAAAATCACGAATTTTCATGTGGTATATTTGCCCTTGGATTGTAAAAGTCGGGCAAAATCCTGGCATCGACACAATGTTATCAGCTCCAAAAGATGTCATATGGAAGCATGTATTGTATTTTCTTATGTTTTTTAAAAAACGGCGAGACTCATCTGTTTCATTTGAAAAAAGTTCTTTAAGAGGTTCATCAGGCTCGTCTATTGAAGGAAGAACTACTTTTCCTCCCGAACAACACATGCCTGCAGCTTCCTCTTTCCATTTAAGAGCACCGCAAAATCTGCATTCTTTATTCATCGCTTCTATTTTTATAAGCTTGTGGCTTTCGTAATCAAGAGTTTCATCGTACTCAAATGCAGCTTTATCGAATACTCCCCACGCGTTTCTTGTAAATTTTAATCGTCGCTGTTGTGCCCTTTCAGCAACAGCGCGTCTGCGAGCTTCAGCAGCTTTAACAGTTTCAGTAGCTCTTTGGGACCCTATGTAAGTCGCTTGCTGAAGACGCCGAGCTTGAGACTGTTCGGGTGTCTCAGAAGCCCGTTGAGATGCCAGATATTCAGCGTTCTGTTGACGTCGAGCTTGAGACTGTTCGGGTGTCTCTGCAGCCCGTTGAGATGCTAGATACTCAGCATGCTGTCGACGTCTATCTTGGGACTGCTCTGGTGTCTCAGCAGCTCTTTGAGCTGCCTCACGCTCTGCTTGTTTAAGCCTTCGCAGTTCGGCTTGTGGAAACGTCTCGTTAAGTCTAGCTACTTTCATAGTTCGAGCTTTATTAGAGCTTTGGGAAAGATTAGACTTACGCTTTCGCGGCATAATTCTTAAGTACGTGTTGTTTCTATACTTCCAAAAAATACAGTACGGTAGTTATTGTTATGATTGTACTTTAATGCAATCCTTGCCTATTTAATTAACCTATCTATATAGTAATTGAATTATCAATGAAGTAATTCGTTATAATTAACCTATTTATATAATTTGTTATAATTAACGGTAAATAACCTATCTATATAGTAATTGAATTATCAATGAAGTAATTCGTTATAATTAACCTATTTATATAATTTGTTATAATTAACTGTAAGTAACCTATCTATATAGTAATTGAATTATCAATGAAGTAATTCGTAAAAATGAAGTATCTTTTTGTACGTGTAACTCCTAACCAAAAAGAAACCTGGCAATAACTAACCTTAGGCCTATATTACTTAAAGTAGGCGACCATACGTTTTTATCAAATCGCTAGTGCCTTGAAAATTCGCAAAACGGACACAACCGTCAACGACGTCTGCCCTCACGCGTCTGCCCGCGTTCGGGTCGCGCACTCAGCGATGAGCCACTTCTTCCCCACCGCACCTACCCCGCTCCCCCCACGCCCCGTTCGCCTGGCACCGCTGCCGGTATTTATTACCGAAACGGTATTTATCGCCGAAATTGCTATGACTCTGCATTTTAAATCTGTGATATCTTCGAAAATATTTATTTAATTTACATGCTGTAAAAAGCCATATTGATCTTTATTAAATGCACAATGTATTTAAGATACTTAATTGGATAAGGATTAATACTGTATTGCTTAAAATCGCTTCGTAAATAAGCCATTATTTCTCGTACAAAGTAAAGGATAAAAAATGGTTATTGTGGGTTATTCCTAAGAGATAAACATATATACCATCACGGACTTTTTTTTAGACCTTTTTAAGTTGTACAATACTGTAGTAAATTGTTTTGATCTATCTTGTAGGATTCAGTCAGCGTTTGCAATGTAAGCGCAAAAAATGTGTTTTTTTTACGACCTCACATTAAAAACCTCAAAAATTGTAGCCTATGTGTTATTCTGATGTATAAGCTATAGCCTATGTGTTATTCTGATGTATAAGCTATATTGTGGTAAAGTTTCATTCAAATCCATTCAGTAGTTTTTACGTGAAAGAGTAACAAACATCCATACATACATCCATACTTACAAACTTTCGCCTTTATAATAGTAGTAGGAAGTACTTTGACTTTGACTTTGACCAAGAACAGCTATCCACCTGTATGTATATAGTTGAAAATTGTATAGGTTTATATGTCTCAGTAAACTTAGCTGCGTGATTCTTTTTTTTTATCGCTTATATGTCCACGTTTGACCATCACCTCGCCTGATGGTAAGCGACGGTGCGGTCTACGATGGGGCGTGTTTACCTAGAAGAAACCGATTCACTCTCGATTTGAAGACACAAAGATTGTAACCAACAGGGAAAACCCACTCAGGCAACGCATTCCACAGCCTAGACGTTCTTATCACAAAGGTAGAGTCAAATCTCTTCGTTCGTGTCTTTGGAACATCAACCTTGAAACGATGTCGTTTTTTCGAGCTACGAGCATTTCGATGGAAAATTTTGTTCTAGCTGTGCCCCGCGGTGTTACCTGAGTAATCCCCGTTCCCGTTGATCCCGTTGTTTTTCCGGGATAAAAAGCCTATATGTTCTTTCGGGCTATAAGCTATCTGTGATCGAAATTTCAGCACGATCCGTTCATAGGTTACAAATACAAATACAAAAATCTTTATTGCTGTTTGTAGGTAAGATAAGATAATACAAAACATTTTAAAAGTTGCCCCATACAAACTGGCCTCTGCGAGAGGCATGCAATATGTCTGGCAAGACAATTTGTTAGTCTTAATTTTTAAATAAAAACAAAAAAAAAAAAAAAAATTTAAATAATAGTCAGCTGATTAAAGTCTTGAGACGTGATTGAGCAACAAACATCCATACATTGACATTCATAATATTAGTAGGAAGCAGGATGTTTGTAAATATATTTATTCCCATGTATTATACAAACGGCTGGATGGATTTTAATAATTAAGATGTCGTTAGATTCATCTCAATCATCCAAGTGTCTTTAGACAATTAGCCCAGTCGAGTTCATCATTCATTCATTAACAGCCCACTAAACGTTCCCACTGCTGGGACTCGGGGCCTTCTCTCGCAAGGAGAGAGTTAAGGCCATAATCCACCACGCTGGCCCAGTGCGGGTTGGCGGATGACACATGACTTCGAAAGATTCTAGGTACATGTCGGTTTCCTCACGATGTTTTCCTTCACCGTTTTAAGTTAGCGGCATTACGCACATGACTTCGAAAAGACAGTGGTGCGTGTGGGGTTTGAACCCGGGGTCTCCGGATCGGCGGCCGCCGTTCTCCCGACTCCAGACCACCGTAACTTCGTTTAAAGTCGAGTTAGCTCGACAATAATAAGGTAGCCTGGAATTAATTATGGGCAGATTTGGTTCAGTTTTTGGACTTAAGCTATTTATGACATGGTGGCCCTGGTGCAGACTAAAATTTCTACGTAGTTCCGCCTTTTCCGCTTGTGGCGAGAACACGGAACCGCTGAGTGGATTTCCCCGATAGTTATAATCTTGGTGTCTTCAAGTCGAGAGTGAATCGGTTTCTTCTAGGTAAACACGCTTCGTCATAGGCCGCATCGTCGCTTAACATCAGGCGCGATGGCGGTCAAATGTAAACCGATTCAAATAAAATAAAAATTGGCAGTCATAGGAACTGCCGATAGAAGTGAACACTTGCTGTTGCCCTGGTACTAGTACCTAGGGGCAAACGCAACTCTTTTATATTTCTGTTGTCCTGGTATCTGGAGATAAACGCTGGGCTGTTGGAGGTAGGTAATCGAAACTCTTTACTGTTTCTGTTGCCCTGGTACCTACCTGGCCGTTTTTACCGAGTTTACCCGAAGATTTCATATCCGATCCGATCCATTATCATATCCAAGCGTGACGATTGATGAATCCATTTCACAGCCCACGAAAATTCTGTCTATAGCGCGCCTAAAGAAGTTTTCACTTCAAAAACTGCTATTCTTCTGCCAAACGTGTGCAAGTTTCCAGGTTTGGAAAATATGTGGTTCTTCCGCAAAGTAACTAGGAACTTGTAGCGAACTCCGCAAATAGCCTACTAATGAAATGTAAGTTGATTCGAGACACCAAAATGTGCTAATTTCGCCCTCGGCCAGGCTGTACGGAGTCGTATTCGAGCTAGGGATGTCTCACATTACAGTTAGTGCTACAAAATTGTGGGCATAATAAACATAACCTATTTAATTATACCTACATACGCCCAGCAAAGATATAACCAATCCGGCACACAGTAAAATAATTTTATATATACGAATATAATATATATAAATCTCCTGTCACGATGTTTGTCTGCGATGGATTCCTAAACTACTTAACCGATTTTAAATTAAATTAGCACACCGTGAGCAGTCTGGTCCAATTTGAGAGATAGGATAGTTTTTATTTCGATTAATAGTCTTTAAATGACAATATCCGAGCGCAGCCGGAATGTGCCGCTAGTTTTATTATAAAACTTTACTCTTACTAATATCAGTCATGCGAAAGTTGAAATGTTGCTCATTATTTTATAAGAACTAATCATACTCGTATCAGTTCAGTTCAAATTTCGGAACTTAGGCTGTATGATGTGAAGTTAATTATACATTACTATTTTTTTTATAGTATAGAGTGACGAGCAGGACATGTGCCTGATGGTAAGCAATATGCATGCCACATAACAGCACAGTGACACGCAGCTATTAGAACACGAAGAGTCCAAATCATTACCTAGCACTTCACCGCGCTCGTCACCCAGAGGTCTAAGATGTTATATCTCTAAGTCGTGTAATTTCTCTGAAAACATTACCCTTTAAACCGGAACACAGTAATGTTTGCACATTACTGCTTGGCGGTAGAATAACTGATAAAGGTGTGGTCCTTCCCCAGGCGGACTCTGCCAAGATTCCTACCACTACAAATTTACTTACTTTACATTATCTTTGATGGATCTGGCCATATATGGGTAATCATTAGAAACGTAGATCAGTTTTTAATTCATTTAATTCAATTTTTAATTAATTTGAATTAGCACAAAGATTTACAGGCTATTCCGAAAAACCGCAGAGTTATACAACAAAAAGTTACTACTAAAATAATACAAAAAATTGTCTGGGGTAGTAAAATGTTTTAATTATACATTAATTTGTAGTATATTTGGGTGTGTTTTCGGTTGTATGTTGTATAGTTGGTAGCCCTAATCTGAGGTTACCACGCGTCGATGTAAAAATACCCTCACTACCCGCATGTTCCCCGCTCCCCGCTCCCCGCCGCCTCCCCCCGGCGGAGTATTCACCTGCCGGGGGTCTACCGCCGAACGAAAAATGTCATCGCTTTGATGTTTCTCTCTCTTTTCTTTTCGCTAGAAATGATAGAGACAGCATTAGCAAAGCGATAGCCGATTTAGTTAGGCGGTAGAAGCGCCAGTGGAAGCACAATCTCGTCACGTACCGCACGTGATCCGGATGCCGACGGGAAGATTCGAGGGCAATGTCTGGGAAAGAGCGATGCCTTTCCTTCGTTCGTTTACATTAGATAATCTATCACAAACACTTCGATGAATGTTTTCGATGCCCTAATTATAGATCCCTAAATTTAGTGTGTTGGATTTGGGTGTATATGAGGGTTCACCCAAATTCAACACACTGAAGCTATGGACCTATGGTAGTTGGATTTAAGTAACCCAAAGACGTCAAATGTAAAAGACACACAAAGGCTGCTCGGAGACCTGATAAAAAATCAAATTTAGGTACATGTGTTGGTGACTAGTGTAATGATTCGGATTATAATATCGCCTTGTATCACATTCACGCACAGAACATGCCATAATATAAATAATTTAATAAAATCGTCTGCAATCCAAGGATTAATTAAAAAATACACGATTTTCACCGCGACGAAATCAGACTGTTACGTTCGGGTATACTAAAATATTGTAATGACGTTACTTCATTCACTTTCTCTTCTTCTCTCGAACGATTTCCACTTGAAAATGATTTCTCGCTCACTCGCTTTGTTGATCTTTTTGCGTAGCAAAAAAAAATCTTCATCTATGAAGTAACCACTACTGGTTGACTTTTTGTAGTGAAAACTTCTTTTGGCGTGGTGTGTAAGTGTAATGCACATACAGATTTTTCGTGAGCTGTGAATGGAGCCCAAGCTTCACGCTTCTAAATGAAAGAAGACTTTGGGTGAACTCGGGACCACGGCCATTGCCATCTAGAAATGCATTAGCAGGCCATGAACATAAACGTAGAAACATGGCCGTCTAGTCTAGATGGCCATGATTAGAATACTTATTTAATCGAAAATGCTTTGAAGATTTATTCCAGAGTATCAGCGCCCTCCAGTTTCAC
This sequence comes from Ectropis crepuscularia, assembly GCA_963693475.1. Classification (NCBI taxonomy): domain Eukaryota; kingdom Metazoa; phylum Arthropoda; class Insecta; order Lepidoptera; family Geometridae; genus Ectropis; species Ectropis crepuscularia. The sequence continues at coordinate 13,768,551 of OY856369.1, read as the reverse complement.
CCGCGTAGTTTTCAAAGTGAGCTATCAAATTCTGAGATATAAGGTTTCATTTCTATCGGCAGTCCCTATGACAGCCAACTTCTTTTTGTTACTTTTATAGGTTTACATTTGACCGCCATCTCGCCTGATGTTAAGCGACGATGCGGTCTACGATGGAGTATGTTTACCTAGAAAACTGATTCACTCTCAATTTGAAGATACAAAGATTGGAACCACCGGGAAAACTCACTCAGGCAACACATTTCAGTCTAGACATTCTTATCACAAAAATAGAGTCAAACCCCTACGTGTTTTAGAACATCAACTATGAAACTTTGTCGCTTATTCGAGCTACGAGCATTCCGATATAAATAAAATTTAATATACATAGCTTCTTGCGTGCATAGAAGTTTAAGTACAAGTACAGTATTTTTTTGCAACGCTATGTTATTAGAGCCTTTCGTAGAGGTTCAAACTTCAACAGCAAAAAATGCAGTACAGTTTAGACTTAAACTAAGACTAACAAAAATCAGAAATAAAAATATACATAAAATATTATGAAAGTACAGATGGAAATTTTCTTTTCTTTAACTCTCTTTACTTTGGTCACAGTATTATGTAGTGTAAGGGCGCTCTTATTGTTTTTAGCAATGTTTTCCAGACAACTGGGATTGTTTTTTAAATTATATATTTTTACTAGCTGACCCCGCAAACGTTGTTTTGCCTTAGTGAACAACCCTTGTCACTTAGGGGTATGAAAAATAGCTAGTAGCCGATTCTCATACCTACAGAATATGCATATAAAATTTGGTTAAAATCAGTAAAGCCGTTTCGGAGGAGTAAGGAAACAAACACTGTGACACGAGAATTTTATATATTTTTATTATAAAGAATGACGTGACGACCAGGACTAGTGTCTGATAGTAAGCAATGTCAACCACGTGCGCCCGTAACAGCATAGTTGAAGAGTCTAAATCATACTAGCAACTAACAGCGCTCCGAAATTTTACCCTCGTACTTTTCGTTCCCATTATTTTACCGTGATAAAAGTAGCCTAGGTGCTATTCGAAACTATAATGGAACTGTATTCCGAATTCCCACCCGGTCCATTCAGACGTTCAGAGGTGATTGAGCACCAAACAACATCTGAATATGCATTTGACATCAGACGAGCAGGATATGTGGATGATGGTAAGCAACATGCCTGCCCATAACAGCACAGTGACACGCAGCTTGGAACATGAAGAGTTGAAGAGCCCAAATCATTACCTATCACTGCGCCCGTCACCCACAGATAAAAGATTTTTTATCTTTATGCCCAGTAATTTCACTGGGAAAATTGTCCTCTACTATATATCTACTCTACTATAATAGTTAAAAGAAATAGGTTCAAACCAGAATACAATGATGTTTGCACATTACTGCTTGGCAGCAGAAAAAAGCCGGGTCACACAAAGGCGAGAAGCGCGAGAAAGCGATCCGATAGCGATCCAGTGCGAAGCGATAGCGGTCCGTGGCGGGAAGGTGGCGAGAACACAGCTGGTGTGACACCACAAGCGATCAAATTGTTGTGCAAATGTTGTATTTAAGATCGTATTTGTAAAAAATATTTTAAGACAGTTTCATAAAAATACTAAGATTTACGATTTTTATGTTATGGCATCACCGTTATTTCGGTTTTCTACACATCTCCGTGAAAAGCACTATATCGCACGATTACGTTGTAAAAAAATACAACTCGTGAGATCGGATTGCGATCGCTCCGCTATCGCGTTGCCCTGTGTGACAGCTTGTACCGACTCCCGTAGAGTACAGCGCTCGCGCCCGCCGCCCGTCCCGCGCTGCGGCGCGTTCTTCCCGCAAAGCGATCTTCCTGTTTGTCGTCCCGATCTTGTCGCGCGGGAGATCGCATCGCTCCGGATCGGGCCCGCTTGCTGTGTGTCAGGTTGCATACAAATTCGAACATTACAAAAAATCCCGTCCCGGATCGCTATCGCTTTCTCGCGGCTCCCGCCCATGTGTGACCCGGCTTTAACTGGCAATGGTGTGGTACTTCCCCAGGCGAACTCTGTAAAGAGTCCTACCCCTACGAAAACATATTAGTAGGTGGTTATGGTAGTGGTGGTGGTGTTTTTGCTATGGAAAATGAAGGATGTAGTTCTAATTCTAAGTATCGATCTTACTGCAGTTAGTTTGAGTCTGTATCACTTGACATTAATAAATTACTGTTCTATAAAATCTTCATTAATAAATCAAACGCCCGACCTAAGGCCTGTTCTGACTCGCTTCTTTACCGCCTAACAAAATTGCTTATGACTTAAATTATTCCTGTTTTTCATAATCTCTAAATATTCTGTTTCATTTTCCTCTGAATTTGAAAGTCAATATAACTTCATGTTTTGTTTTCAAGACAAAACGTTGTCATTTGTTTTGTATTCGCACCTTTGGGATGGATCGGCTAAGTATCAGCTGGAGACTTTGGAATCGATTGAGAGACGTGCCAAAAGGCTCCTAGGCAACGAAGCCCTTGTGCTAAAAAAACTTCAAAGTCTTGAACATCGCCGGGAAATTGCTAGTCGGATTTTTTATTGGATACACTTCGGAGAGTGTACAACTGATTTGCATGATCTAATACCACCTTATTCTAGTATCGACGCACTCTATTCAAGCAAATGAGCAAACCGTTTGCCTAAAATGCGACCATTAAGTCTCTCGACTTAAGTTATGTAAGTATTTTCTAATTTAAATCATTTCAAATATCCTCGGTAGAGTTAACGCTAGAGAGAGTGAATAACTCTTGAAGAGACAACTATATAACTCAGAACTTACAGAGAAGTTACCGAAAGTTCTTAATCATTATTAGTTACAGATTTCCAACTTTCTCTTGACGTCGTGAAGGCCTTTAAAAGCATAATATAATAATTATTTGGGATATTACTACCTACAGATCAAGCCAATGTATTCGAGAATATCATAGATCAATAGATATAAATATTGGTGAACAATGCACACACAACACCTCAATCTGACCCCAAACTAAGCAAAGCTTGTACTATGGCGGCCAGATAGCTGATATAATACTTTTATACAATAAACAAAACAACAAAAGCAATGACTGCGTGATGAGTTTAAATATTTGTACTGTGCCTGAGTGTTTTCTATGGAAAATAAGTATGTATTTAAAAATGTATAAGTGTGTTAAAACTAGGGTGTCGCCAGTAGCGGGGCCAGGTCAAGCTCCCGGTGGTTAGGGCTGCAGAGAGAGGAACCTCCTGACGATGCGCGCTGTGTCGAGGATGACCGCCGCGTGCATCTGACCCGCCATACAACCATGTAGCGAAAGTCTCTATAGATGTTGGTCGAGACTTTTCGCTATAAGGCCAACACGACTAATGGGACTATGATCGTGGAATCAACATTCCACATGGTGGTAACCTCGCGAGCCAGGTCAAGGTACGAGTACATAACAAATTTTACTAAAATCGCTTCAGTCGTTTAAACGTGAAGAAGAAACAAACATACACACTCACAAACTTTCGCCTTTATCATATTAATAAGATTCCAATGTTGAAGTTAGACTTCTTAGAACAAGCTCTAAACCAAAGAAGTATAAACTTATAACTTATTGTATACGTACATGAGTACATCATCGTCATCATCAGCCTGTGTTCGTCCACTGCTGGACATAATAGGTCTCTCTTTTAATACGCCTCCTCTATAATAAATATCCCATAGTACATAAGTACACACACTTTTTATTTAAATTTCATTTTGGACGAAATCCGAAAGCCAATACTGTCCGGGGGACCTACCGTCTAACGAAAACTGGCTTTGATATTTCTGCCTCTTTTCTTCTTGCTTGAAATGAAAGAGACGGCAATAGCAAAGCCAAAGCAGATTTAGTTAGGTTGTAGAGGGCCGGGGCGTACTAAGGCCGACACCCTTTCACAGAAAGTTCCCACGCAGCGGTGGCAGCGGTCAGACGCGGCCGGCGGACGGACTAATTCGTTTAAACATACAGAACTCCGAACGGAGGCCAGACTGGCCCGGGTCACGAGGACAAGACTTTAAACTACCTCCAACACACTTTATAGAAGTAATTTAAAACAGACCTCGTGGCTGCTTCGCTAATTAAATGTAAAAAAGTTCTGTTTTTGCTTCGGCACGCTCGGCGCTCGTGGGATCCATCACAGATGCAAATCACGAGATATTTTACGTAGGTAGTTATGTAGTCTCGATATTAGGATGCAGTTTCATGTATTAAGTAAATCCAAAATATTAATGACTAATTGAAAATTGATTGTTGTTCACACAATTAAATTATACATACAAAACAATATAACTAGGCAAACAATTAGGGCCCTTATCGCTGAAAACGATTTCTTCCATGCAACCTTGGAATGGAAAAAAATCTTGATAAACTCAAAGCGTGGTTGGTGCCCAGGAAATAGATACTACCAACCTAACTACTACTAACTACTGATCTCTGGATCCTACGATAATAATGTTACGTAAATTGTCAGTCGACCTTTGGAAACTCAATATTTGTCCATAATTATATATTTGTTTTTTCATTTTCAATACAAATTCGAAACTTTCACTTTGACGCCGATATACAGGAAAATTCTGGAATGTGTTAGGCTCAGTGTGTAAGTATTGCTATTAATTCAGTGCAGTAGTTTTTTTACATTGTTTGTAGATGTTCGTATTTTTTTTATTTTTTTTTAATTAAACATAGCTTAAGATTTTTATAGTATAGAGTGAGTGACGAGACGAGACAATACATGTGCCTGATGGTAAGCAATATGCATGCCACATAACAGCACAGTGACACACAGCTATTGGAACATGAAGAGTCCAAATCATTACCTAGCACTGCACTGCGCTCGTCACCCAGAGATCTAAGATGTTAAATCTCTGCCCAGTAATTTCTCTGGAAACATTGTCCTTCAATCCGGAACACAGTAATGTTTGCACATTATTGCTTGGCGGTAGAATAACTGGCAAAGGTGATTAATAAGTACCTACTTACAACACGAATTCTAGGGCCTAATACCTACAGTTGTTCCACACTCCCTGTACATTATGTACAAAGGTCCATTCCTTGTATTAGAACTAGATTATTAGAACAATAATTCATAGTAGGTAGTTCTGCTTTGAACAAAACTTCGCGTGTGAGACGTCGCGACGCGGCCGGCGTCGTGACGTCTCACAAAAAATCATTACTAAAAAATGAAACCAAGTGTGTCTGTAAACGACAATGTACCTACTGATAAATATTATCACCTATCTCTTAGGCATCAAAATAAACTAATAATCGAGTATGTTTATCATGAAAAAATCAGGTTTTAAAGTCCCAAAACCGGTTTTGCCCAAATTTGGCCTCTTGGGGCTTGACTAAAATGAACAAAACATACCGAATATGTTAAAGTTGTTAAATTACCTGGGGCATATACTCGGCCGCTAAAACTCAAACACACGCTTAGAACTTGATCTATGATTACGAAGAATAAAGTCTTTGAGTCACGTTTTAGTGTCTAAGTTTTGGAGACTACACCACACATTTATGATAGATCGCAGACACTCATACAGAATACGTACATGCGCTTACCACCTAGGTACCTACCATACTAATTTTTATCCTGGTTCTGTGATCAAGCTCTTTGTCCTCCTATAAAATAGCACAAGGTTTACTTTATTACTCTTCTTCACTCTTAAGTTACTGTACCGTTTGTAAACAAATGTTTGACATCGTCATTCAGCGCGGTAAGCCCGCCAGGGTAATGGGCTGGCACCTTTGAGTCGTGCACAGTTAGGGCTGATTATTTAATAACTAGGCAGTACGTGTGCGAATATGAGGCTATTAGATTTAATATTAATATATCTAATTAAAAGTATGTACAAAACGTAATTAACTTAGTTAAATAGGCAAACTGGGGCCTCAAATAATTTGGCTCCAGTTTGCTAATTTATCAACGTAATAGCATCGTGTGATAAAACCTAAGAGAAGGCAAATAAACGCCATCTGGTAGATGACAAAGGAACCTCTTTATATCCAAAGCATCGCAAAATACGCACCGTCTGCAAGTTTCAATGTTACATTTCAATACTAACGCTTTTTCAGCGCTGCGGTGAGTAGCAGAACCATCACGAAGCTGTTTAGTAAAGTTGCCGCTAGATGTCACTAAATTAAATCACCAAAACAACAGCGACAATTAAATCGAGTAGTGGCGAGTAGCAGAACTAAATGTACTTTGTAACTTAGGATATAAATGAGTGAGCCATAATCATAATTTTTTACTTCGACCAAGAAATGTTTTAGTGCTATATTTCGTCAGCTTAGTAAAGATGTAACTTGATTTACTTACGGTAGTTCTAAAGTTGTGTCCTCTTGAGGAGTTTTGAGGAGTCATTGTATTTTATAGCCGCCCCGTTACCTCAGCGTTGATAAGTTCTTATTACCGTCTTTACAAAGATACCAGCTCTGTTATCCCGTAAAGGGATTGTTGAGATAACTCTCTAACATCAATTAGGTATTTGAGGGTTATTTTAGAACATAGTTTAGAACTGACGATAGCTTCGAGTGTTAGTGTGATACGAGTGGGTACGTAGTATTTATAATCGAGGTAGGTAATTTTAGGACTTGATGAAACTTGATGTAATTAATTTGATTTGATTGAACCAATTAAAGATTGTTTTTTCTCGCTCTATTTTTTTTTCTTGTTACAGAGTGACGCAATAGTAAGACATGCGCCTGATTGTGAACAACATGTAGGTATCTGCAGTGTCAAGTCTCTGTTTGAACAGGAAGTGTCTATACCACAACCTAGCACTGCATTGTGCTCGTCACCTAGGTAAAATGACTTATCTCTTTACTGTAATATCATGGGAAATATTACCGCTCACAATGGAGCTCAGTAATGTTTGCACATTGCTGCTTTATGATAGATTATCTTCCAAAGATAGTACTTTCCCAGGTGGACTTTGCAAACAGTTCCACCACTTTTTGTTTTGTTTTTTTTTTGGTTTGAAGGGCAATGTTTCCAGAGAAATTACAGAGCTTAGAGATATAACATCTTAGATCTCTGGGTGACGAGCGCAGTGCAGTGCTACGTAATGATTTGGACTCTTCATGTTCCAATAGCTGCGTGTCACTGTGGCAGGCATGTTGCTTACCATCAGTCACATGACCCGTCGTCCCGTCACTCTTTATTTATAAAAAAAAAATAAAAACAAAAAAAAGTACGTTTGTACCTTTACATAAGAATTATGATTTTGTTAATTCAGTGATTACTGTGTACTAAAGTGTTTGTAGATGTAGTAGGAAATATGATATACCTATTAGTTAGTTATCATCTGTTGTGAAATATTATTTTTTTGTTATCATAAACTTTCTAGGTAAAACGCCTCTGCCTTTAATAAACGTTAAATCTTGACATAAGAAAAAGTATTTTATAGTCTTTTTGGTTGGGCTTTTCAAAGGGTACCCTTGCTTTAAATTATTTAAAAAAAGGGTTTGTGCCGTTGATCAGTTTAGTTAAACTGTGCGATATCTGAACTAGCCTAAAGTTTGGAAGGAATCCGAAGTCAAATGACACCAACAAAAAGTTCCTTAAAAACTCAAGATGTCAGTTGGTACTTACCTCAGCAGTGAAGCGCGCATTGCCCTTGCCTTTCCCGTGGTCTGGCGAGTGCCGGAGTGCCTTCGAGTCGATCTGCACGTTAGTCTGCATCGCGGCTCACTGACGTCTCACTTCCTTGTCAATGATGATTCGCTTCCCAGCCACTGACGTCTCACTTCCAAGCCACTTACGAGTCACTTCCCTGCTACTGACGTCTCGTTTCAAAGCCACTGACGTTTCACTTCCCTGCCACTGACGCCACGCTTCGTAACCACTGAATTCTCGGTTCGAGGCCACTAACGTCTCTCTTCGGGGCTACGATTCCACTTCGCCTACACACTACGGTGCTGTCTGGTGCAAATTCATATTGCATTAAATTGTACCTGAAAACGAAAAATTTTGAAATTAAAAATGGTTTTACGGAGATACTATTCAAGAGTCCAACAAGGGGATACAATATGTCTAAAATCCCAAAAAAACTGTGATTTCATACATTTATTTTCCAAGGCCAATAGTATTTTCAAGGAAATATCTTTTTTTGTACTATAGAATGTAGGTGTGAGCAAGACATACATTTGATGGTAATCAACTCGTAGGCCCATTTTAAAGTATAACCAGGGCTCCGTAACTCGCTCAATGAGGCGAGGTGTATACCTACTCTTGTCGTGCTTCGCGGCAGTGCCTAGATCACAGGGCTGCCACCCGCCAGGCGATTGCTCGAGTTGACGTAGGAAGGAACGCCAAGCGTAAATATAATATCGCGGCACTTTAAATTATGAGTGGCTGCAAAAGCCAGAAATTCAAATTTTGTAGCGATTTATCTCTTTTAAATTGCCGGAACAGGAAGTAAGGTAAGTGTTTTTGTTCTTATTAATGTAATATTGAGGAAAATTTTGAGTGGAGTGGAGTGGGGTGCTGTATTTGTTACGAAGTAACTATTTTCTTATCTGTGGCACAACGCTACACAGCTGTGATACTCAGTTTTTTATTTTAAATAAAGAGTGACGAGACGAGCAGGACACGTGCCTGATGGTAAGTAACAAGCCTGCCACATACCAACACAGTGACATGCAGCTATTGGAACATGAAGAGTCCAAATCATTACCTAGCACTGCACTGCCCTCGTCACCCAGAGATCTAAGATGTTGTATCTCTAAGCCCTGTAATTTCTTCAAACCGGAAGACAGTAATGTTTGCACATTACTGCTCGGCGGTAGAATCACTGGCAAAGGTGTGGTACTTCCCCAGGCAGACTCTGCTAAGAGTCCTACCACTACTAAGAAGTTTCGCCAAAAGAAGCTATTTTTCATTTTGTTAAAGTTTTTCTCACAAACATAGACATCGAAGTAATCTTTGAGAACTATCTTTGGCAAGTGTATGTTGCAATTCTGAAAACATCTAATCATTAGGATTATTCATAGAAAAATGTTAGAATAACGATTAAACAGTGAAGAGTAGTTAAGAGTGGGGTAGGTGTTTATAGCAAAGAGTGTCGAGACGAACAGGACTTGTACCAACTTCATGGCAAGCAACATTCCTGCACAAAACGGTGTCACGCTTCAATCGCATGATCATGAAGGGTCCAAATCATTACCTAGCACTGCACTGCGCTCATCACCCAGACACTTTTGTAGTGGTAGGACTCTTGGCAGAGTCCGCCTGGGGAAGTACCACACCTTTGCCAGTTATTCTACCGCCGAGCAGAAACGTGCAAACATTACTGTGTTCTGGTTTGCAAGGGCATTGTTTCCAGTGAAATTACAGGGCTTAGAGATGTACTATCTTAGATCTCTGGGTAACGAGCGCAGTGCAGTGCTGCAGGTAATGATTTGGACTCTTCACGTTCCAATAGCTGCGTGTCACTGTTTTGTTATGTAGCATGCATGTTGCTTACCACCAGGCACATGTCCTGTTCGTCTCGTCACTCTTTATTTAAAAAAAAATGGTTGTCTGTAAAGTCGGTTTACTGACGATAGTTAAACGTGACAACGTCTTAAGAAATCAGTACGCTGATAGCGCGAGTAGTGATACCGCTCGACTCGGCGGGTGGCGCCCTCAGCGCTCAGCTTCGTCCGCATGGCACGGACGACGAACTAACGGTAACGTTACATGACGTCATGTTTTGCGGGCGTGCAGCTGGCTTCACCGAATTATAAGACGTTATCACGTCAAAAAAAAGATGTAAGATGATTTATATCAATGTATATGTAGGTATATCTAGTATGTTGAATTGGATCAGCAGTCCGAGTCCCAGCAGTGGGAACATTTAGTGCTTATGCTATGCTTATATCTATGCCCTTTCATTTTTCCGGAAACATTGCCCTTTAAACCGGAAATCTATGACGTTTGCACATTACTATTTAACGGTAGAATAACTAACAAAAGCGCTGTTTTTCCCCAGGTTCCCCAGGCTGTTTAGTAGTGGTAGGACTCTTAGCAGAGTCCGCCTGGGGAAGTACCACACCTTTGCCAAATATTCTACCGCCAAACAGTAATGTGCAAACATTACTGTGTTCCGGTTTGAAGGGCAATGATTCCAGAGAAATTACAGGGCTTAGAGACATAATATCTTAGATCTCTGGGTGACGAGCGCAGTGCAGTGCTAGGTAATGATTTGGACTATCATGTTTCAATAGCTGCGTGTTACTGGGCTGTTATGTGGCAGGCATGTTGCTTACCATCAGGCACATGACCTGCTCGTCTCGTCACTATATGCTATAAAAAAAAAAAGGTGTACTGTGCAAAGAATCCCACCACTACAAAAATGGTGAGTAATGGTGAGGTGAGTACAGACTCACAACTTTGTAATAATGTTCAAGACTTTGAAAACTTTTGGGAATTGTTGCTACGAGTTTTTGGCACGTGTCTCGATTATTTATATGGAACTAATCGCGATGAATTCTGGGCCACTAGTCTAATAATTACTAACTTAAAACGGTGACGGTAAACATCATGAGGAAATCGACATGTACCTAAAATCTTTCGAAGTCATGTGTAATTTGACAATGACATTGAATATTTTGACTCAATTGTTTCTTATTTTCAATTAATTTGACATTGTTTAAAGTCAGTCAGTCAGTCTTTTTTAGAAAATGCTATTTTGATATTGTTTAAAAAAAAATTTTTGCATACCTATCTCGAGGAAAATATAATGGACATGATTGTACAAATTACACCTAATTTATCTACATACTAGCGGCCCATTCCGGCTTCGCTCGGACATAACCTAGACACTGTCTGCAGCGCCATGTGCCAGGAAAATTTGTGAATTTAAAATTACTAAAATGGCTATAAAAACAGGGGTTGGTGATAAAAGGTTAAAAATTTAGGGTTGTATGTATTATTAGCGCCACATTATAAAAAAATAAAAACAAAAAAAATTGACCAAAAATTAAAAAAAAAATGTTTGGGGTGTACAACCCCTAACACTTAGGGGTATGAAAAATAGCTAGTAGCCGATTCTCAGACCTACTGAATATACATATAAAATTTGGTAAAAATCAGTAAAGCCGTTTCGGAGGAGTAAGGAAACAAACACTGTGACACGAGAATTTTATATATAAGACTAGCTGACCCGGTGAACTTCGTACCACCATGTATTTTTTCGTCTACATTTTCTAAACTTTCTAGTAAAAGTATTGTCCCGACAATAACTAATACATAACATATAGAATCATCCTATTTGGTGCAGTCATTCAAAAGTTATGAGCGTACATACATTTCGAAGATCCATTTTTACGGTTCCGTAAAACGTACTAACTGAACCCTAAACTAAATGGGTTCGTTATGTCTATTTGTCTATCCGTATGTCACAACCACTTTTTTCGAAACAATACGAACTATACTGTTGAAACTTGGCAAGAGATGTATTCTGTGAACCACATTAAGTAAGGGTTTAATAATAACATATTTATTTCAACGTATAAAAGCATTTAAAATAAAGTAAACCCTTTATGCAGAATGCAGAAGACCGCACCTTGTGGCGATCATTAGGAGAGGCCTTCGTCCAGCAATTGACGAATATTAAATAGGATGATGATGAATCCCTTCATTGTTAATAAAGTTATTACCAAAAATCAGTTTTATTTTCATTGTAGTGCTGTGAAATACGATGTTTTTTGTTTGATTACCTGGCACATAGACAAACAAATCTGATGGTTTTCGAACACGTGAGGAAATATGCAACATTCAATTGACCTTGTGAGAAACATGGGTTTTCTAGATTAATACCACACACACTTTAACACTCTCAGCGCCATGTGTATGGTTTAGAATACACACGGTCTTAAGGAGTGTGTACCTATAGTTTATGATACACACTCGCCATTTCAGTTAAAGCAGTGTGAATCCGAAATGCGCACGCTTTCTACACATTTTCCTAGTGGTTTTGGTTAAGAATCGGACAATCAGTTAAGGAGATATTAAGAGAAAAATATGTTGTTCAAAAAAAGAAAGTTACCTAAAAACTAAACAATTAATTTATTAAGTTCAAAATAAATCAGTGAATATTATTAAAACATTTTTGACGCAGAAAACTTTCACATACAGAGCATTTTGTAATTGTTTGAGCTGCGCTAAAAGTCTTGCCACCAATAACTTTCCTGTCATACTTTTTATAGCACCTCTGCACAGCTTCAGCGTATAACTTTCTCTCCAACTTTGTTGCTTTTGAGATAATGTTTTCTATTAGACGGTCTTCTTGTCATAATAGGGGCTGATGGCACTTCATCTCCGGCTAACTGACCAGATCGTTTTAGTAAAACTACAATTATTTGGTCACTTCATTGAGTGATAGTAAGTTTCTTGAGATAATATTTAGTTGAATAATAAATGTGCATTCAAGAGAGAAACACAGATAAATATTATTACGAAATGTGTATCTTTATTGGTACACATGATCTGGGGAATAGTTTATCTATATACCTTAAAGTATTTCTCAGGCCACGTGTATCAAAAAATGTACACACCGGTAAAAATAAGGGATGACGGGGGAGGGGCTGTAATTATTTTCAATACTATTTAACTCCTCACAACGCACAACACTAAAAAAATAAAAATTAAAAGTTGTGAAAATTTGGTAGTATTTGCATATAGGGGTTGGCGCTGAGTGTTAAGGTTGCCCCTGGGACTTGTTTATGATCATACCAAAAGCAAACCGCACTGTAAACTGTAGTCGTTTAAACTCAAATCATTAAAACCCAAAAATGAAGAAAGTTAAATATGAAGCAATTGATTATAATAAATTATATATAAATCTTGAAACGGCCATGTCTCAAAATTATAACAACACATATGAAGAATTAGAACACCAATTGATAAAAGCTATAAAGAACTGTAAAGTAAACAAGGTTAAAATGCAAAATTCGCCTAGGTCTGATTGGATAAATAAAGACATTTTGGACACTATTAAAAGACGTAATCAATTATGGAAAATAAACATAAATAAAAACAAGACACAAAGTGAAAACAGCGATAAAGAACTAAGCAAAGAATTATTAACGGCGAGAAGAGAAGTAAGACAAAAGATACAAGAAGCGAAGAAAAATTACTACCTAAAATCTTTCGAAAAATGCAAAACAAACCCACTCAAAATGTGGCAATTAATTAATTCTTTAAGTTTTAATAAGATAAAAGCTCAAAAACCTCCTTGTAGACTGGACACGCAATCAGGTAGTTTTACTGAAACTCTTGATATTTGTAATACCTTTAATATTTTTTTCTCTGACATCGGGACTACGTTGGCCAATCAAATTCCACAATCGTTTCATGATATTCAAGCGTATGATAACTTTTACGGTAATAAAAAAACAACATTCCCCAAATTGGTTAGCTTAACACCGGCATCACTCGACGAAATAAGTAAAATAATTGACAATCTTAATCCAAACACTAGCTTGGGTCTCGATGGCATTTCTTGCAAAGCTCTAAAAAGCGTTAAGCATTTAATTCTCGAGAAGTTAACTGAAACGATCAATAATTGCCTCGAACATGGTCACTTCCCTGATTCTTTAAAATTAGCCAAAGTCACCCCTATTTTTAAATCTGGCAAGAAAAGCGACCCTGGCAACTATCGCCCAATATCGGTACTCCCTATCATTTCCAAAATTTTTGAAAAAGTTATTTACTATCGCTTAGATCTACATATAAAATCACTTAACTTTCTTTACAAAAAACAATACGGCTTTCGATCATCTTCAAACACACTTTCGGCATGTTTGGATCTAATTACCACTCTCAAAGCTAAACTAGATAAAAAACAAATTGCAGTAGGTATATTTATAGACCTTAAAAAAGCTTTTGATACGATCAGCCACAAGTTATTAATTCACAAATTATATACAATTGGCATCAAAGAAACCGCCTTAAAAATGATTAAATCCTACTTAGCTAACAGACACCAAGTTGTAAAAGTTGGTGACATAACAAGTGGGCCGAGATTGATCACTTGCGGCGTGCCGCAGGGATCAATTTTGGGCCCTCTCCTTTTCTTGATTTACATCAACAACATTAGTGAACTCAATTTGACGGGCGATATTACACTTTACGCTGATGATACTTGTTTGTTTTACTTTGGGGATAAAATAGAAACTATAATTCAAAAAGCTCAACATGACTTGAACATATTGAACACTTGGTTTCTTCATAATCTTTTGACAATAAATGTATCCAAAACTAACTATATGGTATTCAGAGCGAAAAATAAACTACTAAATGAACAAATACAACTGCACATAAACAACGAAAAGTTGACTAAAGTAGAATCAGAAAAGTACCTTGGCCTATATCTAGACTCACACCTTACATGGAAACCACATATAAAGAAACTACAATCAAAACTATCCTCATTAATTGGCATCTTGCGTGGAAATGTACGTTGTTACCCAAGACCTGTTCGACACCTCATTTACAACTCCTTCGTGAAATCCCATTTGATGTATTTGATAGAGGTGTGGGGATCAGCTGCTAAAACAAATTTAAATAAACTTCAGAGATCTCAAAATAAAATAGTAAAATTACTTTTTTCTCTTAGCCGGCACACACCAAGCACTGAAGTTTATGAAAAAACCAAATTAATGAATATAACTCAACTGTTCAATTACAATACCTGTTTGACTGTAAGGAAAATTCTTACAAAAGATATCCATACTTCAATGACATTTACATTAAAATGCCAAACAACAAAAAGAAATCTGAGAAATTCTCAAAATATTTGTCTGTTTAAAAACCCAAGAACAACAAACTACGGTCTTAAAAGCTTTACATATGAAGGAGTCCAAATATTTAATAAATTACCGAAAGATATCAAAGATATCCAATCCCTGTCCTTATTTAAAAAAAGCCTCAAATATTATATTCTAAATAAAATGAAACATAATATAGATAAGCGTAAATATAAATGAAATTATTATCCATGTGGAACTTATCATTTAACATAGATCCATATTATTGTTTTTATAAACCAATACAGTAATATTTTACATTTAATATACATACATACAATCATATAAATGTATAAATATACAAACATATTTTAAATTTATACACACGAATAGATCATATAAAAATGATTTGAAAAATAATAATAAATCTATATAATATATATTAGATCTTTATGAACCTTTACCTACATACATTTATAAATACACATAAATACATTTATACAATTTTGTTATTAATATTTATTATAACATTTATAATTAACGTTTGTACATACAAAGAGATAATATTAAAAAAAAAAAAAGTCTAGAAAATAACACTACATTAACTAATCGCTATTGCTATGCCGCACGATACGTAATGGACGCCAAGAATGCAAAATTCTTAGATGCTTTGAGTCGAGTGCGGTCACTACCCGCTATTTAAGTAAATCATTGAACATAATGTGAAACTACCTGATTGTGAATTTCTAAACTTTATCACTTTTGATTTGTATATTTTTGCTTCCTTTTTAGAATTCATTCTTGTTTACGACTGTGTTTGTAAGTTTGTAACAATAACATTCCGACGCCTGCGAATTGATTTATAATAATATTGTTAACATGTATTTTCTCATAAGTGAATATTGTATTTTTTGAGAAAATAAATATCTTAAACCATAAACCACAAATGGTACATCAGTCGGAATCATTGGAATGCGTGGTATCAAAACGTCTTCTCCTTTATACTTTCCTTTCAGTATAGTTGCTTCTATCACGTTGTTCAGTATTTTTTATAGCTAACCGTGTGCCGTTGCAAAGACGCGGTTCGTTCATATTTCGCAACATTTTAACTACCAATCCAACTTTTTATTGAAGATTAGGTATGAGGTGGCAATCCTGGAAAATCCAGCGAGTTCAAAAATTCCGGTGGATAGGTAATTGTTGACGACATCATTTTGAATCAAATTAACTGATTTATAAATCCTCGTTCACCTGTAATTTGTTCTTGAATTTTGAAATTTAATTCATTTGCATCTATCTCATTTACATAATAGGTATTAAATCAATAATTCAAAATAATAAAACACTTTTGGTAATGCGGTTTGTGTTTGACTGACACTTGATTGATATAATGACGTGAAAACTGACACATTTTAAATCGCTTGCCGATACTAAATCAAAATAAGTAATATCGAGGTGCCAACCAAATTGAAAATCAGTATTAATGAGTCTTACGTTTTGTGATTATTCAATTTGATTTGGTTCGTGATATTATCGCTTTTGTTGAGTTTCTTCGAAGTGGGTTACGGAAAGTAACATTAGATCCTCCTATTCTCTAACTGTTTTGATAGATATGATGGAATTTGAACTTTGTGCAGCGGGAATGAAGTGCAGATTAGATCCTTGACGTTAGGAACAATCATATATTGCTTAGACATCAGTGAGTGCTTGTTATTTAATATGAACTTTATTTCATAGCAATAAAGCTCAAATTTCCTTAACATTTTAGTGGGAAAAATATAAGGACTGTTTTTAGAGTTTTCCCGGCAATTATTCGATTTTTTCTCGCCGTAAAAACCATCCTTGGACTTTTTTAGTTGAGTGATGCGCTTACCAACACATTTTGCGATTCACTTTTATATTTTAGACTTGCCATAAGCTCCGGGAGGTTTTTATCGAAATAGAGTGAAAAACATTTACAAATAAAAGCAGCCAAGTATTTAAGACGGACTAAAAAAAACTACTCATCAGATCGAGTTTAAACCAAGTTTCTTTGGTTGTTTGCATGTACATCATATATTTTGTTTAGTTTTATCATTATTTTATTATAGAAGTTAGAGGGGGGGGGGGAGGCACACATTTTACTACTTTGGAAGTGTCTGTTGCGTAAATTATACAGTGTAGACAAAAATGATTTTAGAAAGCTCAACATCATTTTTGAAGACCTATCGATAGACACCCCACACGTGTAGATTTGATGAAACAAAAAATTTAAGTTTTTGTTTTAAGTATAGGGGGCGCCCTTATTTTTTTTTTTTGTACAAATCTTAATGCGGTTCACACAATGCACATCTACTTACCACGATTTAACAGTATAGTTTTCATAGTTTCGGCAAAAAGTGGCTGTGACATACGGACGGACAGACAGACAAACAGGCAGACACGACGAATCTATAAGGGTTCCGTTTTTACGTTGTACGGAACCCTAAAAAATAATATAATTGATCAGTTATCGAGCGGGATGCAAAATGACTAAATTACTAAAATGGCTATTAAAAAATCGGGGTTGGTGATAAAACAGTAAAAATTTTGGGTTGTATGTATTTTTTAACGCCACATTATAAAAAAATAAAAACAAAATTTTTTGTCCGAAAATTAAAAAAAAAATTTTTTGAGGTCAACAACCCTTGTCACTTAGGAGTATGAAAAATAGCTAGTAGCCGATTCTCAGACCTCCTGAATATGTGTATAAAATTTGGTTGAAATCAGTAAAGCCGTTTCGGAGGAGTACGGAAACAAACACTGTGACACGAGAATTTTATATATAAGATATATGTTTACGCAAATAAACCTCATTTCATTTCATTTCATCCACCAACCCGCACTGGGCCAGTGTGGTGGATTATGGCCTTTACTCTCTCCTTGGGAGATAAGGCCCCGAGTCCCAGCAGTGGGAACATTTAGTGGGCTGTTGATATTGATGATAGTGAGTCTATTAATTACGAAGTGAAACTATATAGAATGTCTGTATTTATCGTCCGTCCACCTACCCCACCCCGCCTTACCCCCCCTGTCCGCTACAACGGTCAGCAAATCAGTTAACTAACTGCCAGACTTTCTCAACGAGCTTCAGTAAAGCCGAGTCCGGAACTACTGACTGGAACCTATTCTCAATACTCAATCATTTATTGCGTCATAATGTTACAGATAAAAGTAATTGGAAACAAGTAATCAGATTTAGGACAAAATTAAGTCGTAACACAACGTACCCCGACCGGACATTGCAATTTAAAGGCCGGGTCACACAGAGGCGATCCGGTAGCGATAGCGATCCGATAGGGATAGCGATCCGATAGCGATAGCGATCCGATACCGAGTATGGGATGCTGTGTGTCAGGTTGCATACAAATTCGAACATTACAAAAAATATCGTCTCGCTATCGGATCGCCTCTGTGTGACCCGGCTTAAGTGACATTATGGAGCAAAGCGTTTTATTTCACAGTCAATTAAGTATTTAATTTTCTTCCTCAGAGATTTTTAGGTCATCAGTAAAAAACTCGGATAAACTATAATAGGCTTTTGACAACAGCAGATCCCTCAAAGTCCTATTCTTTTTTCTATTAGTCCTATTCTATTCTTCTTCTTGTCATTGATTTGTACCTCAGGTGTAAACAGAAATATTGTAAGTTTGGCGTGTCTATTCGTCATGTGTTTGTTAGTACCTATGAGTAGGTTATTTCTCGTGACTTTTTGAACAGACTTCCAAAAAGAGCAGGCATGTAAGTACGAGTATGTTATTTATTTGTTTGCAGGTTACTCGATAGCGTCTGTAATATTGTCAATCGATTTTTGATTATTTTTTTAGATTATTTTGAAGTGAAAACTTCTTTTGGCTCTCCTAGACAGATTTTTCGGTGGCTGTGAATTGAATTGTAGCGTCGCGCTCTGGTATGATAAGAAATCTTCGGGTAATCTCGGGACCATAGCGATTGGCCATCTAGAAATGCGTTAACCAATGGGAAATGCTGACGCATTTCTAGATGGTCATGCCATGATGGGCAGGCCACACCCTCCGGTTACCCCCGTGTAGTTTCCAAAGTAAGCTATCACATTCCGAGTTATAAGTTTTCACTTCTATCGGGAGTTCCTATGACTGCCAATTTATTTTGTTTGGTGGATCCATAGTTCACAGGGGGTTGGTTCCATATAAATTTTATTGAAATCAGTTTAGTGGTTTTGGAAAGAAATATGAACAAAAAACCAAAATTTCACAAATTTAGACGATATACTGATATATGCTTAAGAAACACTTACACTTGACCGCCATCTCGCCTGATGTTAAACGACGATGCGGTCTATATAGGATGAATCGTGTTTACCTAGAAAAAACCGATTCACTCTCGATTTGAAGTCACAAACAGTGTAACCATCAGCCATCAGGGAAACCCCACTCAGGCAACGCATTCCACAGTCTAGACGTTCTTATCACAAAAGTAGAGTCAAATCTCTTCGTTCGTGTCTTTGGAACATCAACCATGAAACCATATCGTTTTTTAGAGCTACGAGCATTCCGATAGAAAAAAGGACAAGGTGGTATCAGATCATGCAAATCAGTCGCACACTCTCCGAAGTGTATCCGATAAAAAACCCGATAGGCTAGCAATTTTTCGGCGATGTTCAAGACTTTGAAGTCTTTTTCGCACAAGAGTGTCGTTGCCTATGAGTATTTGTTCTTATGTGTCCAATTTTGACTCTTTCTTTGTGGAAGAATACCGTAAGGAAACTCTAGAATCATAAACTTGGCTTCTTATACCTGAAAAAGACTCATTAAATTAGATTGAAATAATTACATTGCGTTGTAGTTCATAAACATAAACCTTTCCTATAAAATAGCGTTCAAAGTATGTAATAATTTGAAACTAAGTAACGCTGTAAGATACACCGCGGCTGCGCTAACATAAACACTTGGTGTTGTTCTGTTGTCGTAATTAACGGTTTTATTGAGCGACGAGTCATTAACGCGTTACTTTACAGCCTACAATAAAATATCTTTGTAAGTTTCCACGGAATGACGCTGTTTCTTACCGAAACAAGGCGAGGGAGATGTAAGGATAATGTGGGAGTGACGCAGAGACGGTGTAGGGAGGATGTATACACGATACGGGGCAACGATCTCAGTACAAAAATGTGCCCTCCCAATTTTCAGGGCGCACGGAATCATGTTATCGTTGGGAAGAGTGAGCTCACTCGTTCCGTTCTAGTCGGTTACAGGAAGCGGTGGACGCCGGACGTTTTATCACTATTCGTTGTCAACAACCAACATAAGTAAAACTACAGCATATCTCGCCGTTGGCGATACTAGGGGTCAAGTAGATTGGTGGTTTGTAAACCACGTTGCTATATCTCTAAGCCCTGTAATTTCACTGGAAACATTGTCCTTCAAACCGGAACACAGTAATGTTTGCACATTACTGCTTGGCGGTAGAATAGCTGGCAAAGGCGGTGGTACTTCCCCAGGCGGACTCTGCTAAGAGTCCTACCACTACTAAATTTACTACTACTTATTTTGTACACGAAGCTTATACTTAATTTGTTAATGGGAATGTAAACGTGTCAGGGTAATTATTTTAATACGATACCATAACAGCATAAACAATAAGCAGCACACTTTCAAATCCGACACCGACACTCAGGGAAATCAAGGCCATAATCCACTATATTATTATTATTATTGGGGTCCTATCATTTCTGCTGAATCTGTGGAAGATCAGATCACCATCTTTAATTCATTGATCACACAATTGTATGACGTTCATGCTCCATTACGTACCATCAAAATCAAACATCTACCCACGCCTTGGCTCACCGATGAAATTAAACTTTTGATTCAAAAGAAAGCTGCAGCCAAGTCTCGCTACAAATCGCGTCCCAGCGATATTTCTAAAGATAAGTACGTCCAGGCCCGTAATCGCTGTAATAAGGTGTGTAGGGATGCAATACGCCGACATGTCCATGAATCTGTACAAGATGAAAGCCCAGTCAAAGTTTGGAAATTTTTAAGGTCTATGGGTGTTGGCAAATCTCGTCAAAATTTTAGTCCTAATAACATTGATATAAACAAGCTTAACAAACTCTTTACTACTGTGACCTCTATGCCAAACACGGCGAAAAGTTCAACCTTAAATTATCTTGCTGCCATACCAACACCTGACTACTCTCCCTTTACGTTTCATCAATTTACTGAATGTGATGTTAGGAAGAGTGTGATGTCGATATCCTCGAACGCTGTCGGAGGTGACAGTATAAGTCGGAACATGCTCTTGCCCATTCTCGATGTTATCCTTCCTATCCTGTGTGTAATATTTAACAATTCCATCTCCAGTGCAGTTTTTCCATTAGTATGGAAAGAGGCTCATATTATTCCTTTGCCAAAAAAACCTAACCCTTCTTCCGAATCCGAATACCGTCCGATATCCATTCTTCCTTTCCTGTCCAAAGTTCTTGAGCGTCTTGTCCATACACAAATGACTACATTCCTTAACAAGCAAGACCTCCTTAACCCTCTTCAATCTGGTTTCCGTCCTGGGCATAGTACTGTATCTGCACTTATTAAGATCACCGATGACATTCGCAAAGGTATGGACAGCGGCAGGCTTACTGTTCTAGCTCTGCTAGATTTCAGTAATGCCTTTAACGCCGTTGACTTCGATATCTTGCTGGCGACACTGCGCTCTCTTAACATATCTCCGTCGGTGATTGATTGGTTTCACAGTTACCTGTTTGGTCGTCGGCAACGTATTCGCCTGGACGATGTATTTTCGTCTTGGTGTAATACAACGGCTGGCGTCCCTCAGGGCGGCGTGCTATCACCTCTTCTCTTTGCTATCTTCATCAATTCCATATCTCAGCGCCTCAATTCTTCCTACCACCTTTATGCAGATGATCTCCAAATTTATTCTCAAGCTCAACTTTCTGAACTAGACGTAGCTATAGCCACAGTCAATGCTGACCTCCAGGAAATTGTCCATTGGAGTAATTCTTTTGGTATGAACGCTAATCCTAAAAAAACTCAACTCATAATAATCGGAAGCTCGTATATGATCTCCAGGATTGACTGGACTACAATTCCTGCGGTCATTTTTGACGGGACCACAATCCCTTACAGTGAATCGGTCAAGAATCTTGGTGTAATTTTTGATAGTACTTTGAGTTGGGAACCTCACTTGGAGTCGATCAGCTGTAAATTGTTTGCGTCTGGTGGGTCTCTAAGGCGAGTGCGTAACTTTTTACCTACTGCTACTAAGGTTGCTCTTGCTCAATCCCTTCTTCTCCCTATCCTTGACTACGCTGACTCCTGCTATCTTGACCTCACGGAAAGCCAGCTAGATAAACTTGAGCGTCTCCAAAATTACTGTATTAGATTTATATTTGGCTTGCGCAAGTATGATCATGTGTCTCAATTTCGTACACAGCTCAAGTGGCTCCCCATTCGCCTTCGACGGAATGCTCATGTGCTTTCGTTGCTCTACAGTGTGCTTTTTAACCCCGCTGCCCCCCGCTACCTAAAAGATTGTTTCACCTTTTGGAGCAGCTCCCAGACACGTAGTCTGAGGCCTACATATAACTTGGTACTTCAGGCACCCTCTGTGCGCTGTGAAAAGTTTTTTGGCAAATCTTTTGCATTCCAAGCAGTACAATTGTGGAACTCCTTGCCTGTGGAAATCAGGGAAGCTCCTTCTTTTGCTGTATTCAAAGAACACGTGAAAAGCCTTTATTTGACCAAGTCAAGGAGCTGAAGTCGCTCTCTGAGTCACTGCTGCTTTTCAATGAAAGTACTCTTGTTACTCTTTTATTCATTGGTATTGTGTATGTATTAGTATATCATATAATGTTATTTATGTATTAGAATGTATCATTATTAGAATGTATGTTTATCATTATGGTTGTCAACGAATAGTATTAATTGCTATTACATAAAGTGTACTCTTTGTTTGTGAACTCCCGCCTTCCTTTATTTTTTAATCCCTTTCCATACCACGGTTGCCTGGAAGAGATCGCTTTTAGCGATAAGGTCGCCAATTGTTTCTAAATTTTTAGGTTATGTTTTCTGTTTCTGTTTAAGTTTTGTTTTAATTTAGTGCAATAAAGAGTTTATCTATCTATCTATCTATATTATGTAGTTACGGCTGGTCTAGTCGGGAGAACGGCGCCTGCCGATCCGGAGACCCCGGGTTCAAACCCCACACGCACCACTGTCTTTTCGAAGTCATGTGCGTAATGCCGCTAACTTAAAACGGTGAAGGAAAACATCGTGAGGAAACCGACATGTACCTAGAATCTTTCGAAGTCATGTGTCATCCGCCAACCCGCACTGGGCCAGCGTGGTGGATTATGGCCTTAAGAGTGCGCCTAAAGCCAGGAAAAAATCAGATTTCACCCGCGCGACGCGTTTCTTAATGTGATGCACATAAAGTCGAGAATAGCATGACACAGTTTGGAGGAAAAATCAATATTTAATCAGGAGTCCATTTTTGACCAAGTTTTATTAAATTACTCAATAACCAAACATACATTTAAAAAAGTGTTCGGTTACTTTACTAGAACGCACAAATAGGAATTTTATTACCAAAAAAGAATGTGGGGTCATCGCTGATAATTTCGAGTACTCGAATTAAAACGGATTTTTTCGGTGTCATTTTTATTTTTTTATTGTAAAAAACTCTGATCTATTTTTAAAATTCTATTCGGTTATTGTGCTTCTTCTTGATTGTACCCACACGTCAATATTTTTTTTGTCATAGTTTTTAGTTTCTTAACTTCAGTGAGCGGCGTCGAAAATGTCCTTTTTTCGTTTTCTGGTTTTAGGCGCCCCCTTAACTCTCTCCTTGCGAGAGAAGGCCCCGAGTCCCAGCAGTGGGAACGTTTAGTGGGCTGTTGATGATGATGATGATGAATCCACTATATTGGCCAAATGGGGCTTAGTTGGTAGTCGCTGCTTGCGAAGCCGAGTCGTGGGTTCGATTCCCACCCAGTGCAAATATCTGTGTGATGAATTCAAATGTTTGCACTGTGTCTGGGTGTTTCTATGTATAATAAGTATGTATTTAAAACTATATAAGTATTATATCAGCTATCTGGCCGCCAGCTTTGCTTAGTTTGGGGTCAGATGGTGTTGTGTGTGAATTGTCCACCAATATTTTATTGTACACAAATGTTTATTAGTGAATGACACAAACATGTTCTCGAAAGACGTCTTTCTTGGAACACGTTACTTTTCTCACTATGTTTTCTTTCACTGTAACTGCCAATAGTGACGACAACTCGTACTTGGAAAACTAATCTGCTATAATCTAGAAGATAGCTTCGATCTATATATCTCGCTTCGGCGGGATTCGAACGTACGACTTCTTACCATTGTGGCATCGGATGTTTTAGCCACTCATCCACCACGGTTTATTAAGTGAATACTTCTTTAGGCGCGCCTAGACAGATTTTTCGTGGGCTGTGAATTGAATTCTAGCGTCACGCTCGGGTATGATAAGAAATCTCGGGTAAACACGCGACCATGGCCATTGGCCATCTAGAAATGCATCAACCAATGAGAAATGCTGTAAAGGCGTGGCCTGGGCACCATGGCATGGCCATCTAAAAATGCGTAAGCCAATGGAAAATGCTGACGCATTTCTAGATGGCCATGCCATGATGGCAAGGCCACGCCCTCCGGTTACACCCGTGTAGTTTCCGAAGTACGCTATCAAATTCTGAGTTATAAGTTTTCACTTCTATCGGCAGTTCCTATGACTGCCAATTTTTTTTTATAAGTCTCATATCATAATAAAAATTGGGAAAATAACCTAATTTTCACTTAAACAAAAATCACACTTTCGTCGTACCGTGCATCACGCCACGACACGGACGCGTGACGTCACACCCGCTGTCCCGCCATGTCGGAGTAAACAAGCTCATAAATACCAACACTCACTAAACACACTTACACCTGAGGGAGCCACTACACTAACTGACTAAGAAAACTTCGTGCGTATTTGCAGTTCCCTAAATTTGATGAGTTGTAAAGGTTGTTTTCCCAGATAGGTAAAATATATGTAAGCAGTAATGCTATCACAATCTCTGAACCAAACAACAAACTTCTGTGAAGGTTTATTACAACAAAATATCTTCTTATACAACTTCGACACATACAGTTTTAAACTTATGCGATTTCAACTTAATGTTGAATGGCTATGGCTATGTAGTTAATTTATACGCTGTAGAAGTAGGAGCGAGAGGTATACCAGCAAAATCTCTCCATAACCTCATAATCAGCTGAAAGACCTTGGCTAGTCCAGAAGTGTAGTAAGTTCTATACTAGAACGAGTATCTAAAGCTGCACTAGTAGGATCATATCGGATTTGGCTGGGCAGGGAGAGAAATACGAGTAGGGAAGGTGAGTGTTGATGTACGTCAAAAAGGGGCCCCTTTTAAACCTACGCCCGAGTCACAAGTCTTGCGGTCTACTCGGGATTTCTCTCTCTGCCACACGATGGACCCGGCACCCGCACGGTGAATCCATGGAATGTTAAGAAGTTCGTCTCTGTCATCGTTAAATATGGACGATAACAGGGTCAAAATTATACCATTCAAATTATTAGTTCGTCAAGTAGATTATGAAAAAATATGAGTTTAGATTTTTTTGTTTCATCCAATTATTGAAAATCGAACAAGATTTAGACCAACAAACTTCTGGAATTATAACGTCATATAACGGAGGATAATAATGTCAGGTCTACATCAAAATCGTATATCTATAAACTACTACGCACTGTTTCTTCGTCACTTAATGTTTTTGAAACAAAAGTTATTATATAGTTTGAAAACTAATAAACACAGAGGCCATTTAACATTACGCTACTATCAACAGGAGCGGAGCATGAATGAAAAATGTAACAAAAACGGGGGAAAATAGTGGTTTTTGAGAGCTTTCGTTGCGTTAGAGCATGTGTCTAGCTTTTATAGGTTGCGTCATTATAGTAACCGAATGAACCGAAAGTATGACCAATTTTCGATAGATTGCGTAGCAACGCGCGCACGATTCAGCTAGTCTTTTATATGTATATTGAGAACATCACACATTACTTTTTGTAGTGGTAAAACTCTTTACAGAGTCCGCCAGAAGAAGTACCTACTACACCTTTACCAGTTATTCTATCGACAAGCGTAATGTGCAAACATCAGTGTTCTGTTTAAAAGGCAATGTTTCCAGGTAAATTATAGGGTGTAGATATAAATCATCTTATTCTCATTTATTTGGGTTACGCAGTGAGGTGTGAAGGTAGCCTTTCGAAACGAGCATCTATAGCGCCACTGACACCGCGATAGAGCGACAGTCGCTCCAAGCTCGACGCTCTCTTCGAAAGGCTACCTTTAGGGTAATGATTTGGACTTTTGACTTTGGATTTAGATTTCGAATACGGTATAAATAATCTTGAAATTAGTCGAATAGTTGATTTTGAATAAATGAAATTTCGTTGTTTCCGAGACAACAACAAATCAAGGTTACGTTTTTGTTATTCTAATTGTAAATTTAGCATAAATCATCTCAAAGTTCACGTCTGTAGCGGATGACAGTCGTTCTTCTACTGTTCCCAATGAGAGAGATATGTGTTGTGTCCATGAGCGATGTGTATGTGTGTACATTGCTTGAGAATGCGCTAAATTCAGCTCAGCTAATTTGCATAGAACAGCTGTACTGACCTCCCCCACACGTAATAGTTAACCTTTTTCTAATACTGCAAATGTATTACTTCGTTTGAATCTAACTGCGTATAAATTATTTTACTTTACGACTAAACTATGCAATAAAATAAACAGTAGAGGTATTATTTAAAGCCGGGCCGAGTAATAAACCTGCGGGTCTACCACTTAACTAAATGCTTTGGCATTGCTATTGCCGTCTCTATTATTTCAAGCGAAAAGAAAAGAAAGGGCAATCCCAAAGCCAAAGCAGATAGTTAGGCGGTAGTCTCCGGCTTGCGTGCCACGTCCGTGATATCTTGATTGAATCAAATGCTAATGTTTTCTTTACAAAGGGAAGTACGAGTAACTGAGAGTTTCTTTGAAAGCTTCAAAGCAAGAATTAGTTAGGCTCTCTACAGCTATTTTTTTCGCTTCGGCGTGGCGTTATTTTCGTATTACTGTACTATTTTACTTATAGTTATATTACAATACCTTATTTTATTATAAATAACAATTATATTTTACAAATGTAGATGTTTGGATATTTGTCGCTCATTCATAGCAAAATAACTGAAAGGATTAGTAGGAAATTTTGAAATTGAATTTATTCCAAAAAAAGCGCATGTCAAAAGCGAAAACTTCATTATGATTAACAAAACAGCATGGGTTTATCAAGAACAGATCCACTGTTTCTAATCTATTGGAATACAAGTACTATTTGTGCGGAGCTTTTGCAGAGACAGCTCAAGTCGATAGTGTGTACACTGATTTTTCAAAAGCGTTTGACAAGGTGAATCATAGAATACTATGTGCTAAGTTGTCTTCGTATGGAGTACATGGCAGTCTTTTACGGTGGGTCAAATCATATCTGTCTAACAGAAGTCAGTTGGTTGCTCTCAAGGGCTTTGTGTCGTCTCCGGCTCACGTAATATCAGGTGTACCACAGGGTTCACATTTAGGTCCCCTATTTTTTGTTGCTTTTATAAATGACTTGATTGATAAGCTTTCCTGCCCTTGCTCACTTTATGCAGATGACTTAAAAATTTATATTAAAGTTAAAACATCCGCTGACTGTGAGACACTCCAAAAAGATCTCAATACATTATGTGAATGGTCTGGAGACAATATTATGTTCTTAAACATCAATAAATGTTTTGTGATATCATTTACTAGCAAATTGAACAAGATTCGATTTGACTACAAATTAAAAGGACACAGCTTAGTTCGACGGAATGTAGTAAAAGACCTTGGTATTTTGTTCGATGATAAACTTACTTTTAGAGACCACTACGACTGTATAATTAAAAGGTGTAACCAATTGCTGGGATTTTTGTTCAGAACGACAAGGAACTTCAAAAACCCACAAAGTTTTTTGTATCTATATCATACACTCGTACGCAGTATACTGGAATATAACTCATGTGTTTGGTCTCCATTTTATAAAGTTCACACAGATCGCATCGAGAAGGTTCAGAGGAAGTGCCTTAGAATGTTGTGTTTCAGACATGGATTAAAGCGTCAGCTTACATCTTATGACGACAGACTATCTAAATTTAAACTGTTATCTTTAGAAAAAAGACGTAAATATTATGACTTCATAACTTTGTATAAGATAATTCATGGTCACATAAACTCTTCATCTCTTCTCTCATTTCTGAACTTTAATGCGAGGCGAAGATCACGCAATCCCCACGCGTTAATATTCATTCTACAGGTTTACAAAAATAACACATCATACTATAATCCCATTGTCCGTATGTGTCGTCAATACAATGAGGTTTCGTCCAGTCACCATAGCAGTATTGATATTGATATTTTCGACAGTAATCTGTATAGGTTTCGAAGAAATATTTTGGCTATCCTTTGAAAATATCAAATCATCTGTAATAATTATCTTTTCCTGTTTTTTTTATTTTGTTTACTTATGTGTTTTGCGATAATAGCAGAAGTCTTCTTCCATCTAGTATGGTTTACATAAAATATTTCACTTGATCAATAAAATGAATTAGTGTTGTATTCATGGAGGTGCATAGGTTGTTTTGTGTATAAGGCATCCATGCCTTATAAATTGCTTTACAATTTTGTATTTGTATTTCAATCGTTACTTTTCTTCACTCATTATTTTATAATTTACTGTTAAGTCATGCTGTGTTCACATGATTAGGGATATTTACCTGCTCAAAACAATTGTAATTCTTTTCTTTGTATTCTATTGTAAATGTCCTGTTTTGTGTACCATAAATAAAAATAAATAAATAGATTAATAACATAACAGAATAGCTTACTGTATCTTTCTATTCCCCTATTCTATTCCCTATTTGCCTCTTCTTCTCCTAATCCAAGATATATGTAAAAAAAAGAATTGAAATGACAAAGATTACGGACTCCGGTATCTGTGGAGTGGCTTATTTAAATTAAAAAACAAAAAAAATATATATATTTCTTAACCTGCCCGCCACATAATAGCACAGTAACACGCAGCTATTGGAACATAAAGAGTCCAAATCATTACCTAGCACTGCGCTGCGCTCGTCACCCAGAGATCTAAGATGTTATATCTCTCAGCCGTGTAATTTCTCTGGAAACATTGCCCTTCAAACCGGAACACAGTAATGTGCAAACGTTATGCTTGGCGGTAGAATAACTAGCAAAGGTGTGGTCTGCGGCTAGATTCACAACACAATTGTGTTGTGTAAAAAATGATTTATTTTTTTATTATCTGCAAACTAATATCGCTGAACTAATCATAGGACGATTACGTTCCAATACATCGCATCGGCTGACTGGATTTATTCCATGTATTATGTGTTGTATGTGTTAGTTCAATTCTACAAATAAAAGAGGATAAGAGATCTGAAGTCCAGCAGTGTATCAGAGCGCGGCGTTATTTCCGGCCGGTTTATCACGTAAGCAATAGACGAGGCCCTCAGGTGGGCCCTCTCGAGGGTCCTCCGCCCGGGGCCCGCAGATAAGGATGCTCTAAACGACCGCCTTTGAACAGATTTGCTGCGACGCGTTTTGAGAACGTGATCACTTGTATTTGTAGGACCAAAAATAATTTCATAAATGTACTTCATCTTTTTTAGCCGTACTCAAAATATTTGTGCTAAATATGAATAATTAAATGAATTTGAAAGCCGTGGCGACTTAGCAACGAGTACGCCCGCTTTTACGGTCGTGGATTCGAAACTGCTACACGTCAGAGTGTTTTTAAAGTGCTAATGTACAATGTTCCGCCTGGGGAAGTACCACACCTTTGCCAATTATTCTACCGCCAAGCAGTAATGTGCAAACATTACTGTGTTCCGGTTTGAAGGGCAATGTTTCCAGTGAAATTACAGGGCTTAGAGATATAACATCTTAGATCTCTGGGTGACGAGCGCAGTGCAGTGCTAGGTAATGATTTGGACTCTTCATGTTCCAATAGCTGCGTGTTACTGTGCTGTTATGTGGCAGGCATCTTGCTTACCATCAGGCACATGACCTGCTCGTCTCGTCAATCTTTGTTTAAAAAAAAAAGCTTATTATTATCACTAACAGTGCAGTTAAAGGAAAACATTGTAAGGAAACCGGAATTCTAAGACCATCTCAGTTCTTTCACGATGTCTTTTTCACCATTTTAAGTTAACATTCCGCACAAACATAACTTCGAAAATACAGTGGCATGGGATTTTAACCAGGGGCTTCTGATCGGCAGTATTTTTGACGTGATAACGTCTTATAATTCGATGAAGCCGGCTGCACTCCCACAAAACATGATGTCATGTCCCGTTACCGTCTGTCGTTACCTCGCCGCATGTTTGTTACAGTTGTATTAATTATTTCGACCAGTAGTTCAAGCGGGGATGTAGCTCAGTGGTAGAGCGTTCGCTTTGCATGTGAAATGCCCCGGGTTTGATCCCCGGCATTTAAAAGCTTTTTTGCATTGTTTTTGCATAGTTTTGATTGAAAATGACTAAATTCTACTGATTACTTTTTACATACCAATCTATTAAACAAATGAAATAAAAAAATTCTTTTGAAAAATCCTACCATTCCATCAGTATTTTCTTAAGACGTTGTCACGTTCTATCGTCAGTAAACCGACTTTACAGACAAGCATTTTTTTTTTAATAAAGAGTGACGAGACGATTAGGACATGTGTCTGATGGTAAGCAACATGCCTGCCACATAACAGCACAGTGACACGCAGCTATTGGAACATGAAGAGTCCAAATCATTACCTAGCACTCCACTGCGCTCGTCACCCAGAGATCTAAGTCGTTATATCTCTAAGCCCTGTAATTTCTCTGGCAACATTGCCCTTCAAACCGGAACACAGTGATTTTCGCACATTACTGTTTGGCAGTAGAACGGGAAAGGTGTGGTCCTTCCCCAGGCGGACTCTGCCAAGAGTCCTACCACTACAAAAGTTGCCGTTCTCCCGACTAGGCCGTAGCTGTCACTCAGAGATAAAAGAAGTTAATTATTTTTATAACTACGCTATAATTTTGCCCTCTTTTTATTTATCTCAACACATTGTACATTAACACGGAACACAGTACTTAAGGCCGGGTCACACGGAGGCGATCCGGTAGCGATAGCGATCCGATACCGAGTATGGGATCGCGCCCGCTTGCTGTGTGTCAGGTTGCATACAAATTCGAACATTACAAAAAATATCGTCTCGCTATCGGATCGCTATCGCTATCGGATCGACTCTGTGTGACCCGGCTTTTCATGTGTGTCCATTCCTATTTGACTGTACCTAATAGCCAATGAGACTGAGGTGCTTTCTTATGTGGAATTAGCAAACCGTAAAAAGTTTACAATAATTTCATCATAATCCTATTTTATTCAACTTTTAGATACAGCCTCTCCAAAAATGTGTCAATTAGCCCCATCCGCAGCTCACAGAGAGACAAAGAGTCCTACCTCAACAAAAAAAATGGTTGTCTTTAAAGTCGGTTTACTGACGATAGTTAAACGTGACAACGTCTTAAGAAATCAGTACGCTGATAGCGCGAGTAGTGATACCGCTCGACTCGGCGGGTGGCGCCCTCAGCGCTCAGCTTCGTCCGCATGGCACTGACGACGAACTAACGGTAACGTTACATGACGTCATGTTTTGCGGGCGTGCAGCCGGCTTCACCGAATTATAAGACGTCATCACGTCAAAAATAGTTTAGATAGATACTGATTTCAAAACATTTCAACATGTAAATTATGAAAATGTGCATGCTATAGTGCATCTGTGGTCTAGTGATAACTTTTTCTTTTTTTTTCGTAATAATGTTTTGCGTTTTGTTTGATAAATATGTTGGCAAATTTGTAAAAGGTGTTTCTGTAAAATGTAAGAAGTTGTATAATAGTGTAATCAAAAAGTTTAGGCAGACAAGTATGTCGCTTATATTATTAGAATTTAAGCAACTAATTTATAGTTTTTGTTTGTTTTATGTTTCGGTACTTTTGTTTTTTATTATTATATTTAGTTGTTTTTAGATATAGAATAAGATATTATTAATAATTACCTAATGGATAATTTGATAGATAATAGTGATTGCTCCAACAATTTTGATTTTTTCTCTCCGTGTTCTACTGCTTCCAGTGCTGGTGACAACAGTTTTACAAATATACCTACCTTGTCTGATACGCTTTCTGCTCAATTTTGTGATGTCTCTAAAAATTTCAATGTGATACATTTAAACGCCCAAAGTATTCCGTGTCATATTAACGATATGCAAACTTATCTTATTGATAGAAACATTCATGCGATTTTTGTCTCTGAAACTTGGTTAAAACCTAACCTTTCATCTGTCACTTATTCATTGCCCGGGTTTCGACTTATTCGCAATGACCGAACGGGCAGCCGAGGTGGTGGAGTAGCTATATACCTCAGGTCGCATATTCCTTTCTCGGTAATTAATACGTCAGTGCAACCTCCTCCATCCAATGCTGGCGAACACTTATTTATGGAGATTAATTTATCACACACTAAGATTTTACTCGGAGTTTATTACTGTCATTCCTTGAACGTAAATTACTTTCCTACATTTGAAACACTACTAGAAGATCTTATGCCACTTTACAGACACACTATAATAATGGGTGATTTCAACACATGTCTTCTTAAAAATAACCACCGATCTTTTTCTCTTCAATCCATCACCCACTCTTATAACTTGCGAATTCTCCCTTTGAACGCCACGCATCATTTTCCTGACTGTACTCCCTCATTACTCGATCTAATCATGGTGTCCTCTCCTCAACATGTTGCCAAACACGGACAGTGTCCTGCTGGGTTTTCCTACCATGATCTCATTTTCTTGTCCTATAAGGTCCGACCTCCCAAATCCAAACCCAAAATTATTCTCCAACGTAATTTCAGTGGCATGAATAAGGAAGCGTTTGAATCTGATGGTCAGAACATTGACTGGTCGCCGATATTTGAAGCCGAATGTGTTAATGACCAGATTACTATGTTCAACTTAAATCTTGTACAGTTATACGATAAACACGCTCCTTTGCGACCTATCAAAGTTAAGCATCTTCCGGCACCTTGGCTGACGGACGACATCAAACTTTTAATGCACAAAAGAGACTCTGCTAAATTCAATTACAAATGTCATCCGTCAGATCGAACTAAATCAGCGTACATTAAAGCTCGTAATCGCTGTAACATGGCTTGCAGAGATGCTCTTAGGCATCATGTTCGCAGTTCTGTCGAAAATGATGACCCCGCCAAGGTATGGAAATTCCTGAGATCGATGGGAATCGGGAAATCTCAGCTTGACAGTGTCCCTCGAGATCTTGACATTGATTTGCTAAACCTCCATTTCTCTTCCGCATCTAATATTGACGCACAAACTAAAATCAGCACCCTCCTCTCACTTTCCGACTTACCTATCCCAAACAATCCTTCTTTTCTTTTTAATGAATTTTCTGCTGACGAGGTCAGGAAGAGTGTCCTTTCAATTACATCTAATGCAGTAGGTAGTGATGGCATTACTCGTAACATGTTGGTTCCCGTCCTTGAGCTCTTCCTACCTGTACTTTGTGTTATCTTTAACACCTCTATTTCCTCCGGTGTTTTTCCATCTGCGTGGAAGGATGCCCAAATTATTCCTCTTCCTAAAAAACCCAACCCAAAGTCTTTCTCGGAATACCGACCCATTTCAATACTTCCTTTTTTGTCGAAAGTTCTGGAACGCCTTGTTCACAATCAATTTAGTAGGTTCCTTTCCCGTTATGATTTACTTAATCCCTTTCAATCGGGGTTTCGTCCGGGGCACAGCACGGTCAGTGCTCTGGTGAAGATTACAGATGACATCCGTTTTTCGATAGAAAATCGTGAACTTACTGTGCTAGTGCTTCTGGACTTCAGCAATGCGTTCAATACTGTAGATCACGACATTCTCCTGGCCTTGTTACGCTCTGTTAATTTTTCACCTTCTGCTATCAGCTGGTTTGACAGTTATCTCCGTGATCGTAGGCAGCGAGTTCACCTCGAGGATAATTTATCTTCCTGGTGCTCGACGTCTGCCGGTGTCCCTCAGGGTGGGGTCCTATCTCCTCCGCTTTTCTCTTTTTTTATAAATTCCATTTCATCTAACCTTTCCTCTTCCTATCACTTGTACGCTGATGATCTTCAGATCTATTCTCATGCTCCTCTATCCAATATTTCTGAAGCAATTAACATCATTAATTTAGATTTGACTAGCATCTGCAGGTGGGGTAACTGTTTTGGGCAGAGGGTAAACCCTGGAAAATCGCAGGCTATTATCATTGGTAGTGCTAGGCAGATATCCAATGTCGACCTGAATTCTCTGCCTAATATTGAGTTTGATGGAACCACCATACCTTATAGCAGTTCTGTCAAGAATTTGGGTATTACCATGGACGTATACGCTGTTTAAGCTGGGGACCGCAGCTTCAAGTCACTAGCAAGAAGTTATACGCAGCGGCTGGAGCGTTGATGAAATTACGCAACTTTCTCCCTACTTCCACCAAAATTTCACTTGTCCAGTCACTTCTACTTCCCATCCTAGATTATGCCGATGTTTGTTACCTTGATCTCACCGAGGAACAACTGAACAAGCTTGAGCGTCTTCAAAATTTCTGTATCAGGTTCATATTTGGCTTGCGCAAATATGACCACGTTTCTCAATTTCGCGCTAAACTCAAGTGGCTCCCTATCCGTCTCCGCAGAAATGCACACATCTTGTCACTTCTATATAATGTATTGTTCATCCCTACCTTTCCATCTTACCTTAAGGAATGTTTCTCATTTTGTTATGAAACTTCACGTCCACGCTCTCTGAGAGCTGCTGTTGCTCTCAACCTTACCACACCCTCACACAAGACATCCTTCTATGGCGACTCTTTTACTGTTAAGGCTGTCCGTTTGTGGAATTCTTTGCCGGCCCATGTGAGACAATCGCAGTCCTTAAGCATTTTTAAGGTCAGAGTAAAAGATTTTTATTTTTCAATTGACAATGCAAGACAACAAACAATGCAAGACTGTTGATACTAGCAAATTGTAAGTTGTAGCACTGTTATGTTGTTTTAATTTTAAACTAGTTGTAATTGTTTCGTGTTTCTGTGTTTGAATCACTGTTCTTTAATATTTCACACTCCTCTTGGTATTTTTTATTTTATTTGTTATTGTATTTAAGTTAGTTTTAAGTATTATAGTAGCATATTTTAAAGTGAATATTTATTATTTTATTTTAGTAATATATATTTAGTAGTATTATTTAAATTAATGTTACTCCCCCTGCCTGTATTTGTATGTAGGCTATTTTCCTTGTGCTGGTTGCCTGGAAGAGATTGCTCTCAGCAATAAGGCCGCCACTTGTGGTGCTAGATCATAAGTTTTTCTTTGTAATGTTATTATTTTTGTGCCACAATAAAGAGTTTTCTATCTATATATCTAAATTACACAGCAGAAACAAAAACAACAGATTCCTACTAGCATTATAAATGTCAATGATTTAATGTTTTGATATTCAGATGTTTGTTGCTCAATCACGTCGTTACGTACCTATGAACAGATCGGTTTGAAATTTTGAACACAAATTATAGTCTGGAA
This sequence comes from Ectropis crepuscularia, assembly GCA_963693475.1. NCBI lineage: Eukaryota > Metazoa > Arthropoda > Insecta > Lepidoptera > Geometridae > Ectropis > Ectropis crepuscularia. The sequence continues at coordinate 13,733,007 of OY856369.1, read as the reverse complement.
GAACATATAGGTTACTTTTTGTCCCGGGAAAATAACGGAAATTACGTGGGTGTAACTTCGAGGCACTGTTAGTTTTAATTAAGATAAGTAACAACCCTGGATTTGTCCATCTTATACACGAAAATCTCCGCAATATGATTAATACCGCTAAGAAACAATGGTCGGTCTAATTATAACATGAACAAGGCGGTTAATAAATCATATTAATTGGGCTGGATTAATCGCAGTAGGTTCTATTAATCCTTCTTGTTGATTTATCGTCGCCGGCGGAGCCAATATGGCGGCCACATTGCAGGATTTTGAAACTGTGTAGGTAATGAGACGATCTTGGAAACTCAGATGTGAGCATGTACTTTTTCTTGACGTGACAACGTCTTATAATTCGATGAAGCCGGCTGCACGCCCGCAAAACATGACGTCATGTAACGTTACCGCCGTTACCTCGCCGCCGGCGTTACCTCGCTCTAAGGCGTAGTTGAAGTTGTCACGTTCAACTAACGTCAGTAACCCGACTTTACAGACAACAATTTTTTTTTAAATAAAGAGTGACGAGACGAGCAGGACCTGTGCCTGATGCTAAGCAACATGCCTGCCACATAACAACAGTGACACGCAGCTATTGGAACATGAAGAGTCCAAATCATTACCTAGCACTGCACTGCGCTCGTCACCCAGACATCTAAGTTGTTATATCTCTAAGCCCTGTAATTTCTCTGGAAGCATTGCCCTTAAAACCGGAACACAGTAATGTTTGCACATTACTGCTTGGCAGTAGAATAACTAGCAAAGGTGTGGTCCTTCCCCAGGCGGGCTCTGCCAAGAGTCCTAACACTACAAAAACCTGAAAAAAGAGACCCATTTTTTTACCCATCCGTCACGTCTAATCTATATCGGACTTTTTGAGGGATCGATCCATACGAGTCGTCATTGATGGCTGCTCGTCGGATCAAATGGCTATCAATGCCGGAGTCCCTCAAGGGTCGGTACTCTCTGCGACGCTTTTCCTGCTACATATCAACGATCTGTTGAAGCCCGGTATCTTTGGGTACGCAGATGATAGCACCGTTGTAGAGAGTTACATATCTAGTGCGAGAGCCAGTGGGCAGCAAACTCAGGTACTAAGAGAGAGTCTGATCGAGCGTTTGAGCTTGACCCTTGAGGCGGTGTCTACATGGGGCGATGCCAATCTGGTCAAGTTCAACGAGAGTAAGACGCAGGCGTGTCTGTTCTCCGCAAAAAGGAGTCTTTTTCAACTGACTCCAACCTTTAGAGGTGTATCCGTTCCGATTTCTGACCGTCTTGAGCTTTTGGGCGTTACATTGACATCTACGCTGAACTTTGGTTCGTATATCGAGTCCAAGGCCAAATTAGCTGCCAAAAAGCTAGGTGTCCTCTCAAAGGTGCGAAGGTACTTCAAGTCTGAGCAGTTGCTCACGTTATATAAGGCTCAAATTCGTTCTTGTATGGAGTACTGTTCGCATCTTTGGGATGGTTCGGCTAAGTATCAGCTGGAGGCCTTGGAATCGATCGAGAGACGTGCCAAAAGGCTCATAGGCAACGACACTCTTGTGCGAAAAAGACTACAAAGTCTTGAACATCGCCGAAAAGTCGCTAGCCTTTCGGTTTTTTATCGAATACACTTCGGAGAGTGTGCGACTGATTTACATGATCTAATACCACCTTGCCCTTTTTTCTATCGGAATGCTCGTAGCTCGAAAAAACGACATCGTTTCATGGTTGATGTTCCAAAGACGCGAACGAAGAGATTTGACTCTACTTTTGTGATAAGAACGTCTAGGCTGTGGAATGCGTTGCCTGAGTGGGTTTTCCCTGTTGACTATAATCTTTGTGTCTTCAAATCGAGAGTGAATCGGTTTCTTCTAGGTAAACACGCTCCATCGTAGACCGCATCGTCGCTTCACATCAGGTGAGATGGCGGTCAAGTGTAAGCCTATAAAAGTTAAAAAAAAAAAAAAAAAAAAAAAAAAAAATATTTATCTCTGTCGTTATAAAAAAGCCTTGGAGTAAAAATGTCGACATTCTGTCGCCTAAATTTCCGTTTCAAATTTACCGATTTCCTATTTTCGTATCTGTTTTTCCATCGCACGGTTCCCTGGAAGAGATCGCTTAAAGTGATAAGGCGCTCATTGCTACTTTAGTTTAAGTCTTTCGGTTTTAATGTTTTATTTTATTTTAAATTAAGTGCAATTAAGAGTTCTTCTATCTAATGTACTTGTATCTATCTAATTTTGCTTTAAATATAAAAAAAAATGAGGAGGAAATAGTGCGGGCGTATTGCCCGACCAGCAAGCCAGTCGCTAAGTTAAGAAACTAGCTTTAAGCCACTTGACAAGCTAAACTTAGACGTTGGCTTATTAGTCAAACTTCTTATGACGTTAGAATACAGGACTCAGAATTCTAACTCAGGATAAATAAATACACCTGATGGTAAACAACACACTTGCCCATGACTCTGAGCTGATGCTGATGACCTCAGCAACACGCAGCTATTTGAACAAGAAGAGTCGAAACTCACGAAATCACTGATCATCGCTGTATCCTATAATTTCTCTACAAAAGGTACCCACTACAAAAAATGTTGCTTTAAATACGTACACTAGTTTTTAGAGAAATAATGTATTTGTCATGTGTTAAATAAACAAATAACTGAAATAAATAATACCATGTGAGATTATTTCGCCCGTAGTCAGTACCACAACAGCAGACCGGTTCACCGATGAAGCATCGATTTATAGACAAAAAAACCATGGCGTAGATTCCTCATAAGATTACCTCACTCGGCGAAGAATCTCTTATTTCCGCTTTAAAAGTAAACTTCCGTTAGACTGGGGGACCAAAAAATAAACGTTAAGTATACCAGCCTCATATCCCGGCCATATTGCAAAAATCAGTTGTAAGATGTATCTATGGACGGGTAATTTTATATGTTTACCAAAAAGCTTTATGAATAATGAATAGAAAACACAACAAAAAGCGGGCAAAGTTGTTGTACTTCCCTAAAGAAAATACTATGAAAAGTGTTTTGCTCTTTGACATGAAACAAATGTAATAAATATTATGATAATATTCCTGGATAAGGAATAGTATCCATTTCATTAGTTTGACAGGGGTGGGGTGAGGTGGGGGAGGGATGGGCTGATGGAGAGGTACACTGCGTGCCGTGACCGATTGACGTTAGCGGCTGTTAAACGCTGAGACGCTGGCGAAGCCCATTACAATGCATGCCAAACTATGCTATGAACCGATAAATTTATATTTATTTTGATACACTTTTGCGAGTGTGTAACTACACTCTCTCTTACCGGAATACTCTCATGTTCAAAACTTTAAAGACATCGAATATTTTTCAAGCAACATAGTCGTTGCCATAAGTGTTTTGACACACTTCTCTATCGGATCCAGACCCTCCATCAGGTATTTAGCTGACCCATTTCAAAGTATTTGGTACAAATTCTTTTCTTTATGTCGTTCCTGGATCCTTTCAATCTATAACTGTTGAGATGTTTCTCAAAATATATAAAACTTATGCGAGGCCGCTACTAGAATATGGTTATCAAGTCTGGAGCCCCTACTTCAAAAAAAATATTGATTTACTTGAAAGTGTGCAAAGAAAAGCGACAAAATGGGCATATGCCCTTTGACGTAAATCCTACACAGACAGATTAAAAGCCCTACACCTCACTACATTGGAAAAGAGACGGTTACAGGGAGACTTGATCGAAACATTTAAAATACTGAAAGGATTTATAACCTCCCTCACACAAGGAACCTGTACAGATTAAAGGAGCATAAGAAAGACAGTCGGCGTCATAATTCCCAGTTGTCCCATGCACCATCACTGACAAACACTGCATATCACATCCTCAGCAACAGAGTGGTTTACAACTGGAACAGGTTGCCTGAGGATGTTATTTCAGCAAAGTTATTAAACTCTTTGAAGAACAGATTGGACAAATGGAAAAGACAAAATCATTTTAACATACAATTACCTATAATTTGTTATTTCAACACTGAGATATAGGCGTAACAGCTAATGCTGCTCGCCTATTATTCAATAAATAAATAAATAAAGTGACCCGCTGTTCAGGCTTGAAGTGTTCTGGCCCGGTAAATTTATCACCGGGCCAGTTAAAACTTTTTTTGGGAACAGATGGGACCATACCGTTTTGGACCTACAAGAGGATGGCTAACTTTTTGGAAGCTATTTTTTTTTAAATAAAGAGTGACGAGACGAACAGGACATTCGGTGGTAAGCAACATGCCTGCCACATAACAGCACAGTGACACGCAGCTATTGGAACATGAAGAGCCCAAATCATTACTTAGCCCTGCACTGCGCTCGCCACCCAGAGATCTAAGATGTTATATCTCTAAGCTCTGTAATTTCAATGAAAACATTGCTCTTCAAACCGGAACTCAGTAATGTTTGCACATTACTGCCTGGCGGTAGAATATCTGGCAAAGGTGTGGTACTTCCCCAGGCGGACTCTGCTAAGAGTCCTACCACTACAAATTCAGCCTTGGGCTTAATGAAAAACCCTTAAATACTTACCTATCACGAATTTGTCATCACCACTGTTTTTGACGGTGACAAAAATCATTGTGACGTAATCGGCATATTAAAATAAAATCATTCGAAGACGTGGAAGGGGGGTTCGCGCATGTACCCTTACACCAAAGATACCTTAAAAACGTTTCTGCGCAGCCATGCGCAGCTAACTTCATTGGGTCAACTTGTTTGCCGCCACCTAAATCTGAGTTTGTATCGCAGACTGTATTCTTAGAGCGGCTATGAAGATTGTCCCGCAGTGTACACGCGGCGGTTGTTTCCAAGCGCACACAGGAGCCGGAGATCGGTTGGCCGCCATCCAACGAAATAAATATCTGGAAGTTTTTTTCAACCTCATTAATATAACTGTGACGCGTCGTTAGCGGGATCGAAGAGGATCGGACATTAACGTTAACTAGAGGATACCCGTTGCTTTGTCTGCAAGGAACTTGCCCATCAAAAATGCAGTGAAATAATTTTATCCGATCAAACTCAATTTTTTAAGTGAAACTTCTTTATTAGCATTGAACACTTATTGAATTTATTGTATGAGACCGCGTCACCGCGACCGCGACATGCTAATAAAGTAACGTAGTGTAGGAGCGGAGTGAAAGACGTATTTTGAAGGGGTGAAACCTTGTCAGTTAATAGCAGTAGGTATAGCAATACATCACTTTTATATCCGTCGCTATAATGACTATAATGACGGATTGCTCAAAATGAGTGCTGTGTAATACTAAAGTTCTAAGTTTTAACTTCTATCGGCAGTCCCTCTGACTATAACTGGTGCTACCAGTCTCTTTTGAGGAAGCTCATGATGTCTGCCGTCCTCAAGCTTAAATGCCGTTATCTAACATCAGGTCGTTTTGGACATTTAAATGGCACTACAATCAGAAAAAAATTATCTATCGATCTGTGTAACCCGTGTTTCTCTAGCTATGTTAGTTTTTAAGATACCTAAACTAAAAATGCCGTTAAGTAATTTTATTTTGTATGGTTCCAACGCTAAAACACAGTTAAATAACAATACTTACCTAAAAAGCCGCTAAGGTATTTTAACGTTACTTTTGGCTGAAATTTTCTTTGATTTTCCATTACTTAATTGCCGTTAACTGACTTTTGTACGCTATAGTGCCGTTAAAGCACTTAAATGTTTTTAAACAAAGCTTTATTTATAATTTATATTGTATTTTTCCAACGCTATAAAGCCGTTATGCTTGAATACAACACAAAAATGCAGTTAAACATACTTAACGGCTTTTTAGACTAGTAAATACGTATGCAATTTTGTAAACTTAAAACAGAAAATTTCACAAAGCTACCTTAACTATGTGATATACTTTATTTATTTTTTACAATACTAGACTAAAACGCAGCTATGTCACATTACTTAACTAAAATGCCGTTACAAGTTCTTGCGTAGTACGATTGTATGAGAAGGAAATCGACTGCAGATGAAAAAGATGCTTTCGTTCCCTCCAACTTGTTACGATGGCTTAAAACACATCTAGGTGAGTCAAACTAGATCTTGTATAGAAAAAAACGGAAACGATCCTTATGTTACATCTTCTTCCGACTCTTCCATTGTCTTTGATACATTTTGGGACGTATAAATTATGTTACAGTACTCGTCTTTCTTTAGATTTTAATGAAATCACAAATCTATCTGATGAAACTTTATCAGGTTTTAACAGACTTACAAGGAAAGTAGAGTAATTCTCTACAAAATCATCAAAACAAACATTCAACTTGAAGAGTTATCATAAAATATTACAGCCAGATGATGATAGCATCATACCGTATCTGTTGAAGTTTTAAACTCCACAATCAAGTTTACAGTATGATTTCAATTCAGATGACCTGCACGTTATAAATTTTTTAAGATAGCTGATTCAAGTGAAAATTTTAGTAACTATTTTCAAGAAATCCATTAAGCATAAGTCTAAACGTAACCATAAGTCTGACTTTAAGAACCACAACATCATTAATAAATACCTACAGAAAACGAGCTTAAAAACAATACCATTTAACGTTGTAACAAAAAATGCTGTAGGAAAATAAAAGTTATGACTGTATCGGAGAGAAAGATCTAATGTATACAGTTGGGTTGTTAACAGTGCAATGCAGTTGCAGTGCGCAAAATAAAATTGACTATTATGTTCACTTCTTCTCAGTGTCATTTATTTACTAAAGCAAAATCATAAATATGCATAGAACAAATTACGCTTTATTATTTCAAATCTGAACACAGTTTGATGAATTGCGAACAAGAAGATCATAAAGTAAAGTTAGAAATGCAATAAAGGTAAGTTATATGATTTTGACCATTTTGACGAGACAGTATGAGTTAGCAACTCAAAGGTAAATATGAAGTTTATAGCACCAAACAATTTCGTCACTGTGCCAAATTACGCTTCAGAAAGAAGAATTCAAATTAAGCCCCTGAGTTAATCTCAAAAATATGTCGCAGATGTGGATTTATTCTGATTTTGAGTTTTATTGTGATAGCTTGTAGGTACAAAAATTATTGCAAGAAAGATTATTTATATTATTTTGCTCTCTTCAATAGCAAATACTTAAAATACCAGAAATTATAAAATTTCGTTTCAAGTCAAAAGCAAAATGCAGAAATACGAAGCGGAAGATTAATTTAGTTCAATTCATAGAGCAACATAGCGCCAACACATAAGCTATTGTTTTGGAAGAACTTGTCGACCGACGACAAATAATGATAATGCTAGTAAAGCAATATTTAGACTCAAGAAAAATATTTGAGTCTTAGGTATTGTTAATTGTTTTGTGGGAATATTTATCCAAAAGTTTAAGTGATTGTGACAAAAATAAAACAAAAACGATTGATCTCTATCGTAGATTCTTGAAAATCTGTTGTAAGTAAGGGCAATAAAAGTAGTATTTTAATTTAAAATTTAAAATTTTGTAATTTTACCTTGTAATTTGGCCTTGTTATTTTAAATTTTAACTCTTGAGAAATTGTATTTTTAGATACTTAGGCTTGTATTCGAAAAATATTAACAAAAAATGCTGTTGGTTATTTTTTAATACCAATAAATATCTAGTTTTTAATGACATTCACATTTTATTCATTCATTTATTTCACATAAATCAACACTTTTATTGTATTTTCTTAAATATCTTGTGAGTCATGCTTAGCTTAATTGCAGTTAAAGGCAAAGGTTTTTCATTTAACCGCATTTTAGTGTTGTAAAATGCTCTGAAATAACCGATTAAAACAAATTTTTGAAGTTTGCTAGTTTTAAATGCGGTTAAATGACTTTAACCGCATTGTAATCTCGGATGTTTCATGATATAACGGCATTTTAGTTTTGGAATGATTTCAAATTCTATAGTCAAGTACCATCCAATGAAATTAAAGAAAATATCACGCTAAAATGCCGTTAAACTATACATAACGGCATTTTAGTGGTGATTTTGAAAAGATTTTAAGACAAAATTACAAGACTAGAATGCAAAAACGCTTATAATTCTTATTTCGCACACCTTAATTACTTGAAAATACTATCATTTCAAAGTGTTTTTTCAGCTCTATATAAAGGTATCAAAATTATGGAAATATGTATTCCACTTATCAAATGGCATAATTTTAAAATTTAGAAACAGTTTTCTCGCGATATCTCGAAACTACATTTTGGTACTTAACGGCATTGTAGTTTGCGGACGGCAGATGTGATCATATTAATTTACCGAGTTTACTCTGTAAACTCGGGTCATCAATACCTCAGCCTAGACGCGACCTTCAGCAATGAAGATAACGACTAAGAAGAAGAAGACTCTGTGAAATTGTAGTATTGTATTAGTGTACTTGGAGAGCCTGGGGCAGCCGCCCGGCAACACACACCTAGGGATAAGCCTTCCCGAGGCAGCGACGTGCTGCTGGTTTCTGTTCAAGGCGCGTCACTGGAGATACGGGGGTCCGTCCCTCCTTGAAGCGAGCCTTCAAGGACGCCGGTGGTGTTAGGGTACGACAGCAATCCTTCTCTGACCCCGGACTAACTCACTAACTTATCTCTGACCCTAAGTCGTACCTGAGAAACCTGTCGGGGTTTTAATCGGTAGGTAGATCGGTAGGCGCCACTTTAGGTGATGTCCAGCCCGACAAACCCGCAGTGTCCCTGCAGGAAGGAAGGCACTCAAAAATATTTCCCCACAAAATACTACTGATAGGTTTTTTAAAAATTGGTTCAGTAGCTTGTAAATTTGTCGAGAACTAGCAGTGTCTCGCGGTTTCACCTGTGTAGTTACCACTCCTGTTAATTTCCCGGGATAAAATAGACTAGGTGTTATTCCAAACCATTATCTATCTACATATGTACCAAATTTTATCCAAACCCCTTCAGTATAGTTTTTGCTTGAAAGATCAACAAACATACATCCATAATTTCTTACAAACTGTCGCTTTTATAAGAATACTATTAATATTAGTAGTATAGAGGGATATAGCTATTCAACGTACAAAAATACAAACTCTTTTCATAATAGTAATAAGGTTTACAAAGAAATGAGCGAGCAATGTATCGGCGAAGCGGAACGTTGTGTTGGCGGTAAATTATGGCCGCAGAAAAAAAAAGAAAAACGAGTAAAACCTTTTATGTGGCTAACCATAAATGTATGTACATTGTACGGTTATAAACTGCTGAATCGGTGTAGACAGATAACAGGGAATCACTGCTGAGATTTAAACTGAACAACGACCAATATTAAAAGTAACTGGACGTCTACTCTCTTTCTACGAAAACGTAATTTCGAAATAAACTCGCGACTTTCTAACTCCGGTTCTACTATGATCCGTCGTTTTGTCCGTTTAAATGTTCTAAGCCTACTCTAATTACAGTATGCTTAGAACATCGTCAAACAAAGTTTTATCGGACGAAACGAAGTAGAACGAGAGCAGGAAAGTCGCGAGTTTTTTTTTCGAAATTACGTTTTCGTAGAATTAGAGTAGACGTCCCAGTCTACACTAGTTCTAAGTTTTAGGCAAGTTTTAACAAGAGTTGAATAACATTCAGGCAACCAGGTCCTATTCCAGCTTCCTATTCTAGGCCAATCCGGAAACTCCGGGTTCAAAACCACGCGCATCACTGTATTTTCGAAGTCATATGCGTATCGCCGCTAACTTAAAACGGTGAAAAAAAACATCGAGAGGAAACCAACGTCTAGAATCTTTAAAAGTCATGTGTCATCCACCAACCCGCACTGGGCCAGCGTGGTGGATTATGGCCTTGACTCTCTCCTCGCGAGAGAAGGCCCCAAGTCCTAGCAATGGGAATATTTAGTGGGCTGGTGATGTAACCTATTCAAGATGTTCACCACTCTGTTGCTGAGGATGTGATGTGCACAATTATCTGAGCAACAATCAACACATAATCAACTAAATTTTCCCCAATTAATTAGAACCATGATTCATCAAAGTCCTACAGACAGGTATCGATAAGTTACGTTCGGTGAAAGCGAAAAAAACGAAAAGGTCAGCCGAGAGAAAAAATAGTCTCAGAAAAGTAAGTTCCGTTCAGTCTGACGGCTCTCTCGGGAACAATCCTGGCTTAATTACCGGGCGGGGCCAGGGGGCATGCTTGTATATCTTCGCTGAAATGGCCGCGGACTCTGTTCTCATTCACAGTATTAAGTTTATCGATCTTTTTCTTGTTAAGAGGCCAACCATACTATTTATGGTTGTAAATTAATGTATAGGTAATTTTTTTTTGTAAGTGAGACATAGGACTCTTTGCAAAGTCCGCCTGGGAAAGTACTACACCTTTGCCAGTTATTCTGCCGCCAAGCAGTACTAACTAGTATTTGTGATCCAGTTTAAGGGGCAATGTTTCCAATGATATTACAGGCATAAGCATAAACAGCCCACTAAATGTTCCCACTGCTGGGACACGGGGTGTTCTCTCGCCAGGAGAGAGTCAAAACCATAATCCACCACGCTGGTCCAGTGCGGGTTGGCGGATGACACATGACTTCGAAAGATTCTAGGTACATGTCGGTTTCCTCACGATGTTTTCCTTCGCCGTTTTAAGTTTTTAAGCGGCATTACGCACATGACTTCGAAAAGACAGTGGTGCGTGTGGTTTTGAACCCAGGGTCTCCGGATCGGCAGCCGCCGTTCTCCCGACCAGACCAGCCGTAACTTACAATTACAGGGCAACCGTAACTTACAATTACTGAAATTACAGCTCATAGAGATAATCTAAATATATCTGGGTGACGAGTGCAGTACAGTGCTTCGAAATAATTTGGACTCAATACTCAAACATTTATTGCTTCATTATGTTACACATAGTCAGGATTACATGAACAGATAAATAACAGATTAAGTCGTAACACAACGTGGGGTACGTTGTGTTACGACTGACTGAATGGGGCATTGCAATTTGAACAATAATCTTTTGGAGCGAAGTGTTTTATTCCACAGTCAAGAGCCAAGTTTTCCATCCTCGAATTTTCTAAGGTCGTATGTTAAAAACTCGCTAATATTATAATAGGCTTTCGAGAGCAGCAGGCCTCTCACGGTCCTAACAATCTTACGCATGTTCTAACAGCTGCATGTCACTGTACTGTCTATGCAGGCTTGTCGCTTACCAACAGGCACATGTCCTGCTCGTCTCTTCACTTCGTAGCTCGACAAAGCCACATCGTTTCATGGTTCACGTTTTAAAGTCTTGAACAAGAGGTTTGACTTCACTTTCGTAAAAATCACGTTTCGGATTTGGAATGCGCTAACTGATGTTTGGTGTTTCCCAATGGTCACAATCTCAGTGTGTTCAAGAGTCAAATAAATACATTTTTGAAGTTAAAACTTCTTTAGACGCACCTAGACAAATTTTTCGTGTGGTGTAAATTGGATTCTAGCGTCACGCTCGGGTATGATAAGAAATCTTCGGGTAAACTCGGGACCATGGCTATTGGCCATTTAGAAATGCGTCAGCCAATGGCAAATGCTGAAAGGGCGCGGCCTCGGCATCACGCCATGGCCATCTAGAAATGCATCAGCCAATAGGAAATACTGACGCATTTCTAGATGGCCATGCCATGATGCCCAGGCTACGCCCTCCGGTTACACACGTGTAGTTTCCAAAGTAAGCTATCAAATTCTGAGTTATAAGTTTTCACTTCTACCGGCAGTTCCTATGACTGCCATTTTTTTATCGCGTTTAAGTCCGCATTTGACCACCGACTCGCCTGATGGTAAGCGACGGTGTGGTCGAAGATGACGCACGTTGACCTAGAAAATACCTGTACACTCTGACCTTGAAAAGTTTTAGATTGTATCTCTCAGGGAACAAGTATTTCAGGTAAGCACGGTCTATCATGAACTATATCTTTGCTTAACATCAGATGAAAAGGCCATCAAGTACAAAACTACGTATCATTGACAAAAAAATGATAGAAGCAGATATTAATATGTTTCCAGGGAAATTACAGGGCTTAGAGATATTACATCTTAGATCTCTGGGTGACGAGCGCAGTGCAGGGCTAGGTAATGATTTGGACCCTTAATGTTCCAATAGCTGCGTGTCACTGTTCTATTATGTGGCAGGCATGTTGCTTACCATCAAGCATATGTCCTGTTCGTCTCGTCACTCTTTATTTAAAAAAAAAATTTTTTTTTTACTATTACTGTCAATACCAGCAATCGGAGGCACCTGTGAACTTTGGTGTACCACAGGGCAGTGTGTTAGGTCCTACTTTATTTCTGTGTTATGTAAATGACTTATGTAACCTGAGATTGAGTCACACTAAAATATATTCCTATGCTGATGACACGGCCTTGATTTTTGTTGGCAATAATTGGAATAAAGTTCGAGAATATGCTGAGCTTGGACTAAAAGATGTTGCAAAGTGGCTAAGAAACAATCTTCTGACTCTGAACGTTGACAAGACCAAGTTCATGACGTTTACTTTTCCACATACTATCAAGCCTAAAATAGAAATAACCGTTCACACTGATTGTACTACGAGAGACAGTTGCCATTGCACTAAATTAGCTCAAACCCAAGCTATTAAATATCTTGGTATCACGGTGGACGACACTTTGTCTTGGAAACCGCATATACTCCTCCTAAGCAAACGTGTCCGAAAGTTGATCTTTGTGTTCAAGAACTTGAGAGATGTTGCGACTAAAAGTCTTCTCTTTAATATTTATAACGCGTTATGTAGATCTTTAATATCATACTGTATCACAGCATGGGGTGGCGCATGTCTGACCCACATGTTGATGCTTGAGAGAGCTCAGCGAGCAGTCCTTAAAGTTGCTCTAAAAAAACCTTTTCGTTATCCTACCGAAGAGTTATACAAGGCTTGTGGAGTTCTCACTGTGAGACAACTTTATATACACAACCTAGTATTGTTACAACATAAAACTGTAAATTTGGATAGCCCTAACTTTAACAAAAACAAAAGACGTAAAGATATTGTGCTACGTACGTCAAAATGTAGAACGCAATCTGCACAAAAACATAAAGTGTTTTTGGGATCTCTCATTTACAATAGAATAAATAAATATATAGTTAACTTTGTTCACCTAACTAACAATGATGCTAAAATCTCTTTACTCGAACTATTATCAGTAAAATTTAACTATCAGGATACTGAAAAACTGCTCAAACCCATATGTTGAATCAGTTGAACTGCTACAACAGTTGCGCATAAATTGTGAATTTGATACAAGTTACAATGTTTGCTTGACTGATAAAGAAAAGGAATATCTTAACAATTCTCGATATCTACTGAGCGAACTCCTACGCAGATACCTTGGGGAACTTACCACTTATGATGCCAGTATATAATAATGTTGGGTTGTGGTGTGAAGTGGGTGGGAACCCATGTATGGATCATGCATGGGTTCTTAACTACTTTGCACCACAGCCCAGCACATACTCCAAAACACATACCAAAGTATATACTCCAAAACACACAACAATACACTCACACACATTTCACACTATACGCACAAACAATACATTTCAACATACCTATCAACTACTCATTGTATATGTAACTATATCATACCTACAAATTCTACACATGCACACTACTTACTAACCCCTAACTATAAAAGAATGTGACTGTTATTTTATTTTTCACATTATAAAATTCACTTTACTGCATAATATTCATAAAAACTGTAATTTTGTCTTTGTTCAGACTGTTAGAAAAGTCATTTGAAGGGATACAGAAACCTGCAACACAAGCTTTGCTTAGTGCAGGTTCTGTGATCTTTTAATTGTATAAGTCAATTTTTTTTTTTTAAGGAATAATGTTTAAATGTGTTTCATGTTAATTGGCTTATGTATGTGATGAATAAAGATATTTTATTTTATTTTTATTTTATTTTTTAATAATGTTTATTTCAATAAAAACTGTAAACTACTTGTAACATGTAAATTCTCAACTAAAAACTACTCCCCAAATAATCCACCCCGACCCGTTCCCGGCGCAAAGGTGCCCATGATGCTGGCTGCGTTCCCGCGTTGGATGGTTTAGTAGTGGTAGGACTCTTAGCAGAGTCCGCCTGGGGAAGTACCACATCTTTAGAGAACAGAGAACAGAGAAATTACAGGGCTTAGATACATAATATCTTAGATCTCTGGGTGACGAGCGCAGTGCAGTTGCTAGGTAATGATTTTGACTATCATGTTCCAATAGCTGCGTATTACTGGGCTGTTATGTGGCAGGCATGTTGCTTACCATCAGGCACATGATCTGCTCGTCTCGTCAATGTATGCTATAAAAAAAAAACAATGGCAATGGCCAACCTTTGCTCCAGGAACAAGCTAGAGCGGGAGTCACCCGTATTCTCCCTAAATAAATTCATATATTTACATTGTACTTGTATATTACCAGTTCAGTGGGACGTGACCCGGCGCGATGCCGACTGTCGAAACATTTTTCCATTCGACTGAGCATTCACCGAACATTTTCCTCGAACATCGAACCCCGAGTATCATCGAACATTATTACCGAAATAATACGAACGGACGAGAACATGCATTCAAATGAAAATATACGGAATCGAAGCGGGATAATATTTGACTTCGAAATATATTTTCCTAACAAGGTAACGAAATTATTAGTTACTTCGTATATTATTTCTTGTTGTTTCATTTTATACGGAAAAAGATTTACTGAGATATTTACCGCTAGATTAACATTACCCATGAGTACGGTATATTCCAGTGAACATTATGCATGAAACTGCACTGAAATATCGGGCACTCGCTCCACATTTATGGGTACTTCTTCGAAATTTCATTCTTCGACTGATTCATCTGGCCAAAATTTTGTTTCACTTTCAGCTCTGTCACACATGTTCATATGTAAAATAGGTAACTAAAAAACATATATTTCAATGAGGGACTTGTTTTTATAAAGTAGTTTTCAAGTTATCTACGTTCAAACCTTTTGTGCGCAGATGAATCAGAATTTGTATTGCAGATAGATCAGAATCCGAACTTAAAATGAAAAACTTTAAGTGATATGGCTCTGTATTGACGAAAAAATCATATATGTTCACGTACATAAAATAATTTGTTATCATCATCATCATCAGCCGCAAGACGTCCACTGCTGAACATAGGGCACTCCTTAGATTTCCACAACGATGTCTCGATGGTCTCGATGGAAATGGACGTATAATAAGTTTATACTTCTGTGATATTTGAATTATTTAAACGCAACAAAAGCATTCCTTTCGTGCTGGAGAGGAGAAAATCTAAGTAATTTTATGATTCAAATGGCGTTTTGACCATACGAATCAGACCCAGATAAATCAGGATTTCTCCTTCAAACAAGTATTTTATTAGCTAAATATCCTGTAATTAATGTTATTGTTTTTAACTACTATAAACGTATAAATTCCCACTACACCGCCATCTGATGTTAAGCAACGATGCGGTCTACAATGAAACGTGCCTACATAGAAGGAACCGATTCACTCTCGGTTTGAAGACACCAAGATTGTAAGCATTAGGAAAAACCAACTCAGGTAACGTACTCCACAGCCTAGAAGTTCCTATCAATATTTTATTTTTTCTAAAAAACAAAAACCGGCTTTAATTTAAAATTAAATTTAGACACGCTATTTATTTTACTAAATGTATCTTACTCTAATATATATTTTATAGCAATGTACCTATAGCGCAAATAAATAAATTCAGGACCTACTTACATCTCGTTCATGTGAGGGGCCGAAAAGCTAAAACATATGTAGAAATCTAGTTGTAACCTCATTCTCTGATATTATTTCTTTAACAGAATGCAAAGAAGCCATATTATTATCTACATAAACATACAATTTCAAAATCAAATTAATCTCAATTCAAATAAAAATCATCACATTACCAACGACCCTTTCCTTATGTAGGAAATCCGGTGCTTTACGCAATTCCGAGATTTATTGGGTCTCCGGGATTGTCCCGGGAACGCTGCCTCTCTCGGGACTCGCGGGATTTAGTGGGCTTACCGGGACTTGCGGGATTTACAGGACTTTACACTCGGCGCTGGACTTATCGCCCGCGGGAATCACGCTCTGATTGTGTAACTGTTGCCTTCTCTCGAGATGTTGTTTTGCTTTTTGAAGCAGAATACGGTTGGAAAACCTGTTTATTTTCTGTAAAACTGAGGCTTGGAATTGTATGGGTAGAAGCCATGGTGCCATAATAGCGAAGATATACGATTTCACATGAGTGTAATTTCACTTTCACCACTTAGAATGTTGCCAAGTGTTAGGTATTAGGTTTGTCATCAACGTTGATTTTACCATTGAAGAATATTGTCAGGAAAACGGTATCTCCCAACAAAGATAAATATCATTGTACTGATTTGGGTATATTCTTAAGAAGATTCTGGTCAAACAAACGTACCATTCATTCTATGTAGATCGTAACTGCAATGGTGCGTTAAATTATGTCAAGTTTAAGAAGGGGCGGGGCCTTGGTACGGTGGACTCGGGGAGTCCGCTTTTCGACAAGTACAGACCCCGAAATGGTGCGTGCTTTATTTCTATGCATCTCTCAAAGATAGGAAGGGGGAGTCTACTTCAACAGATACAGGTACTAGGAGATCAGCGTTGCTGGCCCGCAGCTAAGTGCGGAAGCATTTGCGTAGCTCTAGCACATAATTGCACGGAAGAAACAACCCACATTTTTAAATAGATAGTCCGTCATCTATTGGAGAGCTCCACATATCCACCTTATTCATCTCTAAAGAGGTTAGAACTTATGAAAAACCTTGGGACAATAAAAAGGTCAAATGTAAACCCATTGCTATTAAACAGGCTCCATCGTAAGCTGCATCGTCACTTAACATCGGGATATCAGCCAAGACGGCGGTCATGTGCCAATTTATTATCATCAAAAAGGATCCTTGTCCCTAAAATATTTAAGAAACATGTCGGTTTCTTTACATGTTACAACGAAATTGTAATTACATACATGCGTATATTTATGTGTAATACAAGAAACAAGTTCACTCTTAGCTTGATTGCAGGTAAGATTGTACACACTGGCCTCTGCTTCTAGAGGCATGCAATATGACTGGCAAAACCAAAGACGTCAAATGTAAGCAAAAAAAATTGAAATCTGTGGGCAAAACAATACGTTTTGGTCTTAATTTATGCAATGCAAAAAGAATAAGTGAATAAAAAAAATGGCAGTCATAGGAACTGCCGATAGAAGTGAAAACTTATAACTCAGAATTTGATAGCTTACCTTGGAAACTACACGGGTGTAACCGGAGGGCGTGGCCTCGCCATCTTGGCATGGCCATCTAGAAATGCATCAGCATTTCCCATTGGCTGATGCGTTTCTAGATGCCCATGCCATGATGGCCTGTCCACGCACTTTCAGCATTTCCCATTAGCTGACGTATTTCTTGATGGCCAATAGCCATGGTCCCGAGTTAACCCGAAGCTTTCTTATCATACCCGAGCGTGATGAATGAATTCAATTCATAGCCCACGAAAAATCTGTCTAGGCGCGCCTAAAGAAGGTTTCACTTCAATAATAGTCAGCTGATTAAAGTCTTCTTCGTCTTCATTTAATTTCTAGCTTTTATTCAATTGTTGAAAACACCTTGATATCCACTTCCCCAGTGTTGTAAAAGTGTTGATTTAGTTAGTCTACCAGTGAGCTAAAGCTTCGTGGCCAACGTATATGCGCCTATGGGAACGTAAGGCGGGCTACTTGTACTGTGTATTTCAAATGAAGTATTTAGTAGTACATTTCCGAAGCTTGTCTCATGGCTTCTCGTCCCGCCGCGCCGGCTGCCTGTTTGTCACGGCGGATGAATCAATTAGCAATAAATTCCAATAGTTGTATGTAAATGGCGCGATATCCGGCGACGGTCGGAACGTCGATCTGAGCGGAGTAGGGGAACTAGGCTCGCTGGGTCTACAGGACTAGATAGTCTAGATACTAACAGTTTAATATGTTTTTGATACAAAGGTGATGTGAACGCTTGACAGTTGTATAATAGTAGTAGCTGAATAATTAAAAAGACTTTAAATAACAGGATAATTATTTATTTTTAACATTGACAGTACTATTAATAAATAAATAAGTAATAAATATTGGTGGTAGTACTGAGCGGACGAATATCCCTAAGCGTGTTAACACTGCAAGATTTAACATTAAAATATGAAATATATTTACTTTTTTCAACTACTAACAGAGTGACGAGACGAGCAGGACATGTACCTGAGGGGAAGCATGTCTGTCCATAACAGCACAGTGTGACGCGGCTTTTTGTGAGTTTTTGTGTGGTGTGAGTTTTGTGACATGAAAACTACTAATCATTACCTAGCGCGCGTCACTCGGAAATAAAATATGTTTCATCTATATGCTTTTTTTTGCTTTTGAAACATTTTCCTTAAAATCGGAACCTAATTATGTTTTTACATTGCTGTTTGGTGGTATAATAACTGGCTAAGAAACAAGTTCTTCTCCAGGCGGACTCTGCAAACAGTCCAACCACTGCAAAATATCGCCACTTTCAGCCACTAAGCGCGCGTTCCATTGTTTTTCTCAATTCCCGTAATTAAATGCGTACATGAAATCATCGTCGTGACCAAGATAAAGAAAGGAGTCTATATCAGGGCAAGACAACTCTAATGCTAAATAATATTATATGTATGGGACCCATTGTTTACAATAAGATACCAAAGCCAATAAGATAAGTAAATACCAACCAATTTATAAATAAACTTAAAGCCTTGTTATTGGATAAATGTTATTATTCAATTGATGATTTTTTTAAAGGACAAATTCTAGACATTTTTATCGATTTTTTAATTTGTATATTGATATTGATTATGACATTTGATTAATTTGATTATTATTGTTAGCGTCTATTTGTAATATTGAGTTATATTTTAATGTTGCTGTGACTCTAATTTTTATTTTTTAATTTTGTTAAATAATACTAAATTATTTTTTGTACGAGCAGATTGTCACCTACCTAACATTTGTACGCCTAACCGGCACAACATGACATGGCAACACTATGTATTATTATAACACCTACATGTGCACATCATTTGTACAATACTCACTCATGTTGAACGCAAATAAATATATCTTTATCTTTATCTTTATCAGAATATCACATACACACATAAAAATATTTTAATAGCTTTGTAAAAGAAAATCTAAACAAGTTTTACAACAGTGTGTCGTGTGTCCGGGTTAGCCGCAGGTTTGTGGTCGCTCCATCCGACCGCGGGCGCAATTAGTTCCCTCCCGCCGGGATTAAGACAGAACCACCGCGCACCGCGCACCGGCTCAGCGGAATCACGAACAGATACCAGTATACTCACCTACAACACACCGCACACCGCAGTAGTGAACAACACTCACCGTATTACAAACCAATTTCAATAGTAAGTATAATGCAGTAAGTAAGTAATGTATGTAAGCAACATGGTTGCATTTTTTTTTAAATAAAGAATGACGAGACGAGCAAGACATGTGGTTGATGGTAAGCAACATGCCTGCCACGTAACAGCTCAGTGACACGCAGCTATTGGAACTTAACGAGTCAAAGTCATTTCCTAGCACTCCACTGCGCTCGTCATCCAAAGATCTAAGTTGTTATATCTCTAAGCCCTATAACTTCTCTGGAATCATTGCCCTTCAAACCGGAACACAGTAATGTTCGCACATTACTGCTTGGCGGTAGAATAACTGGCAAAAATGTGGTCCTTCCCCAGGTGCGGACTCTGCCAAGCCTCCTACCACTACTTAACTTACTTAGTATAATGTAGTAAGTAATGCATGTAAGCAACATGACTGCACATGAAAAGAAAGTACCGCGCAGCTATTGGCACATGATGATTGATGAGTCAAAATAATTTCTCAGCACTGTACTTCAATTCTTCTTCTTTTTTTTCTCATGGCATCAATTTGGTAATGTACTTCACTTGACACCCAGATATAAATAAATAAAAGTGGCCAAGTTCGAGTGGGACTCCCGCACGAAGGGTTCCGTACCATTAGCTGTGGTAATATACGACAAATAAACTACAAAAACCTGTGGTTTTATTTGAATTCCGTATACATAAACCATCGCAGTTTCCACAGACATGCTGTTAACCAATGCTTTTCTAAAATTTTGATTTTACCTTACGGTTTTAACGACGGAGAATGCGCGTTTTAGTGTACTAGTGGCGTTATCTAGTTTGTTTGGAACGGACTAATCGAGCAAAAAACGGTAAAAAATCAAGTTTGTTGTATGGGAGCCCCCGTTAAATATTTATTTTATTTTTAGTATTTGTTGTTTTAGCGGCAATAGAAATACATCATCTGTGAAAATTTCAACTGTCTAGCTATCACCGTTCTTGAGATACAGCCTGGTGACAGATGGACGGACGGGCGGACAGCGAAGTCTCGGCAATGGGGTTCCGTTTTTACCCATTGGGTACGGAACCCTCAAAACGATGTACACTGTCATTTCTGATCTGTGTGCACTGTCATTTCTTTGGAAGCATTGCCCATTCGAGATTCTGCAGGTGTGTTTAAAATGTTGATCACTTTTGATAAATGCAAAAGATTTACATTAGAAAATTGTAAAAGAAAACAAAATTTCACCAAAAATTCAATCAAATTTCATAGACTAAAAGTTCACAAAAGAGTGAAATCACATAAGTTTTTATTGCATAGTATTAAACTTAATTAATTGTCGCTTTCGTCTAGAATAGCGAACAGAATGAAATAGGAAAATCTGTGAAGTTAGATTACTTATACATTAGTATGTAAGTTTGAATTAATCCCGACGGAGGCTTCGCAAACAATCCTAGACGACTTTATATCTGTCGGCGCGTGTCTACTGCCGCCAACTTATCTGTGCAGTTGAGGATGTTGCTAGTAGTGCGATTTCTATTGCTACTTTATAAACTTACGTTACAAATTCGCAAATATCATTTTATATAGTAAAATAACCTGTTATTAATTACTGTTCCGTATAATCGGGCAACATTAAAGATCATAGCGGATCTATGGTTTACAGCTGTCAACTTGTGACGTCTTGTTTTTTCGCTGGAACGAAACGACGCGTTTTTATATGATTCTGGTGTTTTTCTGGTGATAAAAACGTACGTAACGTAATAGTGCTACAGGAAGAGGCTATTAATTATTGGAACACTCTGGATTGGTGCTGGAAGACCACAGAGTGAAAGCGGGCTGCGGGATCGGCCACCTTTCTCCAACGCAGGATCGTTGTCTGGACGGACGAGAGATCTACGGAAGCTAGTCTGGTTTGCGATTCCCTATTTTCCCTTGTGTTTCCGTTCCCTGTTTTCCCATCGATCAAACCGGACTTGAGCGACGCCGGGAAGCACAAGTAAGTGTTAATGTTATAGACATTGTGGGGGTGAAAAGTTAAGATCGACATAACGGCATTTAATTTGTATTAAGGTCTTGCTGATGGGCCCCGAGACGGTAATTTCTGGCTAAATTATCATACAATTACTAATTACATTGTAAAATTTAGGTAAGTCTGTGTTTAAATATTTCAGTCAGGCCGAAATTGAGTAATTAATTTTATTTCTAAATTTATTCACCTACACAGATAAGTTGGTGGCGCTGAAGCCGGTGTGTAGCTAGTCGTAGCTCGTAGATCCGCGTAGCTCGTAGCTCGTAGACCCGCGTAGCTCGTAGCTCGCTATAATTCTCTCACTGAATTCATTAGTATGTGTATTTCATTATAATACCCAGTCTATACAGAATCTTATACTCAATGGATGTGCCCTCTCAAAGTTCAGGCGCACGGAATTATGTCATCGTTGGGAAGAGTGAGACCACTCTTTCCTTTTTAGTCGATTGTACGAAGCGGTGGACGCTAGACGTTTATAAATATCGCTATTCGTTGTCAACAACCAAAATAAGTAGAACCGCAACATACATCGCCGCTAGCGATTCTAGGGGTCAAGTAGATTGGTAGTAGTAAACCACTCACGGTACACGTAGAGACGCAGTTTGATAACAATTTCAAGGTGCTCAGGGCACATATTTGATTTGTATCGATGCTTACAGGCATTTTCCGTATCTGTACATAAATATTACGCTATATGTTTTATTTAATTTAATTTAGCCACTCCACAGACTCCGGGGCCCGTGACCTTTGTCATTACAATGATTATCTTTTTTTTACATATTTCTTGGATTAGGAGAAGAAGAGGAAAATAGGGTGACGTTGTGAACATTTTAGACCTAATAGACTGGCCTCGTCACTTAGTGGGTAGTAACTCTGCCTGTGAAGCCGAGGGTCGTGGGTTCGATTCCCACCCAGTGCAAATATATTATGTGTGATGAATTCAAATATCTGTGTCTGGGTGTTTCTATGTATAGTAAGTATCTATTTACAACTATATAAGTATTATATCAGCTATCTGGCCACCATAATTATTACAAGCTTTGCTTAGTTTGGGGTCAGATGGTGTTGTATGTGAATTGTCAACCAATATTAAAAAAAAAAATTGGCAGTCATAGGAACTGCCGATAGAAGTGAAAACTTGCTGTTGCCCTGGTACTGGTACCTAGGGGCAAACGCTACTCTTTTATGTTTCTGTTGTCCTGGTATCTGGAGATAAACGCTGGGCTGTTGGAGGTAGGTAATCGAAACTCTTTACTGTTTCTGTTGCCCTGGTACTTACCTGGCCGTTTTTACCGAGTTTACCCGAAGATTTCATATCCGATCCGATCCGATCCATTATCATATCCAAGCGTGACGATTGATGAATCCATTTCACAGCCCACGAAAATTCTGTCTATAGCGCGCCTAAAGAAGTTTTCACTTCAAAAATGAATACTAGTCTAATTTCGTCGGTTGAGCGGATCACTACCGGCGCTTCTACCGCCTAACGAAAAACGCTTTGACGCTTTGATGCTTTGACATTGCTGTCTCTTTTCTTCTCGCTTGAAATGAAAGAGACGGCAATGCCAAAGCGTCAAAGCGTTTTTCGTTAGGCGGTAGACCCTCGGTTGGGAAATGCGTTAGCATGGTACCAAGTTCACCCAACGATTTTTTTCATTCACGAACGTGACGATAGAACTCAATTCACAGCCATGAAACATTTGTGTTTGGTGCGCCAAAATAAGTTTTCTCTGTAAAAATATCATCTGGAATAATATAAAAGGTATTTACCACGGGAAAATAACAGTAGCGCGAACTGCACGCGAAAATCCGCGGAGCGCCAGTTATTAATAAATTCGTATCAAAGCAGATGAAGTCTTCCATCTCAGCTTTAAACAATGAAGAGTAAACTTCGCAGAACCGGTTGAAGTGATTCCGAGCCATGCCACAGTCCGAGAACAATAAGAACGGTTTCAGACTAGCGTTTTATCCGCGCGTCTGAACTCGTTAATGGAAGTGCGCCTTTTTTTTTTTAAATAAAGAGTGACGAGACGAACAGAACTTGTGCGTGATGGTAAGTAACATGCCTACCACATGACGGCACAGTGACACGCAGCTATAGGAAGATGAAGAGTCCAAATTATCACCTAGCACTGCACTGCGCTTGTCACCCAGAGATCTAAGATGTTATATCTCTAAGCCCTGTAATTTCTCTGGAAACATAGCCTTTCAAACCGGAACACAGTAATGTTTGCATATTACTGCTTGGCGGTAGAATAACTGGCAAAGATGCGGTACTTCCCCAGGCGGACTCTGCTAAGAGTCCTACCACTACAAAAGCCTTTTGCCCGACTCGCAACTCGTACGAGCGTTAACGCGCTTCTCAGTTCGTATAAGCTGGTCCGATCGGTGGCTTAGTTGGTAAGCCTGCCCGCAAAACCTTCAGCCGTAGGTTCGATCCCCGCTCAGTGCAAATATTTGTTTGATGAATACAGTTATTTGTACTATGCCTGGGTGTTTTCTATGTATGATAAGTACGCACTTAAAAATATATAAGTATTAATATATTTATCAGCTCTTTGACTTCCCTAGTAATACAAGCTTTGCTTAGTTTGGGGCTAAATGGTGTTGTGTGTGAAATGTCCATCAATCTATATTTTTATTTTATTTACTTATTTACCATCATAATTGCGAACCGCGAGAAACACCTCCCGCGCGCAGAAACCCACGTTGATACTGACACGACACCACCTCTGGTTCGAGCGAATACACAGACATAATTATGTCCGTTTACGCGAGTCTGGTTTTTGAAGCGCATGATGTATAGTGCGTGTACTTAAGTGCGAAAGTCGAAAGCGTAGAAAAATACGCTAATCTGAAATCGCTCTTAGCTTCATCCTAGCGCAGGTATTATTGCCGACTTGTTTATTATTTCATTTTGTCAGAGTTCTGTAGAAAGATCAAACAACTCAATCTTATCTTATTATCTTAGAGGCATTCAATCCATATAGGACAATCGTATCGGCTTCCGCGATACAGGCCAAGCCTAGTGCGGAAGCCATAATTAACCATTTTAATGTATGTGTTTTTTGGTAAATAAATATTATTTTTCTTTCTTTTTTTTTCTTTTTATACTAAGCCTCCGGCGTCTGTCTGTCCAGTACACTTCAAGCTGTTTTTCTCATCTTTAATAAATGTATTTACAATTTTCTGTTGGGGTGTATTCACTGATTAGTTTCTTACACTTTGATTCAGAGGGATTATTTACTTTGTATTTGGTTACTATTCTCCGATATTCTCGTAACATACGCAAGGCGGACAAGCTGGATGTTATCCCACACTCTCTCACGAGTTATGGGACCGGAAGTTTATAACACTCTTCCCAAAATAGTTATATCGGCCCCAAGTTTCGGCAGCTTCAATAACAGTTTAAAGTGCTGGCTTATCGATCAAACTTTTTATAGTTACAGCGAATTTTTAGAGAGTGATGGTAAAGTCCTATAAAAATGTGAAAAAATTTACATTTATCGGTACAATTGTATTTGAAACATATTTATTATACTCGTATAATGCTTGACAGTTTTCTGTACGATAATTAATAATTGTTATTATAATACAGTGAAGTGATAATTTCAAACTTTGAAAATGTATACAATTTGTATGCCATTTCTTTTGTTTTATTATTAATTGACGTGTAAATTGTAAATTTGTCAATAAAGAACTTTGACTTTGGACGCAGTTTCATGCATGTTCACGATTAAGCACTAAAAATTATATTTACTATATTAAATACTTTTGTCCCGTACATTATAAATATAATAAATATAAGAAGTGCGGTTTAACGTAATAAAGCGAATCATGACGTATGATTATATTTGCAATAACTATGTTTTTAAAATTATATATCTCAGTTGGTTTTAGTTAAAAAAACTTTGCTTAATTTGGAGTAAGAGAATGTAATAATTACAGTTAGATAGTGTTCTGTCAAAGGGGTCTAGGTACTTTTGTAAGGAGTAGTAGTGTCGTATTTTTAGAGGCTAATAATATTTTTATCAATTGCTTGTAGCATTACATTACCTTAAGGGTATTTTTATAAAAACAGATTTTCTGTAAGTAACACCAGAGCTCAGTTATAGAAATTCAAAGTTTTCTTTTATAATGAGAAATACAATCCCAGGAAGCTTCGTTTCGATATAACTCAGAGAAATTTGTCCGGAATAACTTAATATTTAGTGTATTATAGTACATTATGATATAAGTGCGCCAAGTTGATAATTACAGCCGAGGCTATAATTTAGCAGAGGCTGTAATTATCAAAGCGCACGTATGTCATACGACGTTTTATAACATATTTGCGAGGAAATAAACAAAACTCTGACGACATTTTCAAATAAAAACAATACAGCGAAAAAAAAGGCACGGAACATTATTTATTTGATCACAGATCACAGTACAGAGTAAGTAATCACTATGGATCACAGATTAGCAATGCGCGCGCATCAGCGCCTTTTTTTTTAAGCAACGGCACAGAACCAGCCTGTATGCCATTAGTAATAAAGTAAATTAATATTTTTGTTTTGTTACAGAAAAATTAAAGTAATTTATGGTCAAAATTAATTAAATTAACGAATTAAATAATTCTTTATTATATTTTACCTACCTCTCAAAGTTAATTTTTATCATAAAATGTTGACCACACTTTTCTGACATAAAAACTCTTTACTAAGAATTAAAAAGGTACCGTCCGTTTTAGACGGAGCATATCTCTCTACCTAGTCTGTGGACGGAGCATTTTGAAACCGTGCGTTTTACATTACACATTACAGCACAAGTACGTAATAAGATACATTACGATACAGAAATTGGTCCAATAAGAAGCCCTTTACGAGCAATTATGTTATAAAGAATTTTATTTTAATGTATTGTAATTGTTTTTTTGTTTGTTTAGTTAACTACCTGATGTTGTAGAAACTGAAACTGTGAAAGTGAAACTGAATTGGAAAAGGTGAGATGGCACGTTCTGGGGCTATGTGAAGTCCGAAGAGAGGGCGAGGACACCATAACCCTAGAGTCGGGCCATCTCATGTACCATCGTGAAGGACACCAACTGTCACAAGGGGGCGTGGGATTCCTTGTTAATAAGGTGCTCGTTAACAACGTTGTAGAAATATCCAGTGTGTCGAATCGGGTAGCGTATTTAATACTGAAACTTACTAATCGATACACTTTGAAAGTAATTCAGGTATATGCTCCAACAGCATCGCACTCAAATGCCGAAATAGAAGAGACATACGAGGACATTAGCAAAGCTCTCCACAATACCAAACGGGCGCACTATAACGTTGTTATGGGGGACCTAAATGCCAAGGTGGGAGTACAGGCCTGCGGAGAAACACACATCGGTCCTTTTGGCTACGGGAACAGGAACGAAAGAGGGCAAATGTTTGTTAACTTTTCAGAACAAGAGGGGCTATTTTTGTTGAATTCATTCTTCAAAAAGAAGCCCCAACGAAAGTGGACATGGAAAAGCCCGGACGGGAAAACTAAAAATGAGATTGACTTCATTACAACGGACGCAAAGCAAATATTTAGAGATGTATGTCTCCGTGATAAACAGGTTCAAAACCGGTAGTGATCACCGACTTGTTAGAGGCTCTCTAAATATCAATTTTAAGCTTGAGCGTTATCGTTTGATGAAGTCCACGCTCCGACCGAACACGCTCCAAACCGCCATTGGATCGGAACATTTCCAACAACAGCTGGAAAATTGTTTCGCTGCAAGGAAAACCACGAAGGATGTAAACAGGGAAACAGATAACTTTGTAGGGATCTTACAGGAACAAGGAAAGAAGTTTTGTCAAATGCAAAGGACGGGTAACAAGTCTAAACTCTCCGCTGAGACTTTACGGTTAATGGAGGAAAGGCGGGAACACTATAACGCGTCTCCGTCAGAGCAGCGAAATTTTAACCGAAAAATTGAAAAGCTAGTGCGACGTGACCTCAGATGCTTCAATACACAATGCATATAACAAACCATAGAACAAAACAGAGGTTTGAAAGTATTCTCACAAACGTTGAGAAATAGCCATCTGACGAAACTGACGACAGCAACTGGCAGTACCGCTATCTCTAAACCTGACATACTCGCGGAGATCGAGGATTTCTACGGCCGTCTGTACAAAACTAGAGCTTTACCACCTCATTCTTGCGCCACAGATTCCCGAGCTACACTCACGCGCCACTTTACTGACGATTTGCCAGAAATTAGCTTAAACGAGATCGAAATCGCTCTCAAACAGTTGAAAAATGGAAAAGCGCCTGGAGAAGACGGTATTACCTCGGAGCTCTTGAGGGCAGGGGGGTCATCCTGTGATTCGTGAGCTTCAGAGAGTATTTAATATGGCCATAGATACAGGTAGAACTCCACAGGCATGGCACAAGAGTGTAGTAGTTCTATTTTATAAAAAAGGAGATAAAACTCTGATCAAAAACTACCGTCCCATCTCGCTCTTGAGCCATGTTTACAAACTGTTTTCGAGGGTGATCTCAAATCGGCTCGCAAGAAGATTGGACGAATTTCAGCCTCCGGAACAGGCCGGATTTAGAGCAGGGTATGGTACCGTGGACCATATTCACACAGTTAGGCAGGTTATGCAGAATACTGATGAGTATAACCGGCCACTGTGTCTAGCATTTGTGGACTACGAAAAAGCGTTTGACTCTGTTGAAATCTGGGCCGTCTTGCAGTCTTTGCAGCGCTGCCAAGTGGACTGGCGATACATTGAGGTGTTGAAAGGCCTTTATGAAGACGCCACAATGACCGTTCGAGTACAGGACCGGCAGACTAACCATATCCCATTAAAAAGAGGAGTGAGACAGGGTGATGTTATATCCCCGAAACTGTTCACTAATGCTCTAGAAGATATATTATGTTTAAGACGCTGGACTGGAAATCGAAAGGCATATGTGTCAACAGCGAATACCTGTCACACCTACGCTTTGCTGATGACATTGTGGTCCTGTCAGAATCGCTGCAAGAGCTGCAGGAAATGTTGATCAGCTTGGCCGATGCTTCCCACAGGATAGGTCTCCGGATGAATCTAGATAAAACTAAGATCATGCATAATGTACATGTTACTCCGAGACATATCCAGGTCGACGGGACACTTCTGGAGGTCGTTCAAGAGTATGCCTATCTTGGTCAGATTCTCCAATCAGGTGGCGCAAACTTTGAGAAAGAGATCGACAGGAGAATTCGACTGGGCTGGGCAGCGTTTGGAAGGCTTCGCCACATCTTCTCGTCGTCCATTCCCCAATGCCTGAAGACGAAAGTCTTCGATCAGTGTGTCTTACCTGTGCTGACTTACGGAGCCGAGACGTGGCCACTCACGGTAAGGCTGGTCCATCGATTTAAGGTCACTCAACGGGCTATGGAGCGGGCTATGCTCGGTGTCTCTTTGAAGGACAAAATCAGAAATGAGTTAATCCGACAAAGAACTAAAGTGACTGACATAGCCGGCAGAATTAGTAAGTTGAAGTGGCAATGGGCTGGCCATATCTGTAGAAGAGATGACCATCGCTGGGGTAGGAAAGTACTGGAGTGGAGACCGCGAACCGGCAAGCGTAGAGTGGGACACCCTGCAGCCAGGTGGAGCGACGATCTGCGAAAGGTCGGCGGTCGAAAGTGGATGCGCAATGCAGAAGACCGCACCTTGTGGCGTTCATTAGGAGAGGCCTACGTCCAGCAGTGGACGAATATCAAATAGGCTTATCATGATGATGATGATGATGTTGGTGTTCTTTAAATAAGTGAATAAATGTAACTGCAAATAAAACTGTTCAATACAGCAACTAGCACGTCACAGCGTACCTACGGAACCCTTCAACAAGAAAGTGCTCCTCAAACTTGGCTAGTTTATTTTATTTCCGCTCGCTTTGTGGTCGCGGAGAGTGTTATTTCCCCGAGCTTCAATTCCGAGCTATTGCATCAAAGCTAACTTATCGTGTTTCCGAGCTATCGGTGAGGCTGCGATATGGAGGAAAATATTTTTAATTTTTATAATATTTAGAGCAGTATTAAGAAGGCATACTGTAAACTATATAATATGACATTGCTGCGTAGTTATCTAGTCTACTAGTTTTGTTACTCATTAAACTGTGTTTATTGTGTTTACTTTAGGTCTTTATTAAAACTTGTTTTTTTATTTGATGTTTTTAAGCTATTGCATAGCTTTTATCGCGGGCCTGGAGACCGAATTTTAGACATCGTGCATCTCTTTCTTGCGTTCACAAGAAAGAGGGATGGAAGACTGGAAGACCGTAACGTCTGCTTCCCCGCTCTGTCATTGGTCATTCGACTACGGCCCTTCAACATCGTATAGTGAAATATGGCACTGATCACTGTTGCCAAATTGGGGGTTTTCTCCCCAAATTTGGGGGTTTTTTAAAGCCACGGGGGATATTTGGGGGTCAAATTTTTTGGGGGGATTTACGGGGGCCAAAAAATTGCTTATATATATTGGGGGATATTGGGGATTTTTCACTTTTTTGCGTTTTTTTTATTTTGTCTTGAAAGGAAGCTCCATTTTGGTATGCTGTTTTTTGTCCATACCCGATTGCTTGGTAGAGATTGCTCTAAGCCTAAGCGAAAAGGCCATAAATTATAATGCGTAGACATTAATTAAATTATTTAAATACAGGCTTTGCCTAGTTTGGGGCCCGCTGTACCTCAAATTATCTGTATTACTAATCTTGATAAATATGCAATCTGTAATCTGTTATCGTAACTGTACTTTATTTGGGAACAATAAACATATTTTTTTATTTATTTTATTTTTACCAAATACACGTCATAAAATCACTATCAATATGCTTAGACTATAATATACAATACAATACAAAACACTTTATTGGCACTACAAACAAAGTTGACAATAAGTTACACATAAAATAACAAAACATAATGGGCACAAAAGTAACGAAAAGTTTTCACGTGTTATTTATGTTTTGGTGGATTTACATACTAAAAAGTTGTTGTGTTGTTGTACTAGCTGCGCCCCGCTGTTTTACCCACGCAGACCCCGTTGCCGTTACCTTTCTGTGATAAAGAGCCTATGTGTTATTTTCTACTATAATCTATCTGTGTTTCAAGTTTCAACCCGATTCGTTCAGACATTGGGAACATAATTGAGCGACAAACATCTTAAGATTCAAAGTTTCGCATCTATTACATTAAGTAGTAGGAATTATTAGCTGGTAAATTTTAGATACATTATTTATAATATTGACTATAGTAAAACTATCTGTCTGTCGTGTGAATGTAAATAAATAGTAGGTACCTAATATCAGACGTATTGCATGTTTCTCGAAGAAACAAGTTTGTAATCGGTCATTTTGAATTACAAATATACTGTATCATTATCATGTTATTTTATATCAAACAGTAATAAATATATTTGTAAGTAAGATTTAAGATTATCGCAGATAGTTAACGTGACCCTAAATACAACAAAAGCATAAAAATAATAAAATCCGTTAATCAGATTGTTTATGGCAACCCTCCTAAAGCGAACCGGAACCGGAAATGGAAACTCGAACAATGGCGGCTCGGGAACCAACAATGATATTACCTCATCAAACTTTCATTACCAGCTACACCTACCGATTATCAGAAAGATTAAAATATACTTATACATTAAAATATATATAATACTGTCTGTAGCTCGAAAAGGAGACATTTCGTTTCATGGGTAACATTCCAAGCAGTCGAATAAACAGGTTTGAATCTACTTTCGTAATACAAACATCGAGACTTTGGAATGTGTTGCCTGAGTTTGTGTTCCCTGTTGGATACCATGCGAATGTTCAGATCGCTAGAGATTTGGTTACTTCTAGGTAAGTGCGCTCCATCGTGGACCGCATCGTCGTTTCACATCAGGGCAGATAGCGGTGAATAGCAAACTCACAAAAACTCACATTAATACCTATATCTGTTCACTTCGTTGAAATTTCCGGGGTTACAAACAAAAAATACAGTCAACACAATAACTTCCCCTTTTCTTAAAGTCGGTTAAAGTGAAAAATAAAAAGTGAAGTTAATTCGCGTTCTACTAACAAAAAGAAAAAGTCTTTAAATTTCGCTTTTTCTTATTCGGGATATAAAGTAGCGGTTGTGCTTTACTTAACTCTCTTCATTCATTTTGATAATCAACCCGATCCGTTTAGACTTTTAAGTTTTTTAGTTTAAAATTTTCAACGTCAATGAGCAACAAATACCGCAAGATCTGACCTTTCACCTCCCTTTTCCACTAACCACTTTATACTACTAATATTATGAGTGGGAATGTTGGTTTGTTAATATGCTTGTTACTTTTCCAATTAAAAACCACTGAAGAGGTCTTAATAAAATTTGGCTCATACTCGTAGATATTATAATAAAATTCTGCTAATATTCGGTCTTGTTTGGATGTTTGTTGCTCAATCACGTCGTAACGTATGAACGGATCGGGCTGAACTCAGTTAGATTTTAGTCTGGAAGAACATATAGGTTACTTTTTATCCCGGCAAAACCACGGGACTGGGAACTACGCGGGTGAAATATAAACATTAGAACAACAAAAAGTTTTTGCCTTTTTATTGCTACTTTTTATGCCGAAAAAAGGAATCAATTGTAAATAATATAGGAAGTGAAACCGCAGCACGTAGCCAATACATAATAAAGATAATTTGTCTGTCTGTCGTCGGCGCGTGACGGGGAATAACAACCCTCGGATCAAACGCGTCAAACGAATGAGGAAGATCGTCGGAGCGACGTCACCGGGGCGGCTCGAACCGGTCTCATCCGGTTATAACCGGTTATTAGTTTTGTAAGGACTTTGCGCGCCCCGAGGGGATACGACTCGTCATGGCTTTATGAGATTTGTTTGTGTAGTTACTGTAATTGGAGTTAAGGTAATCCTTTATTTTTGCATTCTTTTTGGGAAAAAACCTTTTTCAGCCCTAGCAAATAGCGCCGACCAAGCAGGGCTGATAACGGGCTGTCTAGACGCGAAAAACTGTGTGTGCTTTAGACCACAGAAGAAATGAAAACGGCATTATTTCGTCGTCCCCGGAGAACAAAATGATAACTGACATTATCATAGTTTTAGTGTTATAGCATATTTGAAGTCTACTCTGCCCAATACATATACCCAATTTTTTTTGTGGACTTCACACTGTTATTCATAAAGTTATTAAAAATTACAACAATATTCACCACTGCTAAAATGTGATCATACGTACCTGAATAAAAATATAGCACCATGTTAGTGGAACTGTTTCTTTTTTGAACATAGTACAAAAGCTTTTGCAATCATATTCTCGTCAAACATAGCGGCGGGATAATTTTGAAGGCTATTACCATATTGTTCCTGCTTAAAAGTATGCTTTTATTTGGAAACTAACACATACTTACTAAATATAAACTAAGCAAATAACTATACTGCAATCTTTTTCCATCATAAAAACATACCATTATTTACAAAAACTAGCACATTGCTAATATCCAATAATATTTATTGGCTCAAAATATCTGAAGAACGCCACTTTAAAGTATTGTTTTATTTTAAATTATGTAAATTTTGTAGCATCTTCTTCAAAAATACACGAAAATCAGACACAACGCATAATAATGCATAACACCGGATCTTTGATATCATCAAGCTTAAGATTTTAAACAAAATGTAAACTTTGAAAAAGTACACAGTGTACAAAAAGCAGCTTCAAGAAAGGTCTAAGGTATTGAAGCGACAGTGAATAGGCGAAGACTGAAATTGATTTCATAATTAAAGATAAAAAACAATTTTGGGACATGCTTCAGTAGTCAATGAATCATTTTTAGATGGCCAATGGGAAATGCTGACGGATTTCTAGTTCCCCAAGTTTATCCAAAGATTTCTTATCATTTCCAAACGTGACGCTAGAATTCTATTCTAGTCCACACAGTTACAGTCCACGAAAAAACGGTCTATGGCACGTCAAAAGAAGTTTTCACTTCAACAAGTGGCTCTCACCTAAACAATCACAAACCTTGTATAACATGATCTTCAATCCATTATTATGCTCTTGATATAAAACACACTTAAAAAGATTCAGGTTTTGAAAATAAAAACAATTTAAGTTAGGGAAAGTGAAAGGTCTTTGTTGATAAATGTACTTTTTACTCGTCAATCGGATCTTACGGATCACGTATTACGGATCTTACCACATAGGTACCCCCTCACGAAGCTAATCATTTCAACAGAAAATGTCATAACTTCTAAACCAGACATCACATCTCCCACGGAACCATAACAGATGAATGAGCCACGGTTACATGCCATTATACTAAAACTTGTCTGATATTATACTTAATGAAATCATGTTGGAAATAACGACAGCAACAGCATTGGAAAATACGACAAATAGACAGTTTAAAAATAAGAAGCTACGGGTGAGGGTGGGATCACAACAGATCTCCTGAAAGTCGTGGAACGCTACTGCTATTAGAGCTCCAAGAGCTATTCGATTTTGATTCTCTTTACCGGGAGAACTCATAGAGTGTGCCACATAAATATCGACTTATTTTATTAAAAATTACCTTTCAAAGAACTGTCGGCCATTCTGAGCCATATCTAGAAGTTATTTTCAAGGCTCATCACGACATATCTTGTGCACAAAAGTCTCGACGAGTTTCAATCATCGAAACAAACCCGCAAATCTGGGCTTGTTTTGATGATTAAAACTCGTATTGTTTCGATGATTTCGTACTAACCACCGAAACGAAGAAGGATTTACAAAGGATACTGAGAGACTCAGCTGATTATTCTCAACGCATCGGACTCCAGATAAACTTGGATAAAACCAAGATCATGGGTAACCAGCTCGCAGCTCCAGGACCGGTTGCCATAGGTGGTGCCATTTTCGACATTGTTCAGAAATATGTATATCCAGAGTGAACTCTCGTTGTTGGGAAAAAAATATGTAAAAAATAAGGTCATTAGGTAATGAGAAGAGTACACTTAGGCTGGACACCGCTTAGAAAAATAAGTCGGGTCTAGTAGGTAAGTAGGGTCGGGTCCCGCAAAGCTTTTTCAATCAGCGCGTAAATTGATCATAAACTACGGTGAAGAAACGAGAGCACTCACATTTAAACCCCCCACTAGTTCAAAGAGCCACAAAGAGCACTATGGAACGAGCTATGCTCGAAGTTTCTCTAAAGGATCATAATCGAAACAATCATCTGTCAAAGATCCAAGGTAGCTGACATAGCCACTTCAGCTTGCTAATATATCAATAAATTAGCAAGCTGAGGTGGCTGAGGGAGAAGGCAGATATAAATATGTTAGCCCTGGACCGAAGACCGTTGAGGTAGACGTGTCCTTAAGTAGACGTATTAGCAAAGGTAGTGTTGGACACCCAAGAGTGATAAACTTGCTAGATTAACGATATACACCAGATTTTGCCAACTAAAGAGTATCTGAAAAAGAAAACTTGAGAAAAGGGTTGAGAATATTATGAGAATTGCCTACGTCCATCAGTGGAGTAGGATAAGCTGATGATGATCATGGTGATGATGAATTTTATATTCTAAAATATATTTAATGATAATTTTGTGTCTAGTTTATTTTAACTAATAGTTAATTACCAGAGTTTGGTTTTATTATAAATCTCGGAATAAGAGTGAAAAGCTGTATTAACAAACGATGCGTACTTGGAATTAACGAGAATAAAATGGCAAGTGACATTGTTGTCCATTAGTATCGTTTCTAGCATGCGATGAACATTATTGTATAATTGCAATGCAATATCCGTTGTTTACGAAAGTTACAAGAATAAAATGGTTAGTGCCTATTAGCAAATAAAACTAAACGCAACATTTTAGTAACTTTTTCAATTCTAAATATCTGGACTCTGAACTCACTAGGTATAACATCGTTAAACACATAATAATAGTTAAAAAATTAGCTATCGTTGTACGTCGTTTTATGCCTGTAAGTTCATTATAAAGCAAGTTATAGCCAAAAATCGGTTTTTTATTTTTCCTGAAAAATTGTGTTTTTGCACTTACCATTTTGTTCTCCGGGGACGACGATTTGAATTATGCATTATGTAGTATTATTATGGATCGTATTAGTAGGATAAATGAGAATCAAGTCAGAAATTAAGGATTTTTGAAGTGAAAACTTCTTTAGGCGCGCCTAGACAAATTTTTCGTGGGGTGTAAATTGGATTCTACCGTCACGCTCGGGTATGATAAGAAATCTTCGGGTAAACTCGGGACCTTGGTGATTGGGCATCTAGAAATGCATCAGCCTATGGGAAACGCTGAAAGAGCGTGGCCTCGCCGTCATGGTATGGCCATCTAGAAATGCGTGAGCCAATGGGAAATGCTGACGCATATCTAGATGGGCATACCATGATGGCGAGGCCACGCCCTCCGGTTACACCCGTGAAGTTTCCAAGGTAAGCTATCAAATTCTGAGTTATAAGTTTTCACTTCTATCGGTAGTTCCTATGACTGCCAATTTTTTTTATTCTATACAAATCAATACTTTTCATTTTTACAATATCTTTTAGAACCCTAGGACAGTGCGAGAGAAACTACTAGGTCAAGCTACTGTATTATTAGCGTGTACGTCTATTATTGTCTGTTGTTTGGTTAAAATAAACCAAGAACAAACGTTTGAATAACAAAGCGATCATTACACATGAATGTTTGATAACCCGCCGGCAGCACGCACCTGATATCCACTAAATACCGGTGTGAATCGGATACCGGCTGTACCAACCGGTTATTTAGAACCACTAATTAAAAGCCGGATCACACAGAGGCGATCCGATAGCGATAGCGATAGCGATCCGGGACGGGATTTTTTGTGTGCACCTTTTGAATGGATCGGCAATATTTCAGCTGGAGACTCTGGAGTCCAGGACTCTGAGGGACGTGCTAAAAGGTTTATAGGCAAGGATGCCCTTGTGCGGAAAAGACTTCAAAGTCTTGAACATCGCCGAAAAATTGCTGGTTTGTCGGTTTTTATCGAATACATTTCGTAGAGTGTAAGACATCAGTCTTACACAATCTGATTCCACCTTGCCCTTTTTTCTAACGGACTGTTTGTAGCTTGACAAACCGACATCGTTTCATGGTTGACATTTCAAAGGCTTGAACAAAGATATTTGACTCTACATTTGTGATAAGAACGTTTAGGCTGTGGAATGCATTGCCTGAGTTGGTTTTTCCCGATGGTTACAATCTTGGAATTTTAGGGAACTTGTTTCCTATCTAGGATTAATTAAGTAAAACGATAATAGAAATACTAATTGAGTAATGTTTATTTAAGCGCATGGGTTTACATTTATAGAATTGTCGCCTAACGAATTAGCTACAATACAGGCGATAAGGTGGCTGCCGCGCGCGCACGATATTTTGAGGATGACAGTGATGCTACAGAATCTTCAGAATCGGTTTTTTCCTAGGTAAGCACGCACCATCATAGACCCCGTCGTCGCTTAACATCAGGCGGGATGGCGGTCAAGTGTACACCTACAATGGTTGAAAAAAAAAATCGGTTGTCTGTAAAGTTACTGACGATAGTTGAACGTGACAACTTCAACTCCAAGCCTTAAATGGAACGCCTCAGAGCGAGGTAACGCCGCATGATGGCATGCGGCGAGGTAACGCCGCATGACGTCATGTTTTTTCGTGCGTGCAGCCGGCTTCATCGAATTATAAGACGTTGTCACGTCAAAAATGTACCAAATAATATCACCGAATTCAAATAGATGAGTGAGTAGCGCTTATAATAATTATATCAGTTTATTTTTTGCTTTTGAGTGTCTATTTGTGGTTTTGTAGTCTGTTCGCGCCAAATTGATGTTTCAGAATAAAAACACTTGTAATATAAATAGCATTTGGCCGATTCGATGCATCCCTTCCCATCCCATTCCGCACATGCAATGACACACATGAGTGAGGAGAAAAGCGATATCGTCGTGGCAATTTGAACAATAATATAACGATGGCTACCAGTGCATATCTCGAGAATCTTATAGCGTGTCGTTATCTACAATAATTTTTCGCTGTGAAAACAATATACCAAAACGTTCTCTCGAGTGTTGTGTCGTGTCGTTATCTCGATTGACTTTGTTTTGCTGTAAAACATAATGGATACCTAACCATTCACTCAATGGACTTTTCGCTGGAAAAACTTTAATTTGTGTCGCCAATTGTTACGTTGCTACGTTAAAATGATCGTCTAAGGAACCCTCACAAAACTCCAAAAGGACAAAGAAAACACCACCCTGTTCACGGTGGTCTCCTGGCGAAGTTGCAGAGCTTCTAGAAGGTACTGTGCATCCATCTACCTATATCCTAGCAAGAACTATTCTATCCGTTCATTTCCATATTTAGTTCTACAAAATATTTCTTTCGTATTGGCCAACAAATCGCGTTCACATACATCAAATATGTAAAATTAAATACAGTCCATTAAAAATCAATATTTCGTTATAATATCTCAAACATTAATTTGGTCCTTCGAGCCGGATAGGTACCTGGTAATCGCTAATTGCAAACCTTATTACGGTTAGGTATGTATTTACGTCAAATATATAATACACGTCAAATCAAAACGTAAGTGTAAAACCAAGTTATTTGTAGCAATGTACATTGACAAGCACATAGTAGGTTATCGTCGTTTATAATATCGCATTAGTAATTTGTTTCGCAATTATCTGCTATAGGTAAATATGCTTATATAGCTATCGTGCTATTTCGTCTAACCCGCATAAGTAATTTGCCTACGGTAGATGGATACTCCATCACATAAGAAATTTGTCTGCTATACATAGGTAAATATGCTTATATAGCTATCGTGCTATTTTGTATTACCCCGCATAAGTTGTTTATCTACCTATAGTAGCTGGATTCTTATAATATACCTATGGTGCTATTTCGCAATTTTCGCATAATTTCGCATAATTAATTCGCCTATTGGAGGTAGATACATAATAGCTATCGTGCATTTCGTTTTTTTTCTCGTTTCTTTTTCGGTTTTTTATACACGCTCCAACGAATGAGTTGGGTCGGTATGTAATAATATTTCTCGCACCTCACACTTATTTACTCGCCTACTGTAGGTAATAAATAAATAAATGCTCGTTATAGTTTCGCACAATCGCGCTTACTCGCTTAAATTTATTCGGTGGATATTTTAGTTCACTTATTGGGCGTAACACTAACTAAGTAGTACTTTCTTTCATAGCCCCGCAAAACTAGTTAGTTAGTTAGGTACATAATTTATTTATTTATGTACTGGTCTCTATATAATATAACTTTATCTCGTTGTCGCGCTTGCACGTTCTTATTATTCTGTATAGGTATCTGTTCTCCAACTGAATTCGCAGTAATTTATTGGTCATTTCGCTTGCTTGCTGCTAGTTTAATTGAAATTCAAAATGACTGAGGCGCAATTAAAATTATATTGTGGT
Organism: Ectropis crepuscularia; assembly: GCA_963693475.1. NCBI lineage: Eukaryota > Metazoa > Arthropoda > Insecta > Lepidoptera > Geometridae > Ectropis > Ectropis crepuscularia. The sequence continues at coordinate 13,694,042 of OY856369.1, read as the reverse complement.
AAGAGGGCCGCGATATTCGCTCGCATCCAAGCGATTGCTAATCGTACAAATGACCTTTCAAGAGAAGTTACTAAAGAAACTTTCCTGGACGAAATCGAAACTATTGATAAATTACGTATAAATTTTGAAAATATTTTGGATAAAATAAACTCACTCGAATTAGAATTAAATCCCAAGTTTGTGGTAAATTATGAGGCACTCGACTCCTTTGATGGCTTGTTTGGTCGCATCAAGCGTGTGTCTAGGACATTGCTCGCCCCCGCTTCCAACGTAAAATCGACACAAATTAGGGATCCACCCCGCTTACCTCCCATTCAGATACCAGACTTTGATGGTGACATTAAAGCCTGGCCCATATTTTATGCTAATTTTCAAACCATGGTGCATAACAACCCGTCTCTTACTGATTCGGAAAAATTATATTATTTGATCGATAAATTGTCTGGCAAGGCACGGACAGTGTGCGCTGGTATAAACCCAACCGCTGAAAATTACACACTTCTTCTTGATACACTAATTAGTAAATTTGAGGACAAGCGGCTACTGGCTACTTCATATTTAGATCAAATATTCGATTTGAAACCATTAACTAGTGCCAGCTCAAACAACTTAGAACTATTTCTCGACAAATTCGCCACTTCAGTGTCCGCGCTTCGAAATCTTAAGCTCGATAGTCTTGACGACTTTCTATTTTTGTATCTCGCATTAAAAAGATTAGACCAAGAAACCGCGCGAGCCTTTGAAATGGATAATAGAGGCACCGATATTCCATCCTTTAATAGCCTCGAAACGTTCGTTCGAGATCACATTAAAATATTACAGCGTACGTCGTCGTTCGGAAACCAAGAAGCTACAAAAAAGGCTGCCTACCGTCGATCGGAGGTGACATCGAAGTCTGATAAAACGACACATACTTACGTTAATATCGCAACTTCGTTGAAAAGATCGAATCTGCAATCCGCGTGCTCACTATGTAAATCGGAACATGATCGTTTGTTTAAATGTCAAGGGTTTCAAAAGCTTACTCCTAGTGAACGTTTTAATTTTGTGAAAATTAACAATCTTTGTATTAATTGTTTAGGTAAAGGGCATCGTGTCTCGGTATGCCGTTCAAATGGTCGTTGCCATAAATGCCAAAATAAGCATCATACTATGCTTCACTTTGAAGATAATAATGTCGCATCTGATAATCAAACGGTGGCTGCTCCACCGCCCGCTAATTTGTCTACCGGGGATATCGCGTTATGTACATTCGACAACTCTGTGCCGAATGTACCTTCTATTAATACTACTGTATTACTCGCTACGGCGCGAGTAATTATTATTGACGCTCACGGAAAGGAGCATAGTGTTCGAGCGCTTTTAGATAGTGCATCACAAAGTAATTTTATAACTCGTGAGTGTTGTAATCGCCTCAAACTCAACACTCAGAAGGCTTCTTGTACAGTTGTGAAGGGAATAGGAGGGTCTAGTAAGAATATTCAAGGTTCGACAAATGTTAGATTCCTTTCGCGTTTCGATCGAAATACGTATTATGATATGGATTCGTTGATCGTAGACAAGATCACCGAAAGTTTACCTACGATTTCGGTTGACACAGCCACACTCGGTAACTTTAATAACTTGCCATTGGCAGACAATACTTACGCTGTTCCCGGAAATATTGAAATGTTGATTGGAGCCTCTATATTTCCGCATCTTCTGTTGACTGGCAGAGTTAAAGATAGCTCAAACCGCGCGTCACCGTCGCCATGCGCTTTAGAAACCGTGCTCGGTTATGTTATCGTTGGTGCCGCAACCACCCTATTAGATACCAATTCAACATGTTCCTTCTGTTGCGTCGTTGAACCTATAGAATCCGTTGTCCGTAAGTCCTGGGAGATGGAGAAAGTCAGCGTTCCGACTATTCTCAGCCCAGATGATAACGAATGCGAAGAATTTTGTATTCACACTTCCACTCGCGACGAATACGGGCGCTACGCAGTGGCGCTCCCTTGCAAAGGCGATGCTCAAGTCCTCGGAGATTCTCGTCGAAATGCCGAGAAGCGCTTTCTTTGTCCGGAACGAAAAGGGCAACACTCGCTTAATTTCAAGCGAGCTTACGACGACGTCATCACCAAATGTTTAAATAAGGATTATATATCGTTCGCGCAACCAGAAACAAACAAAACTAGAGAATTACCATCTTACATTATCCCACATCATAGGGTAATTCGAGACGACAAGGTCACTTAGAATTGTCGCGGCTTGCTAGATGGCAGTGTCAGCACTAGCACGTCCGTCTCGCTTACGGACATTCTTTATAATGGCCAGAATCTACAAGGCAACTTGTATCAAATTTTGATTAACTTTCGCTTATTTCGTGTAGCACTGTCGGCTTATATACGTCAAATGCTTTTGTATGTTGGTATTCGCGAGTGTGATCGTCGATTTCGACACATTTTTTTTCGTTTTTTTTTTTGGCTAAATATTGTATACAAATTTATCAATTCAATCGCGTTGTAGTTGATCAAATCTTATCATTTAAGGAGTTAAGCACTATTCTAGCCCAAATTGAAGCGGTAATGAATACTCGTCCGTTATGTCGTACGCTTTCTAGCGACCCAGCGGAACCACTCGCGTTAACTCCAGCGCATTTTCTAACTCTAACTCCTCTGAAGTATTTTCCCTCGAAAGAGATTCATGAGGATAGGCTTCATTTGCTTCCGAGGCATGACCTGTTAGACATTCAGTCATTTTGGAAGCGTTGGAGGACAGAATATCTACACACGTCGCAGTCTCGTGAAAAATGGAACACGCCTGTTAACCCTGTTACTGTCGGAACGGTAGTGATACTTACTGCCGAAAATGCTCCACCACTTCATTGGCCTCTAGGGATTGTTGAAGAGGTGTTTCCTGGTGTTGATGGCGTAACTCGTGTCGTTCATGTTAAGACTGCTACCGGATCGTATCTGCGCCGGGTTGTACGTCTCTGTCCCTTGCCTAATCAGTAGACTCGGTAAATTTCGCGTTTAGGTTAGAACTATCATTTAGGTTAGTAATTAGTTTTATTATCAGTGGCTTTAATATATATTCTTTTATTATCGTCCGGTTATTCTTTGAAGGAAACCCTTCAAGCTCGGGGGAATGTTCGCGCCAAATTGATGTTTCAGAATAAAAACACTTGTAATATAAATAGCATTTGGCCGATTCGATGCATCCCTTCCCATCCCATTCCGCACATGCAATGACACACATGAGTGAGGAGAAAAGCGATATCGTCGTGGCAATTTGAACAATAATATAACGATGGCTACCAGTGCATATCTCGAGAATCTTATAGCGTGTCGTTATCTACAATAATTTTTCGCTGTGAAAACAATATACCAAAACGTTCTCTCGAGTGTTGTGTCGTGTCGTTATCTCGATTGACTTTGTTTTGCTGTAAAACATAATGGATACCTAACCATTCACTCAATGGACTTTTCGCTGGAAAAACTTTAATTTGTGTCGCCAATTGTTACGTTGCTACGTTAAAATGATCGTCTAAGGAACCCTCACAAAACTCCAAAAGGACAAAGAAAACACCACCCTGTTCACGGTGGTCTCCTGGCGAAGTTGCAGAGCTTCTAGAAGGTACTGTGCATCCATCTACCTATATCCTAGCAAGAACTATTCTATCCGTTCATTTCCATATTTAGTTCTACAAAATATTTCTTTCGTATTGGCCAACAAATCGCGTTCACATACATCAAATATGTAAAATTAAATACAGTCCATTAAAAATCAATATTTCGTTATAATATCTCAAACATAGTCGGTTTATTTTTTTTTAGAAAATAGTTTATTGAGTTTCAGTTCTAAATATGGGGCAAACCCAAAATTATTATTTTTTGCAAAAAGATTGTTTTTGTTTTGCAATGTAGTTCACAGAATAAATACATCTAAGTACTTACCAAGTTTCAACAGTGTAGTTCTTATAGTTTCGGCAAAAAGTGGCGCTGACATACGGAGAACATGAAGAGTTCAAATCATTACCTAGCATTATACTGCACTGCGCTCGTCACCCAGGTATCTAAAATATTATATCTCTAAGCCCTGTAATTTCTCTGGAAACAATGCCCTTCAAACCGGAAGACATTAATGTTTACAATTTACTACTTGCCGGTAGAATAACTGACAAAGGTACTTTCCCAGGCGGACTCTGCTAAGAGTTCTCCCACTTCTAAAGTGCCACTTCTGGGCCTCTACCGCCTAACGAAAAACGCTTTGACGCCGTGGCTTTGACGTTGCTGTCTCTTTTCTTCTCGCTTAAAATGAAAGAGACGGCAATGCCAAAGCGTCAAAGCGTCAAAGCGTTTTTCGTTAGGCGGTAGAGCCCCTGAAGTATGACCTACCAAACACAAAAATAATCATCAAAAACGATTCACAGTTGGCGGAGATGTCGCATAACGTACATACAAAACAAAACATACAAATAAATAGAGGAGATTCTTCTTTTTTGAAGTTGGTAAAAAGCGACTGACATTCCAGTATCTTGACACTATATGAACAAAATTAAGTAAATCTTTTACGCTGTGGAATACAATGTCTGGCTGGAATTGTATGATTAAATCTTAAAATTTTCAAGTCGAAAGTAAGTCGGTATCTTCTACATAAATGTGCTCCTTCGAAGATCACATCGTCGCTTAATATAATATTTATGTACATTCATATGTAAGGATAAGGACGTAATAAAGAGGTATGTGTAAAGACATCCTACTTATATCATAAATGTCAATGTTTGGATGTTTGGATGTTTGTTGCTCAACCACGTCCTAATGTATGAACGGATCGGGCTAAAATTTGGAACAGAGATAGATTATAGTCTGGAAAAACACATAGGCTAGTTTTTATCTCGGAAAACAATGGGAACGAGAACCACGCGGGTAACACCGCGGGGTGCTGCTAGTACATGTACAAACCCAATTATCATAAAGAATATTTCCGGCATAGAAGCGAAGTAAGCGTGCCGCTAACGAGGCTCGCGTTGCCGTCCTTCTACCGCCTAACTAAATCGGCTATGGCCTTGCTATTGCTGTCTCTATCATTTCAAACGAAAAGAAAAGAGAGAGCAATATCAGAGCTAAGACAGTTTTAATTAGACGGTGACCCTCCGGGGAGCGCTCTCGACGTCTAACGACGCTCTCTCAAACGGCCTGCCTGCTCGCTACCGTCTAACTCTACTCACTACAAACATAACAATAAAAACTTGAAGTAACCCGCAATTTAAACTATAGTTTTACTTTAACTGTCATCATTTCGGAAAGTTTCCACCAAAAAAATCGCGTTTTGTTTGTCTGTGTCAGACATAGACCAGGGTAGAAGCCTTTAAAAATAATAAAAAGTGAAAAAAAATAGTAGTAGAATGAAACCCATTGGAATAGGAGGGGAGTATTATAAAAATTAAAGGAAAAATAAATTACGGGCGATCTGAGGTCGGGAAGGGGATGGGGGTGAGTTTTTAAGGGTAAAAAACGGTTATTCTCGATTTCCGGCAAAACTAAAAGTCCTATTGAAAAAAGTTAAATTGCAAGTTGTAGGTAATAAAAAGATCTAAAACTTTTGGCTACACACTTTTTTCACATAACCTCAAAATTTATGTGAAAAATTCAAAAAACCAAGTTTTTGGTTTTTTATTTTCATCTTTTACAAAAATATTTTTTTTTAACGAAATTTGGTGAAAACTTATCTTTTTATGTCCCAAATACGCTGTAATTTATTTGATCAAAAATATTAATTTTTTCACATTATTTTGAATGAATATCGAAAAAAACACCCTAACTTTCAATCGAAAAGTCACCCGTCAAAATATCAGCTTTTTAAAAAAATTTGGTATGTTTTCTGTTTGTTAAAATCTCTACTTTCCGATGGTGAAAAAAAATAAAAATGTTACCATAGTAAATCTTCTCAGAAAAAGCAAAAAATCGAAAAAAACTCGAATTTGATTATTTTTTTTCATTATTATAAAAAAAATTGTGCTATTTATTAAGATTAACACTTTAATTACTCGAAAAACGTTAGATTACATGTTACATTGATAAAAAAAAGAAAATTGCAAATAAAAATATACTACTATAATTAACAAACAAATAAGTTAATAAAATTAATATTTAATAAGACATCTACAATATTTGGAGAAAGTTGTCGAATCTTCTTTAAATTATATGCGTAGATGTCTATTTATTACTATTTTAAGATAAATTATATACCTGAGTGACCTACGAAAAATAGTAGCCCATCAAAAGGTATTTCATGGAGAAGTGGGGAAGGGGCTAGGCGGGTCTGGGTCTTACTACATACATACCTACTATTTCGTAGCAGCTGTTACAACCGTTAGATGATGATGAGAATGATCTCATTGGTTAAAAATTTAATACGGGCTGAACGTGCAGGTAATTTGGAATTTTATTTAAAATGCGTGGAAAGAATGCTTACTTATTTTCATGCAAGTGGGCACTTTCTATACGCAAACTCTGCTCATCTTTATCTCCAAGATATGCGTAAGCTTAAAGACACAATAAATGATGATTATGAATTTACGCGATTCACCGAAGGATTCTTTACAATTAGACGTACTGACAAGTTTTGGTCGGGAGTTTGGTCAGATATGACGATCGAGCAAGTTTTGATGAGATCTATGAAAACTCAGGATGGACTTCCACATGGTCGTGGTTTGTCTGAAAGTGTTTTAACAAAATTCGTATTAACAATGATCATACTTTAAGCTAACGCATATCTTGCAGATTTTGCGTATAGAAAGTGCTCACTTGCTTGAAAATAAGTAAGCATTCTTTCCACGCATTTTAAACAAAATTCCCAATTACCTGCACGTTCAGCCCGTATGAAATCTTTAACCAATGAGATCATTCTCATCATCATCTAACGGTTGTAACAGCTGCTACGAAATAGTAGGTATGTATGTAGTAAGACCCAGACCCGCCTAGCCCCTTCCCCACTTCTCCATGAAATACCTTTTGATGGGCTACTATTTTTCGTAGGTCACTCAGGTATATAATTTATCTTAAAATAGTAATAAATAGACATCTACGCATATAATTTAAAGAAGATTCGACAACTTTCTCCAAATATTGTAGATGTCTTATTAAATATTTATATTATTAACTTATTTGTTTGTTAATTATAGTAGTATATTTTTATTTGCAATTTTCTTTTTTTTATCAATGTAACATGTAATCTAACGTTTTTCGAGTAATTAAAGTGTTAATTTTAATAAATAGCACAATTTTTTTTATAATAATGAAAAAAAATAATCAAATTCGAGTTTTTTTCGATTTTTTGCTTTTTCTGAGAAGATTTACTATGGTAACATTTTTATTTTTTTTCACCATCGGAAAGTAAAGATTTCAACGAACAGAAAACATACCAAATTTTTTAAAAAAGCTGATATTTTGACGGGTGACTTTTCGATTGAAAGTTAGGGTGTTTTTTTCGATATTCATTCAAAATAATGTGAAAAAATTAATATTTTTGATCAAATAAATTACAGCGTATTTGGGACATAAAAAGATAAGTTTTCACCAAATTTCGTTAAAAAAAAAATATTTTTGTAAGAGATAAAAATAAAAAACCAAAAACTTGGTTTTTTGAATTTTTCACATAAATTTTGAGGTTATGTGAAAAAAGTGTGTAGCCAAAAGTTTTAGATCTTTTTATTACCTACAACTTTGCCATTTAACTTTTTTCAATAGGACTTTTAGTTTTGCCGGAAATCGAGAATAACCGTTTTTTACCCTTAAAAACTCACCCCCATCCCCTTCCCGACCTCAGATCGCCCGAAATTTATTTTTTCTTTAATTTTTATGATATTCCCCTCCTTTTCTAATGGGTTTCATTCTACTACTATTTTTTTTGGTTTAAAAAATTATCGACCCTGGTCTAACAGAAATATCATATCAAAAGAGGTTTAATGCGCAAAGTTGCCGTTCCTGTTATGTTTCCGGTATAAAAGTAACTAGAGAAATTACAGGGCTTAGAGATATAACATCTTAGATCTCTGGGTGACGAGCGCAGTGCAGTGCTAGGTAATGATTTGGACTCTTCATGTTCCAATAGCTGCGTGTCACTGTGCTGTTATGTGGCAGGCATGTTGCTTATCATCAGGTACATGTCCTGCTCGTCTCGCACTTTTTATTTAAAAAAAAAACATAATTCGAGTTACAGCTGGTCTAGTCGGAAGAACGGCGACTGCCGATCAGGAGACCCCGGGTTCAAACCCCACGCGCACCGCTGTCTTCTCCAAGTCATGTGCACAAAGCCGCTAACTTAAAGCGGTGAAGGAATGCACCGTAAAAAAACCGACATTTATCTAGAATCTTTCGAGGTCATGTGTCGTCCACCAACCCGCACTGGGCCAGCGTGGTGGATTATGCCCTTGATTCTCACCTTACGAGAGAAGGCCCGGAGTCCCAGCAGTGGGACCATTTAGTGAGCTGCTTATGCCATGTCTAACACATGTTGTGTGTTTCAAATTTCAGGCCGATCGATTCAGACGTTCCGACGTAATCGAGCAACAGACATTCAAACTTTGACATCCTACTCACATTATAAAGGTCAGTGTTTGTTGCTCATCATACACGTCGTAACTTTTGAACGGATTAGGCTGAAATTTATAACTTAGTCGGACCATAGTCTGGAAGAACACATATGCTACTTTTTATCCCGGGAACTACGCGGGTAAAACCGCGGGGCAATGTTAGTTTATAAAATTAGTATGATACTACTAAACATAAAACTTATTTTTTTCACGCTCCATTGTAGACCGCATCGTCGCTTAACATCAGGCGAGATGGCGGTCAATTGTAAACCTACAAAACTAAAACAAGTAGTCAGTCATAGGAACTGCCGATAGAAGTGAAAACTTATAGCTCAGAATTTGATAGCTTACCTTGGAAACTACACGGGTGTAACCGGAGGGCGTGGCCTGGTCATCATGGCATGGTCATCTAGAAATGCGTCAGCATTTCCCATTGGCTCACGCATTTCTAGATGCCCAATCGCCAAGGTCCCGAGCTTACCCGAAGATTTCTTATCATACCCGAGCGTGACGGTAGAATTCAATTTATACCCCACGAAAAAATTGTCTAAGCGCGCCTAAAGAAGTTTTCACTTCAAAAAAAAATAAGACTGTTAATCTTAATTCTAAGTTTCGTCTTGAAAATCGTAGTCGCCGTTAAAGTAATTTCAAAGAACTTTAGCCAGATGTAAATAAGGCTCGGGTCGCGGAGATGAAAGGGCAGTTTCCCATACGTTCTAATTACCCCCCGCCCACATCAAAAGAAGCTACGCAATTTAACTTTGTCTACGCTTCGTGGCGGAATGTGGCGCTTCGTGGCTCTGTAGCGAAGCTAGTTAGGGGACGATCATTACGAGAGACTACAGCTTGGCAAATAATTGTAGGTCGTAATAGACCGACAATGTCGCAAATACTTAGCAATTTGTTCGAAATTACATTTCATGGTTGTTTCGTTTTTAAACAAAGAGTGGCGAGACGAGCAGGACATGTGCCTGATGGTAAGCAACATGCCTGCCACATAACAGCACAGTGACACACAGCTATTGGAACATGAAGAGTCCAAATCATTACCTAGCACTGCAGTGCACTCGTCACTACTAGTACTTTTTACTAGGTTGGGTTACTGGTAATCAACCAGCATTCTTTTAACGGATGTTAAGTAGGTACATTAAATATGTCCACTTTTGTTTTACAGTTTTTAAAAATTCGTATTTCTTTCTCATTTAAATTAAAGACTGTATTTTACCGGTCTAAAAGCATCGTATCGATCGATTGTACATCGAACTGACTCTACTTGTTATGAAGAGTTCGTAACAAGAGCGCGTGCGCTCTTTAACACTAGACAAATGATATGCCGAAGTGAAAAACCACTAAAGAGCCGCTAAACTAAACAGTGCTATAGAGGGCATCAAACATTTATTTTTTGGGTTATCTATTGAGTTTTACCGACATTTTTTTGTAGAATACAAGTTGTTTGTGTAAATATATAGAACATGCCCTTATACGGACGCAGGCTGATTACCATGTATATTTATCCTAATACAGGTCTCACAAGCTGGATAACGCCCACGTGCGTATATAATCCTACCCAAAGCGGCATAAAAATTGACTTAAGGGAAAAATTGCCCCCTTGGATCGGTCTGTCTTTTTGGAAAAGGCTTTAAAATAGTTGTCTGGCAAACGTATATAAAAATGGAGTGGGTATGAGAATTTAAGTGATTTCAAGTCACTATTTTGGGAGTTTTAAAGCGTCTGTTAAGCAAAACGGCCGACGGAAAGTGTCTGGGAGTATTGGGGCCTTATTTGTACGTAAAAATCAGCCGTCAGAAAATAAGTGAAGTAAGCAGTGTTTTTATGTACCTTGATTGCCCTATATCTCAAAATTGGCTTTCTAAGCAAGCTAGCGTGTAAGAATGTGTTCTTAGTACGAACTAACTCTACTCAATCGTCTATATTTCGTTCATCAGAAAATACGTGACGTCTGGCGGCCCTGGGATATTACTCTATTAGTTTTCGTCTTGTTTTGTGGAACAAAAGTAAATTTCAACAACATCAACATCAACAGCCCACTAAACGTTCCCACTGCTGGGACTCGGGGTCTTCTCTCGTAAAGAGAGAGTTAAGGCCATAATCCACCACGCTGGCCCAGTGCGGGTTGGTGGATGACACATGACTTCGAAAGATTCTAGGTACATGTCGGTTTCCTCACGATGTTTTCCTTCACCGTTTTAAATTAGCGGCTTTACGCACATAACTTCGAAAAGACAGTGGTGCGTGTGGGGTTTGAACCCGGGGTCTCCGGATCGGCAGGCGCCGTTCTCCCGACTAGACCAGCCGTAACTCAGACCAGTCGTAAAGTAAATTTACATGTCTAATATTTTTGTATATATTTATATTTTGTTCCTCCCATTATAAGATTTCTTTCAAAATTGATTTTTTTCTCTCACATTTGAAAGTTTAAAGAACTAACAGGTTGGTCAACCGGAAACCTTTTAATAATCAAATAATACGAAATGTAAATAATATCCAATGATGCCGTATTTGCAACAAACTAAATCAATTTGTGAAACTCAACATCCATCTATTCATCTGACGATCAATAGATCCATTTATCTTTTCACCTTTTATAAATATGTCCATATAAACTTTCATATTTATGATATTAGTGTAACTTGTAGTGTAACATTACTGTGTTCCGGCTTGAAGGGCAATGATTCCAGAGAAATTACAGGGCTTAGAGACATAATATCTTAGATCTCTGGGTGACGAGCGCAGTGCAGTGCTAGGTAATGATTTGGACTATCATGTTCCAATAGCTGCGTGTTACTGTGCTGTTATGTGGCAGGCATGTTGCTTACCATCAGGCACATGACCTGCTAGTCTCGTCACTCTATGCGATAAAAAAAAAAAACTTAGTTTGTAACTTAGTAAGTATATTAAAAGTAAACAACAAAACTTTTTTTGTAAATCAAAAGAAATGTTTTGGCGCTTTTGTAATAATTATTAGATTTAATTTTATTCATAACGTGCGCACTTTTATTTTATAAATAAAGTATTTTTTTTAAGTAACTAATTTATCAGTTTTGAGAGTAAATTTTTTTTCGTTCAGTAAAAAAATATCTTTATTCAATCATAATCTTTCTTTTCGCAATAATATATTCATTTGTTTGTAAAATTGTAGTGTTCTACATGTTAAAGTTTCATATTTAATTTCAGACGTAGTGTGTAACTGTGTGTACCCCCCCCCCCCCCTCCACTTCCCACCGTTTCCAACATGCGTGCGTCAAGCGTCATTACGTCACGTCCGGAGCTCACAGCCTTAACACAGTATAACTACATACTACCAGTAGTTCATCACCTTTGATCTTGGGAGAAACGCCGATAATGTCTAGACACGGGCAAAACAAAACGTTGCACCAAAATAAAATTAAAACATACGGAAGATGTCACCCCTGAGCCGCGTTCCTGTAAAGGCCGATTTAAACTAAACGAACATAGAGCTAGAGCTGGAACAAGAGCATTCTTTCTCGATCTTTTAGTGTAAACGAAAGATCGTTCTTAGCATTTTCCATATTAAATATTCCATAGAATCTTTGCGAACGCAAACAAAACAACGAAAGAATGTTCTACGTTTGTTTACACCAAATGAATTTGATACAGTGGGGATAGAATGAGCATTCGCTCGTCTGATGTAAATCGGCCTTAAGACTAACATTGTAATGTAGGCAATGCAGGAGCGCGCATCCCGCGTCTCTCACCCCGCACGCCCAGGCCGATTGCCCCGTCTAGACGGCTTCGTCGAACGACTGTATGATTTAATAGACTGTGGCCTTAGCAAGGTCCGCTAACTAGCTAACTAGCTAACGACATCGGTAGCCCCGCGCCGGACGGAAGGCTTCACTCGCTCTTAATTAAATTGTTTCCGAGTTGGCTGCTCTCATTTTATTGCCCGCTTCAGTACTTTTATACGTACACGAGTAAATTAGAAAGGGATAACGTGACTCTACCAGTCAGTGTGACTCTCTCGTGATGGAGAAAATGGTTACTTTTTGGAAATTATTTAGAATTTATTATACAATGACAAGACGAGCAGGACTTGTGCCTGATGGTATGCAACATGCATGCCCATAACATTACAGCAATTTTTTTCTGTGTTTTTGTTATATTTTTTTTGTAATTTAAGTGCTATAAATAGTTTATCTAGGTATCTATCTATTGGAACATGAAGAGTCCAAATCACTACCTAAGACCGCACTGCGGTCGTCATCCGAAGATATAAAGTGTTTTATCTTTAAGCACAGTAATTTATCTAGAAACATTGCCTTTCAAACGGGAACAGAGTATTTTTTGCACACTACTGCTTAGCGGCAGAATAACTGGCACAGGTATGGTACTTCCCCAGGGGGACTCTGCAAAGAGCCCTACCACTACAAAGCTAAGAACCATAAATAAAAACACGCTTTACGGCAACAGTAAATTTGCGTTAAGTGCACGTCTTGCTCAAATTTTTTTGAAGTGAAAAGTTCTGAATATGACTATTTGTTGCTCAATCACATTGAAAAAACTAAACAGATAGACTGAAATATTTTCAGATCGAGTATTAACCTGACAAAACATTAACGAAAAAAAGCTTTTTCCTATCCTAAATTCTGTGTGGCCAGGGTTGCTGAGACTGTGAGATACTAATAAATTAAAGCCAATCGAACTGCGGATGAAAAAAATGGTTGTCTGTAAAGTCAGTTTACTGACGATAGTTGAACGTGACAACGTCTTAAGAAAATACTGATTGTGTTAAGCGCCATCTAGGTAAAACATTCTGAAGCTTTTTGAAAAGCTGTTCAAAGCGCCATCTCTGGGTACATCATTGTACTAGCACAAGTTCTTAACTTCATATCGTCGCTTTTCTAAAACATGGGCAGACTCCTTGAACGTAATACACATTTCACTCACTAGATGGTGCGAAAAGTAATATGGCGAGGTAACGGTGGTAAATATTATCTATTCTATGGCGGTAACGTTACATGACGTCATGTTTTGCGGGCGTGCAGCCGGCTTCATCGAATTATAAGACGTTATCACGTCAAAAATAAAATAAAAAGTGTACATGTATTTATGTACTTAATTACTCTATACTATGACTATGGTTACGGCTTACGGTTAATTTACGGCTGGTCTAGTCGGGAGAACGGCGCCTGCCGATCCGGAGACCCCGGGTTCAAACCCCACACGCACCACTGTCTTTTCGAAGTCACGTGCGTAATACCGCTAACTTAAAACGGTGAAGGAAAAATCATCGTGAGGAAATCTACATGTACCTAGAATCTTTCGAAGTCATGTGTCATCCACCAACTCACACTGGGCCAGCGTGGTGGATTATGGCCTTAACTCTTTCCTTGCGAGAGAAGGTCCCGAGTCCCAGGAGTGGGAACATTTATTAATTGATGTCTATAATATTGAATCTAAGCTTTGCGGCACTTGATCACGTTCAAAACTATCGTAATTATAATTGGTCAGTATTGTCAGTCTTCTCAAGACCACGCTGTACAGTGTACACTGGTCCGTACTAGCTGGACGTAGTCAGAGTAACGCTGCCGAAACATCGCATCGGGGTAATTAAATGGTAGTTTTGATCGTAACTAACGTGAGCTTATTTACGATTGAAGTACGTCATTGTATTATTTTTAATTTTTCGTCCGCAATATACCTAAGAGATAAATAACATAAGATTATAATTTGAACTAACAACTAGGCTTGCATTTCATCGCAGGAAACTAACGCAAAAAGCAACTACACGAGTGTAACCTCGGGTCATTACTGGTTTTGTACATAATGACAGTTAATCTGTAGGAAAAGCTAAAGAGTTAAGAGTGAACCGTTGTTCAGTGATCCCGGTATCGCACGCCGCGGCACGCTCGGGGTCGCAACGCTGCGGGGTTCCACGGAGCGGTGTGGAACGTTATATTAAATGCTGACCCCAACTTACCTATTTTAAAACATTCCATAAGCTAAACTTTATGTATTTGATCACGTATAGAGTTAGAACAAAGAGCGCTTTACACCGAAAGCACGGGTCTGATCGCTCTTGTAGAAGTGTCATACTTTTGTCGCGGCACATCACTATTAGACTACAGGCCCGTGAACAAAATTTACGTAGTAAATGAACCAACAGGAGACCTACATATGTAGGATGATAGAAGGGTGTAAAGTAATAAACTTCAGCACTGTGCCGTCACTTGTAAGTTGTCTAACTGAGTAGTACAGTCGAAGAGAGGGGGTTGCAACCCTCGATCATTTCTCATTGTCGCATAATTTTTGTACGGCGTTGCAGAATAATAAATTAAAAGAGGCATTGAATCTATAAAAGTTATAAATTTTAAGTTTAAATTATTAGTTGGTCGGAAAAATTCGTGATTTTGATTCATCCTACATAGGTCTCCTGGTGGTTCATTTACTACGTAAATTTTGTTCACGGGCCTGTAGTCTATGAGTCACCATAGCTAACATACACCTCATCTACTTACGATTGGTACAAAGGAACCGTAAGGAAAAACCTATCTATTTACTTATTATTATTCTAAGGATTTCACACATCGAAATTTCAACTCAATAAATTGGTAAGAAAAATACCTAAATACGAAAAATAGTGGTTGTTCTTAATGATAGTTACAATTTTGGTGTCTTCAAATCGATAGTGAATCGGTTTCTTTTAGGTAAGCACGTTTCATCGTAGATCGCATCGTCGCTTAACATCAGGCGAGATGGTGGTCAAGTGCGAACCTATAATAGTTTTAAAAAAAATCAGTCCACTAAATGTTCCCACTGTGGACGCTCGAGGTCTTCTTTTGTTAGGAAGAAAGAGTCAAGGCAATAATCCACCACGCTGGCCCGGCGCGGCTTGGAGGTTAACATGATAAATCATCATCATCATCAACAGCGCACTAAATGTTCCTACTGCTGGCACTTGGGGCCTTCTCTCGCAAGGAGTTAGTTAAGGTCATAATCCACCACGCTGGCCCAGTGCGGGTTGGCGGATGACACATGACTTCGAAAGATTCTAGGTACATGTCGGTTTTCTCACGATGTTTTTCTTCACCGTTTTAAGTTAGCGGCATTACGCACATAACTTTGAAAAGACAGTGGGGTTTGAACCCGGGGTCTCCGGATCGGCAGGCGCCGTTCTCCCGACTAGACCAGCCGTAACTTTGATAAATAACCTCGAATAATTCTAGGTACATCGGTTTTCTCACGATGTTTTCCTTTGCCGTTACGACTTAGCGGTATTACGGACATGACTTCGAAAAGACAATGGTGCGCACCACTGTCTTTTCTAAGTCATGTGCGTGGGATTGGAACCCGGAGCTCTGGATCGGGAGTCTCCGTTCTCCCGACTAGACCAGCGCGGTTATTAGACGTATTCGTATTTAATTAGTTTACGTGTACGTCAATCAGTGCCAAATGGGCATATGCACTTAAAAAAATGATAATCAGAGGTGCTGGTGGGATTCGACCCGACGAACTCAAGATTGTGAGTTGAACGATCTATCCACAAGCTACGAGTATCTAGATATCGCCTTTGTAGGGTTCCGTAGTCAAATGGCAGAACACGGGACCCTTATAGAATTGTCATGTCTGTCTGTCCGTATATCACAGCCACTTTTTTCTGAAACTGTAAGAACTATACTATTGAAACTTGGTAAGTAGATGTATTCTGTGAACCGCATTAAGATTTTCACACAAATATACATAAAAAAAACGATACGTTTTGGGTGCCCCATACTTAAAACTGAAACTCAAACTAATTTTTTTTCATCAAAACCTTACGTGATATCTATGGATAGGTCTTTAAAAATAAAGTGGCCAAGTGCGAGTTGGACTCGCCCATGAAGGGTTCCGTTGCAGCAAGTAACATAATATACATAGTACACATAGTTCTTGTAGTTCGTTGTAACTTTGATCGAAGTTTTAATAATAGTGTATTTATGACGTACTAAAAAAACTACTCATCAGATCGAGTTCAAACTAATTTTCGTTGGTAGTTTTTATGGTAATGTACATCATATATTTTTTTTAGTTTTTTCATTCACTTACTTTAGAAGTTAGAGGGACACACACACACATTTTACCACTTTGGAAGTGTCTCTCGCGCAAATTATTCAGTGTAGACAAAAACTATTTTAGAAACCTCAACATCATTTTTAAAGACCTATCGATAGACATCCCGCACGTGTAGGTTTGATGAAAATAAAAATTTTGAGTTTCAGTTGGGGGGCAACCCTAATTTTTCTTTTTTTTAATTTTAAGTGTTGAGTAAATGCCAGGAATCCAGCGCCGAGAGTCTGAAGCCCGAGTGCCAGTTAGCTCTGCGTATTCATACATATTCCGCGCGATTCAATATGTATGACTTCTCTCGGCGGTTGCTCGTTTGCACCCATCCAGTACATTACCTCACACACTTACATTGTGCCTCTTTTACTGGGGAATGGAACTCTTATCTTGAGTACCTAGTTAAGTATTTTTTTTTGACGTGATAACGTCTTATAATTCGATGAAGCCGGCTGCACGCCCGCAAAACATGACGTCATGTAACGTTACCGCCGTTACCTCAGTTATTACTTTTCGCACCATCTAGTGAGTGAAATGTGTATTACGTTCAAGGAGTCTGTCCATGTTTTAGAAAAGCGACGATATGAAGTTAAGAACTTGTGCTAGTACAATGATGTACCCAGAGATGGCGCTTTGAACAGCTTTTCAAAAAGCTTCAGAATGTTTTACCTAGATGACGCTTAAAAGGAAAAAGTCGTTGCCACGTTCAACTATCGTCAGTAAACCGACTTTACAGACAACAATTTTTTTTGCCAAAATGGTTGATTAACCTATTTGGTAATGGAAAAAAATCTTTTTGGTTCACGTCACATATTTTCAAAACATCAACAAACATCAAAAACTTACATATTTGGACGATTTAATTTCATCTATTTTATTGGAACAGTGTGTTTAGTTAATTTTACAAAAATCTTTGTAATTTAATTATTTTAAATTTAAATCAGTTTTTGAGAATCGTAAATGAAATCGGAAAAAAATTAATTGATACGATTTTAATTTAGATTCCACAGACTTTCACTCATTCGTGCTTGCAACTTTAAATAATGGCTTGCAAATGGACATTTTTAACAGATGCCATTGAGACTCATTGGACGAGTAGCTGGCTGGATGTGAACGCTCCACCTATAGATTAGATTGGTTCGGAGGCGAGTCCTCGTGACGTCATGTATGTATGTAGACGTGTGGAGTTTGCATCACAATTCTTCGAACTCCTTCCCCCCCCCCCCCTCTCTCCACTCCGCCAGAACTTTCAACTTTACACGTATCGGGAATAAAGAACGGGTTTTATGGAGCTTCTTTATATTACGTTACTGAGACGTGAGGTTTCAATTGCATGTTTATTTTAAGGGTTCCGTAGCCGAATGGCAAAAAACGGGACCCTTATGAATTCGTCGTGTCTCCCTGTCTGTCCGTCCGTATGTCACAGCCACTTTTTTCCGAAACTACATGAATTATACTTAGATCTCTGGGTGACGAGCGCAGTGCAGTGCTAGGTAATGATTTGGACTATCATGTTCCAATAGCTGCGTGTTACTGTGCTGTTATGTGGCAGGCGTGTTGCTTACCATCAGGCACGTGACCTGCTCGTCTCGTCACTCTATGATATAAAAAAAAAAAAAAAATATATGTAAACCAAAACCAAAAAAAAATACATCGAAACCTTACGTGTGAATTATCTATGGATAGGTCTTTAAAAATAATAATATTGAGGTTTTTTTTTCAAACCTGTATAGTTTGCGCAAGAGACTCTTCCAAACTGGTAAAATGTGTGTCCTCCAGTCTTGCAACTTCTAAAGTAAGAGAATGCCATAACTAAAAATAGGTGTGATAAACATTATCAAGCAAACTTTGCTTGATAATGCTGATGAAAAAGCTATTTGGCCGCCATCACACAAGCTTTGCTTAGTTTGGGGTCAGTAGTGTGTGAATTGTCCACCAATATTTATTTATTTATATTTTATTTATTTCACCGAAAATTGGTCTGAACAAGATCTAGTAAGCAGTTTTTTTGTAATCGTCATAAATACAGTATTACAAGTTACAAGGAATTACAAGATTTTTTATATTATGCTACTTGCTGTTATGGAACCCTTCAAGGGGGAGTCCAACTCGCACTTGGTCACTTTTATTGAACTATGATCTAACAAACAAAAAATAAATAAAGCGACCAAGTGCAAGCCAGACTCGCCCATGAAGGGTTCCGTAGCAGCAAGTAAAATAAAACATACCTATGTTCGTTGTAATTTTCATCGAAATTTTAATAATAGTGTAGGTATTTATGACGTAGTAAAAAAAACTACTTACCAGATCGAGTTCAAACTAATTTTCGGTGGAATTTTGCATGGTATGTATGTGGTATCTATGAAATAAAATGAACGTCAAGAGTTTTTTGAATCGTACTTATTACAGCCACTGTAATAAGTACGATTCAAAAAATTCTTGAAAATAAAATGAACTTCAAGAATTTTTTGAATCGTACTTATTACAGTGGCGTAAACAATCGTTCTTACTTAAAACAATGTGGGACTATATCCAAAATACCACAGGCGATATGTGGATGAGAACATTACGATGTGAAATCGAACCCTTTTTCCCCAGAGCTCGCCGGCCGGCGGACCGGGCCGGCGCGCCGGTGCGCCGGGCCGGCCGCCGGCTGGCGACGTGCGCGCCACCTGTTGCTGGCTCGTGAATTAATCACACCGGCCCCTCGTTCGCGACCCGCGGCCCGTCACCACACGCGGAACGCAATACCGGCTCTATCTAACTACAAACCCAGCTTCGATATTGGAACGAAGTTTCTTGCGTCAGGCATGAAGAAGAGAAAGAGAAAAAGAGGTAGAGGTTTTAATGAGCAACTGAACTAAGAGTATTTTTTTTTTAATTATAGAGTGACGAGACGACAGGACATGTGCCTGGTGGTAAGCAACATGGCTGCCACATAACAGCGCAGTGACACGCAGCTATTGGAACATGAAGAGTCCAACTCATTACCTGCAGCACTGCACTGCGCTCGTCACCCAGAGATCTAAGATGTTACATCTCTAAGCCCTGTAATTTCACTGGAAACAGTGCCCTTTAAACCGGTACACAGTAATGTTTGCCACATTACTGCTTGGCGGTAGAATAACTGGCAATGGTGTGGTACTTCCCCAGGCGGACTCTGCCAAGAGTCCTACCACTACTAACTGAACTAAAAAAATTAAGACTGAAACCGTAAAACGAAATGACGGAAGTAACCCGTGAAAACAACCCGTGACCAGTGTTATCAACTTTATATTTCAGATGATCGTACCATAAATAATAAAATTAAGCAATTTTTTAATGCAAATTGTGTAGCTTCTACCTCTATATTATCTGAAGGAACTTGGTACCTACCTGGTGTGCTGTGACGACACTACAGTATATTTTTCCTTTCTCTTTGTTTTCGCTTCAAATCATAGAGAGAGCAACAGCAGTCCCATATTTTTTGTGTTCCAGTCAGGAAATTAAAAGTCAAGTTAAGGCCAATTTACATCAGACGAGCGAATGCTCATTCTATCCCCACTGTATCAAATTCATTTGGTGTAAACAAACGTAGAGCATTATTTCGTTGTTTTGTTTGCGTTCGCAAAGATTCTATAGAATATATAATATGGAAAACGCTAAGAACGATATTTCGTTTACACTAAAAGATCGAGAAAGAAAGCTCTTGTTCCAGCTCTTGCTCTATGTTAGTTCAGTTTAAATCGGCCTTTATGTTTCATCTACTTACAAAAGTAAAGCCATAATTATGCAAATATGTACTTAGGATAGGACGGTATAGATAATTTTAGATGTATCAACACGAGACACAGAACAAAAATATTTTACCAAATTCATAAATATTTACTCAAATATTTATTTGTCCTGGGCTCGGATCAAATCCACTAACCACCTTCGGCTCCGCAGAAACCACTATCTGCTTATGTTACGAAGCCAGTCAAAGTATCCTATAATCAACAAATGTCGAGATAGCAGCAATCGTATCTAATTATTTGATTATTGTTGAGAATAAAACAGGACGCATGGGAATACCATTACAATTTTTTGACAAAACATATCTTGTTACTATTTCTATATTGACTAAACGTGATATTTTTTTTTATTTCTTTAGCCAAGTACGAGTTGACGTACACGTCACATCACTAACTCGTATAATATCGTGTAATATCTTGGTTACATCAGGACACTTCTCTTTACTAGCCAGTTAGTTACCAGTGAAAGCCTGATAATAAGCCGTATGATGACATAGCTTCATTTATTTTTTATCGCGTATAGGTCCGTGTTTGACCACCAACTCGCCTGATGGTAAGCGACGGTGTGTTCGAAGATGACGCACGTTGACCTAGAAAGTACCTATTCACTCTGACCTTGAAAAGTTCTAGATTGTATCTCTCAGGGAACAAGGAGGCCGGCAACTTATTCCACTCTAAAGCTGTACGTAAGAGAAAAGTGGATTCAAACCGTTTTGTACGGATCATAAGTATCAAGGCTTGGAACAGTACTCCGCGGGAAGCAGAATTCAAATCCTCGCCTTTTGTAAGAAGACACGATCTTGCCACTGCACTACCACGGCTTATATTGAACTTTCTATTTTACTTTAGAGTGAAGACAGCAGTATTGGAAATTTTATACGTTTTACCTTGGAATATAAAGTAAAGTTGGTTACAATCTTGGTGTCTTCAAGTCGAGATAAAATCAATCTCGTCTAGGTAAGCTCGCTCTTAGACATTTTAATCGCATAATTAGAGTCCAACCTGCTTGTTTGAGTCTTTGAAGTCTCAACCATAAAATGATATCGCTTTTTTTGTTGACCGATCTGATGGAATTATGGGCAAGGTAGTATTTGATGATCCAGATCAGTAGTGCGTTGTCTCCGAAATTTATTAAAAAGAAACCGATAAACTAGCAACTGTTCCGTGTTCTAGAATTTGAAGCCCTTTTCAAGAAAAGTATATGTACGTGAGCACCGCACGTTTGGCACTTAAGGGAGTTTCTGCTAATAGACTACAGGCCCGTGAACAAAATTTACGGGTGAAATGAACCACCAGGAGACCTATGTAGGATGATAGAAGGGTATACAGTAATAAGATTCAGCACTATGCCGTCACTTGTAAGCTGTCCAACTGAGTGCAATTGAAGAGGGGGGGGGGGTTGCAATCCTCGATCATTACACCTTGTCGCATTATTTTTGTACGGCGTTGCGGAATAATAGATTAGAAGAGGTATTGAAACTATAAAAAACATACATTTTAACTTTTTAATTATTAGTTTGTCGGAAAAATTTACAGAGTACGAGTAATTTACAGAGTAAATTTGGTCATTTGATTTTGTACGGCATTGGTTCCATTGGTTTCGATACCTCTTCTAATCCATTATTTCGCAATGCCGTACAAAAATCATGCAACAAGGAGAAATGGTCGAGGGTTGCAACCCCCCTCTTCAATTACACTCAGTTGGACAGCTTTCAAGTGACGGCATTGTGCTGAATCTTAATACTTTACACTCTTCTATCATCCTACATAGGTCTCCTGGTGGTTCATTTGACCCGTAAATTTTGTTCACGGGCCTGTAGTCTATAAGTCAGACAAGACCGGCCATAGGACACGAGAGTTACCCGTGAATTAATTGAGAACAAATCATCTTATATTAGGTCACGAGCGCTTTAAAGAAAAAAAGAAAAGAAAAGAAAAATAATATTTATTTGCCAAAGTACCACATCCAATAAAATAATTAATTGTAGCTTCCGCACTAGGCTAGGCCTGTACGCGAAAGCCGATACGATTGTCCTGTGTGAAATAAAATACTACGCGCTTTGAAGTACTAAGTTACGATTTGAACTCTTCATATTCCGATAGCTGCGTGACACTGTAATGTTATGGAGTACGTATTGCTTACCATGAGGTACATCTTGCTCGTCTCATCATTTTGTAAACTTTTGTGCTAGAATTTCAGTATTAAATAGTTTTTTCTATTGGATTTCTTCTAGCTCGAAGAAGCGGCACCGTTTCATGGTTGATATTCCAAAGACACGGACGAAGAGGTTTACCTCTCTCTACTTTTGCGATAAGAACATCTAGGCTGTGGAACGAGTTGCCGGAATGGGTTTTTCCTGATAGTTATAATTTTTGTGTCTTAAAATTGAGAGTTAATTGATTTTTTTTAGGTAAGCACGCTCCATTGTAGACCGCATCGTCGCTTAACATCAGACGAGATGGCGGTCAAGTGTAAACCTATAAAAGTAAAAAAAAGTTGGCAGCTATAGGAACTAGTGAAAACTTATAGCTTAGAATTTGATAGCTTACCTTGGCAACTACACTTGGAAACCCATTGGCTGACGCATTTCTAGATGGCCATGCCATGATGGACATGCCGCGCCCTTTCAGGATTTCTTATTGGCTGACGCATTTCTAGATAGCCATTGGGCATGGTACCGAGTTTACCCGAAGATTTCTTATCATACCCGAGCGTGACGGAAGATTTCAATTCACAGCCCACAAAAATCTGTCTAGGTGCGCCTAAAGAAGTTTTCACTTTAAAAAAGTATATGTAGCACAATAAATATGCCACAAGTAAAGCTACAGACGTACGGCTATTGTCACTCCAAGTCCCACTTGTTTGTCCCGTGCTAATCCCGGGCGATGTTCAGTGTCGGCCGTGTCCCAGTCATTTGTCCCGTGTTTATCTCCGAACGCTCACACTCGGCCATCCCGCTCGTTAGCGGTCCCCGCGCTGATGATGGATGTCCCATTTGTCTAGTGTTCGTTCCATTAGCCCCGGACGCGGCCGACTGTGACGGATGGCCGCCGTCGCTCGCAGTACCCGAGATACACACCACCACACCAGTGGATTAAACGGAAATTATTGAAGATAAAACTTCTTTCGGCGCACCATAGACAAATTTTTCGTGGGCTGTAAATTGAATTCTAGCGTCACACTCGGGAATGATTACAAATTTTCCGGTGAACTGGGTACCATGGCCATTGGCCACCTAGAAATGTGTCATCATTTTCCGTTCCCATCTAGAAATGTTGACGCATTTCAAGATGGCCATGGTCAAGACCACGGCTTCCGGTTTCACCCGCGTAGTTTCCAAAGTGAGCTATCTAATTCTGAGTTATACGTTTTCACTTCCATCGGCAGTTCCTATGACTACCTATTTTTTTTTTTGAGAGTGTAGGTATATAAGATTTATAGTACGTGGCATCTTGAGCTCGAGTATTGTCGTAGAGTCGCTCGCCCGCCGCGGCCGGATCAAACGGCCTATCACCTCGTAGACACGTCCTGCTGACGTCAGCTCTACGGACCGCCCTCCGTAGCTCCGTAGCTCCGAAATAGACAAGTGAATGACATCAGTGCTACGTGCACGATCTTTATTTGGAACCCAAAAACAAGAAATATTCTGTTTCAACCGACATAAAAAAATGAGGAGGTTCTCAATTTGGTTGTGTGTTTTTTGAAGTGAAAACTTGTTTCGGCGCACCATACACAGTGATGTTTCATGTGCTGTAAATGAAAGTCAGCGTCACGCTCGGAAATGAAAGAAATGTACGAGTGAACTCGGGACAGCTGGGTGTGCTAGTGCGAGAAAGATAATCAACTGCTTCTGTCGCGTTGATGTGTTTACCATAATCAATTTAAATGTTATAATTTTTATTTTTAATTAACTAGATATTCTAATTATTCAATGGTTTCAAAAAGTCATTTTTATTTTAGTGGTCTTTTCTGTCGTGTGGTTTTAATCGCATACATTCTTTTGATTTTTTTTGTATAGTACGTGATAGCTCCGGATATTTGGAATTTATTTTTTGTTTTATATGCCTTATAGGTTTTGTTTTAGAGATAGTGAGTAGCATTTTATCGACATTTTGTTTTAGCAACAATAAACATTATTTGTTCATTAAAATTATTTCAATGAAACGGAAACCAGTGGCATCCAAACCTAATTCTAAATCAGGGCTTTTCTTCCAAGAGTAGGCCCCGAAGAGGAAAAGTCACAATTTTATGTATTACGTTACGGTGAGAATGGTATCAAAGGTCCTAAATATTGAATTTCTTCCGGGTTCTGAAACCGGGACTCCTGTTAAATCTATTTTAAGACGCGACTGGTTTAACAAAGGAATATTTAAATGTAATCAAATCGCGGCGGATGGTTCCCGGATCTGAGGGACCGCAGCTAAACCTGGACCCACAATACCCTCATTTAGTTGAGAGTCGACACTCGTTTTATTTGGGAACCAAATACGAATGCTATCTCTTTTTCTTCAAGGTAAGTTTGTTTGACTACAAATTGACTGAGTGTTAAGTAATGACACGGTCTGTCGTTTAGTATGCTTAACTAGAAAGTATATATTATATAAGTACATAATTTTAAGTATATTTATAAGGCTGGTCTCGTGGCTTAGTGGGTAGTAGCTCTGCCTGCGAAGCCGAGGGTTGTGGGTTCGATTCTCACCCAGCCCAAATATTTGTGTGATGAATTCAAATGTTTGCACTGTGTCTGGGTGTTTCTATGTATAATAAGTATATATTTAAAACTGTATAAGTATTACATCAGCTATCTGGCCGCCATCGCACAAACTTTGCTTAGTTTGGGGTCAGATGGTGTTGTGTGTGAATAGGGTACAATCCTCAAAAAAACTAAGTGGCCCGTAAGTTAGATTGCCAAAAAATATTGTACACGTATTTTTTCTTTTGTTTCACAAACAAAAAATGACGAAGATACAGCGCTTCGAAGTTTCGTGTGACGTCACTTGTGAGTATGATTTTTACTCACGAGTGACGTCGCGACCCCCCACTCTCGAAGTTTGATGGTCTATATCTTTGACGATTTTTAATATTATGAAAAAACAAAAAATACGTGTTCAATATTTTTCCATGATCTAGCTGACGGACTAATTAGGATGGTGTATTTTTGACCCAGTCCGTTACCCTATTGTCCACCAATTTTTTTTTTTTTTTTTTTAATTGCACAATATTTAGATTGAAGTTATCAAGCAACGCAAACTCTGGAGAAGATTAGAACATCGTCGCAATATTGCTAGTTTATAACGTTTTTGTTGAATACGTTTCGGAGAGTGTCTAACTGATCTGTGTGGTCTAATGCCACCTTATTATTTTTTTCCACCGAATAGCTCTTAGCTTGAAAAAGCGATATCGTTTCGTAGTTGATGTTCCAAGGACTCGAACAAAGAGGTTCCATTCTACGTTTGCAATATGAATTTTCGATTTTCAAGGTACCTACTGGTATACCGCCTGGGGTAGTCTTTGCGAGAACCTTTGCCAGTTATTTTACCGCGAAGCAGTAATGTGCAAATATTACTATCTTCCGGTTTGAAGAGCAATGTTTCCAGGGAAATTGCAGGGCTTAGAGGTATAATATTTTAGATCTCTGGGCTGGGATGATTTGGCCTCTTCATGCTCCAATAGCTGCGTGTCATTGTGGTGTTATGTGGCAGGCATGTTGTTTATCATCAGGCACACGACCTGCTCGTCTCGTTACTTAATATTATAAAATATATATAGCCTCAATAAGTTTTTCTGGATGATGGTAACAATCTTGATGTCTTAGAATCGCTTTTTTTAGTAAGCCCGCTCCATCGTCGACCGCATTGTCGAGATGACGGTCAATATCAGTATGAAGAAATTTTATGACTAAAATTTTATCGTGAGAAATGTAGCCTTTTAATATGAAGAGTGGCTTTCGTGTGCAAATATGAGACCCTCAAATGAATACCTCACCGAGCTAGTACCTCAGCTCTCTTCTCGTCGCCGCTGATTAAAACATCAGATCCGTAGCTTTATGTAAATGCTAACCCCTCCCACCCCCTCTACCCCTTCTCTCCTTTGTACTTTAGGTTCACCTAATTTGTGGTTACTGCCTCTTTAAGTGTTATAGAATAGGTGAGAACGGTGTATGGATATTAGTTAATGAGACAATGGAGTTGAATGAAGAGAAGGTTACGTATTTTGGGGATGAACCTTAAACCTATAACAAATCTTTTTATATATAAATAAATAAATTTTATTTATATTATGTACGGAATATTTAAATTCCGGTTATGGATTATTTAAACTATCGGAAACCATTCCATAGCTAAGCAATACTTGGTTTAACATCCATTTGTTCAAATATAATTTCTTGACTGTGAATGTTAGTTTGACAAACGTGTTATTAACAAAATTTTATTGACATGGATATATTGCCCAATTATAATTATAATTTTAATTTTATGTGTAAAAGTATTTAGTATTTATATTCAAATTTTGCACGTCAGACATGACTGAATACAAATGGACTTCAAAGACAATGTAACATACACAAACAACAAACATGTATTCTTGCAAATAAACAAATTTCATTTCATTTCATTTCAAATATTGGTGGACAATTCACACACAACATCATCTGACCCCAAACTAAGCAAAGCTTGTGTGATGGCGGCCAGATAGCTGATATGATACTTATATAGCTTTAAATACATACTTATTATACATAGAAAAAAACGTAAAGTACCCAGACAAAGTGCAAACATTTGAACTCATCACACAAATATTTGCACTGGGTGGGAATCGAACCCACGACCCTCGGCTTCGCAGGCAGAACTACTACCCACTAAGCCACGAGGCCAGTCTACTAACATCGCCCCGTGGGTTTACCTGCGTTATTTCCGTACGTGGTCTTTGTTTTTTGAAAACTCTACATTTTTACAAGCTTTTATATTATGTAGTTTCACCTGTCCTATGTCTGTCTGTACTTAATAGCATCTTACAAGCTAAATTTGAACCACTTCCCGGTTACCGATTGAGCTGAAATTTGGTACACTTATGTTACTTAAATGACAATGCAAATTGCACCTTATTAATATAAGGTGCAATTGAGCTCGTCTGATGATGCAACCAGAAAATGGCCTTGGGAATCCGGTAATTAAACGACTCCATCGAATTTGGGCTCGTATCATTCGTCTGGACAAATACTTTGTTCCTAGATGGTCACCAGGCTCTGATGATGGAGCTGCCATTAACTTTCTAGTTATTTTTTTATTAACTAGTAACAAAAGCTAGTTTTTGAAGTGAAAACTTCTTTTGGCGCGCCATAGACAGATTTTTCGTGGGCTGTGAATTGAATTCTAGCGTCACGCTTGGGAATGATAAGAAATATTCGGGTAAACTCGGGACCATGGCCATTGGTCTTCTAGAAATGCGTCGTCCTTTCCCAAAAACTATTGACATTTCTAGATGGCCGTGCTCATGGCCACACCCTCCGGTTTCACCCACGTAGTCTCCAAAGTAAGCCATCAAGTTCTGAGTTATAAGTTTTCACTTCTATCGGCAGTTCCTATGACTGCCGATTTTTTAAGCTTATTTACAAAATGAAACGCTCGAAAAGCACTAAAACGTATTTTAGAAATCAAACTGATTTTCAATGTAATAAGAACTTATCAGTATGTGCCCAATTTAAAAACAGCGGCGGCTGTTTGCTAACTCCGCCCAACAAACCCCCGTCTGTGAGAGACCCGCGGTAGAACATCCGTAGCCACCAACAGGTGAGAGGACGCTGCCATAAATTATAAAGATATTATAGAAAGACTAGTTGATTCACCAAACGTTGTTCTGCCAAATATATTTCCATACCTATTAAAAGAAATACCTTCTAGAATATGATACTTTAAGTAGATGGCTTTACGTCGATGGACGTCGGTGAAACTATTTGTATTCTATGTAGCTATACCTTTACGACTTATCTAAATAAACAGCTCACAAAATGTCCCACTGCTGGGACTCGCCTTCTCTCGCAAGGAGAGTCAAGGCCATATTCTACCTCGCTGGCTCAGTGCAGGTTGATAGATGACACATAACCTTGAAACATTTAAGATACATTTTGGTTTCTGCGCAATGTTTTCCTTCAACGTTTTTAAGTTAGCGGCATTACGCATATGACTTCGAAAAGACAGTGGCGCGCGTGGGATTTTAATCCAGGACTTTCGGATTGACAGTCGCCTTTCTCCCGACTATACCTACGAGAACTTAGGTAGCTAAGCTTATACTAATGCATGGAAATTACCCCTTTAGGCTAAATTACTAGGTTTTAGCTTAAATAAAGTGGCCAAGTGCGAGTTGGACTCGCCCATGAAGGGTTCCGTTGCAGCAAGTGACATAATATACATAGTACATAATAGTTCTTGTAGTTCGTTGTAACTTTGATCGAAGTTTTTATCTTATATATAAAATTCTCGTGGCACAGTGTTTGTTTCCGTACTCCTCCGAAACGGCTTTACTGATTTCAACCAAATTTTATCTGCATATTCAGGAGGTCTGAGAATCGGCTACTAGCTATTTTTCATACCCCTAAGTGACAAGGGTTGTTGACCCCAAAAATATTTTTTTTAATTTTCGGACAAAAAATTTTGTTTTTATTTTTTTATAATGTGGCGTTAAAAAATACATACAACCCAAAATTTTTACTCTTTTATCACCAACCCCGATTTTTGAATAGCCGTTTTAGTAATTTAATCATTTTGCATCCCGCTCGATAACTGATCAATTATATTCTTTATAGGGTTCCGTAAAACGTAAAAACGGAACCCTTATAGATTCGTCGTGTCTGCCTGTTTGTCTGTCTGTCTGTCCGTATGTCACAGCCACTTTTTGCCGAAACTATGAAAACTACACTGTTAAATCGTGGTAAGTAGATGTGCATTGTGTGAACCTCATTAAGATTTGTACAAAAAAAAAATAAGGGCGCCCCCTATACTTAAAACTGAAACTCAAATTTTTTGTTTCATCAAATCTACACGTGTGGGGTGTCTATCGATAGGTCTTCAAAAATGATGTTGAGCTTTCTAAAATCATTTTTCTCTACACTGAATAATTTACGCAACAGACACTTCCAAAGTGGTAAAATGTGTGCCTCCCCCCCTCTAACTTCTATAATGAAATAATGATAAAACTAAACAAAATATATGATGTACATGCAAACAACCAAAGAAACTTGGTTTAAACTCGATCTGATGAGTAGTTTTTTTTAGTCCGTCTTAAATACTTGGCTGCTTTTATTTGTAAATGTTTTTCACTCTATTTCGATAAAAACCTCCCGGAGCTTATGGCAAATCTAAAATATAAAAGTGAATCGCAAAATGTGTTGGTAAGCGCATCACTCAACTAAAAAAGTCCAAGGATGGTTTTTACGGCGAGAAAAAATCGAATAATTGCCGGGAAAACTCTAAAAACAGTCCTTTTTATTTTTCCCACTAAAATGTAAAGGAAATTTGAGCTTTATTGCTATGAAATAAAGTTCATATTAAATAACAAGCACTCACTGATGTCTAAGCAATATATGATTGTTTCTAACGTCAAGGATCTAATCTGCACTTCATTCCCGCTGCACAAAGTTCAAATTCCATCATATCTATCAAAACAGTTAGAGAATAGGAGGATCTAATGTTACTTTCCGAAACCCAATTCTAAGAAACTCAACAAAAGCGATAATATCACGAACCTAACAAATTGAATAATCACAAAACGTAAGACTCATTAGTACTGATTTTCAATTTGGTTGGCACCTCGATATTACTTATTTTGATTTAGTATCGGCAAGCGATTTAAAATGTGTCAGTTTTCACGTCATTATTTCAATCAAGTGTCAGTCAAACACAAACCGCATTACCAAAAGTGTTTTATTATTTTGAATTATTGATTTAATACCTATTATGTAAATGAGATAGATGCAAATGAATTAAATTTCAAAATTCAAGAACAAATTACAGGTGAACTGAGGATTTATAAATCAGTTGATTTGATTCAAGATGATGTCGTCAACAATTACCTATATACCGGAATTTTTGAACTCGCTGGATTTTCCAGGATTGCCACCTCATACCTAATCTTCAATTAAAAGTTGGATTGGTAGTTAAAATGTTGCGAAATATGAACGAACCGCGTCTTTGCCACGGCACACGGTTAGCTATAAAAAAATACTGAACAACGTGATAGAAGCAACTATACTGAAAGGAAAGTATAAAGGAGAAGACGTTTTGATACCACGCATTCCAATGATTCCAACTGATGTACCATTTGAGTTTAAACGACTACAGTTTCCAGTGCGGTTTGCTTTTGGTATGATCATAAACAAGTCCCAGGGGCAACCTTAACACTCAGCGCCAACCCCTATATGCAAATACTACCAAATTTTCACAACTTTTAATTTTTGTTTTTTTTGTGTGGTGAGTTGTGAGGAGTTAAAATAGTATTGAAAATAATCACACCCCCTCCCCCGTCATCCGTTTTTTTTTACCGGTGTGTACATTTTTTGATACACGCGGCCTGAGAAATACTTTAAGGTAAATAGGTAAACTATTCCCCAGATCATGTGTACCAATAAAGATACACATTTCGTAATAATATTTATCTGTGTTTCTCTCTTGAATGCACATTTATTATTCAACTAAATATTATCTCAAGAAACTTACTATCACTCAATGAAGTGACCAAATTATTGTAGTTTTACTAAAACGATCTGCTCAGTTAGCCGGAGATGAAGTGCCATCAGCCCCTATTATGACAAGAAGACCGTCTAATAGAAAACATTATCTCAAAAGCAACAAAGTTGGAGAAAAAGTTATACGCTGAAGATGTGCAGAAGTGCTATAAAAAGTATGACAGGAAAGTTATTGGTGGCAAGACTTTTAGCGCAGCTCAAACAATTACAAAATGCTCTGTATTTGAAAGTTTTCTGCGTCAAAAATGTTTTAATAAGTAATATTCACTGATTTATTTTGAACTTAATAAATTGATTGTTTAGTTTTTAGGTAACTTTATTTTTTTGAACAACATATTTTTCTCTTAATATCTCCTTAACTTATTGTCCGATTCTTAACCAAAACAACTAGGAAAATGTGTAAAAAGCGTGCGCATTTCGGATTCACACTGCTTTAACTGAAATGGCGAGTGTGTATCATAAACTAAAGGGTTTACTTTATTTTAAATGCTTTTATACGTTGAAATAAATATGTTATTAATAAAACACTTACTTAATGTGGTTCACAGAATACATCTCTTGCCAAGTTTCAACAGTATAGTTCGTATTGTTTCGAAAAAAGTGGTTGTGACATACGGATAGACAAATAGACATAACGAACCCATTTAGTTTAGGGTTCAGTTAGTACGTTTTACGGAACCGTAAAAATGGATCTTCTAAAATGGATGGATGTATGTACGCTCATAACTTTTGAATGACTGCACCAAATAGGATGATTCTATATTTTATGTGTTAGTTATTGTCGGGACAATACTTTTACTAGAAAGTTTAGAAAGTGTAGACAAAAAAATACATGGTGGTACGAAGTTCACCGGGTCAGCTAGTAATAGTGTATTTATGACGTACTAAAAAAAACTACTTATCAGATCGAGTTCAAACCAATTTTCGTTGGTAGTTTGCATGGTAATGTACATCATATATTGAAGTGAAAACTTCTTTAGGCGCGTTATAGACAGAATTTTCGTGGGCTGTGAAATGGACTCATGATCACGTGATCATCACGCTCGGATATGATAAGAAATTTCGGATAAACTCGGGATGCTAGAGCGAGAAAGATAATGTGGTCAACAAACGTGCCAGACCGAGAAAGATAATTGTTAGAGGAGGATATGGGACAATACATACTCTTACTCCCTCTCGCTGCTCACTACCAGTGTTGACTGACACCTTAGCGACTTTCTCGCTGAAACTGGCGAATTTTTAAACTTTTTTATCACGACATTAACTTCTAGGTACTTACCACATCAATTGAACCTGTCACGAAATGTTAAATTTGCATTTCACGTCCATTGCAAAAAAGTTATGGTTGTAATATTTTATCACAGCACTTACACTACGTAAACACACAAAATGATACCCATTTTCATAAGAAAGTGCTTACACAAATACACTATAACACAACATATTTATGCATTTTTAGCGAAATACATAAATATGACATAACTAAATAGCAAACACTAAAAACTTGTGAGTGTGACTGTGTGAGTCAAAGAGTCAAACAGCATTTTCGACCCGCGTAATTTTTTTTTAAATTTATTCTTGGCCATGGATACTAATCATTCAGCCGTAAAAGTTTTAAATTAAAATTATTTAGTAGTCTTTATATAGTTAAGTATTTCTTATTTCAGTTTTCACTTCTGCCGTGCGGTTTTAAGCGCACACATTTTTTTTTTTTTAGTTTTTTCATTCTCTTACTTTAGAAGTTAGAGGGGGGGGGGGGGGACACATTTTACCAATTTGGAAGTATTTCTCGCGCAAATTATTCAGTGTAGACAAAACATATTTTAGAAACCTCAACATCATTTTTGAAGCCCTATCGATAGACACCCCACACGTGTAGGTTTGATGAAAAAAATTTTTTTGAGTTCCAGTTCTCAGTATGGGGGGCAACCCAAATTTTTATTTTTGTGCAGTGCAGTGCTAGGTAATGATTTGGACTCTTCATATTCTAATAGCTGCGCGTCACTGTGCTGTCGTGTGGCAGGCATGTTGCTTACCATCAGGTACATGTCCTGCTCGTCTCGTCACTCTTTAGTTAAAACAAAAAAAAAACGTGAATGTTAATAAGAATATATGGGTGTAAGTTTGTTACTCTTTCACGCTAGAACTTTTTAGGATTTAGATGAAATTTGGTACACAGATACATAGTGCTCAGGAAAACACATAAGCTATTTTTATCCCGGGAATATTACGGGATCGGAACTACGCGGGTAATACCGTGAGGCGATGCTAGTTTGTTGTAATTAGTACTGAATGTAACCTTATTATTGATAAAAAAAATGGTTGTATGTAAAGTCGGTTTACTGACGATAGTTGAACGTGACAACGTCTTTTTCCTTTTAATGCGGTCATAGTATTTGTGTTAAGCGCCATCTAGGTAAAACATTCTGAAGCTTTTTGAAAAGCTGTTCAAAGCGCCATATCTGGGTACATCATTGTACTAGCACAAGTTCTTAACTTCATATCGTCGCTTTTCTAAAACATGGACTGACTCCTTGAACGTAATACACATTTCACTAGATGGTGCGAAAAGTAATAAAAATACTGATGGAATGGTACTGACTGAGGTAACGGCGGCAACGGCACATGACGTCATGTTTTGCGGGCGTGTAGCCGGCTTCATCGAATTATAAGACGTTATCACGTCAAAAAAAATTAAAAAAAAAAGGTTTTCATTGTTATTTTGCGCAAATAGAGTGTTATTGTATTTTGAATGTTGACAAATTTTAGTTGTGTCATTTTGTCGATACGTTTGTAGGTTTGTAGGAACAGCGAGTCGTTGTGTGAAGGCCGATTTACATCAGACGAGCGAATGCTCATTCTATCCCCACTGTATCAAATTCATTTGGTGGAAACAAACGTAGAGCATTCTTTCGTTGTTTTGTTTGCGCTCGCAAAGATTCTATGGAATATCTAAAGGCCGATTTAAACTAAACGAACGTAGAGCTAGAGCTGGAACAAGAGCAAACGCTAAGAACGATCTTTCGTTTACACTAAAAGATTGAGAAAGAATGCTCTTGAATGGCCTTGACGGATACTCTTCAGAGAAGCCGGAATATGGATTAAAAAAATATATGATGGATGAGTGTTATCTTATTACGCGATTTGAACATGTTTTGTCCATTTCGGGGTTTTGAACACGTCAATTGAACTGACGTATATTTTGACAAATTACACTCCTGAAATAGATTTCTTTTTACGACACGGCTGTTCATTACTCTCTCGTTACTTTTAAACATAATGACGATTAAACCTGCTAAAGTTAAGTATAAACTTTTTTAACCCGTCAGCATCGGATGGAAGACATATGTCTTCCACTTTTACGCGTCACTAGGGATCGGATGGATGACATATGTCTTCCAAATTCCGTTGCGGCTTTTGGACCTTATTTTGTTCAGGGAAAGGTTGATATTCCCATAACTGTTTTATTGATATAATGCCTATTGAATGTAGCTTTACAATGAGAGCGATAACGGCATTTACTCAAAACAAATTTTTCGAAATTTTGCCAGTTGAAACCGGCCGGCTCGGGCGCCATGACGCGCGCGTCATTTCGTGACGTCACGGAGTGAAGTGAGTGATTAATTACGTGAAATTAGGTGTTTTACCCTGGAAAATCGTAAGTAACGATTGTATTATTAATTTATATAAGCCTTTAGGAAGCCTTTTGCATATTCACAACATAATATTGTGTTTTAGATTTTTGACACTAAAGATCGGATGAAGTCATATGACTTACGAAAATGGCGGCTATTTTTTCATTGTCGTTTCTCACATTTTGCCTAATTGAGTATAAATTATTTTAATTATCGGTTCTACTAGTATGTTTATAAGATTCCTGAATATATTTTCTATCGATCGGTATATAAATATAATGCCTAAATACCTAAATCGTACCTCACGAAATTTTTAAAAAACCGGTTGTAATCGGCATGCAATTTCTGTTCTGTTGTGTATTTTTCCGAGTCGAAAATATAATAATATTAGTATGAAAGCATATACTTTTTAGTTTCGATTTATAAGGGGTAGATATTGCTGTTTATAAAAATCATAACAACCTATACATAAAACAATATACTTTCTTCACAAACACCCACTTTTTCAAAAGTATAACTTTTTTCGACTTCGGGTAAAAAGAAAAATGCGTGTAAAATTCAATATAAATAAAATATAGAACAATTATATATCGTTTTGTAGCTTATTTCAATAGCTTTATGATATAGTAACTCAATGATGTCTAGATCGAACTAATCGATCCCTAGGTATAAAATAGTGCGCAGCGGCGCAAAACCGGGCGCTCGCGTCTAGTCTCTCCGATCCGCGGCTAAATTGAATTTCACCTGAATTTGACCTACCTCGTGAGAGGTTAATGAAAATAAATGTATGTACTCGTATTTTACCTCAAATAAGAAATTATGTATTTGTTAGTGGTGGTAATAGAGTAAACATGTTAGATGTTACATCACACGCAACTACTCTCAAGCTTACTGATTTTTATCCTATCTTCTGAATACGGATTTCTGTGAGTGTACCCTTCTTTTAGCACTCGAAAACCGGCCCCGTGCCCGGCGGCTGCGACCGGCGGCTGCGACCGGCGGCTGCCACCGGCACGCGCGGCCCGCGCGATGTGGAGCCCCTCTAATTGAGTCAGCGCGCGCGGGACCGCGACAATCCCTGTGTTCAGTATTTTATCCAGAAATTACCGTCCTGGGGCCCATAAGCAGGATTAAACAATTATATATGCCGTTATACCGATTTTAACATTTACTTCCCTGATTGCAAACCGAGTAGTGCAATGAACTGACTTACCTGGGGTTCCCGGCGTCGTCCAAAGGTCCAGTTTGGTCGTCAAGGAATAAGGAACGGGAGCAAGGGGAATTTGGAATACCAAACCAGACAAATTCCGTAGACTTCCTCCGCCCAAGAACGATCCTGCGTTCTAGAAGCGGCCAATCCCGTAGCCGCTTTCACTGTGTGGTCTTCCAGCACCAATCCAAGGTCACAGTTCACGTTAATAATGTATTCCCGCACAATATTACACTTTTAACCAGAAAAGCAAACCAGATTAAATAGATAACAGTAAAACGCGTCTTTTTCGTTCCAGCGAAAAACAGACAACGTCACTTCACAGCCGGCTGTCAAAACCATAGATCCGCTATGATTTTTAATGTTGCCCGATTATACGGAACAAAACCCCCGACCAATTGAACTCCTGTTCAATTTTAGAAAACCAGTATTTAGCAACTAGTATTTAGCAGTATCCGGACCCCAAATAAAAACAAAATTCCCAACTTTGACCCGAAAGTGGAAATCAAACCAAAAAAAAACTTTATCAAAAATAGTATTAAAATTAAACAAAATTTTAACCTTGAAAACACGTTTATCTAATAAAGGGGCAAGCGTGCCAGAGAGGACACCGCGCGCTGAAGTCTGGAACCAGAAATCAGAATCTCCGCCACGCGGGGTGTGCCATCAGTACCAGATATCAATTTTAAAATACGTCCCCTACGCCAGAGTAGGGGGGCCAAATTTGCCTCCTTTAATAATACTAAGTCCCCTTCCCGAGGGGCCTCCGTCCTATCTGTCCATTTTACCCGTTGTTGCAACAGATGCAAGTACTCGGCCGACCAGCGCCTCCAGAAGTCTTGACTTATTTGCTGCAATAACTGAAAACGGGACAGCCGTCCGGGGCGCTCATCCTTCCAGGGATACTCCGGCAACGCGGTTAAAGGCTGACCGATCAAGAAGTGACCCGGCGTCAAGACTTCTAGATCGTTAGGGTCAGGCGAGATTGGACAGAGAGGACGGGAATTAAGCACTGCCTCCACGCGGCATAGTACCGTGACTAACTCTTCCCAAGTTAACACGGTCTCCCCGATGACACGGCGGAGATGGGTTTTAGCAGACTTCACCGCAGCCTCAAAAATTCCTCCCCAGTGAGGACAGGCCGGCACACTAAATTGCCAGCTGATTCCCCGCTGGGCGAGAGCCAGACTTAAACTATTATTACCAGAATTTAAAAAATTATTAACTTCGCGTAAATAATTCGCCGCCCCTCGATAATTTGTGCCATTGTCCGAACGTATTAAAGAGGGTACTCCTCTTCGCGCTACAAAGCGATCCAGCGCCGCGACAAAGGCCTCCGTAGACAGCGCAGAGACCAGCTCCAGGTGGACTGCTTTGGTGGCCAAACACACAAAGACGCACAGGTAGGCTTTAACGATCTTGGCGTTACGCAACGTCGATGACTTGACCGAGAAGGGCCCAGCGAAGTCCGTTCCGACCCCGTCGAACGGCCTCGAGGGAGAAATCCTATCCGGAGGAAGATCTCCCATCATGGGCTGCATGGTAGACGCCTTGAGCCTATAACAAGGGACACATCTAAACAGCACCTTTCGGACCGCCCTGCGAGCCGACAAGATCCAGAATTCACGCTGCAACACAGCGAGAAGCGCGCCACATCCAGCGTGCGCGTTACCGATATGCCGATCGGTGATCAGCAGGTCCACCAGAGGACCTCCTTTCGGTAGCAACAGGGGGTGCCTGCTGCCGTACGGCAGGTTGGCTTTCCGGAGCCGACCTCCTACGCGCAGAAGACCATCCTGACCTGTGAAAGGGTTCAACTTGGCGACCGCACCCTTCAAGCGAGCGCGTCCGCAGCGCAGCGCCTCAAGTTCCGTCGGAAACCTCTCACCCTGCACCAGCCGAATGAGGTGCAGCAAGGAACTCCGACGCTCCTCCACAGTGGCGATCTGGTCACTCCTCCTCTGACGAGGGCGACGACAGTTGTGGATGAAGCGTTTAATCCAGCTAGTTACCCCCAACAACTTATCCAGCTTGCTGTAACGACCCGTCAACCAGTCAGGGTCTGGGGGCACTTCCGCCACAATCGCATGCACGCGGACTCCGGGCAGCTCCGCTCGCTCCGAGTCCGCGCCGAGAGCTGGCCAGGAAGCTTCTGGCTCCCGCAGCCAGTCCGGACCCCACCATAAGGGGTGATCAACTAGTTCCGGCGCGGAACAGCCGCGCGAAGCACAGTCAGCGGGGTTCAACTCACCCGGGACATGTCTCCAAACAATGTCCAGTCCAATGTTTTGGATTTGGGAAACCCGATTTCCCACAAAGGTCTCCAAAGTGTGAGGGGCTGTTCTCAACCAGGCAAGCACGACCTGACTGTCTGACCACGCATAGACATTCCGGATGTCTATCGAGGTGGACAGTTCCTGATATACATGCTTGAGCAGCCGAGCAAGTAATGTGGCTCCGCTCAATTCCAGTTTCGGAATGGTGAGTCGTGTCCTGATAGGAGCTACCTTGCTCTTCCCCAATAAGAGCGTGACATTGACGTGGCCTCCAGCGTCAACTGTACGCAAGTACACAGATGCGGCATAGCCCAGCTCGGACGCATCACAGAACCCGTGCAGGCTGATCCGGCTACAGCCTGGTGGCAGAATGCGACGGGGCAACGCCACTCGATTGACCGTTTCGAGGTCAGATATTAAACGAAGCCAAGTGTTAAGCGAGTCTCCGACCAGGGGGTCGTCCCAGGAGACCTTCAGAGTCCAAAGTCGCTGTAACAGACACTTGGCTGCGAACAGAACCGGACTGATCCAACCGTTTGGATCAAACATCCTGGCGATGGTGGACAAAACCGTCCGTTTTGTCCACGCGCGTGTGGCCTCCAGCGCCACCCGAAAGGTGAAGATGTCAGCAACCGGTTGATACTGCATGCCCAGAACCGCAATCCCGTGCGGATCGTCACCTTCCTCGAAGAGCCCCGGATCCTGCTGGTGATCGTCCGGGATACCAGCCAGGACGTTGGGGTCGTTAGAGAGCCATTTCCGAAGCTCATAGCCTCCAGATGCGAGAAGCTCTGTAAGCTCATCCCGGAGCAACAGAGCTTCCTCCACCGTCTGCGCGCCAGTGCAAACGTCGTCCACGTACAGGTCGCGCTCCAGAACTGCGGCTGCACGTGGGTACCGAGCCCGTTCTTGCTCCGCCAACTCCAGCAGTGAGCGGATCGCAATGAAGGGGCTTGATCTCAACCCATAGGTGTTGGTGTTCAACTCATACACCATCATAGGGTCCTGAGGACTTTCCCGCCAGAGGATCAACTGGAACCTCCTGTCCTCGGGGTGTATGACCGTTTGTCGGAACATCATACGGATGTCCGCTCCCAACACCACCTGATGCCTACGGAAATTCAGGATGATGTCTACAATATCCCGATGTAGCTTCGGTCCAGCGTGGAGGCACTGGTTCAGTGACACTCCTGTCGAAGTCGGAGCGGATCCATCGAACACCGTCCTGAGTTTGCCCGTCGACGCCTTCAAAACGGCGTGATGAGGCAAAAAGTAGTGGTCCATGGTCGACCAGTCGTCGCGAGCCGGAGACATGTGGCCCAGTGCCTCATACTCCCTCATGAACTCGATGTACTTTTCCCGAAGTACAGGATCTCGAGCCATGCGTCGCTCCATGGACCTGAGCCTTTTTTCGGCCAGTGATCGAGACTGGCCCAGACGCGGGGGGTTATCCCGGAAAGGCAGCCTAGTCTCCAATCGCCCAGAAACCATTCTCCGAGTGTGAGCCTGATAAAAGTTCTCACACTCCACGTGCTCGGGATCCAGCCGAGACACGGTAGGCGGCTGTTCGATCTCCCAGAACCTCTGCATGATCTGAGCGAGGGCCGTTCCCGTAAAGGAAGCCTGATTCGACTGCTGCCACTCATCCACCATTCCCAAAATGGCGTTCCCGTAGATGGTGGGCAGCGCCATCAGCGAAGACTGATCCAGCAGTCTAGGCTTGCCGTTCATGATGTAACCCAGTACATCAGAACCCAACAAAAGGTCTACCGGACCCGCCATCCCGAAGCGGGGATCCGCCAACCTGAGACCCTTAGTACAGGACAAAAGATCCGGATCTATGTCCGCCTGAGGAAGCCAACCGACAACCGAATCCATGACGGTGGCCCTGACCGCAATCCTTTCCGAATAGGAATGTACGGACGAGAAGGAGAGGCGGGTCTGTCCAGCCGACCGCACCTCTGTGTTCCCGACTCCCCGCAACGGAGTCGGGGACGGAAACCTAGCCAGGCCCAGATGATGAGCAACCCGGGTTGTTAAAATGCACCCCTGGGACCCTGTGTCCAAGAGCGCTCGTATCCGGACGTAGTCGCCTCTTGGACCCCAAACCCTTAACCAGAGGGTGGGCAGCAGGACCACCGGTTGATCCTGTGCCAAGGGAACGGAGGCTAGTCAATCCCTCCGAGGCCCGTCCGAACCCGTCGGACTACCGGGCCCAGCCCAGTATGGCTGCCGAGTGCAAAGGGCCATCGGAGGGGGGGCATATCCAGCTGCCCTGCCGTACCTAAAGTAGGGCGGGTGGTAATCCAGCCTCGGATGTTCATGGAGGGGAGGCGTGTACGCCCTCCATTCCATCGGTCGCGGATCCAGCGGCGGAGAAGGATAACGCTGGGGAGGTGGCCCCCGTGGTGACTCCTGTATCACCCTTCCACCTCTCCAGTTCGCCCGCGTCCGCGCGGGCTGTGAGGTCGGTGACCGAGCCGCGTGTAAGACGCCCCTTGTTGGGCTGCCCGGTGCTGCCGTGGGTTGGGGTGGAGGGGGTGTGCTCCACGCTGTAGCCACTTCATTGTTGTACAATGCGTGGCTCTGCGTGGGAGCGCCCCCGCCCGTGGAGGGCCCCCTCCCTGAGGGCTGTCGACCAGCACCATTGCTCCTGACGCACAAGAGCTGATGGTGTGGTCCCCCACACCCAGGACACGGCCGTGCCGTGGGGCAGTCATTGTACAGATGACCCCCCAGGCACCTGTAGCACCGACGCAACCGCCGAACGATCCCTCGTCGTTCGGAGGTCATCCGCGCAAGCAGGGCCGGACACTGCACCAGCGCGTGAAGCTGGCCACAGTTCGGGCACTCCTGCTCCGACGCACTCGTCACCGTCGCCGTCCGCTTCACCGCACCCTGAGTGCGGGGATTGGTAGGTCGCGGTCCTGTTCCGGCAGGGCCACGAGCTGACGCGGCGGGCTGTGCCTCCTGAGGCGCCGACTCTGCCATCCTCGCCTCCCACTCCAGGACCCGAAGTAGCTCCTCAAACGTGGGGAAGACCTTCGGGTCGCCGTGAAGGCCCCTTTCCCGCTCGAACCGGGCGCGCAACTCCAGCGGCACCTTGCCCAGCAGGATGTGGACCAGCAGGAACGACCAGTGTTCTACTGGCAGTCCCAAGCTGCGCAAGGCGTTGTACGCCACCTTCACGGGCGTGAGGATTAGCGGCCGCAACTGAGACCTCTCAGTCACCTTCGGCAGCCCCAGTATTTGTGACACGTGAGCGTCGGCGAGGAGCCGAGGATTTTGAAACCTCGTCTCCAGCAACTCCATCGCCGTGCCGAAGTTGTCGTCGTCCAGCTCCAGGTGCTGGACCAGGGAGAGTGCCTCACCCTCCAGTGACGTGCGGAGATAGGCCAGCTTCTCCGCCCTCGTCAAGTCCTTGCGTGAGTCCACGAGAGAGGCGAACATGCTCCGGAAGCCGCTCCA
The DNA here is from genome assembly GCA_963693475.1 of Ectropis crepuscularia. Lineage (NCBI taxonomy): Eukaryota > Metazoa > Arthropoda > Insecta > Lepidoptera > Geometridae > Ectropis > Ectropis crepuscularia. The sequence continues at coordinate 13,652,281 of OY856369.1, read as the reverse complement.
CTCCCGCAGGTTCCCTGTAAACCTGGGCAAGTCCAGAGTGGGAAGGCGTCCCACTACACCCGAGCCCGCATCCCTGATGACGGGTCCCGAGCTCGCCCTTCCCTGACGAGACCTCTCCAGCTGGCGAACCCTTTCGGAGACCTCGTCGTAGACATCCAGGATGCGCCGCATGTCCGCCTCGATCCTCTCCATCTGCTCCTCAGGTGGAGACGGCCTTGCATCCCGCAGCGATCCTGCGCTCCTCTCAGCGACCTCCAGGCGCCTGTCGAGCTGTTCTGCCCTGTTTAGCAGCGCCTCCTCCCGGTCTCTCCGGCCGACCAATCCTTGCAAGGATTCGAACCACCGGAGCTGGTTGGCCAAATCCGAAGCCATTTTTAAATTTAAATTTAAATTTTAAATTAGCCTAAAGTTCGGACAATGTCACAACAAATGTATCCGCAACCTAAAAAACCGGATACCACTTAATACTAATTTCCCGACAGTTTGGGGAGAAATTATAAACTGGGAACCCCCAAATATTCAGCCTACCCGGTATATTTTGCCAGAAAAATAAAACAAAAAGGGAGTATTTACGGCTAACCGCGCTCTGTCTACCAAAAAATGTTCAGTATTTTATCCAGAAATTACCGTCCTGGGGCCCATAAGCAGGATTAAACAATTATATATGCCGTTATACCGATTTTAACATTTACTTCCCTGATTGCAAACCGAGTAGTGCAATGAACTGACTTACCTGGGGTTCCCGGCGTCGTCCAAAGGTCCAGTTTGGTCGTCAAGGAATAAGGAACGGGAGCAAGGGGAATTTGGAATACCAAACCAGACAAATTCCGTAGACTTCCTCCGCCCAAGAACGATCCTGCGTTCTAGAAGCGGCCAATCCCGTAGCCGCTTTCACTGTGTGGTCTTCCAGCACCAATCCAAGGTCACAGTTCACGTTAATAATGTATTCCCGCACAATATTACACTTTTAACCAGAAAAGCAAACCAGATTAAATAGATAACAGTAAAACGCGTCTTTTTCGTTCCAGCGAAAAACAGACAACGTCACTTCACAGCCGGCTGTCAAAACCATAGATCCGCTATGATTTTTAATGTTGCCCGATTATACGGAACACCCTGAATAATGATTAGAATTAGAGACCCTCCCCCACTTCCTCCCCCCCTTGCCGACTCTGACCCAAAGCTTTTTAATGAAACAAAGTATTGTTAAAGAAATTACGGTTTCGACTTGATTTTAAACCGTGTCTTCAGAACAAGATCAGAATAAGAATCAAATTCGTTTGTTCTTTAAAACTGTGGATACAAAAGATGATTTTGAACTTTTCAAACATCAGTCTTTTAAATTATTTTTTGACAGAGCTTAATACGATAAAGGTTAATGTTTTGATGCGTGTTGCTCAATCACCTCGTAACGTCTGAACGGATCGGGTAAAAATTTGGAATGTAGATATATTACCCTCTCGAAGAATACTTAACCAGCTGGAAACTATGTGTAAAATACTTCGAGGAAAAATCGATGCACCGTATCTTTGTAGCCAGCTATGTTTTTTTTTTAATCTGGAATAAAATGACTTTCATTTCATTCATTTCATTTCATTATGTGCCTTATTTGTCCAGGATAAGTACCTCGGGGTAGAAGGCACGAGCTATTTGCCGTTCCTAAGTGCAGAACGGTAGCGCATGCTACGTCACCGGTGCCGCGATCTCTTGGTGCGCTCAATGCTATGCTAGGTGTGAAACCGAACTGCGATGTATTTGACGACGACTGGAGGGAACTGGACGTCTACTCTATTTCTACGAAAACGTAATTTCGAAAAAAAACTCGTGACTTTCCGTCTCTCGTTCTACTTCGTTTTGTCCGATACAACATTGTTTGACGTTTAAATGTTCTGAGCATACTCTAATTAGAGTATGCTTAGAACATTTAAACGGACAAAACGACGGATCGAAGTAGAATCGGAGTTGGAAAATCGCGAGTTTATTTCGAAATTACGTTTTCATAGAAAGAGAGTAGACGTCCTGATGTCGGAATGTTTATTGTTCTGTGAACGAATGTTATAATGAGTACTAATTTAATATTTTGGACTCTTACCTTCCAGTAATGTAAATTTCTTGTTTTGTATACTTATTAATTTACAGAGTATTCGTATGTATTGGTATTTAATTTATTGTTAATATTGACATTTAATTTATGACATCTTTTTTAGGGTTCCGTAAAACGTAAAAACGGAACCCTTATAGATTCGTCATGTCTGTCTGTCTGTCTGTCTGTCTGTCCGTCCGTATGTCACAGCCACTTTTTGCCGAAACTATGAGAACTACACTATTGAAGCTTGGTAAGTAGATGTATTCTGTGAACCGTATTAAGTATTTACAAAAGTTTAAAAAAAAAAAAAAAATTAGGGGTGCCCCCCATACTGAGAACTGAAACTCAAAAATTTTTTTTTCATCAGCCCTACACGTGTGGTATGTCTATCGATAGGTATTCAAAAATGATGTTGAGGTTTTTAATATAATTTTTGTCTACACTGAATAATTTGCGCGAGAGACGCTTCCAAAGTGGTAAAATGTGTCCCCCCCCCCCCCTTCTAACTTCTAAAGTAAGAGAATGAAAAAACTAAAAAAAATATATGATGTACATTACCATAAAACTACCAACGAAAATTAGTTTGAACTCGATCTGATGAGTAGTTTTTTTTTAGTACGTCATAAATACACTATTATTAAAACTTCGATCAAAGTTACAACGAACTACAAGAACTATGTGTACTATGTATATTATGTTACTTGCTGCAACGGAACCCTTCATGGGCGAGTCCAACTCGCACTTGGCTACTTTATTTAAATTCATAACTTAGTTTAATTAATTTTGATTTGACTATGCATCGATTGATTATTTAAGATGTGTAATTAATTAGCATGACATAAATTGTTCCAATTTTATTTGCTATATCTCGTTAGTGTAACTGGCGATATGCCGTTATGACTGATTATAAATAAATATAAATAAATAAATAGTCTACTTTTTATCCCGATAAAACAACGAAACGGAAACTGCACGAGTAGAACGGTGCTGCTAGTTTAAACTAAGGCTTTCATCAACCTCAGGACCAATACATCAAATTGCTCGAAAATAATAAATTCTTTATTTATTTTTAAGAATTGAAGTATCGAGAGTTTAGCTGATGCAAGCGTGTAACATATATGTTGATGATTGGATGTTTGTTGCTCAATCACGTCGTAACGTAAAAACAGATCGGGCCGAAATTTTAAATATATGTAAGTAGATTATAGTCTAGCAGAATACATAGGTTTTATCCCAGAAAATAACGGGAAAGGGAGCTAAGCGGGTAACACCGCGGGGCGTTGCTTGTATACACTTCAAACTATGATCAATTGAGTTTTTGAAGTGAAAACTTCTTTAGGCGCGCCTAGACAAATTTTTCGTAGGGGGTAAATTGAATTCTACCATCACGCTCAGGTATGATAAGAAATCTTCGGGTAAACTCGGGATCTTGGCGATTGGGCATCTAGAAATGCGTCAGCCAATGGGAAATGGTGACAGAGCGTGGCGTCGCCATCATGGCATGGCCATCTAGATATGCGTGAGGCAATTGGAAATGCAGACGCATTTCTAGATGGCCATGCCATGATGACGAGGCCACGCCCTCCGGTTACACCCGTGTAGTTTCCAAGGTAAGCTATCAAATTCTGAGTTATAAGTTTTCACTTCTATCGGCAGTTCCTATGACTGCCATTTTTTTTTTCATCATTAATTTGAAGGTTATTGTTGTATGATCAACCGATCTGTTCTCAATTCTATATTGCTAAAGACAAAGTCTGAAATGGTAGGACTGTTAGCAGAGTCCGCCTGGGGAAGCACCACACCTTTGCCAGTTATTTTATCACCAAGCAGTAGTGTGCAAACATTACTGTGTTACGGTTTGAAGGGCAATGTTTTCAGAGAAATTTTCACTTCAATAAGACAAAATCAAAATTGTAAAGTAGCCAGAACAAATTGTAGCTCGTCATCGTATCAGCTTTCAAAAAGGAAGCCGGTACCCCTGACGTTATCGCGTCTCGAGTTAAAAACAACAAACTTTGGAGTAATTCATTTCATCAAATAATAATTCGTACTCAGAGGTTTATTAATATTGGAGTGGGATCCGCAACATTCCCGTTCCTTGTAGCGGATGTCGGGAATTGTTTACAACTTATTGAGTGGGGAATTAACTCTCCAAAATAAACTCTGAGACCAAAAACGGTGAAGTATATTTTTAGGTAGAAGCTTAAATTACCGCCGCATTAATTTACTTTGGCTCGATGAGTTATTTTTAAATGAGAAAAAATAATCATGCAGAAATTATATTAGAACATTATTTAAACATATTATTTTGACCTCTATGTCACCACCTTGCCTTTTTTTCTATCGGAATGCTCGTAGCTCGAAAAAGCGACATCGTTTCATGATTGAAATTCCAAAGACACGAACGAAGATATTTGACTCTATTTTTGTGATAAGAACGTCTACGCTTTGGAATGCCTTGCCTGAGTGGGTTTTCTCTGTTGGTTACAATCTTTGTGTCCTCAAATCGAGAGTGAATCGGTTTCTTCTAGGTTAACACGCTTCATCGTAGACCGCATCGTCGCTTAACTTCAGGCGAGATGGCGGCCAAGTGTAAACATATAAAAGTTTAAAAAAATGTCAGTCGGATTAGTAATACTGTAACTAATTACATTCGTTATCAGTTATAGGGTCGCTAGCATTTTTTAAATTCCCCATTAGACCAAAACCCATATAACGCATTATCCCATATAAACACGGTAAAGCTATGAAACAAACTGTTGTTCCCTTGATATTTATGTATGTTTACAGTCAATGAAGTAAGTGAATAGTTGGCGGTTATAATTTAGCACTGAAACCTAGTAGGTTGTTAGCACTGTCCCTATATAGTAAAATGGTTCCTTCTTATCTAACTATACCTACCGCAACAGAAAGTAGCACTTGAGCTATTCCAGAATTTAATCTCTTTTCGAAATTTCATCCAGAACTGTCCAGTACCTAACTCTTGTATGAATGAGCAACTAATATTCACACATACAAACAAACTTTTGTGTTAATACATATCAGTAAAACGTATATACCGCGTAGGGTTCCTTACACACGTACTACGTAAAGAGCTCCCTATTGGTATTATCTAAAATTATCTTTGATCTCTCTGGATCTTATCTAAATTCATAATTTGTTGTAAAGTAGTCGAGCCGCCGAGTTCGAGAGTTGAGGGCTGGTTTGATTATCTTTACCCTCCCACCCGCACTTCACGAGTATAACGAGTCGGCGGGGTGCGAGCGGCGGGCGGCGGGGAACGCTTCTCACTACATTTACTCTGAAGGTAATGGACTGACTGTTTACAAGATAAGTTATAATACTTTGAAATATGAAAATGAAAAAACTCGAAAGGAACGGCTGTTTAATGGTTTCTTTTACGATATCTTTAAGAACAGTCAAGTTTAGGTACTTGTGCTATTTCGTGATAGCTGGTCATATCTGTAGTATTAACCGATAACCTATAAGGTAGACGGATTCTACAGCAAAGACGTCACACCACCGACCCAACACACGTTGCATAGGACGCCTAGAGACTAGACGGAGAGAGGTTTTAAACTGGTTGTAGCTCGGAAAACCGACATCGTTTCACGATTGAAGTTCCAAAGACTCCAACGACGAGGTTTGATTCCACATTCGTCAGTTGAGTGGGTTGATTTCAATCTTGATATACTTAAGTCGAGAGTAATTTTGTTCCATCTAGGATCTAGCATGCTTTGCAGTAGACCGGGGGGTCTACCGCCTAACGAAAAACGCTTTGACGCTTTGGCATTGCCGTCTCTTTCATTTCAAGCGAGAAGAAAACAGACAGCAATGTCAATGTCAAGCGTTTTTCGTTAGACAGTAGACCCCCCGGTCTACTGCAAAGCATGCTTTCCTAGATGGAACAAAATTACTCTCGACTTAAGTATATCGACTTAAGTATCGTCATTTAACATCAGGGGCGTACGCGGCCAAATGCAAAACTATCCGTATCAAAAACAAACTTGGGAAGACCCGCGTTTCACCGCTCGTGTGTTGTTCGTGCGAGCGCTATCAACCCGGCGACTGCGAACGTTCCACATTACCTATATCTTCCCGGAATTATAGCAACAAATCTCCGAAGACAAAGAAAAACATATTTTATATGGTTAGCGCCGCTTCGCCCGGAACCGCGGGCGTGAAGCTGAAATACTAAAATATAGCGCTTGTGATAAAATGAAGCTCATGTAAACCTGCGTTAGCCAGGCGAGCGCCAATACCGACAGTATTAGTATACTCCAAATATTATGTAAAAAAAGCTAAATAAAACGTTAAAGAACATTTTTAGGAAACTATGCCAGTTGCTTAAAAAGTTACCACAATATTTCAAGCACTGGATCACTATGGTGGATGGCCTTGACTCTGTCCTTACAACACAAGTCCAGTTCAATGTAATGAAAACATTTAGTGGACTGCCTATGCTAAATTTTTAAAAGGAGGACTTAGTCGTGAGATTGGCTTTCCTGCTTGTTCCACTTCAATCTATCCTTGTATTATACAAGAAACAAAACACCAGTTTTATAGAAAAAGTAGGTTTGCAACTTAGTGAATGTTACCAAAATATGTTTCAAATTGTTTTATCACCTCTTGTCACATAATGTTGAAGACACATCATATTTATGATTCATATGGTAAGTGTATGAAAAGGTTCAAGAAATGGCGTGTGTAGTGTGTTACCAAGATCTGGTTAGGGTTTAGGGCCCGGGCTCTTCTGCTCTTGGTCAAAATCCGATAGACAATAGAGGCCGCTCGAGAATAGATGTAATTACAATTGAAACATATATTTGAATTACTAATTCCAACAATTAAATATGTGTACTGTGTAGTACACATATTTAAAATTAATAGCACAAATTTATTGATGAATTGTTGGAATTAGTAATTCAAATATAATATGTTTATTGGGTGTATATGTTATATAGGTTTATATATCTGGGTGTTTCTATGTATAATAATAAATAGGTATGTATTTAAAACTATATAAGTGTTATGTCAGCTATCTAGCCGCCCTAGCACAAGCTTTGCTTAGTTTGGGGTCAGATGGTGTTGTGTGTGAATTGTCCACCAATATTTATTTATTGATTACCCAATCTGACCTCGTCGAGGAAATCCCTTCCTAGCTGAGATCCGTATAACGCAAACAATACACCCTCCCAACACGGACAGAGTACAATACGTCTCTCGGTTGACGAGGTCAAGTTATTCAATACTGATCTTAATGATTCAAGTTTGCCGATCTTGTTTTTTGCAATCAGTTAACACTGGATGTTTTAAACTTTACTGAAATTTTCGTGTAAAACCTTTACAGTATTTATTGAAGTGAAAACTTCTTTTGGCGCGCCTAGACAGATTTTTCGTGGGCTGTGAATTGAATTCAATTGTCACGCTCGGGTATGATAAGAAAGCTTCGGGTAAAATCGGGACCATAGAAATACGTCAGCAAATGGGAAATGCTGAAGGGGCGTGGACAGGCCATCATAGCATGGCCATCTAGAAACACATCAGCCAATGGGAAATGCTGACGCATTTCTAGATGGCCATGCCATGATGGCGAGGCCACGCCCTCCGGTTACACCTGTGTAGTTTCCAAGGTAAGCTATCAACTTCTGAGTTATAAGTTTTCACTTCTATCGGCAGTTCCTATGACTGCCAATTTTTTTATTGTACAGTTTTATACAAAGCTGTTTTTATTGTACAGTTTTATACAAAGGTAATTTTAGGTAAAGGTAATTACCACTGATATAAATCAATTGATTTATATCGATGGTAATTAGTATGTTTTCTCTTTGTAAGTTTATATTTTTATGATTTTTTAGTATTTATAGTTTTATTACTTTAGTTTTATGATATTTTTTTTACTGAATAGCGCAAAATTATCTACAAGTACGTTTCCACTCGACCCCCGAGATATAAATATCACACTTAGTTTAGCGCTCGCAGATAGTGTGTGTAAGTATTTATGTGTATGTTATTCACAAACCAGCACTGGACCAGCGTGGTATATTATGGTTTCGTTTTACTTTGACTTTGACAATTTAAAGGTCACAGCACACATAATAACTGAGAAAGGGATCATCACCGTATCGCCTCGAGCCGTTTAGTACTGTTTGTATGAAACTCCCTACAGCAACGCACACTAATCGGAATCGTAACGTAATCGCCTCGCCTCAGAACAGGCTCCGAACCGCGATTCAGGTCGGCCAGCGGTCGGCGAGCGGTAAGCGCGGTGTCGCCGAGCCGTAGCCGAGTTAACGTTTAGGAGCTGATACGCGTTGCTTACGTGTATACGTTTGGTTGACGTCTGGTTGACGGCGAGGCGAAATGCGATACGGTGCCGATCCTTTTCCAAGTTGATAATTATGTGTGCTGTGACCATTTGACGAAAATATAATGATAATACATTTTCAGAATAGTTTTGTCAAGATTTTTTAAATTACAACTCAAGATGTATATTTGTATCAGCAAAAGGTACATGATAGATACATACAATTTTTACTTGACTTAAGTTATACAAAAACTTGTTACGAAAATTCCTACAAATTTGGAAAAAAATAGCGACCTTATCGCTTTCAACATTACATTATAAACTTACCTAGTCTAACATAGGTTTTTTAATCTCACGCGTTTAAGAGTTAACTGGCGGCGTTTTCAAATTTACGGAGACACAGATTTATTTTTAGGTATTTACAAGCTGCCTTCCCGGTCAGTTTCATCGCTAACCCTAAATAACAATCCCGTTGTTCTTGCCAAGTTCTCCGGCCGCCTCGCGCTCACTCCCGCAGTATATCAGTATTTTCGCGAGCAATAAAGCTTTTTTACGAGTTCCTCTTGATATATGAAATCAAATGTTTTGTGTGAGTACAACCCACGGCGTATGAATAACTGAATTACCGCTCTCCCCCCTTCACGATTCTCCCCGCTACATCTACATATAAGTTACACTCAAACACACCAGATAATGCTCCGGATGACGATAACCACATCTCCAGTTTCTGTTCTCAACAAAAGTTTTGGCTCGACTGTGCCAACTACACCGTGAGTTTTCACTAAACTTAGCTGGTATTGTGACTCAGAATTATGTTTGTCCATATAGTCGTCAAGTGTGGGTTGGATTCTATGACTAGGGCGTTTCTATGAAGACGAAAGTTTTGATGTTTGATGCATAATATATTTATGTTATTTATCTATTTTTGTCATAAGAACGTCTAGGCTGTGGAAACTGCCTGAGTGGATTTTTCCGATGGTTATCACCATGATTGTGTCTTAAAATCGAGAGTGAATCGGTTTCTTCTAGGTAAACACGCTTTATCGTAGACCGCATCGTCGCTTAACATCAGGACATCTACTCTAACTCTACGAATACGTATTTTCGAAAAAAAACTCGTGACTTTCCTACTCTCGTTCTACTTCGTTTCGTTCGATACAACATTGTTTGACGTTTAAATGTTTTAAGCATACTCTAATTAGAGTAGGTTTAGAACATTTAAACGGACGAAACGACGGATCGAAGTAGAATTGTAGTTGGAAAGTCGCGAGTTTATTTCGAAATTACGTTTTCGTAGAAAGAGAGTAGACGTCCAGGAGAGATAGTGGTCTAGTGTAAATCTATAAAAGTAAAAAAAAAGTCGAGACGGATCGAGTTGAAATTTTGAAGACAGTGAGATTATAGTTTGGAATAACACATACACTCTTTGTCACAGGAAAATCAAGGGAACAGGAACATCGCGGGTAAAATCGAGAGGCGCTGCTACTAATAACAACATGTATTCAGTTCGGCGGCTGCTTAAAGTATCAGACCGGCAGTAACACACCGTCAAAGTATTGATAGATTTCTATGCTTCTATAGGTTCTGAGTTGTGCGGGCATTGCTCTCATATAGAGCTTTGCCATGTTATTTCACAGTGTGATTATTATTTGAGTGAGAGAACTCTGCTTGTGTTGAAACTAAAGTAAATATTCGAACTTTTTACTTCATTTGGAAATTGGTACATGAAAAGTTTATTAAATAGCTATACCGAGATATTTTCGTATACATAATGTTATTAAAGTTTGACATGTAATATAATTGGTTATGAATAAATATTATGACTATGACTATGACTAACTATCTCCGGGTTATTTATTTATCTTTCGTAATTAACGTGTAAATCGCATGTGATACGGTCGGTTCAGCTTTTTTTTTTTAAATAAAGAGTGACGAGACGAGCAGGTCATGTGCCTGATGGTAAGCAACATGCCTGCCACATAACAGCACAGTGACACGCAACTATTGCAACATGAACAGTCCAAAAACCTAGCACTGCACTGCGCTCGTCACCCAGAGATCTAAGTTGTTATATCTCTAAGCCCAGTAATTTCTCTGGAAACATTGCCCTTCAAACCGGAACACAGTGATGTTTGCACATTGCTGCTTGGCGGTAGAATAACTGACAACGGTATGGTACTTCCCCAGGCGGCATAGGCCATAGGAGCTTGGCATAGGTTTCAGCCACATCGGCGGAGTTTTCCGTATGGAATAGGTACGCGTAAAGACTCCCCGTTTGAATTGTGTGACAACCCGATGTTTTCAAGTCGAGAGTGAATAGATTTCTTCTAGGTAAGCACGCTTCATCGTAGACCGAATTACCACTTAATACCAAGCAAGACGGTGGGTCAAGCGGAAATCTTAAACAAAATGCAACAACCAGTTCTCTAGTGTTTCGTTTCTAGCTTCAAACTCGCTTTGCAGCTCTTTATTCTTGCTTACGCAACCAGCCATGACGAAATCATAAAACAGTGACGTAACTTAACGCCGAGATCGTAAAAACCGAAAACGATCACCGTGACGTCACGAGGAAAACTGCATTGACAGGGCAACGCGATCCGAATAACAAGCAATTTTGGCCAGACAATTGACGCTCAACCATGCACCGCCAATGAGAACTGTACTCCCTTATAATAAGGTTCACGGTTGCGGGATAGGAAATGTCGAGTGGCGTGTTTCTCGCAAGATTTACGAAATAAGGTAGCATAGTACAGGGTCTGCCAGGCCTATTACCCCCGTACCACGATACGGATCCGGAGGGACCCACTTTATAGCGGTTCCAACTACGCTATGACTTACAGTTTTTTCACGAGCTCGTAAAATACGGACAAGTACAATTGAATTTGGCCACGGAGAGTTCCGTAACGCTTTGTTTTGAGGGGATCTATGGCAGTTCCTATTCTTATTCGACTTGGGAGCGATAAGTCCGGCACTAACGTTCCATTTGGGACCTTTTGTTCATTTTGCCGCCATTATACACTCAAGCTAATCTAGTTCCTTTTAGTAGTGAGGTGAAGTTCTGGATCATTGGTATAGATGCCCCAGCAGTGAAGACGATGTTGTCATCGAGTCATCAAGATAGTGTGATGACTTTATACTTATAAGAGTATGTGTTGTCAGTTATCGTCGATGGCCTCGATCGTTCGATACCAAATTAAGACACTTGTACCAAGTGGACTACGATTTACTCAACATTATCATCAGCGCTAATTAAGCCACAGCCAGCCATAGGCCTCTCTCATGATACGTCACTTAGCCCTATACTTGGCTTTCCTTCTCACTTTTTTTCGTCACTTCAGTGAGTTTCAAAGCGTCCGGTCCTACGTTTGCCAGTTCATGATCTCTGCTCTAGAATATCTATCCCAACTGCAGATGTAACCAGCCTACCACTGAAGGTCTACTACGACGGATTGAATCCACTCATTCCGTCTCCAAACGAATGCAGGATTTATTTGTGTCTTCTACCAACTATTTTTTTGGAATGGTTAAAGGAGCTTTTTAATCTCATCCCGGCCGCAGTATTCTACAAACGTACAGGCCGACAGCGTCAGGGGACTCCTCTCACGTCCTGCTAAATTGGATAACACACACTGGCCGGTGCCTTTTTTAGAACATGGAATAATCTCCCTACATAATACTTTGGAATAGTATTGTAAACTTAATGCATTTAAAGTTGTAACGTTGTAAAACTAGATGGCGCTAGTGTCGTTTTAGTAACTGAAAATGATACGGTTACAACTTTTTTTTTATACTTTAGAGTGACGAGACATGATAGTCCAAATCATTACCTAGCACTGCACTGCGCTCGTCACCCAGAGATCTGAAATATTATATCTCTAAGCCCTTTAATTTCTCTGCAAACATTGCCCTTTAAATCGGAACACAGTAATGTTTGCACATTATTACTTGGCGGTAGAATAACTGGCAAAGTTGTGGTACTTCCCCAGGCGGACTCTGCCAAGAGTCCTACCACAAATATTTTAGGTACGGTGTAAGCTGTGTTTGTCTTCTAGTTGTTAGCAATAAATGACCATACTCGTAATCACTGGTCACTTTTTTCACTTACAGTTTCGTATGCAATCGTACAGCAACGAACATTTGAAATAAAGTGGCCAAGTGCGAGTTGGACTCGCCCATGAAGGGTTCCGTTGCAGCAAGTAATTTAATATACATAGTACACATAGTTCTTGTAGTTCGTTGTAACTTTGATCGAAGTTTCAATAATAGTGTATTTATGACGTACTAAAAAAAACTACTCATCAGATCGAGTTCAAACTAATTTTCGTTGGTAGTTTACATGGTAATGTACATCATTAATTTTTTTTAGATTTTTCATTTTCTTACTTTAGAAGTTAGAGGGGGGGGGGGACACATTTTACCACTTTGGAAGTGTCTCTCGCGCAAATTATTCAGTGTAGACGAAAATGATTTTAGAAACCTCAACATCATTTTTGAAGACCTATCGATAGACAAAAGGTATTTTATAAATAGGATACGATAAAAAGGAATTTTCAAGCAGCTGTTCGGGTTGGTGCTGTCAACGGCGATGTTGTAAATTTACCATCAGGTAGACTGTATGCTTTATCATCACACTTTCCATAAAAATGCAGGGCTTAAGTTTTATAGTACCTGTAAGTACTAGTTAACTAGAATTTTTTTTTTTGGTTTTCACTGTTCTGTACAAAAATGTTATCATAGTTTTCAAAGTTATGGATAAAGTAAAGAAAAAACATCGTGAAGAAACCGACATATTCTAAGGAATCTTTCGCCATACTTGTGACGTCGGCGATTCTTTACTGGATTATGGCCATGACTCTCCGTGAGAGAGAGAAAGCCCGAGCTCTAACAGTGGGGACATGAAATAAGCTGTTTATAGTCAATGTGCGGAACCCTTAGAGTGGCCCTCACTCGTACTCATAGGGGTGGGGTGCGGGGTGCGGGTGCGGGGTGCTATCCGATAGTAATTCAGAATTGCGACCGACCGGCGACTACAGCGGGATTGGAAACACATACAGAGGAATAGTTATTCAAAATATGTGAATCAAAGTACAGATGTTGTTTCAATTTACATTGCTTAACTGTTCAGTTATGTAGTTCTGTTTCTTTTAGATTTCAGGACAATTTTGGTATAAAAACTAACAAAAAAAATATAAATAAATATTGTTTGACAATTCTCACACAACACCATCTGACCCCAAACTAAGCAAAGCCTGTACTATGGCGGCCAGATAGCTGATATAAAAGTTATATAGTTGTAAATACATACATTGTTCCGTATAATCGGGCAACATTATATCGGCCATAAAAATCATAGCGGATCTACGTTTGACAGCCGGCTGTCACTTGTACGTTGTCTCTGGTCGCGGGAACGACAATGACGGGTTAGCTTTTCTAACTGGTGTTTTTCGGGATAAAAGCTTTAATATTGTGCGGGAACACGTTATTAACATTAATTGTGACTACTGGATTAGTGCTGGACTATTAATTGTGAAGTGGCTGCTGGATTGGCCGCTTCTACAACGCCGGACCGTTGCTTGTGCTGGGACGGGAGATCGTCTGGAATCTGTCTGGTTTGGTGTCCACATATTCCCTTTTCTGACCCCGTTCCTTATTCCTCTCGACCAAACTGGGCTTTGGACGACGCCGGGAACCCTACGTAAGTGATTTCTTTTCGGTAACTTGTTTGCAATTAGGGGGTAAACATTAAAATCGGTATATCTGCAAAATAATAATGTTCTAGACTTGCTATGGGCCCCAAGTCGGTATTTCTGGCATAAATACTATACGTACATACTATACATAGAAACATCCAGACACAGTGCAAATCTGTAAGTTGATCACAAAAAATTTAACTGAGTGGGAATAGAAACCTTGGCTTCGCAAGCAGAGTTACCCCCCGCTAAGCCACGAGGCCAGTCAACATAGTTGTTACACATTTTCCATCGCAACCCTCACGAATGATCTTAGTGTCACGCCGACCACACGCGCACCGTCGGCGCTGATAGCTCAGCGCGTTGTTCTCCAACCACCGCGCGCGCTGATAGCTACGCGTCAATCAAAAATGCTTCCTCGATATTCATAAATATATCTCGGCCATCAGCGCCGACGGTGCGCGCGCGGTCAGCGTGATCCTAAAATCAGCCTAAGAGGGCGCCTAGTGCCAGAAAACGAAAAAAGGACATTTTCGATGCCGCTCACTGAAGTTAAGAAACTAAAAATGACAAAAAAAATATTGACGTGTGGGTACAATCAAGAAGAAGCACAATAACCGAATAGAATTTTAAAAATCGATCAGAGTTTTTTACTATAAAAAAATAAAAATGACACCGAAAAAACCCGTTTTAATTCGAGTACTCGAAATTATCAGCGATGACCCCACATTATTTTTTGGTAATAAAATTCCTAATTGTACGTTCTAGTAAAGTAACCGAACACTTTTTCAAATGTATGTTTAATTATTGAGTAATTTAATAAAACTTGGTCAAAAATAGACTCCTGATTTAAAATTGATTTTTCCTCCAAACTGTGTCATGCTATTCTCGACTTTATGTATATCGCATTAAGAAACGCGTAGCGCGGGTGAAAACTGATTTTTCCCTGGCATTAGGCGCACTCATTTCTTCTCACCACTTACTACTATAAGTTTGGCGGTACTGGCAAAGGTGTCCAACTTCTCCACGGAGACTCTACAAAAGAGCCTTACCTCTGCAAAATTCGTAGTTTTTTTTTTAGTTTTGATTAAAATATTCCACGGTTCCACGGATTTTGAGGGCACTCATTTCGGTGATGCAAACCCATTTTTTTCCTGTCATAAAGTGCTAAACGCAGCTAAAGAACTTTTCACTCAAAAACCTATATTTCTGTCGCAGTGTGCTCTGCACTCCAGACCGGCGATGGCGATTCCGTACGAACTTTGCAAACAAACTGGCGGCTGATATTTTCAATCAGTCATTTCCATTCGTGCAGTATGTTGGCGCTCGGTTGAGTATGTTCGGGCTCGCTTGGAACGGCTCGCTTTATGTTCGTTACTACTTTATGCAAAAGAGTTAAATGGAACAGAAAATCGAAAATATGTATGAATAAAATACATACTAAATTTGAGTGTAGTTTCCCCACTAGATTGGATTGATAACGTAGTAGAAATGTTTTTAGGATGATTCTTTGTATATATATTTTTTATAGTAAAGAGTGACGAAACGAGCAGGACTTGTGCCTGATGGTAAGCAACATGCCTGCCATATAACAGTACAGTGACACGTAGCTATTGGAACATCAAGAGTTCAAATAATTAGCTAGCACTGTACTACGCTCTTTACCCAGAGATCTAAGATATTATATCTCTAAGCCCTGTAATTTCACTGGAAACATTGGCCTTCAAACCGGAGCACAGTAATGCTTACACATTACTACTTGGCGGTAATATAACTGGCAAAGGTAGGGTACTTTTCCAGGCGGACTCTGTCAAGAGTCCTACCACTACTAATACTCGGTTTGCACTTGACCGCCATCTCACCTGATATTTAGCAACGATGCGGTCTATTTATTTATTTAAGATTACACGCTTTACAATGAGTAGGTACATTGGTGTGCCAATGCAATACACATTATACCCTGTGCATAGGGAGTTGCGTATGGTAAAAAAGTTTCTTATATAATATAATTGAGTATAGTAAAAAAAAATCTTATATAACTTATGTAATATCATTAAATGTGCAGAGGTTGTTATATCGGTGACTTTGAAACATTTTGTCATGCAGGAAGTCGTCTATTTTGTAGTAGCACTTTTTTAATAAAATGTCTTTTAGTCTTTTTTTGAATTTTTTGGAATCGGTTTCCTCTCGTAGATTTTTCGGCAGGTGGTTAAAAATTTTATACATCATGTAATGAGGGCCTTTACGGACTATCTCTAGCTTTGGCTCCGGAGCAACTATTTGATGGTTTCTGCGAGTGTTTGCGTTGAAAGTGAATAGGTTAGGGTGTTGTTTGACAAATATTGCAGCCAATGGGGCGTGCGTGTGATTAAATAAGTACAAGTTTTTTTTAAGTTTCTTGTTAAACATTATTTGATATGATGACTGTTCCATGCGCTAGTGTCATTAATTGCTGAGTATTTTCCCGTACCCGTGAATATCGTGCATTAAACTGTATCACTTAAGAGTGCGCCTAAAGCCAGAAAAAAATCAGATTTCACCCGCGCGACGCGTTTCTTAATGTGATGTTCATAAAGTCGAGAATAGCATGACACAGTTTGGAGGAAAAATCAATATTTAATCCATTTTCATCCTCATCCATCCATTTAATCCAATTAGTCCATTTTTGATCAAGTTTTATTTTATTACTCAATAACTAAACATAAATTAAAAAAAGTGTTCGGTTACTTTACTAGAACGTACAAATAGGAATTTTATAACCAAAAAATAATGTGGGGTCATCGCTGATAATTTCGAGTACTCGAATTAAAACGGGTTTTTTCGGTATCATTTTTATTTTTTTATTGTAAAAAAACTCTGATCTATTTTTATAACTCTATTCGGTTATTGTGCTTCTTCTTGATTGTACCCACACGTCAATATTTTTTTGTCATAGTTTTTAGTTTCTTAACTTCAGTGAGCGGCGTCGAAAATGTCCTTTTTTCGTTTTCTGGCTTTAGGCGCCCCCTTACTTAGGTACAAGTTCGCGCGGAGACCGCGACAGGAGACCGCGACCGGAGACCAAGACAGGCACTTGACACTATGGAATTGTATGGGCGCCAGTTGGCGCCGCGACCGCGACCTCAACCTGTCTCGGTCTCCTGTCGCGGTCTCAGCGCGAACTGGCGCCCATACAATTCCATAGTGTCAAGTGCCTGTCTTGGTCTCCGGTCGCGGTCTCCGGTCGCGGTCTCGCGTCGCGGTCGCGGCGCGAACTTGTACCATATCTGTAACACTTTCGCAAATCTCACTTGTGACTCAGTGGGTAAGGAGTCTGCACCCTGCAACTGTGGGTTGTAAGTTCCAGTCCTACCCAGTGTAAACATAAACACAACTCTGTAACTCTTAAGAACTTATTTATAATACTATTAGTACAAAGGAAAAAGGAGGCAATTCGATGTTTTGGAAGATCAAAGAAAAGCTGCTTGTTTATCTTCGGAACCTTACTTTCATTCCACATTGTAATATTAAGCACTCCCCGAACCGCGGCGGCCGGGTTGTGAGATGTTGTTGTAAACAAACCGATGTAATACTATCTCCGGGTTCTGTTTTAAGAATAAATACCTAGTTGTAGCGAACAGTAGAAAGGTCGTAATTTTGGTTGTAGTAAAATAGGACGCTTTGCGGCGTTTTTTTTTTTAACCATTATTGGTTCGCACTTGACCACCATCTCGCCTGATGTAAAGCGATGATGCGATCTACGATGAAGCGTGCTTGCCTAGAAGAAACCGATTCACTCTCGATATGAAAGACACCAAGATTGTAACTATCAGGGAAAACCCACTCAGGCAACTCATTCCACAACCTAGATGTTCTTATCACAAACGTGGAGTCAAATCTCTTCGTTCGTGTTTTTGGGACATCAATCATGAAACGATGTCGCTTTTTTGAGATGCGAGAAGTCCGATAGAAGAAAGGGCTAGGTGGTATTAGATCAAGAACGTCTGCCTGAAGAAGTAGTTTGCTGGATATTCTATCATAAAGCAGTAATGTGCCAACATTAGTATATTCGAATTTGATCGGCAATACTTCAAGAGACATTCCAGGGCTCAGAAATAAATCGTAATTTGGTGTCTTCACATAACAAAAACTAATTTACACTGTTTTGTAATGGTCAGTAGTTGTGTTACCATCATGCGCATGTATTGTTCAACACGTCACTTTGTTGTAAAAAAATGGCAGCAATAGGGACTACCAACAAAAGTGATAAGTTAGGTACAGCTTAGAATTTTAGGATTAAGCTGCTGTAATGTTGCACAATGCATCACCTGTACAGCTACAGATAATTTATGTTGCCAGGATTTTAGTACTCTGATTTATTTTGAGATGATGTAAGATAAGAAAACTCTTTATTAAAAGGCACAAACAAAAGAAAAATTACAAAAGAAACTAAGAACTATTACACATTTATGACATTTTAAATGGCGGCCTTATTGCTCAGAGCAATCTCTTCCAGGCAACCGTGCATGGATAGGATTGTATATACAACAATGCGGCTCTTAATATTTATGATGTAAGTACCTACATAAGATTAAAACGACAAAAATAATTCAAGAAATTGATGCTGTTGTTTCCAAGAATTCGTAGTGGTATAACGGTTATATGGTCTGTGCATTTCAATTATTATTATCACAGTAATATTTTGTCCAACGGCAGAGTAAAGGCTGTTCTCCCCTCCCTTTAATTTTCCTGGTCCAAAGCGACCGTCTTTCAATCTTTCCTAAAAGTGCAAAAATACACCATTGCAAAGTTAAATTTACTTCAACAGATAATGATTGTTAAAGCCTTCAGACCCCTTACTTAGAAGATGAGGTTATCATTTGAACCAGAGGCTAGATGTCTCGTAAATAGCTGTCCCAATGAGTACAGGTTTACGAGTGGCTTGCTGCGGTTCCGTCGACGCTGTGAAGACAGTCAAGGCTTGTTCACATTAGGCTAGTATAATAGTCGAGTAATCTAGTAACAAGACGTGTCTGACAGTGAAAATTTAGTCGAGTAGTTTAGTAAGTGATTTAGTCGAGGCGATCCATTTTGTTCTATTTTCAACGGCCGAGTAGCACCCCCCACCACGCGTTCGTTGCTGCGCTCATTGGTTCACCGACTAAACAGGTCCGAACCAGTCGAATTGGCCTGGCGAGAAGAAATAACTTCAAAATTTATTTACATATGAGGAACATGAATGTCTGTGGAATACCTTATTTTATTGATCACACAAATTTCCTCATTCACCTCTTCTAATATAATAGCCATTATGATTAGCTTAATCATTCATTTATTTTGTTGCGTTTAGGCTTTTCATGTTGCAAAACACTACTCACTTGTAAACTGTTTCCAGAGAAATTACTGGGCTTAGAGATATAACATCTTAAATATCTGGGTGACGAGCGCAATGCAATGCTAGGTAATGGACTCTTTATGTTCCAATAGCTGCGTGTCACTGTGCTGTTATGTGCAGGCATGTTGCTTATCATCAGACACATGTCCTGCTCGTCTAGTCACTCTTTATTTTAAAAAAAAGTGTTGTAAACAAAAGCAAAGTGCGAACGGTTTTTGAGTAGTAGAGAGTATTTTAGTTACTAAATCACTCGCTATGATACTAAACTAGCTGAACGCGCGCGCGTTTCTTCGCCATGTATCGAAAATCGATCTTACCAATTCAAATTTTGAACAAATCCGTTTACTTTAGGTTCTAATGACGCAACCTTTAAAATATGACACATGCTGTAACGCAACGAAAGCTCTCAAAAAGCAATTTTTTTCCCCGTTTTTGTTACATTTTTCATTCCTGCTTGGCTCCTGTTGATATTAGCGTAATTTTAAATAGCCTATAGCCTTCCTTGATAAATGGACTATCCTACAAAGAAAGAATCGTTCAATTCGGACCAGTAGTTTCAGAGATCCTTGCGTTCAAACAAACATACAAACAAACAAACTCTTCAGCTTTATAATATTAGTATAGATTACTAGCCTAGTGTAAACTACCTATCCTCTACGGTGAAGAGAGGGGGACGGGTTTACGATAGGTAATGAGTTTCAGATGAAGGCTCGACTATAGCAGGCTGTACTGTCGTATCGATGATAATGACCGATTGGCTCTTTGATAGCAGATTTTAACAATACAATATACAACAGTTTATTGTACCACAAAAAAGCAATGATAAAACTTAAAACATTTTGGTCACACAATTTTAATCTCACTTTTAGAAATTTCTTCTAGGTAGCATGTTGTTTTGTAGGATAGTATTTAAATAAAGGCAGTGGTGTGTTAACACGTTTGTAGTACTTCTCTCAACCAGCTCTGCCGATTCTTATGACATGTACTTATTTTAAAGTACCTAATGAAAATAGGTCAAAACCAGTAACTTTTTTTAACCAGTTTTTACCAAGTAAATGTTGCAACAACCTTCCTGTCTATCATACATATGTCCCCAACAACTTCTCTATGTTCCAAATGTCAGTTCGATTTACTACTCTACGAATGTTAGCTTCAGCTGGCTGTTAAATACTTATTTAATCATGTTTGTTCAAATTAATCAAAGTACGTTCTACTTTGTGGTAAAGAGATTTATTTTTTACTTTTTAGTTTACTGTTTGAAGTCGGGTTTTTTTTTTGTTAAAATTATTTTATATCAAATTCCAATTGAATGCGCGAAGAGTATCGCGATCCCCAAGTTAATCTCACACGCAAAATTGAACAGACAAATTCATAAGCGGAAAAAAGAATAGGAGGAAAAGGGACTCACGAGATCTACGTCACAGCTCGGGAACATCCAGCAGGCGGCCGCCTGAGTACAGGCTAGCAGCCAGGTCTCCTCCAATAGCTCACAAATATATAGCACAGAACAATCTAGTTTCTATAGTTTTTTGGATTAATAACAGGGAGCACGTCACACCCCTGTAACGATTATAACGATTATCAACACACGCTTATTAAGGCCGTTCCCCCAGCAAATGACCTTGAGTATTTCTTACATCATCACACACCGCAAGAAAGAGCAAGAGAGAAACAGTAGGATTTGTCGCTGTTTTATGCTCAAATTTTAGAATAAGCTATACAAAATCAGATTTTGGTCTTTTGAAAAAAACATTTCTACCAAAATGTTCGTAATAGAATTGCCTATCTGTTGGTGTAAGTATTAAATCCAAATAATGGCGGGTTTCCGAGTAGATGCATGATAATTACAATTATTTCTATTTATTACGGTTTCGTTATGAGGAGATTATTTAAACAATAAGTTCATTAACAAAAAAAGGAAACTACAATTTTGAAGCCAAGAAATTGTAGAAATGTAATGTATTTTTTATCAGTTGATATTTGTTTTGGCTAATGAGTAGATAGCTCTGAAAACTGGACAAAAAACGCATTTTGCTGGGGGACGCACCTTAAAGTGATAGTTCTTCGTACGATGCTCGCGCGACGGGTCAATTCGTTAAAGAGACAAGGACGGACAGGATATGAAATATGGTAGGAAAGGGAGACGGAACAAATGAAAATGTCTGCTCATACAATACTAGCTATTTAGCGTTAACACCAATAATCGCAGCATCATTTTTTGGCGTGAATTTAATTACACAAACTGTCGTTTTACTTTAACATTTTATTTTGACATTTTTCATTATGTAATTGATATTGTACAATAACGTTTCCGGGGTCAGTTAGTCCCCTCCCACTTATATGTACTCGGTGATGTGGGTTTGTATGTTTGTATAAAAGATTGCAACTCTTCCCGTCCTTTTCCCAGTACAAAAAACGCATTTTGCCGCTATAATAAGTAGCCTATGTGTTCTTTCATGACCATGATCATCTCCCTGTATTCCAAATTTCATTCCGATCCGTTCATACGTTGCGACATGATTGAGCAACAAACATCCATACATTGACATTTATAATATGTATTAATAGGATATAGTTAGTAGGACGTACAAAATTTCATTCAGATCCCTTCAGTACTTTTCGCTTGAAAAAGTAATAATCACACATACATGCGGAGAGAGGGCACCACTGTGCCACGATAAACATCGACTCCGTATATTAGTGCAAATTAAAAATATGAAATGTGCAAATTATAAACAAGTGATACTTAATATTAAAAACAAGTACAATAGAATCATTAACAAGTGAATATCGTAATACATTGTGGGCAAACAGAAATAACAGTGAATAAATAACTAATAACCGCGCAAAACAGCGAAGTGAAAACCAACCGATATCTAAACTATTATCAGCATCTTCCGTGTTAAATTGTTATCAGTGGTGTACAAACAAGTGAACAGAGTTTAAATACTAATTCACAACATTCAAGCATAAATATCAAACTTTTAAAAATAACAAAGTTTTAAAATCGACCAATGATTTTGCAATTTTGATCACTAAAACAGCGCCATCTAGAGGAAATACTCGATAGTAAATTGGATGTTAAACAGCTATCCCGCCATCTAGTACCAAGTCAAAGCAATAGAGAGCAGCACACGGAACAAAAAACACGACAACAATAATCACTACATTAAAATAACCTAAAATATAACCGATAGTCATGGAGGAAATTATGAGTATGCTCAAGAAAATTCAAAATGAGTTTAATGAGCAAAAAGCAACAATCGTGCAATCAGCTGAAAAAGTGACAGAGCAAGTTACACAAAATATAAACCACACATTGGAAGAAAAGTTCAAAACAATAGATAGAAAATTTGAAAATCTCAAAGAAAATTTAGAAAACCAAAATAAAAGATTAAACATTCTCGAAAGACAGGCAAGAGTGAGGAACAATGTATTTTTTGGTTTAGCGGAAGCTGAAACATCGTACGCAGATCTAGAAAACAACATATTAAGATTTATAAATAAATTTTTCACTGTAGGGATAAAACTCAGGGATATACAAGAAACCAGGAGAATAGGGAAAAAAAGTGAAAACCCTCGGCCGATTATCGTACAATTTACGACACTGGGTACAAATATTGAAATTTTTAAACAGAGGAGAGTATTAAAGGATACTACTTTCAATATAAAACAAGATTTTCCACAACATGTTCTAGAAAAAAGAAGGAAACTGCAAGAACAAGTAAACATCGAAAAAGAGAAAGGAAATTTTGCCACCATTATGTACGACAAATTGATAGTACATAATAAAAATACAGACAGTTCCAGCAGCAAGAAAAGAGCTCTGCCAATGTCACCAAACTACCACGATTCTACGCAGGTCGAACCAAAAACACAAGCACCCAAAAAGAATAAAACTCAAAGAGACGAAGAACGACAAAGAACGTCAAGTCTATCAGAAAAAGTCGTCAAACCGGGTATCCTCGGTTATCTAACCACTAGAAACCAAAATACTGATAATTATCAACACAACCTACCAAATACTCTAAAAACAACAAACAATAGCAATTAATGCCCTCTCTCACGAAGAATAAATTACAAATAAAAACAAACACCAAACCACATCAGATCTTCCAAGCCGGCTGGTCCCCGTGGAAGACTACTACCACAACCCTCCAGAGAAAACAACAGCAATTATACATATATATCGAATACTACAAAAAGCAATTATCAAAACATTACATAAAACAACTTACAACGTTAAATCTCTCTCGACTTATTCACATCTACTTAAACTAACAAAATCCTTAAAGAATGTAAAGTACGTAAGATGACGGCATAAAAACAGCAGGAACATACTGGATTCAGGCTACAAAAGATAGAAAACGTCGACTATCTCTGGAGGAGGCCTTTACCTTCCACTGAGAGGGGTTCTTGCAATTGAAATGCACGAAAAATTGCAAATTATTATCGTGTTTGGAAAGTTTATTGCATTATACATATAAACATCGAATTATTATGAAATTAACTATTACTACAATACAAATTGCAACATTAAATGAAACAATTTATATTTACCTACTTGTACTAATCAAGAATCAACAATTTCTACAATCGAATTAATTTAGCATGCACACTGTTTTTAAAATTATCAATCTGTATAATTTTTGTAAAGCAAGAAATAAAAGGCTTTTTTATTTTTTTATTTTATTTTATTTATACATGCGAATGTATTCGCATTTATAATATTAGTAAAACCACCGTGATTAGAATGGTAGTCTGCATGATCTTATACCACCTAGCCCTTTCTTCTATCGGACTTCTCGCATCTCAAAAAAGCGACATCGTTTCATGGTTGATGTTCCAAAAACACGACGAAGAGATTTTACTGTCCTGCTCGTCTCGTCCATCTTTAATTTAAAAAAAAAAATGTATGTACAGTATTATGTAAGTAGGTAATATTTTGTATGTAATCGAGTCACATTTTATGTGGACACGTTTTTGTATCAAATAAATGAATATGTGTATTTGTTTGTCCTCGCCCATTCTCACTGAGAGACGATCACAGCAGGCTAGCGGAGGAAATGAGATCATAGCACTTCGCCGCGCCAAAACTAAATCATATTCTGTTCACTACTTCTATGCTCAATGGTTATACAAAGCTACATACATACTACATACTAAGCTAGAATGTTATTTGTGCCACATTCTGTTACCCCGAGTCCAGTGAAATGGTATTTGTGAAGTGTAAACTTCTTTTGGCGTACCCTACACAATGATTTTTCGTGGGCTGTGAATTTAATTCTAGCGTTACGCTAGTAATTGAAAGAAGTCTTGGAGTGAACTCGGGACCATGGTCATCTAGTCTTTAGAACACTTATTTTGATGTCAAAGCTTTGAAGACTTAATCCAGACTAGCAGTGTCCACCGGTTTTACCCGTGTAGTTTCCAAAGTGAGTTATCAAATTCTGAGTTATAAGTTTTCACTTCTATAGGCAGTCCCTATGATTGGCATTTTTTTTATTTTTTATGAGGTTTAACTTGACCGCTAACCGCTGCCTTACCTGATGTTAAACGGCGGTGCGGTCTACAATGGAGCGTACTTACCTTTAATATAGTTTTTTAGAGAGTGATGGCAAAGTTCCTATAAAATATAAACAGAAATTTGACATGGGTCAGTACAATTGTAATAAAAACATATTATACTCATATAATGCTTGACAGTTTTCTGTGCAATAATTATTATAATACAGTAAAGTAGTAATTTCAAACTTTGAAAATGTATTCAATTTGTCTTCTATCTTTTGTTCTTATTTTTATTAATTGACGTGTAAATTGGACATTTATTAATAACGTACTTTGACTTAAGAAGACACCGATTCACTCTCGATTTGAAAACATGAAGATTGTTACCATCGGGAAAAAATCACTCCGGCAACTCATTCCACAGCCTAGACGTTCTTATCACAAATTAATATAGAGTCAACCTGCTTCGGTCGAATTTTTATTCTTTTTCTTTGCATAGTCAATCGTGAAACGATGTAGTTTTATCAAACTACAAGTAGAACGATAGAAAAGAAGGCAAGTTGGTATAACAGCAGATCAGTTTCACATCATTTGTTCTATGTAAAAAAATTGGCAGTCATAGGAACTGCCGATAGAAGTGAAAACTTATAACAGAATTTGATAGCTTGCCTTGGAAACAACACGTGTGTAACCGGAGGGCGTGGCCTGGGCATCATGCCATGGCCATCTAGAAATGCATCAGCCAATAGGAAATGCTGACGCATTTCTAGATGGCCATTGCATGATGCCCAGGCCACGCCCTTTCAGCATTTCCCATTAGCTGACGCATTTCTAAATGGCCAATGGCTATGGATTACCCGAAGATGTCTTATCATACCCGAGCGTGACGGTAGAATTCAATTCACAGCCCACTAAATATCTGTCTAGGTGCGTCTAAAGAAGTTTTTACTTCAAAAAATGTGAAAATGTTTAATTATGAAATTATATATAGTGTTAGGAATCCATGCAGAGTCTGCCTGGGGAAGTACCACACCTTCACCGGTTATTCTACTACCAAACAGACGTGCAAACATCGCTCTGTCCCTGTTCGAAGGGGAATATTTCCACAGAATTTACAGAGCAGGACTATAATATAAATCATCTTATATCTCTTATAGTGCAGTGCTGAGAATTTAAGGAATTATAAGTAGGTAAATGTAACATGTAAGTAACAGTGAGTTGGAATGCTTTTATATTTCTCCTAAATAGCTAGACTGCTTTATTTTTGTGTGTTTGTTTGGCTGGATTGGAAAATGATTTAAAAAATGTATGCTTATGTTTTTTGCATGTGCACAGAACAACGACGTCTGTCGGGTTTGCTAGAGTGTATCAATGTTACCTTTATAAGTCGAAATTATCATTTTGTCATTCATTTTTAAAAAAATTATACATTGGAGTCTATTGAAATTATTTATTCTTTTCATACTCCCGTCTCTCGTCCTCGCATCGTGAAGCTCTCCCTTAGCTTAGCTCGATGCTTATTACTTAGCCTAATGCCAAAGCCGCAAGCAGGTTGAGTGAAGGCTCACACCAGATATACATCCTAAATGAACAGCGAATAAACTCCAGAGATGAGAGCTTTGTAAAACAGCGGCTGAAACACAAAGCTCCAAAAACTGCGCGGTTTTTTTACTGAGGTTATATTTCAAACGACTACGAAAATGTTGTCTGTGTAAAGCGGGGACAGACTAGGCGTTTTCAAATGCGTGTTTAATAAAACACCTAGGTATTTGTACTGAAGATTTTTATAAGTAAGCTACGTCTGTCTGTGCGCCAAACCACATTATTACAATACTATACCATACATACATACAATACAAAACAATATACTACACCATTTTTTCAAGTCGGTTTATAACTATAAATATAAAAGCGAAAGGTCACTCATTACGAAATATCAGAAACAACAAATGCTAGGAGTCTGAAATTTTGCGTGGAGGTGTCGTTTAGCACTTAGGCACTCGCTAAAAACCGAGCGTGAAACAGGGGATGAACGGTTGTATGAAAATTCTGTCATCTTTCTGTCTCTAACACAAACCTACCTACAGAACCCTAAAGTCTATGTACCAAATGAAATTTGGTACATATACCAAATGAAATTTGGTACATAGACTAGATCCCAAGAAAGGACATAGGCTACTTTTTCTTACTCGTTACTCATACTCGTTATTCGTTATTTTTCCGGGATAAAAGTAGCCTATGTGTTTTTCCAGACTATAATGTATCTGTGTTCCAAATTTCAGCCCGATCCGTTCATACGTTAGGACGTGATTGAGCAACAAACATCCAAACATCCATACATTGACATTTATAATATTAGTAGGATAGTAGGATTATGTTTGTAGGTATACTTTTTATATTTTGTATAATATACATAGAAAATAGCCAGGCACAACGCACAGAATTAATATTTGTATTCATCACACAGATGCTTACACTTTAGGATCGAACCCACGACCCACGGCTTCGCAGGCAGAGTTACTACCGACTAAGCCACCAGGTCAGCCAGTGTACACACGGTCCTACAGAACTGCTGTTAAACTGTACAGCCCGCGACCGTCCGGCCGGGTTATATTTCAAACGACTAAAATTGGACATTTTTACGATAAAACGAGATATTCCGCCGAAGGAAGGTCCCCGATATTTCACTACAAAGTTCTCGGTATTCATTCTAATTTCGCGAATTCCGAAGGGAACGGGAAGTGAAGCTTCATTTTTTGCCGATATTTTACATAATTGTGAACGTAAAAGTAAATTACGTTTAATTTTAGATTCTTTTCGATGAGAAATAATTTATTTATAGTATGGCGTGGAATTGGGAATAAATGAATGTAATTTCGTGTTGATGTTAATATCAGATGACCTAGCAGTCAAGCGTAAACCCATCAATAATTTAAACATGAAATACATACAAACATTGGCATGACAGTTTGATTAAATATTAGCACGGTACCGTTTTTTTTTTCGCAAAAAAATTAACAATGTGTAACATAGTCAAGTCTTCTTCCATTTTCTCTAAAAGTACATAATTTGAATAGTGATTAAGTTCTGTAAATTTTATAATACACTATCAGCTCCTCGCGGTTTTACCCGCGCGGTTACCGTTCCTGTTATTTTACCAGAGTAAAATGAATCCTAAATGTTCTTCTTGACTATAATCTAACTGTATTCCAAATGTCAGCCCGATCCGTTCGTGTATTACAACGTTATTGAGCAATAAATTTTCAAACATCCGTACATTAACGTTTATAATATTATTAGGAAAATCTAAAAAAATCGAACTTGACAGAAGCGCCGGATAACTTAAAATTGATATCAAAATAACAATAAAGATAGTAACTATCGTAAATATCGTCATATTTCTGATTCTACTTTGCTCCGACCACGCACCGACTCCGCGCTGGTGTCGCCCCGCGTCCCGCGTCTGTACCGACCTAGTCCCGCAATCATCCTGATTTAGTACCGCACTTACCCATCAGTGCTTCCACGACTATCCGGTACTAATACCTCATCATCATGACCTTATGGTAGTCCATTTTTGAACGTAGGCCTCTTCTCCTTTTCTCCACTTCTGGCGGTCTTGTGTCCGACTCATCCAGTCTTGGCCTCCGTGTCGTCTGATGTCGTCCACTCAGCGTTGTGGTGGCCGCCCTCGATACCTCACTAATCCGCAAATGTCCCGTCTCAATACCGCACCAGTTTCGTACCCGATACCGCACTAATCCCGCAATAGTCCCACAACTTTCCCGCCTCAATATCACACCTGTCCCGTACTGCATGATACCGCTCTAATCCCGCAACAGTACCGCAACTGTTCCACCTCAATATCACACCTGTCCCATACTGCATGATACCGCTCTTATCCCGCAACAGTACCGCAACTGTTCTACCTCAATATCACACCTGTCCCGTACTGCATGATACCGCTCTAATCCCGCAACAGTACCGCAACTGTTCCACCTCAATATCACACCTGTCCCATACTGCATGATACCGCTCTAATCCAGCAACAGTCCCGCAACTGTCGCACCCAAATGCCGCCCTTTCCCCGTGTTGATACCGCACCGGTCTCTTACCGGTCCTTCACCGGTCTCTCACCGCTCTCTTACCGCTCATCACCGGTCTCTCACCGCTCTCTTACCGCTCATCACCGCTCCCTCACCGCTCATCACCGTCCCTCACCGCTCATCACCGCTCCCTCACCGCTCATCACCGCTCCCTCACCGCTCTCTCCACATTTTTCTCTAAGGTCGTATTCCTCAAATATCCCCACATTCTCGCGTTCTAGAATTCCCATTATCTCCGAGCACGTACGACGGCCGCCTGCCGCGGGAAACTCGACCTTGTGTCGAACACGGACACTACACTATTTGGAAATATTCAAACATCTAATTTAGATGCAAATAAGACTTCTCTATGACGTGTCGATAGAGCAGTGATTGCGTAGCGGCGCTACGAGGCTACGCGGCTACGGCGTAGCGGGCGCGACGTAGCGGCGACGTAGCGGCGCCGTCGAGTCACTTCACCTATATTTTGTGAAAAAACAATCTAAGATTTTATTTTGTAGGTTAAACCGTTCCTTATACCGCGGGATATAGGAGGGGCTAGATTGAAAGTGGCGTCATTGTGTAGTTTTTTTGAAGCGAATACTTCTTTTGACTCACCACTCACAGATTTATGCGAATGAAGTTCATCTTCAAGCTCGTAAACGAAAAAAATATTCGGGTGAACGCGGGATCACACACATTTCTAGATAGCCATGCCATACTCATAATACTAAGACACGGTTTTCACGGCGCGGTTGCCAACCGTTTTTAATTACAATTTAATTCAAAACTCACGACGCGGTTTACGGCCGCGGCGGCTGCGGCAGCCGCGTGGCGCCCGCGTGGCTGCGCGCGGTTCTGGCGCAGTAGCTTTCCGCAGTAGAAACCGCGAAAACCTGCGGTCTCGTGAGTATTGAAACAAAACCGTCGCGCGGCGCGGCGCCGGGACCGCGCGCGGGCGCGGTTGGAAACCGCTCCGTGAAAATTGGGCCTAATCTAGATGGCCATGCTTAGAAGATTTATTTCAGACTAACAGCGCCCCTCGGTTTTACCAGCTTAGTTTTCAAAGTGAGCTATTAAATTCTGAGTTATAAGTTACTGTTAAATTTTTGTAATTTTTTGGTAGTGGTAGGACTCTTTGCAGAGTTCGCCTGGAACCAGCAGAGCTGGTTATACTTTTACAGTATCGGCGCTAGTTTGCATGTAAAATTAAATATCT
Organism: Ectropis crepuscularia; assembly: GCA_963693475.1. Lineage (NCBI taxonomy): Eukaryota > Metazoa > Arthropoda > Insecta > Lepidoptera > Geometridae > Ectropis > Ectropis crepuscularia. Next base: position 13,622,012 of record OY856369.1, on the reverse strand, counting down.
CTAATAAAGTTTAGCGCAGGTAAGCTACTTAAATCTCTAAATTATGTTTACATAAATTGTTTTTTATTTGTCCGTCGAAAGAAAATATGAAGTAATTATTAAAAGAACAAATCAGTAACAAACAGGTTTCTTGTACCCTGACCGTTCGACCGGGCCGTCGTATAACCGGACGGCCGGGCGCCCGGACACCCGGACGGCCGGGCGCCCGAACAGCCGGACAACCGGACGGTCGGCAGCCGGCGCTAGCTCAGCGCTCACAAACAACTCACGATAACTATAACCTTACCTTCACCTCACCATAAATTAACTTGATCAATTGTGATAACATTCCCAATTGAAAATATTACGTGGCTGAGCTATAATAAAGCTCAGGCGACACAGAAAACTTTTAGATAATAAATTTTATCATACACGGTATAAAAGAAGACTTATTTAAGATATTGAAAAACACGGATGTAAAATCCTACTAATATTATAAATGTAACACATAAACATAACAATTGTAAGGACATTAGTATGTAATCGTATACCCGCCATTTTTGATTTTCGTTCCTAAATGATTGTATGGACTCTGCTGCATTTGTTCCTGATTAAATTAAATGTGATCTGACCATGTTTGCTGCTACATCCGACGATCTCAATACAAAGATGTGCCCTCCCAAACTTCATCATATCATAGGAATCATGTCATAGTTGGGAAGAGTGAGCTCACTCTTTCCGTTCTAGTCAGTTGCAGGAAGCGGTGGACGCCGGACGTTTTTACCTATCACTATTCGTTGTAAACAACCAAAATAAGTAGAACCATTTAGCTAATCTCGCCGCTAGCGATTATATGGGTCAAGTAGATTGGTTGTTTGTATACCACTTACGAAATACACACAGACGCAGTGTATTACGAATTTTAATGTGCTCAGGGCACATCTATTGGTTTATATCAATGTCTACATCCCGTTTCACTGCTGCGTCCGCGGCGTACGTAATGAAATGATTAAATTCTATAAATTTTAAGGTACGTACCGTTTTTGTTCGCTGATTAATATTAGAATCACCAACTGTACGCTCCTCTCCAAACACGTACCTGATTAGTGGACTCTATTTATCAAACACGCGCTATAGCACTGCATGAAATATCACATGATGTAGAGAAAACTGAAATGCAAATCATCATCATCATCAATCATCAACAGCCCACTAAACGTTCGCACTGCTGGGACTCGGGGCCTTCTCTCGCAAGGAGAGAGTTAAGGCCATAATCCACCACGCTGGCCCAGTGCGGGTTGGCGGATGACACATGACTTCGAAAGATTCTAGGTACATGTCGGTTTCCTCACGATGTTTTCCTTCACCGTTTTAAGTTAGCGGCATGAAATGCAAATAGAGGGAACATGTTTTTAATGTTTATAGGTTTAACTTGACCGCCATCTCGCCTGATGTTAAGCGACGATGCGGATACGATGGAGCGTGTTTATAGACACAGCCTAGACGTTCTCATCACAAAAGTAAAGTCAAACCTCTTGGTCCATGTCTTTGGAATATCAACCATGAACCGTTGCCGCTTCTTCGAGCAACGTGAATTCCGATAGAAAAAAATGGCAAGGTAGTATTAGATCATTCAGAGCAGTGGCACACTCTCCGAAGTGTATCCGATAAAAACCTGATAAGGTAGCAATTTTGCGGCGATGGTGAAGACTTTGAAGTTTTTTTCGCACTAGAGTGTCTTTGCCTGTCAACTGAAAAGAAAAAGCTTCAGTTTTTCCCTCCATCTCGCACGCTGTCTTCGTGACTCTGCTGGTAGGTAGTAGTGTGCGAGCGAAGCAAGAAATCACGAGCCGAGCAGTTTGTAATTATCCCTTAAGTTCTTAATTGCTAAACCCGCCCTTTTGTTATAAGTTTGAGGATTCTCTAATTATGTTTCTAAAACACCGGAGTTCTTAAACTGATACATTGATTTTGATGCGTTTGAGACCCCACATGAAAGGCATAAGCGTAAACATATTATGATGGTGATAGTATGCTCATCATTTATGAATTTATTTATTGACTGGCCTCGTGGTTTAGTTGGTAGTAGCTCTGCCTGCGAAGCCGAGGGTCGTGGGTCCGATTCCCACCCAGTGCAAATATTTGTGTGATGAATTCAAATGTTTGCATGTCTGGGTGTTTCTATGTATAATAAGTATGTATTTAAAACTATATAAGTATTAGATCAGCTATCTGGCCGCCATCACACAAGCTTTGCTTAGTTTGGGGTCAGATGGTGTTGTGTGTGAATTGTCCATCAATATTCATTTATTTATTATTGTTTATTAGATAATATACATAAGTCGGATTCATCACACAGAGTAGTCCGGAACAGAGATCATCTCGCATCTGAATGCGGCGTCACGTCTGATCTGTCTGCCGCAGAGAAACGAACAAAAATGCGACGAATCAATTAACATACATTAATAATAATGTTTCACATTAAACACAGAACCTCTTAGAGCACAGCTACGCCGGTTTACATTCACTGCGGAGATGAGAGACGATTAAAGATTTACACTGATTTATTAAAGATTAATTTAAGCGTTGGCTGTACTGATATTGTAATGAGGTAGATATGTATTTCTGTTTGTTAGACTCATTAGTTTTAGTAGTGGTAGGACTCACCGCAGAGTCGCCTGGGGAAGTACCACACTTTTGCCAGTTATTCTACCGCCAAGCAGTAATGTGCAAACATTATTGTGTTCCAGTTTGAAGGGCACTGTTTCCAGAGAAATTATCGGGCTTAGAGATATAACATCTTAGATCTCTGGGTGACGAGCGCAGTGCAGTGCTAGGTAATGATTTGGACTCTTCATGTTCGAATAGCTGCGTGTCACTGTGCTGTTATGTGGCAGGCATGTTGCTTACCATCAGGCACATGTCCTACTCGTCTCGTCACTCTTAATTAAAAAAAAACGCAAAAACTGGTTTGCCAATTTAGATTTGTTTTAGCTTTTAAAATGCTACATTACACAGTAATGACTATTTTTTAGAAGTGATACTTCTTTTAGCACGTTAGGAAAACATATGAGAGTATTTTTTACCGTTTATACCGTTACGAAAAACGAAACACCTTGAAGATAGCTAGTCAACGTTTTAATCAATATTGGGACTAATTAAGTGAATACTTCCTAAAGATTTAATTTATCTCTTCTATCGTTGAAAATAGATTTTAAAGTACAAGGAATTAAGAGAAGAAATATTAACTCCCTTCGTGGGTACATAAGTTTTTTTTTATTTAAAGAGTGATGAGACGAGCAGGCCATGTGCCTGTTGGTAAACAACATACCTGCCACATAACAGCACAGTGACTCACAGCTATTGGAACATGAAGAGTCCAAATCATTACCTAGCCCTGCGCTGCACTCGTCACCCAGAGATCTAAAGTGTTATATCTCTAAGCCCAGTAATTGCTCTGGAAATTTTGCCCTTCAAACCGGAACACAGTGATGCTTACACATTACTGCTTGGCGGTAGAATAACTGGTAAAGGTGTGGTACGTCCACAGGCGGACTCTGCCAAGAGCCCTACCACTACACCCTTTTTATTTCGCGTGGGTCGACACCTTGTTTGTGTGATCCGAGGTCGGTACGGAGGTCGTTGAGATAATGGACCCCAATCTGTGATTGCGAACTGCAATCACGTTAAAAAACCTAACCGACCACAGCTATAGAAGATGAAAATAGTGAAGAAAAGCCTTTGCCCAGCCGTGAGACAATTTGGGCTAGTAATCTTACGAATATCCTACTAATATTTCAATACAAAAGTTTAAGCTATTATGCTATTACTAGCTGACCCCGCAAACGTTGTTTTGCCTTAGTGAACAACCCTTGTCACTTAGGGGTATGAAAAATAGCTAGTAGCCGATTCTCATACCTACAGAATATGCGTATAAAATTTGGTTAAAATCAGTAAAGCCGTTTCGGAGGAGTAAGGAAACAAACACTGTGACACGAGAATTTTATATATAAGATTAGCTACTATATTATTAATAAGCTATTTTGTATTGTATTTGTTCTGTGTCTGGGTGTTTTCATGTATAATAAGTACCTATGTATTTAAAACTATATACCTAAGTACTATATGAGCTAACTGGCTGCCATTGCTTTGCTTAGGTTAGGGTCAGAAGGATGTTGTATGTGAATTGTCCACCAATATTTATTTATTACAGAAAAATAACGGAAATGACAACTGCACGAGTAAAGCCCTGAGGCGCTGCTAGTCGTACTACAAAGACTGGTCCACCGCAGGTTGGGCAATCTGGAGTAAGAGAAAGAAAGCCTTTCCAAGCCGTTAGCTAGCTAAAAGCTATTTGATCCAAAGACATCGTAGCAAAAAAAAATATCTATGATTTGATCTATTAATATATAATAGCCGATGTTTACCACATGAAGCCGGGGTGAACCACTAGTCTAGTATTAAACTGCTAAGCTCTACAATATCTTGCTGCCCCGAGCCTCTCGGGAAAACTCTGTCTTCAGGAGCACAGTTCACGAATCGCACTAATCCTATTTCCTACTAATATTATTTCCTACATTTACTACTAATCCTACAAATATTATGTTTGGATTTTTTAATATTTGGAAGTTTGTTGCTCAATCACGTCGTAATGCACGGACGGATCGGGCTGAAATTTGGAACACAGATCATAGTCTAGAAGAAAACTTGGGCTACTTTTTTTATTTTGGGAAAATTATGGAGACGATAACTACACGGGTAACACCGCGGGGCGCTAGTAATACATAGGTATAAATAACTACATCCTTCTAATATTATAAATGTCAATGTATGGATGTTTGGATGTTTGTTGCTCAATCACGTCCTAACGTATGAACGGATCGGGCTAAAATTTGGAACACATATAGTCTGCAAGAACACATAGCCTACTTTTTATCCTGAAAAAACAACGAGAAGGGGAACTACGCGGGTAACACTGCGGGGCTCTGCTAGTCACATATATAAATACTAGCATTTGCCTGCGGCTTCACTCGTGTTTTGTAAGTCGTTGGCGTAAGGCCTATGTGAAATTTCAACGTCCTCTTTAAAAGTACAACGAATAAAAGGTTTTATACAAACTTTCATCCCCCTATTTCAACTCCAGTGAGATCGAACTTTGATAAATCATTCCTTAGTAGAAATTACAGGACAAAAGAGATAAATTATTATCTTATCGTGTGGTCACGTACAATGCAGTGCTAGCCAGTGATTTAGACTCTACGAGTACATTTTCACTCGCATTGTCTTTCCATATCTTTAAATAATTATTTTACCTTTTTTGTTTAAATATCGTCGTACAGAAATATCTTATAACTAAAAAAATATCGTGTTAACTTAGTAGTGGTAGGACTCTTAGCAGAGTCTGCCTGGGGAGGTACCACACCTTTGCCAATTATTCTACCGCCAAACAGTAATGTGCAAACATTACTGTGTTCCGGTATGAAGGGCGATGTTTCCAGAGAAATTACAGGGCTTAGAGATATAACATCTTAGATGTCAGGGTGACGAGCGCAGTGCAGTGATTGATTGATGATTGGACTAATGATTTGGACTCTTCATGTTCCAATAGCTGCGTGTCACTGTGCTGTCATGTGGCAGGCATGTTGCTTACCATCAGGCACATGCCCAGATCGTCTCGCCAAGCTTTATTAAAAAAAAACATCGCTATTAGTATTTTAAAAGTTAAAGTTTCATAACTAATCCATTTACATTATTGGCATTCATCTGGAGGTAAACTATAGTAGGTAATGTTTTTGTTTCATGGGAGTAAGGTTTAACAAAACCAAATTATAATGAGAACTTATCTATACCATTTACCTAACTACTTACACTAAGCACATTGGAATTATTCATAAACTGACGATAGTTTAAAGATGATCAACCCAACTACCAGTCGGAATTAAGCGTCATCTCCTTACTAGCAGTATTATTACGATAAATGGTAATCAAAATCAAAATCAAAATTATCTTTATTGCTGGAATATAGGTATTAATTATAGGTACAACATAATAAATTTAAGCAAGGTATCACTATATCCGAACCCATAGGGCGTGCAACATTACACATAAATACAATTGTTTTTCAATTACAAAACTCCAATTATACTCATTCCACAATAATAACTCCATTAATTAAAAAAAATAAAAATGTCAACGTACATACATAATCTAAATTTAATCGTCAATTTTGTCATTTAAATATTCATTAATTGTATAATATACTTTGTTAATTAAAAAATTCTTAAGTTTAAATTTAAAAATGTTATTGTTTTCTGCTTCCTTAATAGATTTAGGTATTTTATTATAAATATCGACACCAATTACAAAAACGCTCCTACTGAACGACGCTTTAATGCGATTAGGTACACATAAAATATGTTTGTGCCGTTCACTTTTCAGATAATTGTAATTACCCAAATTATTCCTAATATACAACGCTGCCTCAAGAATGTAAATCGATGGAAGAGTTAGTAGTTTCAAGGTTCGAAAATGCACTCTACAAGAATCCCTTGACTTCAATCCACATATTGACCTAATACACTTTTTTTGTGCTCTAAATGCTGACTCTCTATTGGATGAATTCCCCCAAACAAGAACACCATATTTGAGTGTGGAACCGACAAAAGCATGATATGCATTTAAAAGTGCAGCGCCATTTGTAACTCTTCGTAACATATATAACGCATAAGAAAATTGATGTAGCTTTGTACATATATGTTCAACATGTGATTTCCAGGATAAGTCAGAGTCAATGTATACACCAAGAAACTTTGTCTTACGAGTTTCAGCAATTCTTTTACCATTATAATTGATGTTCAAAATGTCAAATCTGGAATTATAATTTTTAAATGTCATTATTTGGGTCTTGTCCAAATTTATCACGAAGTTGTTGCTATGCAACCACTGAATTGTAGATGTCAATGACGAATTAATATCAGTTTCATGTTGACCGTTTTTGTTGTCCGTGAAAACTGCTGTACTGTCATCGGCATATAAAACCATTGGGTGACCTATAGCCTGAGGAAGATCGTTTATGTAGATAATGAAAAGTAAGGGCCCTAATATGCTGCCTTGAGGTACTCCATATGTAACAGTTCTACAATTTGATCTATAAATTGTCTCAATCAAAGTGTAATGAAATGTGTAGTCTCAATGAAAACTAATGTTGTGTAATCATAGTTAAATTTAATAAATTATGGTTTCATTAAATCTATTTATTAACTGAAATCAAATACATATTGGTTCTATCCTGAATTATTTCTGTTCCTGTTTGTCTCATTGTTTATATTCCTAAAGAATGTGTATACATTTATTAACAACACTTTGTGTATCTATCAAAATTTTATATTGTATTAATAAAAAAACAGTATTTAATCCGTTACTCCTATTTACCTCAATTATGGAAACACAATATTAAAAACTTACCACATGTATAGTTCACCTTTCCAATCAAAACCACAACACTAGCACACACTACTACACTTACTTTAAACCACACACACTAAAACTTTAATTATCAATTACAGAAATTTTCCACCCTAATATATATTTCTTAATTTATTTTTTCTAAAATAGTTTTATAAGTTGAACAGCTGAATAAGTATCAAGTTGAAATCACACACATCACTCAACTCCCACTCAGTTATTTCTCTAATTCAGTTTTAAAAGTGTTGAGTGTTGTTCCCGCGCTGAGTTGTAAAGTTATGTGAAGCTCCACAGGTCCGCATACTTATGAGAGTCGGAACGCATCGGTGACGTCACACGGCGGGACGGAGTGACGTGCGTCCCTCGCGAGCGCGGCGGAGTGACTGCCGCGAGCGGGTGCCGGCGTGACAGTAAGCGCCATGTCCTGTCGCCGGCATTCTGTTCCCGACACGTTGGACTCGACTAGGTCCTATTCGATCGGTCTGTTTGCGCCAACACTGTTTATCCTTCTGAGCTTTCGATAGCGATACGAATTATATTTTTTTTGTTTTAACTTTTATAGGTTTACACTTGGTGAGCTTTCGATGGCGATACGAATTACCTTTTTTTTACTTTTATAGGTTTACACGTGACCGTCATCTCGTCTGATGTTAAGCGACGATGCGGTCTACGATGGAGCGTGTTTTTTTTTTAATTTAAAATTGCTACTCCACAGACTCCGGGGTCCGTGACTATTGCCATTTAAAATCTTATATATTTTTACATGTTTCTTGGATAATCATTCTTGGATAATCAATCTTGGATGGAGCGTGTTTACATAGAAGAAACCGATTCACTCTCGATTTGAAGACACCAAGAGTGTATTATCATTAGTTGTTTTGCCGATTTGAAGTTAGACTCAACTAGTACGTACGTACTTACGTCGGGACTATAAATTAAAGGCCACAAGTGAAGGAATATTTGTTTATTTGTCCAAATTAGTAGAAGTAAAATATTAGAAAAATATAAATCCTGATAATATTTATTCTTGCCTATCGTGCCGGTCGGGTGAAGACAGATACAATGGAGAATGTTCACTAATTTTGAATGTTAGCTTTCTGTATTCTTCGTTCAAAATAATGAGTACTTGTGAAAGAGATCATTCAATACATTACAGCCTGTTCACACTAGCTACTTTCAGTAGCTGCGACAGGCGTCTAGCCGCTGCATCCTGCTTCAAAAAGAAGCTGCGACAGGCGTCTAGTCGCTGCATCCCGCTTCAAAATGTAGCTGCGACTCGCGTTTTTCGGAAGCGTGATGCAGCGGCAGTTGCAGGCGACTCAGTCACAGTATAATGAAAAACCAGTAGGACGACAATATCCCAACAAAAATATAAATGTGAAATTAAAATCAAAATAAATATTACTTATAGAATTTAATACAGAACAACAAAATAAGTGAGATCTAAATGGGTGCTTGAGTGAACAGTTTAATGGGCGAGCCTGAAATATATTCATAATAAATGAAACTGTACTCACAAGATAATTGGTTCAAAACTAAGATCTGACTTGGCTAGTTTTCAAATACCTAATTTGCAACTGTTTATTAATTTCTTTTCCCACTGCTCAAGTAGCCCCCCCATTTGCTTTCTTCAGAATGCTCATTTAACACTGCCGTACCATGATATGTGAAAGACTGCTTTACATTTTACAGTAGCGTACACTCATGTAAACTTATATCAACCTATAATTTGTCCCTGCAAGCGCCCTCTGCATGTTGCAAAACATTCTACGGCAAATCTTTTGCATTCCAAGCAAGTTGTAGAATGCCATGCCCGTGGAAATAAGACAAGCTCCGTCACTTTCCGTATTTAAAGTTCAAGGCAAAAATCAGTAGATTATGTCGAAAGCCTGCTAAAATCTGATTGAAGCTCGTACATCTTTATTAGATAACATTTTGATTTCATTGTCTTTGTATTAGTTTATGTAAGAAGGTTCATGGGCATATGTTAGAATGTATGTCTATTATATTTTAGACAATAATTAGTACCCTTTTTAAGTAGTAGTTTATTATAGTATGCGATCTTAGCGACGACGATTTTGATTGTTTGTATTCAAGTAAAAGTACCTACGAAAACACATAAACTAGACATGCAATCATAGATCATGGCCAATGTTTTGTTGTTAGTGAAGTCATGTCAGCCGGTAATGTTTTAGCGGGAAAAATCAGAATTACATTACTATTGTAATTATACTCATCAAAAATACACAAATTTTTAAACATTTTTTTTAGTAAACAAGCGTTAATCTTCAAGAAATAAAAACAATTCCGAAAAATTGTTAAAATGCCTACTGGGTCAGTAAATTGCTCAATAAATAATTAAATAATAATTAAAGCTTTAATATGGTAGAGTCAAAAGTAGCTACGAATAGTAGATAGATAGATACTCTTTATTGTACACACCATAAACAAAAAACACGTATACAGGAGAGAAAAACAATAAAACTAGTGTTACAAGCGGTGGCCTTATCGCTAGTAGATAGCACTGTTAGCATTTCTCCCAAATGAAAAAAGCTAGTCGTCCTACTGGTATTTTTTTAATACTGTGGTTGCTCTAGATTTAAACAAAACTACACTTTCGATTCAGTGTGGCCAACTTTACGTGTTTTTGCTTTTAGCGTATATCTACAATTATTAATGTCTGTTCTTAACACGGATAAAAATATTCTCGGGAATAAATTAAAAGTTGTTATGCACTTTAGTGGTATTTATTTTCCAGCGTACGTCCATGATCGTAAAGTTATAAATTTATATAATTGTAAATCCGCAATCAATTAGCAAAAAGACCTCGGTGTTATAATTACATTAAGTTATAACAGCCGTACTCGAACCGTCTTGGGCGTGACGATAGCAGAAGACCTGACGGCATTGGGTACGTTCCGATTGGTAGTGGGTTTGAATATCTTGATTATCTGTAGTCCTTCATTGGTCTATGGATAATTCAGGTGTGCTTAGTGTAAGTAGTTAGTTAGGTATGTAACGTAGTGTAGTTCTCATTGTATTTAAGTTTTGTTAGTAAAGGCTTTTTAAAATATTAAATTTAAAATGCGAAAAACACATTTTTGCAATTGTACAGAAAGCAAACTATTTTCTTTACGTCATTCTAATTCCTTTCAATCTATAACTTTAGAAATGTTTCTTAAAATTTATGAAACATATGTGTGGACTACTTCAAAAAAGATATCGATTTACTTGAAAGTCTGCAAAGAAAAGCGACAATAATTACGGCCATATACTCTTCGACGTAAATCCTACACAGACAAGTTAAAAACCCTGCACCTAACTACATTGGTACACTACATTTACTACCTTACTACTTCAAAAAAAAAGTACGCAGTTCTATAAACTTTACATAATTTAATATTCAAATCAAATCGAAATCAATTTATTTCAGGTAACTTAACCCATATAATATTACTCTACGTATTTTTAAACCTGTCTACACTTTTTAAAAATCCAAGTTAGCAACACTGAACGGAACAATTGCTCGGCGGCGGCGGCAGACGCAAACAGCCGCAAACAGTCGCTGCATCGCGATGCAGCTTCTAAAAGTTGCTAAATCGCGCGTTTCCGCTTCAGCTGCTAAATCGCGCGTTTCCGCGTTAGCTGCTAAATCGCGCGATTTTGCTGCAAAAAGTAGCATGTGTGGTCAGGGCCTTTTAGTTTCCAAAATATAGATTTTTAAAGTGAACGGTCCGCGTTCTATGCGCGTGACGTCATACCACAACACTCGCGTAGTTGGTTCACAACTGGAAGCAATGAAACAAAACACTGTGCAAGTAAATTAATGCTAGCTACTACAGCTGGCAACTTGCGACTAAGCGTTTTGTAGTGGTAGGATTCTTGGCAGAGTCCGCCTGGGGACTGTTAGTTACTCTACCACCAAGCAGCAATGTGTTCCGATCAACATTACTGTGTTCCGGTTTGAAAGGCAATGTTTCCAGAGAATTTACAGGGCTTAGAGATATAACAACTTAGATCTCTGGATGACGAGCGCAGTGCAGTGCTAGGTAATGATTTGGACTCTTCATGTTCCAATAGCTGCATGTCACTGTGCTGTTATGTGGCAGGCATGTTGCTTACCATCAGGCACATGTTTGTTATGCTCGTTTCGTCAGTCTTTATTTAAAATAAAAATCCATTTACGAAAACATCTTGAATTCTTTATTATTTCTTATCTTTACTTATTGTGTTTTACTAATTATTCAATTAAACACTAATTTAGGTTTCATATTTTTCACGACGCGAGCTAAGCAGGCCATTTGCCTGATAGTAAGTAGGTAGCATGCAGCCCATAACAGCATAGGTAGGTCACTATTGGAACATGAAGACTCCATTCATTATCAAGATAGCATTTTTTTATACAGTTTAGTGATGAACAAAATAATATTAATAATATTTATAACATATTTGCTCGTAAAGGGTCTCTTATTGGACCAATTTCTGTATCGTAATGTATCTTATTACGCATTAGTGCTGTAATGTGTAATGTAAAACGCACGGTTTCAAAATGCTCCGTCCACAGACTAGGTAGAGAGATATGCTCCGTCTAAAATGAACGGTACCTTTTTAAATCTTAGTAAAGAGTTTTTATGTCAGAAAAGTGGAGTCAACTTTGTATGAATAAAATTAACTTTGAGAGGTAAAATATAATAAAGAATTATTAAACTCGTTAATTTAATTAATTTAGACCATAAATTACTTTAATTTTTCTGTAACAAAACACAAAAATATTAATTTACTTTATTATTATTGGGATAAAGGCTGGTTCTGTGCCGTTGCTTAAAAAAAAAGGCGCCGATGCGCGCGCATTGCTAATCTGTGATCCATAGTGATTACTTACTCTGTGCTGTGATCTGTTATCAAGTAAATATTATTCCGCGCGTTTTTTTTTTGCTGTATTGTTTTTATTTGAAAATGTCGTCAGAGTTTTGTTTATTTCCTCGCAAATATGTTATAAAACGTCGTATGACATACGTGCGCTTTGATAATTACAGCCTCTGCTAATTATAGATCTCGCCTTCGGCTCGAGCTAGCAATAAAGCCTCGGCTGTAATTATCAACTTACCGCACTTATATCATAATTTACTATTACTAGAGAGTAATCAACCTTCGATTACAGATTACAGCACAATATAAAAAAAAGGTGTGTGCTTAAGACCACACGGCAGAAGTGAAAACTTCATTAGCTGATTTTTGTATTAGGTAGGTATGTCGTATTATAATAAAATATTATGGATCGTATTAGTTGAATAAATGAGTAAAACAAGCCAGAAATTAGAGTAAATATTTATTGAAATTTTATTTATATACAAAGTAGCTGTTAGCTGTTGTACCCGCGACTTAGTCCGCGCGAAATAAATACTAAGGTTACTCAGGCAGTACTTATTTGTATACCCAGATTGTATACACATTTATGGTTAGTAAAAAAAGTGTCCATGTTCAAAAAGTTGTTGGCCGGGGCCGGCTTTTTAAAAGTTACTCCAACTTTGTATGCATTCACACGGTGCACCCCTATGATGCCCCTAACATTGTCCGCAAAAAGGTTGGTGAGTGTAATAGGATTTTTCTTACCGACTTTCTCCTGTTCCGTCGATTCCACATACACTAGACATTCTCCACTACGATTTTCTGGGAATAGTCTATTTCTCTTATAAAGGGGTTTTCTAAATAGTTTGTAAGAAACATTTTTACTTGGATTTGGCTTCAATAGTTTTCTTTTTCTTGTCTGTTCGACGGGGTCACCCCCGTCGCTAGCGACGCTCATATTTATTTATACTATTGACTATATACAAAACTAAATATTTACACGAAAGAAACGAAATATTTACACAGCAAAACTAATTAATTTGATTGTGAAAATTATAAAGCACCCATCGTGTTTTCCCGCCCAAAGAAAAGTATTTTGGAGTTGGTAACCGGTAGCGAGCAGCGAGAGAGAAAGAGAGTATCTATTGTCCCATGTCCTCCTCTAACAATTATCTTTCTCGGTCTGGCACGTTTGTTGACCCCATTATCTTGCTCGCTCTAGCATCCCGAGCTTACCCGAAATTTCTTATCATATCCGAGCGTGATGATCACGTGATCATAAATCCATTTCACAGCCCACGAAAATTCTGTCCATAGCGCGCCTAAAGAAGTTTTCACTTCAAAAAAAGCGGAGTGGACTGTTGTGTAATGACGTCACACGCGGTAGACATTTTTGCGAAATTTTAATGCTTTTAAAATTACAACTACTATTTTATAATAAAACAAAAACTAGTGTATCTGAATTCTATAATAAAGCTTCTCTATAGAAGCTTTACTGTAACAGTTTTCAAGTGATTTTACATAATAATATCTATTAACATTCCCAATTCTGGTTCCGGCATCGTGTTCTGCAAAGTCGGCGGTATTCAATGTAGGATTGCTAATGTGGTGCTACAACCTCTTTGTTGGGTTATATTTGTACACAATTCAGAGGGATTTATATATAAGGATTGTTGACGTTTATTTTGCACGTCTACCTAGGTGTTTCCATTCTCTAAGGTAATGCTGCCAGGATGCGAGGCACGCTTACACGCTTCTATCAGTGAGTCTGATCACCTTAATTATCTCTAGACCTTTATCGTTCTATGAACAATTTATATGGATACGTAGTTATGTTAGTGTAACGTGGTATAGTTATCACTGTAACTTAGATTTATGTAAACAAAGGCTCTAACAAAATGCGTTGCCTGAGTGGGTGTTTCCCGATGGTTACAATCTTAGAGTCTTCAAATCTAGAGTGAATCGGTTTTCTTCTAGGTAAGCACGCTACGTCGTAAACCGAATCATCGCTTATGATCAGGCGAGATGGCAATCAAGCGTAAACCTATTACAGTTAAAGAAAGAGAATTTTTAATCATACAATTTTGTGGGATATAAAGCAAATTTGGCATTCCAAACTAAAATGTGTTTTCTAATTTTCAAGCCGGTCGGTAAAGTCCTTCCGACGTGTTTGAACAACAAACATCCAACTTTTCACATTTATAATATTAGTTATAAATATTATGATAAAACTTTGTTCAAAGTTCGCCGTGAGAATTTCAGCTGAGTAACAATGTTGAGTATCTGTTGTTATGATGACTAATTCCAGGGAGATTACAAGGGAAAACTAGTCTAGCTCAATATTCTAACTATCATCCTAACTACTAGCAATTTGTCCCGACTTCACCCGTAATACATAATATATAGCATACGAGCGGCCCGCTCCGGCTTCGCACGGGTATAAAATATATAGCCTATGTCATTCACTAAAAAAAATATTAAAATATGATTTACGACATCACATTAGAAACCTCAAAAATAACAGTCATCATCATCATCAGCCGCAAGACGTCCACTGCTGAACATAGGCCTCTCCCTAGATTTCCACAACGAACGGTCCTGCGCAACCTGCAACCAGCGGTTTCTAGGGACTTTTGTGAGGTCATCTGTCCATCTAGTGGGAGGCCGTCCAACACTGCGTCTTCCGGATCGTGGTCGCCACTCGAGAACCTTTCTTCCCCATCGGTTGTCAGTTCTGCGAGCGATGTGGCCTGCCCATTGCCACTTCAGCTTGCTTACTCTTTGGGCTATGTCGGTCACTTTCGTTCTTTTGCGAATATCTTCATTACGGATTCTGTCGTGCAAAGAGACTCTCAGCACAGCCATAGCTTGTTGTGCGACTTTGAGCTTTGTTATGCGGCCCACAGTTAAGCACCACGTCTCAGTTTCATAAGCCATCACTGGCAACACGCACTGGTTAAAGAACATAATAGAATTTCTCCACTATTTAATGGATGTTATCCTACTAATATTATAAGTGTCAATGTTTGGATGTTTGTTGCTCAATCACGTCCTAACGTATGAACGGGTCGGGCTGAAATTCAGAACACAAATTGATTATAGTCTGAAAGAACACTATAGGTTCTATCTATTAAAAAAACCGCCTCAAATCCGTTGCGTAGTTTTAAATATTAAACCATACTTAGGGATATAAACACAGAGAAAGCGACTTTGTTCTATACTATGTAGTGATGATAGCAGTCAGGAATTTTGTACACATATAACGGTTAAAGAATTTTTGGAATCGGTGCAGTAGGTTCTTAGATTAGCATGTTCAAATAAAATACATCTTCAGCTTAATAATCTTATAAATCAAATTCTCGTGTCACAATGTTAGTTACCTTACTCCTCCGAAACGGCTTTACTGATCTTTACCAAATTTTAGAAGCATATTTAGTAGGTCTGAGAATCGACTTCTAGTGATAAGGGTTGTTCACCCCTACATATATTTTTTTAATTTTTGGACAAAAAAAATTGTTTTCATTTTTTTATAAGGTGGCATTAAAAACACATACAGTCCTAAATTTTTACCCTTTTATCACCAACCCCTATTTTTTAATAGCCATTTTAGTATTTTAATCGTTTGACAGTGAACTCCTCCTAAGCCTCCTCCGATTTGAATGATTTTTGTGTGTGTACAAGTGGATTCGAGGATAATTTAGATTTACAAATAAACCCGGCAGATGGCGCTGCAGGCAGTGTCTAGGTTAAGATCCGAGCGAAGCCGGAACGGGCCGCTAGTATTAGTATAGAGTCTAACTATTACTCTAAATAACCGCCAACCAATATATTTTGACGAGTATACTACAACTAGGTATAGGCAGTGGTCTGTACGTTTTATTTTCAAATACTACGTCTGTATAGTTATTATATACTTCTTCTTCTTCTTAGTCGGTACACTCTTGGCGGAGTGGTCGTGGTTGTCATTTTCCCTCTTCATCCGATCCGCTTCACAATTCGTCGCCATTCGCTCCTAGTGGCCGCCTTCCTGGTGCACACGTGCAAAGGATCATCCACCGCGGCCCTAATCTAATATTATATCCTACTAATATTATAAACTACTAATATTAAGTTACGGCTGGTTTAGTCGGGAGAACGGCACCCGCCGATCCGGAGACCCCGGGTTCAAACCCCACACGCACCACTGTCTTTTCGAATTCATGTGCGTAATGCCGATAACTTGATAACGGTGAAGGAAAACATCGTGAGGAAACCGATATGTACCTAGAATCTTTCGAAGTAATGTGTCCATCCACCAACCCGCACTGGGCCAGCGTGGTGGATTATGGCCTTAACTCTCTCCTTGCGAGAGAAGGCCCCGTGTCCCAGCTGTGGGAACATTTAGTGGGCTGTCGATGATGATGATGAATATTTTAAATGTCAATTTATGGACTTTTGTTGCTCAATCACGTCGTTACGTAAGAACGGATCACGCTGAAATTTGGAATACAGGTAGATTATACTCTGAACAATTACACAGGATACTTTATATCCCGGTAAAATAACGGGAACGGGAAGTACACAGGTAATACCGCGGGGCGCTGCTAGTACTAAATATTATTCGTAGGACCATAAATATGTATGTTCATATTTATGCTGTTATGATCTGTCCGCTGCCTTGGTGTGAGTATTGTCGAAAACAACCCGCGTTCTACTGTGAGGACGTAAAACATGATATTAGTATTTTTTATATCGTAAAAAGTGATGAGACGAACAGGACATCAACCTGATGGTTAGTAACACGCAAGCCTTTTACAGCCTCACACAGCTATAAGAACATGAAGAGTCAAAATAAATACCTAGATAATTAAATTAAAAAATATTTTTGAGCAATAAGCAACAAAATTAAATTTATTTCTAAATTTAAATTTATTTCTAGCATTGCGCTGCCCTCGTCACCCAGAGATAAAAAGTGTTTTATCTCTATGCCCTGTAATGTTTCTGGAAATATTGTACTTCAATCCGAAACGCAGTGATGTTTGCACATTACTGTTTGGTGGTTGAATAACTGGCAAAGGTCTGGTACTTCGCCAGGTGGACTCTGCAACGAGTCCTCCCACTATCAAATTCGGTCTGCATTCGAAAATGGTCGATTTGTGTCGGATTCGACACCATGAGTGGTGCACTATCGACTAAAAGCTCCGCAGTATTTCACCTTTACCACACACGGCGCGAACACGTGTATACTCTCGCACTCTTTTGCGAACCTGCCGCTGGACAATACACGCCGTGATCACCTCGGTACCAACCGCGGGTGCCAGACGTCCTCACCCTTGGTCTCCCGCGACGGGCCAAATGCTCGGCCTCATCACCTATCACCATCTAGCTGAAGAAGACGTGAAGCTCACCGATATACCGACACTCCTCTTCCCCAACAGCCCCACCGCCTCCGCCATCATACTGCAGTAGGCAGTGAGTACGGGGCACCGTAATAGCGGTATTCCTCTCCAGCCACTGTCTCTCCTCTACAGCCACAGTGCCTACCACCAAGCAACTCGGCACATCTCAGTCGTGCCGGCACCGTCTGAGCCACGCAACTCCCTCCTGACCGCGTCCCTTGAACCGCAAGGCTTGAAGCCCATAGCCCTAGCGAGCAGTCCCACTGCGGGTTTCTCTTAGCTTCACTATGGCTGACCAGGCCACGGCTACTGGACTCCCGCCTCGTCAATGTGAGAGCTCTTCGAGAAGGAAGCAAATGGTATCTCGTAGAGCAACCGGCGGCCGACCGCTGTCTTCTTTCTATTCGCCGTGATCTTTTATCAGATAAATAGTTGAAAATTATGCGCATTTATTTATGTCGACAAACAATTACGCACGGTCACACTATACATATAGTGGGATATGTCGGGATCGACATTATGGACGGATATGGTACCCCTACCGACAAAAACTCCCGTAGATTTCTCCAGCCGTGGGTTGGTAGCAGCGTCTTGGGACCGCTATCGCACTCGGCTGCGACTCTGCTATTGCCACCGCCTTTTGCGAGAACACCTCCGAACCACCGCATTTGGTTCCAGTGATGCGTCAGAAACCGGCGACGCGCCACGTCTTCGGGAAATCATATCCCTAGGTGCAGTGCCGGATCGCCCTAAACGACCGACACCCCAGACCCACCAGTGGAAACAGGATCCGAGTCAAGTGTACCTCTAGTATCGCTCCCGTGTCCACTTTCGCCTCATTAGATGAGTGAGAGGTCATGGCGTGCTCTCGCTCCTCCAACTCACATGACCTTTCACTATCCAGCATCTTGGCTAAGATGGTCGAGTGCGAGAGGTTCGCCCTCACGACCGCGGCTAGAAATGGCCGCGGTTCCGCCTGTGGCCGGTGAGTTCCGCCGGTTCTGTGGCTACATCACTTCAAGCACACTCATCTGGAAGACACCGCTAAGAAACATCACTGGACCACGTGACCACAATAAAGTGGTATATTATTTTGTTGCAGAGTTGTTTTAAAACTACGAGTATTTCCTAAAGTATTAATTAAAATCAAATAATATCAAGGGAAATGTTGCTCAAAATGATATGTTTGTGATAAATAATGTATTTATTCGGATAAATATTAATATCATGTATATGAAAATTCTTATGCAAACAATGCATTCTTCTTCTTTTTTTCTTATGGCTTCCATTCGGTAATAGGTATCACCGCAATTATATTACAATTAAAACATTGAGAGTATCCTAAATAAAATAAATGTTCTAAATGCTCTTTGTTGGAGTATGATTCTTCAAATAATCTTAAACTGGATTGTCGGAAAACCCTTTAGCGTAAAATTGACGTAGCAGGATTCTTGTCTTAAGTGCTTCCAATGTTCGATTATAAGAATAGTTATGTTAGTGTATACAAACCAACGAACAAATATTAACAATAATAGGTTTACAAAATAGAAAAGAGAGATATTAAATTCGATACTACAAAAGTACGTAAATAAGCAACAATGCATCGTTGTAAAACAGATTTGATTACTTCAAATGACTTGTGTTACTTCAAATATAGAATAGAATAGAATAGAAAACTCTTTATTAAAAAGCCACACACATACATACAAAAAACAAAATCACAAAAGAAACTTAAAGATAGACACGTCTTGTCACAGACTTCAGCAACCAAAGATAATGTAAAATCTCGGTACTAAAGCTCTCGAAGAGAAATATTTTTTCCCGTTGTCGTTACAATCTTCATTCATACTCCGTACCTATTAATAGTAGCGTAATGTTATATAGCCTATAGCTTTCCTCAATAAATGGAGTATCCAACAGAAAAAGAATCTTTCAAATCGGTCCAGTGGTTCCCGAGATCCTAACGTTCAAATAAACAAACAAACAAACTCTTCAGCTCTATAATATTAGTATAGATAAATATAACTTTTATTGTTTAAGTTAACGTGAAAAATGATATGTTATCAATAAAAAAATAATTTAAAGCAGTCACAAATGCAAACCTGTCAGTACTAAAAAGAGGTATATTATAAGTCTGTGATTATAAGTGACAAGACGGCTGGTCTAGTGAAGTGACGGCTGGTCTAGTCGGGAGAACGGCGCCTGCCGATCCGGAGACCCCGGGTTCTAACCCCGCACGCACCACTGTCTTTTCGAAGTCATGTGCGTAATGCCGCTAACTTAAAACGTTGAAGGAAAACATCGTGAGGAAACCGACATGTACCTAGAATCTTTCGAAGTCATCTGTCATCCACCAACCCGCACTGGGTCAGCGTGGTGGATTATGGCCTTAACTCTCTCCTTGCGAGAGAAGGCCCCGAGTCCCAGCAGTGGGAACGTTTAGTGGGCTGTTGATGTTGATTATAAGTACTTAATAGCAATTTTTCACAAATTAGCCAGCGTTTACGTGACGTTGAGAAGGACGCTAATGTCCGTACTTCGCCCGGGATCGCGTCCGCTACGATTGTTTTCGGGAACAAAACAATAAAAAGTTTTTTATATCGTATCTAACGACACTCGGCCCCTCGCCGGGTTTATGGCGTCCCTCCAGCTCAGCCGGTGTCGGCGCCCCGGCTACTTTGGACCATGCACTCTCATAGGACAGACAGCTTTATTTTATAAGATTATCATCATCATCAGCCGCAAAACGTCATTTTTTTGTTTAAAATAAAGTGTGACAAGACTAGCAGGACATGTGCCTGATGGTAAGCAACATGCTTGCCACGTAAGAACTCAGTGACACGCAGCTATTGGAACATGACAAATCATTACTTAGCACGGCACTGCACTCGTCACCCAGAGATCGAAGTTGTTATATCTCTAACCCCTGTAATTTATCTGGAAACATTGCCCTTCAAACCGGAGTACAGTGATGTTTGCACATTACTCCTTGGCGGTAGAATAACTTGCAAAGGTATGGTACTTCCCCAGGCGGACTCTGCTAAGAGTCCTACCACTACAAACTGAACATAGGCCCCCCTCTAGATTTCTACAACGAACGGTCCTGCGCAACCTGCAAACCGGCGCGCGGCGGTAACCAGCGACCTTTGTGAGCTCATGACTGTGTCTATCTAGTGGAAAGCCGTCCAACAATGCATCTTTGAGTTCGTGGTCGCCACTCTAGAACCTTTTTTCCCCATCGATTGTCGGTTCCGCGAGCGATGTGCCCTTGCCACTGCCACTAGATTGCGGAAATAGACTCCACATGTCCTCGAAATCTATCGGTTAGAGACATTGCGATACTTTCAAAACTATAAATAAATTAACAGACTCGTCGGTTTCCAATTACTAGTGTAGGTACTATTACCTACAATATTAACCTACTATACTATAATACACCTACTATAATGTATGTAAGATACAGCCGACCTCAACTGAATAAAATTAAGTATTTTATACGGTACAGTATGAACCCTAAAGCACGTCACAAACATACGATAGTATTTCCTAAATTCAGATTAGTCTGAAAACCAATATTTTTTTCAGATGTAACAGTCGCTTCTATAATGCAATCCCTGCAAAAGTTTTGCGGAAGGTTTTACGGTGAACCGATTTAAACAGCTCATATGAGCAATACTCTATGAACAACGTGTACTTAAAACATTTTCAAAGATATTTCTACAGGAGAGATTATGTGCTGCGTAATTTCCTGAAAACAGATATATGCCTATTGAATGTGAATGTATTTACACTTACAGTACAGCACATCAAAGTGTTGATAATATACTTATTTATGTTATTTTAAGTCGAAGTATTTGGCGTGTAGATCGGAACCCCGGTCGGCTCTCTAGAAAGGGACTTCGCCTTGTAGCTGGAGGCTAAGGTGAAAAGTTTATTCCAAAGCCACTTTTTTAGGGTTCCGTAAAACGTAAAAATGGAACCCTTATAGATTCGTCATGTCTGTCTGTCTGTCCGTCCGTATGTCACAGCCACTTTTTACCGAAACTATGAGAACTACACTATTGAAACTTGGTAAGTAGATGTATTCTGTAAACCGCATTAAGATTTTTACAAAAAAAAATAAAAAAAGGAAAAATTAAAGGGGGGCAACCCCCATACTGAGAACTGAAACTCAAATTTTTTTCTTCTTCAAACCTACACGTGTGGGGTATCTATCGATAGGTCTTCGAAAATTATGTTGCGGTTTCTAATATAATTTTTGTCTACACTGAATAATCTGCGCGAGAGACACTTCCAAAGTGGTAAAATGTGTCCCCCCCCTCTAACTTCTAAAGTAAGAGAATGAAAAAACGAAAAAAAATATATGATGTACATTACCATGCAAACTACCAACAAAAATTGGTTTGAACTCGATCTGATGAGTAGTTTTTTTTAGTACGTCATAAATACACTATTATTAAAACTTCGATCAAAGTGACAACGAACTACAAGAACTATGTGTACTATGTACCTATATTATGTTACTTGCTGCAACGGAACCCTTCATGGGCGAGTCCAACTCGCACTTGTTTATTGTTTTACTAGCTTACCTGATAGACGTTGTACTGTCTTAATTATGAATATTGAATTCGAGTTCTATGTGATGACCAAGATAGCACTTATAAATAGCCCTTGCACTATGTGAGATGTGTATCCCTGGGACCATACCTACCTGTTTCGATTACATAGATTGCGTTAGCGGTGCGGAAAAGTTATACAGAAAGCTTAGAAAGATAATTGAAAATATCATTATATACATGATATAAATAGTAATAATCATGGAAATAGTTAATATAAAATGCAAAATAAGGTTTGGGACCTTAACACACCGGGAACACTGCCCTGCGGCTCTCCAAAATGTATTTCCAGGGTGTCACTAATAATACTGTTGCCTATCCTGATACATTGACATCTTATCTCTAAGTAGTTCTGAAACTAAATCGATGGCAAAGCTCTCATAATGGAGCTCCAGCTTTTTCAGCAGTAGAGGTACATAAATCGTATCAAACGCCTTGACAACCCTCCATCCTCAATGTCACCCTACTGGTCAAAAGTATTAGAAAATATAAAAAAGTATGGATATAATCGGTAATTAATAATTCTCAAGTTATGGCGGATTCAGTTTTATCTCTAGATTAGAAACTTTTATTATCCTATTAATATTATAAATGCGAAAGACTAGTTGATTAAAAATGTTTGTTGCTCTATCTCGTGGAACGACTGAACGGATCAAGTTACAATTTTAAACAAAAATAGATTGTTATATTACATAACTCATACGCTACTTTTCATGGCGAAAAAGTCACGGGACCGGGAATATTGCGGGTGAAACCGTAGAATGCTAGTTATTCAATAAATAAAAAAAAACTCGTTCTTGATTTGACATAAATTTTAATTATATAACACTGAGTTCCTTAACACATAGGTATTATAGCAGGTGGTAATATCATACTCGTAAATTACAACGAATTCACGCGTGAGTATTTTCTACACTAGTTACACAGCGATCTCGATGAGCGAAGATGACCGATTGTGGCTTGGTGCAGGTTAGGCTGTACTGTGTGCTGCTCTATTCGTAAATCAAATAACTGGGTGTTGAAGATTTAGAGGATTTGCGTCGATCAACGTCACATCTGAAAGATTATTCGAGTTGGTTCTAAAGGAAATTATGAAATGAACCCGAGCAAAACAACATTAATGAGCCGGTGATGTTGCTAGCTCCCGGCTACCGGACTGAGGAGTGTGGTATATCCACTCGTTTAAACACCCGTAGTGCCGGGGGGGCCTCTTCAGATGCACGGAGGCCAGGAGAGGGCGTGCTGCACGGAGCGGGCAGAGGGGGCCCGTTCAGGCCCGCATGGGGTCAGAGAGGGGCGTGTTTAGGTGCGCTGTGGTCGCGCGCGCAGCTGCCGCGCCAGCCAGGCCACGCCGGCCGCCAGCCCGGCGCCCGTCAGCGCGCTCGCCGCGCACACGTGCCACGGCTGCTCCGTCACTCGCTCCAGCCGCAACGCTGGAACCGACCACACCACACGTCAACACTCTCACATGCCGCTCGCTTTGATGGCCAGCCCTATGGTTGAACACCATATTTCAATGGTTCGAGATTGATCATTACATAACGTGGGACACCATCAACACAGGGACGGATTTAGGGCAGGGCAACCGGGGCATATGCCCCGGAGCCTCCATAATAGAGACTTCGGGGAAAAAATCAAATTCCAACTAGTAAACATCTTTTACGTTAACTTTAAACCATTTATGGTACGGGTTTTTGCTGGAAAAATCTTAACCATGAGTCTTGGTGGGAACATGGGTGAACTTGGTGAACTTGGTGAACATGGGGCGCCACTGTCGCACGTCCCTCGGCAGTACCTGCGGCGAGTTGGTGCGCCGGTAGCGCCTGCTTCACGTCGCTCTTGTTGGCCAGCACCAGCAGCGGCACGCGGCGCGCGCACACGTCGGGGTGCGCCACCAGCAGCTCCAGCTCCTCGCGCGCCACCACTGCCGGAGGGATGAAGATTAGCTACCTGAACGCAGGCTCTTAGCTACCAACTAGGAAGTATTTAAAACAACTCGGTGACAGTGCTCAATTTTCTTACCGCTGCCGTTCCATCTATATCATAATGTCGCCATCGCCAGCTTGGAGCCTATGGGGCCCACAGTACAAATATAGACAGAGAAAAGCATAGCAATTCGTAAGTATAGAGAGCGAGGAGCTCGACGAGCAACAGATCTAGAAGGTAGAGAGCTCACAGTGCCGAAGGTATAGAGGGTAGAAAGATCACTGTGAATAAGATAAATAGGGCAGAGAAGCTCATTATGGCACAGGTACGGAAGGTAGAGAGTTTTCTGGGCAGCAAGTATGGAATAGAATATAGTAATATTCAGGGTAGAAAGTTTACTGTGCTACAAGTACATAGTGTAGAGAGTTCCAGTGAACTCTACAAATACAGTGTAGTACTCTTGTACTCTTGTAGTGCTACAAATATGGAGCGCAAAGCGCTAGGACTGACTTCCTTTCTTTCTTTGACGGCTGAGACTCACTTTGTTGCAAGTGTAGGCGTTACTGGTACTGGAGAGAAAATGAAACCACGTCAATAGATGAACTGCTGATTATAACGATGTTAACTGTACAAGTGACGCGGGGCGAGAGACTATTCGCTCGACCGCTGTCATCCGCTTATATACCAAATCTGACACGTACATACGTGCTCCTACACAAGTATGGATGGTAGTAGAGCGCTCATTATCATGCAAGTATAAAGAGCACAGAGTTTACTGTACTCTATGTACAGAGAGCTCACTGTGGCACAGCTACAGAGGGTATAGTCTCACCGAGGCGCAGATGGTCGGCGGCGTCCACCACGAAGATGACCGCGTCGGCGGAGCGGTAGTGGCGCTCCCACAGCGCGCGGTGCCGCAGGTATAGAGGGTATAGTCTCACCGAGGCGCAGGTGGTCGGCGGCGTCCACCACGAAGATGACCGCGTCGGCGGAGCGGTAGTGCCGCTCCCACAGCGCGCGGTGCCGCAGGTATAGAGGGTATAGCCTCACCGAGGCGCAGATGGTCGGCGGCGTCCACCACGAAGATGACCGCGTCGGCGCAGCGGTAGTGCCGCTCCCACAGCGCGCGGTGCCGCAGGTATAGAGGGTATAGTCTCACCGAGGCGCAGATGGTCGGCGGCGTCCACCACGAAGATGACCGCGTCGGCGGAGCGGTAGTGCCGCTCCCACAGCGCGCGGTGCCGCAGGTATAGAGGGTATAGTCTCACCGAGGCGCAGGTGGTCGGCCGCGTCCACCACGAAGATGACCGCGTCGGCGGAGCGGTAGTGGCGCTCCCACAGCGCGCGGTGCCGCAGGTATAGAGGGTATAGTCTCACCGAGGCGCAGGTGGTCTGCGGCGTCCACCACGAAGATGACCGCGTCGGCGGAGCGGTAGTGGCGCTCCCACAGCGCGCGGTGCCGCAGGTATAGAGGGTATAGTCTCACCGAGGCGCAGGTGGTCGGCCGCGTCCACCACGAAGATGACCGCGTCGGCGGAGCGGTAGTGGCGCTCCCACAGCGCGCGGTGCCGCAGGTATAGAGGGTATAGTCTCACCGAGGCGCAGGTGGTCGGCCGCGTCCACCACGAAGATGACCGCGTCGGCGGAGCGGTAGTGGCGCTCCCACAGCGCGCGGTGCCGCAGGTATAGAGGGTATAGTCTCACCGAGGCGCAGGTGGTCTGCGGCGTCCACCACGAAGATGACCGCGTCGGCGGAGCGGTAGTGGCGCTCCCACAGCGCGCGGTGCCGCAGGTATAGAGGGTATAGTCTCACCGAGGCGCAGGTGGTCGGCCGCGTCCACCACGAAGATGACCGCGTCGGCGGAGCGGTAGTGGCGCTCCCACAGCGCGCGGTGCCGCAGGTATAGAGGGTATAGTCTCACCGAGGCGCAGGTGGTCGGCCGCGTCCACCACGAAGATGACCGCGTCGGCGGAGCGGTAGTGTCGCTCCCACAGCGCGCGGTGCCGCGCCGCGCCCGACACGTCCCACGCGCTGAACGACACGCCGCCGCCTGCCACAGAACAACACCTCAACACGGGAGACACAACTAAAAGAAATTTAAAACAGGAACTATAATATTTACATCGATATAAATAAATCAATGGATGTGCCCTCCTAAACTTCAGACGCAAACTATGTTATTGTCGGAAAGAGTGAGCTCACTCTTTCCATTTCATTCGATTGTAGGAAGCGGTGAACGCCGGACGTTTATATCTATCGCTATTCGTTGTCAACAACCAAAATAAGTAGAACCGCAACATACCTCGCCGCTAGCGAGTGTAGGGATCAAGTAGATTGGTAGTTGTAAACTATACTCACGCTACACACAGACGCAGTTTGTTAGCAATTTCAAGGTGCTCAGGGCACACCTATAAATTTATATCGATCAATATTTATTCAGAGATCGTCCAGACTCAAGTCCGTTTCACTGTACCTTAACAATGATTGGACACAAAAGTTTTAAAATAGTAACAACTTTTTTTTCTAAAGAATGAGTTCGAGTCATTGCCATGGTGACGAATCATCACCACAAGCAATAAAAGAGATGCTCCGGATATCTCCGCCACCTCACTGCTTGTATCCCACCGCCGTGTACTATCGTCGCCGACGTTTGAACACCTATCGGGTCAATACACCTAGTGCCATGGTTACAATTTTAGTGTCTTCAACTCAAAAGTGAATTGGCTTATTTTAGAAACTTAAGTACGGTCCATCGTTCACTGGATCAAACGTTTAAGATCAGTCAAGAGGAAACATCTGCCGATAGAAGTGAAAACTTATAACTCAGAACTTGATAGCTTAATCTGGAAACTACGCCGGTGAAACCGGACGGCGTGCGATGAGCATGGCCATGGTCCCGAGTTTACCCGAAAATTTCTTATCATTCCCGAGCGTGACGCTAAAATTCAATTCACAGCCTCAGATCAATTTAAATCTTCAAAG
The DNA here is from genome assembly GCA_963693475.1 of Ectropis crepuscularia. Lineage (NCBI taxonomy): Eukaryota > Metazoa > Arthropoda > Insecta > Lepidoptera > Geometridae > Ectropis > Ectropis crepuscularia. The sequence goes on along the minus strand of OY856369.1, from coordinate 13,594,818 downwards.
TTCACAGCCCACGAAAAATCTGTCTTTGCCGCGCCAAAAGAAATTTTGAAACTGAGAAAATGGCTACTATGCATATTAGAATAGATTTTAATCTCCAAGTGATTAACAAAAGTAATTAGAACCTGTCACGTGTCTCCGCGGCTCACATGTCACGTTCCACAGCTCCCGCCCTGACGCTGACGGTATTATAACGAGCTGAGCCTCGGCGTCAGTCGGCAGTGTTCGTCTCGGTGACAGCACGGTACCACAGTCTATTCAATCATACAGTCGTTCGACGAAGCCGTCTAGACGGGGCAATCGTGCGGGGCGTGCGGGGTGAGACGCGGGAAGTGCACTCCTACATTGCCTACAGTACAATGTTAGTATTGCAGGAGCGCGGCTCAGGGTAGACGTATTCCGTATGTCTTTTGTAAAATTCGCGTAAAATATTTTAATAAGCATTTTTGTTTGCGACAACCCTACCCGTATCTAGACACTATCGGCGTTTTTTCCCAAGAGCAAAAGCAGTGAGCTACTGGTAGTGTTTTTGAAGTGAAAACTTCTTTTGGCCCGCCATAGACAGAGTGTTCGTGGGCTGTGAATTGAAACCATCTAAAAATGCGTCAGCATTTCCCACTGGCTGACGCATTTCTAATCGGCCATGCTCATGGCCACTCCCTTAGGTGTCACCCGCTATCAGATACTCTGATCACTATCAAATTCTGAGTAACAAGTTGTCACTTCTATCGGGAGTTCCTATGGCTGCCAATTTTTTTTTTATACTGTGACGGTACCATCTCACCAACATTCAGGGTTGTCGATACGTGGCGCCACTGTCACCTTATCGAATGGTATGTGGAAGCTGATATATTATGAAAATTAAATCAAAGTTTTGGTCACAGGTCTTATTCTGTGGTACTTGGTGTCACTCCCGCGAACAGCGATCCCCGCGCGGTTGATCCGTCGCATTTTGTGACGCGGAGATGACGTGATGGCTCGGCTTCGTTGGATCTACATAACATAAACTCGTAGAGTGATGAGGCTACGACATTTTAATCGTAATTTAGTTACGATAAATATTTATGTTATAATTTTCATATTATTTTTAGGAATTGTGCGAATTGTCTTTTCTTATTTTTTACACAAATAGGTATTCCTATTTCTAATGATAAAGTAAAGTATTGATTTTTTAAAGATTGCTCTAAAAGCTTCCATTTGTACCGCTGGTTCATAAATATTATGTGTTTTGTAACAGATTTGCTCGTAACTTGGGTTTCTTATTTCACCAATTTCAATATTTAAATGTATCTCATTACGTACTTGTGTTTATTATTATAGTGTGTTTATTAATTTACTTTATAAGTTACAATGGCTGGTTTTGTGCCTTTGCTTTTAAAAAAAACGCTGATGTGCGCTCAATCGCGCATCACTAGTTTGTGAACAAGTAAAAATTATTCCGCGCGGTTTTCCTTTTCGCTGTATTGTTTTATAATTATGAAAATGTGAGTTTTATTTATTTCCTCGTAAATCTGTTATAACGCCGTATGACATACGTGTCATTTGATAAATAATTACAGCCTATATTTTCTAGAGCTTGCGACCCGGAGGCCTGTAAAAAGGTAGTCTAGATTTACCTTTTTTCAACGTTTATTAGTGAAGGTGAGTGTTGACGTACTACAATATAAGGGGCCCCTTTTAAACCTACGTCCGAGTCGCAAGTCTTGGAGTCTATTCGAGATTTCTCTCTCTGCCACACGATGGACCCGGCACCCACACGGTGAATCCATGGAATGCTAAGAAGTACGTCTCGTCTCTTTATAATCAGAATATGTTATACTAGAAAACAATACTCGTTCACGTCCGATTGCACTAAGGTGCATTTTTTAAAGTTCAAAGTCTTGGGTAGCAATCATGTAATCACTTTAAAAGTACTCTGGGGGTAAAGCCCAAGAAAGGAGTAAAAAGTATGCGCGTAGGAGGATATCGCTTCGGCTGTAACTGTCATTTTCAACTTACCGCAGATATATGATAATGTACTATTACTGTAATAGTTACCTACTCGTATGTTTGTTTGTGTCAGTCACATTTCTATGAGAGCGGCCGTCAGACGCGAGCCGCGCGGGTGACGCGGGGTGGGGGGGGCACGTGTCAAAGTTCGCGGCGGAGGTGAACCGGAATGGATACACTCCCGTACAGCGGACACACGCGCCGACATCGCGCCGCTCGCTCCATTGAGCAGCCGCGCCAGATGTTTAATTGATATAGTTTATACACTTTTGCGATTTGTACTCATTTTTTACAAAAATCTACATAACTTATTATCAAGATATCTAAATTATTATTTAACCAACAGCGCCCGTTGTTTTACCCGCTTAGTTTCCGTTCTCGTAATTTTCTCGGTATAAAAAGTCTACTTATGCGTTTTTCCTAAAACATACAAAGCCCACACATTTTAGCCTTTATAATATTAGCATGATTTTGTTTCAGACACAAAAAGTTTGTTATTATGCTATTTATAGATTTGAACAGTCTGCTTAATATTCCATCAACCGGCGGTCAAATTTTTACCGCAAGACGACAGACAGCAATCAAATGAGGTAGCATGGTTTTGTAAAAAACATGCCCAATTCCTCGCGATCATTTCCTTTACCAGAAATTCAAGCTCAATGAGGTACTTTGTCGTCACACACACACGCACACACTATGCCGGTCGAAAATATTACTACTTATACTTCGGCAAAACGTGGTACCAACTTCACGTAAAATTTGTCGGCCATCTCACAGCCATATCTCCACCGCACGGGTGCGTATGACCAATGATGGTCAAATCAAATAGTGTGCGCTTCTCAAGTTTCTTATTACACATTTCCGTCCCTTTCCACTAAATCACTGACACAAAAACTATCCAGCAACCGAGACGAAGGCGTTACTCATAAAAATCTCAATTACAAGTTTTCCCAGGGATCCCGGCACACCCGGGGGTCTACCGCCGAACGAAAAATGTCATAGCGTTGATGTTTCTCTCTCTTTTCTTTTCGCTTGAAATGATAGAGACAGCAATAGCAGTGCACCCTCACTCGCTCAAGGTTGCGCGGTTTTAGCCTACCGCTAGACCGTTCCTTCCAGGAAACAAGTGACAGTCGGTTGTCGGACGCACGGCTGAGCGCTCGCGCAAAACGTTTCCCGCGCATATTGTTATTAGATATGTCGTAAACCCTCCGCGCTAGACAGAGACAGAGTTACGCGTTAGAAAGAGCGCAAATGTTTATTTGAAAATCGCGACAGTTATTGCGAGCTGAATTGAACTTTGTTGTGTCCCAGCAAGAGTCGCTATTTATATAATTGTTTTTGGTAAGTGTGGCTTCTGTACTAATATTTATTTTGTGGCAATAGCAAAGCGATAGCCGATTTAGTTAGGCGGTGGTAGCGCCGAACCGGAGGGTCTACCACCTAACTAAAACTGCCTGCCAAAAAGCTTAGATATTGCTCTATTTTCTTTTCGCTTGAAATTATAGAGACAGCAATAGCAAAGTCGGATACCCGGCTACCCGTCTACCCGGATAACCGGATACCCGGATACCCAGCTACCCGGATACCCAGCTACCCGGATACCCAGCTACCCGGATACCCGGCTCTCCTCATCACAACGTCATAACGTCGTGACGCCATCAAATCCACGGCATTGTTATAAAAAGTAAAGACGTCCCAATAAAATAAAGACCCCGCTTTGATTGAGGAAAACGTAAAGAGAGAAACGGTCAGCTATTTTCCTCTCATAAACCTCGCGCGTAATTTATTCATTGAGTTTAACAAGAGTGTAGCGGAATGAGAGGATTGCTGCTCGTGGCTAATGTTGCGGATCAGATACAATGGAAGAATCGCGACTGATCTGCATAACTTAATACCACCTTGCCCCTTTTTCTATCGGACTGCTCGTAGCTCGAGAAAGCGACATCGTTTCATGGTTGATGTTCCAAAGACACGAACAAAGAGGTTTGACTCTACTTTTGTGACAAGAACGTCTAGGCTGTGGAATGAGCTACCAGAGTGGATTTCCCCAGATAGTTATAACCTTGGTGTCTTCAAGTCGAGAGTGAATCGGTTTCTTCTAGGTAAGCACGCTTCATCGTAGGCCGCATCGTCGTTTAACATCAGGCGAGATGGCGGTCAAGTGTAAACCTATTCAAGTTAAAAAAAAACGGGCCCTTCGGTCATTCTTATTAAAACTATGGAGTTTTAATGACAAATGACAAACTATTTATTGTGACAAAAAGTACATTCATACAAAAAAAAAAAAAAATTAATACATAGTTTTAATAATAACTATATTCCGATAACATCTAAATAACATGCACCGTTGCTGCCTGTTTCTGACACTAGAGCTAGGATCTCATATGGGTAGTGGTAGGACTCTTAGCAGAGTCCGCCTGGGAAAGAACCACACCTTTGCCAGTTATTCTACCACCAAGCAGTAACGTGCAAACACTACTGTGTTCTGGTTTGAAGGGCAATGTTTACAAATAAAGTACAGGGCTTAGAGATATAACAACTTAGATCTCTGGATGACGAGCGCAGTGCAGTGCTAGGTAATGATTTGTACTCTTCATGTTTCAATAGCTGCGTGTCACTGTGATGTTATGTGGCAGGCATGTTGCTTACCATCATAGCGGTAGAATAACTGGCAAAAGTGTGGTATTTCCCCAGACGGACTCTGCCAAGAGTCCTACCACTACGAATAAGTACCTACTAGGAATATGGATGATATGGATGGTGGATACGTGGTCTATCAGCAGCCATAATGTTGATTTCCAATATGGTGGCCAAACTCATAAATATTCTTTTAAAAGAAACTATCCATGTCAGTAGCTCGGTGCCCCATCCTTGACAAGATAAAGTTATCTTATAATGCTAACTTCATAAAGCCTACACCTCGCTACCAGCGCCGCACGTTCCCACATAAACACCTACAACGAAAAAACGCAAAAATAAAGCTCTATATCAGATCACGTGGAGTTATTGTCAGTACGTTGTATTTTCGTGACGGAAAACACAACATGGAGTCACGACGGCGACGTAGCCACGTTCGTACCGAGTGCCGAGACCCGGCGACCACTACACGCGACGCAGCTTTCTGTCGGCGGAGGAAACTACAACTCGGTAAAGACTAGTAGCTTATAGTATAGTTGTGGTGGGACTCTATGTAGACTTCGCCTAAGAAAGCACCACACCTTTGCCATTTTTTGAAGTGAAACCTTTTTTAGGCGCCCCTAGACAGATATTTCGTGGGCTGTGAATTGGATTTTAGCGTCACGCTCGGATATGATAAGAAGTCTTCGGGTAAACTTGGGGGCCGAGTCACCTACGTCCGTGGGGAAGCACCTGTACATAGAAACCCCACACGTAGTCCCTGGGTGGTGCCAATCAGGTGACAAAAATACCGGTGGTAGGCTTCGGCCGAGGCTGGTGACCACCCACCAGACTAAGTCATGCCGCCAAGCGGCCCAGCCGTGTTCCGCCATGTTGTCTGGTGACGCCATTAAGGGAAAACGGGTCAGAACAGTTGCAGCATAACAACGAGACCAGATTGTCACACACTGATACATTACATGGGAGGGCTAGTCTTGGAGGGTAGCGGGATCCGAGGCACGGTTGCCGCGACCGACCGCAGATAGTTGGGGGCCCAAGTAGTGAGCTAGCCACTCATGAAAGGCTGCCCCGCCATCTAGCGAAAAATCCCGGGATGCGCTATCCTGCCGGTTGGCGACCGGAAGTCAAGGCCAGATAGACATCTCCGGGGGGGCTCGGGCGTCCCCGCAGTCTCCAGACTAGTTTTCCATACATGTATTTGTGTTGTGTGTTGTGACCATTGGTAAGTGTTATGCTGCCTCGTTCTACTTCCGTTTTCCCACCGATCTTCTCTCACACCATACAAAAATCATGATAAAAGTTACAAAAGGAAATAAAGTGTTAAAGCGGCTGCACTCCTTGACCATTAAAGTGCACCTCACTAATATCAGAGGATTGCACTCCAATCTCACGGCAGTCCATCACCATCTCGAGACTGATCAGCCGTCACTTTTGTTCCTAACGGAGACGCAGATACAATACAATACAATACAAAAACACTTTATTACACCACAAAACAATACAGAAAACAGTGATTAAACTTAAAATTAAAACATTTTGGGTACAAAAGGCGATCTTATCGCTCATAGCGATCTCTTCCAGATAACCTTTTAGTATCACTAGAACAAGGTGAAAAGTACGGGCAGTGGTGTGGTATCCTTGGTACACAATAAATTTCATAAATATAATACAATTACTTATATATATAATATACTTATATATATATATATACTTATAATTACAATATAAGTACTTCATACATACAATACATAAATAAAATAACACAATACATAAATATGAGAATAAATAATATAACATAGACGTACATACACAAATACATTCAATAAAATACACTAAGCGTAAAGGACACATGCACAGGTTTACACAACAAGGTTGCTTGAGTAATGCTGCCAAATCTGAGCCTTGAACGAGTCGACGCTCTGAGTGCGCCTGATGGACACCGGAAGAGAATTCCACAGCGCAACAGCACGCACACAGAACGAAGAGCCAAAGAAGGAGCTTGAGTGAGATGGAGTACACAGAAGGAGATTTGTTGATGACCTAAGTTTGACAGAATGAGTGTCGCATAAGAAAGTGAAGCGAGAACTTAAGTACGAGGGCGAAGAGGGGGTAAAAAGAATTTTATACAAAAGGGAGAGAATGCGAGTATCTCTTCGAAGACGAATTGGGAGCCACTTGAGTTTTGTGCGGAACTGGGATATGTGATCATATTTCCGAAGACCGAAAACAAATCTTATGCAAAGATTCTGAAGGCGCTCCAGCATATCAAATTGCTCCTGTCTAAGATCCAGGTAGCAGGCGTCAGCGTAGTCTAGGATGGGGAGTAAAAGAGATTGAGCTAACGCAGCCTTGGTAGCAGTAGGTAAGAAATTACGGATTCTTCGTAAAGACGATGCAGAAGCAAACAGTTTCCGTTTTAGCGATCGGATTTGAGGGTCCCAAGTGAAACATTTATCAAATATGATACCTAGATTTTTAACTTCTGCGCTATAAGGCACAGTTGTACCGCTGAAAGAAACTTTGGTCATTGTGTTAAAGTCAATCCTCGAAATTAGCCTGGAACTTCCCATAATAATGGCCTGAGTCTTAGTAGGGTTGACAGTGAGACCAAAAGATTTGCACCATTTTTCAATACGAAGCAAGTCAGCATTGACTGCCTTCACCGCGTCGTCCAAGCAATCCAACGAAGCTTGAGCGTACACTTGGAGATCGTCAGCATAAAGGTGGTAGGATGAAGAGATGTGAGAGGTTACTGCATTTATAAAGATAGCGAAAAGTAAAGGAGAGAGAACGCCACCTTGGGGAACGCCGGACTGTGTATCGCACCACAAAGAAACAGTATCTTGTATACGTACACGTTGTCGGCGACCGTACAGATAATTTCGAAACCAGTCAATTGCCATTGGAGATATGTTAATTGAATGGAGCAAGGAGAGAAGGATATCGAAATCGACAGTGTTGAACGCATTGCTGAAATCAAGTAGGGTGAGGACAGTGAGCTTTCTGTTGTCCATTCCCAGCCTAATATCGTCAGATATTTTAACGAGAGCAGTGGTTGTACTATGGCCGGGACGGAAACCAGATTGCAAGGGGTTGAGGAGATTATTGCAGTTGAGAAAGAAACTGAGTTGGGAGTGGACGAGGCGTTCTAGGACTTTAGAAAGGAAAGGAAGGATGGAGATGGGACGGTATTCTGAAGGCGATTTCGGATTGGGTATTTTTGGAATAGGAACGATTTCAGCTTCTTTCCAACACGCAGGCACAGACCCTAGAGAGGTAGAAGCATTAAGAAGATGGCAAAGGATATGCAGGATGTCATCAAGGATAGGAAGAATCATATTACGACTAATGCTATCAGAACCGACAGCATTGGAAGCAATAGATAGGATATTCTTTTTAACATCACAATCGGCAAATTCACGAATGACAAAAGGAGCATAGTTGGGTGTTGAAAGAGACGAAAGGAAATTCAAAGTTAAAAGTTTGTCATTTGCATCTATGTGCGATGACGAAGAAAAGTGTTGATTGAGAGAATTTACGTCTACGTTTTGAGGATTACAATTTTGTTGTGATTTCCCAACACCCAATGTACGGAGAAATTTCCAGACTTTAGCTGGATCACCGTTCTCTACAGATTTATGAATATGGCGACGTTGTGCATCCCTACACACCCTATTGCAGCGATTCCGTAGTAGCTGGAATTTTTCTTTATTACGATCGCTGGGGCAAGATCGCAACTTACTTTTGGCTACCGCTTTTTGGTGTAGTAGTTTTTTAATGTCATCTGTTAGCCAGGGTGCTGGCAGATGTTTCATTTTAATAGCGCGTAAAGGTGCGTGGACATCATAAAGTTTTAATATTTTTTCATTAAAAACGGAGATCTTATCGTCCATCGATGTAGCTCTAAGAACTGGCAACCAATCAATATTTCTAGCGTCGTCGCGTAATTTTTCCAGATTCATCGCCCCAAAGCTGCGCTGCATCAGAATTTTTGGTTTGTTTCTGGGAAGGCGAATTTTATAGGATAAGAAGATGACATCATGGTATGACATGTCATGTGCAGTGTGGGAACATTGACCATGTTTGGCGACACTTTTAAGGGAGGACACAAACATGAGATCCAGCAAGGAAGGGATACAGTTCGGGAAGTGATGGGTAGCATTCAAAGGCAGAATATGCATGTTGCTTGAGTGAATAATTGATTGCAGCTTTGAGCAACGCAGATCTGATTTCAACAAACATGTATTGAAGTCACCCATCACTATAGCATGGGAGTAGGAGGGGAGAAGGTGTTCTAAGACAGTTTCAAAGGAAGTGAAGTAATCAACACTTTTGTCACGACTGTAATAGACTCCGAGTAGAATTTTGCTATGGGAAAGATGAAGCTCAAGAAAAAGGTGTTCACCAGCGTTGGTGGGAGGAGGTTGAGGAGAAGAACTAACAATAGAATAGGATATATTGGAACGTAAGTAAATGCCAACTCCACCACCCGGCCTGTCAGTCCGGTCATTGCGGATCAATGAAAAGCCGGGGAGAGAAAAAGAGGAAGTAGGAAGGCAAGGTTTAAGCCAGGTTTCGGAGACTAGTACAGCGTGAATGTTGCTTTGATCGAAAGATGCTAGAAACTCAGGGAAGTGGGCCGGGATACTCTGTGCGTTGATGTGAATAACATTAAAGTTCTTAGGTACATCATTAAAATTATTAGAGAGAGTGTCACTCAACGATGGTATACTCAGATAGCTATCATCAGACATAGCAGCATCACTAGCGGACGATAACGAGAAAAATGTGTCGCTGTTGCTACTGTTGTGCTCAATATTAGACATAGTATAATATATATTTATATAATTAATAAGTTTATATAATAAATATGTTTCTTATATAAAAATAAGAGTAAAAATAATATACAAAAACAATAAATTGTGCTGTGTGTCACTGAATAAATACTTCAGGATTACACACCCACCTGCCGATTGTGTTCCATAATAAAAATAATAAAAAGTAAAGTAACAGTACACCTAACCAGTATATACATGCAGACAAAAACACGACAATATCAAGTAATACGAGGGGATGTTAAAAAGTAATTAATAAATATTACACTTTATGCAATCGTCGACCATCATTTAAGCAAATGCGTTGTTTGTGCGTAATCAATAAAAAAAAATTACAAAACTGTCAGACTGTCACTATCACGTCACAGAAAAAAAAAACAAAAATTATAAGTTCGAATAGTGAATAGTGGCAAAAAACCTTAGCAAAAAACTATAAAAACAAAAAATAGAAACATCAAATATCGTTGAAAGTGAAAAACTACACAAAAATATCGACGGTACCACCAAACAACGAATACACAGCGAAGGTAGATTGAATCATGAACCAATTACCCCCGTTCAAAAGACATTACATGCAAGATTGAAATCGAACAAACAACAATAACAAAAACAAATCACTTCACGAACTTTCCTCTGCGTGTTTTCAAGTCCTTGGTCACCGACTTCACATCTTTAACAGTGGCAGTAGCTGCTATCTGACGGTCAGAAGTCTTCGACGTACAAGAGGCAGACGTTGCCTCACCCGGGATTGCAGTGAGATCTTCCATGGTATTCACACGGTGCGGAACATCATCCGAACCCTTTACGAAGATGTTACCTTGTCTCGTCCAGCACTTGGTGATCCCAAAGCGCCTCCGAGCCGCCACGAACACTTCGTGCCGCGTCCGTGTTAAAAATTCAGAGAGCGTGAAACTGCTGCCCTTCAAATGAGTCTTGGCTGCCCAGATTTTTTCTCGTATGGTCACGTCTACAAGCTTGAAGAGCACAGGCCGCACCTTGTCAGGAGCAGCTCGACCCATCCGGTGGCACCTGTTGATGTCAGCAGAAGAAATCTTGCCAATCTTCAGCCGTTCAGTGATGACTTTGGCCACCAATTCTGACGTTTTCTCATTCGACTCCTCGGGTAGGCCATGTAGCAGCAATATTTTCCTTCGTGCACGCATCTCACCATGGTCAATTTGCTGAGCCAAGACACTAATTTGGTTCTGAACAACTCTGAAAGTGGCCACAACAAATGACTTAAATGCAGCAAACTCCGCAGCCAAGCCATCTGATTTGTGAGGAGGAGTGCTGGGCAGCTGTCCTTCAAATGATTCCAGGCGCCTATGGAATGCAGCCATCATTTCATGAAAAGACATCTGTATTGCATCCATTCTGTAGTGAAGTGCAGTGCAGTCCAATCAAAAGTTAAATTTCTCAGTGTACAGTGGTAATACTGGAGAATTAACACATTAGTGGCAGGTAGGGTGTCTTAATGTATATAATTACTCATAAAATTCTACAAATATATCAACTTTACTATTATTTAGTAATTAAATTTAAAGAGAGTTATAAAAACACTGTTGTCAATTCAACACCTACCCCCAAAAAAAGATAGGTTGTCCGTCGGACGTGGCGTACCTAACATACCCAGGTTATACCCTGGAGCACAAATTCCGGCCTCGTGCTGGTGTGTGCCTGTACGCCCGTGACGACATCTGCTGTCGGCGTCGCCGTAATCTTGAGGACACTAGGTTTTCTGTTATTTTGGTACTAGTGGACACAGGACAAAATTGTCTATGCATGTGTGTATCGGTCGCACAGCGGAGACCAGGAGACGACTAGGCTCACAGAATATTTAAGTGAAGCGGCGGACGCGGCTCAACAGAAATACCCTTCGGCCCAATTAGTGTTACTGGGGGATTTTAACGGCCATCATAAGGAATGGCTGTTCCCATACCGGGACACTGACCACGCTGGGCAGGAAACGAGAAAGCTAGCTTTATCGTTAGACCTAACCCAGCTGGTCCAAGAGGCAACAAGAGTGCCCGACGTTGAGTCGCATACACTTTATTGCTTAGACCTTCTGCTGACAACAGATCCAGACCGTTATTCCGTGGCGGTATCTTCGCCGTTAGGCAGCTCCGACCACTGTCTGGTGAAGTCAGTATCCGTCTACCATCCGCCTGATCCCAGCCCCAGAGGCAACCGGCGGATGTGGCGATACAAGTCAGCGGACTGGGACGAGATGCGCTCTTTCTTTGCATCTTACCCATGGCAGTCGTTGTGCTTTACTTCTGGTGATCCCTCAGTCTGCGCGGATGCTGTGACTAATGTAATACGAACGGCTATGGAATATTTCATTCCATACTCCGACGTCCCATTATCCAGCAAAGCTCGCCCTTGGTTTGGTTCTCAATGTTAAAGTGCTGAAGCATTTAAACATGAGGCCTACCTAGCCTGGGTTGATGCTCGACAGCGTAAGGCAAGGGACATACACCAGAAGAAGAAAGCGTTCAACAAGGCTGCTAAGGCAAGCAAAAAGGTTCTTCAGAGGGCTCGTTTTGACCACATTAGTCGAATAGGGAACAAACTAGCTTCGTACCCTGCGGGTAGCAAAGCGTTTTGGTCCCTAGCTAAATCGGTCGAATCGAACTTCTGCCGCCCCTCACTACCTCCAATGCTGAAACCTGATGGGACACTGGCTCACACCGCAATGGAGAAAGCAAACTTGTTTACATCTCAGTTTGCGGAATCTTCTCGTCTAGATGCTGGTAGCGCGACACCTCCTACTCCACCTGGCTGTCCCACTCTCATGTCAGAGGTACACATTCGCCAAATTGAGGTTCGCAAAGTGCTACGAAATCTGGACGTGAATAAAGCCAGTGGCCCAGATGGTATTCCTGCCCTAGTGTTGAAGGCATGTGCGCCTGAGTTGTCCCCGATACTGACGCGTCTATTTAGACTCTCTCTCGAAACTGGATTAGTACCGAAGTCTTGGAAGCTTGCCAATGTGCAACCAGTGCCTAAAAAGGGTAGTCGTGCTGACCCTGCCAACTACAGGCCCATCTCAGTCACGTACATACTCTGCAAGACTATGGAACGTGTCTTAAACCACAGGCTCCTGACGTACCTAGAATCAAACGACCTCCTCAGTGACCAGCAATACGGGTTTCGCCGAAACCGGTCCACCGGGGATATTCTAGCGTACGTCACTCACATCTGGAGTGAAGCTATCGAGAAACACGGGGAAGCACTTGCAGTCTCCCTGGATATTTCGAAGGCTTTCGACAGGGTTTGGCATGATGGCCTTATAAGCAAGCTTTCTAGTTATGGTTTGTCTCCTGGGTTTATTTCGTGGATATCGGACTTCTTGAGGGATCGATCCATACGAGTCGTCATTGATGGCTGCTCGTCGGATCAAATGGCTATCAATGCCGGAGTCCCTCAAGGGTCGGTACTCTCTGCGACGCTCTTCCTGCTACATATCAACGATCTGTTGAAGCCCGGTATCTTTGGGTACGCAGATGATAGCACCGTTGTAGAGAGTTACATTTCTAGTGCGAGAGCCAGTGGGCAGCAAACTCAGGTACTAAGAGCGTTCGAGCGTTTGAGCTTGACCCTTGAGGCGGTGTCTACATGGGGCGATGCCAATCTGGTCAAGTTCAACGAGAGTAAGACGCAGGCGTGTCTGTTCTCCGCTAAAAGGAGTCCTTTTCAACTGACTCCAACCTTTAGAGGTGTATCCGTTCCGATTTCTGACCGTCTTGAGCTTTTGGGCGTTACATTGACATCTACGCTGAACTTTGGTTCGTATATCGAGTCCAAGGCCAAATTAGCTGCCAAAAAGCTAGGTGTCCTCTCAAAGGTGCGAAGGTACTTCAAGTCTGAGCAGTTGCTCACGTTATACAAGGCTCAAATTCGTTCTTGTATGGAGTACTGTTCGCATCTTTGGGATGGTTCGGCTAAGTATCAGCTGGAGGCCTTGGAATCGATCGAGAGACGTGCCAAAAGGCTCATAGGCAACGACACTCTTGTGCGAAAAAGACTACAAAGTCTAGAACATCGCCGAAAAGTCGCTAGCCTTTCGGTTTTTTATCGAATACACTTCGGAGAGTGTGCGACTGATTTACATGATCTAATACCACCTTGCCCTTTTTTCTATCGGAATGCTCGTAGCTCGAAAAAACGACATCGTTTCATGGTTGATGTTCCAAATACGCGAACGAAGAGATTTGACTCTACTTTTGTGATAAGAACGTCTAGGCTGTGGAATGCGTTGCCTGAGTGGGTTTTCCCTGTTGACTATAATCTTTGTGTCTTCAAATCGAGAGTGAATCGGTTTCTTCTAGGTAAACACGCTCCATCGTAGACCGCATCGTCGCTTCACATCAGCTATGATCATGTCTATTGGCCATTTAGAAATGCGTCAGCCAATGGGAAATGCTGAAAAGGCGTGTCCTCGGCATCATGCCATGGCCATCTAGAAATGTATCAGCCAATAGGAAATGCTGACGCATTTCGAGATGGCCATGCCATGTTGCCCAGGCCACGCCCTCCGGTTATACCCGTGTAGATTCCAAAGCAAGCTATCAAACTCTGAGTTATAAGTTTTCACTTCTATCGGCAGTTCCTATGACTGCCAATTTTTTTTTAAATAAAGAGTGACGAGACGAGCTGGACATGTGCCTGATGGTAAGCAACAGGCCTGCCACATAACAGTGACACACAGCTATTGGAACATGAAGAGCCCAAATCATTACCTAGCACCACACTGTGCTCGTCACCCAGAGATCTAAGTTGTTATATCTCTAAGCACTGTAATTTCTCTGGAAACATTGCCCTTCAAACCGGAACACAGTAACGTTTGCATATGACTGCTTGGCGGTAGAATAACTGGCAAAGGTCTGGTACTTCCCCAGGCGAACTCTGCTAAGAGTCCTACCACTACAAACCGTCATAATATGGTAACGTCACTGGGTTCAGATTTGAAGAGCAATCATACCAGAGAAATTCCAGAGCATAGAGATATATCATCTTACACCTCTGGGTGACGAACGCAGAGCAGTGCTAAGTCATGATTCGAACTCTTCGTTTTCCAAATTTCAACCAGATCCGCTCTGAAGTTACGACGTAATTAAGCAACAAACATCCAAAGATTGACATTTATAATATTAGTAGGACAAAGTTTTGTTCGCGTTCGCTTCGCCCCCGAGAGGACGACCTGCTTTACGATATAAAACCGAAGCAAACAGGAAAATTATCGCCTTTACTGTACAGCCCCTGTTGTTTAAACGACCGCCGCAGCCGGGGGGAGCCACTGTTGCTTATTCTGCAGAGCACTTTAAACTGTGGGAACAACTGTACAGGAAGCGGATTATCATTTAATCGGCCTTGTCTTAAATGTAGTAGAAATACGAAACGCGACCGGTACGCGGTTTTTTCGCCCCTTGATAAAAAAAATATGGCAGATTTTTAAGTCAGCGTACTTTGGCTCGAATCACACACAAAGTACAGTAACGCTCATATAACACTTTTGGGGACGTGGAAGAATGTGCAAAGATATTTATCGCCGAACGGACAGCAAAAGAAACAAATTACTCACAAAACGAGCCATAGATTCTCCCAACCGATGGATCATTACCTAATGATTGATGACGTTGTGATAAACAGAATGCTTTCGTTACACAGATATTCAGCATTTCAAGTATTCCGTTTGATTAACTAATTCAAGTTCAAGAGAAAGCGGGTGTCGGCTCAGTGTTTCGTAAAACAAAGGCTCGTTCCTTATCTCCGAGTCCTTGTCCTGTGAACCTTGATTTACAAGTTGGGAGTGCAGATAATGACGCGGTCTGTCCGCCTTATTATATTATCAGGGAATTTGTTAACTCTCAACGAGACCACTTTATACGTTTATCATGACGTAAAAAGGTAGCAAGAATGTAGGGTTAGTCGACATAATAATATATGTTTTTGTATAGATGCGTGGTAACTCGCTGGGCCGGGGTATTCAACAGTGACGCGGTCCCTCGCGGGCGGTACTCACCGGTGAAGCGGTCCCTCGCTGGCGGTACTCACCGGTGAAGCGGTCCCTCGCTGACGGTACTCACCGGTGAAGCGGTCCCTCGCTCGTGGTACTCACCGGTGAAGCGGTCCCTCGCTGGCGGTACTCACCGGTGAAGCGGTCCCTCGCGGGCGGTACTCACCGGTGAAGCGGTCCCTCGCTGGCGGTACTCACCGGTGAAGCGGTCCCTCGCGGGCGGTACTCACCGGTGAAGCGGTCCCTCGCTGGCGGTACTCACCGGTGAAGCGGTCCCTCGCTGACGGTACTCACCGGTGAAGCGGTCCCTCGCTGGCGGTACTCACCGGTGAAGCGGTCCCTCGCTCGCGGTACTCACCGGTGAAGCGGTCCCTCGCTGACGGTACTCACCGGTGAAGCGGTCCCTCGCTCGTGGTACTCACCGGTGAAGCGGTCCCTCGCTGGCGGTACTCACCGGTGAAGCGGTCCCTCGCTGGCGGTACTCACCGGTGAAGCGGTCCCTCGCTCGTGGTACTCACCGGTGAAGCGGTCCCTCGCTGGCGGTACTCACCGGTGAAGCGGTCCCTCGCTGACGGTACTCACCGGTGAAGCGGTCCCTCGCTCGTGGTACTCACCGGTGAAGCGGTCCCTCGCTGGCGGTACTCACCGGTGAAGCGGTCCCTCGCGGGCGGTACTCACCGGTGAAGCGGTCCCTCGCTGGCGGTACTCACCGGTGAAGCGGTCCCTCGCTGACGGTACTCACCGGTGAAGCGGTCCCTCGCTCGTGGTACTCACCGGTGAAGCGGTCCCTCGCTGGCGGTACTCACCGGTGAAGCGGTCCCTCGCGGGCGGTACTCACCGGTGAAGCGGTCCCTCGCTGGCGGTACTCACCGGTGAAGCGGTCCCTCGCGGGCGGTACTCACCGGTGAAGCGGTCCCTCGCTGGCGGTACTCACCGGTGAAGCGGTCCCTCGCTCGTGGTACTCACCGGTGAAGCGGTCCCTCGCTGGCGGTACTCACCGGTGAAGCGGTCCCTCGCTCGCGGTACTCACCGGTGAAGCGGTCCCTCGCTGGCGGTACTCACCGGTGAAGCGGTCCCTCGCTGGCGGTACTCACCGGTGAAGCGGTCCCTCGCTGGCGGTACTCACCGGTGAAGCGGTCCCTCGCTGGCGGTACTCACCGGTGAAGCGGTCCCTCGCGGGCGGTACTCACCGGTGAAGCGGTCCCGGCGCGGCGCCGCAGTGGGCGGCACGTGCACCGCTCGCCCCTCGCTCGTGGTACTCACCGGTGAAGCGGTCCCTCGCTGGCGGTACTCACCGGTGAAGCGGTCCCTCGCTGGCGGTACTCACCGGTGAAGCGGTCCCTCGCTGACGGTACTCACCGGTGAAGCGGTCCCTCGCTGGCGGTACTCACCGGTGAAGCGGTCCCTCGCGGGCGGTACTCACCGGTGAAGCGGTCCCTCGCTGGCGGTACTCACCGGTGAAGCGGTCCCTCGCTGACGGTACTCACCGGTGAAGCGGTCCCTCGCTCGTGGTACTCACCGGTGAAGCGGTCCCTCGCTGGCGGTACTCACCGGTGAAGCGGTCCCTCGCGGGCGGTACTCACCGGTGAAGCGGTCCCTCGCTGGCGGTACTCACCGGTGAAGCGGTCCCTCGCGGGCGGTACTCACCGGTGAAGCGGTCCCTCGCTGGCGGTACTCACCGGTGAAGCGGTCCCTCGCTCGTGGTACTCACCGGTGAAGCGGTCCCTCGCTGGCGGTACTCACCGGTGAAGCGGTCCCTCGCTCGCGGTACTCACCGGTGAAGCGGTCCCTCGCTGGCGGTACTCACCGGTGAAGCGGTCCCTCGCTGGCGGTACTCACCGGTGAAGCGGTCCCTCGCTGGCGGTACTCACCGGTGAAGCGGTCCCTCGCTGGCGGTACTCACCGGTGAAGCGGTCCCTCGCGGGCGGTACTCACCGGTGAAGCGGTCCCGGCGCGGCGCCGCAGTGGGCGGCACGTGCACCGCTCGCCCCTCGCTCGTGGTACTCACCGGTGAAGCGGTCCCTCGCTGGCGATACTCACCGGTGAAGCGGTCCCTCGCTGGCGGTACTCACCGGTGAAGCGGTCCCTCGCTGGCGGTACTCACCGGTGAAGCGGTCCCTCGCGTGCGGTACTCACCGGTGAAGCGGTCCCTCGCTCGCGGTACTCACCGGTGAAGCGGTCCCTCGCTGGCGGTACTCACCGGTAAAGCGGTCCCTCGCGTGCGGTACTCACCGGTGAAGCGGTCCCTCGCTGGCGGTACTCACCGGTGAAGCGGTCCCTCGCTGGCGGTACTCACCGGTGAAGCGGTCCCTCGCTAGCGGTACTCACCGGTGAAGCGGTCCCGGCGCGGCGCCGCAGTGGGCGGCACGTGCACCGCTCGCCCCTCGCTGGCGGTACTCACCGGTGAAGCGGTCCCTCGCTAGCGGTACTCACCGGTGAAGCGGTCCCGGCGCGGCGCCGCAGTGGGCGGCACGTGCACCGCTCGCCCCTCGCTGGCGGTACTCACCGGTGAAGCGGTCCCTCGCTCGTGGTACTCACCGGTGAAGCGGTCCCTCGCTGGCGGTACTCGCCGGTGAAGCGGTCCCTCGCTCGCGGTACTCACCGGTGAAGCGGTCCCTCGCTGGCGGTACTCACCGGTGAAGCGGTCCCTCGCTGGCGGTACTCACCGGTGAAGCGGTCCCTCGCTGGCGGTACTCACCGGTGAAGCGGTCCCTCGCTGGCGGTACTCACCGGTGAAGCGGTCCCTCGCGGGCGGTACTCACCGGTGAAGCGGTCCCGGCGCGGCGCCGCAGTGGGCGGCACGTGCACCGCTCGCCCCTCGCTCGTGGTACTCACCGGTGAAGCGGTCCCTCGCTGGCGGTACTCACCGGTGAAGCGGTCCCTCGCTGGCGGTACTCACCGGTGAAGCGGTCCCTCGCTGGCGGTACTCACCGGTGAAGCGGTCCCTCGCGTGCGGTACTCACCGGTGAAGCGGTCCCTCGCTCGCGGTACTCACCGGTGAAGCGGTCCCTCGCTGGCGGTACTCACCGGTAAAGCGGTCCCTCGCGTGCGGTACTCACCGGTGAAGCGGTCCCTCGCTGGCGGTACTCACCGGTGAAGCGGTCCCTCGCTGGCGGTACTCACCGGTGAAGCGGTCCCTCGCTAGCGGTACTCACCGGTGAAGCGGTCCCGGCGCGGCGCCGCAGTGGGCGGCACGTGCACCGCTCGCCCCTCGCTGGCGGTACTCACCGGTGAAGCGGTCCCTCGCTAGCGGTACTCACCGGTGAAGCGGTCCCGGCGCGGCGCCGCAGTGGGCGGCACGTGCACCGCTCGCCCCTCGCTGGCGGTACTCACCGGTGAAGCGGTCCCTCGCTAGCGGTACTCACCGGTGAAGCGGTCCCGGCGCGGCGCCGCAGTGGGCGGCACGTGCACCGCTCGCCCCTCGCTGGCGGTACTCACCGGTGAAGCGGTCCCTCGCTAGCGGTACTCACCGGTGAAGCGGTCCCGGCGCGGCGCCGCAGTGGGCGGCACGTGCACCGCTCGCCCCTCGCTGGCGGTACTCACCGGTGAAGCGGTCCCTCGCTGGCGGTACTCACCGGTGAAGCGGTCCCGGCGCGGCGCCGCAGTGGGCGGCACGTGCACCGCTCGCCCCTCGCTGGCGGTACTCACCGGTGAAGCGGTCCCTCGCTGGCGGTACTCACCGGTGAAGCGGTCCCGGCGCGGCGCCGCAGTGGGCGGCACGTGCACCGCTCGCCCCTCGCTGGCGGTACTCACCGGTGAAGCGGTCCCTCGCTGGCGGTACTCACCGGTGAAGCGGTCCCGGCGCGGCGCCGCAGTGGGCGGCACGTGCACCGCTCGCCCCTCGCTGGGCCGCAGCGCGTTGAGCGTGGAGCTCTTCCCGCTGTTGTCGAGCCCCAGCACCAGCACCGTCACCTCCGTGCCGCCGCCGCCCAGCCACGACGACAGCCGCTCGAGGAGACCCATCGCTGCGAACCTGCGACATACACACACTCTCACAACATACACACACTCTCACAACATACACACACTCTCACAACATACACACACTCTCACAACATACACACAGTCTCACAACATACACACACTCTCACAACATACACACACTCTCACAACATCCGAGGTTGCTTCCACAACACCGCCAGTGATGGAACGTTGCTCCGTCCGGCGCAGGCTACGCTGCAACGGCGTCGCTACGATTTCTAACTATCCTTCATTTAGTTTTATTCTCCAAAGTGATGTCCTCACTTCTTCGAATAATTGCAATCATTGGCAAATCAATAATTATTATTTTTTGATACTTTTAATTATAAAGTTTAGGAGGTTGTGGATAACCGCATCCAGTTCCCCACAGCAACCACGTGTCCCCCTACCGGAGATGTTCGTCTCTCCATTTACATTTAATGTTAGAACGACACTAACAACTAACAACCAACATAGTTATGAAATTATCTAACTAATCCTACTATCCTATCCTATCCTACTTCTTACTAATATTATAAAAGTCAATGTATGGATGTTTGGATGTTTGTTGCTCAATCACGTCCTAACGTATGAACGGATCGAGTTGACATTTGGAACACAGATAGATTATATTCTTGAAGAACACATAGGCTACTTTTTATTCCGGAAAATCAACGGGAACAACGGGGAACTTCGCAGGTACCACCGCGGGGCGCTGCTAATCACCTTATACTAGGCAGTAGTGAAGTAAAATGATCTACTCTAACTCAATAAACAGCAAAAAAATTTCTGGGTTCATTTTAATAATGTAACTATTTCTAGTCATATCAAAATAATCCAAGTTCACCGCTAACGAACCGGGCTCGTGTCCCGGCGCCGAGATTACACTTCTGAACCGTGAAATGAAGCTCTCACGAAGCGTCAATTCACTCACTCGCTAGTCTCGCTCACCTCGCTCACTCGCTCACTCCGCTCACTCGCGGCTCTTCAAACACAATCCCCGTTGCGTGCCGCCGTATCTCCGCCACATACGAGCCTGCGACCTCGAGATACCCGCAGCAAGCACGGGACGATGCTATACGCCGTATACGCCGTACCAGGGATGTAACGGAGGTCATTTTATCGGAACCGAAGGCGGAGTCGGAGTTTTTAAATTAGATTTATCGGAGTCGGGACCGACATCGGAGGCATAGGCAGGAGCAGAAATGGTGGCAGGAGAGACATTTTTATTAGGGATATTATTCCAAACACGTGACCACGATAAACTTTGATGAGCAATTGATTTAAGGGGTTGGGATTTTGTATTTCCATTTACTTTCGGAGCCGAAGTCGAAACCAAAGGTGTGATAAGAATCGGAAGTTCCGACTTAACGGAGTCGGAGTCGAAGCTCTGTAACATCCCTGCGCCGTACTATACGCCGTATAGCATCGTATCGGTATCAGTATACGGGCTAACTAGTTAGCTAGTTCACTGGGGTGACCGGAGGAGACTGGAGACCGACCACACTTCACTGCGTTGTGAAATTGAAGCGAAGTATGTGTTAACTTAAGCCCCGCTTGATCTGATTTAACATTTGATTGAACATTAACGGAAAACGTATAACTACTACGCGTTCGGGTATTGTGTTACGGATATTCAGAAATTATGTAACGAAGTAAAAGAAATGTGTAAATATATAATACTTTGGAACGAATTCCTGTCAAATTACTTATCTATACTTTTATACAAATATTTTAAAGCAGAAGAGTTTGTTTGTTTGTTTGAACACAAGGATCGCGGGAACTACTGGTCCGAATTGAAAGATTATTTCTCTAATGAATAATCCATTTATCGAGGAATGCTATAGGCTATTTAACATTACGCTACTATCAACAGGAGCGGAGCATGAATGAATAATGTAACAAAAACGGGAAAAAATATTGCTTTTTGAGAGCTTTCGTTGCGTTACAGCATGTGTCTATCTTTTAAAGGTTGCGTCATTAGAACCTAAGGTAACCGAATTTGTTCAAAATTTGAATTGGTACGACCAATTTTCGATAGATGGCGTAACAACGCGCGCACGGTTCAGCTAGTAACTAAACATTCGTCGATCCTATTTCACACAAGACGACCTAGCCATAAACAAAGCAAAGCTTGTACCACAGTATAAAGAATGAATAGACTCTGATTGTACTATGGAAATCAGATGTTTACTTCCGATACAATAGGTAGAGACATCCGATCAAAAAACAAACATACTTACAATCAGGCGCATTGAGGTAGCTATAGAGCCACGAAGCTAGTGTAAGCCAAGTTTCTACTTTGAATTGAATATTTTTTTAAGGTATATTATTTAATCATCATCAACAACCTTTCATCGCCCTCTGCTGGACATAGACCTCTTCTAACGTACGGCACTGAACTCCATCGCCGCTCCTGTACTTGATGGTATTGGAACTTACATAACTTTTGTAGTGGTAGGACTCTTTGCAGAGTCCGTCTGGGGAAGTACCACACCTTTGCCAGTTATTCTACAGCCAAGCAGTAATGTGCAAACATTACTGTGTTCCGGTTCGAAGGGCAATGTTTCCAGTGAAACTACAGGGCATAGAGATAAAACATCTAATATCTCTGGGTGACGAGTGCAGTGCAATGCTAAGTAATGATTTGGACTCTTCATGTTATTGGAACATGAAGAGTTGCGTGTTACTGTGCTGTTATATGGCAGGCATGTTGCTTACCATCAGATACATGTCCTGTTCGTCTCATCTCTCTGTACTATAAAAAAAATTGGCAGTCATAGGAACTGCCGGTAGAAGAGAAAATTGATGACTCAGAATTTGATAGCTCACTTTGGAAACCGGAGGGCGTGGCCTCCGGTTCATGGCATGCCCATCTAGAAATATGTCAGCATTTTCCATTGCCTCACGCATTTCTAGATGGCCATGCCACGCCCTTTCAGCATTTCCCATTGGCTGACGCATTTCTAGATGGCCATTGGCTATGGTCCCGAGATTACCCGAAGATTTCTTATCATACCCGAGCGTGACGCTAGAATTCAATTCACACCCCACGTCAAAACTCTGTCTAGGCGCGCCAAAAGAATTTTTCACTTAAAAAAAACATAGAAATATGTATGGAAACCTTCAACTAGCTCGATCATTAGGGAAATAGATGAATCGAACGAGCGGCGAGGCCGAGTTACTAGAGTTTGCAACAACTGCGCTGCCGCGTCGGGTCGGGTTATTATCGTCAAGGACTCTCGCTATTTTTAGCTGATTGTGTTGGATAAATGGAATCCAAGGCAATCTAAGGGGCCAGCAGCTGTTTCTGTCTCATGCTTCATCAGGGCCAGTAGTTTTGTCAACAGAACTACTCAACAGAACAGGTGGGAATAAACGGCCTTATTAACCTTTAGGCTTATTAGGCCAGCCTAGGGTGCGATGATCAAGGGGCGCGCTGATACAAGTATCATGTCCTTGTATGCACTATTAAATCTTTTTTTTTACGTAGCATAGAATGACGAGGTGAGCAGAACATGTGCCTGATGGGAAGCTACATGCCTGCCACATAACAACGCGGTGACACGCAGCTATTGGAACATGAAGAATCCAAATCTAGCATCATTGTATCTACCTTACGTACTTTAACTAGATATTTTTAGGTTTTTTTCTGCGTTAACACGCTCCATCGTAGACCGCATCGTCGCTTAACATCAGGCGAGATGGCGGTCAAGTGTAAACCTATAAAAGTTTAAACCGAGACAAAACACTAAAATAAATGAGATGTGAACTGAAAAAACTTGGGACTCCCTGAATTTAAATTGGGATGCGTCCACACAATTAGCCTAGGGCGGTCACTCTTGATCAGTCGCTGTTCTTGACCCAACCGTCGAACGCTTCTTATTAACGTTGGGTCGTCTAAATAAGTAGACTTAGTTATTTATCTCAAGTCAGAGTATTTCGGCGAATATTAATCGCTGTAGACTGATTAATCGAATCTAGAATGAGTCTCCGTTAATCCCAGCGCGGGCTTCGCTGCTCGCTGGATAGCGGAACGATCGTATCTGTTAAAGATGTAACTTGAGGCCTGTGAGGGGTTTGTGTTGGAATATGTACAACTAATCTGCCCTGACTTCCCTCGCGCCGAACTACTAACAAAGTAAACTAGTTGCATCCTGTGGTCGCGCGTAGTTCCCGGGGGTCTACCGCCGAACGAAAAATGTCATCGCTTTGATATTTCTCTCTCTTTTCTTTGAGCTTGAAATGATAGAGACAGCATTAGCAAAGCGATAGCCGATTTAGTTAGGCGGTAGAAGCGCCGTCCCTATAATTTACACGTACAATAGTGCAAGCTTTGTTGGTTTTGAAGCTAGACCGTGTAATGTGAAAACATGTCGACCAATATTTATTTATACTACCCATAAGTACTTTTTTTAAATTAAATAAAGAGTGACGAGACGAGCAGGACATGTGCCTGATGGTAAGCAACATACCTGCCACATAACAGTACAGTGACACGCAGCTATTGCAACATGAGGAGTCCAAATCATTACCTAGCACTGCACTGCGCTCGTCACCCAGAGATCTAAGTTGTTATATCTCCAAGCCCTGTAATTTCTCTGTAAACATTACCCTTCAAACCGGAACACAGTAATGTTTGCACATTACTGCTTGGCGGTAGAATAACTGGCAAAGGTGTGGTCCTTCCCCAGGCGGACTCTGCTAAGAGTCCTACCACTTTTGAATAATACTAGCAGCTCTTCGCGTTTTCAATAATCATTTTTTATTCCTTTAAGACATACATTTTTACATTTTACTAAGAGTTTATAGCTAATCACATTGTCAATGACTACATAGTTCACGTTGACTCCCAAACTAGGCTGAACCTGTTATACCTGCATAGTTCCTATTGCCGTTATGTATCCGCGATCTGAGATCCAAATTTCAATCCGATCCGTTCAGGCGTTTCGATGAAGCAACAAACATCCAATCATTTAAACTCTCAATAATTATAATTACGGGATGCGTATTGAAAGACGTGGTATATGCGAGACTGATTTATAGGTACAAAGTAGGTAAACACAATATTCTAGGACTACCCTCATTCATACAGGTACACTAGCAGCGCCCCGCGAAGTTCACGTTGTTCCCCTTGTTTTCCGGGATAAAAAGTTGCCTATGTGTTCTTCCAGACTATAATCTATCTCTGTTCCAAATTTCAGCCCGATCCGTTTATAAGTTACGACGTGATTGAGCAACAAACATCCAAACATCGAAATATCCAAACATCCATACATTGACATCCATACAACTTTTGTATTTATAATATTAGTTAATAATATTAGTTAATATTAGTATTCAATAGATTCGTTAGGTTTACAACCAAAGTAATGTGTGGAAAATGCCATTCCCAGTCGACTCGCGGTGCGGGTCTAATATCCCCGAGTTTCGTCGTGTGTGTGACAATCACTCACTCGTAATACGGAATTTGCTTACAGATCTTGTTTGCCCGCTCGTGCAGATAACAACAGTTACGGATTATACGAATAGGTACGTATATTACACTTTAATTCTGGAACACAGCTTCCTGCGTTCTTGAATCTTGTTTAATCCAATAAAATGAATAGATTGATGTTTCAAAATGAACTTGAGAGTGCCTGCTCAAGGCCTTACCTGTAATGGCGGGTCCCACAAGACGCAGTAACGAAGACTGTTTTCTGGATCGTCGGGGGTCCTTACATCGCAGGAGGCAGGTGAAGGAGTGCACTGCCCGAGTGTGCGTTGTGAGATCGAGACTCTGTTTGTTTTATGCCAGTGTTATGGAACGTTGCAAAGTCGTGGGAGCGAGCCGCTGAGTCGATGTTGTACACTAGTTGTCATGGCAACCATACGGCCACAATCTATAGATATACAAAGACTGTATTCGTAGGGATCGAGAACTTGTATACTGCCTGAAATAACTTGACTCCAAGATTCTCTGCGAGTGTGCGTTATCATAGGTCTGGTTATGCTGGCGTTCGTTTGTTGTTTAGTTATTGGTAATTAACAAACGGCCCAGCTGACTGGAGCTGCGTTTCGTTCGACGGCAGGCAGAGTGTAACGAAACGTAACTCACGATTGCTAATTAGTGTCAAGTTGCTAATAAGATGCTGTAGATACATTTGTTTAAAAATTAATCTGATCTTCGCAACAGTGAGTCAAGGTATTTAATTCTAGGATCTAAATTTAACATGTATTTATTATCAACAACTGATACTTAAAGTGCTCAATCAAAGCCCGTATCACTTTTTCTCAGCTTTTATAAATATGAACAATATTCTTTTTCATGTAATTTTAATTAAACTTTTTTTAGAACGGCAGATTTGAGTCACAGTTCCTATGTCATCAAATTATTAACATACACGTGCTTCTAAATATTTCTATCAAAATGGTACTATAACACCGATAACACCGCTTGTGCCCCAATGTGCGGTGTGTGTGTGAGAGTGTGAGGGTGAGCTTGTGTGTGTGTATGTCTGTGGGATCGTAAAGCACGAAAGGACTAATTTTGGATTTTTTAAAGTGAATTAGTCTGAAGTGTTTCTGGCTACGTTTCATCAAAATTGGTTCATCCATTTCAAAATTATCAACTCTTTTGTTAGCAACAGTGAGAACCAAAATGCGTGCTTGTTTTCCATGCTAACATGCGTCTGATCTAATACTTGAAACATTTTGCAGTTTTTCCGTTTGTTTTTTTCTTGGGTCAAATTTAGTAATTCGAATTTTATCCCCTTTCTGACAACCGATTGATCTGAAATTTGATATACGCCTGTGGTTCTGATGACAATACAGTTATGTATACTAAAATTGATTGTAAATTTAATATGGCTGCCGCTACAAAATGGCGGATAACCTATTTCAATCCCATTAATATGGGTATCAAATGAAAAGGCTTTGCAAAAGAAACCTTGCAATAATGAGACACTAAATGAATTAAATAGACGGAGAAATAAATACTAAACACTTGAAAATAAAATTAGTATTTTTTTAAGATAAACGGTTTTATTGTAAACAGTCATGGTAATTTTACAGATAGTTAAATGTACAAAAAGCTAAAAAATATTTAGACTAAAATAAACTCGTGGGGCACGTCAAATATCTACAATCGTCGATTAAAATTTATTTATTTGTTGAATAATAGGCGAACAGCATTAGCTGATATGCCTATATCTCAGTGTGGACATATGTAACAAAATTATAGGTAATTGTCTGTTAAAATGATATTTGTCTTTCGCTATCCATTTGTCAAGTTTGTTCTTGAAAGAGTTCAATGATTTTGCCGAAATAACATCCTCAGGCAACCTGTTCCAGTTGTAAACCACTCTGTTGCTGAGGATGTGATGTGCAGTGTTTGTCAGTGATGGTGCATGGGACAATTGTGACGCTGATTGTCTCTCTTATGCTCCTTTAATCTGTACAGGTTCTGTAAATGTTCATTTTGTTCATTTTTTTATTGGACATAAACCAAAGTAAGTTCAACCACTGCATAAAACAAAAATTTGAAAACATTTCTTGCAGTTTCTAGACGTTTTGTATTGTCTGCAATTATTAAAACATACGAAAAAATACAATACGATACCAAAATTATGTTTACATTTTAAGACAAATTCAAAAATAATACATACGTTCAGAGCAATAAATAAAAAAATGTAATCTCTTCTTCTGTACTTACATCAATTTGTACTATGTTCTTATTTCATACAGTTATTTTCAAAGTAATTTATTCGCTACGTTGTTGCTATTTCAAACATTTTTCTAAGATACCTGTTGCAATTAGCCTCAAGTCAGTGACCTCTACTGCCTACTGAAGTTTGAGCTAGCGTAGAATCCGCTACCTTACTAATCTTATCTTTCTGTACCTAATGAGTCCTACATCTTGTATTGGAAATACTTCTTTCTGTGTAGAGCTTTTCAATTCCCTAGTCCTATGTAGTTCACATAATTCACGACACTTCGTCATCCCTGTTTAAAATTAGTCGACGTACACAAATATGATGATGATCATTAGTATCACAGATTAGTACACTGCGTCTCTTTACTATACGAATCATTTAAATTTTGTAATGACGTTTGTACATTTTCAAGATCGCTTGATTTGTAAACAACACCATTACTTTCATCAGATAAGATTATTTTCTTAGCGTTTGCATCGTCCAAGTTATCGAAGTAGCCGTAGTTATCAATTCCAAATGTCTCTTTGTGAGTGTTTGTCGAGTCATTTATAACTTCATTTGTTTCTGTATTTGTTGTATTATCATCTGGTGACAGATTTGTAACTGTATTGTGTTTTTCATTGCGGTTAGTATCAATATTGCATCTCGGATCTGCCACTGTATTGCACTTATTTTTAACATAACACTCCTTACTGGTTACGCTATTATTGTTTCCACAATTTGTCCAAGTCCTTTTTTCACATGTGTTGGTTTTCGTATAAACTCTTCGTTCCTGATGAGTAAGTATGTTGTTACTAAGCTTAGCAGCCTCTTTAAATTCTTCATTATGTGCTCTTAATAAATTAGCTAGATCAAAAGTTGGAATTGTATTTGGCTTCTTATCAACCGCGTAGTTGTCGTTCTTTTGATTGCCACTGTGATGTTTGTCAGATATTTCATAAACGGTGTTGTAGAGCTGTGGTGAAAAATTAGCGACTTTAGAATCAATATTGTGCTCTCCGGTCCCAGTTGCATCATAATGGCCATTTTTGTGGGTTGCAGTATCTGTGTTGTATATTTTATAAACATCCTCTTCTGCTGGTGTAGTAGAACTAATATTTTCTTTGATGCGGCTATTAGTGTTGTTGTCACTTCTCTTAATTTGTCCAGTCTCTGGATCAAGTATTCTATAAACAGAGTAATTTACTCCTACTACGGCTACGTTAGCACTAACGTCGTGGTCTTCAGCGTTATTACGAGTTTTATCGTAGTGTAGATCGTGCCCGGTTTCTTGGTCTGGTTTCTTGGGGCAGATGATGTCGTATATCTCGTCAGGTTCGAGGCCCCGGGTCTCAGGGAAGTAGAGGAAGGTGAAGGCAGCGTATGCGAGCGTGAGCGCGGCGGCGAGTGCCAGCGCGGCCGGCAGCCCGGCGCCCGCGGCGGCCGGCAGCAGCAGCGTCTGCGCCAGCTCGGCGAGGCTCGCCGCCGCGCCAGACACCAGTACTGCGCAGCCACGGTACTGGGCATACAAATCGTTGCTTTTAAATTTAAACAGGGCATTTAAACATAAGAGAAACGAAAACACTAAGTTTGACAGTGTCTACTAATAGAAGACGATGTAATTCTTTAGAAGCAGTTACGCCAGCCGCCAATTATACTGCATTTGTATGACTTGACTACGTGATATTCCGTCAGTTTGAGAAAAAACGAGTCTGAGAGACAGGTATCTATAATAATCATTTTATTTCCAAAAAAACACAATACAGTACATTTAACATGATAGTGGAATTGAGCCCCAAACTAGGCTAAGCCTGTATCTTGGGCGCTCCTTAAAATTTCTGAAATGTTTCAATTATGATCGCTGTTGACAGTACTTATCCAACTACTTATCTAGTCGTTTGAAAAGTGAAAAATGCAAAATGAAGCAGGGTTGTAGGGAGCGCCTGAATACAGCTTAGAGAGAGCAGGTGAGACCAGAGAGTGGAAGAATACAGCGACTATTTATGGAATGCAGTAGTGTGGCAGATCAACGAGCAGAACGCCTGCAATCACCAGCATCTTTGTCATGGAGCTCTTTTATGATCTAAAAAGGACGCTGGGTTTCTGGGACAGTCTGGGCTGGTTGAAGTATAAGAGGAAAGTATGAGCATTGCACAATGGGCCAATGCGGGGGGGGTTGAGTGTGGTCTCAATAAACTAGCTAACGCTGTTGTCACCTCGTACGTGAACATGTCAGCGAGCGCGGCGTGCGGCGCGGGCTGCAGCCCCAGCGCGTCCGCCGCCGCCGCGGCCGCCAGCGCCGCCGCCGCCGCACGAGCCGCGCCCGCTCCCGCCGCACACGCCCCCAGCGCCAGCGCGGTGCCTGCCGATACCGCGCACCACAACACCAGCGGCTGCACACACAACATACATCATCCTTGTCTGCCCCTCTTAAATGCTTTCTGTCGTTTATTCTATAGTCCCTCTCTCGAACAATCTCACTTGTGCTCGCATTGCGGTCATTCTGATATCGTCAATCTGATGAGCAGCTGCATTCATTCAAGGAGCATCTCTTGATACGATCGGTTTGTTTCGATTGCAAACTTTTTTATCCTTAAACTAGTCGTTCCACAAACTTCAGGGTCCGTGAAGTTCTCGCTTGCAAATTTGCCATGTTTATGCTCACTTTGGTAACTACGCGAGTGAAACCGAAGGGCGTAGCCCTGACCATGGCCATCTAGAAATGCGAAATGCCAATGAGATATGCTGACGCATTTCTAGATTGCCAATGGCCTTGGTCCCGAGTTCAACCGAAAATTTCTTATTACTCTCGAGCGTGAAGCTAGAATTCAATTCACAGCCTACGAAAACTATGTCTGTGGTGCGCCAAAAAAATGTCCACTAGTGAAGTAATATGCACCCGGCGTCCGACGCGGTCGAGCAGGCCGAGCCCGGCGCCGGCGGCGGCGAGCTGTGCGGCGCCCAGCACCACCGCCGCCCGCGCCGCGCCCGCGCCGGCGCCCGCCAGCAGGAACACGCGCTCGGCGAACAGCGTGAGCGCGCCCAGCCCGCACGCCTCCTGCCCGGCCAGCGCGCCCGCCGCTAGCGCCAGCGCGCGCCGCCGACAAGGGTCCCGCACTGCAACACGACGCCACGGTGCTCGTCAGCGCGCTATCTACCAGCTACCACCGGCGTCTCAGCAAAACGGATAACGTATTCTGATAACGCGAGAATGTGAGTGCCAAAGAAAAGGAGATGATATGAAAGCAAGATACGGAAGAAAACTAAAACGCACAGAAAACTATTAAATCTATCTTTGTTTCATTCATGATTGTTCTTATAATGAGCTGAGCTGAGCAATCTATACTAAATAATTTGGTTTTCGTAAAAGGATTAGTACCGAAAATGTGTCGCATTTCACAACTGCCGTTTTTTCTTGGTCGTTCTTGGTACAAAATACCAATAAAAGTGATGTATTTCGCGATGTTTAGTTCTCACAAAGGCTTTCGACACAGTTTCTTTGCCAAGACTTTCAAATAAGTTAAAATCGCTGTGAATTTGTGATGTTGCGTATCATTGGTCCAGAAGCTATCGATCAGATAAAAAACAGTATGTTTTTACATACTGTTTTTTCAACCAATCATAATTCATCATAAATCAACCAATTTACGATGAGCGAGTAGCCTGCCATATTTGGAGTTCTACAAGGTAGCATATTTGTGCCCACACTTTTCATCTTTTACACGTTAGAAAGCGATGCGGTTAGTAAGCAGAGTAGTAGTGTGGAGGGACGGAGATCTGTGAAGGTATACTAACGCAGGTCCCGGAGCACCGCGAGCGGGGGCCGCGCGGGCGCGGGCGCGGGCAGTGCGCGCAGCTCGGCCTCCAGCGAGAGCGCGCCGCCGCCGGGGCGCAGCCCCCGCAGCCGGGCCAGCGACCGCGCCGCCTCCTGAAATTTCCATATAAGAGATGTTAATAACTAAACTTTTTAATTGACTTCAAAAAAGGAGGAAGTTCTCACATCGGTTGTATGTATTTTTTATATTAGTGACGCTGTTACGATAGCGCGCCAATTGGAAATAGATTTTGATGGTTCTTCTTTTTTTCTTAGAATGTAGTTCAGAGGTAATCTTATTTTAGTTTTCATCGAAATCGGTGTGGCGGTTTTTGAAATATGAACAAAAAACTAGAATTTACTTTCATGTATTTAGACGACGCCGACGCGACGTAGTGATACAATTTTATGAAATGTCTGAATTTGATTTTAAAATGAAGTTGATTTTGTTTTTTCCAAAAAAATAAATCATATAATTTTATTGTATGTGCACATACAATAAAATTATATGATTATACATTTGCATACATTTTGCACGGTAGTAATTTCACGCATCGCTCGTTGCGCATGCTTAGATTTGAGTACAAGCTACACAAAAATGTTCATAAAGAAAACCACCTATCACAAATCTGTAAATGACATTGACTTTACATATAATGCATTTTTATGTAAATAAAGTAATATCTACAATTTATTACACAAGATCGGAAATAATACGCCAAGTACAACAATGTTTGTTTGCATAATAGTAAGTTGAGGGTACCCTTTACCTGGGTATGTCCGCGCGCCGCGAGGAAGGCGGGCGACTCCGGCGCCAGCAGGCTCAGCCCCGCGTGTAGCACCGACAGCGCCAGGCACCACCACGACACCGTGCTGCGTACCAACACTATCAACTATACTATAGTTACACGTGGACATGCAGAAGATATCTAACCCACAAAAAGTGGCGCTCGAGATATCGATGTTAAGGTATTGATGTTTAAAGTCAATATCTTGCAAGTCAGTTTTTGTGGAAGTTTGCTGTTAGTTTTCCTTTCTGCATATCCACAACCAAATTTACAAAAAAAATCTTTGGACGGCACAATTTTTTAGAGATGTCTCAGATCTCCCAGGATTCGTCCACAACGCGCTCGCTCACACAGCTATTACAGCTATTATTAGCGAGTATGAAACAATACCGAGCATCTCCAACTAGTTCAGCGTGGTGGATTAAAGCTGCGTGAATTATGGCCTTGACTCTCTTCTTGCGAGAAAAGGCCCGAGTCCCATTAGTGAGAACGTTGAATGGGCTCAGTATGCTATACCTAGCTATAACTCTAGATTCTTTGAAGCTTTAGTCCACTTCCAGGAGCCACAGTTAATCTACGAAGCCTTATCCCTAACTCTTACTCGTATCTCTACCACATTCTCATATATTATTAATAGCTTTCGTATTAATATGGGAATAGACAAAGAGACAGATTGTAATAACGAACAATGCCTAATTAATTAGCTGTTTGCAATAAGTTATCTCTGTATTTGATCAGCAAATTAATAATTATGACGTGTATATTAAACGAGCAAATAATACACGGGAGGATTACCGCCGATCTGTTCCCGCGAGTTCCCTGAGGGACCCGCGTCGCTAGAAGCCGGGAGTTGCTCTCATTAACTATTTATTGGGAAAAGTTCAGTCGACACTGAACTCAGTGTTTACTGTATTATTTAAGAACCATTAATTTTAAAACACAATGAAGACTTAAATTAAAAGATAAGTAAAGAAAATTAGAAGTAAAGATACTTCACTGCCTGTAATCTTGCTTTCAGTGCTAATAATTCTACTAGGCTACTAATGTTACAAACGTGAAAGCTTAGATAGGTTCTTATTGCTCGATAACGTCAAAACGCAACACGTCTGAACGGATGATGTTAAAATTTGGAATACAGTTAGAGTATAGCCTTGTAGGTGTTACTGGTACTGGAGAGGAAATGAAATCACGTCACTGTATAAACTGCTGACTATATTGTTCTTAATACACAAGTGACGCGGGGCGAGAGACTAATCGCTCGACCGCTGTCATCTTCTTATATACTAGTTCTGACACGTACAAACGTGCCCCCACATACACCCTTTTCTTAAAAAAAAAGGAGAAAAACATATCTATAACAATCCACAAAAAACAAAATTACATCGCACCTTGTTTACACTATAATATAACTATCAACTCGTCACAAGTTTCTTCTGCTTGCTAAGCACATTTTTCTTTCCGTGCTAACCTTGGCATATTGACTTCGAACCGCTTTGCTCACTCAGCGTTCTAGTTTGCACTAATGACTATTGATTTATATTTCCTATCACGTGACGCATATCACTTGCAATCCAATCTTTAAAATATACAATACCCGAAAAAATCGCCAGATGTTCCTTGTCGTATACACAGTACTTTTTCTGGGATTCCGTGGGCTTCTTTGCAAAAATAATCGAGGGTTCTCCAAAGACCCTTTTCCTTCTGTGCAATACCGCGCCTATACTAATGTCTGACGCGTCTGTCATAAGAGTGAACCTTGCCCCTGGACTCGGGTCCAATCACGTGGCAGCATTTTGTAAGTTTTCCTTACCCCCTTCAAATGCTCTAAATTGCCTCTTTAGTCCATACTATTTATTCTACCCTTATCTCTTTTCTTTGCACATTTGTAAATATTTATCTAAAATTCCTTATAATTTCTGCAGTGTCTGGTATGTGCGCTCTATAAAAAAATTTACATACCCAAAAACCTGCGTCTCCGGCTTGGAAGAGTCCTGAATAACCTTGACTTTGTCAGGCAAAGGACTTATTCCATTTTCCGAGACTTCGTTACATAAAAAATCTATTTTACTTTTCTCAACATACATTTACCTATTTCAACTTCCCTTTAATATATCCGTAAACGCTCAAATAACCTACGCAAATGCTTTTTATGCCAGGTTGCATTTTTCGAGCCAATTTGTTATATCATCTAAGTAACCAAACAAAACTGATTGCTCAGCATTATTACTACTACTACCGCTGTCATTGACCCCAATATTTATTTGTTCTACGCCAGTTAACCCAAAGGTCAATCTCGTAATCGAAAATACCAAACGCGTAATAATTGCTATTTTTCTATATCCTCTGTACTAATTTTCTACCGTCAGCTTAAAATTCCTTGAACAATCGGCTCCAATTAACGGCTGTTTAACATCGCATAGCAATTTTCTTGAACCGGAAATGTAATCTGCACAGCCACTCTGGATCACCTGGTGCCCTTTTCTTCCGCGAACCAGTCCTATTTTCGCTCCATTTTTGGCTCCTGCTTCTTCCGCGTTCTTGAACTTGAACCTTACTGCGTAGCGATGTCGCTTCTAACTCCAGCTTCCTCATCTGCTTGACTAGCTCCGTGAGAGGTAAATGGGGTACCTGTTCGTTACTCCCGGACACAGCAGCGATGCCGTAGCACGTGGTGTTCTCTATAATTTTGTTCTTGTTGCTAAGTTCTTGTCGCCCAGCACTATCCTCATAGACCTGCAGCAGTCGGTCCTTCAGCACCGTATACTTGTTGTTCACCGGCGTCTGGAATGAGTCTCTCCCCAATTTTGATATAACCATGTTGAACTTTCCTCCATCCCCTTGTTTCTGCGATGCCATCACTGCTTCACACTGGGCCAACCATAACCGCGGCATGTCAACCCAAAAACTCGTTGACACACCTATAGCGGCCAGGGCACAATCAGCGGAATTCGTTCGCTCGTCTTTCATGCCCTGCTGACCCACTTGCCCACTTACTGGTGCAGTGTGCGGAAACATTGTTGAAAAACAATTTACTAACGCAGTAACACCAAACAAAATCTTCTGAATCTTCTCTTTAACTCACTGTTCAATCGTCGGGGTCACCACTGTAACCACCACTGGATCACGTCGGGCTGGATCACGTCGGGCTAGATCACGTCGGGGTCACCACTGTAAGTGTTACTGGTACTGGAGAGGAAATGAAATCACGTCACTGTATAAACTGCTGACTATATTGTTCTTAATACACAAGTGACGCGGAGCGAGAGACTAATCGCTCGACCGCTGTCATCTTCTTATATACTAGTTCTGACACGTCAAACGTGCCCCCACAGCCTGAAATAATTAACAGATAAACTTATCTCTATACCTAGAAAATAACGTGATAGGGAACTACGCGAGTAATACCTCGGGGCACTGCTAGTAAAATATAATGTATGCTACCGGTGCATCGGTGCACCTGTGCCGCATTTAATGAGTGCTACCGGTGCTTCGTGTTACCTGTGCCGCATTTAATAAGTGCTACCGGTGCTTCGTGTTACCTGTGCCGCATTTAATAAGTGCTACCGGTGCTTCGTGTTACCTGTGCCGCATTTAATCAGTGCTACCGGTGCTTCGTGTTACCTGTGCCGCATTTAATTAGTGCTACCGTGGCTTCGTGTTACCTGTGCCGCATTTTATGAGTGCTACCGGTGCTTCGTGCTACCTGCGCCGCATTTAATGAGTGCTACCGGTGCTTCGTGTTACCTGTGTCGCATTTAATGAGTGCTACCGGTGCTTCGTGCTACCCGTGCCGCATTTAATGAGTGCTACCGCTGCATCGTGTTACCAGTGCCGAATTTAATGAGTGCTACCGGTGTTTCGTGTTACCTGTGCTGCATTTAATGAGTGCTACCGGTGCTTCGTGCTACCTGTGCCGCATTTAATGAGTGTTACCGGTGTTTCGTGTTACCTGTGCCGCAGCTGCCGTTCGGCCGCGAGGTACATGGCCAGCACGGCCAGGTTGTGGGCCAGCACGGGCGCCGCGCCCGCCGCCCCGCCCCACCCCGCGCACACCACCTGCAACCAGTTCACTGACGCGAGGCTGTGCAGGGTCCGCCTGGGGAAGCACCTGTGCTAGTTAGTTTTATTTTTTTTATTTTTTTATTTATAGATTGAACGTGATGAGTTTTCTAATTCCTGATTAATTGTCAAAAGTAACATACCTAATACTGGAACTGGTGAAGTTAGTGTCGGTCGGTGGGTTCCTACCTCCTATAACGTAAACGCTATACAGGACTTAATAATGATTAATCTTTTCGTGACCACGGCGGTTGTAACGCTACCGAAACGTCGAGATAATTAGTTAATACTTAATGTTGATTGTGGTTATAGTCTTGTACACCGTTATTTGTATTATCATTATCAAAATTTTAAACAGTGCAATACGTTTACCCTGAAACTCAATATTACAGAATCTGTTACTAGATGAAATTTACAAAAATCCTGCCTAAAAGTATGGTCAATTGGTCATGTTTGTAAACATAAACACGACATTAATAATGAACGGTACATTATGACGGCCGACGGTCAGGCACATGCCTTGCAAAACTACCTAATTTTATAATTCAAATTAAGTACTACAACATTCGTCCATATTGATCAAGCTAGGTAGAAATACCTACCCACTTTACTAAACAGTTTGTACTTACTTACTGTTGTTACTTGTTTTAGTTATTATTTTACACATCACGCCATATTGCTTTGTTTCAAAACTTGTGCAGTGTCCGATTCACCAAATTATACACGGCGTTTTATTTCTCGCCCAAAAAAAATATCACTGCAACTGCATCGTTTCACTAGTATTTTTACCGCAACCAAACTACATATTTATATGATCGACTGATCTTGACTGCGATCGACACGTAACTTAATAAATTGGCAGTCATAGGAACTGCCGATAGAAGTGAAAACTTGCTGTTGCCCTGGTACTGGTACCTAGGGGCAAACGCAACTCTTTTTTATTTCTGTTGTCCTGGTATCTGGAGATAAACGCTGGGCTGTTGGAGGTAGGTAATCGAAACTCTTTACTGTTTCTGTTGCCCTGGTACCTAACCTGGCCGTTTTTACCGAGTTTACCCGAAGATTTCATATCCGATCCGATCCATTATCATATCCAAGCGTGACGATTGATGAATCCATTTCACAGCCCACGAAAATTCTGTCTATAGCGCACCTAAAGAAGTTTTCACTTCAATAAATGTAAATGGTTAATAAATTTGAGGGTAGGCCGACGGGTGTCGCTACGGTTGGTCGATTGCCTGACAGTGCATTTATACATGTAAACAAGTAACACTGATACGTACACTACAAGACTTACGTAAATTATGTCAGTGATCACCAATTGCATAACTTCCGTAATTTTCTGTCAAGAAGGTTTTCGTTTGTTTTTATTGTGTTCAGTAACGGCAGTAAATATCGCTGGTAAAATTTTGCTAATGAAAATAATTGGTTACAGTGTTCATACTCGTATTATCTGTTTAAGTAGAGCAAGTTTAAAAACAATATTGGTACCTCTTTCCCGTAGACCGGCGCCAGTCCCCAGGCCAGCGCACCGGCCGCGCCGGCGCACAGCCGCCCCGCCAGCAGCCACCAGCCGCCCGCCAGCGTCAGCGCCCAGCCCGCCTGCGGGGGAGGGGGGGGAGGGGGGGTCACTGGGGGGCTACTGCCGTCGGAGCCGTAGTCGTCGATTGAAATGCTACATGAGCTTTGCATCTTTGAAGTGAAAACTTCTTTTAGCGCACCACGACAGATTTTTCGTGGGCTGTGAATTGATTTCTAGCGTCACGCTCGGGAATGATAAGTACTAGGGCTCATTAGTTATCTAGAAATGCGTCAGCATTTCCCATTGGCCATCTAGAAATAAGGGATCATTTCCCATTGACTGACGCGTTTCCAAAGTAAGCTACCAAATTCTGAGTTTTAAATTTTCACTTCTATCGGCAGTTCCTATGACTGCCAATTTTTATAGATGATGCAATTTTATTATTGGGGCATGTGAGTGTCAACAGAAGCTTAATTCCAACCATGATCGGGCGTTTCAATACGCATATAAATGAAGTGCAAACGAAATGTTTGTCATCATTTCAGTTACATTAATTTTGTATAGGTACTTACCTAGCTTTTTACTTTTTTCTTAACATTCCTATGCTGTGACTTATTTATTTTATTGAATCTTGTACTAGGAAAATGTTTGCTTATTTTTGTTTAAACTTCTTATTTTTGAGTTTTCAGGAAAAAGCAATATAAGCAAACGGGTAGAAAATTATATTTGCTACAAATTATATTTAATAAAAAAAATTCTAGGGTTGGTAGTTTTAAAGATATATTAAAAAAGGCGTTTTCCAAAATGGCGGCCGGGGGACAAGAGCGGCAACGCACAAACTTGGGGTTAAGCTTCTATTGAACCCCCACACATGTCTCAAAGATGAAATTGCATCCTCTAAAAAATACAATGTTATGCCCTTAAATTGTAATATTTCAATGGACTATTTTCAATTCAATTTTTATTTGCTACTTAATGGGTTACAAAGATCTTACAACATTACAAATACAGCCAAAAACAACCTCACGTTAGGTATGCAAATCTAATCAAGTAGGTAGGTACTTATATCAGAATCTATACTTATAATATAATATAATATGTCGATACACATAACATCACAAACACAATTTTTTAAATGGACTGAATTTTTTTAGACAACCCATGTGTTGACATATTAAAATGAATGTAAAATACTTTTCATCCAATAGCTAGCTCAGTGATGGTCGTTGTCTAGCGGGATCTTAAGCTTTGGTCTGGTGATCATGACGCACAACGCTGCGGTATGCGCCACAACGCAGCGTCACGACGCAGCATTTAGCATCCCTGCGGAGAGGTGGTCATTTGATTTTGCCGCAGCTACCTAATTGTCTTCAAAAAATTCCATATTGACCCGTGACGCACACCACACACCGCAGCGTTGAACCGAGAATGACGCCGCGCTGTGCGGGAGTACACCTCCCCACTTCACCGCGCTTGCCCCTCGCCGCTGACGCATACTGCGACGGAACACGAGACCATTCTCGACGTTTTTCATATGATTGAGAGTCCGGCAACGCATACCGCATACCGCAGCGTTGTGCGTCATGATCACCAGACCAAAGCTTTACCGCGAAGGCCGCGGAGAGTGCAGCGAGCGCGGGGCGGCGCGCGTGTTGAAGAACTGCGGCGGCCAGCGGGGCTCCGGCCAGCGACGCCGCCGCCGACGCGGCCGCCGCGCCCACCGCCTCGCCCGCACCGGCCGCGCCCGCGCCCGCACCGCTCGCCAGCGACACCCAGCCTGCTGCCAGTCCAGTAGACACCACCGGCACGTTGACTGCCGACACAAACCCCACATCACACGTTGTCCATATTATACATGTTTTTTTTTTTACTTTTATAGGTTTACACTTGACCGCCATCTCGCCTGATGTTAAGCGACGATGCGGTCTACGATGGAACGTGTTTACCTAGAAGAAACCGATTCACTCTCGATTTGAAGACGCAAAGATTGTAACCATCGGGGAAAACCCACTCAGGCAACGTATTCCACAGCCTAGACGTTCTTATCACATAAATAGAGTCAAATCTCTTCGTTCGTGTCTTTGGAACATCAACCATGAAACGATGTCGCTTTTTCGAGCTACGAGCATTCCGATAGAAAAAAATTGGCATTCATAGGAACTGCCGATAGAAGTGAAAACTTATAACTCAGAATTCGATAGCTTACTTTGGAAACTACGCGGGCGTAACCGGAGGGTGTGGCCTGGTCATCATGGCATGACCATCTAGAAATGCACCAGCATTTTCCATTGGCTGACACATTTCTAGATATCTATGCCATGATGACCAGGCCTTTTAGCATTTCCCATTGGATAACGCATTTCTAGATAGCCAATGGCTATGGGATATGGTCTCAAGTTTACCCGAAGATTTCTTATCATATCCGGGCGTGACGCTAAAATTCATTTCACAGCCCACGAAAAAACTGTCTAGGCGCGCTAAAAGAAGTTTTCACTTCAAAAAGGGCAAGGTGGTATTAGATCATGTAAATCAGTGCACACTCTCCGAAGTGTATCCGATAAAAACCCGAAAGGCTAGCAACTTTTCGGCTATGTTCAAGACTTCGAAGTCTTTTTCGCACAATGGTGTCGTTACCTATGAGCCTTTGGGCACGTCTCTCGATTGATTCCAAGGCTTCCAGCTGATACTTAGCCGAACCATCCCAAAGATGCGAACAGTACTCCATACAAGAACGAATTTGAGCTTGATATAACGCGAGCAACTGCTCAAACATGTGTGTTATAGTCCGAGATCCCAGAGCTCCCAGACGTCACCTATTTTCTGATGAATGAAATGTGGACGATTGAGTAGAGTTAGTAAGTACTAGGAACACATGCTTACTCGCTAACTTGCTTAGACGGCCAATTTTGAGATATGGGTTAATGAAGGTACATACAAACATTACTTACTTCACGTATTTTCTAATAAGTGATTTTCACGTATGTTGTAGGCAATATCCTTAAAAACAAGGTCCCAATAATACTCCCAGACACTTTCCGTCAGCCGTTTTGCTTAACAACTCCAAAATAATTATTTAACTTCACTTAAATTCTCATGCTCCATTTGTAAATATGTTCGTCAGCCAACTATTTTGTTGCTTTTTCCAATAAGATAGACCAATCTAAGGGGGCAATCATCCCCTAAACTCAACTATTTCCTATGGGTAAGAGCGGGAGACTGAGTGAGACATTTATTAGGAAATATTGACTTAAATTGAGTTTAGGGGATGATTGGCCCCTTAGATTGGTCTGTCTAATTGGAAAAAGCTTTAAAATAGTTGTCTGACGAACATATTTACAAATGGAGCATGAGAATTTAAGTGAAGTTAAATTATTATTTTGGAGTTGTTTAGCAAAACGGCCGATGGAAAGTGTCTGGGAGTATTGGGACATTGTTTTTAAGAATATTGCCTACAACATACGTGAAAATCACTTATTAGAAAATACGTGAAGTAAGTAATGTTTGTATGTACCTTCATTACCCCATATCTCAAAATTAGCCGTCTAAGCAAGTTAGCGAGTAAGCATGTGTTCTTAGTACTTACTAACTCTACTCAATCGTCCACATTTCATTCATCAGAAAATAGGTGACGTCTGGGAGCTCTGGGATCTTACTCTATTATTATTTTAAACAAAATCGGTGTTTGCGTGAATGAACTAAATTTTTCAGATAAAAAACACACATTCATCTGATCTATCCTCACAAAGTTTGACGTTAGTAATTATGGGTAGGTTCGAAGCGAGATGTTTTGTAGATTTTTTGCTAATCGAATTCGGTCATAAATATACCCATTTAAGTACTTTTTTTCAGTGGCAGTGAGGCTGGCTGCGGTGACGTCACATGACCGATGTATGATAGCGCATAGATGCGTCATTTTAGGGTTCCCTATAGAAAGAGTAAAACGGGACCATATTACTCAGACTCTGCTGTTTATCCGTCTGTCACGAAGGGGTCGCTCATCAACCGTGGTACTTATTTGTATTTCTGCTCACACTATGACAATTTTGTGCAAAAAACAATATAATAAAAATGTATAATCATGTATAACTAGGCTCGTGCTCGTATACAATGACTTATTTTTTTATAATTTTTGCTCAATACTCATCGGCATCAGGTAGAACGCTTACAATATTCACAGAAAATTTAGTTATAAATTCACTAAATAATTAAATAAAAGTATAACAAAATATTTTTAAGGGCGACTCCCAAACTCCCATACAGCTACCGTCTTGTTTCTTTGTTCGTTACCTATAGACAATGGAATCCTTTGTAGACCGTCCGACTCGCACTTGTCTGGTTTTTATTAGTATATTTTTTTCTGTTTGTTTTCTGCCGGGTTATTTATAGTGCGGGGAAACTCCGCGCGGAACTTCGCAAAAACTCGCGCTTGAGGTTTCCCGCGAGCGTGCGGTCTGCGGTCGATGGCTAGTGGATACACAATCACTATTTTTGTGATTTTTTTATAAGACACTCTTATAAAAAACAAGCCAGACATGTGCCTAATAGTACTCAACCTGCCTGTCCTCGACTACGTAATGCCACGCATTTGAATAGTGGACACTTGTATGTGAGAAAAAGTTCAGACGAAGTACAAGCTTTGCTCAGTTATTTTCTGGTGTTATAAGCGTACCTATGTTGTTATACCAGATAATCTGTGTTCCTAATGTCAACCCGATTCGTTTGGATGTTCCGATGTGATTAAGCAACAAGCATTTAGGCATCCAAACATTCGCATGTACAATATTAGTAGAATTTAAAAGGTAAAGTGTGTTGTCTAAATACTTACAGAGCCGTTACATTATAATAATACATAATTATTAATGAAATACTGTGCCTATTAATATCTATTATTGCGCGGTTTAAGAATGTTAAAGACAGGCGTGGTCCCAGCCTCGGATTTTGGAGGGGGTCACGAGTAGAAATACAATAAATCGAGTAAAAAAGACTACTTGTAGCGCCCCAATTTAATGTAACATATATAAAATTGGGGGGGGGGGATCATGTCCCTTGTGACCCCCCCCCCCCTCCTGGGACCGCGCATGGTTCAAGAGTCACGTTTCCAGCGAAATCACAGGAGTGAGAGGTAGGTATGTTCTAATATGCAGTGTAATGCAGGGTTATGATTTTAATTCAAACACTACGAGACGCTGTGACGTAGAAGGCACTACACCCGACTCACTATTATTAATTCCGAAAAAAAAAACAAGAAGTACCAACATTATACTCACTAGAGATCAGCATAAGGGCCTGTATGACGTATCCCCGCAGTGGTGCCCCCGCCGGCTCCGTGGTCATGGTGCGGTACTAACGCAGTGTTCGCGGAACTGGCTCTGCTCTGGTCTCAATCCTTGTCTTCTAAGTAAGAACTTCCAAGTCTCGTGTCTCCTGACTCCTGCCGCTCAACGTCTTACTCCGTCGCGCGAATTGCTTACCCCGTCTTCCGTTTAGGGCCTGTCCTCTCACAGAGTAGTAGGTACCACACGGATATTCGTGCCGGAGACACTACGTTTCAAACTAGATTCACAATCAAGGCATATCCCCCGATAT
The DNA here is from genome assembly GCA_963693475.1 of Ectropis crepuscularia. Taxonomy (NCBI): domain Eukaryota; kingdom Metazoa; phylum Arthropoda; class Insecta; order Lepidoptera; family Geometridae; genus Ectropis; species Ectropis crepuscularia. The sequence goes on along the minus strand of OY856369.1, from coordinate 13,551,936 downwards.
CCGCGGTAGTCCACAAATTAGTTCACCAACTTTGCATAGATTCCTTCTAATGGCGAAACTCTTAGAAGAGATCGTTTTAGCAATAAAATCGCTAATTGCTACTTTATTTTGTTTATTTTCAAATGTAGTCCAATAAAAAGATAATCTATCTGTATAAATCCTGGTATAAAAAAGGTAAATATATCCCAGGTGCTTCTATCTCAGTTATGTATTCGGAGAGATGAGCGACGGACGCTCGAGCCTCCAGAATGCGCGCGCGCCGCCGCGGGCGCGGCTTATACCTGCCGAGACCCGCGACCGCGCTCCGTCGCGCTCGGTAACTCCTACTCTCGTTTCGTTCGCAAAAACTACCGCAAACTACGAATCATCTGTGGTTAGTTATAATTAAATCCACGGAGTCATTGAAGGAAATTTTACCAATGGTTTTTTGTCTTAATTTATTGTGACGAAATGAGTACCTACTGGACATGTGGATGATGGTAAATAACATGCCTCCCCATATTACCCCATATAGGTACCCTGTTATTTTTCAGGTAATATTGCCCTTCAAACCTGGAACACAGTGTTGTTTTCACAATACTGCGTGGCAGTAGAATAGCTCTGCTGGCAAAGGTGTAGTAGGTACTTTCCCGGATGAACTCTGCGCAAAGAGTCCTACCCCTGCAATTTAGAATTATCCGTCTAAATCTACCTAAGTACCTAGGTAAGTACTTAAAATATGTTATCATTATCATCATAGAACGCACGATCATGGAGTTGTAGAGTCGAATCCCGCATAGGTACACCTATATTATACAATTTTTATTAATTTTGATTTGTAGACATCCAGAAAGATAATAATATTATCTATAAAAGGATATCTCACTCAAAAGGACTCATGCGACACATTCCACAGTTTAGACATTTTTCCTACGAAAGTGTTGCTAATAATATTTTTTTAAAGTGAAAACTTTTAGTGTACATCAGACAGATTTTTTGCGGGCTGTGAATTGATCTCAAGCATCACGCTAGGTATTGTAATAACTCTTCCGGTAAATTCAACCGCGGACCATGGCCATTGGCCGTCTAGAAATGCGTTAGCAATTCACATTGTCATGGCCACGCCCTCCGTCTTCACAAATTTCTTCGTCAAATTCTGAATCAGGAGTTATCGGCAGTTCCTATGACTGCCAATTTTTTTGCATGATGTTCTCAAGGAGAGCGCTTCTAATTGATCCAAAAATATTACGGGACAACTGACATTTATTGATAATAAATATGTTTAATAACTAGGTAATATATATATATTTATTTATAATAAAAGCGAAAGGTCACTCATCAAGTCATGAATGTCAATTTGGAAGTTCCCAACCGTTGAAGATAAAACCATGAAACTCTGTAAATAGACACTTGAGACGAAGCTATAGTGCTCGCAGTATAAGTCTGCGCGCGCCTGGTGGCGTACTTAATGTTGCCAGGTCAAGCTAATAGATTCCCTCCCCTTTCATTGCAAACTTTCAACTTCATAAAACAGGTACGGGAAGGGATTTTTCAGGGAAGCAATATAACTAACTATTTATAAATTATAGGACAACTGAGATTAGAACGAATGTCTCGAAATAATGAACGCTGGTTCAGTGCAGTTTGGTTCAGTATAACCAAGTATCATTGGTACAGGTTAATGACTGTCTGAGTCTCTTACCACCAGGAGAACTTTATTTTAGTTAATTACATTATAAAAATCTGTCATTTTCAACCTACACCAACAACGAAATAATGATAATTTAATTTAAACTTGGAAATCTTTTATTGAGACCATAAATAACACTATTTTAAAATTTGGCGTATGAATGCTCTTTGATGGATCATCTTATTTTTCAATAGGGTTTAGATCACAGTCATTCTACTCAGTATTGTGGGTCTTCTTTGTGCCTCTTTATTAGATACATTGTAGCTTCTTTAGTCTGAGTGCAGTGGTATGATGCGTTGTCCATTACCACGTAATTGTACGTTCTGAAACGCCTATAATAAAACATACAGTAATTAATACGGAGTAAATGATTACAGAGCATCCAAGCTAAAAAAAATAAGTGAAATTTCTTTTGGCGCACCGCCCACATATTTTCGCTTCGGTCGATCGGGTGAACGTAGGACCACCGAGTGTACCCGAGCGAGAAAGATACCATCAGCTGATCTTTACTGCTGTGTCACTGTGTTTCCTATTTTGATTTGTATGTTATGAAAAAAAAAAATATATAACTTGTTTCTCACATTCGGTCTTAAGCACTCACATTTTTCCCACGGTTTTTGATTGACATTGGCGATAAAACAATCAAACCTCAAAAATAAAGCCTCAGCTTAAAAATACGCCGATACTAGGTGGAGATTTGATTGCTATGATGGTATCCCTACATATTAGTTGTCAAATAGCTCTGCGTTTGGAAAACTGCACTTTTGGCCTATTATTGTATCGTTCTTCTTCATAACCACGATTGATTTTCAAGAACCAGCCACGGCCAGCATTTTTAATCACTTTCGGCATAATAAAAGCTAATAATTACTTTGGAAATTAATAAATACACCAAACGTAAACAAACTTTTGTCAACTGACGTAAACAAGAAGTTGACGGCCTGTCAATTAGTTCCATATTTTGCTACGCGCAGAGTTATATTGCGAGCACTCTAACGAATGTTTGTTCCATCAATTTCGTAATTTCGAACAACTGTACGGGGTGAAATTGGGATTGAAATGACGGATGAATGTCAATATGAAAATTTCCAACCGTTGAAGAAAAAAATATGAAACTCTGTAAATAGACACTTGTCACGAAGCAAACGAATGTTTGTTCTATCAATTTTGTAATTTCGAACTGTACGGGGATAAAATTGGGGTTGAAATGGGGGATGAATGTCAATATAGAAGTTCACAACAGTTGAATATAAAACCATGAAACTCTGGATATTATAGACACTTGACACGAAGCAAACGAATATTTGTTCCATCAATTTCGTAATTTCGAACTGTACGGGGGTGAAGTTGGGGTTGAAATGAGGGATGAATGTCAATATGAAAGTTCCCAACCGTTGAAGATAAAACTATGAAACTGTAAATAGACACTTGACACGAAGCAAACGAATGTTTGTTCTAGCAATTTTGTAATTTCGAACTGTACGGGGGTTGAAATGGGAGATGAATGTCAATATGGAAGTTCCCAACCGTTGCAGATAAAACCATGAAACTCTGTGTATAGACATGCGACACGAAGCAAACGAATGTTTGTTCTTGCATTTTTGTAATAATTTCGAACTGTACGGGGATGAAAATGAGTTGAAATGGGGGCCGAATGTCTCTTACGCTTTCAGATCTAAACAACTGAATTTGTTATCATTTAATCGATTTTGATGAAATTGTTTACAATAAAATTGTTTTATTACAAGCTGTTTTTAGTAACCGTAAATGTGTCTGGATTTACAATCAGGTACAGTACCTAATTGTAAATCCAGACACAGGCAGTAACTGCCTGTGTCACTTTTGTATTTATTTCGCGCGGACGAAGTCACGGGTAACTAGCTAGTTAGCTAGTATTAATTAATTATCTCAGTTAATTATGGATTATGTAAATGGATCAGCAGTTTCTTTCAGGTTTGGTTATTTGTATACTATGTGATAAGACTGGACTTTTATAAAAATGCAATGTTTTTTCGTTGAACTATCACTGTCATTCTCTGTTTGTCACTGGCGCAGACTGTCAACTGTCACCGAGCAATTGTCGATTTGTCAGTGTGTACGTCCGTTGTTCAGTTGTTCTGTTTATCTCTGGCTCTGGTCGGTGGTCGAGTTCATCGAACGGTACAATCCATTGTGGGCGCAAATTACCTACTAATTGATATCCAATGTTTTACGATTGCTGATACAGATCTTTACAACCAGATAGAGATCGTCGATCGTCGACAGGCACACGCACAGTCGGGCACGGTCCACGTCCGCACTCCCGATGCGCGAGGTCGCGCCGTGAAGTGTATCGTGCAAAGATGTGGTCGCGCTTCGTGATGTCGCAAGTGAAGCACAACTCGTACTTCGTGGTGGGCATGGCGGTGGGGCTGTGGCTGGCGCTGGCGCTGGTGCCGCTGGAGGAGGCGCCGGCCGAGTGCGCCGCGGCCGCGCCTTCGCCCGCCGCTGATGAATTCGAGCCGCGCCGCGAGGAGCGCCCGCTGGGCTCGGGCGGAGCGCCCGCCGGCCGCGCCGTGCAGCGCCCGCGGTACTACAGCACCGAGCTCGGCATGAGAGGTTCGCTGCATCACTATCACACATCACTCACTCTTTCTGTAGTCCTCATTCCAAAGTTAAATATTGTGTGTGAAAATAGGGTGTTTATTATTGTGTGATGTTCTGTAGACTGATTCTTGATATATTTGAGGATGTGTAGTGCATTGAAGACCATTTGGTAAAGCCAGGTGTGAATATTTGCATGGTTGAGGTATACGCTTATCATTCGAACAAGTATTGATCGACTAAGTTGTTAGTTTGGAATTGATGTAGGCCTACTTATTATTGGCACATATTTTGTGTCAATGACTGTTTCATTTCAGGGCATTTTTTGTTGGTCAACTGATAATTATTGAAGCTCATTTTTTTGATTACCTACTAATACATTTATTGCAGCACAGTCCCTAAATAATAAGTCAACTAACATCAGTAATAAAAGTATATTAGTATTAGCTCTAAATGTGGGCTATTAGCAGGCAGGTGCCGCTCCTCAACAGAGCTGTAGGGTTGCTGGTTAAGACGGTTTTTACATTATGTGAATAAATTTTGATGTTTGGATACTCATTTATTTATTTAGGAATAGGTTCCAAGCAGCATTCCCTGAAATGCTTATAACTTTCAGAGTCGAAATAACAAATTATAGATAATTGCTTGTTGAACCAATATTGTATTGTATAATAGTATTTTGCTATTTCACTGTTCATTTGTCCAATTTATTTTTGAAGGAGTTCAATGATTTTGCCGAAATAACATCCTCAGGCAACTTGTTCCAGTTGTAAACTACTCTGATACTGAGGATGTGATGTGCAGTGTTTGTCAGTGATGGACATGTTGCAGGCTCACTGCTGGCCGGCGTGCTGAGCTCTCCGGAGGGCCTGGCGGAGCGCGTGCCGGCGCTGAACCGCTCGCTGGCGCGGCTGCAGCCCGCGCTCAAGTTCTTCGTGACGGCCAGCGCCGCGCCGCACGCGCCTAACGTCGTTGGTCAGTTACCACCCTGCTCAGGACATATCCTCAATGAGGACATTCTCATATACTCTCATTGAGTCTGCTGAGTGAACTCGGCTCATTTGGCCTCGTGGCTTAGGGGGTAGCTCTGCCTGGGAAGCCGAGGGTCGTGGGTTCGATTCCCACCCAGTGCAAATATTTGTATGATGAATTCAACTATTTGCAATGTGTCTGAGTGTTTCTATGTATTTAGAACTGTATAAGTAATTATATCAGCTATCTGGCCACCATAGTACAAGTTTTGCTTAGTGGGATCAGATGGTGTTGTTTGTGAACTGTCCACCAATATATAAAAAATTTAAAAAAAAACACCATACTGTCACATACCCTGCTTGTGATGTAACCTCAACAAGGACATTCTTAAATACTCTCATTGAGTCGGCTGAGTGAATTCATCTCATTTCCAAATGTATCAGAATGTTCCCACATTCTGATACATCCAACCTCAGTCAGATGTGGATCCTCACACAACACAGGGGAAACATATTTCAAATGCCCATGAAATTGTTCTGATAGACAGTAACTTGGTTGGATAAGTGCTTTGCTTGGCTGTCGAGTCTGGCATGTGCCATGCAATACTAAAAGTTTTATTGGCAAAGTCAAAGTTCTGTTGTAATTGTAATTTGTGTACGCATGTGGGTCTGCTTCCAGTCCGTTCAAAATAGTAAAAGATACATATCAAAGCACACTAGAGAGTCATACTATGCATTAGTGGTTATGGTTTACTGCACTATAAATTTGTGTGTATTGTAATTTTAGATTTTGTAATCAAACAATAGATTTTCTTTGATAAACCAAGCTACCAACTTCAAGAAAGTATGGAGTTTGTGCTCCTACACTGTTAGGCCACAAAAAGTATAAGATTAGAACTGGGACTCCTTGAAGAAACTTCGTATCAAGGATGTAGACAAATAACATGTAACAAAATAGGAGTGGAACTGGTAGATCAATCACCCCCACCCTGTTATAGGATTCAAACCAACTTTAATTTAAGTGATTGCTAGGTTGTAATACCCCTGGTGGTCTAGTACATGTCATTCACCATCATGAGGCTGTGAGTTGGAGTCCACCACTGTCATCATCACCATCTTTTTAGGTCTATATCATTCGCTGACCCGCCCTGGGCCAGAGTGGTGGATTATATCCTTGACTACTTGAAAGAGAAGTTTCCAAGTCCCAGCTCATGTTGCAGCAGCAGTTGGGCGGTCATGAGTTAGTAGACCTGTGTCTATCAAATCAAATAAAAAAAATCAGATCAAATCCAGACGACTCCTCTTTTTTTTCAAGTTCCGTATTTTTTTGTGAAAATTTAAGTACACTCAATACTTAAACCGAGCAAAGCTCACCCAGGTGCTATTCTTTAAATGACAATATCTGAGCAAAGCCAGAATTGGTTGCTAGTTGTATATTTATAAGAAAATGTGTGTGTCTGTCCCAGGGTTCACTGACACCCGCGAGATGCTCCGTCCGTTCCACGCGCTGAAGTACCTCGCTGACAACTACCTGGAGGAGTACGACTTCTTCTTCCTCGTCAGCGACGACGCCTTCGTGAACGCGCGCCGCCTGAGCGAGCTGGTCTCCAAACTCAGCGTCAGCCAGGTGAGACCCTCCCCCGTCTCCGCGCTGGTCTCCAGGTCAGACCCTCTCCCCTCTCAGTGATGTCTATACTATTATCAATTGAGTAAAAGTAAACCAATTGAATAAATGTAAGAATTTATATTGACAACTGTTCGATCTTTCCCATACAAAATTTCACAAAGGAATGCTCTTCAACGGCTTAGCTCCATCTACTTATAGCGCCAACCCCTCTAAAACTCTTTTGAGATGGCAGGTAGAAGTGAATGGTACCCCACTGGCGCCCTCTACTCTAAATGACACATATTTAAACTCAAATCCCAGTATTAAATATAATACTATAGTGAAATACACGGTAAACAAAATAGAGGTGATAACACGGCCCTCCTGCGCACGCTGCCAACCTTGGCAGTGTCACAGTCTGGTGTAGTTGCTGTGAACAAAATACACAATTTATTCATTTTATCAAAGTTAATTTTACTCTTCCAGTATTATCCACTTAAGATGAGTAACTTTCCCAAGCAGTTGCGCTGTCACATTGTCGCAACTCAAGGTACGTCATTATTACCACATTCTCCATAAATCCACTTAAGACGAGTAATGAATAGCTTTCCCAAGCAGTTGCGCTGTCTCATTGTCGCAACTCGAGGTACGTCACTACATTACCCACATTCTCCATAAATCTCAAACATACACCTTTCCCTAGCTGCCGCCTGGTCACTCTAGATACGCGGCATTAAAGTCATAGTCAAAGTCAAAGTCAAAGTTCATTATGTTCACTCTTAATGCTTTCTCTAGCAGTTACACTCTTAGGCCGACACAAGGTACGTCAGTTTATGTCCAAGGTATTACGGTTTCACACTAACGCTTACTTTGTCAATGGATCAAAGCCATTGCACTTCACGATGTTATTCAAACGTTAACTCATCAGCAATCAATCATAATACCCGACAACATCCTAGAGCCATTGCACTGCTCGATTGGGTTTGACTTTCAATTACATATATCTCCAAGTCTACTAATCGTACCTATTCAATTCATTGGTAACGTACATAGCTCGGCATCATCTGACTAAAATCTTTCTAATTTCAACCATAAGGGTATCTTATAACTGCACTGAATATAACGACTTTGTAACCCAACTACGGTAACCAAATTCAAATCAAAGATGTAACACTTTCTATTACTGTATTATGTTTTAAAATGCATGACCTTTTTCAAACAGTTTCCCTGAAACATATTTAAACCAATATCCAACTGATTTACACTTTTTATCTATGGTTGCTGTGCCTCGCAACAACTCTTCCACAAAATAAGCTACTTCTCATAAAGTTTCATAAAACAGTATCCACAAACTTTAAAAAAACCGAAGGTGTTTCATTCTACGAAATGGTCTGATTGCAGTTCCCGGAATTGAAGGTTTTTTTTTTACAGTACCCCCTAACGAGATAATAATTAATAGTTTTAACTTGTCGGTGATATGCAAAAATTTTATTTTGGATTGCAAAAACAAGGTTAAAACAATTTTTAAAATCGTTTCTTCGAAGTAAATCGTAATATAAAACTGTTGCTTACTCACGTGTACATTACGCACTTACTGAAACCACTGATCCAAGAATAACATTTTTAACTAACTGCGGGCGACGCTTGCTTTTCCGATTATTCTCATCACCGTTGTGATTTCCAGGCGTGGTGTTCATAGCACTTCTGATATTATCAATTGAGTAAAAGTAAACCAATTGAATAAATGTAAGAATTTATATTGACAACTGTTCGATCTTTCCCATACAAAATTTCACAAAGGAATGCTCTTCAACGGCTTAGCTCCATCTACTTATAGCGCCAACCCCTCTAAAACTCTTTTGAGATGGCAGGTAGAAGTGAATGGTACCCCACTGGCGCCCTCTACTCTAAATGACACATATTTAAACTCAAATCCCAGTATTAAATATAATACTATAGTGAAATACACGGTAAACAAAATAGAGGTGATAACAATACTATGCTAATATTATAAAGCTGAAAAGATGTTTGTTTGAACACACTAATGTACTTTATGGATTACTGGACTGATGCCAAATAATTCTTACACTGTTGAATATAAATGTGATCCCTGAGTGCTATAGGCTGCTATAATACCAAGGACGAGCCCCGAGGAGACCCCTACTTTAATATATTTTTGAGCTTATGTACCTTTTAATTATTTAAAAAATGTGATACCAATTACTGACCCTAATATCGCTGTCGTCAAGTAGGAATAGTTTTATCGAATTCAATAAAGACATCTAAGACTCGGCAGATAGTTGTCTTGGTATATTTTATCAAGATAAGCTTGTCGAGCTGGAATTGATTTCTTGTGTCAAAACGTTATCCGATTATCTTATCTGATGGAGACAGCGCCGGCGCTGTGTGCTGCGAGGGAATAATTAGGTCATCATCAACAGCCCACTAAACGTTCCCACTGCTGAGACTCGGGGCCTTCTCCCGCAAGGAGAGAGTTGAGGCCATAATCCACCACGATGGCCCAGTGCATTTGGTTACAGGTACAGTTGGTGGATGAGACATGACTTCGAAAGATTCTAGGTACATGTCGATTTCCTCACGATGTTTTCCTTCACCGTTTTAAGTTAGCGGAATTACGCACATGTTTTCGAAAAGACAGTGCGTGTGGGGTTTGAACCCGGGGTCTCCGGATCGGCAGGCGCCGTTTTCCCGACTAGACCATCCGTAACTTATAATTATAAATTAAATAATTTAGACTCATGTTCCAATAGCTGCGTGTCACTGTACTGTTATGTGGCAGGCATGTTGCTTACCATCAGGCACATGTCCTGATCGTCTCGTCACTCTTTAATATATAAAAAAATATATTGGCAGTCATAGGAGCTGCCGATAGAAGTGAAAACTTATAACTCAACATTTTTTTTTTTTTTTTTTTAAATATTGGTGGACAATTCACACACAACACCATCTGACCCCAAACTAAGCAAAGCTTGTATGATGGCGGCCAGATAGCTGATATAATACTTATATAGTTTTAAATACATACTTACTAGCTGACCCCGCAAACATTGTTTTGCCTTAGTGAACAACCCTTGTCACTTAGGGGTATGAAAAATAGCTAGTAGCGGATTCTCATACCTACAGAATATGCATATAAAATTTGGTTAAAATCAGTAAAGCCGTTTCGGAGGTGTAATGAAACAAACACTGTGACACGAGAATTTTATATATAAGATTATACATAGAAACACCCAGACACAGTGCAAACATTTGAATTCATCACACAAATATTTGCACTGGGTGGGGATCGAACCCACGACCCTCGGCTTCGCAGGCAGAGCTACTACCCACTAAGCCACAAGGTCAGTCATATTTCAATTTCATAGCTTACCTTGGAAACTACACGAGTGTAACAGGAGGGCGTGGCCTCGCCATCATGGCATGGCTATCTAGAAATGCGTCAGCATTTCCCGTTGGCTCATGCATTTCTAGATGGCTATCCCATGATGGCAAGTCCACACCCTTTCAGCATTTCCCATTGGCTGACGCATTTCTAGATGCCCAATCGCGTTTACCCGAAGATTTCTTATCATACCCGAGCGTGACGGTAGAATCCAATTTACACCCCACGAAAAATTTGTCTAGGTGCGCCTAAAGAAGTTTCCAGTTCAAAAAAAATTTTTTGTGAGGTGTCGAGCAAGTCGCGTAGTAACGAGTTCCCTGTCTCAGGACATTGTTGAAGTAGTCGTGCAGTAAAGAGGTATTTGTATCTGCAGGATATCTACATGGGATCCCCGGCCAGCGACGACTCCCAGTACTGCTCGCTGGAGGCCGGCGTCCTTCTCTCCAACTCGGTGCTGCGCTCGGTGCACGCCGAGCTGGAGTGGTGCGTGCGGAACTCCTACTCGCCCGCGCACCACGAGAACCTGGGCCGGTGCGTGCTGCACGCGGCGCACGTGCCGTGCCAGCGGGCCGCGCAGGGGGAGACCTACACCGCGCTGGTGGGGGCCGGCGACGTCAGTGCGGCGGAGCTGGCGGCCGCGGTCACAGCCAGGCCGGTCACTGCGAAAGACGTGCCGGTAATTATCCATTTATTGTTGAACGAAGTTCCTTATCGCGTGTAGAAAATCACCTTCAGGTACCAGGGCAACAGAAACAGGAAAGAGTTTCGATTACCTACCACCAACTCACCCAGCGTTTTTATCTCCAGATACCAGGACAACAGAAATATAAAAGAGTTGCGTTTGCCTCCAGGTATCAGTACCAGGGCAACAGAAAGAGCAAAGAGTTGCATTTACCTCTCCAGGTACAAGGACAATATACATTAAAATGAGTTTCGTTAATACCTCCACACCCACAGCGTTTATCTCCAAGTAGCAGGACAGCAGAAATATGAGAGCCAGGTACCAGGACAACAGAATCAGTGAAGAGTTGCATTTACCTCCATGCGCCATTTCAATAGGCACGATGCGCTGCGGCCACCGCCGCGCTGGTCAGTATGAAGTTTTGTTTACTTCCAGTGTACCAAGCTACCAAGGAAACAGAATCAGTAAAGAGTTGCAAAATTTTGTACAACTTCGTTCCATCGTTCGTTCGGGTGTCCTTCGACACCTCTCGAGTTTATTATCAACTCGTACTGGCCCGAGAACCTCGGCCGCTGTGTGTTGCCTGGAATACATTGCTCTCAGCAATAAGGCTACCACTTGTGGTAGTTCGTAAGTTTTTCACTGTAATATTTTTGATTTCTTGTATCACAATAAGTTTTCTATCCAATGTCGCAGGTATTGCAGGCGCGTGCCGCGCGCGCCGCGCTGTCTGCCGGCGCGATGGAGACCCGCTCGCTGCGCGCGGCCCTGCTGCGCCTCGCCCCGCACCACCCCCCCGGGTACCGGAACGCGTCCTGGCCGGCCGGGCTGCGCCGCGACCCCGGCCTGGCCGCGCCGCCGCCCGACAACCGCTTCCACCACCTGCGCTGGACGCTGCTCAACGCAACACATGCTTACATGCCCGACGAGGTAACATGATACACACGCCTACATGCCCGACGAGGTAACATGATACACACGCCTACATGCCGGACGAGGTAACATGATACACACGGCTACATGCCGGACGAGGTAGGATAAAGATCATTACCTGGGCACAGAATAAATATTACTACAGAAGCCTCACTTTACCAAAAACAATTATATAAATAGCGACTCTTGCTGGGACACAACAAAGTTCAATTCAGCTCGCATTAGCGCTCAATGTCTGTCGCGATTTTCAACTCTCTCTTCTAACGAGTAACTCTGTCCCTGTCTAGCGCGGAGGGTTGTCGACATATCTAATAACAATGTGCGCGGGAAACGTTTGGCGGGAGCGCTCAGCCGTGCGTCCGACAACCGACTGTCACTTGTTTCCTGGAAGGAACGGTCTAGCTGTAGGGTAAAACCGTGCGACCTTGAGCGAGTGAGGGTGCACTGACCTGGGTGACCGAGTTACAGAGGGGATGAAAGTTCACGTAAACGCTAAGGCCTTACAAAACGCGAGCGAAGCCGCGGGCAAAAGCTAGTCTTATATGTTATCTTATTACAATGCTGTCGGGCAAGAATAATTACGAACTTAGGTGTATTCCATGATTCCCTTTATTAGAAAAGCTCTCTGTTGTGTAGGTGTCTGCGGTGTCTGCGCACTCGGCGGCGCACGCGCGTGCGCTGTCGGGCGCGCTGACGCACGCGCGCGCGTGGGCGGAGCGAGCCTGGCCCGCCGCGCGCGCGGAGCTAGTGGAGGCGGCGCGACAGTGGGAGCCGGCCGGGGCGCTGCGGTACCGGCTGTTACTGAGACTGCGCGCGTCGCAGGGAGACACGCTGCGACTCGTCGAGGTAAGGTGATGGCGGTGTCGGTTCACACCGCCGCGCGGGGTGGCGATCTTCGTTCTACACGCCCGGTCGCGAGAACGAACTTGTGTTTGTGGAAGAAGGATTTCAGTGCCATAATCCTATTGTGCTGTGTGGATTCTCGGAAGGAGGCCGACCCCGGCGAGAACCGTCGACAAGTATTGTACTCGTATTTATTTATTATACATTTCTAACCACTGGGAGCAGGGGTAGTTCTTTGGGATGGTAGCAGAGATTAGTTTTAGTGTGTTCACGTTAACCATTACCGATCAGATTGCGACGGATTCCTATGCTGGTCGCGTAATTTACCCTACAGTCGGTTGTCTGTGCGGCAGTCAGACTGTGGCCCACCCCTTTACCGTCGCCGCTAAGGGTACCGTAAACCGTTGCGGCGCCGCATTCACTATGTGGTCGCTAGTTCGGCGAGATGAAGTTAAAGTTTTGCTTATAAAGTTAAAGTTTTGCTTATGAAGTTATAGTTATATTAGTTGTTGTAAAGATGACCTGCGGTGCCGCACCGCATCGTGTGGCATAACTCTTAGGGCGCCTTCACATTAGGTGCGTATCCTCGCCAACGTTAAACTCCCTGACATAAGTAAAACACATTTTAATTGACTACAAAATCTTAACGTTGATATCACTTTTTATATTAGAAAACTGCAAATTTGTTAAAAAATATCCAAATCTCTTTGATAAAGTAGGAGACAACTGGCGCGACCCTATTAGGACATTATACAAGCATAATTTAAACGTACCGACATCGAAACTAACTTTATATAGTACTGGTCTGCATGCGATGACTACAAAAATGTATAATAAACTTCCCAATAAACTTAAGGAAATTGAGGATGAGCGTAGGTTTGTCAGGACTTTGAGGGATCTGCTGTTGACAAAAGCCTATTATAGTGTATAAAACTGCAAACCGCCATCTATGAGAGACAGTTGGGTATTAATGGTGTTAATAATGTGCAATTATCACATTAGATGGTGCTAGTGTCGCTTCAGACAAAAAGCTACATCGCGGTATCGAAGTACAACACGTACCGCAGGTAATTTACGTGAATTGTCCAATAAATAAATTCAGAGTACTATACAAAGTGTTTTACTTAATAGTACCTCAGTAGATCCACCCTTAGGACTGTGTTGTTCATGGTCCTTCGAGTGCCGGATCTATTTTTGATTCAGCGAGTATCGTAGCTGGTGGACAGCGGATTGTTGTCGTAACATCACCAGGCTATTCCGTGATTTGTGTCTACTGCGGGCACTGTTCACACACGAGGTGTGAGCAGCTACTGCAGTGACCTCACACGGTGGTTCAGCGAGTGTGAACTGTGAAGATCTACATTCGTGCGAAGACGGTGACGTCAGGGAACGGCATTCATCACATCCAAGTTGGTCATGCAGACGGTGCAGGGAGACGTTGGCAATCCCGTGACGTGAAGGAAGTGTGCGAAGAAGCGGAGCAGAATTGGCAGCAGCATATCGCATCATCTAAACGGATAAGTGACATGGTGTAATTGTGAGTAATTTTGAACTTTATCTGCAAATTGGTTTAACTCAAAATTGGTGTAAGAACTCTCATAACATTATATTTGTAGATTTATGTTACAATTATTTAACTTAGTCATTTAGTCAAAATTGTATGCTTCGTAACTTAGAATAATTTTATAAAAAACGAAGGTACGGGGAACCTACGGCCGATTTTCAAAATTGTACAAGGTTCCAAACACTTAGAAAATTTTCATCCATTTGGCCATTGACTTAGAAAATTTCGCATTTCAAGCAAGCAAAATTAACTTCTGTGTCTTTAACTAATTCTGATTCTGTGTCTTTATCAAAATGGAATCGATAATAAGCTTTCAAAGTGACTTGTATTCCCGGATTTGTAAAGCGCAAACCAACTTTAAAAAATCCCCCAGGGAAAGAATAACCAAAGAATATGTAGAAGGAAAATTAGAATCGGTAGATCAGCTTTGGTTTGAATTTCTATCTGGCCATAAAGAGTTGATACGGAATTTCAGCCCTCAAATTAATAATTCGCATTATATGAAATCGGAAATTTACGACAAATGCGAAGAAGTATTCGAAGATTATAAATGTAATTTGAAAACAATATTGTCTAAATTTGGTCAATCAGATAAAAAGGAATGTTCCTCAATGAGTAATGTAACAAAATCATGCCAGATCAAATTGCCCAAAATTGATATTCCGAAATTTTCTGGACAGTATTCCGAATGGACCACTTTCAAAGATTTGTTCAAATCTTTAATAGGCTCAAATAGTAATTTAACCAAAGTGGAAAAATTGCACTATTTAAAAAGCTATATGACCGGTGAAGCTGAACAGCTTCTTCGTCACATTCCTGTCCAGGAAAATAATCTTGATCGTTGCTGGGATTTGTTAGAGGAACGTTTTAACAATAAAAAATATATTTCAAGTCAAGTGCTAAAACGGTTTTTGAGTCAGAAAAATCTAACAACAGAATCAGCTAACGGTTTGAAAGAGCTAGTTGATACAACTAATGATTGTCTGGCTACCCTCTCCAATTTGAATGTTGATGTAAGGAGTTGGGATATCTTGATTGTACATATCTTGTCCTTGAAATTGGATCCGGAAACGCGACGTCAGTGGGAGTTTAATGTGTCTTCAAACATTTCCATAGATGAACTACCCACGTACGTCCAGTTTAAGGAATTTTTAAACCAAAGGTTTCGTGCGATCGAATTTCTGGATACAAGATCAACAACTGCACACAAAGGTCAAATTAATAAAACTAAGTCACTTCATGTTTCTAACGAAAATACTTTTTCGTGTCCATTTTGTACGGAAGGTCACAAATTATGTAATTGTAAAGGTTTTCATAAAGAACTGGTTGATGCCCGCCGCAAATTTGTTTTTGACAACAAATTGTGTTTTAATTGTATGGGTAGCAACCATTCCGCCAAAGAATGCCGTACTACCTTCAGGTGTAAAATTTGCAAACGAAATCATCACACTCTGCTACATCCTAAGGGTTCAGGGTCACATTTAAATACCAACTCAGCCGAGGTAACCTACGGTGGGCGAGTTGCCACTCCATCAGACAGTGCTCCCGCTCTGTCAGCATCTACTAATGCAGGTACTTCAGGTGTGGTCTCGTGTTTCACCGCTGGCAAAAACCAGCAGCAAATCTTATTAGCCACAGCACTTGTAATGGCTATGGCTATAAACGGCAAGCGTTATTGTTGTCGCGCGCTCCTTGATCAAGGTTCGCAGGGATCGTTCATAACTGAATCGACGGTTCAGTATTTAGGTCTAAAAAAGACACCAATCACAAGTCAAGTAACTGGCTTGGGTGGAGACAAAGATGTTATCTCCAAGGCGATGGTTACTATCGATATTCAATCCCGGATTGACCCAAATGTCAAGTTCCCAGTGAAAGCTCATGTGCTTAACAGTATAACATCTCTTCTTCCATCAAGAAGAGTAGAAATGATTGAATGGAATGTAATTAGTGTTGCACTTGCTGATCCTCAGTTTAATATTCCCAACAAAATTGACATCTTGTTGGGGGCTGAAGTATATAGTCACATCATTCAAAATGGCTTAAAAAAAGGGCCACCTGGAACACCAATAGCACAAGCCACCAGCTTGGGTTGGATCTTGTCAGGTGTTACCAATTCCACTTCCCAGGCTTCATCAAATTTAAACGTCATGCACTGTTGTACTAACGATGCCAATGAAATCCTTAAAAAATTCTGGGAACTTGAATCAGATTTTCAACTACCACGCGAATCGATGTTCACAGAAGAAGAAAAGCGGTGTGAAGAACATTTTTCAGAGAAGACTCGGAGAGATCAGGATGGTAGATTTGTCGTGTCTCTTCCATTCAAGAACGGAAAACCAGAAGTTAAAGGATCTAAAGGCATTGCTGAAGGGAGATTAAATTCATTAGAACACAAGCTAAATAGAGATGAAAACTTAAAAGTAAAATACCGTGACGTCATTCACGAATATCTGGAGCTAGGTCACATGGAGAAAGTACCTGAAAATGAGATTGATAATCCGCGGGCTATCTATTTACCTCATCACGCAGTGGTTCGGCAAGACAAGGATACTTCTAAAGTGAGAGTGGTCTTCGACGCATCCTGCAAAGGAAATAATAACAAATCATTAAATGATCAACTGTTAGTTGGTCCTACCTTGCAACCAGATCTCAGACATCTCATCACACAATGGAGAGAGGCACCCATCTGCATGGCAGCCGATATTGTCAAGATGTACCGCCAAGTGAAGGTTGAATCACAGGACGCAGATTACCAACGAATACTCTGGAAAGACGAAATAACATCTAAACTTCAGCACTACAGACTTACGCGAGTTACTTTTGGCACAGCATCTGCTCCATATTTGGCAGTGAAGTCTCTCCAGCAGTTAGCATATGATCACGGCGAAGAGTACCCATCAGCATCTGAAACAACACTGAAACATTTTTATGTTGACGATCTAATGACAGGAGTGCAGAATCATGAAGAGGGAATAAAGTTGTATAAGGAAATGAACGAGCTTACAGCCAAAGGAGGGTTTACTCTACAGAAGTGGACAAGCAATAACGAGGAACTACTTCAGAAACTAAAGGTTAGTGAAAAAGTTGAAAAAGGGTTGAAAATAAAAACTGATGAAGTAATAAAAATTGTGGGTCTTACTTGGGACCGCAACAAAGACTCGTTTCACTACCATGTCGACATGACTAATGTAAAGGAACCTGCTACAAAGCGAACCATTATATCAGATATAAGTCGTTTCTATGACCCACTAGGGTGGGTAGGACCAAGCATTATAATTTCAAAAATGATAATCCAAAAGCTATGGCTAGCAGGGTTGAATTGGGATGAACCTGTCCCAACAAACATTTTAAATGAATGGAAAAACTACAAAAATGAGTTAAAGCAACTAATCAATGTTTCCATACCTCGTTGGATTAAACTCAAATCAGGAGACTTCGTTGAGTTGCATGGATTTAGTGATGCATCCAAAGATATACATGACGGATGCATATGCAGCCGTCGTATACTCACGTGTAATCGATTCCGAAGGGCAAATTCATGTGTCGTTAATATCTGCGAAAACAAAAGTCGCACCAGTTAAACAGGTATCAATACCACGACTGGAACTATGCGGTGCAGTTCTACTGACGCGTATATTGATGGAATTATCGACTGTCATGAAGATTGACAAAACTCACCTGCACGCGTGGACAGACTCAACGGTAGTCCTCGCATGGCTGAACAGTCACCCCAGTCGGTGGAAGGTTTTCGTGGCGAATCGAGTCTCTGAAATACAATTACAAATTTGGATTCTCACTACTGGTCACATGTGTCTTCTAAAAACAATCCAGCTGATGCTGCATCAAGAGGACAATGTCCGTCGGAGTTGGTGACTAACACGATGTGGTTTAACGGGCCGCAGTTCCTGCGAAACGAATTCATCGAATATAAAAAACCAAAAGAAGCGTGTAACAATATCGAAGAAGAAAACGTAAAGGTTCATTTCATCCACACAGACGGTGAGGCCTCGCTGATGGAGCGATTTTCTTCGTTAACCAGGATGATTCGAGTGGTGGCATACTGTAATCGTTTCAGTAGCAACGCAAAGAAATTAAAATCTGAAAGAGAAATAGGATATTTGTCAACAAAAGAATTGAGAAACGCTTTGCAATATTGCGTTCAAGAATGTCAATCTAATAACTTCAAAGAAGAGATAAAACTGCTAAAGGTCAAACAAGATCTACCAAAACGCAACAATTTGCTACCATTGAACATATTCATAGACAAAGCTAACATATTACGAGTCGGCGGCAGACTGGAACATTCTCAGTTGAACATGGAGAGAAGGCATCCAATCTTAATCCCAAAGCAGTCGCACCTAACTTCACTAATTATCGCAGACGCCCACAAACAAACTCTCCATGGTGGACCACAACTAATGTTGGCATACATATTGTCAAAATATTGGATTGTCAGAGCAAAGCAATTAGTGAAGGCTTACTATCGTAAATGCGTCACATGCGTGAAAATTGTAGCTGCATCTAAAAACCCATTAATGGGCCAGCTGCCTCCAGCGCGAGTGACACCAGCTCGACCATTTAGTAAAAGCGGAGTCGACTATGCTGGACCAATACAAATACGCACTTCTAAAGGCAGAGGCCACAAATCCTATAAAGGATACATTTGTTTGTTCATTTGTATGGCCACACGCGCAATGCATTTAGAAGCAGTTAGCGATCTTACATCAGAAGGCTTTCTACAGGCATTTAAGCGATTTCAAGCCAGACGAGGTCATTGTTCGCATCTTTGGAGTGACAATGGCACTAATTTTGTCGGGGCTGCAGCAGAGTTAAAAAAATGTAGAGTGGCTGAACGGAAAATGATAACAGACGAAATTGCAGAAGCTCTTGCCGTAGGGGGATGTGAATGGCACTTTATTCCACCCCACTCACCAAACTTCGCCGGTTTGTGGGAAGCTGGTGTCAAGTCTGTCAAATATCATCTCAAACGAATCATATCAAACACAACATTGACTTACGAAGAGATGACTACAGTTTTGTCTCAAGTTGAAGCATGCCTCAACTCTCGCCCGATGTCAACTATTGCTGATGACTCAGACAGTTACACCATATTGACGCCAGGACATTTTTTGATAGGTGAGCCGCTGGTAGTGGCTCCTGACCACAACTTTGAGGAACAGAATGTTAGTAATCTCAGGAGGTGGCAACACACTCAACGTATGTTGCAATCTTTTTGGCGACAGTGGTCGCAGGAATATTTAACCAAATTTCTGCATAGATATAAATGGTCATCACAAACTTCTCAGACCGCCATTGGGGATGTAGTAGTTGTGAAGGAAGACAACTTGCCTCCGTGTCGTTGGCTCTTAGGTAGAATTATTGCTATCCATCCGGGGGCAGATGAAATCATACGAGTTGTTACACTACGAACTAAAAATGGAAATTTGAAAAGACCAGTGTCCAAATTATGTTTTTTACCAGTTACAAAAGATTAGCAACTGGTTTCGTCAATTTGTTTAACTATAAAGCGTGTTATTTTGTTTCAATCATAAATGTGTTAATTGTTCATGTTTAGCCAACTGGTAAATTGCTAATTATTGTTATTTCTAATGTTAATTGTATATTTTGCTATGTTTTCTAACTTAGTTGTTTTAAGTTTTATTAACTTTTGTAAGGACAAAGTTTCCACTTTGCCCTTAGTGGGCGATATGTATAAAACTGCAAACCGCCATCTATGAGAGACAGTTGGGTATTAATGGTGTTAATAATGTGCAATTATCACATTAGATGGTGCTAGTGTCGCTTCAGACAAAAAGCTACATCGCGGTATCGAAGTACAACACGTACCGCAGGTAATTTACGTGAATTGTCCAATAAATAAATTCAGAGTACTATACAAAGTGTTTTACTTAATAGTACCTCAGTAGACCCACCTTTAGGACTGTGTTGTTCATATAGTCTATCCGAGTTTTTTTACTGATGACCTTAAAATCTCCGAGGAAGAAAATTAAATACCTATTTGACTGTGAAATAAAACGCTTTGCTCCATAATGTCACTTAAATTGCAATGCCCGGTTGGGGTACGTTGTGTTACGACTTAATTTTGTCCTAAATCTGATTACTTGTTTCCTTGTAATTACTTTTATCTGTAACATAATGACGCAATAAATGATTGAGTATTGAGGTCGCAAGCAGTGCGGTAGCAGCGCGACAGTCGCACTTGTCGCTGCTTGCGACCTGATGTGAAGGCGCCTTCAGGCGGTAGACCTGCCGTTGGAAAAAGACGTATGTCTTTTTTTTATTGAAATATCTACTCCACAGATTCCGGGGTCCGTGACATTTGTCAATACAATATATTTTTTACAGATTTCTTGGATTAGGAAAAGAAAAGGAAAATAGGGGGGGAGTTGGGCACATTTCAAACCTAATTCTAGAGCTCGTCTGTAAAGCCGATCACTATCGGTTGGGATTCTACCGCTAGTAATCGACTCCACATCGAGTCTTTGCCTGCCTAAGCCGCCTCCTCCCGGCCTAGAGCCTTCCACTACGGCTGCATTTCGATCCCTGATGGGATCAGGGCAAAACACGTAGGTCCGTAGTCCGTAGACGTAGTTGTCACGTGCCTGTCGCAGGTGGTGCGCGGTCTGGGCGCGGCGCGGCTGGTGCCGGTGCGGTACGTGACGGAGTCCGCGCGCGTGGCGCTGGCGCTGGCGGTGCCGGGGGGCGCGGGCGCGGGGGGCGGGGGGGAGGCGGCCGAGGACGCGCTCGGGTTCCTCGAGCGGTACGAGAAACTGGCGCAACAGGACAAGAACACGCAGCTCTACGTGGTGAGTACGATTCATAATCATATTCATTTATTCATAAATGTTATTTACATGTCAAGCATTACATACAAGATATAAAGTTATAGAATTGAAACTAAATATACTTATTATATAGACAATTAGTACAACATAATAATGATCACAATTTAGTTCTCATACCATTGTCAAAATTGAATTCTATTAGAAAAAAGAAGAAAATATATACCTAGATTATTATTAATTTTTCATGTCAAATGTGTAAAATATATACACATTAAATAATCAAAATAAAAATAATCAAATTAATATTAATCAAATTAGTAATTATCAAATTAATAATAATCAAATTAACAATAAACTTAAATAGTCAAACAACATAATTATAATTGTACAACAGTACAGTCCTTATAGTTATAGAATTCAGTCAAACTATAGAACGTCCGATCGACCAGCCAACGCCTCAGGCGAGACTTGAAACAAGCCAGACTTGGCGCAGTGGTGACACAATTTGGTAACTTATTATATACTGTCGGTCCCATTACATGTTTTAGTTTGTCGGACTTTGATAAGGTCCTGGGAATTTCTTTCAGCTGCCCCGTGCGTCGCGTGCGGCGTGTATGGAGGTCACCATAAACCGGATACAACTGTAGATTGTTCCTCACATACATCGCGATTACGATTTAGTATTAACGTCCAGTAGGAATAAATGGACGTCCCTGGATTCATTCTATTTTAACACGCTTTTATCAGCTTCACTTGTAACTATCTATGTAAGAAAATCTTGGAATCTTAATTTGACCCACTTCCCGGTCTTCGATTAGGATGAAATTTTGCACACGCTCTGAGTTCTGATGACAATACATGACTAGCTAAGAAACGTCATTACAAATCGAATATGGCGGCCTCTTCAAGATGGCGGACGGGCTGTTTGAATTCCACCCCCATTATATATATATTCAATGAAAGGTTTGCTGAATGGAATACGAAAAAAAGAATCACGTAACCTAAATCCAACATGACGGCCGTTCCAAGGTGGCGGAAAGCGTGTTTTTTAGTTTGTTAAACTATTATTAAATACTCCACACACCTCCGACCCATACATAGGCACACTGGTGGCCCCGACGTGATATGCGGCACAGTACTGTGGTCCTGGACGTCTACTGTCTACGAAAACCGAAATTTCGAAATAAACTCCCGACTTACCTACACCGATTCTACTGCGTTTCGTCCGATCGAACATTTAAACGGACGAAACGATGGATTGAAATAGAACCAGAGTAGGAAAATCGCGAGTTTATTTCTAAATATAATTTTAAAAATAAATTTTGTAAAAAACTAATCTTAGAATAACCCACCCCTAACTGCTCCCGGCGCAAAAGTGCCCATGATGCTCGCCGCGTTCCCACGCTGAATGCGTCAATGAGCGCGAGTCACCCGTATTCTCCCTGAGCCTGCGCCCCAATTCTGAGAGGAACCCTTTAGCCTCTGCGCCCCAACAACCCAAGGTCTCCACGGCAACAGGTACAAATTCGTACTGCGACACCAACATACCATACTTTCGCTTCTTCTTATCAGCGGCATCCTCTGCCGCGGCCGATGGTGAGTGGATAGTGCGACCTAGGTGGCTGGCGGCGACAGTGCTGACGCAAGTGGCGTCCCAAATGTCTAAATTACGTTTTTCGTAGAAAGAGAGTAGACGTCATATGCACACTGAAAGGTGCTTCGACACTCCCATTCTCGGCTAAGTCTCATGACTCACGAACGTTTCTGCCCTGCGATGATAGTCTTCAGCTGTAGGTACATGAGTACATGACAGGCAGACGTGGTAGTTAGACTGTAGCCATATTATTATTTATTGAAGTGAAAACTTTTTTGGCGCACCATTCCGTGGGCTGTGAATTTAGCTCAAGCGTCAAGTTCGTGAATGAAAGAAATCTTCGTATGAACTCGGGCCATCTAGAAATGCTCGTTATGCGTGTTACCATATTACACATCTACTAGTTTAGAGAGATGGGCATGCTTCAAATAGTTATTTAGGCGACAATGCTTTGAAAATTGCTTTTAAACTAGCAGCGTCCTCCGGTTTCACCCGCGTATTTACCAAAGTGAACTTTCAAATTCTGAATTATAACTTTTCTCTTCTATCGGCAATTCCTATGACTGTCAATTTTTGAAGTGAAAACTTCTTTAGGCGCGCTATAGACAGAATTTTCGTGGGCTGTGAAATGGATTCATCAATCGTCACGCTTGGATCGGATCGGATATGAAATCTTCGGGTAAACTCGGTAAAAACGGCCAGGTAGTTACCAGGGCAACAGAAATAGTAAAGAGTTTCGATTACCTACCTCCAACTGCCCAGCGTTTATCTCCAGATACCAGGACAACAGAAATATAAAGGAGTTGCTTTTTCCCCTAGGTACCAGTACTAGTACCAGGGCAACAGAAACAATAAAGAGTTGCAATATTCTGTATAATTACGTTGATATAAAACTAGATGGCGCAACCATCGATTTAGCTGGCGGTGTTGAAATTATGCGAATGTACATAGACCTACGATGGTTTAACAAATAGTTTGTCGCCTAACAAGGTGATAAATAAATTAGACAATCCAATTAAAAGTGAAAACATTTGAGTCACAAGTTTTCACTTCTATCGGCAGTTCCTATGACTGCCATTTTTTTTATATAGTAAAAGGCAGCATAACATATCTAGCATACCTATACCTTTTAGTGTTGAAAAACAAATCATGGGTAATTAAATGTTAAACTGATGTTGTCTTTCACTATCCATTTGTCCAGTTTGTTTGTTAAAGAGTTTATTGATTTTGCGGAAATATCCTCAGGCAAGCTGTTGGAGTTGTAAGCTCTCTATGTTGCTGAGGATGTGATGTGAAGTGTTTGTCAGCGATAGATCCAAGTAAATATACTAAATTTATTGAGTGTAATTCATTGTGAGCACAAATACATCTGGAATTAATATTCTATCAAAAACAAAAAACAATTCTTACAGTAAGAGATTTTTAGAATGTCTAGAATTGGGCAAACCTTTTGAAATGCTAACGATTGCTGTCTTGATGAAAAAAAAAGATATAGGCAGTCATAGGAACTGCCGATAGAAGTGAAAAGTTTTCACTATCCTAACTCAGAATTTGATAGCTTACTTTGGAAACTACACGGGTGTACCGGAAGGCGTGGCCTGACCATCATGGCATGGCCATCTAGAAATGCTTTAGCATTTCCCATTGGTTCACGCATTTCTAGATGGCCAATGGCCGTGGCCCGGAGTTTACCCGAAGATTTTTTATCATACTTGACGCTAGAATTGAATTCTACCACGAAAAATCTGTCTGTGGTGCGGCAAAAGTAGTTTTTTCTTCAAATGTTTCATTTTTACCGTGGTTTTATAAAACCACACGATGATTTTTTTTTGTCATCATGTGTATTTCCGTCGCCGTCATCCGAACGCCATAGTAATCTACATAATGTATTGAAATATTTTCGGTATCATCATCCATAACAATGTACCCATCTGTGTCGTCAGGTGTGGGTGAGTGAAGGTGGTAACGAGACGGCCCCCGCCGCGCTGGCCCGCGCAGCCCGCGCGCGCGGCGCCGAGCTGCTGTCCGCGGCGGCCGCGCCGGGCTCGCTGTCCCCGGGCCGGCCGGCGCCGGCGCGCGCGGTGTCTGCGGGCCGCGCCGCGCTGTCCGCGGTGTCCGCGCGCGCGGCTCCGCACGACGTGCTGCTGCTGACTCCGCCGCACGCGCACTTCAACCAGGACGCGCTCAACAGGGTGAGACTACTACTTATTGTTGCTACTATACAGCGTGGCGCTTTGGCGCCGACATTAAATTAAACCACATATCACATACTATATTTTTAAACATTCTGTAAAATTAAATTTCTTGTATCGTTTTTATTGACTGAGTTATTTGCAATTTTCAAAAATTCCAAATTAAAGCAACCTGTATCTAAAAATGTAAGTCAGAGGTCATTAGCTCGCAGGCCACAGATCCATATGTTTCATCAAGGAAAATGAAAGCGAAAGGCAAATACAAAGAAAGAGATATGACACAACACACTCGTTTGTGTGCGAAGTAATGCACTGCAGAAAAAATGTGCTCTTCTAATTTCTTGTCTTTCTCTCTACCAGACTACCAGTACTAGTTCACTCGTTGACCTTGACACATCTCTCGCGCTAAAACTTTAACTGTAAATATCTACTTTTGTGTTGTGATTTTGTTGTGTGAGTTATTTAATTGGTGATGTCGAATAGTATGCAGATATGATTTTAGTTTACGCAGAAACCTATGAAATAGGTTTTTTTTTTTTTTTTTTTTAATAAAGAGTGACGGGACGAGCAGTACATGTCCCTGATGGTAAGCAACATGCCTGCCACATAACAGCACAGTGACACGCAGCTATTGGAACATGAAGAGTCCAAATCATTACCTTGCACTGCGCTCGTCACCCAGAGATCTACGTTGTTATATCTCTAAGCCCTGTAATTTCTCTGGAAACATTGCCCTTCAAACCGGAACACAGTAATGTTTGCACATTACTGCTTGGCGGTAGAATAATTGGCAAAGGTGTGGTCCTTGCAATAACGATGTAGCGATAGCGCTACAGATATCTGCGTCCGTTCAAACATTGTACGCCGTTTAAGAGTTTGTGTTCGCGATAGTGGTGGTTGGTGGTCACATTGAGCATTAAAAATGTGGACCATAACAGTGTGGCTAGTTTTGTGCCTACGATTTCAAAGTAAGCCGCCGCGCCGCGCCGCTTGACAAAAGCGAACGCACGCTTAGCTTCTCGGAAAACGAAGCGTTGCCGGTCCGCATTGCTGCGACACAGATAGAGAAGTAGTTACCACGGCTTCGAGTCGAAAAGATGTAAGTACCTACCTAGAATCTTTTTTACGCTATACTTAGTTTAGCTATTATGCGATAGGTAATTTGACTTAAAACAATATCTTTCATTTGAAAGAGATCATTGAATTTGAATTGAGTTTATTGGTTAAATTGTTTACGAAATTGAAATCGATTCGTGGGAAGATGTTTTTATTTTAATTTTAAAAAATGTTGTAGGTACCTACTACCTAGTTCAGCAGCTTTCACGCTAGGTAATGTTTTGTGTTAGTACGAGTATTAAGTGGCCTTGATGTAACGGAGAACGTCGAACAAGAAGTCATCATAATCATCAAAAGCCCACTAAATGTTCCCACTGCTGGGACTTGGGGCCTTCTCTCGCAAGGAGGGAGTTAAGGCCATAATCCACCACTGGCACCATCTGGCTCAGTGCGGGTTGGTGGATGACACATGACTTTGAAAGATTCTAGGTACTTACATGTCGGTTTCCTCACGTTGTTGATGTTTTCCTTCACCGTTTTAAGTTAGCGGCATTACGCGCATGACTTCGAAAAAACAGTGGTGCATGTGGGATTCGAACCCGGGCTCTCCGGATCGGCAGGCGCCGCGCCTTTCTCCCGACTAGACCAGCCGTAACTTTTACTAGACCAGCCGTAAGCCGTAACTTTGGCAAAGTGCCATTCACCAACTTGCACTTTGCCAGGGTGGTGGATTATGGCTTTTACTCTCTTCTTGCGAGAGAAGGCCCTGAGGCCCCGCAGTGGGAACATTTGGTGAGATGTTTATGCGAAGTGTCCTTGATTCTGACTACACGCACCTAAATAATTTAATAAATCATTGCTTTGAATTACTTCAATTCAAATCAATTATTTAGTTATGTTTCGCCAAAGTTACAATAGACACCTACCTACCTAGGTACCTACGCATTTACCAATTTACTTTTTGTTTATCTCTTATCTTTATTATTTGGTAGGTATTCGGTTTATTAATGATGAATAAGTATTGAACATCGATATAAACCAAGTATTGATGCTTTTGGCGTGATGTAGGTACATACCTATTCTCTTCCCCGTTCTAAATGATCGCGCATTTGTAAGTAACCTACTCGTCTCGACCGGCGCCGGCGTGCACTAATATTTATTCTGTGACATAAGTCACGCACACAACTAACGTATTTGAATGAATCTAGTACACAGGATAATTTTTGCGACGTTGCAGTTCTACGGAAACCGAATGCAACTCACGCACACAACTGACGTTGTTGAAAGAATCTGAGCACAGGATGATTTGGATTCAATTGCCTGATACAATTATTTAGTTTGTTAGAATTTTTTTTTAAAGTAATATGCGAATATATTGTTTTTATACCTTTTGTATGATTACTGGCCAGGAACCCTACCTGTGTGTTAATTTAATGTCGGGACCGAAGCGCCACGCTGTATAAACAGAATCCGGTTACATAAGGTACCGTGTATTTCTTTAGTTTATTATTTAAGATAACGTCCCAATCGTTTATATTGGGTGGTAGCAGAGCTTGGTATAGTTAAATATCCCGGTAATTATTACATAATGTTGTTCCTGTTCGAAAGAAACGGTAATTTCTAGCATTCAATCGCGTTAGATTTTCCGTGTAACATAAAATCGTGAATTTATTGCATTCGATTCAAGCATGTGATAATCGATGATAAAACCTTAGTGGTGATTGGAACAAAATGTAGGAAAACACTATTAGAGTATATGGTTTGACACATGACAGAAAAAATGGTTCGTCATCATTTGTGATTCATTCTGAAACGCCGAGGCGGTGGTCGTTGTTTTGTTATTAATATCTCTTGTGTAAACGAAACGTTTTGTTTGTCGTGCACATCACATATATGTATCTGCGTTCGGAACCCGCAGTGCAGGTAATCATTGTTAATTGTTGGTACAATTTAGTAAAAGTCGGTATACTCGTTCTTGTGAGTAGAACACTGCTAGCAGAGCATTTATATTGTAAGTTGGTTAGTTATTCGGAGGGAAAGATGAACTTGTTTGTTTGTTGAACAAGGGAACTCACTTTTCTGTACAGTTACCTACTCTATAATCAATACTTAATTATTAAAATAAAATCGAAAAATCCGTCGAAACGTCAGCCCTGAACCGTGCTCCCGAACTGCTAACACGATCTTGTTCGCAAATAGGGAGCGCGCTTTCCGATTATAAAATGTAATGTTCTCAACCGATGTCTCTGGCATCTCCTCCCAACCATTAGTAGGAAACAGTACGGCTTCATACCCCAAAGAGGCACCGAAGACGCCCTCTTTGACCTGGTAGAACACATAAAGAAAGGAGTAGACAGTAAAGAAACCGTACTCTTAATCTCCCTGGATATAGAGGGTGCCTTCGACAATGCATGGTGGCCTGCCCTGAAAAACCAACTAGCGAAGAAGAGGTGCCCAACAAACCTCTACGACATGGTAAACTCATACCTCAGCGACCGCAAAATCAAGGTCAACTATGCAAGAGCAGTCTATGAGAAGGAAACAACCAAAGGATGCGTTCAAGGGTCCATCGGTGGACCAACCTTTTGGAATGTAATCCTAGACTCGTTGCTGCGAATGCTAGAAGCAGAGGGAGTATACTGTCAAGCTTTCGCAGACGACGTCGTTCTCGTGTTTACAGGCAGTTCAGACATAATCGAACAGCAATCGAGCAGGGCGCTGAGCATGACAGTGGAATGGGGAATCACGAACAAACTCAACTTTGCAGCGCAGAAAACTAACGCGATGATTTTCACAAAAAAGTTGAAGTATGAACCTCCAAACATAGTCATGTCCGGCGTCCGGCTCGATCTGGTCGAGGAAGTCAAACTGCTAGGCCTACTGATCGACCGACGGCTCAACTTTAAAGCACATGTGACCGCCCAATGTAAAAAAGTGGCGAACATTTATAGACAGCTAGCATGTGCAGCGAAGGTGACCTGGGGATTAAATGGCGAAATCACGAGAACTATCTACGTCGCTGTGGCGGAACCTATCATCATGTATGCCTCAAGTGTATGGGCGCAAGCGGCAGACCTCGAGGAAAACAAGTCTCACTTGAACGCAATCCAAAGAGGTTTTGCCCAGAAAATCTGTAAGTCGTACCGTACTGTTTCCTTAAAGTCAGCACTCGTCCTTTCTGGACTGCTTCCCCTGGATCTGAGGATACAGGAAGCGGCAAATTTGTACAGAGTGAAAAAGAACTTCTCCCAAGATTACCTCCCACCAGAAGTGGAACTCGAACGGAACGTCAAATACTTGGACCAACCCCATCCGTCCACACAGGCATCTGTAGAGTACGAGCTTCTGGAAGACACCTCCAATCTACCAGAAGGGCCTCAGATTTATACTGATGGCAGTAAGATTGATGGTAAAGTTGGAGCTGCTCTCACATGGTGGGAAAAAGGAAGAGAAATCAAGAACTCGACCTTCAAGCTTCACTCCGAATGCACAGTCTTTCAATCGGAACTTTATGCTCTTTGTCGGGCAACTCAAATGGTGTTAACAAGCAAGGACCCAGAAGTCAATGTCCTGAGTGACTCCCGATCTTCACTCGAACTGCTAAGTAACCCTAAAACGAGTCACCCCTTGGCAAAGTGTATAAAGGAAAACATTGGACAGATACGTGCAGAAGGGAGATCTCTTCGTTTTTTCTGGGTAAGAGCGCATGTGGGTACCGTCGGCAACGAAAGAGCAGATGAACTAGCAAAGTCGGCGGCGGTCATGAAATCACCCAGAGACTACGAGGGGATCCCCTTGTCCTACGTCAAACGAAAAATACGCGAAGAATCGGTCAAGAAATGGCAGGACCGATATGAGACCTCGGAAACCGGAAAAGTCACTCAGATGTTCTTGCCCGATGTAGCAAACGCATATCGGTTGACGAGAACCACGAAACTGACTCCTTTCCAGGTACAAGCGTTGACGGGACATGGAGGAATAGCTGAATATCTGTACAGATTTAAGCTCAAGAGCAGTCCTGCATGCGAGTGTGACCCTGACCAACCCGAAACGGTCTGGCATGTGCTGGTCGATTGTCCCAGATTCATGGCCGCAAGACATGAGCTCGAATCTATGATCGACGGGAGGCTGGTTGTTTCGGATCTCCAAAATATCTTAGCAGATCCAGATAACAGACCACGGCTCCTGTCCTTCATGGAAAGCTCATTCCGCATAGCGACCAATAGGAATTCCACACTCTCAAATACACGCCCCGCTTCACCACCACATTCTACACGCCCCCCTTCGCCACCACATTCTACACGCCCCCCTTCGCCACCACATTCTACCGCGCTGTCCGTGGAAGCCGCGTGGAATGCAGTCCCCGCCCAAGATAACCCCTCAAAAAGCATCTCCGTCCAACAACTACTGGAGAATGCAGACCGAGGAGAGGCAGGGATTCGTATCCGCGGAGTGGCTCTCTTCATGGACAGCAACAAAGAAAGATTCGGAGTAAGCTTTTGCTTCGCCTGGGAACGGAAACGCGCCCGTTTGTCACCTGGATTGTCGTGCCTGCTCAATGGGAGTACCGCTAAAGTCACAATGAAGCGGAAAACCTACGATGCTATGCCAGTGTGCGAGGTAGACGGCCACCGATTTCGGTTGGTGCGATCGAAAAACAAAACGATTGCACTAATAGAGTACTCGGAAGGTCGGACGCCTTTCACACAGGCAAGTGCGCTGCTCGCACATCTGAGCAGAAATGCGGGTGACACACCCCGGGTGATAAGCGTGGATGCGATGGCGATTGAATACTCAAGAGCGAGGGTCGCAGACCGGCTGGGTTGCATTGAGGCCTCTAAACATCACGAGGTTGTCGTATACGAAGATAGAGGAGAAAATCTGAGCTTCCTCAGAGTCCCTTCGCACGACCTAACTAATGCAACTGACAGCTGGGGACATCCTGTTCCAAGTTCCACCGCCCAAACCGGCTCCGAAAGAGCACAGCAGAGGGCGGCGGCGGAAAAAGCCGCAGCCAATCAAAGCAGCAGCCGAGGAACCAACACGACTTTCGTGGCGGCCTTTAACGCAGCAGCAAGGAGCGTGCTCCGAATCTCATCCCCTTCATCATCATCAAACCCCTTGACGTCAAAGACCCTCAAAGCAGCTTCACAGCAACTAATTAGCCGAACCAGAGCCGACATGGGACTGGTGGAACCGCCCCGTTATGTCACGGCCTCGGAGCCGCGGAGTCATGCACGTAACGCCTTTATCGAATTCACAGCCACACTGAGAGCGACAAGACAAGTCAACCTCAAGACCTGCGAAAACATCATGCAGTTCTATAGGCTGGGAAGTGAAAGCCTATTAAAGGCGAAACTCGAGGAGGCCGAAGCAGCCATTTACAACAATGTTACTTCCCGGGTCATCAAGGGAACCATGACAGGACAGTATATGGCAGCCTACAGTGCAGAAAATGGCTTCGTGACACTGAACGAGAACGAGACAGAGCGCGCGGGAACGCCTGTATATGCGACACCACCAAACGACCCTATTGTAGTTACCGCCCGATGCACCAAAATTATGTTGGACGACAAGATCCTAGAGATGGCCAAAATTATCGAAGGGAACTCAAGTGTCACAGCGGCTTGGGAAAATTGGGAGGTACCAAGAATACAGTGGGTCAATGGTGTTCCGGGATGTGGAAAGACAACATGGGTTATTAGACACTTCGACGTGGACAAGGACGCTATCATCACCACAACAACTGAGGCAGCAAAAGATCTAAGAGAAAAGCTATCGCACCGCATTGGAAACCTGGTCAAAACCAGGGTGCGGACTATGGCTTCTGCTCTCGTAAATGGATTCGGAAAAGAGAGTTTCAGTCGCCTCATGGTGGATGAAGCCCTCATGAACCATTTCGGAGCCATTGTAATGGTCTCACGCCTGTCTGGTGCTGGCGAAATTGTCCTCATCGGAGATGTCAATCAACTGCCTTATATCGATAGGGAAAATCTCTTCGAAATGAGGTATCACCGCCCGAACCTGGTAACAAAGATCAGCCAGGAGTTGCTCTGCACACATCGAAACCCAATGGACGTCGCATATGCGCTGAGGGAAATATACTCGGGTATGTATTCCTCGGCGCCTCGCATAAAGTCCCTAGAGCAGAGAAGGTATAAGGGAGCGCAAATACCCAACACCCAACCAAACACCCTCTTTTTAGTTCACACTCAAGAGGAGAAGGAGACCCTGACAAACCAGGGTTATGGTTCAGGCACCGGGTCACGCATCCTTACCATCCATGAAGCTCAGGGACTAACATACGAGTCGGTAATCGCAATAAAAACTAAGGCAAACACGAAGCTGCACGAGAGCGTGCCTCATGCGGTCGTCGCAATCTCACGGCACACGGGGACCTTCATATATTACGCTGACGACACCGACGACGCCATCGGTCGGTTCGTGCGGCGAGCGTTGTCTGCAACACCGAAGACCATCCGAGAGTTCAATTTGCAGATGGCCATCAAGGATAGAAATGCAGTCGTGGTGGAGGCGCTGAGCCGGGAGGAGGCGACTTAGAAAATAAAATAGTCCTAGAATTAGCAAGAAAATGTTCCCTACTCTCTCCTATTTCCTTTTCTTCTCAAATCCAAGATTAATGTAACAAAAAGAAAACGATTGACAAAGGTCACGGACCCCGGAGTCCGTGGAGCTGTAAAATTTAAATAAAAAAAAAAAAAAAAAAAAAAAAAAAAAACGATGTCTCTTCTCCGTCAGGTGCGCATGAACACGATCCCGGGCGAGTCGTGGTTCCTCCCGCAGCCGTTCGCGCGACACTCCCAGCTGGCGCACCCCGCCTTCCGCGCCACTACCGGCACCGGCCGCTTCCCCGCGAGACCGCGCGCGCCGCTCCTAGCCGTGCACCGGGGGGATCTACAACACGGTACTGTGTCACACCACCACCACCGGCATCGCGATGATCTACAACACGGTACTGTGTCACACCACCACCACCGGCATCGCGATGATCTACAACACGGTACTGTGTCACACCACCACCACCGGCATCGCGATGATCTACAACACGGTACTGTGTCACACCACCACCACCGGCATCGCGATGATCTACAACACGGTACTGTGTCACACCACCACCACCGGCATCGCGATGATCTACAACACGGTACTGTGTCACACCACCACCACCGGCATCGCGATGATCTACAACACGGTACTGTGTCACACCACCACCACCGGCATCGCGATGATCTACAACACGGTACTGTGTCACACCACCACCACCGGCATCGGGATGATCTACAACACGGTACTGTGTTACACCACCACCACCGGCATCGCGATGATCTACAACACGGTACTGTGTCACACCACCACCACCGGCATCGCGATGATCTACAACACGGTACTGTGTCACACCACCACCACCGGCATCGCGATGATCTACAACACGGTACTGTGTCACACCACCACCACCGGCATCGGGATGATCTACAACACGGTACTGTGTTACACCACCACCACCGGCATCGGGATGATCTACAACACGGTACTGTGTCACACCACCACCACCGGCATCGGGATGATCTACAACACGGTACTGTGTCACATCACCACCACCGGCATCGGGATGATCTACAACACGGTACTGTGTCACACCACCACCACCGGCATCGGGATGATCTACAACACGGTACTGTGTCACACCACCACCACCGGCATCGGGATGATCTACAACACGGTACTGTGTCACACCACCACCACCGGCATCGGGATGATCTACAACACGGTACTGTGTTACACCACCACCACCGGCATCGGGATGATCTACAACACGGTACTGTGTTATACCACCACCACCGGCATCGGGATGATCTACAACACGGTACTGTGTTACACCACCACCACCGGCATCGGGATGATCTACAACACGGTACTGTGTTACACCACCACCACCGATCTCGGGATGATCTACAACACGGTACTGTGTTACACCACCACCACCGATCTCGGGATGATCTACAACACGGTACTGTGTCACACCACCACCACCGGCACCGGGATGATCTACAACACGGTACTGTGTCACACCACCACCACCGGCACCGGGATGATCTACAACACGGTACTGTGTCACACCACCACCACCGGCACCGGGATGATCTACAACACGGTACTGTGTCACACCACCACCACCGGCACCGGGATGATCTACAACACGGTACTGTGTCACACCACCACCACCGGCACCGGGATGATCTACAACACGGTACTGTGTCACATCGTACACAATCGATGCTTACACAGCCCGATGTCGATACAGAAGCGATTTCATCATCCATTTGCGTAATTTCAACCGTCCCAGCTGCAGATGTACTGGCACCGTCGTTGATCCGCTCGGCCGCATTCATTACTTTACGTTGCCGGCACTGCTTGACTCGATCATATGATGTTTTATTGGTACCATTCGATTGCTGTTGAGATACCCTTTCCAACCGTATACGATCTCTGTTTTTTTTTTTTTTTTTTTAACTTTAATAGGTTCGCACTTGACCACCATCTCGCCTGATGTTAAGCGACGATGCGATCTACGATGGAACGTGCTTACCTAGAAGAAACCGATTCACTCTCGATTTGAAGACACCCAGATTGTAACCATCGGGAAAAACCCACTCAGGCAACGCATTCCACAACTTAGACGTTCTTATCACAAACGTGGAGTCAAATCTCTTTGTTCGTGTTTTTGGAACATCAACCATGAAACGATGTCGCTTTTTTGAGATACGAGAATTCCGATAGAAGAAAGGGCAAGGTGGTATTAAATCATGCAGATCAGTTGCACACTCTCCGAAGTGTATCCGATAAAAAACCGATAAGCTAGCAATCTTGCGGCGATGATCAAGACTTTGAAGTCTTTTACGCACAAGAGTGTCATTGCCTATGAGCCTTTTGGCACGTCTCTCAATCGATTCCAGAGTCTCCAGCTGATACTTAGCCGATCCATCCCAAAGGTGCGAACAGTACTCCATACAGGAGCGAATCTGTGCTTTGTACAACGTGAGCAACTGCTCAGAATTGAAGTATCTTCGCACCTTTGAGAGGACACCCAGTTTTTTGGCGGCTAGTTTAGCCTTAGACTCAATATACGTGCCAAAGTTGAGCGTCGATGACAAAGAAACGCCCAAAAGCTCGAGACGGTCAGTAACCGGCACGGATACGCCTCGAAAAGTAGGAGCCAGTGTGAATGGACTCCTTTTAGCGGAGAATAAACATGCCTGTGTTTTTCCTTCGTTAAACTTGGCCAAATTGGCATCGCCCCATGTAGAAACTGCCTCAAGGGCCAAGTTCAAACGCTCGATCATACCTTCTCTCAATAGCTGAGTTTGTTGTCCACTGGCTTTCGCGCTGGATATATAACTCTCTACGACGGTGCTATCATCTGCGTACCCAAAGATACCGGGCTTCAACAGATCATCGATATGTAGCAGGAAGCAGGGATGTAACGGAGGTGGTCTTATCGGAACCGAAGTCGGAGTCGGAGTTTTTAAATTTGATTTATCGGAGTCGGAGTCGGAGTCGGAACCGGAGTCGGAGGTAGGTTCAGAAGTAGTGGTAGGAGAGAGATTTTTATTTTAGGACAAATAAAACATTCATTCAAACTTTTCATTGTTTTGTTTAATGAAATATCACAAAAAATTAAAAAAAAATGGAATATACAAAAATAAACAAAAACTTCAATTAATTGAACCCCAAAGTGCCATATAAAGTATGTTAAATGAACAAAAACTTTCAAAC
Organism: Ectropis crepuscularia; assembly: GCA_963693475.1. Lineage (NCBI taxonomy): Eukaryota > Metazoa > Arthropoda > Insecta > Lepidoptera > Geometridae > Ectropis > Ectropis crepuscularia. Next base: position 13,516,239 of record OY856369.1, on the reverse strand, counting down.
AAATTAAATTAAATACATTGACACCAAAAGTGTGTATATGTACTTCATGAACATAAGCTTTGAAACTGTCTCAGTCTAAGATATTTCTTAAGAGTGCGCCTAATGCCAGGAAAAAATCTGATTTCACCCGCGCGAGGCCCTTGTTAAATATGATGTACATAAAGTCGAGAATAGCATGACACAGTTTGGAGGGGAAATCAATATTAAATCAGGAGTCAATTTTTGATCGAGTTTTATTTAATTACTCAATAATTAAATATACATTTAAAAAGTGTTCGGTCTAATATTTATTCTGTGGTTCGGTTACTTTAAAAGAACGTAAAATTGTAAATTTAATTATCAAAAAATAATGTGGGGTCATCGCTGATAATTTCGAGTACATGAATTAAAATAGTTTTTTCAGGTGCCATTTTAATGTTTCTGTAAAAAAATCTGATCTATTTTTAAAATTCTATTCGGTTATTGTGCTTTTTCTTGATTGTACCCACACGTCAATGTTTTTGAAGTGAAAACTTCTTTAGGCGCGCTATAGACAGAATTTTCGTGGGCTGTGAAATGAATTCATCAATCGTCACGCTTGGATATGATAATGGATCGGATTGGATATGAAATCTTCGGGTAAACTCGGTAAAAACGGCCAGGTAGGTACCAGGGCAACAGAAACAGTAAAGAGTTTCGATTACCTACCTCCAACAGCCCAACGTTTATCTCCAGATACCAGGACAACAGAAATATAAAAGAGTTGCGTTTGCCCCTAGGTAGGTACCAGTACCAGGGCAACAGCAAATTTTCACTTCTATCAGCAGTTCCTATGACTGCCATTTTTATTTTTGTTATAGTTTTTAGTTTCTTAACATCAGTGAGCGGCGTCGAAAATGTCCTTTTTAGGGTTCCGTAAAACGTAAAAACGGAACCCTTAAAGATTCGTCATGTCTGTCTGTCTGTCTGTCTGTCCGTCCGTCCGTATGTCACAGCCACTTATTGCCGAAACTATGAGAACTACACTGTTGAAACTTGGTCAGTAGATGAATTCTGTGAACTGCATTAAGATTTGAACAGAAAAATTAAAAAAAAAAGAAAAACTAGGGTTGCCCCCCATACTGATAACTGAAACGCAAAAAATTTTTTTTCATCAAACCTACACGTGTGGGGTGTCTATCGATAGGTCTTCTAAAATGATATTGAGGTTTCTAAAATCATTTTCGTCTACACTGAATAATTTGCGCGAGTGACACTTCCAAAGTGGTAAAATGTGTCCCCCCCCCCCCTCTAACTTCTAAAGTAAGAGAATGAAAAATCTAAAAAAAATATATGATGTACATTAACATGTAAACTACCAACGAAAATTTGTTTGAACTCAATCTGATGAGTAGTTTTTTTTTAGTACGTCATAAATACACTATTATTGAAACTTCGATCAAAGTTACAACGAACTACAAGAACTATGTGTACTATGTCTATTATGTTACTTGCTGCAACGGAACCCTTCATGGGCGAGTCCAACTCGCACTTGGCCACTTTATTTCGTTTTCTGGCACTACCCCCTTGTAGATTAAATCGACGCCAAAAAGGTATTCGCTCGCTACCGAGCTTGGTGGACACGATAATATTGGCGGAAATTTAATATAAGGTGCTGGAATTTTGCGTTTTTCTATGTTGTGCCCATTTAATATACTTTTCATTACACTCGTGCGCGGGAGATTCCCTGCGCGACATGTTCCTGCGAAACTGTTCGTTACAGTCGGCGCAGGGCGCCGCCGCTAAGTTATGCTTCGACATCCGATTAACCTCCGATTCAAAAGTTTCGGAACCGGAGTCGGAACCGGAGGTGTAAAACTAATCGGAACTTCCGACATAACGGAGTCGGAGTCGAAGCTCCGTAACATCCCTGGCAGGAAGAGCGTCGCAGAGAGTACCGACCCCTGAGGAACTCCGGCATTGATAGCCATTTGATCCGACGAGCAGCCATCAATGACGACTCGTATGGATCGATCCCTCAAGAAGTCTGATAACCACGCAATAAACCCAGGTGACAAACCATAGCCCGAAAGCTTGCTTATAAGGCCATCATGCCAAACCCTGTCGAAAGCCTTCGAGATATCCAGGGAGACTGCAAGTGCTTCCCCGTGTTTCTCGATAGCTTCACTCCAGATGTGGGTGACATACGCTAGAATGTCCCCGGCGGCCCCCCTCTGTATTTTGATTTGGCTTTTCGACGCGTATATCGATAGATTTTGACGAGAGCTGACGATTGAAACTTTAATGAACGTCGTAGCTTCACCGAGTCGAAAGTTATATTAAATGGAAATCTCGATACGCAGCAAAATGACCTTCAAAATGGCGGGGCTGCCCCCTCCCCCGCGCGCGTTGTGTAACAGTCCTTACTTAGCGTAATAAATTCTTTGATTCATTAGCTATCCAGTGGTGTAACTGAAATTTGGATGGAGATGATAGATATGTAGCTACAACACTAAACTGTATCCCCTGATTTTGTTATCATTCGTTTTATTTGGATTGCGTCCCTTTGGAAGTAATTTTAAAGATGTATTCACGTCAAAAAAGCTTCAAATTCCGATTTGATTTGCAAATTCGGTTTGGCAGTCTCTGCGACTGATTTTTGTTTTGTACGTGTGTAGCGTTGGAGTCGTGGACGCGTGCGGGCGGCGCGGCGGACGCGGACCCGGCGGACGTGCTGGCGGCCAGCTCGCTGCGCTGCGTGCGCGCGCCCGAGCCCGGCGCCGTGCTGGCCCCGCGCGCGGCGCCGTGCGGCCTGCGCGCCCCCCCGCACGACACAGCTTGCCTGCGCGCGCTGGCTGATGACAACTTCCAGCTGCTCGACCTGGGCCAGAGGAACCTGCTCGCTCAGCTGCTGTTAGAGACGGAGGCGGCTGTCTGACCGCCGACTGACGCCGCGTAGCTCGGAATGTGTCTATATGTGCCTTTTGTATTCGCTTCGGTGTATTCACGTAATTAAAACAAGTGTATCGATAAACTGAAGTTTTATTTTTTTGTAAGCTGTTTAAGTTTATTTGAGATGGAAACCATGCGCGAGTTTAAAAAAAATCAAATAACCGACACGCTATGGCATGAAAGGATCGATCGAACTTGCTTAGAGCCTGATTAAATGCTAATTAGGCTGCAGCCCAGGGCGCGCTGATGCCTATCCTCAGTCTTCTCTATACATTAATCTAGCATCATTGCATCTACCGTACATATTTCAACTAGACTGACAAACAAAATTGACAGTCATAGGAACTGCCGATAGAAGTGAAAACTTATAACTGCTTAACTAACTTATAATAAAGTTTACCTTGGAAATTACACGGGTGGAACCGGAGGGTGTGGCCTGACCATCATGGCATGGCCATCTAGAAATGCGTCAGCATTTCCCATTGGCTGACGCATTTCTAGATGCCCAATCGCCAAGGACCCGAGTTTACCCGAAGATTTCTTATCATACCCGAGCGTGACGCTAGATATCAATTTACACCCCACGAAAAATCTGTCTAGGCGCGCCTAAAGAAGTTTTTACTTCAAAAATTAAATGCGCTGTAATCTGCAAAAGGGTGCATTCTCACAATTAGTCTAGGGCGGTCAGAACTCCGCCGCCGAGTTAACTTGGTACCACCGAGTAGCCCCAGCGAGAAACATACATTCAGCTATTCTTCACTACTCTGTCGCTGTGTTTACTAATTTGGTTTTTACAAAAAAAAAACTGACATTGTTTCTCATTTATCCTACTCATACAATCCATAGTAATGTTAATAAACAGGTAATTAATGTTTTCACTTCTGCCATGCGGTCATAAGCAAAGCACACATATTTGACGTGGCAATGTAAATAAATGAACGCCGGCTGCATGCACGAAAGTGTCCCGTTACGCTCATTGGCTTTCGCCGCATCTATCAATGTTTTGTTATGACGTCACGTTAAACTATCGTCCGTAAATCAACCTACTTTACAGACAACCAATTTTTTACAAATATTCATCACCAGCATAGTAACGCTCCAACATCTGATAGTAACGGTGATTGAAGGGTTCGTTACATGTTATATCTACACACACAGATTATAGAAATAAAACACAGATGGAACCTTCGTGAACAACACTGTGAGGCCCGTAATTAGTCATATTGACGTAAAATTGTCAAATCAACGTTCCAAATTACTTGTATAATGTTGTCAGTCTTAAGAAAAAAGTCCCACTATTGTTGTCTTAGCATGGGAAATCTTCATCACATCAATTGATATTTTAAAATATTAATATTATTACACTGATTATGCAAGGATTTCTTGTTACTACTATTTCCATTCTATGAAGAAAAGAATTTTGATTTTGCATGCAACTAGAAATTAACTTGAATTGCAAATAATAAAATTAGTATAATTTACTCGCTTAGATAGGTTAAACAAAAATTCAAACAACCATCTTTACCACCAAACTATTTGTGATAAAATGCATATAGGCTACCTGTATGTTGTACCTGTCGAAACAACAAACAAAAAAAAACTAACAAAATAATCATTTTAACAGTTCACTTATTATTCACCTTTTTTTTTTGACAAAACAAGACTTTAGAATCAAGTAACCGTATAATATTAAAAAAACTTTACAATTTAAAAATATTTCATTTTACAAACAACGTTATGCATAATATTAACTTCAAAAATATCTTCCTTCAACAAATGTTTTATTTTATAAACCATCATTTTATACCCAATTATATTTAGCCACCGTTTCACTTAGATAATATATCGAATTATATTACCATACAAAATACTTTATTGGCACCATAAACAAAGTGGACAAGAAGTAACACACATAATAACAAAACAAAATGGGCACAAAAGGCGATCTTGTCGCTAAAAGCGATCTCTTCCATATAACCTTTTGATTCATGAGGAAACAAAATTTGTAATATTTTGGGCAGTGGTGCAACTAGCGAAATAAATAAATACACAAACAAATTGTATGATGTAGTTCCTATAAACTAACACGGTCTAAATCCCTATTGTAACTCTTCTAATCTATTATTCCGCAACGCCGTACAAAAATCATGCGACAAGGAGAAATGACCGAGGATTGCAAAACCCCCGATGATTTTGTTTTTTGTAAATTTTTATGTCATAAATTACTCATTTTATAAATTTAACATTTACTAAAATTAAATTTGATATTAACATACTTGTTGCGGACGGCCCCCACCTGGAAATATCCGGCTGAAGTGTCTGCGTTTGACGAGGCTCTGAAATCGGCGGTTGAGTCTATTCTTAACGTTGCCCTTGATGAACGTCAATGGTCACAGGCAGCTCTCCCAATTCGGTTTGGGGGTCTAGGAGTGCGTTGTGCGCGAGATGTCGGCCTGCCTGCTTTCCTTGCGTCGGTGCATGGGGTTGCTGATCTTGCCGCTACTATTCTAAATTCAAATGGTGGCGAGGAAAGGTTACCTTATGCTTCTGATGCTTTGATGGTCTGGAGTGCCCTCAACTCCGGCGAGTCAACTCCCGTAGAGTCTCAAAGCCAACGGGCGTGGGATGCTATTGGGGTCAAGCGGGTCCAAGCAGAACTTTGGGCATGTGCCTCGGGAGCGGATATGGCCAGACTCCGGGCCGTCTCGCAGCCTGAATCTGGGGCTTGGTTGCAGGCGCTACCTTCTCCTCACCTAGGCACCTTATTGGATAACAACTCGTTGCGCGTTGCGGTGGCTCTTCGCCTGGGCTGCAAGGTGTGTGAACCCCACGTATGCACCTGCGGCTCCCTGGTAGAAGCCAATGGCCATCACGCTTTGAGTTGCCGACGGTGTGCAGGAAGGTTCTCGCGACACCATGCACTCAATGACATAGTTCGGAGAGCCTTAGTGTCGGCGGGAGTTCCATGCGTACTTGAGCCCCCGGGCCTATGCAGATCGGACGGCAAGAGACCGGATGGGTTGACTCTGGTGCCCTGGAAGAACGGGAAGTGCTTAATTTGGGACGCCACTTGCGTCAGCACTGTCGCCGCCAGCCACCTAGGTCGCACTATCCACTCACCATCGGCCGCGGCAGAGGATGCCGCTGATAAGAAGAAGCGAAAGTATGGTATGTTGGTGTCGCAGTACGAATTTGTACCTGTTGCCGTGGAGACCTTGGGTTGTTGGGGCGCAGAGGCTAAAGGGTTCCTCTCAGAATTGGGGCGCAGGCTCAGGGAGAATACGGGTGACTCCCGCTCTGGTGCTTTCCTGGAGCAAAGGTTGGCCATTGCCATTCAGCGTGGGAACGCGGCGAGCATAATGGGCACTTTTGCGCCGGGTGCAGTTAGAGGTGGGTTATTCGGAGATTAGTTTTTTAATTATTATTTTAGTTAATATGTAATTTTACGGTTTATACTTCTTTTGTTTCAATTAAAAAACATTTTTTTTAATGAGTAATTAATGCATTATTTGTTTTTATATCACAAGCACATTTCCCTAATAAACCAGCAGCGGCAAAGAAAATTAATTTGATATTCAAATAAATTGAATAATACAATGCCTATCAATAATTTGGTCTACGAGTATCTAAAAAAATATACAATCTATATTTTACCCTAAATTCAGGGAAAATAATTTACATATAGTATCGCCACACTAACCTATTTTCGTTGAGGTGTTGTGTTCCATTCATCACCAAAATGAAACCGCCTAAATTATATAAATAACAGTAAAAATATTCAAATTTTCCCATGAAATTATATTCCTCTTTCCTTTTTTTGTTTATGGGAACATTGTTTGCAATGTTTGAAGACACAAGACGGCATATTTTAAAACAAAACTTAAAATCACACGGGACTCCCGTACAACACGGAAGTCCGTTTTATACTGACTGGAGTTTGTATTTGCTTCGGCGTTTGTATTTCCTTTGTCTGCTTCAGTAGCTCTGTTCTGCGCGCTCCATCTGGTTTTATTTCTGTAATCTGTGTCTACACAATATTAAAAATCGATTCCATTCACAAACGTCGCGGCGCGATCGGCGGCAGCGGACAGCTGAGACCCGCCTGGCGAGCCCGGCGCGGGGGACGGACAGCTCATCAGAATAGCGAGACGAATAAAAATAAAGCGGCCAAGTGCGAGTTGGACTCGCCCATGAAGGGTTCCGTTGCAGCAAGTAACATAATATACATATTACACATAGTTCTTGTAGTTCGTTGTAACTTTAATCGAAGTTTCAATAATAGTGTATTTATGACGTACTCAAAAAAAACTACTCATCAGATCGAGTTCAAACCAATTTTCGTTGGTAGTTTGCATGTAATGTACATCATTTTTTTTTTTATTCTCTTACTTTAGAAATTAGAGGGGGGCGGACACATTTTACCACTTTGGAAGTATCTCTCGCGCAAATTATTCAGTGTAGACAAAAATTATATTAGAAACCTCAATATCATATTTGAAGACCTATCTATAGACACCCCACTCGTGTAGATTTGACGAAAAAAAAATTTTAGAGTTTCAGTTCTCAGTATGGGGGGCAACCCTAATTTATATTTTTTTTTATTTTTAGGGTTCCGTAAAACGTAAAAACGGAACCCTTATAGATTCGTCATGTCTGTCTGTCTATCCGTCCGTATGTCACAGCCACTTTTTGCCGAAACTATGAGAACTACACTGTTGAAACTTGGTAAGTAGATATATTCTGTGAACCGCATTAAAATTTGAACAGAAAAATTAAAAAAAAATTAGGATTGCCCCCCATACTGAGAACTGAAACTCAACTATTTTTTTTTCACCAAACCTACACATGTGGGGTCTATCGATAGGTCTTCAAAAATGATATTGAGGTTCCTAAAATCATTTTCGTCAACACTGAATAATTTGCACGAGAGACACTTCCAAAGTGGTAAAATGTGTCCCCCCCCCCCCCCCCCGTCTAACTTCTAAAGTAAGAAAATGAAAAATCTAAAAAAAATGTATGATGTACATTACCATGTAAACTACCAACGAAAATTGGTTTGAACTCGATCTGATGAGTAGTTTTTTTTAGTACGTCATAAATACACTATTATTGAAACTTCGATTAAAGTTACAACGAACTACAAGAACTATGTGTACTATGTATATTATGTTACTTGCTGCAACGGAACCCTTCATGGGCGAGTCCAACTCCCACTGGGCCACTGCGGTTCACAGAATACATCTGCTTATCAAGTTTCAATAGTGTAGTTCTCATAGTTTCGGCAAAAAGTGGCTGTGACATACGGACGGACAGACATGACGAATCTATAAGGGTTCCGTTTTTACGTTTTACGGAACCCTAAAAACGAATTAGTCCGTCAGTTAGATTGTTAAAGACTAGCAGCGCCCCGCGTAGTTCCCGTTGTTTTTTTTTCGGGATAAAAAGTAGTCTATGTGTTCTTCCAGATTATAACCTATGTGTTCCAAATTTCAGCCCGATCCGTTCATACGTACGTGATTGAGCAACAAACATCCATACTTGACATTTATAATATTAGTAGGAAATTATTGTACAGGTATTTTTCTTATGTTTTAAAACAAAAAATGACGAAGATACAGTGCTTCGAAGTTTCGAGAGACGTCACATTATGGTACGATTTTTACTATAGAGTGACGTCACAACCCCCCACTCTGGAAGTTATATGATCTATGTAGGTACATCTTTGTACATTTTTGATAATTTGTTAAAACAAAAAATACTTACTTACGTGCTCCATATTTGTACATCATCTATCTAATTAGAATGCTATATTTTTGACCCTGTCGTCATCCCAATTATTCATACTAATACTAATAAGAACGACAGATTTAATGCCAATTACACTTAGTACATTCTAAAGCTAAATTAAATTAATGATTATACGATCGGTGAGCACAGTCCGCCGACAGCGTAGCATGAACACAGCCCACTAAATGTTCCCACTGCTGGGACTCGGGGCCTTCTCTCGCAAGGAGAGAGTCAAGGCCATAATCCACCACGCTGGCCCAGTGCGGGTTGGTCAATGAAACATGGCCTTGAAATATTCTAGGTAGGTAGGTACATGTAGATTCCCTCACGAAGTAATAAGTCATACATAGTCACGATGTTTACCTTCGCCGTTTAAGTTAGCGGCATTATACATATGATTTCGAAAAGACAGTGGTGCGTGTACACGTGGGGTTTACATAAAACCCGGGGCTTCAGGGTCGGCAGTCACCGTTCTGCTGACTAGACCAGCCGTAACTTTAACCGCCGACAGCGCCCAGTAGCAAAATCGGCAATCGCTTCAATCGTGGCTTAGTGGGTAGTAACTCTGCCTGCGAAGCCGACGGTCGTGGGTTCGATTTCCACCCAGGGCACATATTTGTGTGACGAATTCAAATGTTTGCACTGTGTCTGGGTGTTTCTATGTATTTACAACTATTTAAGTATTATATCAGCTATCTGGCCGCCATATTACAAGCTTTGCTTAGTTTGGGATCAGATAATGTTGTGTGTGAATTGTCCACCAATATTTATTTATTCAATACGGTATTTGACAATGTTGAAAATATAGCATAAATTAGGATCATCTTATCAGATAACATATTAAAGAAACACATTTCGTTATATTTTGGAATATTTACCTAGTGTGTATTTTTTGTAAAATACGCTAATGAGAATTTCAAAAATACTGAACTAAACATAGGTCATCATCATCATCATCAACAGCCCACTAAACGTTCCCACTGCTGGGACTCGGGGCCTTCTCTCGCAAGGAGAGAGTTAAGGCCATAATCCACCACGCTGGCCCAGTGCGGGTTGGTGGATAACACATAACTTCGAAAGATTCTAGGTACATGTCGGTTTCCTCACGATGTTTTCCTTCACCGTTTTAATTTACCGGCATTACGCACATGACTTCGAAAAGACAGTGGTGCGTGTGGGGTTTGAACCCGGGGTCTCCGGATCGGCAGTCGCCGTTCTCCCGACTAGACCAGCCGTAGCTTAGGTACCTACACTACTAAAACATAGGTACCTACTGTAAAAATACTGTTCGCGCTCGGCGGAGCAGGATCCACGCGCACTCGGACCGCCGAGTTAACTTGTGCTGCTCCGGAGTGTTTTAAAATAAAACAGAACAGTGCTAAGTAATGATTTGGACTCGTTGTGTTTCAGCTGTGTGTCACTGTGTTGTTATGGGCACGCATGTTGCTTATCATCAGGTCACCGACTCAACTGGATCTCCAACCACGAGCCGCCGTCGCTTACATAATAATAATGGTGAGGAGCTGAAGGGAACATTTTTTTAACACAGGCGGTTAATCTGGCTGCCGATGCCGTCGGCAGGGCCGGATTTAGAGGTGTGCGTGTCACGGTGCTGTTATGTGGCAGGCATGTTGCTTACCATCAGGCACATGTGCTGCTCGTCTCGTCACTCTTTTTTTTTTTTTTAACCTGAAGATGTTAACAATTTTTACTAAAAGTTGATTATCTAACTTCATTGTGTCGGGTGTTAGTGACTGTCCGCGCGCGGATCGTAATCGGATATCGGTGCACGAGCCAAAAAAAGTAATTTTTGTCCCTAAAATTTCATAAAAATGGCATAATGTAAAATACCATTAAAACCTGGCTGTAAAAAACCAAGAGATAAGCCACGCACTAAAAGTACCGAGAAATTACAAGGGATACAGATTATAATTATTGCACTGCGCTAGTCACCCAGAATCTAAGATGTAGTATAATACTACATCTTAGATTCTGGGTGACTAGCGCAGTGCAGTGCTAGGTCATGATTTACTGTACGGTTATATGGCAGGCATGTTGCTCACCATCCGGCACATGTCCTGCTCGCCTCGTCACTCTATAGGTACCTACTTATAGAAGTCATAAGACTGTTCTATTAACACTCCTATTGAGTGAAAACTTATAACTCAGAATTTGATACCTCACATTGGAAAGTACGCGGGGGAACCCAGAGAGCGTGGCCATGATCGGGACCAAAAAAAATAATTGAAATCTGTGATCGGGACCATGATGAGTTTACCCGAAGATTTCTTTCATTTACGAACGTGACGCTTGACTTCAATTCATCCGTCTGTGGTGCGACATAAAGAGTTTTCACTTAAAAAAAAGAAACAAAATAGAAATAAACTGCTGAAACCTAATTAACTGTACTTTGTTTATTCGGTATAGAGCAGGGATGTAACGGAGGTCGTTTTATCGGAACCGAAATCGATTTTTTTTAATTTGATTTATCGGAATCGGAACCGAAGTCGGAGGCATAGGCAGGATCAGAAGTGGTGGCAGAAGAGATTTTTATCGGGGACAAATAAAACATTATTTTGTCAAATACGTGGACATGCTAAACATTGGAGGGCGATTGATTTCTGGTTGGGATTTTGTATGTCAATCTACTTTACAGCACAATAAGGGATTATCTCAAATATGTATACAATTTACCTCCGATTTAAGAGTTTTGGAACCGAAGGTGTAATAATAATCGGAAGTTCCGACTTAACGGAGTCGGAGTCGAAGCTCCGTAACATCTCTGGTATAGAGCATGGACGTATAAAACAGTTCTTTATACGTCCATGGTATAGATAGAATATAGATTAAGAACACTACAGATACACTGAGGTTAAATAATTGACATTGTGTTTAGTAATAGCCCTTCATCGATAGGTTAGCTATTGAGCTTAGCTTAGATAGATAGGTTAGCTAGAGTTAGCTATTGATAAAAAGCTACCTATTGAGCAAGGCATATTATAATATAGATGACTTTGTTAAAGATAGTAACGTATGGAAGTGTTTACGAACCTTTTTTCAGTTCAATATGTATTTTGTTTGACATTACTTTTAGTTCATCCATACTGTGCGATGCACGGGATATTAGCAAAATCATCAAAAATCTTAAAAATAGCAATAGTGTAGGAATAGATGAAATATCAACAAAAATAATAAAAATTGTAAATGAACATATATGCACTCCTTTGAGCTACATTATAAATCTTTGCATAACAACGGGTACATTTCCAAAGATATTAAAAACAACCATTATCAAACCTCTGCACAAAAAAGACTCTAAAGAAAAAATGGAATGTTACAGACCCATCGCTTTGTTATCTGTATTCTCAAAAATTATAGAGAAGTACATTTATAAAAAAATAAATTGTTATTTCGAGAAAAACAACATATTTTGCACACAACAAAAAGGCTTTAGGAAAAACAAATCCATTAATCTGACAATTTTTGATTTTCTGAGTACAGTCTTGAAATGTGTAGATAAAACCACACCGGTGTGTTCTATATTTTGTGACATGACACAGGCATTCGATTACGTCGATCATAAAATCTTACTGCAAAAATTAGAAGCTTACGGGATTCGAGGTAATGTCTTGGATTTCATAAAATCGTACCTGACTGGGAGAAAGCAAATAACCGAAATCAGTAAAATAAACTTTAATACAAAACGAGAAGAAATATTTAAGGTCAGTCGAACGCAGCATTATTTATGGGGTACCACAGGGTAGGGTTTTGGGACCACTTTTGTTTTTAATATATATAAATGACTTACCTAACGTGACTAATCAACCCATGACACTTTTTGCGGATGATAGTACTATAACAATAGAATGTAGAAATGCTAATACGTACGCAAATGACATTACTGAATCACTGATATCGTCCATATCGTGGTTGGATAACAATAATTTAAACATTAATTTGAACAAAACTAATATCATTCACTTCAAACAACGTGGACTAAACCAATCTAATGTTAAAGTAACGTATAATGATCAAATAATAAATGAAGTAGACTCAGCAAAATTTCTTGGTTTAATGATTGACAAACAATTGAATTGGAAAAAACAAATTGATAGTGTTTCGAATAGAGTCACTAGCTCGGCGTATGCATTACATAAACTATCTGCTGTGGTGAATACTGATGCGCTTCTTACTGCGTACTATGGGTTAGTTGAGTCTATTCTCAGATATGGAATCATATTTTGGGGTAACTCTACCGACAAAGAGGTTATTTTTAAAAGACAAAAGCGCTGTATCAGATCAATGTTTAAATTACAACAAATTGATAGCTGAGGACCTTATTTTACTAAATACAAAATTCTTACACTTCCGTCCTTGTATATTTTGGAAACAGCACTTTTTGTACGAGCAAACCCGGAATTATTCCCTTCAATATCATATTCAGTCCAAAGAAATCGTAGAGACCAGAATAGGCGTTGTAATCACTTGGCAAAGACTACTCTCATGGCTAAAAGTATAATATGTATGGGATCTCGGATTTACAATCATATTCCAAAAGATATTAGAGATCTGAGGACTTCCATGTTTAAGTCACAATTAAGGAAACTTCTAGTCAGAAAATGTTATTACAGAATTGAAAACTTTTTTAATGATAGATTTCATTAGGGATTATTTTAGATATTTGGTAATAAATATAGTTTATAATTTTGTTTCATTATTTTGATTTGATGACATGAATTTAATGAGTTTGTTTTAATGAGTGTAATTATTGTACACAATTAGTAATACATTTATTTTTGTAATTTTGTGATTTAATTTGATTATTATGATTTGATGAATTTGTAAAGTTTTCAATTTTTTTTTGTATTTGTATGGTTGAAGGGTGATTTGACTTGTAAGCTGTCATCAATTTTATATGAATTGAAAAAATATTTGTATGCCTAGCATATCAGGCAAAACATGACGACCAGCTACTTTAAAATTTTTGTGACCTGTTTTATATATCATGCATTATGTGTGTTTGAACTTACTCATGTTTTCAACACATAAATTATCTTTTATCTTTTTTTTACTGTAACTAGATGGCGTTGTTCGTTCTTAAAACGCGCTATGAAAGTTTAAAGTTCATGTGAGAACACTGATAGCTATCGTCGAAAGATTGTATTACAACATAGGTCATATAAGTTCAAACAATAAATACCAGTTCACTTGAGAAGTTGTATTATTTACATCTACGACCATCAAGTTCTACAGATCAACGGAGTGCGACTCCAAACATTGGTCATTCGACCCGAATTTTAGTGCAACCAGTATCCGCTGTGGATCGCAGCAGAAGGGTACTTGACGTCATCCCAGTGGCAGAGAGCGCCACTTTCTTCAAAGAGTACCAAAAGGCTGCTGTGGAAACAAACCAGTGGATCGGAGGACATCGCTATCGAAGTCAAGTAGGACACCCTATATCCCTACAGTGAGTGAGTGCAGTGCAAATCGTGAGTACATTTTCAACCTTAATATCATCAGTTCAAAAACTTAGAAGAAATTTCAAGAATTTGGGACTTGTAATATTTTAAGATCAATATTTAAGGACTTAGAAAAGTTAGTGTACCTATGCTTAGTTTTCACTTAGAATAATTTGAGAAAAAACGAGGGAACGTGGCTTCTATGTCCAATTTCTCAAAATAATGTTAAACTTAAAAACACTTGTAAAATTTTCCATACTAATTTGGACTTAGAAAAATTTTGAATAAAATTTACATAGAATGTTTAGTTGGTTCAAAGTTTTATGAAATCATCTATTTCTTTATTTCATACATAATGGAAGGAATTGTAAATGTGCAGAAGGATTTAAAGAAATCCATTGAGAAAGGTTTAAGTAATTTCAAAAAGACTCCGACAGAAAGAATAAGTGTAGAATATATTGAAATAAGATTAGAAAATTTAGAAAAAGATTGGACGCAGTTTAAAAATAATAATACAAACATTTATGAATGTTATGATAGTTCAGATTTAAACAAAAGTGAATATGTAAAATGTGACTTATATGATACAGTTGAAGATGTTTATATAAACTACAAGTCACAAATGAAAATATTGTTAAATAAATTAACTGAAGGATTAGGAAAGCGCGCGGAAGTTCCGGGTGTATCCACTAGTACTCGGGTAAATTTGCCTAAAATTATCATACCACTATTTTCAGGCGACTATTCGGAATGGAGAACTTTCCGTGACTTGTTTGTTTCTCTTGTATATAAAAACACATCACTAGATAATGTTCAAAAACTGCACTATCTAAAAAGCCACCTCACTGGTGAGGCAGATCAACTAATTCGGCATACCCCGATAACGGATGCCAACTATGACCAGTGCTGGTCAAAGTTAGAGAGACGGTATAACAACACCCGATATTTGGCTAATTGCATACTTAAAAGACTGTTAAGTCAAAGACGGTCTAATGTCGAAACAGCCTCAGCTATTAAAGAGCTAGTGGATACAACCACGGATTGTCTCAACGCTCTTAATAACCTCAGTATAGACGTGACTACATGGGATATTCTTATCATTTACCTTATTTCCTACAAACTTGATGCTGAAACTCGCAAGCAGTGGGAATTACACATTCATGAGATCAATGACGTTAACGGTTTGCCAACTTATGAGCAGTTTAAATCATTTTTAGAAACTAGATTCCGCGTTTTAGAGTGCTTAGAGCCTAAAAGGTCAGGTCAACAAGGTAAAACTAACTTTGGACACAATGCAAAAGCATTATTAGGCACAACAACACCTTCGTCGTCTAGCATTCGTTGCGAGTACTGCTCAGAAGGTCACAAATTATGCTTCTGCAAACAATTCGCTAAACAATCTTACAGTCAAAGACGAGAGTTTGTGCTCAAGAAAAACATGTGCTTTAATTGTTTAGGAGGTAACCACATGGTGTATGAGTGCAGAAAGACCACCAATTGTAAAGTTTGTCGAAAACGTCACCATTCTCTACTACACCCAAATGATGGCGCCGTCGTTGAGGCTACAAGCTCATCGACTGATAACCCTGCAATAGTCTCATGCTTGTCTGCTGGGAGGGCTGTCATGTCGAAGCAGGTATTATTAGCAACGGCATTAGTACAAGCCGAAGCAAAAAATGGTTGCTTTCAAACAGTAAGAGCATTAATAGATCAAGGCTCACAGGCTTGTTTTATTACTGAAGCCACAGTTCAATTTTTGCGTCTGAAAAAGATACCGATTCGAGGAGTTGTTTCTGGTATAGGCCGAGATAAATCTGTTGACATAAAATATATGGTGCATCTCATTATTCGTTCTCGAGTTGAACAATCATATGAAATTCGAATTGAAGCGTATGTATTGCGGAACATAACATCATACATCCCAGAAAGAAAGATACGATTAATTGAGTGGGTCGATATTAAAAGCCTCTCTTTGGCAGACCCCGAGTTCAACGCACCCAACAAAATTGACATTTTGTTAGGTGCAGATGTTTACAGCTGCATCTTAAAGGAAGGTTTGATGAGAAATCCAGCCGGTAATCTGATCACCCAGAATACTACTTTGGGTTGGATCATTTCAGGTGTAGTAAGTTCAACCAGCTCAACCGATAAGGTTAGTTCAAACAGCACTACTCTAAATATTAGTGTCTTGCATGTCCAGGTCAACGAAGACGACAATCTCCGCAAATTTTGGGAGATGGAAGAGCCACTGTCTACAGGTAAGAAAATCTTATCAGAAGAAGAACAAAGATGCGAAGATATCTTTAAAAGTACAACAACCAGAACAAATGAAGGACGTTATGTAGTAAAGTTGCCTTTTAAGGATGATGATCCTCAATGTAAAGCAGGTCAATCGCGTGAAATCGCTATATCACGATTGAAGTCTTTAGAAAAAAGATTAAATAAGGACAATGATTTAAAACAGAAATATAGTGATGTAATAAACGAGTACATCGAACTAGGTCATATGATACCTTTGAATGATGATGACACTAAGAAAGACGAAGCTGTATATCTTCCACACCACGCAGTGATACGAAATGATAAAACTACAACCAAAGTGCGAGTAGTCTTCAATGCGTCTGAAAAGAATAAAAAAAGTGTATCGTTAAACAGCACATTAATGGTTGGACCTACATTGCAAGCGGATTTACGTCACACGGTGTTAAAATGGAGGATTCATCCTATTGCTCTCGTAGCTGACTTTATTAAAATGTATCGACAGGTGAGAATTGCAGACGAAGACACGGTTTTTCAGCGCATTGTATGGCGTGACCGTCCTGAAAACAAGATCAAAGATTACGAGCTACTCACTGTTACCTTTGGCACGGCGTCAGCTCCATATTTGGCGGTTAGGGCTCTGCATCAGGTGGCCTATGACGAAGGTCACAAATTTCCCTTAGTAGCAGACATGGTCTTAAACTGTTTTTATATGGACGATCTTATGACAGGTTGCTCAAGTTTTGAAGAAGGCGTAGATATCATTGAACAGATGACAGGTCTACTTGAGAAAGGAGGTTTTAAATTGCAGAAATGGAACAGTAACAGCGAAGAACTACTAAGAATCATAAAGCAAAAAGAAGAAACAACTATACAGGACATACAGGAAAATGATAAGAATACAATAAATAAGCAAAGAGAAAAGAACGAAGATCATAATGAAAAAGAATCTGAAAAGGAAATTAAATTAGATTCAAATAGTAATATAAAAATTTTAGGACTTACCTGGAACAAATATCAGGATCAGTTTCAATACTCGGTGACATTTCCGATGACACCAGCTGGACCTGTAACTAAAAGACGAATAATAGCTGATATGGCAAGGCTTTTTGATCCCCTAGGCTGGATCGCTCCAAGCATAGTGCTTGCAAAAATCTTCATCCAAAAATTATGGGTGACAGGTCTTGGATGGGACGAAGCATTGAGTACAGAATTAGTTAATGAATGGGAGACTTACCGAAATGGATTGTCGTCACTTACCAAGATTCGAGTCCCACGATGGTTAGAAACACGAACAGACGACTTAGACGTGGAACTGCATGGTTTCAGCGATGCGTCTAAATCTCCGTACTCTGCTGTTGTGTACATTCGAATAGTTCACGTCACAGGCAAAGTTCACGTTTCCTTATTGATGGCAAAAACAAGAGTGGCACCAATTAAGCAAATCAGCATTCCTCGGTTGGAATTGTGTGGTGCTGTTTTATTGTTGAAACTGTTATTAGAGACGGCAGAAGTGTTGAATATTCCAAGGAATAAAATTCGAGCATGGTCCGATTCTACTGTTGTCCTCTCCTGGCTCAACAGCCATCCTAGCAGATGGAAAACTTTTGTCGGTAATCGTGTCTCAGAGATTCTGACAGCATTTAACTCTTCACAATGGTTTCATGTGCCCACTAAGTTGAACCCAGCCGATTGTGCTTCGCGAGGCCTTTTACCAGAAGCATTAGTTCAAAATAAACTTTGGTTTTCAGGCCCTCCATTTCTTCAAGAGCAAAATGTTGTTTACAGCAAACCCAAAAATTTGGATATTGTTCCTGAAGAAACAATTAAAGTTCATTTTACAGCAAATACCGATGTTTCTGTGTTAGAGAAATTTTCTTCTCTGCAAAAACTACTGCGAGTTGTGGCTTATTGCAGACGATTTTTAAAGAACAAAAGCCACTATTTGCAAAAGACAGAAATAGACGATGCCTATCATTGTTGCATCAAGCTTGTGCAAAAACAAGCGTTTTCAGAGGAGTTCCAAAACTTAGAACAAAATGGGGTTCTTCAACCTAAGTCCAAGCTAAAAGCGCTTTGTCCATTTCTGGACGAGCATAAGATCATTCGGTTAGGAGGCCGTTTACAAAAAGCCCAGCTGGATGACGCAATTAAACATCCAATAATTTTGCCTAAAGACGCTTATTTAACTAAATTGATTATTGCTGATGCGCACAAGAAAACACTTCATGGAGGTCCGTTGATCATGATGAATTACCTAAGGACAGCCTACTGGATTTTAGGAGCCAGAAATTTGGTTAAGCAACATGTACATAGGTGCGTCACTTGTGTTAAATATAGGGCAAGCATCAAAAACCAGTTGATGGGGTCTCTTCCGTCAGTACGATGTGTTCCAGACAGACCATTTTTAAACAGCGGTGTAGATTACGCTGGCCCTATCAATATAAGAACAACTCCTGGACGCGGAAACCGCTCCTACAAGGGCTATATATGTTTGTTTATTTGTATGGTGACTCGCGCCATACATTTAGAGTTAGTGAGTGATATGACTACTCAAGCGTTCTTGGCTGTATTCAGGCGTTTTGTCTCGAGACGGGGTCATTGTGCACATTTGTGGAGCGATAATGGCACCAATTTTGTAGGTGCCTCTAAAGAATTACAGCAGCTCACATCTGTACAACAACAGGTAGTAGCAGAACATCTAGAAGTGTCTGGTACACAGTGCCATTTTATTCCGCCCCATGCCCCTAATTTTGGTGGACTCTGGGAAGCAGGAGTTAAATCTACGAAGTTCCATCTCAAAAGAGTCATTGGAGACTCCACGCTGACTTATGAGGAAATGAGTACACTCCTTTGTCAGGTGGAAGCTTGTTTGAATTCAAGACCACTAAGTATTTTGATTAGTTCAGAACCCGGTGACACGTTACCTTTAACGCCCGGCCATTTTTTAGTTGGAGAACAGTTGCTAAGCGTACCCGACAATAATTACCAGGATTCAAATATTTCACATTTGTCTAGATGGCAATTTGTTCAGCGCTAGTTGCAAACCTTTTGGCGTCGTTGGTCAAATGAGTATTTGTCGACGTTGGTAAATCGTTATAAATGGACTGCTCAAACTCCGGAACCGAGCATCAACGATGTAGTTTTGATTAAGGAAGATGATTTGCCACCTAGCCGCTGGCTGTTAGGAAAAATCGTTGAAAAACACCCGGGTAAAGATGGCATAACACGTGTAGTGACGTTGAAACCGAAGTCATCTATTGTAAAAAGACCAACTTCTAAAAGGACAATGCCCACGTCCCATACATTGAAAAACCTGGCCAACTTTTTTTGGTACTGAAAGTGTATAGAGATAAATAGTATCTAATTAGGATTGTTAATGCTTCTATAAACGTCTGCTGTTGGTGTTTTTCATTTCCTAAATACCAAAAATGAGTTACAGTTAAACCAAAAGTAAGGTTATGTTTACTGTCAAAATATTTTAGAATTATGTTTTCTTTTGGATTAGAACAGAAAAGAAAAGAAAGAACTACGGTATTGTCTTTCAAAACATATTTCTTATCAGAATAAATAGGAATAATAGTACTTCTCACTACCAACTGATTACCATAAAATAGTTCTCGGATGGAATTATCATAGGGTAAACAAGCCTTAAACTGAGTGCAGGGCTAGGTCTGATGATGTAGACTTGTCTTCATGTTCTAATAATTTATGACACAAGACAGTGTGTCTTGTTAAAGGCAAGTATGTTTTCTTGCTTACCATCAGGCACATGTTTCGCTCATCCTATCATGGTTTCCTGAAAAAATACTTAAATCAGTGTAGATAATACTGTTCACCGATATCTTTCTACTGAATCTATATTCAAACCAATGCAAGAGAGGATAAATAAAATATATTGTTTGCTATCATATAATTATATTTACATTTAATAATAACTTTATATATTTAATAGCCCAAAACTACTACATAGCCAAAATACTCTGCTCGTGGATTTATATGGTCCTGGTGTCTGGCCATCCTAGAAATCTCACGAAGAACTCTGCAATGCAAGTACAGCAGTACTGAAAGATGGCCTCTGCTGGTTGTCCCTATCATTTTCAACTAAAATATACATATTATATCTATTTTATTTGCTTCAACTTGTGTCTGTCTTCTAAAAGCAACTCAGGGTTTTAAAATTGGTAATTGCATAGGTTTTGTAGCAACTTAGCGCTATCCCCGTATTTCCTGTAGAGTATGAACACTTCATTCGCATAGAAATATTGTCACAGAAAGGAATATCTTAATTGTGATATAAATATTTCATTATTTTGGTATTCGAGACAGTGGTCTTAGAAGGTTCATAACAATCGAGGGTTTCCATCAGAAAACACAAGCAAGCCATCACAACAATATATGGTTTTATGTAATTATTACCACAATTATGTAAGTAATAAGGAGCACTGAATCACATAATTCCCAGTTTTGTTAAAACCAATTTAAACAAGAAGAAAACCAAAGTTAGGAAGAGAACCATGCATTTTGCTTGTTTACTTTTTTTTGATTTGTCAATTTGACATTGATCTTTGACCAATTTGGATTTGGTGAAAATTGCATTCCACCTTTTTCCTCGTTTACATTACCAAAAAAAGCTTTGATAGTTTCTTTGTCGCCGTATTTATATATATCGTTATTTAAATATGTAAAAGTAGTAAATAAACGACATTGTGAAAGAAATTGATATACATAATATCCATTTTCAATTTCAATCTAACGCGGATCACTAAAACGAAACGCAGGTACCGTTTCGTTATTGCAATATTTTACAAGTCAGCTTTGTTGGTAAATGGTAGGTTTAATTTAAACAAATGCAAATTATTTTATTTTGGAATGTTAGAAAGTTATATAACTTCGCACACGAGTACAACAAAAAATCACCAATTTTTTAATATATAACTCATATGTCTACACGACAACTATTTTAGCGGGTCAAAAATGGGCATTGTCCTTTGTGTACTACCTGTTAGTTCATGAGTCAATACCTATGTTTGTTTTAAACGTAATTTGAAAAGGTTACTTGAATTTCTAATGTTATTTTAATTGTTATGTTAAATGTTTTTTAAGGTTTATTATACTGTTGTTATTACCTTACTTCGAATGACATTTTCGCCACTAAATGTCTTTGGGGGGCGATATGTTTACGAACCTTTTTTCAGTTCAATATGTATTTTGTTTGACATTACTTTTAGTTCATCCATACTGTAACTAGATGGCGTTGTTCGTTCTTAAAACGCGCTATGAAAGTTTAAAGTTCATGTGAGAACACTGAGAGCTATCGTCGAAAGATTGTATTACAACATAGGTCATATAAGTTCAAACAATAAATACCAGTTCACTTGAGAAGTTGTATTATTTACATCTACGACCATCAAGTTCTACAGATCAACGGAGTGCGACTCCAAACAGGAAGAGAACTGTGTTGAAACTAGAATCTTGTAATAGGGTAAAGTAATAGATTTATAAAATTTTTGATGGAACATTGTACTCGTGTAGTATCTGTATACTGTATGTATACAGATTATTCTATTTGTTATTTTGTCTTTGACAAAGCCTTTTTACAGCTACATTTGATTGACGAGGCTCCTTTACAGCTTTATTCATTTTGACATTGTTATTTTATCATATTATGTACACGGATTCTTATGCCTTTTCGTTAATGACGTTACCAAGTGTTCTTACTGTTCTTATGAATTTATGGTTCGAATAAATGAATTGAATTGAATAGCAGTTCAGGAACCTCCAAATAAAACTTCTTCACAAATCTATGTTCTTACATGAAATAAAACGACCGATTAAAAGACCAAATGCAATTTATTTAGTTTTACAACATAAAGTAATAATACTCGTCCCTCTGCTCGCTGGCGAGCGGTGACCTCCTTATAAATTAACTAACCGTTAGTATAAAATTACTCTTCATATAATATGTTCCTTTAACCTACCCATACCCGGGGGACTAACTCTAGTGTCTTTAGGAGCGCGGGGCGGCGCGCGACTCTGCGCCTTACCGCCTCGCGACAAGGGCGAGAATGCCGCGCGGCACTGCGGCCCGCTCGGCCCCTTCACATGATTCTCAACCTTACCGTGTCGGGGTAAAGGTTAGATTAGCGTGCGACAGGACACACTGACAATACGTTATTTTAAACGATTCCTTCCGCGGGAGGGAACAGTTTAAATCAAGCACAAGCTCCGGAAACTCGTGTCGTCTCGCTCGCACGGCGCGCGAGCGAGCGAGAGGCACGACTTCCCGGAACTTTGTGTGGAGTGCACAGTGACGTCACCGGGCAGTCCCCTCCCCGCGCCCCTCTACAGGAATGTACAGTTTCTTAGAGCTAAATGCTGGGCTGGTGCTGCTGATGATGGTGATGATGATGATGATGATGCTACGCGGCGGTGGTGCCGGCGGTCGCACGCCGCTCCTGCAACGCAACACAACAAACGTCATTAAACTAAGTAACAAGTTATTTTTATAACGAAGTTCCTTACGACATGCTTGGAGGAGACAGATAATTGTTTACGCTACCGAACTAAAAACTAAAAACAAATAAACGGCGAAAACCTCTTTGCCTTTATTCGGAACTCCGTATACATCGCAATTTCCGTAGACAGGCAAAAAGCTTTTTAAAATTTTGATTTTTGCCTTATGATTCTGACGACGAATTCGATATCGCGTTTTATTCTTACTGGTGGCGCCATCTAGTTGACTTGGGACGGATTAATCGAGCAAGAAACGGTCAAAAATCAAGTTTGTTGCATGGGGGGGCTCCCATACAACAAACTTGATTCAATATTATTTTTATTTTATTTTTAGAACTAGCTTATACCCGCGACTTCTTCCGCGCAAAATAAATATTAAGGTAAAACTGTAAAATAATATTAATTTCACCAAAATCAGTGATTTAGGCTTTAGGCGAAAAATTCGAAATTACAAAATTGTTAGACCAAACATTTATTTGCTTCGCATCAAGTGTCTCGATACGAACTTTCATTGTTTTATCTTCAACAACGACGAACTTCCACATAAAACTTACACCCCCATTTGAACCCCTGCAACCTTTTTTTCGTAATAAAAAGTAGCCTATGCCCTTTCTTAAAATCGGTCTAGTAGATTTCATGCGTATAACTTTGAAAATGACTGAAGTTTCGTAAAACCGTTCATCCCTTATTTCACCCACTTAGGGGTTGAATTTCGCAAAACTTCTAAGTATGGGGGGCAACCCTAATTTTTCTTATTTTTGTAAAAATCTTAATGCTGTTCTTATAATAACATCTACTTACCAAGTTTCAATAGTGTAGTTCTCGTAGATTCGACAAAAAGTGGCTGTGACATACGGACGGACAGACAGACAGACATGACGAAACTATAAGGGTTCCGTTTTTACGTTTTACGGAACCCTAAAAATTTGTCAGTCATAGGAACAGCCGATAGAAGTAAAATCTTATAACTCAGAATTTGATAGCTCACTTTGGAACGTTCACGCGGATGAAACCGGAGGGCGTGGCCGTGACCTTGGCCATCTAGAAATTATGCTGAAAAATTTCTAGATGGCCAATGGCCATGGTCCTGAGTTCTTATCATTCTCGAGTGTGCCGCTAGAATTCAATTTCACCGCACACGAAAAATCTGTCTGTGGCGCGCCAAAATAAGTTTTCACTTCAAAAATATCGAAGACGTCAGCCCTGAACCGAGCTCCTGCAATACTAACATTGTAATGTAGGCAATGCAGGAGCGCGCTTCCCGCGTCTCACCCCGCACGGTTGCCCCGTCTAGACGGCTTCGTCGAACGACTGAATCATTCAACAGGCTGTGGTATTAGTATAGATTTATTTTTATTGTTGTAATTGCTCACCTCGGTGACGTCAGCGGGGTCTGCGGGGCTCGCGGGGTCCGCAGCGGGGAACTTGGGTTCCACAGAACACGACGCGAGGGTTTTGGGGTCCACGGTGGGCGGTGCGAGGTCTGTGGGGTTCACGGCGGGCGATGTGAGGTCTGTGGGGTCCACTTTTGGTGCGAGGTCTGTGGGGTCCACTTTGGGTGATGCGAGGTCTGTGGGGTCCACTTTGGGTGATGCGAGTTCTGTGGGGTTCACTTTTGATGCGAGTTGTGTGGGGTCCACTTTGGGAGATGCGAGGTCTGTGGGGTCCACAACGGGCGAGGCGGGTGAAGCCGGCCCCTCGGCAGGCGATTCTGGCCCCTGTCCGGGGAAGTAGGAGTCATCTTCAACCTGTCCCTGCGGATGTAAGGACTGCTGCTGATCACATGAACTACTTATACTACACTCCACTATTCTACAAAGAGATGAAAACATGTATGAATAATATATAGCTAGATGGCAGCCACGTTAACAATATAACATTATGGTACAAGTGTGCAATGTTGGTGGTTATCGCTGAGGCCTCATTGAGACCCGAGCACGATGATCATCAATACACACGTGTATCATACGTTTTTCAACTGGCAAACATATTGGTTTTTCATAAAATTTCATGTCAGATAAGGAGTCATCTCAATGTATACAGGTATATCATCATCATCAGCCGCAAGACGTCCACTGCTGAACATAGGCCTCCCCCTAGATTT
Organism: Ectropis crepuscularia; assembly: GCA_963693475.1. NCBI lineage: Eukaryota > Metazoa > Arthropoda > Insecta > Lepidoptera > Geometridae > Ectropis > Ectropis crepuscularia. The sequence continues at coordinate 13,491,204 of OY856369.1, read as the reverse complement.
CCACAACGAACGGTCCCACGCAACCTGCATTCAGCAGTTTCCAGGGACCATTGTGAAGTCATCTGTCCATCTAGTGCGAGGCCGTCCAACACTGCGTCTTCCGGTTCGTGGTCGCCACTCGAGAACCTTTCTTCCCCATCGGTTGTCAGTTCTGCGAGCAATGTGGCCACTTCAACTTGCTTACTTGAGCTATGTCATACAGGTATATACGAAACGCATATTCCAATTCGAAATTTTATCGATTCTATTCTAGTGTATAAACACTTAGCAATAGCTGATTTATCTTCAAACTAGGGATATTTCAAACATTTACTTATTTGGTGGCTTTAATTTAATTGATACTAGCGCAGCGCCCCGCGGTGTTACCCGCGAAGTTCCCGTTGTTTCCCGGGATAAAAAGTAGCCTATGTGTTCTTCCAGACTATAATCTATCTGTGTTCCAAATTTCAGCCCGATCCGTTCATACGTTATAGGACGTGATTGAGCAACAAACATCCATACATTGACATTTATAATATTAATTTATTATTTATAGGATTCTAGCTCACCAGCGAGTCGGGACACACGTCAGACATCTTTATTTAGATGCATCTACAAGTGGCCGACTTAACTTAGTTTGGGTTTAACAACTATACACTATACAAGTAGATAGCCTATTGAGGCGCCATCTGTTAGAATTGATGGAACTTACGATCAATAATAAGAATCAAAATTACTTCATTGTTCATTATAAATTATTGAAATCAACAATCAAAACAAAAATGATGCTAACTTTCGTAAATATCGGATGATTTGGTGAAAACTGAACAATTTACTGGGAACGTACATCGTGCGATAATACGTACCGGTGCGAGCGGTCTCGCGGGCCCGGCCGGCGCGCACAGCGCGGTCCAGGGCCCGGCGGGGTCGTACAGGCACTCCATGCAGGACAGGAACTCCTTCCCGTCGAACCCGCCCACCGCGTACAGCGTGTCCTCGAGCGCCACCAGCGCCAGCGCCGCGCGCGGCCGGCGCAGCGCCGGGCCGGGCCGCCAGCCGGCGCCGGCGCGCCCGGCCGGCAGCCAGTCCACGCGGCGCAGCGAGGCGGCGCCGTCCGAGCCGCCGGCCGCCACCAGCGCGCCGCGCCACTCCGCCGCGCCCACCGAGCGCCGCGCCGTGGGCAGCGCCGGGCCCGGGCGCCAGGCGCGCGCGCCGGCCGGCAGCCGCTCCGTGCTGGCCAGGCAGTGCCACGCGTCGCACCCGCCCAGCGCCCACAGCGCGTCCTCCCACCACACGGCGCCGCACTGCGCGCGACCTGGGACACGCTACACGTTAGCTGACACAGTGACTCCGCGAAGCTTTGAAGTAGGGGTCAACTGATGACAGCTAGCCGGAACAGGAGTGTCGGACAATCTATCCGATCTACACACGATATTGTACAAAATGAGATCAGCTACCTCCCTTCTATGTTCGAGACTTTGAAGTATTTTAAAAACTTTTGTTGCACTTTTTTCGTATTTTGTCACGTCTCTTAATCAATTCCAGAGCTCAACTCAACTGGTCCATCCGAAAAGTGTGAATGGTATTCCATACAAGAGCGATTCTGTGCTTGGTGTAACGTGAGCAACTGTTCAGACTTGAAGAGATTCACACCTCTGAGAGGACACCTAGTTTTTTGGCAGCTAATTTAATCTTGTACTCAATGAAAGAGTCAAATTTATGCAAGGACATTAAAGTGGCGCCTAAAAGCTCGCGATGGTCAGTAATCGGAACAGATAAACTACGAAAAGAAAGCTGTTAAAATTGACTCCTTTTCAAAAAAACAGACATGCCTTGCGTCTTTTCTTCGTTAAACTTAGCCAGATTGGCATCGCCCCGTACAAAGACTGCTTAAGGGCTAAGGTTCAGACGCTCGATCACACTCTCTCTCAGTGTCTGAGTTTGTTACACCCTGAGACGCTCGCGCTAGATATGTAGCTCCCTGCAACGGTGCTGACATCTGCATACCGTAAGCCGTAAGACACCAGACTTCAAAAGACCGTTGATATGCAGTGAGAGGTCTTTTTCATTACTTTTTTTAAATGTAAGAGAGAAGAGAACAGTGTTGAGAGAATATAGGTGGGAAAACGGTAGTAAAACGAGGTAGCATACTACTGACTAATGGTCACAACACAAATACGTTAGTGGGGAACCAGTCTGCAGACTTCAGAGACGCCTGAGCTTTTAGTCTCCAGTCCAGTCTTGCAGTCAAGGAGCAACCGTTCTGAACCGGCGTTCCTAATGGCGTCACTAGATAACATGCCGGCCGGAACACGTTTAGTCCGCGTGGTTTAGTGTGGTGGGTGATCCCCGGCCACGGTCGGAGGTGGCCGAGTTGGTATTTGGGATATCTGGAAAGAGTTGTTGTATAGGGAAGAGTCTCAAGTGTTGCGATGCAAGGAATCGTGTGCCGGGAACGTACCGATGTCGAGCGGCGGCTCGTCCGTCCACGCGTCGTCCGCGGGCCGGTAGCGGCGCACCGCGCGCAGGTTCCCGCCCGCCGCCCAGCCGCCCAGCACGAACAGCGCGCCCGCCGCCTCGTGCGCCGCGGCCGCCGCGTGCGACACCGGCGCGGGCAGGCGGGACACCGCGCGCCAGCAGCCTCCGACCAGCGCGTCCAGCGAGGACAGCTCCGCGTGCCCGTCCGAGCCGCCCGCCGCCCACAGCGCGCCGCCCAGCCGCGCCGCCGGGAACCGAGCGCGCGCCACGCGCAGCTCGGGCGCCGCCGACCACGTGTTGCTGCGCGGGCAGTACGCCTCCGCCGAGCGCAGCACCCGCGCGCGGTCGTACCCGCCCAGCACCAGCAGGCGGCCGCCCAGCGCCGCCGCGCCGTGCGCGCACCGCCCGTGCGCCATGGCCGCGCGCCGCTCGCCCGCCGGCTCGGCCGCGCCCGCGCCCAGCGCGCCGCCCCGCGCCAGCCCGCCGCCCGCCGCCTCGCTCCACAGCAGCCGCGCCGCCGCCAGCTCCCCGCACACGGCCAGCAGCGCGCGCGTGCCGCCCCCCGCGACCCGCCGGCACGCCAGCACCCCGCACTCCCCGCGCTCCTCGTGCTCGGCGCGCTCGCCCAGCGAGCCGGCCGCGCCCGCGCCCGCGCCCGCCCCGCGCGGCTCCGGCGCGGGCGCGGGCGGGCGCCGCGCGGCCTCCGCCCGGTACCGCGCCAGCTCGGGCGCGTCCCCGGCGGCCGGCGCCAGGTCCCCGCAGTCCCTCAGCTCCCCGCGCTCGTCCACGAACAGCAGGTGCTCGCGCGCGCACAGCTCGGCCAGCGCGCCCGCGCCCGCCGCGCGCGCCAGCAGCCAGTCCAGCGCCGCCGCGGCCACCGCGCCCGCCTCCTCGGCGCCGGCGCTGGCGCTGCTCGCGCGCAGCACGCGCAGCTCCACCTGCGGCAGCGCGGCGAGCGCGCCGGACGAGCACACCTCCTCGAAGTTGTCGGCCAGGTAGGCGTCGAGCGCGGCCCGGTGCGGCGCGGCCAGGCCGGGCAGCGCGCGCGCCCGCAGCGCCCGCGCCGGCTCCAGCCGCCGCAGCAGGCGCTCGGCCAGCAGCGCGCGCGCCGGCTCCACCCGCAGCCGCCACGCCGCGCGGTACAGCTCGCGCGCGGCGGCCGCGTCCCCGGCGCGCAGCCGCCCGGTGTACGCGTACTCGACCAGCGCGCGCACGGCGCCGGCCGACACCCCGTCCAGGCGGTGCGTGGGCGCGGCGCCGGCCAGCGCGGCCAGCAGGCGCGGCGAGGCGGCGGCCAGCACGGCGCGGTGCGCGGGCACCTCGGCCCCGTCGGCCAGCAGCAGCACGTCGTAGTGCTGCCGAGACTTGCGCAGCGCGTTGAGCGCCGCCAGCGCGCGCGCCGGCCAGCCCGCGTCCGCCAGCGCCAGCCGCTCCGGCTCCTCCTCGTCCTCGCTGCCGCTGCCCGCTGCAACACCCGCGACACGCGACTCAGACCCCGGACCCCGGACCGGCTCCCGGCTCCCGGCCCACCCACTCCTACTATACGGGACTACTGCAGAACTCTTACAGTCTGATGGAACTCCACTTGTAACGGAGCTCTAAAAGCTGTTTAATGCCGTCCTCTTCACCGGGAGAACTTTACAGGCATGGTACAGAATTGTAATCATCCTCTTCTTTAAAAAGTGAAATAAGACCCTTTTGAAGAACTACAGACCAATAACGCTTCTGAGCAACATCTACACAAGTTGTTATTACAAATCGTCTCTCCCGAAGACTCGACGAATTTTGGGTTTCGAAGTGGGTACAGCACCATAGACCACATTCACACGGTGCGGCAAATTGTACAGAAAACAAAGGAGTAGGTACTATCGGCCTCTTGGCTTAGCGTTTGTGGACTATGAGTGAAGGCGTTCGACTCTGTAGAAACCTGGGCTGATCTGGAGTGCTACAGCGATGCCAAGTCGATTGGCGATACATCGAAGTGATGAGGTATTTGCACGACGTCGCTACGATGGCTATCTAAATTCAAGACCACCAGGCGAAACATATTCCTCTGCATGGAGGCATGAGACAAGGGGATGTTATTTCCCCGAAATTGTTCTCAAACGCACTAGAAGATATGTGTATTGAGTTGGACGTGGCGTAATGGCTTAATTAACCAATGGCGAGTACATCTCTCACGTACGGTTTCCGATCGACATCGTCAGTATGGCAGAGTCACTGGAGGACTCGCAGTGGATGCTGGACAGCCTGGCTAACGCTTCTCAACGCATCGGGCTTCGGATAAATTGGGATAAAACGGAAGTCAAGTGACGAGTCCGTTGCTCCGGGACCGATTACCGTAAATGGAAATTGTACAGAAATACCTAGGACAGACGCTCGAACTAGGTAGAAGTAGATTTGAGTGTGGCCATGAGAAGACTCCAGTTGGGCTGGGCAGCGTTTGGAAAACTTCGTCGAATGTTCTCGTCACCCACCCCACAAAATCTCAAGACAAAAATGTACATACAATCACTGCGTCCTAGCGTCCTAACCGTTATGACTTACGGTGCTGAAACGTGGACACTGTCAAAATGGAATCCGAAAGGTCAAAGTCGCTCATCGAGCTATGGAAAGGGCTTGGGGTTTCTCTGAGTAATGTCAATGAAGTAATTCGTCAGAGAACTAAAGTCAACGACATAGCTCAGCGTATTAGTAAACTACGAGTTATGTGGCAATAGGCCGATCACATCTGTCGCAAACCCGATAACTGTTGCGGTAGACCACAAATCGGTAAACGTAGTGTAGGACGCCCTGAGACCAGATGGAGTGACGATATACGAAAGACAGTTGGTGACCGTTGGAGACGCAAGACCGTGGATCGGGCTGAGTGGCGTATTATGGGAGAGGCCTATGTCCAGCTGTGGACGAATACAGGCTGATGAGGATGACGATGAACTTTCAATACCTACGATAGGCGCTGCATGCTTATCTATACATTCCTGAATCGCGGTTGCATTCTAGTCGTTCGGAAGCCGTGCGCCGGCGCCCGCGCCGGCGCCATCAAATCATAAAGGAGTACTGCCTCCACCACTTGACCACCCACACCCTACACATCCACGTGCTGTGTGAAAACCTCTCTATCTGCCAACACCGGGGTCACCGGTCGCGCAGACAGGAACCCTCGGAGAGTACAGTGGAGGTACAACCAACTCGCACACCGGAGCGGGAGGTTTAAAAAAACGAGGTGTCAGTTGACGTTCGCGTCACCTCGCGCCGACCGCGCATCACACTACCGACGGATTCCGGCACGCTCCGGTTATACTACATGTTACATATTTTCATACATTCGTACAAGAACAACAGATAACCGTCCGAGTCCGTTTCGTAGTTATAATAGTTTATGACATGATACAGGAGAGGCCGAGCGGCGCACCGTCGGAGCAAACCTCCACAAACCACGACGTCACTTTATTACGCACAATTTACGAGGAAATCGTTCGAGAAACATTAATAATCATCAGATATTTATGAATGTAATTAATATAATGTAATGTAATTAATGTAATGTAATCTATAATTTATATGATTATTATGTAATTTCTCGCTCATACAACAGTGTAGCAGTGAAATGAATGTTTACTTATTGACCTGTAACTTGCCGTTATGAATAAATGATTTGTATTTGTATTTGTATTTGTATTTGATCCCCGTTAGCCGCGACGTAATGCTAATACTTCGTAATTTATGCTTTTACCTCTATCCATAAATTAAGAGTCGGTGAACCGTCGACTCGGTCAATGTCAGCCGGTGCGGGGTCTGGACTAGTTTGCAGACTCGGCGAAGTTCTTATAACTCTTCGTGTATGAGAGAGCTGAGAACCTTTGAGAGCCGGCCAGCCGGGCTCGGCTGCGCATCACACGCGCGGTGCAGCGCTGACAGCGACGCGACCGCACACGACATTGCGATACGAGTAATTGAAGTTAGGGCTCTGTCGCGCGAGGGTCATTACTCACTACCGAGCTGCGTGACGTATCCGTGATGTAACGCGCCGCCGGCCCGGTGCCGGCCCGGGCCGGAGTCGCGGAGACAATCGATTCGGCCTCGCGCGACCGTCCGACGTCACGAACAAATTGGTTCAATTGGTTCCTGGTGCGGACTGCCGACTCGCGGTTCGCGGCCGACCTTCGCAATTCTCCGCGCCGGTTCTTACAATCCGCGAGCGAAGCCCCCGCCTTCCCCCGCGCCGCTCTTGCGCTTGTTATTACGAGTTTTATCCGGTACAAGTTTTTGTCCGGCGTCTCTAAGGAACTAGCTATAAAAATAGACCATTTAAACTGTACTATACTTTTTGTCCCCTACTGTCCGAGGTTTATTCAAGTATTCACCGCCTCAAGGTCACCTCTTCATTTTCTGCTGACACTTGGGACCTAGTCTCACAAAGAGCAAGCCAAGACCATTTAATACTCGTACACTACGCTAACCTAGTGCAGGTGTCAACTCTGGATTAACAGTTCGGTAAATGTATGTGTGATGTTTTCCTTTACCATTAAAGGCTGTGGTAATGACAAACCTGTACAAAACAAATCTCAAAACACAAAAAAGCTATGGATTCAACAAACTTATGACCTCACAACAATCTATATTAGACACTGACCATTCTTTATGGATGCTATGTTACTATTCATACAATAAATGCGAAAGTTTGTGAGTATATGTATGGATGTTTGTTAGTCTTTTATGCTAAAACTACTGAAGGGATCTGGATTAAAAAAAACATGGTGGTCAAATTGATAATCTCCTCCATTTTGAAAGTCGGTAAAACATATAGTAAATTGACAGATAATTTATTTATGTAGTGATAGGCGAGCAACATTAGCTGATATGTCTATATCTCAGTGTTGATATAACAAATTATGGTTAATTGTCTGTTAAACTGATATTGTCTCTCACAATCCATTTGTCCAGTATGTACTTGAAAGAGTATGATGAGTTTGCTGAAATAACACAACCTGTTTTGTTGTAAACCACAAGTCTAGAAATATCTGGCACTTGGAAACCTCTATTCACATTCTAGGTCTGATGATAATGACTCATGGAAAATTATGCTTAAAAGGAGACTCCATTATACTTGTTTCATACGAGTAGTTGTTAGAAGAAATAAATATTTAGATTTTATTTTGATTTTTTTGAAAAGAGATATATTTGAGGTGTGTGTGTGATCCTACTGGAACACACGGGAAGAACTTAAAATATCCCAGTTGTGTATCTAGACATTACTAATGACAGTGTTCAGTACAATACCACTTGTCTACAGTAAACTGCTGATATAGCACTAATATATTCAGTTTTAATAATCTCTTGCATAATTTACTCATTTCAAAGGCATTCCCTTGAGAAATACTTACAAACCATGTGACTTTATTATTATTAGTGAATAGCTGAATAGTTTATACAATGATGGGTGCATTGTATTATATAAAACTTGTCATTGTAAACCCAACTGGCTTCAGTTATATACACACCATTATGAGATGCACTAAACAACTAAACAACAGCCAATTCGTAGAGAAGCCAGATACTACCTGCGACAGACGGATATCAATGGCCGGATACTTCTATTGATCATTTGATGATTGTATTTAACTTGTACCTTACATTATATTATTATCATTGTGTGGAATATTTTCTGACTGGTAATTGATATGACATTGATAACTAATCATTATGTTTTAAATTAATGTTATTGATACTAAATTGTTGATTATTTTTAATGCAGATCTTGCTAATGTGAGCCATTGTATGCAACTCGGGAAGAACTAGTGATTCAATCAATGTGTGTGCTTTAACAAATAAATCAAACAATAACCATATTTATTTATAAAGAACTTTGTAACAGAGACCCACAAGGAGAATATAACATTTGTGATTCAGTTTATGATAGATTAAATTTACAGAATAATACAATGACATCCTCAACAACAGAGTGGTTTACAACTGGAACAGGTTGCCTGAGGATATTATTTCAGCTAAATCATTGAACTGTTTCAAGAACAAACTACCTAGGCAAATGGATAACGAAAGACAATATCATTCTAACAATTACCTATAATTTGTTATTTCAACACTGATATATAGGGACATCAGCTAATGCTACTCGCCTATTTTCAATAAATAAAATATTAATTAAATGGTAGGAAAATCTTTTTTGTTTGATCTGATCTCATCGTCACCTCCAAGTTTATATTGCAATAAGTACCTATACAATTGATGTGTATCTACAAAACTAACAAGTTACATTACAAATACTAACATTAACCTAACACAGAACACTGACACCCATAATGGCCAATTTGATAAGGGAAATGACAATGTGGGTGTTACAGTGAATGAATAATAAGTCTTAGTGGAGGAAGGAGTGTTGATCTTCACATGTTTTGAAAAGGCCCCGGGGAGAGGAATGAGATTGTTGGGCAGAGAAAATAAGTTTTAGTTCATTGATCAGAAATTGTATCAATTCTAGTGATTCAAACATAAACCAGTGCAACCAGTGCAATTAATAATACAAGCTTTGCTTAGTTCAAGGCTAGTTTGTATTGAGTGAGGCATGTCCTACAATGTCCACCAGTATCTTAGAATCAATGAGTTGATCTGTATTTAATTTTCATATAATTACAATAAAGTTTAAAGAAAGTCATCAAGCATGAACTGAACACAGTTGCAGCTGTGCTGATACTCAGAGCAGATGTCCGGTGCACGCCCGCGCAAGTGCCCGGTGACCTTGCGGCCGTGTGTGAGCTGATCCTATTAGTTGAAGGCTCACACATAATCTACTTACTGCACGTTGTTATTACAAATCACATCAGTTTTCCTGTTTCAATTATCCATTACACATACATAATAGCATTCCAGTTTATGCCTACATTTATTTATTCAAAGTCAAACATGATTGATGTAGTTTACACATATAAAGTGACAAGGCCGACTGGGTGGCACATAATACAACATTATGGAAGAGGCACCACGGGGCACCATTCATGCACCTAACAGTCTATACATAGCCCTTGAAAAGAAAGCCTCTCAACTAAATCCACAACATGTATTACAGTGTTTCTTTTTATGAATTTCTAATTAGATTAAGGAATGATCAGCACAAATATTAATGTCTTCTAGGGAAAAACTGAAATTGTGTTACGAAGAGGGGGATGTGGCCAGTTTTATTTAACACACTTCCTACTCACCGAGCTCCGGGGAGTGCATCATTCAATTTTTCAGCACCACATTCAGTCGCCGCGCACTGGTAATTGTTTTCGACAGATATATTAAGACAGAGGCAGATAGGTAAATTGATAGATAAGAGGTGATAATGAGCGCGGGCAGATAAGCGCGCGATAGGCGGCCGGCGTCTCACTCACCGTCGCCGTTGACTCGCGGCTCTTCCACCGCGGCGTCGGCCGAGCCCGCCGCGCCGCCCGCACCGGCCGCGCCGGCCCCGTCGGCCGCGTCCGCCGCGCCGCGCCTGCAAGCAGAGCCGGTGAGCGCGCGCGGACAGCACGTGGCTGCCAGGCGCCAGGCGCCGCCCGCCCCGATACGCACATCTCCAGAGACCCCGCGCCCGTGTCGGAGGGACCGAGCCTCGCGCCCGCCTGTAGCGCCGCCGTTGGACCGCTGTCCCCGAGCGACGAGCGTGGCCCGCTGCGCGGTGCTTGTTATTATCTTAATTGCACTTTAGCTCGAACGACGCAGAAACGTCAACCGCGCACAAATCGAATACCATTTTTGACAGGAATCAGCATTCAGCAATCACTCTCCTGTTGAGCGCTGACAGATGACAAGATGACACTGAGTGACGGACAGACGGACTGCAGGCTGCGCGCTGGGTGCGTTCACGTTACGCAGTCTACGACCGCTGACATCCGAAGCGTTCAGAAATGTTGCGACGTAGTCAGCCGGTTGCTCAACTCTGACCTCTGACTGTCTGTGGAGCGATTACGCTACGCCGACTCTCGGCTCCGGCTCCGGCATCGCCGTCTAGCTTTTATAGCATACTACGAGTAGCTGGCCGTTCCTGCTTCGCTCAGATAATATCATACATATACCGAAATATCAATTTTTATTGATACATCTACTACTGAAATAAAAACTATTCGACATTCGACCTCTCAAGTTTGGCCAAATAATTACGCTCAAATACCAACTTTCGTGAATATCGGTCGTCTTGATTTAGAGAACAAAATATTATGACACTGGATGCTTATAGGTATTAAATATAATTACTTACATATACTTAGATATGCAAGCAAGCGGCCAGTTTCGGCTTCGCTCGTTTCATATATTTGTATTGAGTAGGTACGGCAAAATAATAAGTTACGTAGTACAGCGATTTCCAAAATTCAATCCTTATGAGGATAAAATTAGGGACAAAAGTATAATTTAAGCGCATTGTGCAAACCCCTAAGGCGAATGAGGATGATAGTGATATTGGCTAAGTTATTATTCAACGGTCATGCTACTTTGCTACTTACCAAAGCTTCAATACCTCTTCTAATCTATTATTCTGCAACGCCGTTCAAAAATCATGCGCCAAGGAGAAATTATCGAGGGTTGCAACTCCCTCTTCGACTGTAAGTACTCAGTTGGACAGCTTACAAGTGACGGCATACCTAGCGCTGAATCTTATTAAAGTCTTTTTTTGTTTTCATTTTCTTCCAACTGTCGTTGGTTCTGAAAATATCTTCATTATCTCATTTCCTGATTTCAACTACGTCAGATAAGTCTTTATTTAGTGGTATCTAATCGGTTTCCGCTCGGCCTCAAGAAAAAGCCGATCCACTCTCGAATTAATGACACCGAGATTATATCCATCCAACATCATGCTATTCGAGTGGATATTCCGCACTCAGGTAGCGGATTCCACGGTATCCGTTCTTTTGAAAAACTTTGTTTCACAAATCTACACCTGATAACCAACGTTCGACAAACTCACGGGTCGTCAAATTAATGATTATTACACAAAAAAATATTTATCCAATTGGTTATATCTCAAAGTATTTATTTAACAATCTTTCTATAACGTATTATTTGACAATCGCTTCTTTTAATGTTTTAGTTAATTAACAAATTGTAAAAACAAAACCAACACTTGACACATTTTTATTTTACAAAGTGTTGTTTGACAAACAATTCAATTTATACCTTAATTACTTAACAACTTAAAAATAAAGACACTTCATTTAACACTAACATTTTTTTAATTCATCGGACCGGTTAGGTGTCTTAGGACCCAGATCCGATTCAGAGCACCCCCGACTCCACCTAGTCTTGTCGCTACTACCCCTAGAGTGTATATAAAAAGTGCGGGAGCCAGAAGCACAAGGGAGGTCCTGAGTGGAGCGAGCCATGCGAGGCCAAGCGTAGTGGCATAGCCATTGGCTATCTAAATGCGTCATCCAATGGGAAATGCTAAAAGGGCGAAGCCTGCCCATCATGCCATGGCCATCTAGAAATGCGTCAACCAATGGGAAATGCTGGTGTATTCCTAGATGGTCATTCCATGATGACCAGACCACACCCTCCGGTTACACCCGTGTAGTTTCCAATGTAAGCTATCAAATTCTGAGTTATAAGTTTTAACTTCTATCGGCAGTTCCTATGACTGCCAATTTTTTTTAGGACCTTATTACCCTTTGGTTTATTCGGGGATAAGGGGTAATTAATTGTTTTTTTTTCGTGTTTTTCTGCAAAGCTGTGTGATTGTGATTACAAAAATGTGCTTTTCGATAAAAAAAAACATATACAAACTATCATAAAATTAACAATAACCTGTTTCTATATTATGTGCAATATTTTTACCCGACTGAAAGAAGGATTAGGTTTTTGCGCGTATCTTGTATGTTTGTAAACTTTTTTATTCCCACGTATCTTCCAAACGGCTGGATGGCTAGTGACAATTAAGTACTTTCGTCTCAATCACCCAAGTGTCTTTAGATAGCATAAACTATTGTAAAACATAAAGTTTTTTATCTGTAAATTTTTTGCAGTCGGTTTTTAAATTAAAGTTATTAATTGACTCATGCTGTATATTTGTTCCTTAAGCACACCTGCAGATTGATGTGACCGGTTCTAAAGTCCAAAACCTTCTGCCGATTTTAATGAAAGTGTCTGGGTTATCTGGACCAAAACAAAAATTGTAAAAACTACGGAACATAGTTAGGCGAGAAATTTTTATATTAACGAATAGTTCCACGGCCGCAGGTATAAAAATACATATTGTCGCAGCCCAAATGATGTTATTTGATGGGAAACTTGGTTTATTATTTTTCGCACGCAAAGGTCACCGCGCGCCCCGGCCACCGCGCGCTGGCTGCGTGACTCCGGCCGAGCTGTGGCCGCCGCCGCTTCCGGTGCGGTGCCAGAGCTAAACTATTAAAGACACGAAGTCTTAAAGAACCCTTAATGTAATTCTAGCAAATCACACAGCCCCGCCCGCGCCAGATTACCTTTACATCGATAGCGTAAATCTACCCGCCGATATTAAATATGCAAGGGCGGGACGACCGTTGCCGTGTACGTTCTAGTCTCGCAGATCTGTCGGGGTTTTAGCGTATGGGTGGTGTACGTGTAGACTGCAGCGGTGGTTGGTCGGGAGAGCACCTGCAGGCTGCGGCGGCGGTGTGTGGTGTGCGGCCGGAGAGGGAATGTGTGCCGCGGCGGCGGCGCTGCGCCGTGACGTCACGGCGCGGCGCGGCCGGGCGCGGCGCGCGCGGGTCGATGCGGCGCGCGGCGCGCGGCGGGCGGCGGGCGGCGGGCGGCGGGCGGGCGCGGCGCGCGGCAGTGTTGGGCGCCAGGCCGCTGGCGTCGCGCGCGGCTCCATGAGCGGCGTCCGCTCCGCGCCGCTGCTGCTCGCGCTGCTGGCCGCGCTGCCGCTCGCCGACCGCGTACAGTGAGTGCACCCCCCCGCCCCCCCCCCCGGCCCGCACCGCCCGCACCGCGCCCGCCGCACGACTCCCTGAATTAAACCTATTTCTACATCTCTATTCTCCGTTTGACGCAGCCCGTCAGATCGCTCCGGGGAAGTCGGTGTCCTATTGACCTCCTTTGCACCTTGCGACGGCCGGACCCCTCCGTCTAAGTATCGGTTTCACCCCGTATTGTTAGCTTAGAAAAATGAGAGTAAAGACGCATCTCAGGAACGGTTTCGGAAGGCGTGAGGTACACTCGGCGGAGGTCGCACCGCTCGCCGCTCGAAGGCGGGGCCGGGGCTCCCGTAGCTGCATGGAGCACCTCGTGAGCAGCGCAGGGTCCCCGGGCGGCCCCGCTGCGCTCGGGCGCCGCCCGGGGCTGGCGCGGCTCGCGGCGGCTCTGCACTGGACCACTCTAGATCTCTCGCGAACTATTTGGAGTAATCTTCGAAAGTTGCGGCTCTCAGGAACGATAGTGTCTCCGTCCGACCGAGACCAGCCTGACAGCGCGATGCTTCAGCCAACTGAACTATGATACATCATTGTCATGAACTGCAAACCAAAAAATGCTGCGGCACATGTTATGTTTCTACTAG